>JANUYF010000004.1:58927361-60257986 GCA_026167975.1 Phrynosoma blainvillii
CAACAGTGATCTCTTGCTACAGGTTCCTATAGACATACACATTTGTACCATACTGAATCACACACATGGAGACTGAACATATGTTGATGCTCCCATGTCCAATTGTCTTTCCATATAGAAGTGTACAAGTGTCTTGTAAATTGCCCTGAATTTTTCTTATTTTTATTTGAATATTTACAGATAACCCTAGCAATTTATTTGAAGTTATTTGTGTTCCTGTAGTAGGAGAATTGTTATGGCTTTTATATAGTGAGTTGCAGCTGGTATAAAATTTGTAAGATGTCTTGCATTTTCATCAGTATCCTTTAAAAAATATCTATAGTAAGAGATCTGGAACTGGAAAATGTAAGTAGTTGATTATAACCTAGACCAGGTAGTTTAAAAATCTAATAGACAGATTCCAGCTAGCAGAATAGAAGTATAACATTGTCACTTAATAAGCACTACAAGATCATTTTAATGGTCTTTTTTGGTATTTATCTAGGAGACAGAAAATATGTGGAAGGCTACCTCAACTTTGGATGTGTCTGACTTGGCTTCTATTAGCTGTAACTCATCAAATTTTGCTTCAGACCAATTAGGTAATTTGGAAATAATTTTTTTTGCAAAAAAACATTTGTCAAAATAGTGTAAATGTATTGCTAACCTATAGCCCACTATACATAAAAGGCAGGATTGATTTCTGTAACAAAGGAGGGGAAAAACTGGTGTGAAATCACCAAATTTGTTGAACCAGAGTGGTTGACGAATAAACAAGAGTGTAATTATGTGCTAAATGCTAACCTAAAGAAAGACAATAGGGGGAAGCAGACGGCGCAAAGCGCCATCTTCAGGGCAAGAAAGGGGAGGGGCAGCTGCACGCTGGGCGCCCCAACCCCTTCCGGAAAACATTGTCGGAGCGGCCGGCCCTCCGCACGGCTGGTGCTCCAATGACGCACTTTCGCTGCAGCGTCCGCATACGCTGCAGCGGAAGAGGCGCTGAAGGTGCGCCGGATGCCTTTTGCGGCGCACCTTCGGCATCTTGTGGAAGGAGCACTATTTTAGCACTCCTTCCTGGGCCTGGGACGCTACGCCGCGGGGCCGAGGTGTGCGGATACCTCGGCCCTGATCCGCAGTTTCCCGGGGCGGCCCCGTGCCACCCGTCTGCTTAGGCCCCATGTTATTTTTCTTTCAGAAAGTATACATAACTGTGAACAAAAAGGACAAAGTATTGGATGAGGTTTGCCATTCTCTGTTCATTTTAAGTGATAAACAACTGGTAAATGAATTTTTCTTTTTCCCATTCCTTAAATTTTGGTTGACAGATCCAAAATCTGAACTTGTGGATTCTGAGCCCTTGGACAAGTGTCAGAGAACCCTGGCATCTGTATGGGTTTCTTTCTTTGAAATATACAATGAATACGTTTATGACCTACTGGACTTAATACCAGCAGTGAAAAATCAGAAACGCAAAGTTTTAAGGATCTGTGAGGATCAGGGAGGAAACTCTTATATTAAAGGTAACACTTCCACTTTCTTTGCATTGCTCCCTTTTTAGCAGAATTATTATTTACTGGACTCAAGAGCAATATGTATTTGTTCTTGGACTGGTGCCAGCTCTAGAGATATAAGTAAGTTTTTAACTGCAGAGGGCACTCTACTGCTGTTTTTTTTTTCCTTGTTCAGTTCATTTCTCTTCATGTAAATTCAGTATACTCAATTTGAGTGTATTCAATTATTATTTTTTTAAAAAAACTTTTCTATTTAACATGTGTTTAGAGCTTTCCATGTTCAAGCAGACTCCAAAATAATGAGAAATAGCAACTGTTAAGGCTGTGGCCCTCCCATATTGGTATTTATTGCTGTAGTTCTTAGGTTTTATTTTTAAACACCCCACAAAATTTTTATTGCCCTGAATTATTTTCTGTCCACTCTCATACCACCTGCAAATTTTTCTATTACCACCTGGAAGTGGCTTTATTAATTGCAAGACATATCAGAGCAACATGTATTATTTTCTTTTCTTTTATGAAGAGAGATCTTGTAGCACCTTTGAGACTAACTGAAATAAAGAAGTTGGCAGCATGAGCTTTCGTAGACTTTAGTCTACTTCCTCAGATGCATATATGTAGCACCTTTGAGACTAAGTAGCACCTTGTAGCACCTTTGAGACTAAGGGCCTTTACAGACTGCCAGAAATAATGCAGCATGAGGTCACTTTAACAGTCTTGGCTCAGTGCTAAGGAATCATGGGAACTGTAGTTTATTGTGGCACCAGAGCTCTCTGACAGAGAAGGCTCAATGTCCCAGAAAAAAATACAGTTCCCATGATTCCCTAGCACTGAGCCAGCACAGTTAAAGTGGGCTCAAGCTGCATTATTTCTGGCGGTCTATAAAGGCCCTAACTGAAATAAAAAAGTTGACAGCATGAGCTTTCATAGACTTTAGTCTACTTCCTCAGATGCATATATGCATCGTAGACTGAAGTCTACGAAAGCTCATGCTGCCAACTTCTTTATTTCAGTTAGTCTCAAAGGTGTTACAAGATGTCTCTACATACTGAATCTATAGACTAACACGGCTGTGTCTCTGATTTCGTCTCTTTTCTTTTTCTTTACAATTTTTGTAAGTTATAGTGTTAGTGCTATAGTATATCAGTGAAATGGTGCTTCTGTCCTCTAACTTTATAATTCTGATAAACAAACAAAGAGAGAAAGAGGGAAAAATTTGCTCTTCAAACCATAGGACTACCTAAGTATTACCCTAAAAGGTTTGGGGGGCATGGGGGAGGTTTCCCCACCAGCAGTGCCAGCATTTCTTTGGAATTGAGGGGAAATGATTAGCTGAAAAGGAAGCCTGTGAGAGGAGGGTTGCTTCAGGGATCTTTTCACCTGTGTATACTGGTACTAACTACAGAGAGCACTCCAATTTCAATGAACATAAAGATTTTATTTAGAAATGTGCAAGAATGCATACAAACATACAAAACAAATGCAATCTTAAGAACCATGCAAGGCTATCAGAAAGAAAGTTGTGGAAGGCTGGATAGAAAGGAATCGGGAGTTAAAGATGGCAATAATTACCAGTTTCAAAGAAAGGTCCACAGAAAATGGAGAATGGCTCAGACAGCATCTGATGGTTACACACAAGAGAGTGGAACCACATGGCTAGGGCTGGGAGATGTTTATATCCCATTTCATATCATCAAGGAGTTTGGTGCTATATTTGGTGCAACAAAGATCTTGATGGCTTTCCCAAGGAATTGACAAAAAAGGATCCGGAACAGCTAAAAGCTTTAACCCCAGCATGACAAAACATTGATTAGATTTAAGACAATCCCTCAATGGTCTGGCAACAAGGGTGAATGGGAACAAGTCATGAGTTGAGGTGAATTGCTTTGTAATGGGACTCTCTTTATCTCCACTGTAAGAGGAAATGCAAAGAACCGGGGAAGGGTGTGTGTGAGGTTCTCAGCAACACCATTTCTTTGTATCTAGGTCTCACGCATGTCCTCAGGTTAGTGTGATTCCTACGTGTGTAACTTCCTAGGTACCACAGGTCATTGTGACCTCTCAAAACATGCCCAATGCTAGATATTAATTGCAAAACCCAATTTTTAGCAGGAGCGGTGTAGGGTGTGCTAACAAAAACAAACTTTTAAAAATCTTGAAGAGGCTGCATTCACAGCATGTCTTGGTTGAATATATTTTCTTACTTCTAAGCATCCTAACTTTTATAAAATATTTTCTCTTCCTAGACTTAAAGTGGATCAACATAAAGAGTCCTGATGAGGCTTATAAAACACTTAAAATAGGAAATAAGAACAGAAGCTTGGCTTGCACTAGGATGAATCAGCAATCAAGTAGAAGGTTTGCTACCTCTTATTATGGATACATTCTTCCTCCTCAAGTCTAACAAAGGTATTAAGGCCACAATCCAGACAACAATGTATCTGATGTAGGGCTTTTAGGTTTGCTTTCTTCAAACAGCAGACCTACATATCACATGGCAAGCTGCACACTTGCATTTTTATGGACCTTATAAATTGCACGTTTCCTCAAGAATATTTCAAAATTTTGGCATTTTGATATAATTGTAGGTTGACCAATGCATATTTGGATTGATCAATTAACAACTTTCTCAGCCAAATGCCACAGCAGCCAAAAACCAAGATTCATATCACAAAGAACATAATACAAAGTAAATAACATGGTAAAACTTAAATGTGTGTCTTCTTTTCTACCAGTCACAGCATATTTTCTATCCGCCTGCTCAGCTTGAGTGATGAGGATGTGCCAAATATTCTTGGAGTCTCTGAGTAAGCATCTGCTAACTTCTGCTGAATATTTTGTTGTTAACTGCCCCCAAGTAGATATTGACACATGGCAGCCCTATGGATGAGACATCTCCAAGCCTGCTTTTCTTATAATATGTTCTGCATACATAGGGTGAAAGGATAGGGTGAAAGAATACAGCCTTGTCTGACCCCTTTGCCAATTGGGAACCATTCTGTTTCTCCATGTTCCATTTTGACAGTAGTCTCTTGTCCTGAGTACAGATTCCTCATCAGGACTATCAGCTGAGGGGCTAAGCAGACGGGCGGCCGTGGCCCGCCCTGGGAAGGTGCGCCGCGGGACCGAGGCATCCCCATGCCTCGATCCTGCGGCGCACCTTCGCCGCCCCTGAAAGGCGCACAAGGCGTGATCCTGCGGTGCACAATTCAGCGAAAGTGTACCGCAAAAGGCTGCGGCGCACTTTCGCTGACTTTTCCACCGCAGCGCGATCCTGCCTCGATCCTGCGGCGCACCTTCGCCGCCCCTGAAAGGCGCACAAGGCGTGATCCTGCGGCGCACAATTCAGCGAAAGTGCACCGCAAAAGGCTGCGGCGCACAATTCAGCAAAAGTGCGCCGCAAAAGGCTGCGGCGCACTTTCGCTGACTTTTCCACCGCAGCGCGTGGAAAGGCTGTGGTGGGAGGTCCTCCTCGGACCGCTGGCCGTGCGGAGGGCCGGCTGCTCCGAGGACGACCTCGGGAGGGGGAGGAGGCGCTGATCGTGTGGCTGCCCCTCCCCTTACCTGCCCCCAAGACGGCCTTTTAAGCCATCTGCTTAGGCCCTGAGTTGGCACTCCCATGTCTTTAAGGGCACTCCATAGCCTTTCATGATCTATGCAGTCAAAGACTTTGCTATACTCTGAAAAGCACATGCTGATTTTCTTTTGGAATTCCCTGGTGCACTCCATTAGTCATAGTATGTTTGCAGTGTGGTCCCTCGTGCCTCTTCCTTTCCTGATGAATCCTGCTTGGATGTCTGGGATTTTTCTCTCCATGTATCGTTGGAGTCTATGTTGCAGAATTTCGAGCATGATTTTGCTTGCATGGGAGATCAGTGCTTTGGTTCTATAATTGCTGCAATCTCTTGTGTCTCCCTTTTTGTGGACAGGGAAGTATATTGATCGCTTCCAATCTGTTGGCCATCGTTTTGTTTTCCATATCTGTTGACATATGTTGGTTAGCACTAGAATTGACTCTGTCAATGTGGATTGCAACATTTATATTGGAATATAATCTGCTCCTGGTGATTTGTTTTTTGCTATTTCTGTTATTGCAGTTGCCACCTCACTTTTTAAATTTTTGGGGTTCATCTTCATATGGCTCTTCATTCCGTGCGTCCTTCATTTTGTCATCTCTTTTGTATAATTTTTCTGTGTATTGCATCCAATGTCTGCAGAATATACAGTACAATATATATGGTGTATGAATTTCCCTTTCTTGTGGCATAGCTAAGGACACAGTAGTATTCTTAATTTTAAACAGCAATAAAAAGTTAAGCACTAGCACCCCTCTTCCCCCAGCATTAGCTTGTAGCACTTTCCTTGGCACAAGTGCAATATTGGAAATTTGCTTTGAATGTCTCACACCTTTGATGATATGTAGACAGAAAAAAAATCTTCTTTGTGAATGTGCTTTAACAAAGAGCACATGACTGCATCTGAGTTTGTAACATGCAGACCCCAGGGTAGGCAAATGTCAGAGGCATTTTTGGTTCCCTTTAGGGCCTGGGAAAGTCACATACAAATGAGTTGCTCCCTGATGCTGTTCTGAATTTTAAACCTTTTTTCAGTGTTTGTAAATGAAAAACTTCATTTCACACTTTCTGGGGGATGTGAGGCACAGTTGTGCCATGTTTTTGTCCTCCCCCAGGAGTGGCCTTTATTTCATAGAATCATAGAACTGGAAGAGACCTCAAGGGCCATCCAGTCCAATCCCCTGCCATGCAGGAATACACAATAAAAGTACCCTCAACAGATGGCAACCCAGACTCTTGTTTAAAAACCTCTAAAGAAGGAGACTCCACCACACTCTCAGGCAGTGTATTTCACTGTCAAATAGCTCTTACTGTATTGCTCCAGGTCCTATTCTCTGGGGTTGCAGAAAACAAACTTGCTGCATCTTCAGTATGACATCCTTTCGAATATTTAAAAAGGGCTATCATATCCCCTTTTAATCTTCTCTTCTCCTGGCTAAACATAGGGCCTAAGCAGATGGCGCAAAGCGCCGTTTTCGAGGCCAGGAAGGGGAGGGGCAGCCTCACGCTGGGCGCCCCAACCCCTTCCTGAAAACGTCATCGGAGCGGCTGGCCCTCTGCACGGCCAGCACTCCGACAGCGCACTTCCACTGCAGCGTCCGCACACGCTGCAGCGGAAGAGGCGCCAAAGGTGCGCCGGAGGCCTTTTGCGACGCACCTTTGGCGTCTTGCAGAAGGAACGCTATTTTAGCACTCCTTTCTGGGCCTGGGACACGGTGCATTGGGGCTGAGGAGTGCGGATACCTCGGCCCCAATCCGCAGCTTCCCGGGGCAGCCCCGTGCCACCCGTCTGCTTCCCTCCATACTTAGCTCTCAAAGTCTCTGAATGGTTTCCAGACCTTTCACCATTTTAGTTTCCCTCCTCTGGACACACTCCAGCTTGTCACCATCCTTTCTGAATTGTAGTGACAAGAACCTGACACAGTATTCCAAATGAGGTCTGACCAAAGCAGAAGAGAGTGGCACTATTACTTCCCTCTATCTCAGAGGTCCCCAAACCTTTTTGATTTGGGGGCTGGTTCACTGGCCCCAAGATCTCCGGGGGTGGAGGCGCATGCGCATGCATGCGCACGACTTGGGCGCCATTTTGTTTTCCAAAATGGCGCTTGGAGTCGTGCGCATGCGCCCGGCATTGGGCGTGCATGCACGTGCTGCCGGGCACCATTTTGGAAGACAAAATGGCACCCGGCAGCATGCGCGAGTGGCAGCGGCAGCAGCAGGACCGGCCGTGGGCCGGTAAGGAGGCCTCGACGGGCCGGGTCCTGCCTGTGGGCCATAGTGTGGGGACCCCTGCTCTATCTAGACACTGTACTCCTATTAATGCAGCCTAGAATCAAATTCTCTTTTTTAGCTGCTGCATTACACTGCTGACTCATGTTCAACTTGTGGTCTACTATGATTCCTTTCTGTAATACTCTTTAATGAGGAATAAATCAAGAAGTTAGTTTCCAGTTTACATCCTGGTTAAAGAAAGGTCTCTCCTGAAAATAATACCAGGATTGGAGAATGTGTTAAATGCAGGGGTGGGTGGGAGTGGGGATGCATTTTGATACAAAAAAAAAGAGTTTGGGGGAGCTTGGGGTGTTGAAAATGGATTTGAGCTATTTGACATGTTGCAATTTCCCCACTGTCACATAGAGCGGTGCCTCTCAGACATTGGTCCTGCAGACATTTGATGCTTAAACCCCACCCCCAGAATTCCCAACCACTTGCCATGCTGGCTGTGATTTCTGGGAGTTGAAGTCCCAAATATCTGACAGACTGTAGTTGGAGAAGTGCTAATATAGAGCATTGTGCAAAGTGAATTTCTCTCCATCAAAGTAAATGGTATGCTTTTGCAAGATAGTACCAGATCAGTACATCTGTCCTGTATCTCTGACTCTGTCTCTAGTTGTGGTGAATTTCATAAATCACCAAGTGGGACCAGGACTGAGCTAATGTGAGCCTTTGCTTGTCACTGTGCATAGTATTGAACTACTTAGAATCTTTGATGAACCTAAAGATAGAATGTAAGAATATTGCATTAGATCAATATTTAATCATGCTTATGGAATATCCACTGACCCAATGATACCTAATTTTGATTTTAAAAAAAAGGTAATGATACCTTTTTTGATCAGCGATTTAAGAATCTTTGTTTTTTGTGTTATTATTTTAATGTGTTTTAAAACGTCATTATTTAATTGTATTTTAAGGGGTGGGTGGGATTGTGGGATATGAATGTATATTTTAAACTTGTAAGCCATCCTGGTTGTGTTGCGGAGAGGCGCAGGATAAAAATAATTTTGTTATTATTATTATTATTATTATTATTATGAGTAGTAAGTCGTGTTGAGTCTAATCTAAGATTGGATCCAACTTTTCCCCCCGGGTAATCACTTCATAGTTTCCAAGCAAGCTGTTCATAAAAGGAGTGGATCTCACTTGCATTACCCTGTCTACAGGTAACATAAAAACATGTCTATTACTTTGTACAGACTCTCTCTGTGTGACTTGGCTGGATCAGAACGATGCCATAAAGCACAAACCTTTGGAGACAGACTTAAAGAAGCAGGGAATATTAATAATTCTCTTCTTATTCTTGGAAAGTGCATTGCAGCTCTGAAACAAAATCAAAATCCAAAGTAAGTAACCAAAGCAATGATTGAACCCTAACACTGGTAATTAATTAAATATGTTTTCCATTTTCTTCCTCGCAGAAAGAAATCCAACGATAGGGATACAAGTTTTTGCTTCTTTGGATAGGAAAGTACTGGAAAGTTATAATAATTACTTATGGCACAGACATAATACACACAAGTGTGTTTGTGTATCCCCATATATATCTGAAAACATAGTGTAAGTAAACTTTCACTATATGTATAGAAGACAAAGCCAACAGCAGATTGCTACACTATGTCCATAGAGATCAGGGCAGGAATCATGGGGCCCTCTAGATGTTGTACTGCAATTCCCAGCAACCTTCATAATTGGCTATGCTTGCTAGGGCTGATCAGATTTGAAACAACATCTAGGGAGCCACCTGCTTTCCACTCCAATATACATCAAGGTGTTTGCTTCACCTTTAAACAACTCACTGCTTCCAATTTGCTGTGTTGTCTATATCTTCTCCTCCCCTTCTCTACTAATGTTTATTTTCATGTATTTTTCCACGTCCAGTTCCAGGGAATTGCTGCCTTGAGCTCTAATGAATTTTACATTTCAAAACATGGATATCTTTTCTTAAGCTGCCACCCTTGAAAAATCACCCAATAATTCTGGATATTATACATGCTCAATGGAATATAATTTCTTCCCTTCTGCATCAGATTCAAATAGCAGGGGCACAACGGGATGAATTCTCAGTAGCTACTCAATTTCTAATTTTACCAAATCCAAGATTTTTCAAAGGCATTATAACTCTACTTGTTTGGTCTCTGAGTCTGAAAAAGAAGTTTACAAAATCTGGGTAAAACTCAGTAATTTCCAACTTGACGTATCATTATCCAATTTCAATGGAAAGGATTGATTTGTTATGCTCCCCACAAAGGTTCTAGGCTTTGGTAGTTTGGAATTTTTTAAAAAAATTAATTTGCGTGGCAATTTTAATTTTGGAGTTCAGGCTTCTTTTTCTTTTTTAGTCAGTAATTTAAGAAATTATTTCCTGGTTTCTTTCTTTGCCATGCTCTCCTCCTCCTTCCAGCCAAACACATACATACATACACATGCTCACATTTTGTGTTTTCCTTCTAAAAGAGATTGTAAGCATTCTGAGTTGGAACCTCTCGATTTATGGCTGAAAGGAAGAAATCAAAAATGTAAATTTTAATAAAACTAAAATAACATAGCATAACTTGCTTTTACAAATCATCTATATTTCTTCATGCATATTTCTCTCCAAGATTAAGGCCAACGTATATTCCCTTCCGAGAGAGTAAACTGACACGTTTATTTCAACCCTTCTTCTGTGGTAAAGGCAAAGCTTGCATGATTGTCAACATTAACCAGTGTGCTTCTACATATGATGAGACGCTGCATGTAATGAAATTTTCTGCTATAGCCAAACAAGTAAGAAATATTATCTCATCTTCACAGTATGCCAAAAGTGTTGTACAGTTTACACTACTGTCTCTGGCAAAATCAAGTACCACTTGGGGGGAAATTAAATTTGCATACCAGCTTTTCCTGACTAAGCCAGCTCCATGTCATGCAGGCAGAATAATCCACACTCTTTAAAATTCCAATAAAATAATTCACTGCATTCCAATACTCTATTGCTTTGTCTAAATTAACTTGGTACACTTTGGGACATAATCTTCTGAGATGTGAAACTTTAGCTTTTTCTGAACAAATCTGTTCATGCTGCTGCATTACAATCCTAGCTCATGTGAAAAAAAAATAGAAATGATATTCTTTGCTCTTTGAATTACCTCTGTCCTTAGGTTTCTTGAACTAAAATGGTTTCATTGGTGTAATAAAGTCCTGAATTAGTGGTTGCATTTTCTAATCTGATGTAAACTCATTTCCAAATGTACTGTAACTCAATGAAAGGGTACTCTTCATGAAGGGGTTCCTAGATTTATCAGCTGCTTGCCTGGGACCATGAGAAGTCACTGTCAGTCAGTGTAAACCGTGCTAGGGCAAATGAACCACTGTTAAGCTAGCTAAGAGAAGAAATCTCCTTCTGTTCCTTTGTGAAAACAGAACTTGAACACTAGTATTATCAGAGCCCTTGCTCCCATGCCATGGCCTTTGTTAATAAATATTTAATTGTAAGATCAAAAGTTTATTTTTCAAAAAAATATCATCTTAAATTGAGATTGTAGATCAACATTTCAGACTTAATCAAAAGGAAGTGCCATCTAACAGTTTCCCAGCACAATAGGGAAGAGTACTGAAAATGTGATAAGATCTTCATTTTGAAGGCCACATAACTAGTACCATTTAAATTTTAATATATCTAGCAAAAATTGTTGCCGTGGTCTGATGGAAGTGATATTCCAAACTGTATGTATGGAGTGCACCGAATGGCAAAATGTTGGTGGCCATTGTATACAGAAATACAGAAAATGGCTTTGCTAAAATAGGAGTATGTGGGCTGGGTGGTGGAATGTCAGTCTTGTGTCACCAAATGACCTCTTGAGTAGCAATACTATCCACAATTTATAAAATTCCTGATGTGGCTTTCCAGGGGCAAACAACTCAAAGTTAAAATTTATGGAGAAACTGCTAATATTCCTTTTCATTTTAAAACACTTTTTTTTTTCTTTGCTTTATGAGGTTATTCAAACATTTCAACACAAAATGTTTGATTATTTCCCAAAAAAACATTTTGGGAGGGAAAGGAATTCTTCAGTACACTTTGATGATATATCTAGTGAGCAACTTCCAGAAGATACTGACATTTCCTCCTCGGAAGCAGAAGAAGAAATAGATATTACTATTATGAGCCATGAGGTAATTTCAAACTGTTGATAATTATTTCATCCTTTTATTTCAAAAGAGACAATAAGCTTCATGGGCTAGGCAGTTAGGGACCATTTCTTAAATCAGTGTAGCAAGTAAATAGTACCATGTAGCTAGACTATGTTTTGTAATGCTAACTGGTCCAGTCTCTAAATTAGAAATCTTAAGTGTTTGGGTTAATTGATTCGGGCTGAAGTCAGACTCGGCTTGGCCTCGACATGGCAATTAAATATGTACTGACTCAATTTGACTTGCAACTTGTATATTTTTAGCAACTGACTTGCTGGTGTCATTCCCTCTGAGCAGCAGGCGAGTCCCATCTGCAAAGGGCAGGGCACATTTCTAGGAGGAGATAAATGCATTAGGAAATAGGCTTAGGGCAAAAGGATCCTTCTAAAACAGTGGTCCCCAAACTTTTTTCAGCTACTGCTCCCTTTCCTCTTGGGTGACAACTGCCCCCATGTGTATTTCCTGATATTAGGTATACTGTTCTACTGCAAATTCAAAACAACAGATCAAGGCAGATGTTCCCTTTGCACCCAGTGAACCTGGGAGCAGTGACTAAGAAGCCTTTTGCCTATGCCGGCCTGGTAGCAAAAGCCGACCCAAGGAAGAGGCTTCTTGATTGTTGCTCATGCAGATGCTCAGTCACTGCTCCTTTTGCACCTGCTTGCTCAGGAAGCAGCAACCAAGCAGCTGGCTGACCAGCAACCAAGAAAGCTCTTGCCCAGCAAAGGCCAGTGGGACAAGAGGCCTCTTGGTCACTGCTTAGCCAACTGCTTGGTTGCTGTTCCCAAGGTGACTGGGGTGCAAAGGGAGAAGTTTCTCCCGGGTGAGGAAGGATTCTCAATCCTTCTTCATTGGGCAAAGAGGGGCACAGCTGGTGTTTGTGGGTTTTTTTTTAAACTGGCCACATACTCTGGACTGGAGACTGGCATGGATGAGGAAAGGGAGAGATTTTAACTAGAGGAGCCACTCCAAGGTAAAGGTCTCTTTCCAAGAACTGACCCCAGATACTCCTCCTCCTTCCCCAGAGATATAGCTACACAGCTTCAAGTGTTCCCCACATAAACCAACATTGTTTCCTCTTCTGATGAGAAGGTGTCTGATGAAAGAAAGAAGGAGCAGCAATGTAGCTCCAACCTGCCAGCCAAGTCCCAGCAAAGCTCACAAAACTTAAATAGGGTCTAAAATCTTAAAAGCTTTTTTGAGGCCACTTTCCCCATGCCACCACATCCTCTAACTTCTTGCTCCAGTCCACCAGTCTTTCCCAAATGGCGCCACTCTGGGCCACAGAAGCAATGCCCTGCACCCAGCCTTGCAAGTTTCCCAACTGCTACCTCCACTACTGGCAAAAGATGTGGCTAAGGGAGTGAGCTCAGGTGGGAAGGTGAAGAGCAGGAGACACCACCACATGAAGCAATAGTGAGGCTGTGCAGTGGTTTTAAGGGACTCTGAAAAGAAGTTTCATGCAACCCTCATCCTCATCATGGCCCTAAAGGCTGATGGTTCCCATTGTCTTTCTTGTGCATCTTGATTGAAGACCCCCCTGCCACCTCCTTTTCCCCCTCACCCCTCTTTCCTGCTCACTGCCCCACTGGAGCTTTCCATTGCCCCTTGGGGGCAGTACTGCCCACTTTGGGAATCACTGTTCTAAAACTTTAGTAGGCTCCTCCAATGTGCAGTGAGTAGAGGCGGCTGAGCATACCTCAACCCTGTCACAAGCCCATTGCTTAACCTGTTTGCTGTTCCCCTCCAACAAACACACCCAAACTCCTTTTTTTTTCTTTTAAAGTTGGCTTCCAGACTTGAGATTCAACTTGAAAGTATCTTGCAAGGACTTGAGACTCAGGGCCAGAGCAGACAGGCAGGAAGGAGCAGCCTGAGTCCGCTCAGGCCAAAAACAGATTGGGACCATGATGACCTCACTGTCCAGTCCCAAAGTGAGTGGTGGCAAAGGACCCAACTTGCACTGCCAGGAGCCGGATTATCATGGCTGCTTTTTGCTCTGGTCCAAAGGACTGGAGTGCAGCTTCCAGCTGCTTTGGAGGCATGTGTTGCTTGAACACCATGCCTCCAAAGTGGCTGGAAGCTGCTTCACTTGGTCCATCTCTTCCAGGCCTCAGTTTAAGACTTGGAATAAAAGGCTTGAACACAGTCAATCCTCCATATCCAAGGATTCAAGCATCCATGGCTTGAAAATATTTAAAATAGATATGAATTCAGAGAAGTAAACCTTAATTTTGCCTTTTTATATAAGGGACACCATTTTCCTATGCCACCCATGGATATGGAAGACTATATTAAAAAAAATGCATAAAATCCAAAAACCAAACCTTGGTATTACCATTTTATATAAGGTACATCAATTTGCTACACCCTTGTATTTATTGAGACTTGAGCATCCACAGATTTTGGTATCCACAGGAGGTCCTGGAATCAAATCCCAGCAGATGCCAAGGGCCCACTGTATATTGCTGGTGTTTAATCAGTAGCATAAGAAGTTTCTCTTAGATGTGAGATACTATAACTGGAATTTGATGAAAGTCTAATGTAGGGTTGGGCAGCCACAATCTCCCTATGGGACTCATCTATCTGCATGGTATACCAAAAGTTACATTATGTCCTTTTGGGTTGCCACTTTTGGCTGCTTTTGGCTGGGATTTTTATTTGTTAGAGAATTTTGGAGAGCAAGAGCTAAACTGGAACATTTTGATGCATTTGGGGCCATTAGGGGGTGAAAAATTATCTGCAAATGGCCAGAATCTTTTTAAGAATTGTTTCTTTTAGAATCCCAGAGGGATTTTGCATGTCAGATTTTCCCTACTCCCTACTCTAAGGAATGGGAAGCGATAGTTCATGTACCATCTGTGGTTGGCTTCCATTCTTTATTTCCATGTTGTTCTTCATTTGGCTCATGATGGTACTGCAGGATCTCTTGAAAACTACAGAGATCCTGAAGGACAAACTGACTGCAGAAAGACAGGGCAGACTAATGCTTGAAGTGCAGATACGTAAAGAGATGGCTGAAGCAATGTTTCAACAACTGATGGAAACAGAAAAAGCATGGAGGTAAGCTTTGTGAGCTTGTACTGGCAAAGACCAAAATGGCCATGTATATCTACTGCTTTGAGCAAGGCCTGATAGCCATCAATCATAGAATGTATATAGATTTATAGAATAATATTGATCTGACATGAGGTTTATTTTTTATACAACTATTTCAAAATACTTCTCTGGAAGCTGACTTGTTGTTTCCAACATCATATTATAGCTTTCTAGCTCATAGCTTAAACATACTACATTTGACCCTTTGTTCCATTCTAGACACCCCCTGTGGATGAAAAAACCTCTGGCCTCAAATCCTGTGGTTTTCAATGGCAGTGTGTGCATACACTGCCATTAGGGGCAATGGGACTTGCCATCCGCAGATGCTTAAATCTGCAAATGGCAAGCCTATCGTTGGGGAGGGTGGGCTGTAGTTGTTACGAATTTACAACTTCCCAATATTTTATCATGAGGGCCCACAGATGATGTAACACTTTATCAGGGCTTGATGATCCAGAAGAAACTAGCCATCCAGAGGGGCTCAGGTGGCAATTCCATTGCTATGAATGATGAAAATATTTGTGACAAACTGTAAATCATGTCTGACTTTACGTATTGTTGTAAAATATGATAATTAGAGGTGGATCTCTCGAGCAAAGTAATTCAAGTGGCAAGCCAAAACCTAAACAACAACTCCATGCCCCCCCCCCCACAAGATCCAGCAGAGAATAGAAACAAGCTTAGTCTTCTTTATCAAGCATATACAATTAGCTTTGCTTAACCGAAAGTTGTGCATGATCAAATACATGGTCTAATGGAGGAGAGAGAAGGAAGAGAAAGAAGTAGCTGTACATTAGACCATTAGGGGGAAGAGAGTTAGTGTGTTAAAAGTCACCATAAACATGTGCTTAAACTCCTATAAAGTATCATCCAGATGAGCAATTAGTGTGTTTAGACACGGAAAGGTTGATAACCTTAACACCTATAGAAACTTATTTCCTTATATCTGTGTATGTGATGTCCAGATCTTATGAAACTTGATGGAGCCAAGGAGAAGCAGTGTTAAAGCAGCTCAAACAATTCTCTGACCCTCTTGAGTCTGAGCTTGAAGTGCAAATATACAATCTTGTCCCCATAATAAGATTATGCTTGTGCAATTAAACTACGACCATATGAGATTGTAAGACAGATTTGTTTTCCTCCATTTGGTTTGACGTATGATAGCAAGAACTACAACTCCTATAGTCCTACCAGTTCCCTATCTGTTTTGTAATCTTTTGCTCTTTAATAAAGGGTTCATCCTGTCAATGCCTTGATTCATTTCATTGGACCAGTGTAGCTGCAAACATTAAGCCACTTAAATTTCAAGTTTTCCCCCCTCACTTTTTCATTGCAGAATCATAAATTACCCCTCTCAAAGCCTAGATAGGAAGAAGAGAGACCTAGTGGAATGGATAAAGCAATATACAAGACACTGGGAGTTGTTTCTGCTTCTGATAGGATTTGCATACCCTTGAGTCTAATGTACTCACAATCACAGTCTGGTTGCAACTTTGGGCAATGCCATCTGTGCATCGGGAGACAGATAAAAATGCAATAGGTAACATTTATTCTGCATTCTCATTAGTCCTAAATTATACGGAAGTAGAGCTTTGGACATTGGAAGAAGCTTCTAAATGTTCACTTCACAAGTAGCCCATAGATTTTTCTGAGAATTTTCATTGAAAATGTTGAACCTGGAAAAAATCAGCTTTGTTTTGGGAGAAGGATATGAACTATTCCCACTTACATGATCAAATGAAATTTACAAGAAACAACTTCAACTGATTTTCAGCATACAGAGAGTTCTTGTAGCACCTTTGAGACTGATTTTCAGCAGTGTACATAGCCCTGCAGATTTTTTGCACACTGCCAGTAACTGTGGCAGAAGCTGAAAAAAGTTTCTAGCATTGTAGCACTCATCAAAAATTGCATGCATTCTGTAATGAGCTAAGAACAGTTAAACCACTAGCCATCATGTCTACTGAGTATGAATCTACAAATTGGCTTTGAGAGGGGGGTAATTTATCATTCTGCAATGAAAAAGTGAGGGGAAAAAATAAAGCTTGAAATTTAAGTGGCTTAATGTTTACCACTTAAGTGGTCCAATGAAATGAATCAAGGCATTGACAGGATGATCCCTTTATTAAAGAGCTAAAGATTACAAAACAGATAGGGAAATGGTAGGATTCTCAGGCTGGATGCTTCTATTAAACAAAACAAAACAAAACAAAACAAAACAAAGAGAATTGTCAGAATATGAATTTCCATGTGCAGGTATAAATATTTTTTTTTGTTACTTATAATATGGGAAGTTGTTGGTAAAAAGAAAAATTGAATCTGTGGTCACTTTGCCAAAGTTCCTTCGTCCGGTTTCTTCTTATCTGGTACATGGAGATTTCATGCTAGTTCCTGCATACAAACCTTGCCTTATGAAGTATAACATGGCCCTTACCTTTCTTTCTGTGTTATTCAGCACAATCTTATCTATCTATTGTGTATTTACAATTAAGCTTACTTCCACCATCATTTATATTATTGATGATAGGTTGGGTCCAAAACAGCCTAGTTCATTGAAACAGCTTGAACTGAATGACTGAATATAAGAATTAGTAGAAAGGAGTCCTTTGGATCAGATTTGGGTGAAGGAGGAACTGAGAACCTGAGAGTGGAACTCTGTTCATGACATTATATAACTCAATGTTATTAAGGCATTTGGATGATCAAAATCTCATTTTAATAATCCATGATATGTATGGACATCTGGAACATATTTTTTCAGATATGTTCTGCCAAATGATGAAAGATAGTTGCCTGCTGTAGTATGTTATTTTCCTCATCTATGTATTTGACATTTAGCATGGTTTGTTTTTTGACTGGTCTTTAGAAGTAAACAACAAGTTGAATTTTCTAGCCTAATTGTTAAGGAGCATAGCTCTTAGGTAATGGAGGGGAGGGGACAGATTAATTCAAAAACTAATATTTCCTTAATGTACATTTTGACACATAGCCACCCACCCACAGTAATTTTCCTCCTTCCTTTGTATGAACGGCATGATGAGCCAGGAGTTACCAGTTACTGTTACACTGAAAATGTCAAATTATGGTTAATGGCTTCCAAATAAGCTGAAATCCAGAACTATGATTTAGAATTGGCTTTTGTACCTTTGCTTATTTTTGATAAGTTATATTTCAGATAAACTGCAACCCACACTTCTGTCTGTACATTATGGGAAGCTATGTTAATTGTGGCTCCTGGCCTCCCTCAGATGAATGAGGTTTAAAATAGTTGCATATGGGTGGCTGAAATTCATGTCTATGGTTTATTAAACTGAGATTTGATGGTTGAGATATAATGTAAGATAGGTGAGGTGAGGAAAGTAAGACTAATCAAGCAGTTAAAAGTGTACTGTGTTGTGGCTATCTCTCATTTTCAATTCTAATCCGCATCTCTAGGATTAAGAAATAATGAAGGATTGATATCAGAGAACTCATGCTAAAATAAAAATCAGTTAGTCTTAAATGTGCTGCTAGATTTATTTCCCCCCTCCCTTTTTTCTTTTTATCTTAATCCAGTAAACGCTTAGAAGATCTGAAAGAAAATTATGAAGAAAAACTGGAAAGTAAATTTGAAATGTACAAGGAGGCCATAAAGAAGCATGCGTATACATGTGCAATGGAACAAATTGAGGAGCATTATGTTCCAATAGAAGAGTTTCTAGCTGAACAAGCAAAGGTTGAGGTATGTTTTCTCTTAATGCTGCTGTTGTAAATGTTAGCCTTCTTTCAGAGGCATCTTCAAAAATTCTGTTAATACAAACAAAGTTGGGGTTTTGGAATGCTGGTAGATCTCTTACTTATTTGTTGATTGGTTTTATACCCTTCCTTTATCCCAGAAAGGGATTACAAAAACTTGATTACTTTTGGTTGTATGCATGTATGAAATGCTTGGCTATATGATCACTTCTTTTATTTCCTTCATGTTTTCCAACATTTCCAGGACTTGACTTGACTTTCTATACTGAACTGTAACTCATTTTCAAAGGGTATTTTGCTTCCATGATTCTGTTTTAATTTGTAAGACCCTTGGGAAAATGATCTGTAAAGCACTGGGGACATAGAGAGCAAGTATCATACTACATCAGGGGTAGGCAACCTAAGGCCGGAGGCTGGATGCGGCCCCCTGAGGCCTTTGGACCGGCCCCAGGCCGGTCCTGCTGCCGCCACCTGCTGCCCCCGCCGCCACCCGCCATGATGATATTGATTATTGTTGTTATTACTTGTTCTTGGGGTTTTTTCACAGGGGTTTTGCCATAACTTTTCTGGGGCTGAGAAAGTGTGCATGCATATTTTTTAATTTTTTAAAATGTTTTTAAAACTTTTTATTTTTATATTTATTTATTTATTTATTTATGGTGCTTTGGCCCCCCAATTGTCTAAGGGACAGCAACCCGGCCCCCCGGCTCAAAAAGGTTGCCTACCCCTGCACTACATTGAACAGATCTTACTGGTTTTAGGAGCTAAACCTTGGTTAGTACTTGGAGAAGACACTACTGGGAAATACCAGGGATGTCAATGCAGGCTAGGCAAAAATCCTTATTGAAACCCTAGAGAACCACTGCTATTCAAAGTTGTTTGTACTTGCACTTGAGTAGATGAGCCAATGGTCTGAGTCACAATAAGGCAGCTTCCTATGGTCACATGGCAACCAATCTATAAGTACCAAGAAAAATATCTGTCTGCTTGCCTATCTACCTACCTACCTATCTTTGGTTGGTCTTTGGGCTCTTCCAGACTGGTCTAAAAGCATCATGAGTTTTCACAATACAGCTCCTTGCATGTTGCAGGTTATCATCATCTTTGAATCCACTCATTCCATTCTTTTTTTGGGACTGTAGCTATTTGTTGAATTTGTACTCTAGGGCTCTTCCCAAGGTTAAAACTGGAACATGGTTTGCTGAGATGGTCCTGTGGTTCAAAGGACATATTTTCCCCTCTCAGAATTGAAAATTAAAAAATTAAATAGAAGTGCAGAAGTTTTGCATTACACTTATGATGTAAAATTGTCATTTCACTGGTCAACTGCAGCAGAATACAGTCAGCCCTCCATATCCATGGATTTCTTGTCCATGGATTCAGCCATCCACAGTTTGGAATTTTCAAACAGCAGACCTTGATTTTGTTATTTTATATAAGGTGCACCATTTCTATGCCATTGTATTTAATGGGCCTTCAGAATCCACAGGGTGCATTCATGAAGAAGCAAACGTCAGTGGATACCAAGATCCCACTGTAATTCCAAAAAATAAAATAAAACATGGGAATAAAAAAGGAAAATGAAACAACAAAAAAGAGAGGAGAAGAGAGGGAATACATTGTCTGGATATGTTCCAGAATGAATACCTTGGGCTTATCTGGAGGAGACCTGTGAGGTTCTAAAACTTTTTGTTGTTTTTTTTAGAATAAAAATCTAAAAAGCTTTATAGATGTGGTTTCTTTAAAATACTTTATATAATTGGTGCAGAAAAACTGTTACTTATATAGATTTTAGAGGACAGACTGGGGATGAGGAAGAGTAACTATATTTTGAACTATTTTAATAATTTCAAAATGATTTTCAGTAGAATAAAAATGTGCTACTTGTATAAACATTCAAAGTATTACAGCTTATTCCATTGCTTAGGACAGAGACATGAAAATATTACAGATGAAACGAAAACTTGGAGAACAAAACTTATTGCCTTCCAAAGGTGCTAATTCAGACTCTACAGAAGGAGCATTTAATTCAGGTAAGAAACAAATTCTATGTTCTTGAGCTTAGCTATTCTCTTGAATGTACTTTACATTTTCTTATTTTTATTTGTTGCACACAGATATTAACTGCAAGGTGATGCACAGAACTTTAGAAGCTTTGCAGAAACAGTGTGAAGAAAAAGATGAGGTAATTTCAGTTTATCCAGATATTAACTGGAGGTGAGAATGAAGTGTCATTTATTGCTGCACATTATAAAGGTGTGTAGACATTTAAGATAGTAAGAAATAAGGTCGGGGAAGTAAATGGGGAACAAATATAGAAGCAACAGATGCTTCTTCAGCCAGCGAATGGGGCACATTGGTTTCTCATTACCCTTTATATTCCTCCTGGGAAGCAGAGTAAAGCAATCTGGTAGCCCTTGGTATCTTGACTGATAGACAAAGTTATGGTATCATGCCCATGAGCAGCCTATTTCATAACCAGTATTCTGTTCAGGGAATTTTGCATCTTCATGCAGAAGACATAACTAGACGTTAATATCAAACTAGATAATTCAGCTTCTTCAGAACAGACATCAAATCCCCCCAAATCATACAAATAATTCCCAAATTGGATGTAACCCAATAATTACAATCAAATATATCTATTTATACTTGGGGTCTTTATAAAAATTTCTGCCACTGTAGAAAGTAGACATACCCCCCCCCATGAGTAAGTTAAAAGATGCATGTGTCATCTCATTTTTCTTAAGCACTGTATTCCTTTCACTAGGTTCTTTCTAGATTGGGATTCCCCTCTTTCTCCACTGACATCTCCATTATCTCAGTTCTCTTCACTTCATTAACATAATACCGCTAAGTAGTTTGATTTCTCATCTGATGCCCTAAAAATAAATGATAATGTTCTCTTGCCAGGTTTCTTAATCTTGAAATCCCAGAGTTCAATTCATAAACCTTATCCCCATCCTTTTGAAGATCCTCCTTTTGTCTCGCCATCATTTCTCTCTTTAGTTCCATCAATATCACATCATCCAAATCTGTAGATATCTAGGCCAGTTATTCTCTTGTGTTTTCAGTTCATTTCCCAATTCTTCTCTCAACACTTCTGCCAGATCCTTCTTGAGTCCACACCTTAAATCAAAACTCAACTGGTTCATTTTTTCTCTTAGCTGTTCTCTCATCTGTCTTATTTCTTCCAGAATCAACTGATTCAAGTCTAGTATTTGTCCAGTCTTCAATCCAACTCCTAGTGGCATTTGTGACAGCTATCAAACATCAAAGATATTTTCTTGTAGATACAATTGATCCTCTTCACTGCTAGATCTCCCCCTTCCCTCAATCTACCTCTCTGTATACTGAATTCTATACACTCTGACACCAGAATCAGATTTCCTCCATTAATTTCCTCTTTCACCACTGAGCAGTGAGGACAATGTTTTGTTTTCCTCAAAAGTAAACAATGAATTATTTTTTCACAGTTCCCCTCATATGAATGGGTCATAGTTAACCCATTCAATACTTCCATCTTTAATTTTAACTATGTTGCTTTTAAATTGCCTTTAGGGGGTTTGTAGTTCCTCTTATTCTTCAGTGCCTCCAAATCTATAACTTATTCATCAAGTTCAGTTTTAAAAGCTATTTTAACAGTGCTGAATCACCTTTGCTTAGTCAGTAAAGAGTTGATTTACTCACTTTTTCAAAACGTAGACACTAAGGTGTAAGAAGTAAGATGTTTCCACCAGCTGGCAAGTTTTCATATTTATCACAATGTTAATGGTTTAAAAGTTAAGAAAGTTGCATGTGGGGCATTTCCCCCCATGTGGTGGCTGTGATACGGCAATGTTTGGTGGTTCTCTCCTGGTCCCTTCCGTTCCACCTATGTCAAGGTGACAATAGCTTATGTTGCCTTAATCACTAGGAATGGGAAACGGACTTACAGGAGCAAACCTTTGAGCCTCCCATACCAGGGAGGCAATTCAAGCCAGTTTGCAAACCTACAAACCATCAACGCCATATCCATTGCTGATCCCTCAGCAGAGCAGCTAATAGATCATGCAGTACTTTGCCATGTCAACCAGAGGTCCACTTGTAGGTGTACACTTTCTAAAATGATGAACGGATTTTCTGGTTTGGCCTTGTGTCCACACAAGATGTGCAAAAATGCCCTTTAAAAAATTGCCACCTTTTGTTCTTGTAGGTCAAGGGAAAAACACAGTGGTATGTTTAAAGGCAGTGTTGTGGTGGGGACAAAAATATGGACACATTAGTCTTGACAGGAATGTTGCAGGAAAAGAAAGAAAGAGAAACGACCTATTTTGCTAGAAATAATTCTGGAGTTTTAGGGAGCAAACTCAATCTGTGTTCATGGGAGGGAAGTGGTGCTGTAATGTGTTGCAATGAGGCCTTTTAATGTACTGTATTGTATCCATTACTTTCTATTACTTTCTTTACAAACCATTTTTCTAATAGTTTCCTAAATTGAAGGTTGAAATTTCCAATAATTATCTCCATGAATGTCATTAATTTTATAAATAATGGAAACTTGTTTGGCAGTTAATTAAATCACTGAAGATGAAAGTACAGAAATTAAACGAAATGTTGCAAGAAGCAAATGATGCCTACAGAAAAGCAGGAGAGGAGAATAATAGACTGAATCAGGAGTTAGTCCTTAAGGTTGGTGGTATGTTTAATAAATCTATTCCTAGAGCTATTTGTATCTCTTCACATGATTAGCTATTTGTGATTCTTTTACTAACTGTACTGTATTTCTTAGCATTAGTCCATGACTTGAAAATGACTACTAGGCAGAATTGCATGAATTTGGTCCAATTCAGTTCTGGAGTGATCCAAACAAATCTGGAGACCTGGACATCAAAAATAAGCAAGGAAAGGGGGTGGATCAAGATCTCGTCCCCACCCCCATATATATGACATATATGGTCAAATAAGGAAAGTGATGTGATGCAGAAGGAGAGGAAGGAAGGTTGGTTTTGGTCACTGTCAGTTCTAATATGCAAGTGCAGCAAGAATCCTATCTTGCTACTGACTTTATGTACGCCATTTCAAGATGGCCTTCTAACTGTGTTCTTTTTAAGGAAAAGCTCTAAATGTTAATTTAGAATGCTCAGGTTTATAAGGAGTTTGACAAGTCCATTAAACACAGCAAATTTTATGACTACCGGTAATCCTATTTCTAGTCTTCTTGGATGTTTTAATAGGAACAAGAAGTCAAAGGCCTCCAAAACTGCACTGAACGTGGCTGTGAGCTTGAAGCTACAGTAACTCTTCTGAAAGAACAACTAGAAGAAAGCAAAAGGCTCCTAAACACAGATGACCTTAAGTACCGAAAAATCAAGAAGGGCTTCTTTGCAAATCTGAAATACACAGTTGCAGATGCTCCTAACACGACAAGAAGTAAAGATCTAAGAAAATTGGAGAGTTCACCCACTGCTTTATATAGACTGACATCAACCCATAAAATAAAGGAGTAAAGGATATTTTTTTTAGGTATGTTAATTTCGCTACTTAAGGTACAGGACTGATTTATCGATCATAGCTTTCCCTACACAGGGCAAACATAACAAAGATGGTCTACATGTATTTAACATGGAGGGAAATAAAATGCCAAGTTTTGTTGAGCAAAAGCCTTAGGGATGGAGAGTCCTGGGTTAGTCTGCCACAGATAGTCCTTTCTGCTCTAGAGTGTTAGATGATGTTACCATCAAGCACACTTTTTAGTGCACCTTTGTTATGTTTTTATTGGACTCAAGTCATGTTTTGGAACTTTTCATTATTAAGAACGCAGATAATGTTTAGATCTTAAAAAGCATTATTTCAGTTGCCCAACTGTTGTGAAAATGTGTTAGCAACCATGTTGCTCAGTTCTGATACTGAACTGTTTTATTTGAAAAGGAATTCACTAGAAATATTTAGAACAGCTAATTCATATATTTGCTAATAAAAATTGTTTTCTAATATTTGACAAGTGGCAGTAAATAAATCCTGAGATTCCAATATAAAATAAGGTAAAACTTTAAGAATGGTTAACAAGTAAAGTTTTAACCTTTTTGTTTCTTACTCTAGTTAGCACTAGATGTTAGTACCACTAACATAGAAGCAGTGGTTAGCACATAACTACCTGTTAAAAGTTTTGATGATTGTATGTACTAAATCACAAACTAGGTCATAGGCATAGCACATGTTAAAAGTGAAACATCACTATTTGCTTCTAACATTTCTTTGCCTCAGTAGTTTATTCCAAATTGTACTATAATATATCCATGTTTGTCAGCCTATCAGATGCGAGGGGAAACATTCCCACAGATTTCTTAATGTTCCATGTTTTTACCCCGTGGCTAATACTTCCTCCACTCCGAAAACTCTGCAAGCTGGCAACTGATCACTTGCAGGCTGGCATTGGTCCAGGTAACTGCACTTTAGGTAGCACTGTTATATATCAAGGCTAGGATAGACCCAGGACATGGGCTGGATTTGTTTTCAAAGAGGCTCCACACATCCACTGCCAGAGATTAGGAAAGTTAGCAGAAAGGGGCTAATGCATTTTAGTTAACCATTAAACTACAAGAAATTATTTTGATTATGTTTATACTGTTGTGTGCCTTCAAGGAGTTTCTGACGTGTGGAGATCCTATTGTGGGGTTTTCTTGGCAAGATTTGTTCAGAGAGTGTTTGCCCTTGCTGTCCTATGAGGTTGAGAGAATGTCACTTGCCCAATGTCATCTAGTGGGTTTCCATGGCTGAACTATGAATTGAACCTTAGTCTCCAGAGTCTTAGGGCCTTTACAGACTGCCAGAAATAGTGCAGCTTGAGTCCACTTTAACTGTCCTGGCTCAGTGCTAAGGAATCATGGGAACTATAGTTGATTGTGGCACCAGAGCTCTCTGACAGACAAGGTTCAGTGTCCCAGAAAAAAATACAATTCCCATGATTCTCTAGCACTGAGCCAGGACAGTTAAAGTGGCCTCAAGCTGCACTATTTCTGGCAGTCTATAAAGACCCTTAGTCCAACACTCAGACCAATACACCATGCTGGCTCTCTACGTTTATATCAGAATAGAGAAAAAGCTTACTGTTATATCAGTGGCTGAGATTCTACATTGTTGAGTGCAGCATAAGAGTTCTGTGTGTGCAACTCCATTGCCACCCTGTTACCACTCACAGGACATGGTCTGTGTGCATTTGACTATAGGGGTATAGCAGATGCTTTCCCAATTGTCTCAGCTCTCCACCAGCTACAGAATGGCCATGGAATGGCTATCACAGTGCAGTACTGAATCCTGGAGGGGGCTTTGGATGTTGCAGAAAGAGGACAATACCAACCTTCACAACATCAATAGCAACAAGAACATAAAGCAAGTGCAAGGTGGGCTTAAACTTGTATATGTCACTAACAGGGTGTCAGTTTAAGTTACATTGCTACAAAATTGAACTGATACAATCCACACAGATAGTATCAACTCCAGTGTTAACAACAAATATGGAAAACAAAACAGTGGCCAACAGACTGGAAAAGTTTAGTATACACTCCTATCCACAAGAAAGGAAATGCAAAATATGGAGAGAGAAATTCCAGAGGTGCAAGTGGGGTTCAGGAAAGGCAGAGGCATTAGGGACCACATAGCAAACATATGATGGCTAATGAGACACATCAAGGAATTCCAAAAGAAAATCAGCATGTGTTATATAGACTACAGCAAATCCTTTGACTGTATAGATTATGAAAAGCTATGGAATGCTTTTAAGAGACATGGAAATGCCACTATATTTGATAGTCCTGACGAGAAATCTGTACTTAGGGCAAGAGGCAACTGTTATAACATACTATGGTGAAACACAATGGTTCCCAAATGGCAAGGGGGTCAGGCAAGGCTGCATATTATCACCCTACTTGTTCAACTTGTATGCAGAAAACATCACATCAAAAGCAGTTTTAGACTCAGAAGAAGGAGGAGTAAAGATAGGAGAAAGGAACATCAATAACCTAAGGTATGTGGATGATACCATACTGCTATTGGAAAACATCACGGACTAGGAACAGTCACTAAGGGAAGTCAAAAAAGAAAGTGCAAAGGCAGATAAAGGCAAATAATGACCACAGAGGATTTAAATAAATTTATCCTAGACAATGAGGTAATCAAAATAGTTAAAGAGTTCCTGTACCTTGGATCAAACATTGATCAAGAAGGAGACTGCAGTCAATAAATAAGACTAGGAATGGGAAGGGCAGCAATAGAAGAACTAGACAAGATCCTAAAAAGTAAAGATATACAGCTGAGCACTAAAGTTAGACTTGTCCAATCCATTGTATTCACCATCATCATGTATGGCTGTGAAAGCTGGACAGTGAAGAAAGTAGATAGGAAAAGCATCAGCTCATTTGTGATGTGGTGCTGGAAAAGAGTGCTGACAATAACATGGACAGCCAAGAAAGTAATACAAATGGGTGCTTGAACAGATAAGGCCTGAACTCTCCTTGGAATCCAAGATGATTAAATTGGCTTGAATCATTGGAAAAGAGAAGGCATGAATCATTGGAAAAGACAATGATGCTCGGAAAGGTATAAGGCAGCAGAAAGAGAAGAAGGCTGCACACAGAAAGAGAAGAAGGCTGCACACAAGGCTGCACACAAGACTCAATTGAGAGGTCACAGACCTGAATTTACAGGACTTGAGCAGAGCAGTTGATGATAGGGAGTCTTGGAGATGTCTCATATACAGGGTTGCCATGTGTTGAGGTTGACTCAATAGCATCTAACAACAATCAGTAACTAAAACCTTACCAGAATAAGCTGAAAAATGGCACTCTCCTGTCTTTTTTTTTCCTTTTGATCTCTAGACAGAATGAAACAGTTGCATGAATTTTTCTAATAGTCATTCACCCAAGCCAAAAAACAAACAAACAAACAAAAAACAGCAACCCCTTGCTCATTCTTTATGATTTCACTTCATTACACTTTCCCATTTTTTAGCTTATTGACTTCCAGGTGAATCGCAGCAAAAGTTCCACTTCAAAAGCACTTCAAAACTAAGTTTCCTGGGATAGATGAGATATTTTTATGGGATTTCTGCTGTAGATCACAGAAGGACCATCTGAATGCAAAAAGTAAAGTTTGGATTTAAATACTTTAACCCTGGAGTTAACTATCACATTCTGATTATGAACTAAACTAAAGATTTCTTTAGCTATTTGCATTTAAGAACTTTCTAGTACATTTTTCATCTTGTAGCAAATAAACACATTTTAAAACCAGGCAGTGGTAAGAAAAAACACCTAGGTGTGTCAATTTATTAGCTTTGTAGCACTGTGGCCTCCTCCCATATAATCCTCCCCGTGCCCTCCGATCCTCTGGGAGGAACTTGCTGCAGCCCCAAAGAGCCAGGCTTGCGGCGACCTCCCAGAGGGCCTTTTCTATCGTCGCTCCCAGACTCTGGAACGGCCTGCCGGATGAGATCCGTCAATTAACATCCTTATACAGCTTTAAAAAGGCTGTCAAGACGGATCTCTTCCGGCAGGCCTTTCCGGACTAGATAGTAAATTCGGAGACCTTCCGAAGCTGGACACTTATAGGACCCTTCCTCTTCCCTTATGCAGATTCACGGGAGATTAGGGACTGCTGTATTGTTCCATAGTTGCTGTGCTGTGTGTATTAGTCGTAGTTGTAACTGTTATTATAATTGGTTTTAATTAAGTACTGCTTAACTGCGGTTGTTTTAATTGTATTTGATTTAATAATGTTTTAGGGGGGGAGGAGGGATTGTTGTTATTTTAACTTGTTGTAATTTCTAAATTCTATTGTTCACCGCCTAGATTGGTCTTCCACTAGGGCGGTATATAAATAAACATTATTATTATTATTATTATTATTATTTAATAACTTAAGTTGGAATGTCTACATAAATGTTTTGTCCAGAATTAAGTCCATCCCATTACTCATTTTAATTGGACAAAATGTCAACTTTATTAATGACTTAATTAGTTCCAATAGTTACTATCTTTTCCTCTAGTTTTTCCTCACCAGGGAGAGTTAGAGGTATGGTGAGCTTGAGCTCTTAGTTGCTTTGCAACTCCTGATAGCTATCAATATAGATGATTCCATGACTCCTTGCCATTTTGGAAGGTCAGGGAGTGGGCAGAAACAGCTTCCTGCACATATGCTTGCCTGCATCCATCCATACACACATGTGGAACAGACGATAGGGAAAGTTGCCACATGTGGTCCACCAATGTACTCTCTTGATGTCAATAGAACCTTTAGGAGGAAAGAAGTTTTGACATTCCTGATCTGGTATACACCAAAAGTGGTAAAAGTAGTTTTGTGTGTCTCAGAAATTAGGCTGCAAGTTGTGATGTAAGTTGCATTTAATTTAAAAAATTGTCTTGTTGTTCAAGGGTAAGTCTTTACCAGCATGGTTACACTGTTGTTTGGGGTGGAGCTGAAGGCAGCTCCCTCTTTCACATTTCTTCTCATAGTGGATCATAGCAACCAGGGAAGATGTAGCTCCATCCCCTTGGCCTTTAATTTGTAATTTGGTGCACCCGAGCACCTTCTGGCTGTCCTTGCACACTTGGAAAAGGAACAGCAGCCTTCTTATTCCTGATGTATGAGAGTAGCCAGAGCACTCCCAGGCATAGTTCTTCACTGATTGATAGCCTACGGGGGATTTGCACCTGCCAATCTTCTTGTGCACCTGCTGTTACACAACAATCCACAGGATATCTCTCTCTGCAACAACAACAGTAAAAAGCAACAACCCACATATGCAGGCATAACAGGGGTGATGGCTTCATATGTCATCTAGCTATTGGCACAATGCTTATCAAGTGTGGCCTGTTTCAAAAGTTTTCTGCTTGTTGGATTGCAGATTTCTTGCTTTTACTTGCTAATGCCAGAATATCATTTTGAGTTAACAACTGTTGGGAGACACTTTTGAAATCTTTTGGTGGGGTCTTTCTTGTGACAGAATTATAGTGCTATGATACCACTTTATTTGCCATGGCTGCATCCTATGGAATCCTGAGGTTTGTAGTTTGAGGAACAAATTCTCTGGCTGAGACTTCTAAATACCCTTCCTTAAATGGGCCATCCTAGAATATCACAGGATGGCAGTTAAAGTGGAACCAAAGTGCTAGAATTCTGTAGCATGAAAGGGTCTCAGGAAAAGGTTACATTATATGAAGTGGTGATCTGTGAGCTGGTGCAGGTCCGCAGGGACCCTCTGGAGATCCCTGTGGACTGTGTCATTGCTCTGCATCCAACTATAGGATAATTGCTGGATGCTTGTCCCTCGCACTACGCCAGCCAGGAAATGGCTGGGTTGCAGGGGGCTGTAGGTGAGAAAAGGTGGGTTTCTGTAATTTTGGTCATTTTTCAGTTCATAGAGAATGCTCCACAACAATCCAAAAAGTGAGTTGCATCCAAGCTACTGCAATGTAATTCACCAACAGTTTGCTAACCATTGTTAACAAATGGTTTTGGGCTGATGAGTAGGCTCACTTTACCTTATTTTAAGAGCTGTACCACAGAAGATTTTGTGGATTAAGGGAGGGATAAATCCACAACAAAGATTCATTTGTAGTGGGTGCACTTTGTTTATGTGTTAACAACTCAGGACATGTTCAAATCAACTTGTGTCATATTTTCAAGAATATTTATTAAAATCACAATAAAATTGAAGTATTTACATGTTAACAATCTGATTATCAATCTGTCAACTGGATTTCTTCATTTAGAAATAGTAAACAGCATGTGTACAATCACATTGGTTTTTAAAGCTGGACACAATTAGGATCATGGTTCTTCTATAATAACCAATTTGTGAGTAAGCATTTTAGAAAAATTCTTCAGTAGCACTGTTCTTCCAGTCATTAGTATGATCAAGGGAAAAAAATGATCTAAACCCTGTTCCATTACAACCAATGCTTCTAAGCCTGATTTTCAAGTATATTTCTTCTCTGGCCTATGTAATATATATATACAATAAAAGACTTTGGTTGTAATAGCTTCTTGTACTTCTAAGCAGAACATTATCACAGTTGTGCTTTTTATACTGAACACCACATTTGAAAGATGTTAAGAAACTGCATAGGCAAAGGTGACAATCCAAGGTAGCTCGAAATTCAAGAAATATTGCCAAAGTCCATTCTAAAGTGAAACTATCCTCTTTGGCACTTAACTACAGCACATTAAGTACTATGGATTTTAAAATCCATTGCCTCTAAACAGGCAGCTTTGGTTTGGACCACATAGGCAGAAAAGACAATTAACACTTCTGTAACATTTTATCAATTTCCTACTTTAAAAGGCTAACTAAGCCATATACATATTCCTTTGGTATCATCTGTTTTTGCTGATACATGTTTAGACTGTTGTTTGGATTCTTTACATAGGGCCTCTGAATGATAAAGTGCTTTGGCATACAGGAGCAAAGAGGTGATGCAAGACAAGCAGCTCCATGCTTAAAATTGCGCTTTCCCCCCGTGCCAATTTAGCACACCACAACATGTGGTCCTCCAGGCATTCTTGGATGGCAGCTTCCATTGATTATAGCCAGTATATGCCAACCAAGAAGAATATTAGAGATATACAGTCCAAAAGAATCAGAATGGTTGCACTTTGCCCACCTCTGTGCTACATCAACACAATTTTGTATTACTTAAAAAAAAAATACCCTCACATTAATTTAGCAGTGCAGCAGCCCTCTTCATCTAACCAATTTTAGCAGGAATAATAGGAGATAACTGCCTTAAATCTGCAAACCAAACTAGATGCTACCTAGGAAAGGTATGTGAATACTATTTGATATGAAAATGTTGAGGCTGCAACATTTAATAAACTGAATAGTGGGGCAGGTTAGCCCACCAAGCTGATTTTATATCCATGGATAATAATAATAATAATAAAAAACCCAAAAAGCTCTGCCACCTCAATCTTTTATTCTCCAGAATAAAAGCAACTTGCATATGGAGATTTTAGTGCAAAGGGAATGCCAGAAAAACAAAGTGGTTATCCAATGTTTTCTCCTTGCTTCAGCCTCAGCAACTTCTCAATTCAAAACACTTTTTTTTCCAGCAGGGCTTGGTCGTATATGCATCTTCTGTGTAGCATCTAGTTTGGATCTACAACAAGCTTAGAACTCACTTGTAGTGTGAGTTCTGATTACTTTTGAGAATTTTTCTTTTCGTTCATTACATCTCTAGTTGTGTCTTTATACAACTGTGTGTGTTAGAGTGGCTTTTGGGTCTTGCGGTATGTCAAAGGCTATCTTGTCTAGATGTTTAAGTAAAATGCGAAGAGAACATCATCAATAGGAGACTGCATCCCTGAAGCCGAATGTTGATAATTTGCATTGTCCATTTCTACCCTTCATCTTCAGGAGCCATAAACAATGAGCACATCTGAATGCATGAAAATAACTGGCACAACCATATTGTCCTATTAAGAGGTTTATGCCAAGTAGAGGCAGACACAGGAGTTCATTCTATGGCTGTTGCTGGTATTGTCCTTCTGTAGCTGTGTAGAAGTCGTCAAGGACACTCTGTAAATATTCAAATGTTGGTCTTTCTTCTGCTTTATCTTTCCAGCATGTTTTCATGATATCGTAAAGCTCAACTGGGCAGGCCTCCATGCGTGGCATACGGTACCCACGCTGAAGAGCTACCATTACCTCAGAGTTACTCATACCTGAAACAATGCAAACAAAAATGTATTTAATAAAGTTGCTTTGGACTAGAGCATGTAGGTAGAAGCATGAGCAACACTTTCAATTTTGGGCATAGGGTGGATGGCATTAGATTACATTTCTCCCCCTGTAAGAACCTCTGAAGCACACAGCCTGTGTAAAGAAGTATCATTTACTTTGATACCTATTCCTCTAAAGAGAATTAACTAGCACATAATCAAACTGTTCACCTCTATTTTATGGCATGTATGCTTTGCATTTTAGCATCTTGTTTAGTTTATTTAGCTACTGCTTCTGGTCACTCATCAAAAAAGACCTCCTGCAGAAATGTCAGTGGTTCCCAGGGCCAGTTAAATGAGCAGAAAAGTCTTATCTGAGTTCAGTTTAAATTTTCACTAAACCTAGGAGCCAAGGATCTCAGGTCCTTCCTAAGAGTTTTTTTTAGCTGTAATATTGGACGCCATGCTGAATGCTTCCTTTTTTATTCCATCCCAGTTATGATACAGCAAGTTGTGTAGCAAATAATATAATTGAGTAGGGGGGCACTGTAAACAACCTTCCACTATATAAAGGAAGGCATTAGTTTATTATTTTACTATTTATTCAAATTATTTGTTAACTGCTTTTCTGCACAATAGGGCTCCAATAGCAATGTATGTCACTGCAAATGAAACTTGTCCATGCTCAGATTTGTATTCATATACTTTGGAGACAGGTTGCAAAAGCAAAAGGAAAGGTCACTCATTTTCCAAATCTATTCATCTTAAATGGGCAGTCCTAGCTTTGGTGGAAAGGCAGGGTACAGATAAAGCAATGTGCAGTATTATACAAACACACAGAGAAATAATATTGAACTCCAACCCATGACTACCAAAAACTACTGAACAATGTCCTGACTTCCCAAATTTATTAACTCCACCTCCTGCTTCACTATCAAATTTGCTTTGGGCTCTCCCTTGTAATCTAGACGTTTCTGCCATTAGCACCCTAACAAGCACCATTTTTCAAATTATGGTTTCTTCAAGACTTGCCAATCTGAGTGCAGTGACACATCACCCTTCTGCAGCTAAAAATAGGTGCAAATGATAAATGAAAGGGAAGAGGCTGGAGCTGCTGCCCTATGAGGCTTTTCTTATGTAAGACAATGTTTGCTTCATAAAATTTTATGAGTGACTCCACAAAGTATCAACATCATTCTGCCACCTGAGTGTTTTTTTACCTTTTCTTCTAACACAGAAAAATATGTTATGGAGAAAAAGAAACAATCACACCACTATATCTTGACTGGTGGCAGTAGGAAGTCATCCACCTGGAAGTGCCTTCCTTTTTTGTATAGCCACATGCAGCGAGTTCTACATCCCCATGGCCAGATGTAGACCAAGATCATCTTCCATCAGTATCTACTGGTGTCCTCCAGAGATCTCAACACACTGAGATGTCCATAGGAAAACACTTGAGATGCTTTTCCAATCCCTACTGGCAACAGAATGCCTGTGAGGAGGGTATATTGCAGCATAATGAGGGGTTTTCTGACATTTCAGAGGGAGGAAGAGAATAACAACCTCTGCAATGATGTGTGTGTGTGTGTACACACACCACACACAGACACACACACACACCTTCATGTGGATTTACACATCCATATGTAACTAACAGGATAGCCTTAGCCTTGCCTCCCAACCTCTTCTTCCAATCTACCTGCTCCTTTCACCAAGAGGAAGCAAGCATTAATGCTTCTTATTAAACTAACTTTGACTCCTGTATAAATAGAACACCCATAAATAATAGAAAAAGAGTACATACCTGGATAAGGGATTTTCCCATAAGTAATTATTTCATACAGAAGAATACCAAAGGACCACACATCAGACTTAATAGTAAAGGAACCATAGTTAATGGCTTCTGGTGCAGTCCACTTGATAGGGAATTTTGCACCTAAAAGGAGGGGAAAACCACATCATAATAAATAGATTTAATTTATAAAACCATTTAAAATGATTTATACATGGAAGATAAGTTGAGCAACTGGAAAGGATTCAGAGAAGAATTAGAACAGTAGCCTGTATGTAGATGGAGGCCTTCTGTATTTTTTCCTTCTACAGGTCCACCCTAGAATTAGTCAGAGCGAAGTCATTGTATCAGACAATTGCTATGGGACAAGGAAAGCCAGTGGGATATGGGAACTTAAATAACTGGTTTTCTAATCTGGCACTCTATGGTGTCTTTCAGAGCCCTAGAGGGCTTCACTATCTTCGCCAGGACATCATTGTTCAGTGACTTCCCAGCTTTTACATGAGTTCCTCTCCATTCTAAAATGTCAAATGCTTCTCTTAAGGCTTAATTACTGGCAGTAAAAGCTTTAACTAAAAGTACAGCGTGCCCGCATCATACGCAGGTTCACCATACGCAGACTCAAGGTCACGTGGATGGTGAGCCCCGGCCCTCTTAATGGCACGTGTGTGGGAGTGCACTGCCATTAAAATCAATGGGACTTGAGATCCCACGGTATTTCCCTTATGCTGGGGCGGGGGGCCTCCGGAACGAATCCCCCACGTAAACAAGGATCCACTGTATATGTTAATTTTTGATCCCACCCTTTTCCTTTTGGTCACAGTAACCACTGAAATGTGGCTTCTGAGAACTTTTTTAAAGATGAATTCAGCCCTTGGGCTGAAAGAGGTTCCCAACTCATGTGTTAGAGCAGGGGTAGGCAACCTGTCCCCTTTAAGGGCCGAGGGACTTCAGCTCCCAGAATCCCAGGAGCTATTGGCCAACGTGGGACTATTGGCCAACATGGCTGAGGCTTCTGGGAGCTGAAGTCCCTTGGCCCTTAAAGGGGACAGGTTGCCTACCTCTGTGTTAGAGGACAGAATTGTGTGTGTTACACAGTATAGCCTGCATCCCTTGTATAAGCTTGCTGCTCTCAGGTACAATGGAGCATGTTGTCTATTCTCAAGTACTGAACTAATTTTCAGCTGCTAGTTTGATCAACTTCTGTATATGGAAGTGGAAGGCTAGGGCTCATATTATCTATGACAGCTTTGCCTTCTTACCCCACCAATTGAAACTATTAACTGCCTCCAGGCTGCCAGGTGCCTACTCTTTCCCACTGTAATTGCTCCTAGACTAGCAATGGAGACAGAGCTTTATGTACACAGATTTAATTAGAAACAGCTAACAAAGCGGACACTAACAGAATTATTACAGAAGTATGAAGGGTTACAAACCTTCCCTGGCTGTATATTCATTATCTTCAATTACCCTAGCGAGTCCAAAATCAGCAATTTTGCACATCAGTGACTCTGAAACTAGAACATTAGCTGCTCTTAGATCCCGATGTATGTAGTTTTTTCTCTCTATATATGCCATCCCTTCTGCAATCTGCAATGAAAAATGAAGAATATTAATTTCTGTCCTGTATTTTGTCAAGTACTCTAATATATTTCCACAAATAATTCTAAAGTACAGTGGGCCCTTCGTATCTGTGGATTTCAGCACCTGCAGATATTTTTTAAACATGCAATTGTGATTAAATCAGGCTGAGAAGCAGTCTCAGGGCAGTAAGGGAGGCCTGACAGAGAAGTTCCAGGAGCCAGGGGCAGATTCTCCCTGCGTCTGCTGTGATTTGGCTTGGAAGGGGCAGCTGGCATGTTCCCAGAAAGCAGGAAGAATGTAGACATGGTGTTGGAGGATTTGCTTCCCCCTTCCTCTTCACTGACTGAAATCAATCATGGGAAGGAATTAACTAAGACAGCCAGAAGAGTATGTATAAATCAGCAGTATTACAGCATGGACAATTCATACTACAGCATGGACAATCATAGTATTCATGATATATCTTTATACCTGAGGGTCTTGTCTACTTCCATCATAGCTACCCTTCCAAGTCCTAGCCTTCTAATTGCTTGACTACAGTCTTTGCAACCTAATGAAAGGGAACCTGCTGTCCTAAGAGCCTTTCAAGATTGAAAACTTCCCCATTTTGGCCAGAAAAAGGTGGTCTAGAGGGGATGAGAACTGGGAAGGAGGAAGCCTCAGGGGATGCAGGAGACCCAGGGAATGCAGGACATTACACTTTTCCCATGCTTGTTTTAAAACTTCACCCTTAGGTTCAATGAACAGTTTGTAACTCTAAGGCAAGGAAGTTAGATGATGCTACAATGAGGTTTTTAGAATTATGTAAGGCATGGCATAAAAACAGTCTAAACAGACCATAAAAACAGTCTAAAAGCTATTAGGATGAGGTGCATCCCAACTAACTCTATGGCTTCATGATTCACAAGCAGAATGCCATCTGATCCAGACAGGACAGGAGAAGGACTGATGCTTGAGAGAGGCATTAGCACAAAGATTTCAGTTCAGCTTTACTTCAAAACTCGCCAGCCTTGATCAATGTGCGACCCAACCAAGGCTGGGCCTACATCCAGCTATTAGTCTCAACCAAAATTGACCCTTTGAACGAATGGGAACTTTCTAAATCAATACTTGTAAAAATTCAATTGGTTCAGTCAGTCTACTCTAGTTAGGGAAGTCCAGTTGGATTTAGGTTTTGGTTAGCAACAAAATTATTCAGAAGTGCCTGCATGCACAACAATTTCAATCTAATTTATAAAAAAAAGTCAGGAGGACTAACATGGCTTAAAATTGAGCTTTGGAAAATGGTAGAGCTGCATATTATAAATAAATACTATAAATATCTCCATTTTCTGTAAAATGTCCCTGTTATCTGATATGCAGATCAGCATCAATAAGAAAGAAACTGCACGTTCTCCTTGTTCCTCTTTTTGGGGACCAAGCAATGGAAAAACACCAATGGTATTTCCCATCGTACAGTTAAAAGTGCACATCTTTTGAACCAGGTCTTTTGCAAGGAGATATAGTGCACAAAACCTAAGACCTTTTGCCTTTGCATGAACCTTGGAAAAAGGCTAGCAGTGTCTATATACCTTGCTTTACAGAGGAGAGTCCTCTGTCTGAACTATTGTCTAGTTCAAATCCAGTTTAAGGATAAGAACTCACAAGAACAGATGTCTGGAAGTTTACACCACCAGTGGAAGGTATGCCACTGAATATCTATTGCTGTGGAAGACAAGTGGGAAGGCGGTTTCACACTTAAGTAATGCTTATAAGCTTCCCACATACACCTGGACAGCCACTGGGTGGAGAGAATAATGGACTTGATTACTTCAGAAGTACAGTTGGCCCTCCATTTTTGCCAGGGGAATCAATTCTGGACACCCCCCCCCCACGAAAACAGATTCGCAAATATGCAAGCCCCATAGTCTTGAATGAGGCATGCCCCTGTGAGCACGTGTGGGGTGTGCCCTCAAGGGCACACCCCACTGATTTAAATGGAGGCTGCCCCTCCATGAATATGCAAAACCACGGACAAGAATGTAGGGGTGACTGTATAAGACAGCTCTTCTCATTTTTTTTTTTTTTTTACTGAAACCAGTGAATCTCACAATATCCTGACAACAGCAGAATTTGAAAGGTTACTCTTCAAAACTAATTCAGTTGCAATATCATTATACTTCTCCAGTATTCAAAAGTAGTTTAGAAGTACTTTCTGTTACTTTTTAAAAACAAGCATCAGAATGCTATCAACCACTAACCTGTGGCAAAGTGAACCACACAATGTTCTGAAACGTTACTTTTCAAAACTAATTACATTTACTGATTTCATTCTTTACAATAGTAGATAATTACTATTACAGTTTACTATTTTCAAAAGGAACTTTCCTTTCCCAGCATTCTATTTTAAATCCCACCAGAATGCTAGAAGCCACTGGCCTATGTGCAAATCCATCTAAATAATCAGCACACACACACGCAATCATAAAAGGAGGGCCGAAATTATAGGGCCCATGAGACCTGGCCAAACCAGTGTGGATGTGGATCGCCTAAAAATTCATAATTAAGATTCACATAATATTTAAATGCAAAAGAACACAGTATTTAACTTGCAGTAAAAAGGCAGCTATAACTCCCAACTTTGAAATGATCAAGACACAAGTTTCAAAATTGTTAAGAGCAGACCAGGAATGTGAATTTGTGAAAATGCCTTTACTGAGAACTGTTTAGGCAAACATTTAAGTATACTTTGTTGTTGTTGTGTGCCACCCAGTCATTTCCAACTTATGGTGACCCTATCATTGGATTTTCTTGGCAAGATTCATTCAGAGGAGATTTGCCATTGCTATCCTCTGAGGCTGAGAGAGTAATTCTAGGCCAGCAATGGCAAACTTTTTAGAGACCGAGTGCCCAAACCGCAACCCAAACCCACTTATTTTTCGCAAAGTGCCGCATCCCTCTGGCTTTCTAGTAATGAACTCTGGCAAACTCTGTGCTGGGGTAATGGCACGTATGCCCACAGAGAAGGCCACCTCTGGCACATGTGCCACAGATTCGCCACCACTGTTCTATGACTTGCCCAAGTTCTTCCAGTGAGTTTCATGGCTGAGCTGGGAATCGAACCCTGGTCTGTAGAGTTGTAGTCCAACACTCAAACCACTACACTATGTTGGCTCTTATCAATTCCTAATCCTCAAAACACCTGATTCAGAATAAACAGAAAACTATTCAAGGCATAAATGCACATCAAGCCAAGAAAAAATCCAATCACCGCAAGACTTTTTTAAAATTGCACACCCACACACCCCACTTCTGCTCCAGCAAACACAGTTAGCTGGTAAGAATTTCACATAGCAGTGTAGGAATAGCTGTACAGTCTTCTGTAAAGATTGACATATTCAAAACTACAATCCCAGGAAGTTGTTTCCACAGATGAGGAACAAATTGGATTTCTATTTTAGCTTTCATGTTTTTCCCACACCAATGGTCAAAGAGACAAGCCATTTCCTCAATTTGCCTCTTCACCTCTCGTGATTGCTGCAACAAAATGTTTGGCTGCAAACACATGTTGTACAGCTTCCTTGCTAACTATGTATGTAATGTATAATTTATAGGTAATCCCTTAATAATCTCTCACACACAAAAGCACCCAATTCTATTGTCTATGAACTAGGAGTGAAAATATGAGTTTTTAATATACCATCTTCAAACTATTAGAGAAAAGTAACAGTAGGGGAGGAAGCAACATTTCAACAAATGTACTGTTCCTTTACAGACTATTCAGAAAACAAGAAAGCAAACATGCACTTGCTTGAAAGGAATAGAAAGATATGAAATACTTATCTGACCATACCTCTGGATATGCTTCCATATCAAAAACACTTTTCACAACTACAGCTAAGGGTCTGTTTGTTTGCTTGTTTTTAAAACGAATAAACTAGAAAAAGTTTTGTGTTATGATGTGGCCATTTTGTGGGGCAGGATGGGAGCTGAATGTCATTGGTATACATGGCATGGCATCACTAGCTCCATCTTCCTAAGGGCTGCACAGCTTGGCATAGCCCTTGGGGTAAGCAGGAACAGCCAACCAGTGAATTCAAACTGCAGTTTGAATTCACTGGCATGCCTGGTTGGAGTGACAAAAATGGAGCTTTCACTATGGTCAGGTGTGTGTTTGGAGTAAATTTCCTGCTCCCACTCATGCTTGTGGATTTAAGGCAACAAAACAGCATGGGATGAGGTGTCATCATTGGCAGCAAGAGCACAGAGAGCCAGAGCTGCGGCACGCAAACAGCCATTCACCATGTTTCCCAGTGGTGGTGGTGGAGCAGGAGGGCCCCCCAGGATAACTTGCAATATTTGTCAGCAGCAACAACAGCACAACAGCCCTTATAAGGGCTCAGGAGAGCAATTTTTCCATTTGGATCCTTTCTCCCCACTCCTTTTTCCCATTTGGCAACAGCTGAGCTATGCCTCACCCTTTTTCTCACATTCCAGTCAGCTTGTATTAACTTGGGCATCTTGCCCCCTGCACCCCTCCCTCCAATTTCTTTCTCTCCTGGGGCAAATTCGGCTGGCAGCGATACAGAGAACTCTCAGTAGGCTCCTTTTTTATGTTTTAAACCAGAATTCAATTCAGGCAAAGGGTGGCTGGTATTCCCGGTACAAGTAGCAGGGCTCTGGTAGGTGCAGCAGAAGGAAGGGTGAGCCAGAACCTTATAGGGTTCATGCAATGCATGACAACTTGTTAACCTCTTTTACTACATCCTACAACAGCTGATCTCACTGTGTACATTTGTACATTAACAGCAGGGTAAGTGGAAGTTGCTGGTGCTCGTTTTGACTTTCTCCTGAGTGCAGGTCAGCCAGAGTGACGATTTCTAGGAAGGTGCAGAAGACAATGCAGGAGCCATGTGGGGGCAGGCAGGCAGGCCAGGCACAGAAATCCTGGACAGACCTGGCACCGGTCAAAGGCTGCAGGAAGGGCACCACCAGTGACGAGCCCTCTTGACCATGAAGTTCTAGAGTAGGATCTATTAGCCCAGCAGTGCTGGAAGGTATGTCACAAACTTTGGCGAAACTAGTGGAGAAGTTGGTGTGGCTGGAGTCCCAGGCAGCATCAGCAGTCACTTTGCCAGATGCGGGATCTCAGGACAGCAGCACATCAGTGTCAGTTGAAGAAGAAATTATGGGGCCGGCAAAGGTCACATTTGCCATCAAGCAGCAGTAGTGAGAGCACTGCTTACTCCAATGAAGAGCCATTGCGTGAAGAGCGGAAAGTAACCAGAAGAAAAGGGGAAGAGCCAAGAGGTGCAGGAATTCTAGCAATGAGGAGGACTCAGACAGCATTGGATCAACAAATGGGTCCACAGAGGAGGAATGCCAGAAAATGAGTGAATACTGGAGGGTTGCAGCACATATCTCCCTTCATGGGCAATTTGGAAAAGGGTAAAAGGGCTCTGAAAGAGCTTGGGAACAGGAAGAAGGTGAGGATGGTTGGCAGCGTATTCCACATTAAATGCTAAATGCTCCAGGCATCCATTTAGACATGAGAACTTCGGAGAAAATCTTGAATGGCTATTACGTGAATGTTTTCTTGCTGCTTAAGCTGGATCGCAAGGAAGGGTGTATGCCCAAGTCAAACAAAAAGAAAAAGGGGAGTCAGTTTTACATTCATTCAACAATTAGCTAGCAGGGTGCATTGTCTTTATGGGCGTGTTTCAATGGGCCTACTCAGAACAAGGCTGGCATCTCTCCAAACACTTGGGCAATGTTGTTATGGCATGTGCCTTGGCAGAGGATGTGATGGCAGTTGAGTATGATGTGGCAGTTAGGAAAAAAAACTTCTCAAAGTCAGATAGCCAGATAGGAGTTAAACAATAAACCCTGGCTAGTATTGGTCAACCCACACCTAAAAGTGAAGGGTGAAGGCTTCAAGGGGTTTTGCTGGGCAAGCAAGAAGGATTCCCAGAATACAACAAGCAAAGTGCCAACAGGCACGGTGTAAGTTTAAGCACAACTGCGAGATCTGTCTCAGACCTCACCCCAGATTCTCATGCTCCCAGCAGCAAGAGGACAGCAGCTTTTTCATGCTGGACAATACAGCACCCAAAAGTAAAGGAAGGATGGAACCCCAGGCCAGCAATGGTGCAGGCAGTGCAAAGTAGCAAATCTGTGTGTACCTGTAGAAGGTAGGCTCTGGCCAGCACTTCTGTGCGTTTAGCTATCTTGCTTCCTTTGCTAGCACAATATCCAAATAGGAAAGCAGCAAAGTTCATTAGGGAGAGATTTGCTTCTAGGTTTAGGATACCTGTTCAAGGGCCATGGATAGCGTTTGAACTGGGCAACCTCAAATCAGCCAGGGGAAGTGACTGCGAAGATAAAAAAAGGAGTGCATGTCTGGGTGGGTGACAGGACCAATTTATCCCCCTCCATTTGCCCTCCACCAACAGGTGAGGGATGCAGACTTGAAGTCCACGAAAATGGAGGGGCAACTGTACATCACCTCTCATACCCAAAAGGGGCACCAGTAAATGATGCTACCCCTCCAGAGTACTATTCAGTTTGCTATGTCTCCTTAGTCACTATTCAATCTGTTCTTACAAACTCACTTAATTGGATAAGGACTGACAAGCCTCATCCACAGCCCTGTTGGCTATACCATTCAATATGGAAGGTAGGCAAAAGTGTTCACAGAGAACAGTTTCTTTTGTGAGCAAGGGATTTTACCGCAGGAGTTTTAGCTTGCTGTAGATAACAAAGCAAACCTGCTATCACCTCAGGGAAAGGATCAATATAGTTTTAGATCACGAAGATTTAAAAACGTCAGTCCTCTATCCCACTTTTTAAGAATTTACCACTGGCAGAAGCTTTCTAATTATGGTATTCTCCACAGGTGGAATGGGACTGTTAGGCCTGGTCCACTTCCTCTCCCACCCACCTTTGGATACCTCCACCTTATCCCAACTTACTTCCAGAGAGCCAACACACTCCAGCTGGAATGCTGTATGGCTAAGCATAACATAGTAACTTGACATCTGAAACTACACTAGAGCTGGCCATTCACCATCCCCAGGATTTGTCCAGGAGACACTGAAACCACTCAACCCCAGCCTCTCCATGTCTGGTGTGGGGTGGGTCACAATGACATCTATCTCTCCATAGCCAGATGTGAAATGATTATATCATCCACTGAGATCTGTCAGGTTTTTCCAGGGGATGACGTAATCACTTTACGCCAGGCTACACAAACATAGCCAGATGCTTTTCTGATCCTCCCTCTCTCTACCAGATACAGAATGGCTGTGGTGGGGTTACAGCAGCTCTATGGTAAGCCTGGGTGGGTTTTGGTTATTGTAGAGGAAGAAAGGGTATACCAGCCTCCTCAACAACCAAAAAAAGGACATATGCAGGTATAAGACTGATTTAGATCTGTACATGCCACTAACAGCATGCCAGCCTCCATGTGTTTGGGGATCCCTATTAGTGATTTTTGTCCTATGTAGCTGGCAGAAATTCTCAAGCACCACCCCCCTTCAGGTTTAGCATGGAAAAAAAGAAGAAAAATGTCAGTGCTACTACTTAGTAATATATCTCACTGGATGTCATGGTAATACATATTTTAAATGAAGGAAACCAACAAAATTAGGCTTATGTCTAAAACTGGATTCAAGAGCCATCGCCTCATACTGTATGCAATAACTGACCAGGTGCATGATGCCATGTGCTGAATACCAGTATTCTCCCAAAAGGGGAGCTGCCATAATTTTGAGGATGTTAAACACTTGTCAATAGTGAATGATGACCATAAGGTAACAACAACAGAAAGAAAAATTAATATGATTTTACAGAATAAGGAGACAATCTGGATTTGGAGCGTTTTCATTAAAACGTCTGGGAAATACTGTTTTAAACTATGTTTGGGAAATATTCAAAGCTAGACTCATTTTTTTTTTGTTTCAAAACAATTCATTTTTAAAAAAAATAAATACATCCTAGTAATTGTGCGTTACTCTGTATATTTTAGGGTTTTTCAACAAACAAATAAGTCATAGTAAAAAAAGAAAAGAAAGAAAATGAACAGAGAAAAAAATCTAGAGGTTTTTTTTTTTTTTAAAGAAGTGGGTTCTGTTACTATGACAACAATTTTAGGCCAAAATGAGGTCAATGTTTGCAACAGGAAATTAAGGTCATGTTCAAGGGATATTTGTTACAGGACATATTGCTCTGTAGCATTGTGCCCTGTGGTAAACATTGGTTTAAATAGTTTTTTTTATTATTTAAAATAAACCTAGCTCAAGCTTTGTGTTCCCCTTCTTTTCTTTATATATATATATATATATATATATATATCCTTTTCATTGTTCTTGATTTCAGGATCAACAAAGTAGAGTAGGTGTATTCTGACCAGCTGCTATTTGTTCTATAGAGAATGAAAGCCATTTGCAAAAATGAGGAAGATGCAACAGCTTCCTGAACAACCACAAATATAATGTGTTTCTCTTGCCAACATTACTTCTTTACTACCCCACCTTTGGCTTCATGGCATTTTCCCTCTGTAGTAAAGGCCTCACTGATGTAAAGGACTTTTTATTGTTTTGTCAAAACACTTTGAATCCCTCTCTACACCAACAGAAAGGGGTAAGAATTCCACTTTGTGTGGGTTATAAAGAATACTATTGTTTCCTGTTCTGCACTGGGTTGATAAAACATATTCAAGAAGTTTATTTGGATAAAGAAATACAACTCTTAATGCAGGCGTTCACTTGCTTATTCAACAGGTTTCCTATCGAGCAGGAGTTCCCCTGCTTATTGAATAGGTCAGCATCAAAAAGTGGAAAGCATCGAAATGTGGAACTGCTATGTCCCCAACCTGTCAAATAAGTGGGAGATGTCTAAGCACAGATATAAGTATGAATGCAGTACCTGCTGCTTGGGAGAGGCAGGAAGGCAACTGGCCACTGGCAAAGCACAGGTTGCTTCCACAGAGCAATCCCACTTCATCCAGAGCTTCTGCTTGACCCCCACAGATCTGTGTCTGGATTCAGTGTTGCCACTGCCATGACTGACATCAAATAGAGGAGAACATTGTTTCGAAAAATGTAATTGATCTCTTCCTCTGCAGCTTTGCCAGGGGCTGCTCAGCTGAGGTCAAGCTCCTGTGCTGGTCAGCTGCTGAGTAGTAGCAGCAGGCAAGGAAGATTGGTAGCCAAGTGGCGGCTCCCCACTTGGAAGAGGCAGGAAGCTGCTGTGCAGGCCAGTTGTTACCAGCTGCAGCCTCAGCAGCAGCCAGCACACAAACACACAGCGCCACCACCCCATTACTTCCCACAAGGGGCTCTGTGTGCCCGTGTGGTTGGGGTGGCAATCAAAAACTGAATGTGGACTGACTGGTCAAAGATGGTGCACAGTCACGGAGTGGGGGGGAGGTACCAAGCAAGCCTCCATAACTAGTTTGGCAGATTTTTCCTTTTCAGTTTACTTTGCAAGTAAAGCACACACATGTGAGCAGTCCAAAGCTGCAGAGGCACAAAAAGCTGACAAAATCCCGCTGTTTCAAAGCCTGCAAATTACAGACAAGCTCCATGAATTTCACAATGGGTCCACTCTTTCTGTAGGTAAGAGAGCCTCTGTAGGCAAGCTGAACTGACAAAAGAGTAGAATCCATCCAATTAATGGAACTTATCTATAATTTGCAAGCTTTGAAAGAGTTGAACATCAAAAAATGAGTCAATGAAAAGAGGAAGACACCTGTTTCCAAATCCCTCTCAGCCGAGGGATGTTGGAAACAAGTTAGGACTAGCTTTGCTTAACTTTGTGCTGGGATTGTGGCTGTCTCTTGAGACTAAAAGGGATGTGAAACTGCACCAACTCATCTGCTCCTTTGTCCCACCCTGCTTCACCCCTTAGTTGCTCTTTTGCTGGCTTCTCCTAAGCCACAATGTGGCAGCTCTTCCTTTGGGCTGCTTCCTCTGGTGGGGTTTCCCTCATTTTTGGGGCATCTGCCTCCTCTCCACATTCTGTGTGCCTTCCTTGTGGTCATTTGCTGCCTTGTGTACGCTCTCAAAATGCAAATAAAAGCACACTGTTATTGTCACTTGCAATTTTGGGAGAGGTTAACCCATGGAATTCTGCTAAAGGCTTTAAAAATGGATTTGTAAGGGAAAGGGGAGGGAGTGGAAAAGGGCTCTCTGGACCTGGTAAGTGTGATCTTAAAAAAGTGTTTCTTGCCCGAATGTTTTAAGCTGAACTAGACTCAGGCAGAGGTCTTTGGCTCATTTTGGCCCCATCCAGGAAAAGGGGCCTTTCCATAGCTCTGGCTTGATGTGGGGGGCATGTTAGCCTTGCCAGCGTCACTGTGTGGTCTGAGCTCTTGCAACCCTGTCCTCCAAGCACCTTTCAGCCCCTGGTATGTCTCTGCTGGATGAGGGCTTTATCATTGGGCTTTTCTCCAACAAACCCCTGAGCTAGAGCACTTTAAAGGCTGTTTCCATAAGTAGCCCCAATGGTAACCTTGTCTTGCACTCCACCTGCTACTCCTTCCTTCCTTCCTTCCTTCCTTCCTTCCTTCCTTCCTTCCTTCCTTCCTTCACTGTCTCCTACACTGCTGCCCTGCCCTGAATCAATTGTCAAGCAACTGGGATAGCTTTCTATTTATTACCTGGTGTGTTTATTCTGTGAGCAGATTGTACTGTCAGCAAAGCTGAGATCAGTTGGCAGAAGAACATGTGTACAGGCAGAAGAGAATTTCTGATGGCAGGAGAGATTTGTGCCTAATCCTAACTTGCTACAACTAATTTCTGTACTGTTAATTGGTAGGAGTGGTTAAGCGTTGCTCTAGTCTCTGTCCCACTTGTTATATCACCATCAGCTGGCTCCACTTCATGGGAGGGGACACTTAGGGGCAATCGTGTCCACTGCTCTGGCCATTTCACTGTTACAGAGATCTGCCAGGGCTTTAACAGGATCATCTGCCAAGGCAGCAGGAAACTCCCCAAGAGCCATCAGGAATCCATCCAGATCCATAAGCTTCCTGGGTGGACCATCTTAATCGGCCCCCTACCCCTGCAGAGGCTCTGAGTCCCAGTGAGTCTAAACCCCACCAGGAAGTAATCAATCCATGACAACGGAATTGTATCTATGTGCGTATACACACAACATACACTTAAAAGAATTATATGGCTGTTGTGGTGAATAGTAACTGTATTATACAATGCTGATGTTGCAACATAAGAATGCTACTTTCCCAAAGATTTTTGTCACAATGAAACAATGCTTGGGAAACACACACACACACACACACACACGGATAGAAGTGTTTACCTGAGCTGAGAAGTCAATGAGCTTTGGAAGCAGTAATTTCCCACCTTCTGGACTCTTCAGAAAATCCAGTAAGCTGCCTATATAGATAAAGTATAAAACAAGTTTGAAAGAAATGCAAACAAAGCATAGGGTTGTTAATGTTTGAAGGAAAGAGATAAATTCATTTATGCATATTTAAGCTAGGACTATATACTTTAAAATCCCTAGCAAAACTGTTGATACCCTTTCCAAATTTCTGTTTTGTAAAACCAAACCCGGGATGATTTAAGGTCTAGGCTTTTTTTGGTCAATATATGGTGTTTATGTGTAGAGAAAAAGATACAGTATGATCTTAATGCATGACAATTATACATGCTTCATGTTACACTCAAATGTTTTTTTAAAAGGACATGGTCACAGGTGTAGCCCTAGTATGACCCCTTTGCTGTTTTAAGGAGCATTGTTTGATTTGAGATAATAAACTATTAGGAATAAAGATAAAGTATTTACATGTAATACTTTTAAAGTGTTACAATCACATCACTGTTTGAAGTGACCAGCTTATCTGTGTCATTACAACCTTAGTATCAAAATGCGACCGTATTTTCTGGCGTATAAGACGACTTTTAACCCAATAAAACCTGGGGTTAAAGTCGGGGGTCGTCTTATACACCGGGTATAAGGAGGAGGAGGACAGAGGTGCGAGGGGGAAGCAGCCTTGGGAGGAGGATGGAGGAGGACAGAGGTGGGGGCGAGAATAAGCCTTGGGAGAAGAAGAGGACAAGGAGGACACAGGTGGGGGTGGGAAGAAGCCTTGGGAGAATAAGAGGACAAGGAGGACAGGGGTGGGGGCGAGAAGAAGCCTTGGGAGAATAAGAGGACAAGGAGGACAGAGGTGGGGGCTAGAAGCCTTGGGAGGAGAGGAGGACATGGAAGACAGAGGTGGTGGTGAGAAGAAGCCTTGGGAAAAGAGGAGGACAAGTAGGACAGGGGTGGGGGCGAGAAGAAGCCTTGGGAGAAGAGGAGGACAAGGAGGACAGGGGTGGGAAGAAGCCTTGGGAGAAGAAGAGGACAAGGAAGACGGGGTGGGGGTGGGGGTGGGAAGAAGCCTTGGGAGGAGAGGAGGACGGAGGAGGACAGGGGTGAGGGCGGGAAGAAGCCTTGGGAGAAGAGGCAAGGAGGACAGAGGTGGGGGTGAGAAGAAGCCTTGGGAGGAGAGGAGGATGGAGGAGGACAGGAGTGGGGGTGAGAAGAAGCCTTGGGAGGAGGACAAGGAGGACAGGAGTGGGTGCGAGAAGAAGCCTTGGGAGGAAAGGAGGACACGGGTGGGGGCAAGAAGAAGCCTTGGGAAAAGAGGACAAGGAGGACAGAGGTGGGGGTGGGAAGAAGAGGAGGACGAGAGGAACCCTAAGGTGATCCTCCCCTTGGGTGTTCTTAGCAAGACTGGTTCAGAGGAGATTTGCCATTGCCTTTCCCTGAGGCTGAGAGTATGTGACTTGTCCAAGTTCACCCAGTGGGTTTCATGACAGAGTGGGGAATCAAACCCAGGTCTCCAGAGTGGTAGTCCAACACTCAAACCACTACACCATGCTGGCTCCTATTCCCATGTACTATCTATGAAACAATTGCAGACTTTTGCTGTTCTGTATGTTTTCAAGTCCTTTCCGACTTATGGCAACCCTAAGGCAACCTTATCATGGGGTTTTCTTGGCACGTTTCTTCAAATGGAGAAGAATAAACTATTACTATCCTCTGAGGCTGAGTGTGTGTGACATGCCCAGGGTCACTTACTTGACCGCAAATGCATCACCCAATATATTGGCAGTCCTTCCCCCAACACTTTGTCATTCCCCCCCCAACCATCTCATAGCTGGGAGAACATAGGAGCTGTAGTTTGTAGTGTTTATAAGTGACAGTTTTCCTGATAAGTACCTGCATGTCATAAGCATTTGAATTAAAATTACCATATTGAAATCAAACCTGATGGTTTTTTAATTTTTGTTTGGTGTGCGTTGGAAGAGAGGCCATCTTATACGGCGAGTATATCTCAAACTCTATATTTTAACTGGAAAAGTTGGGGGCCGTCGCTGGAAAATGCAGTAGTTCAATTCAGATGTCAGGTCAAATGGCAATTAAACAGTGCTTTGGGGCAATATCTGACTATAACCAGACAGTAAACAAGTATTAGAAAATATGGTTTGAATAGAGTTTGTTAATGATGGGTTGGTGGAAATTTATTTATGTATTTGATCTTTATTCCACCTATCTCGCATGCAGACTCAAGGCGGTACAGCAAGGCAACATACCTAACTGCCTTGAGTCCCAGTCCTGTGAGGAAGGTGGGAAACAATAGCAACAGCAGGTACATTTCAATACTCTTTATCAGTGCACTTAAGCACTCCCTAAGTGGTTTACAATGTGAAAGCTAATTGTCCCCAACAAGCTAGATATTCATTTTAGTGACCTACAGAAGGATGCAAGGCTGAGTGGCTCTTGGAGTCCCTGGGATCAAACTCACAAGTCAAATAAATAAATCTGAATCAAGCCATCATTTGCAAACCCTCTTCAAACAATATTTCTAATGCTTGTTTCTGGCAGATATAACTAAAAATACAGTAACTTACACTATTAAAACACAATTAAACCACCATATTGAAACAGCAACTAAATTAAAAAGAACATTTAAAAGCACAACAACACCCTCCTATGAATCACATACTCCTTTAAAAGACCTTTCAGCAGCCCCTAGTTACTGCCAAAACCTGCCTGAATGACTGGCGGAAGTCATTACTTACACCAGGGAGATGTAAGTATAATCTCCCTTGGAACAGAGTCTCCTGACCTGGAAGCAGCTATATAAGAAAACCCTCCATAATCTGAACATAGAAGCCATAGTTATACCAGATGGAAAAAATGAAAGCAGACAAACGTGATAAATTATGGCATGCTGAACAGATGGGAAATGAAATCAGATAAGCAGTATAAACCTCTGTTTGCATGTACAGCCAGCAGCTCAATCCAAAATTCTTTGGGTTTCAAACTATGATTAGTGCAAACCATGGTCTGGGGTTATCTGAACTGAGTACAGAGAAATCCAAAAAACTAAATAAATCTAAATTGTTATTTGATAATAGAAATTAACTTGTGTACTTCATTTCATTTTCATGCAAGAGCACTCACTAGAAACACATCTACTGAAATATTATTTTAATTTGCCATTAAGAAGACTCAATAAACTAGCTGCTCAAGCTTGATACAACCAGTACCAAAAATGGCCCATTTGTGGGTCATCTCATCTGTAGCTGTGTGCATAGGGCTATACTTCAGGAAGCCCCCTTCCCAAAATTTAGTAATGATATGCCTTCAGTTCCAAAGAACAACCATTAATTGAACTGTTCAGGGACTGTTCAGGGCACAATTTCACCAAGCTTGTAGGACTCCCTGGGCCATTTTTAAAAACAGAAAGTGACTGAAAGTCACTTCCATTTCCTTCTAGTTTTAAAAAAGGCCTCCCTTGGACCTAAAATGGTCCAAGACCCCCCATAAATGTGGTGGAAATACTCCCAAGCCTCCTAGAGTGCATTTGTGGGACAAAGATTTTAACAAAATTTACAAATTACAAAATCACAAAAGGTTTGCATCCCACGAGCCAGCATGCAGCCTATGACCCACACTTTGCCCTACCCAGCTTATGTCAATGTGAAATAGTTTTGTCCAAGATAAAAAATATTATAAAATGAAGTCGTTAGAATCCACAGCAAATGACTACCAAATTACCTCTATAAGTACTTGTTCACATTATACCACAAGTGCAAGAGTACATCTTCACCCACATTTTAAAAAATGTGATCAAAAGTTCAAGTAAAATAAAGTAAAATAAAATAAAAGGAGTACGGTGATACCTTTAAGACTACACGATTTGCTTTAGCATGAGCTTTCATGGAAAACATAGTAACAATACAACTGTACATATGTACCTGAGGCATGAACATTGTAATCAAGCAATGCATTTTAGGAATTAGATTGTAATCCACAAAAACTCATGCTAAAATAAATAAATTAGCCTTGGGGTTTTTTTTTTTTTTTTTTTTGGTTCATCCTCCTTTTTATACAGAACCAGGCTAGCCCAGTGGTCTCTCAGGAAATTGCTACACAAAATGGTACTTCTTTCATACCCACCTTTTGCCATTAATTCCGTTATTATATAAATAGGTTCCCCTTTGGTGACTACAGCATATAGTCTGACCAGTTTGTCATGCTGCAGTGTTTTCATGAGGTTCGCTTCTTCCAAGAATGATTGCACAGACATAGTGCCAGGCTTCAGAGTTTTCACAGCTACCTTGGTATTATTATTGTAGTAACCTAAAATAAAAGATAATGGGAAAAATCCAAAATGAGGTTCAAAGTCTGATATGAGAGGTCTTTCATAATATATTTAAAAATCTAGCTGTCAGCAATATAATTGTTTCACTAGGACACTGTTGTTGTTATTGTTGTTATTAAGTGCCTTCAAGTTGTTTCCAAATTATGGCGATCCTAAGGCAAACCTATCACAGGTTTTTTTTTTTTTTTGACAAGTTTAATCAGAGGAGGTTGCCTTTGCCATCTTCTGAGGCTGAGAGAATGTGCCGTGCAAAGTCACAGTGGTTTTACATGGCTGAGCCAGAATTTGAACCCAGGACTCCCAGTGTCCTAGTCCAATGCTCAAACCACACTGTACTGTACATGAACAGATGTTCTACACATTAAAGATGGCAATAAGATTCAAAAACATTTTAAATGGTTGAAAAAAACTGATTCTTGAATGTCAGGAAACCCAGACAAGGAGTATCCTGGACTGATGAGAATCTTTATAATCTGGGACTTAGTCTGCATAAAATTCACACTTTTGTGCAGAAACCAGAAATATCTGTACATAAACATTATTTCTGCAACTAAAGGTCTTGGTTGCTGTGCAAAAAAACCAAAACAAAACCAAAACAAAACAAAATGTGCAAAATTTTGGGCGGACTAAGTCCTGGATGCAAATAGCCTTCAAAACTGTTCAGAGTTTCTCACAGTGGGAAGAAAAATGCTACAATTTCCCATTGCCTTCTTTGAGAATGAAATGAGTAAAGGATTACGTACACCCCTAAGCACACACACAAACAAACACACATACAATTTGAGTGTGAAAAATACAGTTTTAGGTTACATTTAGACATGGCCTTATAAAGTTAGTCTTGTATAATATATTGCTTCAGCTTGTATGGTTTTTATGTTGTTTTGGATCTAAATTGTTTTTATGGACGTTATCACACGGGGAGTTGTGGGGAGAAAGTGGAAATAAACGGGACGAGAGGAAGACTTTAATTTACGGGATTTGTCCCGTTCCGCCTCGTCTGATAACTAAATTCGAATTTAAAAGGGGGTTAATTCAAACAAAAACCTGATCTTTTCAAATCCTCAAAAATCCCGAAAATGAAAAGATCAGGTTTTCGTTCGAATTACCCCCCTTTTAAATTTGAATTTAGTTATCAGACGAGGCAGAACGGGACAAATCCCGTAAATTAAAGACTTCTGCTCGTGCCCGTTTATTTCCACTTTCTCCCCGCAACTCCCCATGTGATAACGTCCTAAGTTTGTTTAATGTAAGCCAACCAGAGACTTTATATTATGGGATAGTATACAAATATTTTGAATTAAAAACAAACAAACAAATCTTTTTCAGCACATGGTTCTCAACATATGGCCTGTAACATTCAATACTGGGGGGTGGGGGAGGACTGAAAGAAAAGGGTGAGATTTCATGACAAAATGTATACAAAGTATTTCCAGTAGGACAATGCAGTTTCATATCACTGTGAACACAGAGCAGGAAACTAAATAAAATTGGATGTGTATATGTCTGTCTCTTCTGGGCTTAGTGTCCCTTCATAAAATCATATAGCAATGCCCTCTCTTTGAGCTTTCCTCTGTATATGCTTCAATTGGGTTCCATACATTGCACCCTAATTTAAAGCAGAAGTTGGTAAATAAAGTGCAGTCCTGGGGCCACATGAGGCCCCTTCAAAGATATTCCTCTGGTCCTCAACATCTCCAGTATCCTTACATTGACCTTTTGCTGGCCAAAAAAGGACAGTGAATCGCTCTTCCTCTAAGTCTCTGAGTGAAAGATGTTACCTTTCAAAAGGATGCAACATCAAAAGGTTAACATTTTAAGAACCATTTTGGCCACTTTAGGGCTTCTTGGATTTATTTTTTGGTGAGGGTCTTGGAGATGTCTCACTCATAGGTTCGCCATGAATCGAGATCAACTCGAGGGCAGTTAACAACAACAATGTTAACAACAAGAAGAATAGGGTCACTCAGCCTAAAAGTGGCCCCCAGACCTGGCAGCCATTATGGTGTAGCAGTTTCAGTGTTGGATTAGGACACTGGGATACCAGAGTTTGAATCTGTGCTCGGCCATGGAAACCCACTGGATAACCTTGAGAAGCCACACACTCTCAGCCTCAGAAGGAAGGCAAACCCACTCTGAACAAATTCTGCTAAGAAAACCCCAAGATAAGTTCACTTAAGGGTTGCCTCAATTCAGAAATTAATTGAAAGCAGGGGCAGGCAATATTAGTAGGTCCAAGAGATATGGGATGCTGCAGGTTTTGAAAAATGGGTATGTTAATGTTGAACAGCTGGGGAAGGGAGGCTGTGATAGATTAAAAGGTGAACTGCTGATCCTGAAGGCTTCTGGGGGACTATTTGTCCTCTTTTTCTGGCTAGAAAAGCACAGTCCAAGGAAGTCTGGGTTTCAAAAGCAGTTTTGGGGGCCACATAGAGGCTCCACCTCCCCACATCTGCAGGACCACATGTGGAAGAAGATTATTAAATCATGATGTCTTAGGACAGGGGTAGGCAACCTTTTTGAACCGGGGGCCGGGTTGCTGTCCCTCAGACAATTGGGGGGCTGAAGCACCCAAAATAAATAAATAAATAAATAAATAAATAAATAAATAAAAATAACATTTTTTTTAAAAAAAATTAAAAATTAAAAATATATGCATGCACACTCTCTCAAGCCCCAGAAAAGCCATGGCAAACCCCCTGTGGAGATTTTGCCAAGAAAACCTCAAAAGCAAGTAATAACAACAATAATAAATATCATCATGGCGGGTGGCGGTGGCGGCGGCGGGGGGTGGCAGCAGCGGCGGCGGCAGGACCGGCCTGGGGCTGGTCCAAAGGCCTCGGGGGGCCGCATCCAGCCCCCGGGCCTTAGGTTCCCTAGCCCTGTCTTAGGGACTGCAGACAGATGCATAATCAATACTGAGATAATAGTACATGCCACACTGGACGATGAACATATTATCTGAAATGGAAATAATCTTGCCCATTAAGCTGTATGGACCTAGCTGGGACTAGAATGGCTGGCTTTTATTTCAGTTGACCAACTCCAAGAGTATATCTTATGGCATTTGAAGGCTGCAGTCCTCTACATACTGAACTCAATGGGGCTTACTTCTGAGTAGATGGGTACTGGGTTGTACTGGTGGATTGCAAGCACCTCGCTTTCATCTGATGATGATGATGATGATAATAATAATAATAATAATAATAATAATTTATTTATATCCCACCTTTAGCCAAAGCTATCAAGGCGGCTTACAATTTAAAAATACAATCCCATACAATACAAACACATCTCACACACACCCCCTTAAAAATATATTAAATCCATAACAACATTAAAATTTAACTTAAAACAAAATTACAAATCTAATACAATTAGACAGGGCACTCTGATTATAAAGGAGTGATCTAATGGCGGGGGAGAGATTGTGGAAGGTATCATTCTGGGAACGTCTGCCGGAAGAGATCTGTCTTGATGGCTTTTTTGAAGCCATCTAAGTTGGTTATCTGACGGATCTTCTCCGGCAGGGCATTCCACAGTCTAGGGGCTGTGGCAGAGAAAGTCCTCTGGGAGGTTGCTGCCAATCTAGTTCTTATTGGTTGAAGCAACTTCCTCCCAGAGGACAATCTTCCATTGAACCCACGTGCAGCACAGAGACGTAATTCTTCAGTATTCATTTTGTTTACCTGATGAAATACTGTAAGCTCTTAAACACCCAACACAATATGTAAGTACCGTAAGATAATCTTTGCAATCCTATGGACTAATAGCCCTTGTTCTGAAACAGGGATGGGAGTTTAGATATTGATGGTTGCTATTCTCAATCAATAGTGAGTAATGCTAGGAACATCCAGAAGGCCACACAATTCCCACCCTGTTTTTAGGATTTTTAAAGAACTAAGGACTTTTCTCATGATCCCTACATAGCTTTATTAGGGCCCCTTCATTTTTGTTGCCTTTGTTGCATTCTTTACCCATTCCCCCAAATCACTCTGAACCAAACAATGTTGAGTAAATGCAGACTTTTGGACCTGATGAGACCACTGGTTCTAGAGAAGGAAAAGCAATTAGAATTCTGCGGAATCATGCTTTTTTTAGGCTCAAAAAAAGGGGGTGGTTGGAATTAAAGTCTGCTACTGTGCAAATCAACTTTTTGTACGTTAGCAAGGGGAGGAAATGTATAGTTCTGGCTTCACAGTGCTGTAATTTTACCCATAGCATAAGAGTAACCCACAGAGGACCATGCAAAGCCAAAATTAGATGTCAAAGAGTCTCACATAAACAAGAGGAAACATCTTGAACAAGAAACACTCCCTTCTACTTTTGCATGCATACATGCAGGAACATAACTTCCTGAAATTAGTTCTCTTTTGTAGATGACAAAACTTTACTAGCCTCTGCATGTCTGCTCGATATTCAAACAGCCATTTCATATGGGATTATTAAACATCATACATCTTGATGATATCACAAGATGACGATGTTCAAAACAGAATAGTCTATTTGAGTTTGCATGAACAAATGTGTTTTTTCTATTAAATCAGAAAAAAACATTCACCATTCTAAATGAAGAGGTAAGGAATCACTAAAACCAATAGAGACTGATAGGTGAAATGAATACAGGCAGTACAGCTGAAGTCAAATTTCAGAGTCAAGGAAGCGACTTGGTGCCAGGAAACAGATTTTATCCCTATTTAACAGGCTCCATTAAGTACAGCATTGATTGTTGCGTGCCTTCAAGTCATTTCTGACTTATGGAGAATCCAAGGCAAACCTATCATGGGACTTTCTTGGCAAGATTTGTTTAGAGGGGGTTTATCTTTGCCTTCCTGTGAGGCTAAGAGACTGTGACTTGCCCAAGGTCACCCAGTGGGTTTCCATTGCTGAGTGGGGATTTGAATCTCCAATATCCAAACTACTACACCACACTGACTTACTAAATGTAGCATTTGCCCTCGGCTATGCTGGTTTAGGAGGTGCGTTACATATGCTACTGCTATTCTTGATCCAATCCCACCAGCACCTGTCTAGAGCCATCAGTACATCTGTGACACAGGGAACCACAGTTGAATCTTACTTTCCTGTTTTGTTTTCTATCTGCTCAACAGTCTCATTACTGCATTACTATAAAGCAGTGGACTCTGAAGGAGACCCAAACTCAGTTCATAACAGTCAGTTCAGATGTACCTATTAACAAGGAATTTCAAGGGAGAGTAGTTAGCTTGATCTACTTCAACCAAACAACAAAAGAATTCTGAAGTATCTCAAAGGGCCCATCCTGACATATCACTTGTGTGGCTTTGTGAGTGTTAGTTACTAATATTCTTTAACCCCGTCAACATCCTGCTCATTATGGGCTTATCAGGCTTCCCCTTATTCCTCAAGAAAAGCAACTTTTTTTTTTAAATGATATTTTGTGGGGTGGTTCTCGTTTGGTGTGGTCCAAAAGAGCAGGATATTTTGTTTTATTTGTGGGCATTTTTACTTGTTATGTGGGTTATGATATTTGAGATGTGTGTGTGATTTCTTTGTCCCCTTCCTATTAAATTTGTCCTTTGGTTTGGTTCTGTTTCCAGTTTGGATTTCTCAAGCTCCCCTTCTCCTTTCATTTTTTTAACTTTAAAAAAATCCTTCTGTAGGATTAATAACAACTCTGGAACAACTAAGAGGGGGCTCCTCTAACTTCAGTCCTGTTATATGGCTGTTGCCTCTCCAATAATAATAATAATAATAATTTTTATTTATATCCCGCCCCTCTGCCAGGCAATCGGGGCGGCGTACAACATATCAAAACATAAAAACAAATAAAATCACATCAGATCCCCTCCCTCCTTCCTACACCCACCCAACCCCTAAAAACGAACCAAACTAAATAGACTAATAACTATAATTAAGCAATTAAACAATTAACAATTAAACAATTAAATAATTAAACAGTACTCAATTAAACAATAATATTAAAAAACCCGCCAGCGTGCTCCAGGTCTAGTCTTGTTGCCAGATGCACAGCACTGAAGATGCATAAAGGATGACATTATTGCTGTGCATCCAGTGACAAGAACAGAGTTAGACTCTCCTCCATCATCCTCTCTCCTCATTCTGCACTGGGATTTGGAAAGTGGGGGATTTGCAAGGTGAGAGGGGTCAAGTACTTTTATCCTGCTTCACACAACTTTATAGTACTTCATCCTGCTGCAAGATTTGTTAAGGATAAAAGTTACAGGCGCACCATTCTAGACCCTCATCCTAGATCCAATCTAGCAACCCTAGGGACTGCACAGTACACAATCTAGCACATCAGCATCGTGGAGTGACAGAAAGCATGTGAGTACATAAAATGAATATCTTACCCATCCAGACTTCTCCAAATTGACCTCCTCCAAGGAATTTCACTAATTTTATTGAATCCCTGGGGATCTCCCAGGCATCTTTATCCCATGGTTTCTGTGGTTTGGGACTGATGCATGCTTTCTCTAGCTTCCTGCATAAGCCATCAGGCTGCTCTGTATTAGAAACAAAAATCCTACATTTTTACCTTATGCAACCTCAAAGTGCTCCATATTAAAAGCATACTTTCACGTGTTTGCCCATAGTTTGGATTTAATCCCTTTTCTCTAAAAGTATACTGATAAGAAATTATGAAAGTCCAGCATCAACAAGATTGTAAGACAATTCCAAAAGACTGCTTCTGCTGTTGCTTCTAAGCAATAGAACCTATGGCAGGGGTAGGCAACCTTTCCCCTTTAAGGGCCGAGGGACTTCAGCTCCCAGAAGCCTCAGCCATGTTGGCTAATAGTCCCATGTTGGCCAATAGCTCCTGGGATTCTGGGAGCTGAAGTCCCTCGGCCCTTAAAGGGGAAAGGTTGCCTACCCCTGACCTATGGCATAGATTCAGCTGCATCGGATGTTTTTGTCTTATTACCCAACATAGTGCAGTAGCACGGGCACATGGTACTAGTTTCCAGTCACTGTATACCAACAGGAATACTGGTACTATGGATAATGGTGTGACCCTACACTACTCTTACGGTGCACTGTTATTACTGAGAGTTTTCCTGACTCCTTTGCTTCTATTTACCATGAACAGGAAGACACTTAACTATATAAGTAAAAGCCAAAGCTTTATAGTTAACTATTATCAGTAGTAAATACACTCGTCCCTCCACATTTGCAGCTTTGACATTTGCAGATTTGATTATTCACGGATTTTATTAATATGTCATCTCTAGGAATATCTAGTTCCAGATACTCTATGGTCAACTTTAAACAAAAGTCACACTGAAGGACCTAGAGATTCCTAGAGAGAACACTCCACTAGGCAATTGTAGCTCCTCCAGCACATTTCTATAGTCAATGTTTGGCAGATGTTGATGACAGAGATGCACTGGAGGACCTACAGATTCTTAGAGAGGTGTTATCTCAAGTAAAAACATAGTGTTTTTGTTACTGCAGTTGTTCCACATTCATGGGGGTCCTGTGCTTCTTACCCCAGTGAATGTGAAGGGATGAGTGTAGTTGTTAGATGTGTGTCCTGTGTAAGCTTGTTTAGATCACTAGGAACCTACTCAATTGTAGCCATCAAGACATTAAGGTTTATATTTTTAATTAAATGTAATTATTCACCAATAGTATATATTAAAATAATAATTTCTCTACAGTATTAAAAATTTGTCAGAAGATTGACTATAGTGTGGTTTTCCCAAACTGGTGAAAAATATATGTAGCGTAGCAGGGGCAAGAAAGAATGCAAACATCTATATTCAAAAAATTCAGTATATGAACTAAGGGCCTTTACAGACTGCCAGAAATGGTGCAGCTTGAGGCCACTTTAACTGTCCTGGTTCAGTGCTAAGGAATCATGGGAACTGGATTTTATTGTGGCACCAGAGCTCTCTGGCAGAGAAGGCTCAATGTCCCAGAAAAAAATACAATTCCCAGGATTCCCTAGCACTGAGCCAGGGCAGTTAAAGTGGACTCAATTTGCACTATTTCTGGCACTCTGTAAAGGCCCTAAGCTATAAGTTAGTCATATTTTTTTTCTTTCCCACAGCTAATATGTTCCCAGCACTGTTACAGTGTTGGCACAAATAATTACACTGTCAATAACTTATCAAGCTTATCACTATGTTCATACAAATGTATACATATTCTTTCCCTCAGAAAGCAAAGACAAGTTACAGCTAATCTGGTTCTCCGCTTGCAGGTTGGTTTGTTCCAGGCTGATATAAGCCCTTTGATCAGAACTGATTTTCTTCCTCTTCCCACCCTTTTGGAAGTTACATTCAACTTTCATTAATGGTCACCTTGACACAGTAAGTCAGAAATGCATTTGATTGAAGTGATCTGATATGGAGGAGCATTTTTATTTTTGGTAGCTGTTAGCAAATTGGTAATAATCTAGTAAAGCTATTGACTTACTTTGATAATGTTTGATCATGTCACTGATACAGGGAAAAGTAATTCTTGGAGAGATGTAATATCCTCCATTATCTAGACTTCTGATTTTGTAGTGCTTGACAACATCACCAAGTTGGGCATCGTGGTCCCTGATGGAAAGAGAGTAGCTACCTATGGATTTAAGCAAAAGATTATTCATAACATAGAAAAAACTAAGTATATCAAATCAGTAATTTTGCTGAGGCATTCTGATTAGTTTTATACTAATTATGCTAACCAGTCTAACCTACTAAAACTCTGAATTCTGCAAGGATGAGAATGAGGAAGATGAGATGCAGGGTTTGGATGAAGACAGTGTAGATTGAGAGAGGAAGAATCTGAGTGCTGAAGAGTGAGGGCCTGAACAGACTGCCAGAAATAATCCAGCTTGAGACCATTTTAACTGTCCTGGCTCAGTACTAGGGAATCATGGGAAGTGTAGTTTATTGTGGCACCAGAGCTCTCTGACAGAGAAGGCTCAATGCTTCAGATAAAAAACCTACAATTCCCATGATTCTCTAGCATTGAGCCAGGACAGTTAAAGTGATCTCAAGATGGATTATTTCTGGCAGTCTGTTCAGGTCCTGAGGCTGTCTGAGGGTGGATTGTATGCTGCATTAACACTAGTTGGGTTCTATTTACAAAAAGAAAAAAAACTTGATAGGTCTATCATTCTCCTGGTGAACATGTCTGAATTTAAAAGACTATTCAAATTTACTGGTGATGTCTACACTTTTAAGTAAATTTACTTATTTATAAACAAAACATTTTGAAAAAACTATAGCAAAAACAATTTAGGCCGTTGATAGAAATTGAGTTCACTTTTAGCTCCAATGTAATTCAAAAAGTGTACCTTTTAATGTTTCGCTTTCTCTGATAAGGAATGCTCCAGGAGCATTTCCTGGTGCTAGAAGTTGCCTTTCTGCATCTTTCCTGGTTATGTCTTTAAAGAACCATCTGCAAAACATAGTGGGCAAAAAATTACACATTCTTCTCCTTTCTCAACTGGAATGTGATGATAGTAGTAGCAGTAGTAGTAGTAGTAATAATAATAATAATAATAATAATAATAATAAACAAACACTTAAAATACACCTACTCTTCTGTTTCCAAGGTATTGACCTTTGCAACATAGTTGCTTGGGATAAAGCCTTCATTCTTGGTCACAAGGGACTTAGCCCTCCACCATTCTCCGTGTCTAAGAAAAAGAAAGAAGCAACGTCATTTGAGTAAAGAGAGCTGATATCAGCTGTTTTGAGCAACATCTAAAAAGTCTTAGGTTTCACTGAAGGAAACAATTTGACGATTCCAGACATGCCTAGCAGAAAGTGGTTTCAGCACTTGGATACATCACTGAACATTGAGAGTCTACCTCCAAATTAATTAGAAGAATGTTAAGAGCAGCCATGGTGAAATAGAAAAAGTCCCATTTAGTCCATCATTCTCTTCATACAGATGAAGCAGAACACCAGGTGCTGAGGCCAACCAGATGACTAAGGGAAGCCAACAATCAAGATCTGAAGTTTTAACGGATTTGTATATACACTGAGCCATTGCTATCCACTGAGATTTTGTTCCAGGAAACCCCAATGGATACCGAAATCAGTGGATACTCAAGTCCCATCAAACACAATGGAATAGTAAAATGGTGTGCCTTATATAAATCAAGGTTTCCTTAATATTTTTAAGGTTTTATGTTTTAACTCATAAATTGTTTAATTGTTTTAAAATCTTATATTTATACTTTTATTTTTACTTTTGCATGCTTTTTACTTGTATTATTTTAAATATGTTGTTAGCTTCCTTGAATCCCATTATCGGAAGAAAAGTGGGTCATAAATGTTTTAAACAAATAATAAATAATAAATAATAAGCAGGATCTGGGTATAACAGCACCCTCCTGCTTGCATTCTCTAACAACTGATGTTTAGAGGTATACTGTCTCTGATATGAGAGGAAATACATAGCCATCATAATGTGTATGCATTGATAGCCTTGTTGTCTATTTTCTTTTAAAGGTCATTGAAATGAAGTCATCACTACATTATATTAAAAGGATGCAGTTACCTACCAGTGTTGGTTTTAAAACAAACAATCCAAGTCCTACTCCAGCACTCTAACCACTACAATACATTAATTCATTTAATAAAAATTTAAAGCTCCGACTTATTGGTATTAGCATGAATAGCATAATCCTAATTAGCGAGTGTCGTGTACTGATTTGAGTGTTGGATTTACGACTCAGGAGACCAGGGTCAGCCACGGAAACCAACAGAGTGCCCTTGGGCAAGTCACACTCTCTCAGCCTCAGCCAATGAAAAAAACCCCTCTAAAGAAACCTGCCAAGAAAATCCTGTGATAGGTTCACCTTTGAGTTGCCATAGGGAAACAGCTTCAAGGCACGCAACATACACACACAAACTGAAACAAATACATACTCCTCTATCATTTTTAAGAGCAAAAAAACAGAACAATGAATACTTCTATATACTTACTCTTCCAGAATTCTCATTCTCTCTCCTTTTTTGAAGGATAAATCATCTTCATGAATGCCATCATAAGGATACAAGGCTACTACAATATCCTGATGCTCTCTGTTCTCTTCTAATATAGAAAATGAAGAGAGATCATTTGTAGTCAGTTAACAAATTGATAAATGCTTTGTATGGTGATTTGAATAGTTAAGTTGTAGCCTTTTGGAAACATACCTTCTTTAGAGAACCTCTGACCTGGTAGAAGTATATCCTCATTTACCTAAAATAACAACAGTAAAATGTCAATAAAACTGTTTTATATCACCATAAAATGCATGGACTCACATTTATCAAATTAAAACTTTAAAAAAACAGCTAGTACATATTGTTGTTTGCTTGTGTTTGTTTTATATTAACTTGAATATGCAGAAGTAATTTATAGCTTCTGCACTTAGATGTTTACATGATTGAAGGCAATTTAGGAAGAGAGTAAATCAGGAATACATACTAGAATCCAGGGTCAGCAGACGGGCGGCACGGGGCCGCCCCGGGAAGCTGCGGATCGGGGCCGAGGTATCTGCACTCCTCGGCCCCACGGTGCAGCGTCCCAGGCCCAGGAAGGAGCGCTAAAATAGTGCTCCTTCCGCAAGACGCTGAAGGTGTGCTGCAAAAGGCCTCCAGCGCACCTTCTGCGCCTCTTCTGCTGCAGCGTGTGCGGACGCTGCAGCAGAAGTGCGTCGCCGGAGCGCCGGCCGTGCGGAGGGCCAGCTGCTCTGACGACGTTTTCAGGAAGGAGTTGGGGTGCCCAGCGTGAGGCTGCCCCTCCCCTTCCTGGCCTCGAAAATGGCACTTTGCGCCGTCTGCTCAGGCCCAGTAAGGCTAAATGAATGCCTATGAATATGAGCTGTGTGCATACACTGATGTCCTACTTGTGATCTACCTATAAGCATTTTGGCATGGGTTCTGAGAATCAGTGTGGCATAGTGGTTTGAGTGTTAGATTATGACTCTGGAGACTAGGGTTTGATTCCCAGCTCGGCCATGAAATCTGCTGTGTGATCATGGACAAGTCACATGCTCGCAGCCTCAGGTGAAGGCAATAATAAACCTTCTCTGAACAAGAAACCAAGTTGAACAAGTTGCCAAGAAAATCTCATGATAGGATCACCTTAGGGTCCCATAAGTCAGAAACAACTTGAAGGCACACAACAACAACAAACTATGGGAAATGAATGCTTGACTAGATGGGCCTTAGGTCTCATCCAGTACAGCTGGAATTCCATGGGCACCATTCTCAATAGTTGCATTACCTTAATGACAACTAGAAAGGACAATCACCTTTTTCATTACTTATGGCTCAGTTTCTAGAACTTCACAGTAGAAAGTCCTCAAAGTTAACCTTGGCTTTGTGAAGATGCTATGTCATGTCTGCCTCATTCATTCAGAATGGAAAAGTTATTTTGACTAATGTAGTTTTAAAAACTACAGAGGACTTAGCCTCTGTTTGAAAAATAAATAAAATAAAATCAAACATCTTGTTGCACCTTAAAGATTAAGACGTTTATTATGAGTTAAATTTTAGACAGCAGCTTCACAAGAAAATATACTCAGAAACCTAGAGAACAAGAGAAAATATTAGCAGCATAATGCGGTCAAAGGAAAATGGCATGAAAAAATTATGGCTTGCAACTTTCTCAAAAATGGTAGAGTTCATGTATGTGAGATCATTACATAAGTATATGCAATATCATGTTCTTTATTTCTGCCTTCTTAAAACAGGCATGGTCAACTGGTGGTGATTGTGAGCCCATATTAGTCTCCCATTGAAACTTGGATGGCTGACCCCAATGTCTTGTTACTTTTTAAAAACTCTTTTGGGGAGGAGGGATATTTAGAAGATCTGCTATGCCATTTAGGTGCCATGCCATGCCATGCCATGCCATGCCATTTCATTTCATTTCAGGACTCCCCTAGACCTTTTTTCAACTGGAAAGTAAAACAGAAGTTCACTTCCAGTTTCATTGATGTCTGAAAAAGTCTTTAAAAGCTGCCCTTCACTAGAAGACATTGGGGATTTTTTTGGTAAAAAAATTGTTTTGCAATATAATAATAATAATCATTGTGAGGTAGTGGGGGGAGGCCTGAGGACTTCACTAATGCTCTGAGGAAGCATGACAATCATGAGTGGCACTTTCTCTGTTCCTGTGTCTTAGACACTTTAGAACAAGCTTTTCTTTATGTTAGGATACTGCAGCTATATCTAATTTCCACAAACCACAAGATTCTGAATAATACACATCCTCTGAAAATACTGAAGGATGGCTACACTGAAGAATTTCTAACTGTTGCCATTTTCTTTTATACATCCAATACAATAAAGACAATGAAAGATTCTTCCGAAACCTATCTGAAGTGTATGTGTGTGCCTTCAAATTATCCGCTGACTAATTGTGACCAAATGAATTTCATAGGATTTTCTTAGACAAGGAATACTCAGATATAGTTGTGCCAGTTCCTCCTCTGAAATGTAGACTACAGCATGTAGTATCCATTGTCAGTCTTCCATCCAAGTACTACTCAGAGCTGACCCTGGTTAGCTTCTAAGATCATACAGAATCTGGTATTTTTAGAGTATTTAGGCTGATGGGGAGAGGAGCACAATGTAGAGATACAACTGGGCAAAAGAGTAATATAAGGCGAAACAGACCACCCCAAAGGGGTGGTGTTAAACCCCTTGCCAAAGATGGATTGGGGCCACGGTACCCTCACGCTGTGGTCCCAATCTGCTTTTTTTGTACCAGCAAAAAACTGGTTTTACCAGCCCTGCAGCAGATGGAATTTGGTTTCATGGTACTCTGGCGGTGAGCAGCGTGCAAACACCCCACCACTGGAACACCTGACAGCCAGCCCACATCTGGGCAGCCAGGTAGCTTCTGGGCATGTTGGGGGCATGCAGCGTTTAAACGCCACACCCCCAAGCCACCGGAAAGCCAGCGTTTCATGCCGGTCTGTTCTGGCTCATAGTGGGCCTGTTGTATCAGTAGGCTAGCCATCCCCCCGCCCCATTATTGTTAATTGTTTTGCATGCATGTCATCACCTATTCACCACAATGAGGCATGAGCATGTGTGGAACTGAAACCCCCATCCCAGTGGATGGGAAAGGCACATACCACTCACCTTCCATATATTTGCCTCCTTGCCCCAGCCTGAAAAGAACATGAACTAATTCGCACAGGGGAACTGAATACTTTTTCATGAGACAGTGCAGCACAAGGGTAGGAAAGTAGCAACCACCTAAAAATGTACCCATGTAGTATTAAGCTTTTAGACTTTTGAATAAAAAAAGTTTATTTTGAAGGGCCTAATAACTGCAGCATGGAGTAGAAAAATGGAGGGGAGGTTAGAGGATAGATCTGAAAGTCACATCGAGCCCATGGGCCAAAAGGTTGCTCACCCCTAACTTACATCAAGAAAAATTATCTCCAAATTGATGGTGTTTGGTTTTTAAAATAGAAAGTGGTTTTCATTAGAGAATGAATTAAATATGTGAATCCAAATGCCAAAGTAAAATTTTTCAATGGCTGACCAACAGCCAGGCAATGCAGCCAGGGTGCATTGTGACAGTGTGAACTCAAAACACACATACAGTTTGTGAATTTCAGTTGTTTTTTGTGGGTTGAGCAACCCAGCACCACAAAAATAGTAATTTCTTATTTCTGCAAGTTTCTTTTAAACCAATATTTTAAGATATACTAGCCATGCTGTGATCTTACTGTTTGAAATCTTCCCTGAAACTATCTACTTACTGGCCTTTGCTGTTTATTGGATGTTGGATCCCTCACATAAATAGTTCGTTCAGTTTTACGTACTGGGTGGATCTTCGAATCATTCCCATCTCCAGGCAGACTGTCTTTCCGCTTGGATTTTATACATCCCATACTTCCCTGTTGAACAACAACAATAATATTAAGCAAAAATGCTTTCTCACGTATCCCTGTTATCTAGTTTATGCCATGAAAACTTGCTGAGGTCTTCATATAAGTACTACATCTTGTCTGAGATTGATATTTGGTACTTTCTTTCTAGCTTCCCAGTAATGGAGCAGTACTCAAAATAATTTACCTGGTGTCACCACTGCTATCATTTAGGCATCATTTTTAGTTATTGAGACTGATTCCACAATGCAGAAATAATCCCGTGACACCACTTTAACTACTATGATTCATTCTATGGAGTTCTGGAAACTGTAGTTTTGAGAGACATTTAGCCTTCTCTGCCAAAGGGCTCTAGTGCCCCAACAAACTATAATTCCCAGAATTCAATAGCATTGAGCATGGCAGTTAAAGTGGTGTCAACCCGGATTATTTCTGTAGTACAGATGCAGCTTGAGGCATATGAACAGAGAAGCTAGACAAGCCTGCTTGAAGCCAACCAATCACAGCACAGGGAATGCTGTGAAGGGAGGGTGACCAGAAGTCCTCTTTTCCCAGGACATGTCCTACATTTCAACCTTCTGTCCAGGAGGAATTCTAAAATGTCTTCCATCTTGAGTGTGATTAAGCATGAATTTACATTTATAGCAGTGTTTTTAGCTTTTATTTGGTAATGTCCTACATTTTTCTCAAATGTCCTGCATTTTGTGGTGCCTTGCTCTCTTTTGTGATTATGACGTTAGCCTGTGTGAAGCGGGGTGGGATACAGGGAGAAAGGCTACAAAGCTGAGGCTTGTTTCTGACAGAATGCAGATAGGGAAAGGTTTGCAGAGAGATAGGGGAAGATGGCATTAAGATAGGGAAAAGCTGTAAAAGAGATAGGACAGTCAGCCAACTGAATAGGGTTTTGGGGAGCTGTTAATGATTAAATAGTTTAAAGGTTAATGTGTGATTTAAATGCATCTTAATAAACTTTTATTTGTTCATTCTTTTTTTGCAACTGTGTCTAATAGTTCTTGTTAAGTTTTGCTAGAGAGCCTGGTCATACTTCCCACACTGAACAATACATGTAGGGATCAACTGAGGGTGATCCAGGGAGGGATCTTAAGAGGGAAAGGGGACAAGGTGAGTGACAGGATCCCAAGGACTTGGATCTGTGGGGCCAGCCTGGAGAGATGATCCATCATAAGGCAATTTAACAGATTTTAAATCTGATCATATCTTAGTCTAAGATTTTATGTTATGGCTTCATCTTTCTTTGTTTTGTTTTGTTTTTTGTGTTGTCTTGAAATCTGATATGATGAAACAAGATATATAAATATTTAATAAATGAATGCTCTCCACTCATTTCCAGCATGCTGTTGCTTAAAAGCAGCTGGCTTTAGGTTGGCAGATGCAGGACTCCACTACAACCACTTTTTATCGCCAGTCAACTAAGATACAATTTTGTATTCCTTCAAAGTTATAATGTTTAGGTTTGTTAAAAAAAAAACAACTTAGTATTTTAATGGGACTTTTCAAAATGAGTGGATAAATTATAAAATGATGCACTCTGATAGAATGCTTCTGTTGTGTTTTTAAGCATTTGAATCTTTATTTTTTTTAATTAAAAAAAGTCTAGAAATGTTGAAAATATATTTCTAAGCACCGGTTATGAGTTCTTTTGAGTTGTTGTGCAGCAAACAACTGCAGTAGTTTCCAGTTGGCTTGGATTCCCCCCCCCCCTCGAAAGAGACGAAGAGGAAACACAAAGAAACAAAGCGGAAAATGGTTACAGCGTGAAGAAATAATGACAAAAACCAGAAGAATTGGAAATAATGGACAAAAGATTGCACACAAAGTTACTCAAATTAATTGTCCACCTCAGATAACATGCTTTGTTATACGGCCAACACGGCTAGCTCTGAATATGTTTCCTGGATGTGAAGAGGCAGAACTAAAGATGATAATATAGGAATGCCAGTGAAAGAATTGAGATCTCCCACTCTCTTCCCTGTAATGTACAGAGAGACTGATACTGTGGCATGACATGATCATACTCTGAACTCTCCTTTCCCTTTCATAGGTTTGCTTTAGGGTTGCCGTAAGTCAGAAATGACTTGAAAGCACACAACAAAGTTTGCCAGAGATAAAGGCTGAATGTTCTTTTTGTATTGTAAACTTATTTTAGCTGTTATAAGCCACCAAAGGAATTTGATTATAGAGTAGCCCATAAATTATATAAATACAAAATAGTTCCATATAGCAACTTGTAATTTATCTCTGTGAATTTTCAAAACTTTACCTTGCAAGCTCAACCATCAGAAAAACAATCTGGAAACTCAAGTGTAGTAGGATGACAGCAAACCTTTCTTTTCTTCCATTTTAGAATCAAATCATTTCCCCAAAGTAAAGAGAGATGGTACATTTACTAAGTACTGAGCAGCTCAAAGAGAAAGGGGAAGTTAAATGCTATTGTGAAGCTAAGAAAGAAAGGGGAAGTACTCAGAAGCAACCACCACATCATCCGTATATTGCTCTACATACCCTCATGTTCAGACTAGGGGAGTGAATTTTTCTCTATTGCTAATCTGCTTGTACAGTTCTCATAGCTATTGGAGTCACATGTGTGCAAACTGCATCCTGCTAATTTAATTGAGAGAACTGTCTTCTTCTTTACTGCCAATGGAGGAATCCTAGATCAAATACTGAAGTCCTTGTATTTCCTAGCTGTTACATCACAGACTTGGAACAACTATTAAGGAAGATCAAGGAAGAAAGTGCAAAGGCAGGCTTACATAAAGAAGACAGAAAACAAAAACAATGACCACGGAGGATCTACACAAATTCAACCTAGACCAGGGGTAGGCAACCTTTTTGAGCCGGGGGCCGGGTTGCTGTCCCTCATACAATTTGGGGGCCGAAGCACCAATAAATAAATAAATAATTTTTTTAAAATATATATATATATATGCATGCACACTCTCTCAGCCCCAGAAAAGCCATGGCAAAACCCCTGTGGAGATTTTGCCAAGAAAACCCTAAGAACAAGTAATAACAACAATAATCAATATTATCATGGCAGGCGGCGGTAGTGGCGGCGGCGGCAGCCCCCCGGGCCTTAGGTTGCCTACCCCTGACCTAGACAATGAGGAAATAGAAATAGTAAAAGTGTTCCAGTACGTTGGATCAAACATAGACCAGAATAGTGACTGTAGTCAAGAAATCAAAAGAAGACTAGGAATGGGAAGGGCAGCTATAAAAGAACTAGAAAAGATCCTGAAGAGAGAAAAGATACATAATTGAGTATGAAAGTTGGAATTGTACAAACCATTGTATTCCCCATTAACATGCATGGATGTGAGAGCTGGAGAGCTGGAGACTGAAGAAAGAGGATAAGAAAATCAATTCATTTGAGATGTGGTGCTGAGAAGAGTGTTGAGGATACCGTGGACAGCCAAAAAGACAAATGGGTCCTTGAACAGATCAAGCCAGAAGTCTCCCTGGAAGCTAAGATAATGAAGTTGAGGCTTTCGTACTTTGGCCACATCATGAGAAGGCATGACTCACTGGAAAAAACAATAATGCTAGGAAAGGTGGAGGGAAGAAGAAAAAGAGGAAGGCCACATGCCAGATGGATAGACTTTTTTAAGGAGGTCACAGGTATGAAATTGCTAGACCTAAGCAGGGCAGTGGAGGATAGGGTGTCTTGGACATGGCTCTGCCACAGGGTCACCATGAGTCGAGATCGACAGAAAAGCAGTTAACAACAACAAATTCTCTCATCAAAATCCCAAGAATCCCAAATTTCACTTATGTGTGCATGAATATAAAAATTATCACTACCTTGTCCTCACTGTTTAAAAGCTAGAGATGAATTTGTAACACGGAAACATTTTCATTCCTATTATACTTTAACCTTCTTGCGTGCAGAGGCCATTAATGATACTCATTGGATTTTAAATTTTACTTCCTGGACTTTGTGGTTCTTTATCTCCAAAGTTCACATGGTCGGAGGGAGAAGTGGCCTGCCTGAATGGATATCCCTCCATATCATCTTAACTGAGAGCAAAAACAACAGCAGCAACACCTTAACAAAATGCAGGCCTGTGACTAACATCGTTTTATTTTTCTTCCCCTGTATGATTTTTAATACTTTTGCCTGCCTCAGAAACCAGTGGAGCTTCAAAAGCTTGCACCATGTTTTTTGTGCATTTTGGTTGTCCCCACAAAAATTTATCATTCTTTTGTGGATTTTGGATGTTATTGTACCATGTTATGACTGTCAGAGATGCACATATGTTAGTGCAGAGCCAGTTGAAATCACATTGACCATTCATTTCCATTAGAACTAATGCAAGGTAAACTAACAAGGAAGAATTACTAATTATGATTGCTATGTGACTTTGAGTCAGAGTTATGGTGACCCTAACACAAGGTTTAATGGTAAACATTATTGGAGATTTGCCATTGCTTTCCTCCTAGGCTGAGAGAATGTGATTTGCCCAAGGTCACCAAGTGAGTTTCGATAGCTGAGCAGAGATTTGAAACCTGGGGCTCATTCCCACTATGATTTGAAGTGAATTGCTGATTGTTTTATATGTGCCTCGTTCCCATTGGAAACGGTTTCAGATGCAACTGCGCTTGTTAGGACTCACTTGGAAGCAAGACAAATGCAATAAAATAAATTTAAAAAATCGTTTTTTTCAGACACTAGTTTTTTGGCAGTTCTTTTGGAAAGAAGTGATTCAGATGAGTGTTCAACCAGTGGTAATGACAGATCTGAGTCACATCTTGCCAAAGTCCAGCTCCCCGAAGTTCAGGTGAGCTGGGCTTTCTTGGCCTTGCAAGCCCTGATACACACACACACACACACACACACACACACACATAGAGCAATGGCAATACTCACTGATGAGCTCCCTCCATCCTCTGCCCAGCCACTACATTACCATAGCAGGAAAGCAGGAGGGCTCTGTCGTGGCTCCTGGGCTCTGGGAGCTTGAGGCTGCTCCTCTGCCCATAGACAGGAGGCAGCGGCAGTGTTGGCTGTGAATGTGGGGGCTATTGTTGCTGGCGCTGGGGTTGGTAACCCAAAACCAGTAAGTAATAGTAGGGATGCTGTCCCACTCACTCACACTACCCCAATTTTCTTCCCAATTCCACCCAACCAAACACATGGGGTCTCCCCTCCAAAAACAACAACAACAATCACCTTTGCCATCAAAATCCTCCACTTTCAGCCAGAGGAGAGGGAAGCCTGGAAGAGTGCTTGTGGCTCTTGCTTCAAGTCATTCCTAACTTAGGGTGACCCTATTCTGAGGTTTTCTTCTTCAGAGGGGGTTTGCCATTGCCACCCTCTGAGAAAGCTGAGAGAGTGTGACTTGCCCAAGGCCACCCAGTGGGTTTCCGTGGCTGAGCTGGGGGCTTTTGCAATAGCTCTTCTGCCCATAGAGAGGAGGTGATGGTGGCAGCTATGGCGGTGGGGGTGTTGCTAGGACTCCATGGCAGTGGCAAAAGGCAACACTTCTCTGGGAGGGCTCCAGACCCCCAAGGCAGGCAAGGGGTTCACCCCAGGCCTTGGAGGGGAGGATGTCTCCACCCTCCTGCTCCTGCCTTGATCCTCTGCCACCGGTGACTTAACCCTCCATGCTCCTCTGCCTTGCAGCAGTTGAGCCCCTTCCTAGTGGGAACTACCTGGGAAAAGGGCACAGTTTGATTCCATAGTGGGAATTATGCATTGGCCTCAATTGAACCTGTGACCTGGTGTCAGGGCGGTTCACAAACCAGTCTCCTAGAGTCCTGGGAGTTTATCACATGGGTGGAATCCCGTGCAAAAATGGGATTTAAAGTGAAAAAATCCACAAAGGCACATTGTTTTTCAGACAACGTCTGAGATTAATCCACGCAGAAAGTGGAAAAAAACCCACAAAAGCGGATTGATTTGCAGATGACGTTGGGATTAATGAGCAATAACGCAACATTAACCCAGACAGAAAGGCAACCTAACACACTTCTTCTAACTTTCAGGATTTTCCAAAAGTAAAAATAAGTGCGTTTTGTCAACTATCTGTCTGGGTTAATGTCGTGTTATTGCTTATTTTTCTGACAATCAACCTGCTTTTGCGGGGTTTTTTTCCCTGGGGTTTTAAATCCCATTTCTTCACGGGATTTTCCTCTGTGTGATAAACTCCATGGTTTGTGATACAAATCACAACACCACACTGGCTCTTAGGTACTGCAAGCATGTCCTAAAACTGAGCAACACTGAATTGGGAATAGAAAAGAGAAAAAGAGATAACAGAACTGACTTGATACAAGTCTCCAAAAAGCTGGCAGAAGAGACTGTTTACTAGAGAACTAGAAAAGGGCATGTCTGCAGGTCAAGACTTTTATTTACAATAGAAAAGGTGTAAATCCCTTTTCTATGGAATAAAGTAACATACAATTATCTCCTTGAACTGAGATCTAGCTTAATAGCAGTTGACAGTGTTATAGCATTCTTTGTATAGACCAGGGGTAGGCAACCTTTTTGAGCCGGGGGCCGGGTTGCTGTCCCTCAGACAATTGGGGGGGCTGAAGCACCAAAAATAAATAAATAAATAAATAAATAAATATTAAAATTTTTTAAAAAATTAAAAATTAAAAAAATATGCATGCACACTCTCTCAGCCCCAGAAAAGCCATGGCAAAACCCCTGTGGAGATTTTGCCAAGAAAACCCCAAGAACAAGTAATAACAACAATAATCAATATCATCATGGCGGGGGGGCGGCGGCGGGGGGCGGCGGCAAGACCGGCCTGGGGCTGGTCCAAAGGCCTTGGGGGGCCGCATCCGGCCCCCAGGCCTTAGGTTGCCTACCCCTGGTATAGACGTTATCCCCAAAGCAGGGTCGTGTTGTATCAATATGTATGAGGCACAATACTCCTCATTTCAAGATCATCCCAGTTCTCCAAGTGCCATTTTTTATGCACCCAAACCAGAGGAAGGTATTAGTAGACTCAAAAGAAAGTTTTATACAGAACAAAATCTTTAAAAAGAAAAGAATTGAAAGAGGGGAGAACCCAAATAACAGCTCAGCAGTGTCTGAGGGTTCTCAGTGGTCATGGCATGCTTAATCTACTCTGTTGGAAAAGGAGGGGAAAAGAAAACTGTGTGAGAATAGATCCAAGAACAGGAGCATTCCACATAGCAACATTTGGTTGCGCATCTCACCTGTAGACATGTTGGAAGAGGGAGGATGTGAACTTCCAACCATTTGCCTGTAAAACCTAAGTACTTCTCTGTTTCAAGAGTTAGCATTTCTTGTGTAATTTCCCCTTATCTGGCAACTCCCTACCCTACAGGCATAGTTAGCAAGTCCTAATTATCTTGTTGCAACAGCAAAGATTGCAACAAATAGATGGTCTACTAGAATGTATAGGTCACTGGTCTATTCATACACTTCTGGATAGAGGTCAGCTATACTGATTTGGCAGGGACAGTCTGATTAACCCTCTGTCCTTCCACTTTTTCTGCTGCTTTTAAAAGGTTCTAATTTCTCTCTCCTCCTCCCACCTTCCTCCTTTGTCCTCAAATTACTTCATCAGCTGTTCAAATTGCAAATGTAGTTTACACTCACTTAACTCAACAGATGGGAGAGGAAGAGGAAGTGAGGGAACCTCAGGCAAAAGGAAACTTCTGCAGCCTTTCCTAGCACATGTGTTCTTCCTCATTAATAACTTTTGCCATCTTGACCAGATTCTGATCTTGCCTGGCCATACAGGTTGCAGTTCTCATGAAATGTTGGAAGTATGCCTCTATCTATTTGGTCTCCATGCTCTGTTGTCTGGGGAGCCTTATTCCCCTGAGAAATATTCATAACTCACAGATTTGCCACTGTTGTTCCAGACTGAGGCATTTCTCTTCATTAGTCTCTCATCCCAGACCCACTTGAGAAATGCCAATGCTGGCTGGGTTTTTATAATGCCAAAAGATAGGTTGCTGTCTAGTTGCTGGTGTTCTGTAAAGTTGCCTGTGTCTCTGCCTTATGAGAAGAGGAAAAGCAAACTGAAGATATAAATTAAATACAGACATCCTTATGGAATAGCTCAGCAGTCTGAGGGGCAGGACCAGCCCTGCCATTAGGCAGAGTAAGGTGCCCACCTCAAAAAAATAGATTCTGGGATCAAAGAAGAGTGGGAGGGCTGAACCACTGTTGCTTCTTGTACTCTGTGTTGGAGAAGAAATGCCCCATCAACCCTTCAGTAGGGTTGAAGCAAGATTCAGCCATCACTCCAATTGCCTCTTTGTGGAACAAGAGGAGGCTGCCATTTGATCCTTTACCTTAGGCAGCAAAATGTCTTCAGCTGTTCTGGTCAAGGAAGGGAATGACTTCAAATTTGAGGAGGTGGAAAAAACTGTGGAAAGGCAGAAAACTGGTACTTTCTGTCTGGGGTGTCTACAAGAAGGTGGGTTTGAGACTGTGGTTAAAGGTGTCACACTCCTACCTTTAAACTTTGGAAGTTATTTTGAGATTCCTATGGCATAGAAGTTTGCATCATCTTGCAATCTTGCAATCCAATCCTCACTCCTTTCTTCATTCAAGATTGGCTTTTGAGAGGAGGTCTTAACAGTACTCTGAGGCTGAGAGTTGGGGAACTGCAGCCATCTTGATCGACTGTAGGAAGCTACGTTCTCTGGAAAATGATGGCAGGATCCTGCACTTTTTTCTAGGTAGTGGTGAGGGCAAAATCTCCAATGCCTGCCTGCCTGCCTTCTTTCCCAAGTGCATTGTCTGCATCCCATTTCCTCCTTCATCTGCCACCTATGCCAATTTAGCTATTCCAGTATAGCAACCAACAGGATTATAGATAGTGTCTCTAATTCTTCCCATAGGTGCAGGAAGGAAAAGCCTTTCTGTTAAAGGCACTGAATGTGCTTGGCTGTGTATCAGAAAGGGTGAATTCAGACTCCAGAGAAGTGAAAACACATGTAAACGCCTAGTGATGATGACTTTTCTGATTGTCTGCTAGTGAATTCTGCCTAAAACCCGGGAGAGCCACTGCCAGTCAGAACTGACAATCTTTGACTAGATGGAATGGTTTGACTCAGCTTCATTTTTTTTCTGTAAGACAGCTTCATTTTTTTCTGTGCTGAAGCTGACAGCTATAACTATATGTTTCTGATGCCAATTTATGTAATGACTTATGCTATACATTTTAGTTAACATTGCTTGAAAACCACATTTTTCAAATACCTGATTAAAGTCAATTTTTACATTCTTCTACCAGACACTCATATACAGAAAGTTCAACATTCCCAGATTGGTCATAATTTAAATTTTCCTTGTGGACTTCAAATATCCTTTGCTTAATTTAGCAGTTCCCATTTCTAAAAATGTCTCCCCACAGGTTCTTATCTCTCTCCTTTCCACTCCTCCCACTAATTCCTGCTGTGAAAGGTTTATTGCATACCAAAATAAGAAGAAGAAAAAGGAAGACTTTGGACATTATGGATCGCTTTCTCTGAAAACAGCTTGTACTTCTAAAGGAGTGAAGTGAAACTTTCTAAAGACTGGAAACTGCACATGTAGCAAAAAAGACATATATGAAGCAACTGAGAGAGAAGTTACAGGAAGAGAAAAGAGGAGGTAGCAGGCAATTGGGAAACAACCTGCCATATTGAGCCAGACATGATGGGGCCGTCATTCACATGTCTGTCCCCTTCATACTTCCCTGAAATCAGATGTTCCTCATGATTCTCTTCCTTCCTGACTCCAACACTGGAGTAAGCCAGAAATAGGGGGGGTTAAGCAAAGGGTTGTGGGGATGGGGCAGTGGGGAGGTACAATTCCCTCTGCCCATATGCTTTTACTTTGGGAAAATCCTACATGTAAAAAGCCAGGAAAACACCACCTATCTCCCTGACATCTAACATCTGGAAATGAGGACAGCAACAGTTAGGGTAGTTCATTTCACTTTACCAGTTTTCTAAAATCTTATTTCACTCACTTCATCTTTCCTTTTGTTTAGAGTTAAACTATTTCTGTTCAACTACGGGCAACCCATGTAGATTCTCTGTGTACTGGAGGAACCCAAGATGACAAAACAGATGTCTCAGGCCAAGGCAGATGTGTTGGTCTGAGAAAGAATCAGACATATCTATGGAAACTACTGGCTGCTTCCTCTTTTCATAACCGGTTGCCTTCTGATAGCATTTCAAGAAGCAATGACAAAGACTGACTCTCTGGAACGAGGGTGCAGAACCAATGGCTCTCCACACTGTCTGGGGCTGCTGCAACACTGCAGAATGAATGCAGTTTGATTTTAATTATCATGGCTCTATCCTATGGAATCATGGGATTTGTAGTTAGATGCCTCTGATAGAGAAGGCCAAATGTCTCACAAAACTACAAATCCCAGAATTCCATAGCACTGTCATGTCAGTTAAAGCACCATCAAACTGCATTAATTCTGCAGTGTAGTTGCAGACCAGGTCTAATCAGAATTGAGGTCCAACTACTGGATAATGAGTTTTTTCACTCCTACCCTGGTGTGTCAGGAGTGAGAGCAGACTGACATACACCTAGTCAAATCTACATACTTTTTGTTTGTCAGCTGAAATCCTGATCACAACAAAGTTATCATCTTTCCAGTTCTTTAACAACTAACTTGGTTGGGCTACAAATATTAGTCGCTCTAGTTCCCTTTTTTATGACAGAAACATCCACCTCCTTATCTGGAGCCCAGTCATCTCTCTTGCCCTATGTTTTCTACTTCTCTTACACATTTCCAGAAAGTCAGGAAATGAAAAAGACTTTCTTCTACCATGAAGACTATACTAGCCCAGAATATTGATAAAATATCTTTAGTAGCAACAACTGATAACAACCATTCCCTAAGACAATGTCAGTGCCAAGGGAAGAGTGACTTTACATTTGATAAATGTCTACACTCAAGCAATAAATCTTTGTGGAGGAAGGAAGGAAGGAAATCATCACATGAGTGGCATTACAGCTCAGTTTGTTGCTGCTGTTGCCTTCAAGTCATTTCTGACTTATGGCGACCCTAAACCGAACCTATCATGGGATTTTCTTGGCAAGATTTGTTCAGAGGAGGTTTGTCATTGCTCTCCTCTGAAGCTAAGAGAGTGTGATTTGCCCAAGGTCACCCAGTGGATTTCATGGCTGAGCTGGGAATCGAACCCTTGTCTCCAAAGTCGTAGTCCAACAATCAAACCACTATGCTATGCTGGCTCACTCAGTACTACAGTACAATTATCTGCATCCAGAAAGTTCTGCCTCTGGCATCTCCAGACGTTTTCAGATTCATCAGGACCAGAACAGATTCAAGATGATAAATGATCTGCTGTCAGTCTAAGCCAGGGGTAGGCAACCTTTCCCCTTTAAGGGCCGAGGGACTTCAGCTCCCAGAAGCCTCAGCCATGTTGGCCAATAGTCCCATGTTGGCCAATAGCTCCTGGGATTCTGGGAGCTGAAGTCCCTCGGCCCTTAAAGGGGACAGGTTGCCTACCCCTGCTCTAACACATGAGTTGGGAACCTCTTTCAGCCCAAGGGCTGAATTCATCTTTAAAAAAGTTCTCAGAAGCCACATTTCAGTGGTTACTGTGACCAAAAGGAAAAGGGTGGGATCAAAAATTAACATATACAGTGGATCCTTGTTTACGTGGGGGATTCGTTCCGGAGGCCCCCCGCCCCAGCATAAGGGAAATACCGTGGGATCTCAAGTCCCATTGATTTTAATGGCAGTGCACTCCCACACACGTGCCATTAAGAGGGCCGGGGCTCACCATCCACGTGACCTTGAGTCTGCGTATGGTGAACCTGCGTATGATGCAGCCCTTAAAGGGGAAAGGTTGCCTACCCCTGGTCTAAGCAGACAGCATCTGCCAGATGGACCAAATGTCCTGCTCAGTATAAGGCAAGTTCCTGTGTGCTAAAAGAAAACAACTCTGTTATTCAGAGTAGCTCCTAGCACAAATTTAGGCCTACAAAGTTCTACAGATAGATAAGTAAAGATTGCATGCACAGACATGACACATAAATAAAGGCTCTACTCAGACGATCCAATCAAAGTTTGAGACAAATCTAATGCAGATGATCCCACTGGACTACAAAGAGGAGACAGAATGGATACACATCTGTATCCCTTACATAGCATAGGTTGCTCAGATAATTCTTTAAGGAGAAGATCCTAAGTATCAAGGGATTAAGGGTTAGTGGGAATCCAGGATAATGTTGCCAAATTTTCATAATAGCAATAAGGGACAGCAGAAATGTATGGCATCCAGGGCTGACAATCAGGAAGCTGCTATTAACAAGTTTGTGTTCTATCTAAATACCAAATGAAAATACTGACTGCAATTAACTTAGTCATGTGTTTCTCTGTACAGTTGATATATTCTCCACATTCATAAATCACATGATGCACACATTTTTGTCTTTATGATGTGCCCACACCCCAAAATACAATATTTTTTTTTTTGCATCTCCTTTTATATAAAAAGACAAGTTTCTCAACCCTCAAATAGGGGACATCTCTTACAATAATAAGAAACACCTAGCAACATCAGCCCAGGAGATAAATTCTGCTTCCAGAAGGCAAAACAAGAAGAATTGTGAAAGAGAATGTATAGTCAGAGAAAAATAGGGCACAAATCCCTAGCTTCAATGCCAACCAATATGCTGTGTACACTTCAAGACCGAATACTAACAGGGCAAGTTCCTACTGCATAAAAGTTACCAATCCATTCGAGACAGGTCATCTTATTCTCCGAACACAAAATGACATTTTTGCTTCTGTGATAGCATTACGCAACACCTCTCCTTTCTGCTGGTACTTCCCTGTGGGGGAAAATATTCCATTCTTGTGCTGAGGAAACGTTAAGATATGAGTTGTGACGATGTGTGTCAGGTGGTTCTGGGTCAGGTCAGAGGCCCATCATTATTTTGGAGGGCTGGAAAGTTAATTACCTGGTAGCAAATGATTCATACCTAGCAAAGGAGGGAGTCCTGAATGAAATACCTATTCAACAGTGGAATCTAAGGATGTGGAGTTTACACAACACACAGAGAGAAAGAAAATAACTCCAAGACGGAGGGCCCCTAGGGCATTGCTTTTGACTGTTACAGATTTAAATATATTTTTCTTCACTGATCTCAGAATTGGAGGAGGGAGGCTGAACCCCCGTGAAATGATCTGGAAAAATTGGACCACCAAGATTTCTATGTAGTTGAACCTTCTCAGGAATTATCAGTACTAAATGATGAAAGACACTGATCGTCACTGAGTTCTCCCAGGAATAATAAAGGTTGTGTGCAAGCTATCCCATGCACATGTATGTAGAAGTAAGCTCCACTGAACATAGAGGACACTACTAAGTACATCTTGTACTTGTTTGCGTCTTCATATTTAAGCATGTTTCAATGATAATAGATGGGAATAGTAATTTGCCTTCCCCAGGCAAGTACCTGCAAATAGACAAAAATAATAATCACCTGTCAGCCACCTTAAAAATAGTTCTGTGGCCCTTGCTTTTAATCACAAGCAATCATAATGTTAAATATAGATTATCACCACATACATTATAAAAGCCATAAAACCTTTAGAAGAGCGATACAAGGAAAACAGCTACTGTGAAAATAATGCAGTTGTTGAAAACCTTGAACTATGTCTTTCCAATGATGAACTATAGAATATGACCAGAGGGGGAAGGATATTTCCAAGACACAATTGTTGTTTGTTGTTAACCATCCTTGAGTTGATCTTGACCCATGGCGACCTAATACATGTCCTTTAAAGGCCTGGAATGGTCCAGCTGTGTAAAACTGGATATGAAAAGAAAGAAAAGCTACCATAGTACCCCCTTCCTCAATATCCATATCATTCTCAATAGCATGATTTTCTTTTTACTTTATTTTACATTATAGACTTCTATAACTTTTCCATTGCTGGGCCAAAAAGTTGTTAAAAATAACTTTCACCCTTTTCTGTGATGGGAGAATTTTTAAATTTTGCAGTAGAGGTTGCTTGTTTTACCTAACTAACCTTGCAAGGTAGATGAGTATGTGTGTGTGTCCGTACGCGTGCCTTCAAGCTACCTGTCAACTGATGACAGCCCCATTCATTTCATGTGTTTTCTTAGGCAAGGAATACTCAGAGGTGGTTTTGCCAGTTTCTTATTCTGAAATATAGCCCACAGCACCTGGTATTCATTGGCAGTCTCCCATCCACGTGAGAGCCAATGTGGTGTAGTGGTATCAACTTTGGATTAGGACATTGAGAGACTAGGGTTCAAATCTCCACTCAGTCATGGAAACTTGGATGACCTTGCTCTTTAAACATGGGAGGTCTGAACTAATTCTGGCAAGAAAACTCCATGATAGGTTCCACTTAGGGTCGCCATAAGTTAGAAATGACTTGAAGGCACACAATGACCACAACATCCAAGTACTAACTAAAGCTGAACCTCCTTAGTATCCAAGGGGATCTGGTGTTTTTAGGGTATTCGTGTGTGTGTGTGTGTGTGTGTGTTGTGTGCCTTCAAGTTGCTTGATTTACGGTGAGCCTATCATGAGGTTTTCTTGGGAAGATTTGTTCAGAGTAGGTTTGTTATTGACCCCCTGGGACTGAGAGAGTGTGACTTGCCTAAGATCACCCAATGGGTTTCATGGCCAATCTGAGAATTGAACCCTGGTCTCCAGAGTCATTGTCCAAAATCTTAACCACTATGCCATGCCGACTCCCTTTAAGGTATTTAGGCAGAGGTATCCTGAGGTCTTTCTCCCTCTAACTTCCTCTAAAACCATCTCCCACTTACAGCCAGATGAGGCTCCTTCTTTTATCTCCCCCACCAACAGCAAAGCTGCCATCACAGCACTGCTGGCAAAGCCTTCCAAATATCACAGCTAGTAGGAAGCTCTGTCTGGAGGAACCCAGCCACCTCATAAGGTTAGTAAGGTGAGCACTGAACTACACCTCAGTATTTTGATTAAATTTCCCCACCCACAAATTAGTAGCAAACTCCCTCTAATCCTCATTTTTGCAAAGGAAAAACATTTGGGAGAATCTATGGGTGCAGATTCATGACAGCATATTTCAAATTAATCAATAAAGAGACATCAGCACATAGTATCTAACATAAGACAGCTTCCTATACCCTGAGATGCCATGTACTGATATCTCTTTATTGATTAAGGCTGCATCTACATGGCAGAATTAATGCAGTTTGACACTATTTTAACGGCCATGGCTTGATGCTATGGAATTCTAGGATTTGTAATTTCATGAGATATTTGGCCTTCTTTCTTGAGAGAGCACTGGTGCCAAAATAAACTACACATCCCAGGATTTCATAGGATGGAGACATGATAATTAAGGCAGTGTCAAACTGAATTAATTCTACAGAATGGCAGCAGCTTTGGTCCATGAGCTAGTCAATCTAGCCCAGTATTGCCTGTTCTGACAGGCGGCAGCACTCCTGGCTTTCAGGTAGGGTGCTTTCCTAGATCCACCTGTATTCCCTGGTATTTCCTATTGATTCCATCTAAGTACTAAATAAGGCTCACATTACTTAACTTCCACAATCAGGTATGTCCAAGGTAGTCTTAAGATCAGACTGGTCAGTGTCCTTGCATTGTTATTGTCTGTTATTCCACTTTTGACAGAACTGGGTTTTGGCAATGCGCTACCATTTTGTTATATTTTTTTAAACATTCCAGCTGTTCCATCAATCCAGGGCTTTGTGAGGGGAAATGACATGCTGTGGCTTTATGGTGGCTGCCATGTTTTTGTGATACTGAATCTAGGGTTTTTATTTCCCATTCAAATCATGCATTCTTTACCAGTTTACTGATGAACCAAAATCCTCTTGCTCTTCGTAGCTGTTGGCCCACAAAACCAGCTCTTAAGTCACAGAGGGAAAACCCAAGGGCTGCTTCCATTTTCTATCTCTATGGCATGACTGCTTAAGAAAAAACAAAGTGGCCATGTGGTCCATAAGACCATGAGTAAAATAAATAAATCAGGATGACTGAGTGTAACAAAATGAGCATTTTCCTACGTCACTGCCAGTCTTCTAGTTTGGAGATGAAGACCCAGTAATCATGGGCCTCATTCCCACTACGTATATAAACCAATTCACTAACCAGTCTGAAGCGGTTTAAATGATCGTGGTTCACACTTGAGCCAAATCGCTGAAGTGGTTTGGCAAGGGGGCCCCTGCGCTAGACTCAGTGCATCTTTTTGATGCTCATTTTTTCTATGTCTTTTGCAATAAATCGATCCAGCACAAGTGTGAACGGGATGTGGATTGGAACCTATTTAAATTTGCCCTTTAAATTGGCTGGCCAGCTGAACAGGGTCTATTTTTAATTGATCCATTAGTCCATGTGAACGACAAGTGGGTTATTTTACAACAAGAAAATGTGATCGGGGCAAATGTAGTGTGAACCACGCTCCGCTGTCAAACCGATCCATTGATTCGGATCGCAAACTGATTTATTTGTAAGTGGGAATGAGGCCATAAACTGATATCTTAACAACTCTTCATTGAACCTACACTCTCAAGGGTGTATTTGTCTATATACTCCACATTCCCCCTGTGTTTACACTACACAGCCCTAAAACTTCAAATTGGGTCCGGGCTGTTTATAGAATGCCCAGAACCAATTTGGAGTTTCCACCCCTTCTCCTGCATTGAAAAGACTTACCTTTTGCTCTGGATTTTCCAGAAAACCCAGGGCAAAATGCAGTGATGATGGGTGGCTGCCTTCTCATGCAATCCCTGTGAGAGTCTCTGTTGAGTTGCTCTGTAGGTGCTGGTATGATGCTGAGGTCAGAACAAGGCTGGGCACTTTATTCTGATCTCAGAGTGACCCATGCTCACACCAGTGACACCAGCAGCTCACAGGGACCACGTGGGAAGGCAGCCACCCACTGTCACTGAGTTTTGCTGCAGCAGGTGTGTATGTACCGTATTTTTCGCCCTATAGGGCGCTCCGGCATATTGGGCGCACCCAATTTTTAAGGGGGAAAATCCAAGAAAAAAGGATTCCTCCCTTTAGCCGGAGTTGTTCAATGGGCTGGTGCTGGGATTGGAGACCGATCCCAGCACCAGCCCATTGAACTGAGGTCGCGGGGGGGGGGGGGGAAGGAGGGCTTCTTCCCCCCCCCCCCCGCGACCTCAGTCTTTGAATGGGCTGGGGCCGGGATCGAAGCGATCCCGGCCCCAGCCGATTGAAGACCCGCCGGCGAGGGAAGGAGCCTTCCTTCCCCCCCCCCCCCCCCCGCCTCGGTCTTGGAATGGGCTGGTGCCGGGATCATTTCGATCCCGGCACCAGCCCATTCCAAGACTGAGGCCGGGGGGAGAAGGAGGGCTCCTTCTCCCCCCCCCCCCCCGGCCTCAGTCTTTCAATGGGCTTGTGCCGGGATCGAAACGATCCCGGCACAAGCCCATTCCAAGACTGAGGCCGGGGTGGAAGGAGGGCTCCTTCTCCCCCCTGGCCTCAGTCTTTCAATGGGCTTGTGCCGGGATCGAAACGATCCCGGCACAAGCCCATTCCAAGACTGAGGCCGGGGTGGAAGGAGGGCTCCTTCTCCCCCCCCCCCCGGCCTCAGTCTTTCAATGGGCTTGTGCCGGGATCGAAACGATCCCGGCACAAGCCCATTCCAAGACTGAGGCCGGGGTGGAAGGAGGGCTCCTTCTCCCCCCCGGCCTCAGTCTTTCAATGGGCTTGTGCCGGGATCGAAACGATCCCGGCACAAGCCCATTCCAAGACTGAGGCCGGGGTGGAAGGAGGGCTCCTTCTCCCCCCCGGCCTCAGTCTTTCAATGGGCTTGTGCCGGGATCGAAACGATCCCGGCACAAGCCCATTGAAAGACTGAGGCCGGGGTGGAAGGAGGGCTCCTTCTCCCCCCCGGCCTCAGTCTTTCAATGGGCTTGTGCCGGGATCGAAACGATCCCGGCACAAGCCCATTCCAAGACTGAGGCCGGGGTGGAAGGAGGGCTCCTTCTCCCCCCCCGGCCTCAGTCTTTCAATGGGCTTGTGCCGGGATCGAAACGATCCCGGCACAAGCCCATTCCAAGACTGAGGCCGGGGTGGAAGGAGGGCTCCTTCTCCCCCCGGCCTCAGTCTTGGAATGGGCTTGTGCCGGGATCGAAACGATCCCGGCCCCAGCCGATTCCAAACCGAGGCCGGGGGGGGGAAGGAAGGGATAATGTGAGTAGGTGGGAATTATGGCAAGGTTCAAACCCGTGATTTCATGTTGGTTGAACCAGTTATTTTTTGCTGAGGTACCATTTCATGGCAGATTATACGGTTAGGATGCCAGGGCTTGATGAATGAACAAAGGACAGCACATCTTCAAAGAGGTCCCATCATAATTCTCTCTCTCTTTTTCTCTGCTCCTTTGGTTGTATGATTACTGCTCCCCCCGCAGCACAATGTGAATCGTTCTCCACTACATTTCATGTGATCTAGCTGCTTAATTTCCCACAACTCATCATCAAACTGTCAGGAATTAAAGAGAAGCAGAATCAGGAGGACACTACATTTTCCCTAGGTGAGACTACAATGGCAAAGTTTTGGACAAGGTACACACACTGATTGGAATCCTACTGAACGCCATTACACTCCATCAGTATAAATGCCCAGAGATACAGCAAGGAAAGGGGTGGCCATGGGAGTGAAGCTGCACCCAAGAATGGACTAAAAAGGATGCCAGCCATTGTGCTATTGCAGACATGTTTCCTTATGAAGGTAGTGGATATCTCAGAGAACATACAACCATGGCAGAACTGGGGATTTTATCAGTGTAATGTCCTGACAGGTTTCCAGCCCCAGGTAATGTGGTGATGGTGAATCTATTGCACTTTTATCTCAGTGTACAAGCCCTATTGTGAAGACACCCAAGGTGAGCAAAAACAAAAGGGGATATATTTTCTATCTGCTAACTGTCATGACCAGAAGAAAGAACTGAAACAGCCCCAATTGTAACTGAATGTAAACACCATCAAAGAGGAATAAGCTTACCAATGATTTTGTTCAGGTAGGGATCCAATGCCTTTAAAATCTACAGAATAGACAATAAAATAATTCTACTTTCCTGAACACACAGTGTCTCCATGCCTGCTAAGTACTTGTTACATTAATGTTCTTAATATACTCTAGAAAAATACAGAAGCCTTGTTAGAAGAAAAGTGGTGGCAACCATACAATTCCATTGGAAATCCACTCTTTATTCAACTGGCTGTTGCCACCTCTACAAGCCTTATTAGGCTTAGGAACCATCCTTTCTGTGCATTTTGAATGGCTGCCTGGTTGTTTATATTGAGATGGGAGACAACTATGAACAGCAAGTTCTGATGACCCAGATGTTCATCAGACATTGTCTAATTGAGAAATTAAAAAAAAAAAGATACTGTTATACAAATGCTGTTCTATTTATTGGCATTCACCAACAAAGATTGGTTGTATGGATCACCACTGTTAGATTGGTTCATGGTAGAACATTATCTGCAATGGAGGATGTGTTATGTTAGCAGGGCCTTTTACACAAAAAACAAGAGGCATAAATTGTAGTTATTATCCAGCTACTCCTAATTCAAGGAGGAATGAAGTATCTCTGTGGCTGGGTGTATCTGAGCCATACACATTTCCTTTCTGGCAGTATGAGAGAGCTAGAGGAGGTACAGGACAGATTAATTGTCAAGCAAAACCCCTAACTCTCTGGTACAGCACTAAGATAAACAAAGGAGTGGGGATATCTTGTATTTGCAGCCCCACTTGGAGATATGGAGTTGAGATTCCTTGTTGTTGTTGTGTGCCTTCTAGTCAATTCCAACTTATGGTGACCCTAAGGCAAACCTATGATTGGGTTTTCTTGACAAGATTTGTTCAGAAGAACTTTGCCACTGCCTTCACCCGAGGCTGATAGCAAATGACTTGCCAAAGGTCACCCACTGGGCTTCTTGGCCAAGTGTGGATGCTTATGTGTGGAGTCCTGAAATTGGTTAGGTGTAACAGTTTTGATAAGGCAAGTGTTAATTTAGTCACATTTCATTTTTTGGATGTCACTATCTTCTTGACTGTTTACATGCAGTATAACATCAAGAAGCTTACTTATGTGCTCCTAATTTTCTAGACATGTTAGCAGAGCAATGTGGCTCCATACTTCTGCAGCCAGTTCGATTTTTTTCTATCACTGTGGCTAGGCAACCAATCATTTTGAAAATCCCACTGAATACAATGGAAGTGTTTGAACTTATACCATCTCTCTCTCTCTCTCTCTCTCACGCACACACACACATACTTTTTTGCTACCTTTTGGCCAATGAGCAAAGTCTGTATTATTATCTTGCCTATTTAATTGATTTTGGTGAGTTTTAAATGACTTTTCCTGGACTTCAAGTCAATGACAGTGTGTTTTTTCTGTTATTTTTATTTCCTGTTCTCATGATTATTACTGTAATTCAATATTTTAGCTTGCAAGTTGCTTTGAGAACATCTCATTAAAGGTAAAATAATAATCCTGTAAATTATAACAAAAACTGCAGGCATAATATAATGCCATCATTAGGGGTGAGATCACTTTGAGAGCAAGTACATAATTCCAGTTACCTTCCACTCCATGCCTAACACACTTTCAGCCTGTACAGGTTTCCTGATTCCACTGTTGCAATTAATCTTTGACCTTGGTTAGTGCAAGGCAAATGAAGAACTACTCTGTCCCTATGCAGTAGGATTATTGTGTTAGTCACTAATGAGTTGGGGCCTCTGCTACCAGGCAATTGGGCTTTACAGTCCTTGTTAGTATCATGACCAAACGTTAACAGCTATCCAGTAATATAGAAATGGTTAATTTCTATTACCGACTTTGTTATTACTTTTCTCTCTTTTTTTGCATTAGTTTGGCAGTTTGAAGTTGGGAAGGCTGAAAAGAGACGGAGGGGTGAATTTTCCTCTGTTACTAATCTGCTTGGACAGTTCTAAAACTATGGGGGGGGGGAGACGGGTCACACTTACATGCTTTTGATTTTCCTTGTTGTTTCTGCACTATATAATCTATGGAAGTTCATTTTCCATTGGCCTTGCCTGCGAGGGGGAAATCATCTCAGCCCTGGGGCTCTGTACAGCTAGCCATGGGGACTGGATTGCCAGCCAGGAATAGTCTGGGTGGAATTAGTTGCTTAAGATACCAATTCTACCATTGGCTACGAGGGATTGCTGGACCATTTCAGTGAAAGGATTGGGATCCTTCTCTGCTGTATACCATCTGTTGCATCATTTACCACCTCTGGTAATTCCTGGGCCAGATTAACTACATCCAAGCATATTTTAAAAACTGGGAGAAGTAATTTCAGAGCCACTGGCAACAATCTTTGAGAATTCCTGGAGAACAGGAGAATGCTCAGAGTACTGGAATAGGGCATATGCTCTCCCCATTTTCAAAAAGGATGGGAAAAAGGGGGGCAAACAAGTTAGCCCAGTTAGCTTGACATTAATATCAGGAAATATTCTAGAGCAGATAATTAAACAGTCTGTGAACATTTAGAAGGGAATGCCATAATCACAAAAAGTCAACACGGATTTCTCAAAAACAAGTCATGCCAGACTAACCTTATCTCTTTTTTGATAAATTTATCAGCTTGGTAGATAAAGGGGACGCTGTGGATGTAGCATATCTTGATTTCAGTAAGGCCTTTGACAAGGTCTTGCAAACAAGCTAGTAAAATGTGGGCTAGATAATGCAACTGTTAGGTGGATTTGTACTTGGTTATTGACTGAACCCGGTGGGTGGTCAGCAACGGCTCCTCTTCATCCTGGAGAAAAGTGGCTAGCAGGTTGCCACAGAGTTCTGTCCTGGGCCCAGTGCTATTCAACATCTTTATCAATGACTTGGATGGAGGAATAGAGGGCCTGCTTATCAAATTTGAAGATGATGACACCAAATTAGGAGGAGCAGCTAGTATCCCAAAGGAAAGGATTAAAATTCAAAATGACTTTAGTAGATTAGAAAGGTGGGCCAAAACTAACAAAATGAACTACAGCAGGGAAAAATGTTGGATACTACACTTGGGCAATAAAAACTGTTTAATTAACAATCCGTGCTGCTCTGAGAGCCTTTGTGGCAGAAGAGTGGAGTATAAATATTCTAAATGAAATGAATGATTGAAAAATGAAATGAACAGGTATAGGGTGGATGACAACAGTACATGTGAAAGAGATCTAGGAGTCCTAGTAGACAACAAGTTGAACATAAGTCAACAGTGTGATGCTGCAGCTAAAATGCAATTTTAGGCTGCATCAATGGAAGTATAGTGTCTAGACTGAGAAAAGTAATAGTATCACTCTGTTTTGCTTTAGTCAGGCCTCACCTGGAATACTGCATCCAGTTCTGAGCACCACAATTCAAAAAGGATGTTGACCAGCTACATTGTGTCCAGAGGAGGGTGACCAAAATGGAGAAGAGTCTGGAAACCATGCCCTAAGAGGAGCAACTTAGGGAGCAGGGTATGTTTAACCTGGGAAAGAGAAGGTTAACAAATGATATGACAGCCCTGTTTAAATATTTGAAAGGATGTCATACAGAGGAAGGAACAAGTTTGTCTTCTACAGCTGCAGAGAATAGGACCTGGAGCAACAGAGTCAAACTACAGGAAAAGTGATTCCACCTCAACATAAGAAATTCCTAACAGTAAGAGCTGTTTGACAGTAGAATATGTTCCCTTGAAGTGTGATGGAGTTTTCTTCTCTGGAGGCCTTTAAACAGAGGCTGGATGGCCATCTGTTGATCACCAGCTTTGAAGACAGCAAGGGAGTAGATCTAGGAAATTTGCTTCAAGAAGGAATTTCATAATGCTACTCCTGAGATAAATGGTATTCCGAATAAAGGACTTTTTCCCCTTAACAAAGGACTTCCCCCCCTTCCTTGGCAATGGAATCTCTAATAAGACCCCATCACCAGAGCTTAATTACAAACAAAGAGAAATAAATATCCCTTCAAGTATCTTAACTCAGGCTGCACTTGGGCTTCACCTACCTTGTTAACATCATGTCCAGAGAAGGAATAACTCAACATTAATCTAAACAAAATGGTAGATACGTTTAAGGAGGTATCATTACCAAGAGTAATTATTTAGTGTACAGTAGCCAAAAGGCCTCTGTTTAGCACACATACCAGCTCTTATAAACAAAGTACGGTAGTTCAAAGAAACTTATCAAAAACAGTGCTTCTGAAGCTATCAGATGTGGTAGGGTTTTCCCCAATCTGCAAGGGACTAGCACTATATTTGTGCCCATTGGCTACAACTTTTTCTTTCTTTCCTGTCACCAGAGACTAACAACCAATAGCTCACACTGGCCCACAGGCCACTACTTTCAGTAGCACTGATCTAAAACACTCAATTTTCTTCTGGTATAGACATGCAATATTGAAACCTCAACAAAAGGAACTATGAACTGTGAAAAAAGACCCACCTTCCCTAGTAAATGGATAGCGTTAAGGTCTCCTAGACAAAGCAGGTAACCTATCTGATTATATTTGCGGAAGCTTTCTGAAGATCTACCCTAAGGCACCAGATCCTGTCTGATCTTAGAAGCTAAACAGGGTCAGCACTGGACAGTACTTGGATGGGAGACCACCAAAAAACACCAAGTGCTGTAGTTTATATTTCAGAGGAAGGAACTGGCAAAACCAGCTCTGAGTATTCCTTGCCTAAGAAAACCCTATGAAATTAATGGGGTCACCATAGCTGTTGACAGGCAACATGAAGGCACATACACACATGTGTTCATATGCAGTCATTGGCCAGAACCTGTTGTTTACTCCCAATTAGAGTAGACCCACTAATCAATTGTTGAATGGTGAGTCAACATGTTTATACATACATATAATTTAATGGGTCTGCTCCAGGTGAAACCAACAATAAAGTTCAGACTAATGTCTGCAGGGCACACAAAAATGAGGGAACTTTTGGGATTTTGTCACTCCTGGTGTTCCATTTGCATTCTCTCTGTGTAAATCCCAGTTACACACACACACACACACACACCCCATCACAAGCATCCTTTCAATTCTCATTTTTCCACAGACCTCCTCTGCTTCATTTCTGAAGGATGTTTTCCACTCCAGAACAACCCATACATATGTGCCTTCCAATATGGAATATGCCTTCCAAATTGTACAGCAGGATCACTCTTAGCTGGCCTTAAACTACACAAATAGGTGGACCACAAGTTGAACATGAGTCAACAGTGCGATGCAGCAGCTAAAAAGGCCAATGCAATTTTAGGCTGCATCAGTAGAAGTATAGTGTCTAGATCAAGAGAAGTAATAGTGCCACTATATTCTGCTTTGGTCCGGCCTCACCTGGAATACTGTGTCCAGTTCTGGGCACCACAATTCAAAAAGGATGTGGAGAAACTGGAGAGTGTCCAAAGGAGGGCAACTAAAATGGTGAAGGGTCTGGAAACCAAGCCCTATGAGGAACGACTTAGGGAGCTGGGGATGTTTAGCCTGGAGAAGAGAAGGCTGAGAGGTGATATGATAGCCGTGTTTAAATATTTGAAGGGATGTCATATCGAGGAGGGAACAAGCTTGTTTTCTGCTGCTCCAGAGACTAGGACCCGAAACAATGGATGCAAGCTGCAAGAAAAGAGATTCCACCTCAACATTAGGAGGAACTTCCTGACAGTAAGGGCGGTTCGACAGTGGAACACACTCCCTCGGAGAGTAGTGGAGTCTCCTTCCTTGGAGGTCTTTAAGCAGAGGCTGGATGGCCATCTGTCGGGGATGCTTTGATTGGGAGTTCCTGCATGGCAGGGGGTTGGACTGGATGGCCCTTGTGGTCTCTTCCAACTCTATGATTCTATGATTCTATGAAATAACTGTGAGATGAAGAATGATTTTGGAGCATCCAAAGGAAATGTAGCATTCTTGAGCCTAAGCAGTCTGAACATAGCACTGATCACTTTTTGACTATGTAATCTATGCCAGGCCATAGAGGAGGGACTTTTGACTCTCCAAATGTTGTTGGATCGCAACTCCAATCAGCCCCAGCCAGCACAACCAAAGCTGAACAATTACAGAAGGTGCAATCCAACAACATCTGGAGAACCACAAATTGACCACTTTTGCTCTAAGGGATGAGCAAACTGTAAATACAGAAAACAAACATAGCTACTGCCTTTATTCCCCAAGGCAAAAAAAGAAAAGAGGAAGGTCTAGTGCCAACTCTGCTCCAAACTTTCTTTGTTCCCTTTTGAGTGGTTAAGAAGAGAGGAAGTGGTGGGGGGGTTGGGTGGTGGGTGGTGGCTACACTACAGGCTTTAGAGAAATATGGTTTAAAATGTAAGAATAACTCAGTGCTTTCATTCATCTCACATCTTATCTCTTCGACAGTAAATTCTGAATAATCATTTAAATCACATTCACTCCAGAAAACTGAGACATCTAGAAAACATCTAGCTATCAGGATAACTGTTGCCAAGAATATAACCTAGAAGAAAAGAAGGTGATGGGATTTAGTGGTTAGACATGAGACATCCTGGTTCTGCCTCCCTTTGAGCCACAAAACTCACAAGATAATTTTGGGCCAGTCACTTTCTCTCAGGAAAACCTCCCTATAGATTTATTGTAAGAACAAAATAGGGAGGAGCAAATTTGTTTTCTGTAGCTGCAGAGACTAGCACACAAGCAATGGATTCAACTTACATGAAAAGCACCTCCACAAAAACATTAGGAAGAACACCTTGACTGTAAGAGTTGCTCAACAGTGCAACAGACTGCCCTAAACAGTGGTGGACCCTCCTTCTTTGGAGGTCTTTAAAGAGAGGTTGGATGACCATCTCTCAGAAATGCGTTAATTTGGTATTCCTGCATGGTAAGGGGATGGACTTGGTGGCCTTTGCAGTCCCTTTCAACTCTATTTCTTAATTCAGACTAAACAATCATGAATGCAGAAAAATAAAAATAATATCACTAGCCATTGGTTTGGGTGAGTCACAGACAAGAAGGACAGCAATCACAAACTTTATTCATTTTTTTGTTATCTATACAAGATACCTATTGAACACAGTGTTAAAAAATAACATTGAAGCTACACCAGCATGCAAATGGATTATTTGCATTTCAGACAAAGTCTTTGTTGGAGGGTGGATCAGTAGAAGTATGTCTCTACCTGAGTTGTAACAAATCACCAACATTAAAGCTTTCTGATCTTAACAGGAAGACTGGAAAATGTGAGTGATACTTACGAAGCACTCAAAACAATCGGTCTGGTGTCCTTTTTTTAAAAAATGCATCAACACTGAGAGGCTAAACTGGATCAATGGCTCTTCCCCTGAGGCTAAACGAAAAGTAAGCCACTGTGAAAATAACAGGGATTTCTTTTTAACTGGTTACATGATGTGCAGATAAAAGCTCCTCTAGGAGTCAGGCACATGAACTGTCCATTTTGTATCACACTTCCCCTTTTCGAAAAATGTGCTCCCCATATGGTTTAGGCTTTAAATTATACTGCTTTAAAGATTTTAATTTAAGAAAAGAGGATGCTGAAGGAAGGAGTGCTATCAGGTTTCAGAGCTTGATAAGACAAACTCACCTTCGCTGATACATACATTTTTCTCCTTCTCCACTCTAGATCTGAACCAATGTTTTGCACACAAAAACCTGTGAGTTAGGGCTAAAGGTGGGAGGACGGGGTTAGGGTTACAACACCATCTCCGAGAAATGAATTTGAATCTTCCCTCCAGGCTCACAATAAATCTAAAAAGTCTGGATTAACAGCTTCTTTTGCCTAGTTAAGAACAGTGTGACATAGTGGTTTGAGTGTTGGACTACAACTCTGGGGACCAAGATTTGATTCCCAGTTTGGCCTTGAAACCCATTGGGCAACCTTGGGCAAGTCGCACACTCTCAGCCTCAGGAGAAGGCAATGGCTAACCCTATCTGAACAAATCTTGCCAAGAAAAGCCCAGGATAGGTTTGCCTTAGAGTTGCCATAAGTGGGAAATGACTGGAAGGCACACAACACACACACAATGTTTGTTTAGGTGAAGTTTATATACAACGGCCTCAGTCCTGTATAATAATAATAATAATAATAATAATAATAATATATCCCGCCCCTCTACAGAGCAATTATTACTCACAACTAGATTTGCTGAATCTATGGGATTTCCCTATCTGATGATCATTCAATCAAGTTTATTCTACATTAGCCAACTAAGGTTTTGCATATCTGGTGATCATTGAACAACTTATTCAATGGGAATACTCTGGCTAAGACTCACCAACAGGATTCTGGCAAACATTTTTTTGGTTAGAGGAAAACTATCTGAAAGCTCATAATTCATTATATGAGCCTGTCTGACCCTTATGGTCTTGTTATTCGGGAAAGGCTTTCTTTCCGTCCGACTACCCTGAAAAAGTAATGGCAAAGATATGAGAGAGGGCCTTCTTGGTGGCTGCTCCTAAACTATGGCACTCCTTTCCAAGAGTGGCTGGGTTGGTCTTTTTAGCACTTGTAAAGACCTTCTTATTAAAGCACATCTTCAGCCTATAACTCAGTGGTTCCCAAACTTTGGTCCTCCAGGAATTTGGGACCAAATTCCTGACTTGGTCAAGCTGGCTAGGGCTTCTGGGAGTTGAAATCCAAAATATCTGGAAGGCCAAAGTTTGGGAACCACGGCTTTAACTGGTTGGAGCAGAAGGTGCACAATGGATGTGCTGTTTTTAATATGATATTTTTACATATTAAATTAATGATTTAATTTGATTGTTTAATTTAAAAAAAACAACACAAAAATAAAACACTGTACTACAGATTGTTTTAGCCATTCAGTTTTCAAGTACGGTGAGGCTTTTTCTTTGGGAAAAACAATAAATAAAAATCAATAAAGTGCACTTTTGTCAGAGCACCAAAACCCAGTTTCATACACCCCTCCCCAGCTTTGGTTGAGTGTTAGGTTATGACCCTGGAGACCAGGGTTTGGATCCCCACTCTGCCATGAAAACCCATCAAGTGAATCACACTCTCTCAGCCTCTGAGGATGGCAATGGCAAACCCCTCTCTGAACAAATCTTGCTAAGAAAAGCCCATGATAGGGTCTCCATATGTCTGAAAAGACTTGAAGGTACACAACAATAACAAAAAAAAAAATGTAGAATACACACGTTTTCTACTTGGGCAGGTCACACTCTCTCAGCCTCAGGTGAAGGCAAGGGCAAACCCCTCTCTGAACAAATCTTGCTAAGAAAACCCCATGATAGGGTCTCCATATGTCTGAAAAGACTTGAAGGCACACAACAACAACAACAATAAAAATGTAGAATATATATATATATATATATATATATATATATACACACATACATATTTTCTACCTTGGGCAGGTCACACTCTCACAGCCTCAGAGGATAGCAATGGCAAACCCCTCTCTGAACAAATCTTGCTAAGAAAAGCCCATGATAGGGTCTCCATATGTCTTGAAGACTTGAAGGCACACAAGAAGAACAAAAAATGTAGAATATATATATATATATATATATATATATATATATTCTACATTCTCTATCTGTGTGTGTATACATATATATGTGTGTGTGTGTGTGTGTGTGTGTATATATATATATATATATATTCTACATTATACACACACACACACACACACACACACATTTTCTACCTAAAGGGCAGCCAGATGTAGAAAAAGAAGCAGAACAACAAAGCCAATCCTTTCCTCTTCCCCTCCACATCCTTTGACTCCGGATCAAATAAATAAAATAAAAAAAATAAATCCAAAGTTTCAAAGTCCAGGTTCTGGCGTCAAAACCTTATGAAATGCCACGCAAAGAGGACTCAAGCCCAAGCCGCCTTTGCTTCTCCCAAATTTCCCAACTCCGGCTGCATCCGCACTGGCGGAATAGCCCGGTTTGATACCGCACCGGGTTATTCCGGATGCAAAACGGGAAAAGGACTGTGACTTACTTGTTCCCAAGAGTGGTGGTGGTGGAGGTTTCAGGGCTGGGCTTTGCTAGACCCCCGAAAGAAGCCCAGAGGTGGAGCGGGGGGGGGGATATAAAGGGAAAGTTTTATTAAAATATAAGGGTAGGTAGAGCAGGGTTCCTCCTTTCTTTCTTTCTCCTTGGCTCCCAGTCCTTCTGAGAGAGGAACTTGGGCGGCTTTCTCAGGGGCTGGGAGGGAGATGGCCGCGGACTTCCTGGACTTCTTCGCCGGAGATTTGCATAGTCCTTCGGGGAGGCCTGGGAGGGGGAGGCTCTCGTGTGGACATAGAAGCGGAGTGGCTCCGGAGCAGGGAGGGAGACGGGGCTCTCAAGCCCCAAATGGGGTCCTTCTCTTTTCCAGCCTCTGCCAAACCATGAGAGGAAAAAGGAGCCAGGCAGGGACTTGGTTATTCTCCTCAGGAACTCAGTCCTTCTTCTTGTTGTTCTTGTTGTGTGGTTCTCCTCATGTTTGTTGTGTGACTTAAGGTGGGCCTACCATAAGATTTTCTTGGCAGGTTTCCTCAGAGGATGGATTTTTATTTATTTATTTATTTATTTTTGTCCTGAGGCTGAGAGAGTGTGACCTGCCCAAGGTCGTTACAATGGTGTTTGTTTATTTATTTATTCTGTTCAGACAGGAATTGAACTCTATCAAAAGAGTTTCGTGGCAAGTTTCTTTAAAGGCTTCCCCTTCCGCTATCCTCTGAGGCTGAGAGTGTGTGACTTGTCCAAGGTCACTACAGTGTTTTTTTTTTTTCATTCTGTTCAGGCAGGAATTGAACTCTGTTATGGGTTTGGGTTTTTTTTTTTTTTTTTTTTTTTTTTTGCATGTTTCTTCAGAGGAGGGGTTTGACTCGGCCATCCTCTGAAGCTGAGAGAGTGTGGCCTGCCCAAGGATTTCTTGGCAAGTTTCTTCAGAGGGTTTTTTTTTTTTTGCCCTGGCCACCCTCTGAGGCTGAGAGATCGTGACCAGCCCAAAGTCACTATAATGGGTTTTTATTCTGTTCAGGCAGGAATCAAACTCTATTATGGGGTTTTCTTGGCAAGTTTCCTCAGAGGAGGGTTTTTTCCTTTTTTTTTTCTTTTTTGACCTAGCTATCCTCCGAAGCTGAGAGAGTGTGACCAGCCCAAGGTCACTACAGTGTGTTTTTCTGTTCCGGCAGGAATTGAACTCTATTATGGGTTGTTATTTTTTGGCATGTTTCTTCAGAGGAGGGGTTTGACTCAGCCATCCTCTGAGGCTGAGAGTGTGTGACCAGCCCAAGGTCACTACAGTGGGGTTTTATTCAGTTTGGGCAGGAATCAAACTCTCTCATGGGGGCTTCTTGGCAAGTTTCGTCAGAGGAGGCTTTTGTTTTTTGTTTTTGCCCTGGCCATCCTCTGAGGCTGAGAGAGTGTGACTTGCCCAAGGTCACCCCACTGTTGTTTTTTTGTAATACTTGAGCACGAATTGAACCCTAATCTCTAGAGTCCTAGTCCGATTAACTGGCTCAATTAACTAGTATCTGGAGGAAATTCCCCAGATAATTAACTATACGCCTTCCTTGTTCCTTGAGGAAGAGAAAGAATTGGCACCATGTAAGGAGAAATCCAGTAAAACTTTTGCTGTTTTAATCTGTGTACATTTTATTTCTCCTTTGAAATTAATGTGTGTTTAACTGATATCGTTAATCAGTTTTAACCCCCCCTCCACTTCGATCCATGGGGAGAGTAAGAAATAAATTATTGTTATTATTAATATCATCATCATCATCATCTGGACTAATTTATGCCTGTTGTTGTTGTGAATCTTCTTCAAGTTATTTCCAACTTAAGGCAACCCTAAGGTGACCCTGTCCAGGGGTTTTCTTAGCAAGATTTGCTCGCTCGATATTTTATTTATTTTCATTAATTTATAATCTTGCCTTTCTCCCGGCACAAAACCCAAGGTGGGTTACAACAAATTAAAACCAAATACAGCTAAAATTGTATAAATATACTTTGAAAAAACAACAACATAAGTTCCATTAAAAGCGCAACGTGAAAGCAAAGTTACTTGGATACACCTTGCTCCAGGATGTAGACTTACTATACCTAGGATGGCAGCCTTAATTATTTCAGTGGGTTTCAGTGTACAGTCAGACCTCTAGATCCATATATATATATATATATATATATACGGATTCAAGCATCCACAGTTTGGAAATATTCACCAAAAAAATAAAAATAAAATAGAATTCCAAAAAGAAACCTTGATTTTGCCATTTTATATAAGGGACACCATTTTACGATGCCATTGTATTTAATGAGACTTGGGCATCCATGGATTTTGGTATCCAGAGGAGGTCCTAAAACCAAACACCAGTGGACACCAAGGGCCCAATGTATTAGTTAATGGTAGATAGGTAGTCCAATAACAGTATTTGAGGTTCTCTTCCCTATCTATGAAATGGAGGAATCAGAGGTTTTTAGTAGTGCTGGTTTTAATTTATTTTTATTATTATTTTAAGGAAAAGTTTGAGTTGCACGGTTGTATATGATTGTACTTTACATGCCTTGTACGTTTCCCTCTAATACAGCTCTAATACATTTTCCTTGTATACGTTTTGTTGTTACTTGCTGTCAAGTCAGCTTCACACAACACACAACAACAACAGGCATAAATCATCATCATTATTATCATTAACATTATTATTATTGGCCAGACTCCTGCTGTTATTCCTGACCAGAGTAGAAACCCATTCAATCAGTGGGATTCACCTATATGTTGATTCCCCATTCAATACTTGATTGAATAGATATACCTAAATTGGAACTAACCAACATGATGATGATGTGTGCCTTCAAGTAATTTCTGACTTATGGAGACCCCATCATGAGGTTTTCTTGACAAGATTTGTTCAGAGGTGGTTTGCCTTCCCCTGAGGCTGAGAGTATGTGACTTGGTCATCCAATGGGTTTCATGGCCAAGTTGGGAATCAAACCCTGGTCTCTAGAGTTGAAGTCCAGCACTCAAACCACTATGTTATGCTGGCTCTAACCAACACAATACCAACCAGTATTATTAATTTTATTTATACTATACTATATACCATACTTTTATTTATACTATACTTAATACTATACTATTCAGACTATATCCCCAAAATTAGGACTCAGAATTTAAAGTACAATAGAGTTAAAACATACAAAAAGCAACAGCACCCCAACAACATAAAATATAATAATATAATGACATATATTATTTAATAACTAAAGGCAGTTTAAAACATACAATTAAAATGTAACAAAAAGATTTAAAACAATATAGCACATTCTTAAAAGTCCTCTGAAAATCTTTGAATCTCAGAAGCCTATCAGCATAAAAAAGGCGTTTGCCACAACCTATGGTGACCCTATGAATGCAATATCTCCAAAATCTTTATTGCCTGTGCTTGTGTGAGCACATAATTTTGTCAAATTTTCATCAGTTTTCACCACATCTATCATATTTGTATAATTTTGATTATTTTCCCCCCCATTGGTACTGTGCCTCCCCCTCTGCCCCAAGGACTGCATGGAGTCAGCCCTCCATATCCATGGATAACTTATCCACTGAGTCAATCTTCCACAGTTTGAAAATATTTTAAAATATGCATAAATCCCATCAAGCAAACCTTGATTTTGCCATTTTATATAAGCAACACCATCTTACTAAGCCATTGTATTTAATGGGATATTTGGCATCCATGGACTTTGGTATCCATGAGGGGGTAGGGGTGGTGGTTCTGGAACAAAACTCCAGCCGATTCCTGGGGGCACTGTATTTTGTGTCCAATTGTACACTTTAAAAAATTCTTGTCATGAAATGAAGGCCTGGATTCAAAGACAGGTCTGTGTCAGTCTGGAAAATTGGTATGCAAAGGGATTTTGTAGCATCTTTGAGACTAACTGAAAGAAAGAAGCTGGTTGCATGCAGTGGCATCACTAGGATTGGCATCACCGGGTGCAGTAACTCATGGTAACACTCCCCCATTGACCTCCTCCCTTACCACACCATACATGTTGTTTTTTGTACTAATGTTACTCATTAATCGTAATTCCTGCAAATTGCTAAATGTCATGGTAATAGCTGTGACATAAAACAACTGGGAAAATTAAAATTATACCTTTAAATTACATCATAGCATTTACATATGCATTTACATATACATAGTTTCATGAGGTTGAAGTAGAACATTGGTAAAAGGTGATGTTAATAATAATAATTTTTAAATGTTTTAAAAGAAAATTTAAAAATAACTTTTTAAATATAAATTATTTTTTAAAATATAAACAATTAAATTAAAATATAAAAAAATAAATTAATTAAAAACAACACCTTTTCTCCTCCCAGGGAACCTTGCCCCACTCACACCATCTCTTCAACATTTTATGCCACAGCCCATTTCTGCCAAAAGCAGATGTTTGGGGAGCAATGGTGTCAGACCCCTTTAGGGTATCGCCTGGTGTGGTCCGCACCCCATGTACCCACTTAGTGATGCCACTGCTCACACCATCTCTTCAGCATTTTAATGGGATGCAGGTAAATGCCATAGTCCATTTCTGTCCGAAGGCAGATGTTTGAGGAGCAGCGGTGTCACCCCCCGCTTAGTGCGTCACCTGCTGTGGTCCGCACCCCATGCACCCCCTTAGTGACGCCACTGCTCACACCATCTCTTCAGCATTTTAATGGGACATAGGCAAATGCCATGACACATTTCTGCCTAAAAGGAGATGTTTGAGGAGCAGTGGTGTCACCCTGCTTAGTGTGTCGCCTGGTGTGGCCCGAACTCTCTGCACCCCATGAGTGACGCCACTGGTCGCCTGAGCTTTCGTAGACTTGAGCCTATTTCCTCAGATACATGAAGTGGAATGCATGAAGGCCTGAGATCAGTGGGGCTTATTCCCAGATAAGTATGCTTAGGACTTGTTATTTCAATTGCCCTAAAGACACTTAATTGTGGTTAACTTGTAGCCTTGGGGAACTTATGGTATTTCCATTTCTGCTCCCTATCTATCTGTAAAATAGGGTAAGCAAGGGATTTTCTTACAAGGAAAGCAAACACATTTAAGATTGTTAAACAGGTAAAAGAAAAAGTCTTCCTGATGATGAATCAGTATGCTTTCTGATAAAGAAAGCCTTGCTTAAATAATTATCTAACAATAGCAATAGTCATGGAGATAAGGGTGAGTGACAGTTGTTCCAGAGAAAAAAGCTACTTCATGGTGTACTTATTTAACACTAATGGTCACTATCTTGGAAGACTTTTTAACTGATTACGTAGATAGATTCATGAAGCACAGATCTAGCAACAATCATGCCGACAATGGAACTAATTTCAGACTTATGGTGACCCTATCATGGGGTTTTCTGGGGCTAAGTGTGTGTGACTTGTGGGTTTCCATGGCTGAGCAGGGATTCAAACCCTCATCTCCAGAGTTGTCATCCAACACCCAAAGCATTATACCACACTAAGTGATAAAAGCTAAGTTATTACTCAGTTCTGCTTTTATTCATGGATCACAATGCTAAGATTCTTTTTATTTGCAACTGATAACAACAGAATTTGGGGCAAAACTGTCCTAGGTGTGGTTTTTCAACAAGAACAACAATGCTTTGTTGTTGGAGACTAATCCGACTAGAGGCAGAAAACAAAACAAATCTGTATCTTCTATTATGAGTAAAATGGCAAACATTTTTATTATTTTGGATAGCTTGCAACATAGTTTCTTCCCTGACAAAGGTCTGGCATAACTTCACCAGTGGCAAAGACAATGGCTGTTCAACTATGGGAAGCCTCAGATCTACATTTGGTGATACAATAATTATTCATTTATTCTTTGCCAACTTAACATCTGACATTTCCTCTGGGCACAGTGACTCACAGCTGCTGCAAAGTTGTGATGCCTTTGGGCTCTTACACCTGTCAAGGCTTGCAGTAGTAATAAAAACCACTGAGATAAATCCATCCTCTCCAACTTGGCAGCCTTAACATATTTTGGACTACAACCTCCATAATCCCTTATCACACTAGCTCTACTGGTTAGATTTGCAAGGAGTTGTACTCTGGAACATTGCTGCTCCAAGAGGTGGTCTACAGATCAGCACTAGTCCACAAGCCATTGGCTGCCAATGTGAAGGGAGTTTCCAGGAAAGAAAGAAACCATTGTTGTCAGTGGGCACAAATACCAGTACCAGTCACTGGCTTTTTTTGGGGAGGGGGGGGATCTGATTCTAACAGCAGATAGGAGAGCCAGTGCAGTGTAGCAGTTTGGGCACTATGGCTGGGGATCAGGGTTCAAATCCCACTCAGCCATGGAAAGCCACTGGGTGGTTTTGGCCATGTCACACACTCTCAACCTCAGAAGAATCAAAGGTAAACTCCTTCCGAACAAATCTTGCCAATAAAACTCTGTGATAAGTTCTGAAGGTAGCCATAAGTCAGAAGTAACTTGAAGGCACATAATAGCAGTAGTAGCAGCAGCAGTCTGAGCAGCAGATAGTCTGAGAAGCATTTATCTAGAATATCTGGAAGGCATTAGGCTGGAGAAATCCATTAAACCAGTTAGCTGAATTGGCAGTTATAAAGGCACCATTCTGTTTCACCTTTCCAGATCCATCCTCATGGGAATATCTAAGTATTTCTCCCTGTCTGTTCCATAGAAGGAGGTAGATCATGAATTACTTCTAGTCTACATTTCTAGAACTGAGCAGTCCTGTGTCTGTGAAGATGATTTTGGGGGGTTGCAGACTGCCAGAAATAGTGCAAATTGAGTCCACTGTTAGGGTTAGGGTTAGGGAATCATGGGAACTGTAGTTTATTGTGGCACCAGAGCTCTCTGACAGAGAAGGCTCAATGTCTCAGAAAAAAACAATTCCCATGATTCCCTAGCACTAACCCTAACCCTTAAAGTGGACTCAATTTGCACTATTTCTGGCAGTCTGCAACCCCTTTTAGTTCTCCTATACTTTGTGTTAATGAATTTGCCTAGAAGATGGATCTACAGCTTGCCTTCAACATGAGGACAGAGTAAATCAATATAAAATACAGTATTTTCTATATGCAAAACAGTTCTGTAAATGAAATAACAGTGCTAGGAAAGCAAATGAATATTGTACAGTGCAAGTCAGCCTGTTATAAAAAATGGATATGTTAATAAGGTCAAATGAGCAGTGGGTTCCCTGCAGACTTGCAAAGAAACTGTCCATTTGAAATTCCTTCAGATTTGATATTTTCAAAAGCCAAGATTACTAAATATCTCTCCATAGGTGTGCCACTCTATGCATGGGGATGGGATGTAGTAGAGAGACTGAGGGGGGTTGCAGACTGCCAGAAATAGTGCAAATTAAGTCCACTTTTAGGGTTAGGGTTAAGGAATAATGGGAACTGTAGTTTATTGTGGCACCAGAGCTCTCTGACAGAGAAGGCTCAATGTCTCAGAAAAAAAACCAAAAACAATTCCCATGATTCCCTAGCACTAACCCTAACCCTAAAAGTGGACTCAATTTGCACTATTTCTGGCAGTCTGCAACCCCCCTGAATCTACACAAGCTTTTCCCTCTTATTTGGATGCCTAAATAGTATTTCTTAGTGCTCAACTGCAGTATTGGAAATTTGGAGACTGAAGGAAAATTTCATTTGGGAAGGAAGAATTCATGTTTGGAAGAGCACTGTTCTCTTTGCTATACCCTATGAAACTCAAATCTACCACAAATTAATAACCAACCTGAGATTTGAACCAAACACTTTACAGCTCATTTTAAAAATTATTGCTACTCAGTACTCATTCATAAATTATTTTAGAAAGGTAGATATTTAATTATTGTATGGCAGCATTCATATTTAGAATAAAGTTATTTGAAAACCTAACTACAGTACTGTATAATACATGAGGTTTTAGTCTGAAATCCTTTAGTCTTGCGGAATAAGGAAGTACGCTTACAGTATTTATGTCAGGTTTGTTGCTGCAAAGAGCCTTGGAAACCTGAACTGGTTTCTTTAGGTGCATTCCTTAATAAGGAAAAGACTGCTCTAGGTGATTAGACTGGGTTAAATAATGAAAACATAATAGAAGATTGATATTACAGGAAGTAAAAGCAATCATTAAAAGCCAACGCACTAAGTAAGAGTTTTTTCAGGCCTTTAATAAATAAAAACCCACATATTGATTAGATTCCTTACCCACAAATTCAACCATCCAGTTTGAAAATATTTTTAAAAATAAATCAATTCCAAAATTCAAACCTTGATTTTGCCATTTTATGTAAGAGATACCATTTTACTACACAATTGTATTTAATGGGATCTGAGTGTCCATGGATTTTGGTATCCGTGAGGGGTCCTGTAACCAAACCCCAGCAGATACCAAGGACAATATTTTGAGATGAGGGAGCTGTTGTTCAGAATACTTTCTAGAACTGCATTAGTTAAGGTATGATTCAGGCAAAGTTCTACATTTGTGAACGCCACTGGATTCAGTGAAAAAGTTGATCCTATGTTTAAACTTCTCTCATTCTGAAATAAATGGGACTTTATAGAGCTTCATTTGGAAGGTAAAGCCTTAGGCTGGAATCAGAGCTGCATTTTCAATTACCTTAAAGAGCAGTTGGGAATATTCTCTTTTGGGAATATTAATTTAATCTGTATTTATCATAACTCATTGTTCCAAGTTCCCCGCCCCCCATTCACTATTCATCTCATCTGGGTGCTGCTCCTACAGCCCTGTAACTAGAATCAATTGCAATCCCATTAAGTTGTGGGTGCTCCCAGTCTAAGTGCATGTAGCTTTCTACATCCTCCTCCTCCTCCTTTTCTTTCTCCTCCACTGCTTTTTGCATTGGATCCTCCTGACAAATGTACTGTGGAACTAACAATGCTGGTAGAACTTCAACAATACTGTTACCTCAGTATTTTTTTTTAAACTTACAACAGATATCCCGGTGTATATCAAAATCTGTGGATCAGGGGTAGGCAACCTTTCCCCTTTAAGGGCCGAGGGACTTCAGCTCCCAGAAGCCTCAGCCATGTTGGCCAATAGTCCCATGTTGGCCAATAGCTCCTGGGATTCTGGGAGCTGAAGTCCCTCGGCCCTTAAAGGGGAAAGGTTGCCTACCCCTGCGTGGATGCTCAAGTCCCATTAAATACAGCGGTGTAATAAAATGGTGTCCCTTATATAAAATGGTAAAATAAGGTTTCACTTTTAGATTTTATATATTTTATTAATACAGTCAGTCCTCCATATCCATGGAATTTTTATCCACAGATTCAAGCATTCATGGCTTGAAAATATTTTAAAAATACATAAATTCCAAAAAAGCAAACCTTGATTTTGCCATTTTATATAAGGGGTGCCAATTTACTATTCCATTGTATTTAATGGGACTTGAGCACCCCCAGATTTTGGAAATCCACAGGCGGTCCGGAAACCAGCGAATACCAAGAGCCCAACCATCAAGCCTTGTAGCTTATTCCTTTGGTCAGCTCTTCCCAATGGTGACATGTGATTCCATAGCTCCACTCCATCTTGTGGAATGGATTACCAACAAGAAAAAGAAATAGTTCCATCCAGTTCTGTGTACATGCAGGCTTTGTTGGGTATAAACCAGGGGTAGGCAACCTTTTCCCTTTAAGGGCCGAGGGACTTCAGCTCCCAGAAGCCTCAGCCATGTTAGCCAATAGTCCCATGTTGGCCAATAGCTCCTGGGATTCTGGGAGCTGAAGTCCCTTAAAGGGGGAACCAATGTCCACCCTCTCCAAAGCTGGCTTTCTCTTTAAACACACCCCATAATAAACCAAATATTGACAATAATAAATTTTAGACATTCAAAACATTTGTTCTTGGTTATCAGATCTTTTCCATGACAGGTCAAATTTAAGGGTCATGTTATCTGATAGCCACCTTAAATCTCATCTTTGGAGAAAGTCAGAATATAAAATCAATATAAATAAATAGAGATATCTTGTAGCACCTTTGAGACTAACTAAAGAAGTTGGCAGCATGAGCTTTCGTAGACTTAAGTCTACTTCCTTAGATGCATTTGTCTATCACAGTTCCCACCACCAATATCCAATGGTAAGGAATGGTGGGAGCTGCAGTTCAACTACAGCTAGCTGGACAAAGGTCTTATAGTGAAAAGCACAATGCTTTTATATTAAATGGAAGGAGAAAGGCAGATCAGTTAATCCTGCCTATACATTTAAAACATTTAAAGATACCACCAGCAGAACTAGAACCAGCTCTTTGTCATTGAATTTTTCTGCTTACAGCTGTTAGCTATCTTCAGATCTGAAAAATGCAGAAGTAGCCATGTTGGCCAATTCATGTTGGGCCTGAAATGTGATTAATTAGTTAATTATTAAAGTATTTCTGTCGTGTCCTCTTATTATTAGATCTCAGAGCAACATGAACATAAAACCAAGACAAACATGTTAAAACAATTTAAATAATTTAAATAGACTGAAAATGTATTAAACACATTGACAAGTTAAAGCAAGCTTAAAAGCATACTCCCAAAACATATGTATAAACTTTTTGAAGTAAATCAGTGCAGTCCAAAGGCTTTAATAAGCAGCCATACTTTTATTTTGCACCTAAATGAAACTTGCACTGGTGCCAATCAGGCTTCCAAGGATAGGACATTCCATAAGTGGGGTGTTGTTACCCAAATTGCTAGGTTACCAAGATGGCACTCACAAATTAATGTATAATAGGGGAATTTTAATAGCTCAAATTAATAGCAGTGAGAGGATTCTGGGTAACTTCAAAGAGTCGAGATCTCGCCTTTATCTAACAGTTCCAAAAAACTCCAGAGTGCTAAGTACAACTTAGTTTTATTGACTAACAGCAAAGGGGGAAATCACCATTCATGCAATAGCATTCAAACTCTCTCTCTCTCTCTCTTAAAGGTACAGTTGGCCCTCCTTATCCATGGTTCCCCCCCCCCCACAGATTCAAGCATTCATGGTTTGAAAATATTTTTTAAAAAGTGTAAATTCCAAATAGCAAACCGTGATTTTCCATTTTATATAAGGGACACCATTTTGCTATGCCATTGTATTTAATGGGACTCAAGCATCCACAGATTTTGTTATCCACGGGGAGTCCTAGAACCAAACCCCTGCGGATAATAAGGACCCACTGTAGTAGTGTGTAGCAAGGTTGAGCGAAGCCAATACCTTACCAGTCCAAAAGTAGAGCTCCAATGAGGGGATGATGGAAGTGACAGTTGCTCAACAAGGCTGCCTGAAATGTGTGTGTGTGTGTGGGGGGGTCCAGCCTGTATCGAGGGGTCAATATGAAATCTGGCAGTATGTGAGTGCCAAGGCAGGCTTTTTGTAGAGTCTTGAGGCAGTTGGATAGATTTTCCAAGAGGGGGATTCCCACCTGGTTGATGGTTTTAAGTTCAGAGTTACAAAAGGAATATCTTTGATTGATGGCAGTGGTATTGGTTTAATCAAGCACTAATAAGATCAGGGGTAGGCAACCTTTCCCCTTTAAGGGCCGAGGGACTTCAGCTTCCAGAAGCCTCAGCCATGTTGGCCAATAGTCCCATGTTGGCAAATAGCTCCTGGGATTTTGGGAGCTGAAGTCCCTCGGCCCTTAAAGGGGAAAGGTTGCCTACCCCTGAATAAGATCATAACAGCTCCGGGGAGTTTGGGATAGGATTGGGTGTGGGAAATTACAACAGGTGCTAGCAGAAAGAATGGCTTAATGCTTTAGGCTTGACAAACCTTTCTCTGTGACCTTCAAGAGGAAATGCACACCACAGGGGGTGGGAAGCAGCAATATTCACAGTCATAAAGTTACCCACGGCATTGACCTCATTGGGGGGACACAGTCCCCAGGCAGACAAATATAGGGAGAGAGATTCAGTGTGTGATTTCTTCTCAATAAGCTGTTTTTAAAGCTATATACACATATCTCAGTGAAAAATATATCTAAGGCATTTATGGTACTCTTATATATTGTAATGCCTTTGAAACATGTCCTCCTTCCTTCCTTCCAGAGATATGCCAGGAGTCTGGTAGGAAAGGTTGCCTCCTTCCTTCCCACAATAGTTTTCCATCCACATCCATCAGATTGGTGAGTGAAGAAGCTAAAGAAAAACTGGATAGCCATGTCAGGATATCCTGTTGTATTTATCTAACAGAGTCAGATGCATGACTCATCAAACTGTTTTAATAACTACTATCTACTGGGCAGTTTCCCTTTCTGCTTGTTTAAATGTCTTTTATATATATTGCATATTCAGACTAGCCTTCAGCTGAAAAGCTTCCCAGAGTGGCTTATGTGAGATTAAAAAATGCGAAAGAGAGCCCCTTCCTGTAGGCTTCAAAGACAAAACACAAAAGGGAAAAAAATGAGGAAAGAGAAAAGCAAATAAACTTAGGCACCAGTTGTGACATTTACATGAATTTCTTTCTAATGAAATGGACCAGATAGCTATGGCAATGGCCCTTTTAATGCCAAGGCGGTAAATGGAAAAACATCCTGGATCCAGGACATGATTTTGGATGAACATGCCAACCTGGCTTCCATGAAGCAGCAAGCAAGGCCTGGGGGATGTGTAGCTGGAGTTGCAGTGGTCTATCATGATTCCATCTCCCTCACCAGGTGCTCCGTCTGTTCATATATCAGCCATCCTGCTGTTCAATAGGTTTCCTTCTTGAGCTGGCTGGGTTGGTTGTGGTGTGGTCTTAGAGTTCGTTTGGCTAGTTGTGCTGGGTGACTACAACTTCCATGCTGGCACCTCTCTGTCAGGAGCAGCTCAAGAGTTAATGTTTTCCATGACAACCATGGATCTGGCCAAAGTAATATCTGGTGCCATCCATGCTGCAGGGCACACTCTTGACCTAGTTTTTTTTTTGTGCAGGGGTAAGATGGTGGGGACCTGAGTGTGATGGAACTTTCTATAGTTCTATTGTCATGGACAGTCCACTACATGGTGAGTTTTAGGCTCACTGGAACTCAGTGCCTCTGTCAGGGTGGTCTGTCCCAGAAGGTTTATGAGTCCGGATGGATTCCTGATGGCTCTTGAGGAGTTTTCTGTTTTGACAGATGATCCTGTTGGAGCCTTTGCTGATTTCTGGAACAGGGAGATGGCCAGGGTGGTAGACACGATTGTTCCTAAGTGTCCCTTCTCATGGACTGGTGCCAAGCAAGCAGGCTGGTTCATGAGGGAGCTGGCAGTGACGACACAAGTAGGATGAAGACTAGAGCGAGAATGGTGGAAGAATCGGAGCAAGTCTGATTGAACATGGACTAGAGCTCATTGGAAAGCTTATGTGTGGTGGTGGTAGCAGCAAAGAAAATCATCTTCACTGGCACTACTGCATCCACACAATGTTGTCCAATGGAGCTGTCAAGTGGTCAGGGGCGCTTTTACATTCTGCCCTGCAAGCAGTATGTAAACCACTTGGCAGCTCTTTGTGAAGTGTTTGCACAGCACTTTGCAGATAAAATTGTTCAGATTCATTCTGACTTGGATGCTGTAGTTGAAAGAGGTCCAGTGAATGTAACCTTGCCCCCTGCTTGTCCAATTATTGAATACATTCCAGTTTGTGCAACTTGAGGATGTAGACAGAATCCTCGGAGAGATGCATACTGGACCCATGCCCTTCCTGGCTGTTGAAAGCACCCTGAGGGGGGCTGGCAGATTTGGCAAGGGGAGTAGTGAATGCTTCACTATAGCAAGGCAGGTTTCCATCTTGTCTAAAAGAGTCTGTGATGAGGCCATTATTGAAAAAATATCCTCCATGGACCCCACCATACAGAACTATCAACCAGTTTCTAATATCCCTTTTTTGGGTAAAGTACTAGAGTGATAGCCCCCCCAGCTCCAGGCATTCCTGTATGAAATAGATTATCTAGAGATCCATTTCAATCTGGCTTCAGGCCTGGCTATGAGACAGAGACAGCTTTGGTCCCCTTGGTAGATGACCCCTTCGGGGAACTAGATGGGGGAGTGTGTCCCTGTTAATTCTGCTGGATCTAGTGGCTTTCGATACCAGTGGCCATGGTATTCTGCTAGGCCATCTTTCTGAGATGGGACACAAGGACATTGTTTTACAGTGCCTCTGCTCTTTCTTGGAGGAGCAGACTTAGAAAATTGTGCTGGGGGATGCCTGTTAGACACCCTGGTCACATCTTGCAGTGTCTCTTGGCGCTCAGTTCTGTCTCCCATGCTAATATTTATATGAAACTGCTGGGAGAAGTCATTCGGAGTTTTGGGGTTCAGTGTCGTCAGTGTGCGAATGATACGCAACTCTATCTCTCCTTTCCACCCAATTCCAAAGAAGTTGTTTATGGGCTAAACCAATGTCTGATGTCAGTAATGGACTGGATGACAATGAACACATTAAAATTTAATCCAGGTAGTAAGAGGTACTCCTGGTCAGTCAGAAGGCAGATCAGGGAATAGGAATTCAGCTTGTTCTGGATGGAGTCACACTTCCCCTGAAACCTTAGGCTCGCAGCTTAGGTGTGCTCCTGGACTCAGATGTGAGCCTGGGTACCCAGGTTTCGACTGTCCAGGAATGCCTTCGCACAGTTAAAACTAGCATATCAGCTACACCTGTTCCTTGAATAGTCAGATCTGGCTATGGTGACCCATACCTTGATTACATCTCGTTCAGACTACTCTATATGGGGCTGTCTTTGAAAACTATTTGGACACTTCAATGGATCCAAAATGTTGCAGCCAGGCTGTGGACCAGGGCTAGGTACAGGGATCATATGGTTCTCCTGTTGAAACAGCTACATTGGTTACTGGCCTGCTTCCTGGTAGAATTCAAAGTGCTGCTTTTGATCTTTAAAGCCCATAGAGCTTGGGTCCAGACTATCTGAAGGACTGTATCTTCTTATTTAAATTAGTTTTAAGATTTGCAGGGAATAGCTTTCTGTCAATCCCACTTCCTTTGCAGGGCAGTTGACTTGGGAGAGAGCCTTCTCTGTAGCTCCTCTCAGGCTGTGGAGTTTTCTTCTGTGAGAGGTCCAGTTAGTCCCCCCCTCCCGCTATTTTTCCATCATCAGGTGAAGACATTTTAATTTAATTTAATTTTAATTAATTTAGTGATGAAAGGCAGAGGTTTTAATAGGGAGGGGTTGTAGTGCTTTTATTATCTTTTAAATATCTTTTTAATGTTGTTTTAACTTGTGCTTTTTGACTTGTGTTTTTAAATGAAAGTTAGTTTGATTGTATTTTAACTTCTGTATTAAGAGTTTTAAAAATTGCATTGTGACCTTCCTGATCTGGAAATGTACTATCAAGCCAATGTACTTTCATATGCCATAGACTGGATCAGATTAAAGAACAAGAAGCTACTGAACCTCGAGGGTTTTAATCTTAAATTCAGATGGCATGCTTACATATGGTATAAAAAAATGTCCATAAAGAGTTCACACGCCATTTCATACGAAAAGCCATCATAAAAACTTGGGAAGAAAGAGATCAGAAATATATTCTACAGAGGAATACTAGGGTGGGTCTCTCCCCAGGAAGCTTTTTTTGGAAGAAGGAACAAAGATAACAAATGGCAATGGCTACGGTATAAAGATCTAATAAAGAAGACGAATAGAAATAAATGGGAAATGAAACTGTTGCAAGAAATCAAAGATCTGAATCTAAAACATCATTGGTTTCTACAAAATAAGCTACAACAAAGATTTTAAAAAGACCTAGAAGAAGGATTTGCTCAAATACAAAAGGAACTAGCCATTATCTTGGAAAAAAGCAAACAGAAAACAATCTGTAAATTGTATAAACTCTTGTTGTAAAGGAAATTGGAGAAAGATGCAATAAAACAATTCATGATTACATGGGCAAAAGATATAGGCAGACCACTTGGTTTACAAAGATGGTATAAAGCTAGAATCAAGACTTATCAATTCATAGCATGCCAAAGAATTTATGAATATTATCTTAATATGGCTTACTGCTGCCATTTGATGCCAGAAAGAATTGCAAAAATATATAAAAACAATTCACAAAACTGCTGGAGATGTGGAAACACCAAAGGTTCATGAATTCATACATGGTGGTATTGCCCAAAATCAAAAGGATTTTGGAAAAATATCCATAACACCATAGGTAAGATTCTAAAGATAAGCTACAAAATGACCCAAGAGGTATACCTATTAAATATGATAGATAAGATAAATAACATTCAAGCAAGAAAACAGTGGGTAAAATTACTGTACATAATCTTAATAGCGAGAATTAATTTTGCTAAAAAATGGAAAAAGGAAGAAACCCCAGACATGGATGAATGGCTTATAGATACATTAGAAGCTATAAAAATGGATAAGCTTACATGCTCAATTAACAAAAAATCTACGGAAAAAGCAGAAAAAGATTGGGAAGTACTAATAAAAGTCTGCAAAAACAGCTGGAAATGAATAGAAAACAAGGAATGGTCAAAAATAAAAAAAATATGATAAGTAACATCTATCAAGATCTCAACGTAACTTAAGGCAGTAGAAAATACTGAAGAAATACAATATTAAGTAGAGAAGTCGATAAGCATATGAAAATATGTCTTACCTTACAGGGAAACTCAAGAAAGTTATATAAGAAGAAAATAATTAAAAGGTAGGAATATAATTAAACCAGCAATTAATATCTTTGTTAAAATAACTTATAGTTTAGATTAGCTGAACAAAGCAGAAATATGTGTAATATATGTAACTCATTTAAAATCTTTTAAAAAATTGCACTGTGTCTTTTTAGGTGTTGTATGCCACCTTGGGTCCTGTAATGGGAGAAAGGCAAGATAATAAATAAATAAATAAATAAATAAATACTAGCAGGAACGGAAACAGTTTGAGGAAAGGAGCCAAACTGAGCTCTTCTCTCAACAAAGCCAATGGGCTGGCTGGCTTCCCTTCGCTTTCTCTATCAGTTGCAACTTTATGGCATAGCTGTTCACGCTGAGGAAGTGAGGAGCCTAATAGAGCTGTTCTCTCAAGCAGCACCAGTGGAGTTACCTTGCTTCTTATCTTTATTTCCAACAAAAAACAAAACTAGAGAATTTATTAAAACCTTAGCATCAACCCTGGAGAATTCACAACAGACTTTTACATTTGTGTCTTGGCTGGTTAGTTGTTGATTTAATTATTCCCCTAATTATTTAATTAATTTAAATATTTTTATACAACACAAGTTATTGCTTTACATACCATACACAAAGCTAGCTCAGAGCTACAAAATGGCCATTGGAGATTTCAGGAGATTTCAGGAGTTGTAGTCCAAAAGTAAACATTATGCTTTGTCAACATTTAATTCCCACACCAATTAATATCTAGGCACCTACTAATTCAATGCATTCAGCAGGATAAAGTTCAATAAAAATTAATACCAGCATTACACATCATTTAGTGCAGTTATTTAGCACTTAGCTGGTGACTTGTAATAACTGTCTGCAGATTACTGTCCCCACTTTCACAAGGACGGAGCACAAGGCAGTATTATGACAACATACATACACGAATTCTCCCTTTCTAATCACACTGATAGAATGGAAATGAGAACAGAATACAAACAGTATATACAGCTTTCATAGTCTGCCCTTCGTTAACGGAAGGCAGCATTACAGGTTGAGTCTCCCTTATCTGAAATGCTTGGAACCAGAGTTGTTTTGCATTTTTTTTGGATTTTGGCCTACCTGTATTTGCATTTAGGCACATCATGTATCTTGGAAATGGGACACAGGTCTAAACAAAATTTCATATGCACCTTATACACGTAGCTAAGGTAATTTTATATAATATTTTAAAATAATTTTGTGTATGAAACAAAGTTTGTGTCCATTGAACCATCAGAAAGCAAAGGTGTTACAATCTCAGCTACTCATGAAAAAAGTTACGGTTTTTGGAATATTTTGGATTTCAGAATTTTGGATAAGGGAGATTCAAACTGAACAAAATGCATCTATTGCTGGATCTTACTTCAAATGGGACTGCATCAAAATGTTGCAGTGACACCCCTCATGCTTCCTAAAAAGAGTGGTCCTACTCCGAGTTCAAGGTAGGCATCTCCTCCAGGCTCTCTCCTCTCTCCTACTGCACATTCACTTTATTATTATTATTATTATTATTATTATTATTAATTTTCCATCTGTCACCATATTCTACATGCTCAATCTACCCTGGTTTGGTGAGGCAGGATGTATCCCTTTAAGTACAGCATTTCAAAGGATCTAGGCAGCAATTAAAGTCAATGTTATGAGGGTGACAACAATCCATTAATGTTTCTCTTATCTATCTTTCTACTCTTTCACTCTCCATCTTTCTTCCACCCTCCAAATATTCCTTTTTGACCAACTTCAATGCCTTCCTTTTCAACTTCAATCTGTGCATTCCTGTCTTTTCCCAGCTTTTGTACACACAACTTTAACACAAATTTCCACGTTTGTCTCTTCCTCTTGTTATTATCCCCTTTCAACTTACCAAATCCATGCTACTGAAACAGACTAATATTTTCTACTTTTAAAACCAGCTAAATTTAGAATTTAAAGTATCCATCATGGAATAGATAGGTCAGCCTTTGAATTTAATGTAAGTTTGAGAATATTAATCTCATCTATAGACTGAAATCTAATATTTAACTACATCTTTGTCACTTCAATACTTCAGAAAATCTTGTTTTATTATAAAACATTTTATTTGTACTGTAACAGATATTCCAAACCACTTCTTTTTTAAAAAATATGACAGCCACTAATTTTAGAAATAGATGAAGGAATGATCCTCAGAAATGTCAAATTATCAATTTTGCACTGATTAATGGTTCCTTCACCTAAACCATCATGATGTGTCTTGTCTGATTAGGTTTCCAAAATAAGCAGTTATGGTCTTCAATCTGTTGTTCAGAAAATTTTGTTCTATTTCAACTTTCCCTCCTGGTCCAGCTAAGGAAGCCACCTAAAAAGTAAAACACACAAACAAAAAGAAATAATTAAACAAATCACAATGTAACATCAACCATATTACAGTATATTTGAGAGACAGGCGGAGAGGCAATCACAAACAGTAAACCTAAATTAGTGTTTTCTTTTTGGTGAGCAGAGCTTCTTTATTCATGTTACCCTATCCATCGGCAGCATACTAGTTACAAAAAGATATATTGACCCTGAGAAATGCTTTTCTCTCCCCACTCCTATAACCCAAGATCTCCATTGACTAAAATTATGTCCCTATCAATACCCTGGAAGAAACCTTTTGCATCAGACCAATGTCCTATATAGTCCAGAATTCTCTGGGCAAGTCAGGAGCTCAGGGGAAGTCTACAAGCTAATATTCTCCTAGTTATGTAAAGAGATGTTGCCTCTGATATCAGAGACGAATTATAGCTATTGCAATTAGTAGCCTGTAACAGCTTTATTTCCCATGAATACACCTTATTCCTTTTAAAGTTGCCCAGATTTGCAGCCACCATTACATCTTTGGGTAGCAAGGTCCAATATTCAATTCAAAATTGTTGAAGTTCTAGATATGGTAGAGACAGTGACATTTGCTCATTCATGTATGTTCATCATGAACATGTAAGGCAGCTATTTTTACATTTAAAGAAAAAATTGTCCCTTATGGCTAAGGGCATAACAATTTGAGATTAATTAGGAGTAGAACAGGACAGGGAACGACTGGTCCTCCAGATGTCACTGGAACACAAATCTCTCACCACTGGCTCTGCTGGTTAAGGCTGGTGGGCGCTGCAATCCAACAACATCTGGAGGACCAAATATTCCCTAATGCACCTTTGCTAAAAACATAAAAGCCGCCTGAAGAGTACAAAGGTTTATGAAAGAGGTAAGAAGTTCTAGAAAAGTAGCAGCAAAGGACAAACAATGATGAAAGCTTTGGAGCACTTTTGTGGAAGGCTAAATCATGTGAGAATGTTTAGTTTAGAAAACAAGGTTATTAAAGGGAAACATAAGTTAATAAAATTATGCAGATGTTGTAGAAAATGATTCTCTTCTTTCTTCCATAATGTTAGAACAGAATATTACATTTTCCAATGTAATGAACAGATCACAGATTCAGGCTGTACAGAGTATGTGATTATGAAATTCACTGCTATGTGATGTGCTGATGGCAGATGCTTTAGGCTGTTTTAAAAGACATCTCCCTGATAAACAGGTCTATCAAAAGGTATTAGCCATGTTATTTACATGGAATCTCTTGTCCATGGAGGCAGTACTAATCTGTGTAACAGCTGGTGTGTGAGTCTTCAGATTAGCATCTGGCTGGCAACTGCTGGAAACAGGATACTAGGACTAGATAGGCCTTCTGTTTGATTGAGAGGGGCTGGTCTTATTTTCTTAACATGTGCATACCTTCTGGAAATAAAGAATAGATCCCATCATCTCTTTCATGTGTGAACAGGGCAGAAAGGTAATTAAATAAACTTACACAGCCAAACAGGGACCCTTCTCTTGAGAGTTTTGAGCTTCTGAATTACGAGATGACAAAAAAACTTTTCAGACATTTCTACAGTATAGGCAGGCTGGCTATAGGAAAGGGGAAAGGAAGGAACAGCAAGGTAAATACAAACTAGCTTTATTTGTGAGAAGGGAAGTCAAAGAATTCAGTATCTTCATTTCAACTGTAACTTGCTCATTGATTAAATGAACTCAGGAGCTTGTATAACTCCAGGAAAAAGCTGTCAATTCTTTGTAGAGAGGGACTGGATTGCTGATTTCTGCGAACTGAAAGATTGACTGGGGAAGAAGGTAGCAGTCAATGCCATCCACTGCTAATAAGTAAGGAGGTGGGCAGGAGTGATCCTAAACCTTATGTGTGAGAGAGGATCATGTGCTCCATTTGCTCAAATAAACCAAACGCCACTGAAGTATGGCAAAGGTAGCTTCTACTTGAGAAACATGAGTTCAGCATTTCCTTTGAGTAACCTGCCTGATGCTTTGCTGCTGACTATAGGCCTAAGCAGACTGCCAGAAATAGTGCACATTAAATTGAGGCACTGCCCTGGCTCAGTGCTAGGGAACCATGAGAATTGTATTTTTTTCTGAGACACTGAACCTTCTCTGTCAGAGCTCTGGTGCCACAATAAATTACAGTTCCCATGATTCCCTAGCACTGAGCCAGGGCAGTGCCTCAATTTAATGTGCACTATTTCTGGCAGTCTGCTTAGGCCCTGTATTGTTCAGTAAGACAATAAAAAGAAAATTAAGGAAAGAAGTAGACAATAATAATCCAGTCTGTGTCAAATGTTTTGAATCTGGCCCTCCTAAAATTAGGGAGCTTCTGATCAAAGAGTTTCTGTGGCTCATAGGTAAAGGTACTGTACAGCTATTCCATCTTTCCTTCCTTAATGGATTTTCTCTACTAGGGAAAAAAGATGGGGGCAAATGGAGCAGCTGCGATTTGAAGATGCCAATGTCTAGTTCAGGGGTAGGCAACCTAAGGCCCAGGGGCTGGATGCGGCCCCCCGAGGCCTTTGGACCGGCCCCAGGCCGGTCCTGCCGCTGCTGCCCGCCATGATGATATTGATTATTGTTGTTATTACTTGTTCTTGGGGTTTTCTTGGCAAAATCTCCATAGGGGGTTTGCCATGGCTTTTCTGGGGCTGAGAGAGTGTGCATGCATATATTTTTAATTTTTTTAAATTTTTTAAAAATTATTTATTTATTTATGTTTGGTGCATTGGCCCCCCAATTGTCTGAGGGATAGCAACCCGGCCCCCGGCTCAAAAAGGTTGCCTACCCCTGGTCTAGTTCCTCTGCAATCTAAGATCAAAATGAAAGTGCAACAGGCTCTACTTTAAGAGCTCTCAACACACGCAGAGACATGGGGGAGGGGGGCAATCAGAATTAGTGTATACAGAACTGGTCCTTAAACTCCTAAAACTAGGGAATAACCTAATTAAGCCAGAAGCTCCCACATGTTGTTGCCCACTGCTCAGTTTTGGTGGCTTCCAAGGCTAAAACCTCTGCTTTTTAGAAGAAGATAATCATTTGCTACAGAAAGATTCCCCCTCCCAGAAATGCACCATCTTGTGGTGTGTGACAAGTGCTTTAGTCCCTTTCACAGCACTAATATATTTAAAAGAGAATGATAAATAAAACAGATGGTTTCAAGCTGATCACATTATCACTTGGGCTGTCCTTGATCCCATGGATCTTATTAAAACATATGAGTTTTAGTGCATTAGATGTGCACAAACTTTCAAATGAGATAAACAAGAAAAATCTATTCTGTTTTAGATGAGGTATGGAAATGGGGAGGAGGAATGGGCATTCATGAAAACTAGGCCTTAATCATGTCAGAGAGCAGAAAAAGAGCGCCCATGATATGGACAACTAGACTCCACACAGTATAGTAGTCCTGGAAGTAAAATGTAGATTGCTACACAGAAATTGAAATCCAGGGCTTCTAAGCAAACCTTCTCATAAATGCTAAGTGTTCCAAATTCATGACCAGTTTGTGGGCTCAACATAGGCATTTGATTGGCCACAGTGGACAGAAAACAAACTCCACTAGATAAGCTTCTTTCCTCCCTAGGAGGGCTCCTTCCTTATGATTTAGCATGCATTACCTTTCAAAAAATATCATCTTCTCTGCTAGAAAAAGGAATAGTTATTGAGATGGTCCTGGTAAAAAAATAAAAATAAATTCAATATCCTCTCAATAAATATTCCTAGAGCAGTTTATATAAAATGCTTATATATATTCTCCCTCAGAGAGTAGTGGAGTCTCCTTCCTTGGAGGTCTTTAAGCAGAGGCTGGATGGCCATCTGTCGGGGATGCTTTGATTGGGGGTTGGCATGGCAGGGGGTTGGCCCTTGTGGTCCCTTCCAACTCTTATGATTCTATGATAGGCTATATATATATTGTTTTCATATTTTCATAAAAGTAAGATTAACATTTGCTGATTGATTAGTCGAGGTGCTTTTAAATCTGATTAATCTAAACATTCATTCAAAGAAAATATTATAGACCTATTTGTTACTAACATTGGCGTAAATACCATAAAGGCACCAGATCCTGTCTGATCTTGGAAGCTAAGCAAGATCAGCCCTGGTTAAGTACTTGGATAGGAGATTGCCAGTGAACACCAGATGTTGTAGGCTATAGTTCAGAGGATGGAACTGGCAAAACCACCTATAACTCTTCCTTGCCGAAGAAAACCCTATGAACTTTACCATAAATCAACAGGTGACTTGGACACATACACACAGCTACATACATTACTTAATTGTATGAGAAAGAACAACAAGTCTTTCAAGGGAAACTCTATTAATGCTTCTATTTATCAACTGAACTGGCCAGACTAGATATTATATAACATAGCTTCAACCCGACTTTATTTACCCTGCTTGTATTAATAGCGCCTGGTAGCATCTCCATACTCATCTGCACTCAGGTCTTGAAAAGAGTATGGATAGTTTATGTTGACTGTATAGAATTACTGGCACATTAAACTAGTTGTAAGTTCCTACCTACTGTGTATAAGACCTTCACTATTTTGTTTTCTTTTGAAACTTCAGCTGCAAATTTCTAGTTCAAATACACACTTCCTCTATTTTAAATCTATTATTAAAAACTCTTTACTTACTGGAAAGAAGGCGGAAGTAGCAGATTAATCATTTCTTTAAGGGACAACCTCCTTGTATACAAAAATAAAATTAGACATCTACCTAAAACTCCTCCTTTTAAAATGTGTTCACAAATGAAAGAAAATATTTTACAAAGAAAAACCATCAACCAGAAAAGACAACAAACAGGGATCACAAAAGCTGATTATAAAGGCAGCAAAATGATGCTGTTATATGAAGATAAGGCAGATGCATGGATTCAGGGTTTCTAGATGTCTGCACAATGCATTGAACTGTAGAAATAAGTCACACAGACTGTGAGAGCCATCTCAGGGGTGCAGCACAAGCAAGATAGCATTGTGAAGTCAATTAATTTAGATAAGGAAGAATAAAGAGTGCACCCAGGAACACCACTGAGATGGAAGCAAAACTGACCTCTGAGAACTTCTCCAAATAGTATTGCCATTTGCATCTCCCTAAAAACTAATGAGAGTAATGAATCATCTCTTTTTCTTGACTTGCAATGCTTCTCCCACCTTTGATATCTTGGGTAGGGATAGGGAGGTGGGCAGGTGGCACAAATAGCTTATGAAATGGCCAATGTGTGAGTCAACTATACTGCTTCAGCTTAAAGATGGACTTCACACTACAGAATATTCTTCCTTCAGGAGAAGACCTCCACAAAGCAAGTCAAGAATATGGACTGTAGGCTAACATAACATTTACAGACATTTATATAATGGCTAGAGTAACAAAGCCACGTGTTGTTGGGGCCAATGGCACAGGCTTACTGTCTGCTCTGTGCATGAAATAACTTTCACAATAGAAATGGGGAGAGGGGCTGGGCATTCATGAAAATTAGATCTTAATCATGGCAGAGAGCAGAAAAAGCACAGGAGAGACATATAACACTACATACCAAATCAATATTAGGAAACTAAACTATGTAAAGGAGAAATGGAAGGCCAACTGAAAGAACATCCACTAAATTAAAGTGTAAATTCAGTTAACAAGTTTCCATTCACCAAAGGTTCAATCCCTACCTTGGGGGTGCAAAACCTGTTCCTTGTGGAAGGGCTTGGGTGGATAGGACTGAAGTTGGCAGTGGAAAGGGACAGAGCAAAAATAGGTGAACCCATTTCTTTGTTTTCTCTCTCTTTCTGTCCCTATCTTCTCTCAAACATTTTTTCTACACCCACCAGCCTGCTTGTGGGGGGGACGGGACGAGGGGGACGGACACCTGAATTGATAACTGCACAAGGATTCTTAAATTAGGCAGAGGGCCACACAATATTAAGCTGAAGGGCATAGGCTGACTACCCTTTCTATACAATGGGCCCTTGGTATCTGCTGGGATTTGATTCCATGACCCCCTGTAGATAACAAAATCCATGGATGCACAAGTCTCATTATATGCAATGGTATAGTAAAATGGTGTCCTTTATATAAAATGGCAAAATCAAGAATTGCTTTCTGAATTTTTTTGGGGGGAGGGGGCAATATTTTCATGGTTGAATGCATGGATGCAGAACCTGTGGATACAGAGGGCCAGCTGTACATACTTTTAAGCAGACATTGGGAAATCATTACTTCCTCTCATTCCAAGGCTCAGCCATGTTGGCCAATAGTCCCATGTTGGCCAATAGCTCCTGGGATTCTGGGAGCTGAAGTCCCTTGGCCCTTAAAGGGGAAAGGTTGCCTACCCCTGGTCTTTAAGAAGTTACTATCTTATCTATATCACACCAAAGGACTCCTCAGCAGTTTCAACTTCTGCTTATGTGAAAATGACAGGGAGCCATGATCTAATTATAGACTGACTGACTATTTTCTTGCAGCTAGACTTCCACAAAGTTCACTGAACTTTGACAGTGAACAAGGGGAATAACTCTATTGCACAACTTAATACAAATATTCTCCTTCTGGAAATTGTGCATTTACGCAGTTCCTGTCCACTGCAACACAAATTTACATATACTTAGTCCAGAATATTCTTATCTGATATAGCAAAGTAACTGCTATTAAAAAACAATTTACAGTTTGAATTTACAGCAGCAAGAATACCATCATAATGAAGGAATCATAAGTATAGCTATGCCTAAATACAATCTACTCCATCAGAGTCACACTGTGCAAACATGTAAGTTCAAAGGACCTGTTCCCCACTTCCAAGCACTGATGTGCATGTGGGCAACAATTTTGTGGGGGAACAGAAGGCCTGTACGTTTCCACTTCCATGCCTTCCCAGTGACGTACATTACACATGCTCCAGGATGCAACTTGCAGCATGTGGGCACAGAAACACACACACAATTTCAAATTCCTGTAATACCCTAGACTGCCAGAGGCACAAATGAGTGGTGGTGATAGGGGCTCTATTACCACTCATGCATGGACTGGATACTGCTGTCCCCTACAGAGGACCAATTATATTTAAATCATAAAACCTTCAGAAGTTAAAAGCAAAAGCATTTTTTTTTAAATCACATCACTTACAACAACATTTACTGTCTTTTATTCTTCTATGTACGTACATTTTCAAGACTACAAGGCTACCCATTCTAAGGTTTATATATGCAGACGTGTAAATCAATTTTCATTTAAATAAAACTTGCATAATATGCAGTGCTATTCTAGCTCTATCACGATCTAAATCATTGTTTTTTGCAACTCCAGAGAACAGCACCGGGAGAAATGGATTCAAACTATAGGAAAAGAGATTCCACCTCAACAATAGGAAGAACTTCCAGACAATAAGAGCTGTTTGATAGTGGAATATGCATCCTCAGAGAGTGGTGGAATCTGCTTCTTTGGAAGTTTGTGTGGAATCTGCTTCTTTGGAGGTTTGTTTTAACAGAGGGGTGGGGTATAAATAAATAAATACATAAATAAATATTATTATTTTTAAACAGAGGCTGGATGTCCATCTGTTGGGAGTGCTTTGATACTGTGTTCCTGCATGGCAAGGGGTTGGACTGGGTGGCCCTTGGAGTCTCTTCCAAATCCATGATTTGATAATTCTATGACTATAAAAAGTATTCACAAATTTTCTCATCCTTGATTAGAAAGGGTATTGACACATCAAGACACCTATTGGTCAATCGCCATGACATCTTTCACATTTCAGGACACTTTAAAATAATCTGAGCAAAACTACTTCGAACAAAACCACTTTTTTACATTAATAATTTACACTTCTTTAGTAATCTACATATTCTTGGAGGTTTGTCATAGCTGAATCTAATAATGATGTTGTTAACTGCCCTTGAATTGACTTTGACCCATGGCAACCCCACGAATGAGACACCTCCAAGACTTCCTTCCCTCAGCTGCTCTGCTCAATCGTCCTATAGTTATTCTTTTGTGTCTCCTTTTTTGGGGTGGGAATGTATATTGATAGTTTCCAATCTGTGGTCCATCGTTTTGTTTTCTGTATTTGTTGGCATATTTTAGTTGGAACTAACATCAATTCTGTCTCTGTAGCTTGGAGCAGTTCTTTTGGTATGTCATCTCTCCTGGTGATTTATTCTTTCAAGTTGCTCCGAATACAGCTTTTACTTCACTTTTCAAAATTTGAGGTTCATCTTCATATGATTCTTCTTCCCATGTGCCATTATTGCTTCTTTCATATAGCTCTTCTGACTATTGCTTCCATCATCTTTTTATTTCGTCATGTATTATGTTCTTCTGCTGATCATAGAACACCCCTATCCTTGGTTTAAATTTCCCTTTGATTTCATGGGGCACGAACAGATGGGCCAAATGAAACTGTGCACACCTCCAAAGCAACTCAAAGCTGTGCTGAAGCTGCACTCCGGTCTTTAGGACTGGAGCAAAAAGGAGCTGGAATAGTGCAAATCCTGGTGGCGCTGGCTGGCCCATGCATCCATGGCCCACCTTGGGAGTGGGCCAAGTGGACAGCGAGGTTTTGACATGCTTCCGGCTGGAGTACACTCTGGCCGCTCTTTCATGCCCATCTGTTCCAATCCTAGCTCCTCCTTTTTTTGTTGTCAGCTTCTATTTCTTTGCATTGATTAATATACTAATTTTCTTTGTTCTTGTGCACAAATTATTGAATAGTTACATTCACGGTTTTAGTTCTGTTCCTGTCTCCCTTTTCTTTTGCTTCTCATCTGTCCTTTACTGCTTGAAGTGTTTTGTCTGTCATCCATTGAGTCTTCTCTTTCTTGATGGTTACAGACAGCATTTTTTGACTATGTTCTTGACTTATATCCAAAGTTCATCTGGTTCGCAGTCAATTAGGCTTAAAAGTACACATCATTTTCCCACATTATTTTAAATTCTGTCGGGATGTTCTTCAGATTGTATTTTGGCATGATGATTGATTTTGTGTTCTCCTTCAGCTTTATTCTAAATTTTTTATATTAGTAGGCCATGGTCTGTACCACAGTCTGTGCCTGGTCTTATTTTTGCTGCTTTTCCATCTTCTGATTCCAATTATACAGTCTATTGTATTTTAACATGTGTTATGTCTACTATTAAACTAAGACTAACAGGCAGAAATAGTGTTATATCCACTATTAAATTAAGACCAATCTTCAGATTTGAACTGAAGACTTAGGTCCAAAACAAAGTGCAGAAATAATCCAGTTTGAGACTGCTTTAACTTCCCTGGCTCAGCGCTAGGGAATCATGGGAATTGTAGTTTATTGTGGCACCAGAACTCTCTGACTGAGGCTAAATGTCTCTCACAAAACTACAGTTTCTAGAATTCTTTAGCATTGATCAAGGGCAGTTAAAGCAATCTCAAACTGGATTATTTCTGCAGTGTGTTTTGGACCATAGTCTTCTAGTCACTGTGCTATACTAGATATACAAGTAAATTACAACTTACCTGATCTATGTCAGCATTACGGGGAAGAAAATACACAATGTTCTTGGTAATCTTTTGTGACAGCTTGAAAATTTCAAATGTAGAAAGAAGTTAAGGAAGCAAAAAATAAAATAAAATATAGCTTCAGTTGGAATATTTTAAATTGGTCTGTCCCCTGACAGAGGGGCAGTGAACCATTTCAAGTGTGGGCCTCATGTTTCTCTGCCAACTTCCTCTGATGATATTGGGGACATGACCAAAATATGTCTATGTGCATGATCACCCTACAAGAACTAATAATTATTAACCTGGAGATAATTATTAAGATCTATGACTAAGCGATTCTGCCTCAAGACTAAAGAGGAGACCTAATAAACAACTGAACTCTTTCAGCCCTAAAAATCTACTAACTCATTTAATGCTGCTATGTTTCTTTATCTCACCGTTAGATCTGTTGAGTATCTGTTCTACTTGAGCATCTGTTCTACTTCAGAAGAACGGGCAGCTGTCCATATTGCTGTTGCTTTTTAAAAAAATCCCACCAAAAACTCCCAGAAGGCCTAAGATTCCTTCTCCAACTTTCTGTCATCTCCAACTAAACAGTTTCATATGTTCTGGATCTGTTGGCAGAATAGTAAGCTTGCCTTCACTAGAACAAATTCTGGAAATAATTTTGATTCTGAAAAGCTTTTTCATGCCATCTCTAATATAGTAGGATGCAAACAAGACAACTTGTCTTACAGCTTATTCAGAATCTTACTACTCTTATCTCTGGAAATTATGCTAGTGAAATCTCTCAAGAACTTATTTATAAGAAACAGTCCACAATTTTGAATCAACGCTTATGAAAAAAGGTATAGTCATCAATCAAACAGAAGGGTGAAAATGAAAAATATCTGTATGCCTGCCCTATAATCCTCTCCACTTCCCAAGTCTTAAATCTCGACCACATCAAAATGTTTTAAACCTTTTCTGCAACAATGACAACAGAAACTAAGGGGGGTTGCAGACTGCCAGAAATAGTGTGAATTCAATCCACTTTTAGGGTTAGGGTTAGAGTTAGGGAACCATGGGAACTGTATTTTATTGTGGCATCAGAGTTGTCTGACAGAGAAGGCTCAATGTCTCAGAAAAATAACAGTTCCCATGATTCCCTAGCACTAACCCTAACCCTAAAAGTGGACTGAATTCACACTATTTATGGCAGTCTGCAACCCCCCTAAGACTACACTTTTCAGAACTGGGCCGCAATTCCACAGTGCGGATACTAAAATTTAAAAACAAGTTATAGACGAGAACTCCCCATGTATGTGTGAGTGTGTGTGCACACACACACACACACACACGGGGAGTTCTCATCTATAAAAGCTAATAGTCTATAAAAGCTAATAGTGAAAAGGATATCCATCTGGATAAATCATGGTCTGAACATCAAAAACTTCTGCTGTGGTATATTCAGGGCCACCCCATGGAGGACTCAGAAACACAACATCTGCTTTTAAACAAGATGCAAGCTTCATGAAATCTCCGCATATGAACTCTATTCGGTCAGCCACTCCATATACTTCTGCATTATTGTGAGCAAGACGGATCTTCACAGGATCAATATCAATAGCAATTACTGAAAAGCAAACCATTTAAAACTCAGATAGATATATACAACAGGTCAGTTCAGTGACTAGGGAAACAGTGAAACATTTAATACTTACTACTGACAAACAAACCTTACTTAGCTTTAACCATTCTGTTTTCCTTGTACATGTAGAGTTATCTGATCAACTTACAATAGCAATCCTTAACTTTAAATAGTGCAATTAAGCTTTTCCAATATTTACTCCAGCATAGATAGTAAAATTAATATGCACACAAAAGAGAAAAGTTAATGGAAACATTTACCTCTTTTCGCTGCCAAAGCAAACTGAATTGCATTTCCTCCCACACCACAAAATGCATCTATTATGATGTCGGACTTGAAGGACTGCCTTACACGGTCCGCAATGTGCTCTGCAATTTTCTCAGGTGTAACAGAAAACCATCCCTCTGAAAAAAAAACAACAGTTTGTTAGATCTTTGAATGAGGAATGAATCTGAACATAAATAGATAAATTAGATGATGTGGAAAATTAAACGTATACTGGCTATTTATTCCAAGCCATGTCCTCAAACATCTTTACATGCTCCACTGATAGGAGATACCTGTTAGAACACCAGTGTACTGCAAGAAACAAGACTGACATATATAGATTTGAAATAGCATTTGCTCATCATTGGTTAGTTTGGACTACTGTCATACCATTCTTACTGTTTGATTGCTGTTGCTGTGTATGTTTGCATGAATGCTATATAAGCCTGATTTAACTGCTTATTTGCTAGGAGAGTCCGGGAATATATGCCAGGCTTTGCCTGGTGCTGCATCTTTCTATACTATTTAGTCTGCTAACCCTCCACTTATTGAATCTAGCCAACCAGATGACTATATTCAGCACTAAGCGGCCATATTCATTAATAACGTAATGATAAGATAGGATTCCTGAATTATCCTAGTTTATTGAGGACAAGAAGCAAGCTGATACATGCAGCCCATTTACTTCAAGCAAGAGAATAAAATTAAATAGGAAATAATTACAAGGAAATAGAATATCTCTTCCTTCAGATATTTTTGGCCACAACTCCCATAATCCCTAAAGCTGATGGGAGCTGCAGTATAACAATGTGTGAAGGGCCATATGTTCTTCACCTCTGGCTTATTGTGAAAGAATCCAGGATTCTGGTTTGTTGTTCCCAAACAAGCCAAAGATTGTTGAGTTTACAATCATGGATTGATTGAGAGGAATGTATCAGGATCCTGGGTCATATGTCACAATAAGTTAGATCTTCTTAATTATTTTTACCTGCTAGCCTGAAATAGGATCAAATAGGCGGCATGCATTAGAACACTGCTAATTCACAGTAAATGAGACCAATCCTGGTGACTGTGATGCATTAACATGCCAATGACTGTAGTATCACACAATTTATATAGACGAATACTTGATCACCAACTTGTTAATCAATTCAAAATAATGTAGATTTTAGTTCATGTCTGGTTGTTACTATTAGGAAACTACCTCTGTCTAACTGAATTCCCTCATCAAACCGAGAGAACAGCCTGTACCGCTGTGCCCAGTATTTAGCCAGTTCTGGATCGGCAGCTATTTCAGGAGGTAGAGATGGTATATTTCTGTGTTTCTTCTTGGCCTTTCTATTTTTCTTCTTTTTTATAGCATTTACTTCACCTGCACAATGAAAACCACATTGCCTCATTAGATCATCATTCCTGAGTGACTTTAACAATTTTATCAAGAAAGTTCCTATTTTTATCTTATCATCAGCAAATGTACTTCTTTGAATAAACACAAGGACATGGCTAAAGGATCTTGTGAGGTGATTTTCTAAGATGCTATATTCTTAAAACAAATATAAACATTATTTTTCTTCCCCAAAATGCATGTTTCTATGTGTGTGCATAAAATGGTACATTTGCTGTTGGTGTTAACTGCCTTCATGTTGATCTTGACCCGTGGAGATGTAAAATGGTACATACACACAATTTATTTTAAAAGCTTTACACAGAATTATTTCTCACCTTCTGTTTCCATCTGCAGATAGTCTGGAATATCCAGAGGAACTAGTTCTCTTTCCAAAGGACATACTTTTCTTCTCATCTCATCCTCAGGCACCTGAGAATTACAAGCGCTTGCTGCTATCACCAGCTTTTTTCCCTCAATGCTGTTCTTTTTATGTCTCCTAGTGTTTGAACCAGGGAGTAGCAGGTCACAGTTTTGGATGTTTGAATTATTTTGTGAGCCAGCAGCGTTTTCCTGTTCTTCTGAATCACTGCTGGTGGAAGCATGAACTGGTTTGTCTTGAGATGTCTCTTCCAGAGGTTCATTCACTTGCTTCAAGAACCTTTCCACCTAGAACACCATAAATTTGTAAATACATTGCTCCAGCAATGTTTTTTTAAAAAAAATACAGTCCGCCCACCCCATACATGGGCTTGCCATACACGGACTTGAGCTCACGCAGACGGCAAACCCTGGGGGACAAAATGATATGCACACTAGCACTGAAATCAATGGAACTTGAGGTCCCGTGGTTTTCTCCATATGCGGGGGGTGGGGAAGTCCATAACGGATCCCCTGCATATAAAAATGACCCACTGTACATACTTGGAAAACGATATCCATCAGGTCTGAACATCAAAAAACCCCTTCAGTGGTATATTCAGAGCCACCCCACAGAGGACTCAGAAATACAACCTCTGCTTTTAAACAGGATGCAAGCATTATGAAATCTCCACAAATGAACTCTATTTGGTCAGCCATTCCATATACTTCTACATTATTGTGAAGTGCTGCAAGATCCCTGTGTGTTCTGATATTCCAGACTAACATAGCTATGTCTCTGAATACTTAATTTTGTTATCAAAGAACATTTAAAATGCAAAGTATATTTTTGGCAATTAGGATATTCACGTGCACCCCTACTTGCTTCAAGTGGGTCATTTTTCCCCAGTTTGGCTTTAGTTTACTGGATGTGAAAATTGTTTTAAAAATGGTTATTAAACTATTTCTGATATTTTGGCATTATGGTTGGAACTGAACCTAATATAAATAGCAATGAAGGTTTGCTCATGACATGTGTGCAAACCAATTAAAAGTGTCAGGACATGCACATGGGACAGTCCTCATGTAAGACAATACTACATCAAAATACCTCAGTATATCATGGATGTGTGCTAGATGTTTATAAGTAGGATTTAAAACAAAGTGAAATGTTGTTCAGGATACCAGTCACTCTCCTTCAATGCATTCATATACCTATGGTTCCCTGGTTTACTGTCCCCTACCACAAGTCAACAGTTTGGGCTTGGTGAGCATGCACAGTTCTCACTGCGCTGATTTGATAATTCCTTCCTTAGGGAGGAAAGACTGGCAAACATGAGTAACCCCTGCTTAGAAGCAAGGCTATACCAAGATTACTGGCTGGCCTTTGCTTAGCTTGTCTATCGTAGATCTTCAGAAAAAGATTTGCAAATTGATGATAAGGACCACTTGGAGGTGTGCCACAAGGAACTGGAGCTCACTGACAATTTACATACTGTATATACTCATGTATGGGTCTAGGTATTTTAGTCAAAAAATTGGCCCCAAAAACTTATCCATGGGTCAATGTAAGTACTGTACTTTAACTCTTATTTAAAAAGGAACAATCCCCTGGTGAAAGGCAAGAGTATAATCTGTCCTGGAAGCACTGACCCATCCCTCTACTCTCTCATCCATCCCACCTTTAATGTGAGCACAAACAGCTATGCCTGCTGGCATTTTGTAAATTCTTTGGCATTGTTTTTCTTGCTTCATCCTTTAGATCCTTTGTTACATCCCCCTAAGTTTTACTCTCAACTTATCCACGAGTCATATCAAAATCCATAATTTGGCCCCAAAACCTATCCTTGATTTATACATGAGGTCGACTTATAGTTGGAGTATATACTGCAGCTCCCAAAACCAACTGACTCCTGCAGCTCTTGCCAAGTAAGCCATCCTGCAACTTGCTATTTAGATTATGCCAATTTGAGCACCAATTGGTGCACCTAAGGAGACAGTGCACAGTAGACTGAACTTTCCAAAATGCAGATATGAACTCATGGAAAGCAGGAGTTTAAATTCTGGGAGAGGCTTCCTTGTGAGAAAGTAGGAAATGGAGTGAGGTAGGGGTTTAAACTCTGGGAGAGGCTTCCTTGTGAGAAAATAAGAAACAGAGTGAGGCAGGGATTAAAATTCTGGGAAAGGCATCCTTGTCAGAGAATATGAAATGAAGTGAGGTAGGTGTCTAAATTTTGGCAGCTGCTTTGTGATATGAAGGTGGGAAAGAGTGAGGAATAGGTTAATGTTCTGACTGTGGCTTTGTGGTGGGACTGACTTCCGTGGGGAAAGGGAGGCATCTTATGTCAGCCATTGCTAGTGTCCTGGGACCACTTCTCAGCCTAGCTATTTCATGTTAGAAAAAATTAAATGTTTCTTCATTTCAATCTGAAGTTGCTCAAATCCATGGATACCAAACCCACGGATACCAAGGGCATGCTGCACAAACACACACCCATGTATTATGGGCATCTGATCCTTCCCGATGCCACTTATTAGTTATTAGCCCTAAGGGTGGTGCAAACATAAAACCCTTGCAGTCCAAATTGCAAATATAAGAGGGAGGTTGATACAGGCCTAACAGCCTGGCTCTTACTCTGCAAGATATATCATCTTGTCTGGACCTGCCTGGATTGCAGTCTGCTTATCAAACAGAGACTGAAGGAGATCCAAGAAATCTCGCAGTGAGGTATTGAACCAAGCAGAACCTAAAGGAGAATCCAAGAAGCTCTGACTTCATCATAAAAGGCAATCCTAAAGGGCCATGTATAAATAAGAGAATGAGGTAGCGAGGTTTTGAACCAGGTCATATACCCTAATTCAATCCTGGCTTTTCACCACATTCCTTTACTCTCCTTAGAACAGTTAAGAGAAAATTAATTTAGATTAATTGGATAATAGCTTAAACGGCTGACTGTGTATCATTAGAAAGGAAGAAAAAAAAGATTCAATTTCCAAGTTCTCCAAGCCATTACTGATTTTATATATTTCTATCATGTACTTTTACCTCATTATTTTCTAACCAAATACTCCAGAAACAAAGGTCCAAAACACACTGCAGAAATAATCTAGTTTCAGTGAGACATTTAGCCTTCTCTGTCAGTGCTCTGGTGCCACAATAAATTACAATTCCCAGGACTCCCTACCAAAGACTGCTATAATAGCTCAAAGGAATATGGTAACAGTGACCAATAACTGTGGCCAATGAGGAGCTTATGATGCAGCCTATAAAATGGTTAATGTAGTAGCCTGCAATAATAAGGATACATATGTAATAACTGCTTCAATAATTGTTGTGGCAATGACACCTTAAAATGAGATTGAAAAATTAACAATCGGCAGCTAAGAATGGTATGACATGCCAGATAATAATGAAAATTAAGTAGGGAAAATTAAATGAAAAAATGTCAAGAACATGCAGACCAGATAGGGACACCCCACAGCAGGCGTCCAAAACCAAGAAACAGTCAAGGTTCAAAAGAAGTACATCACTGAGTATCAACAGAATTGGAAAGGTGTGTAAAGCATGGGCCATTATAACTAAGGGTCTAAGCAGAAGGCGCAAAGCGCCGTCTTTGAGGCCAGGAAGGGGAGGGGCAGCCTCACGCTGGGCGCCCCAACCCCTTCCCCAAAACGTCGTCGGAGCGGCCGGCCCTCCGCACGGCTGGGGCTCCGACGACACACTTCTGCTGCAGCGTCTGCACACGCTGCAGCGGAAGAGGCGCCGAAGGTGTGCCAGATGCCTTTTGCGGCGCACCTTTGGTGTCTTGCGGAAGGAGCGCTATTTTAGCACTCCTTCCTGGAGCAGGGACACTGCGCTGCGGGGCCGAGGAATGCGAATGCCTCGGCCCCGATCCGCAGCTTCCCGGGGCGGTCCCGTGCCGCCCGTCTGCTTCCCCCCCAACATAGAGTAACAGCAGATAGCAGAACTAAGATTGGTAGGGTTTAGATCAAAATTAATACAGGCAGTAATTGCAGTATAAATTCATAGTAATAAAATTCTTAAATAGTGACTACCCGGAAGCACTGATAATAGGCAACTATAGTGCAGCAAGTAGGCAACGGAATATATAAAGTGCCTGTGGATGGGAAGGGCAGGAAGCAAATTAAAACCCTCCCAGGGTGATCATGGTCCAGTTGTCAGACAATAGATGCTACAAAATGGATATGCAATAGGTACCTGTGCACTTCAAAGGAAACATGAAAATTAGGACGTATTCGATACCATAAATGAGCTATCTAGAAAACAATAAAAAAGAGAAAACTTATTTATACTTCCCTCTACCAAGACTCTTAATTTATGACAGGCAAGCAACATTTACCTTATTCAAAGTTTCACTCTTCTCAAACACTACCACTTCAGGTTCCTCTGTAAAAAAAATATGTTTGTTTTTGCTTTTGATTGTTCTGCGCATGTCCAAGACCTTTGATTTAAATTTCATGTTTTTATTGAGATGAGTCACTTTCCGTTCACTGAAGCCAGGAATTTCTTTGTATCTGGGAATAAACACACATAAAGTTTCACCCTATTTTTCAGTTTGAGAAACAGGTGGTACATATTTAGTGGAAAAGATTTTTTCAATTTCACTTGTTATATACTGGCTGTATATTCTACACCTGAGTTTCTCCTTTAAATTATGCCATATAAAAAGGCCCACGCAATTGTTTTTTCCCTTGGAGCCATCTATAGTTTTAGATTGGGATTATCAACTATAAGATATAAAGCTCATTTTTCTGTTTCAGAATCCTCCAGATTCCTAAAAATGCCAAAGACTGGGAAGTGGTCAGAAGCCACTTCTGGTTTTGAAAAACAAATAGTTTTTGATGTTAAACAATGAGGACAGCTTTTTAAAAGCAACCTGCTCTATTCCTAATGAACTAATAGATTGATAATTGCCTCAAAATGCTGGTGAAAAATGTTGATATATACTGGTAAGAATGGCTGTATAATACAGATACAGTTAAGAGTGAACAAGGAAAAAACCCCACGAATGCCTGTGTAGTCACAGATGCTGCTTTAGAGATGTTTAATTCCTCAACAGATAAGCATATATATCTGAAAAAAATACAATGTATACCTTAAGATGGTTAAGGAGATACAGGGGATAGAACTCTTTATTCATACAAGTAAAAAGCCTGTATGAAATGTCTGTATAATGCCTTAGAAGATACTATGGGCCTGAACAGACTGCCAGAAATAATGCAGCTTGAGACTACTTTAACTGCCTTGGTTCAGTGCTAGGGAATAATGGTAATTATAGTTTTTTCTGAGACATTGAGCCTTCTCTATCAGACAGCTCCGGTGCCACAATAAACTACAGTTCCCATGATTCCCTAGCACTGAGCCAAGGCAGTTAAAGTGGTCTCAAGCTGGATTATTTAAGGTAGTCTGTTCAGGCCCAATGAAATTATGGAATAACTTGAAGTTGATGGAGAAAAGACTATGTTAAATGCTTTAGAAGGATCAAGCTTCAAACATGTTAAAGAATTGAAGAGAGAGATAGTCCCTATGAAAGAAAACACTTAGAAAGCCATGTAATGTCATGTATGTAATGTATGATGCAATGAAATGGAATGAAGTTAAGCACCGAGACATTGTGTTTCTCCCAAAGGGGATTGTTATATTTATATATCTATGAATGCTTATAATAAATAGCCTAAGAGTATGAAAGAGCTTGCTCATTTCCCAAATAAGAATCCTGAAATTTCAATATTTAAGAATGCTTAAGTGGGATATTATTATTAACTTGGCATTTCTGGTTTAACCTCCACCATACGTTGGTCACTGTCGTCCAGAATTAGCTGACAAGTGGCAAGAGCCCCCAATTGCTCCAAGAGACGGGGGGGGGGGGGTTCATGCCTGTTTCACAGAAAAAAGGGGGTTTCCTGGAGGGATTGACAGCTACATAAACATCACTGGGGGGCTGTATGTAGCCCCAGGGTAACAGTGTACTTTGATATATTTATAGTGTAGCAAAATGATCTAATACATTTTGTACCAACCCTTGAAATACATTCATTTTGTCTGATCATATGAAGTTTTCTGAAGTCTAGGTAAATGCTATACTTTGACAATTTTAAGTATTATCGAAATTTTGTGGAGAAACTGAACCTCAATTGCATTTCAACACATAGGAAAAGGATATATTACACATTTAAAGCCAAAAGACAAACAGAGTTTAAGACAAACAGAGGAAATATTATTAATTACCTTCGTCCTGTGCCATGCTTGAGCCCCAAGAGACAAAAAACATTTTCTGGATCAGCCTGGGGATCTTCTTCAGCATCTAATTCATGACTAGAAAGAAAACATAATATATATGTTACAATTCATAGCAAGATGAGGGGGGGAAAACAATAAATTTTCATTGTCTTATTCTTTGAAGTAAGGGTTAACAATTTTTAAAATAATTATAAAACAGCTAACTATGTAGAAAAAGTTATTTCAATTAAATTATAATTTTTCTCAGCTTGTTAACAATGTCAGAAAAGTGTCGCACCTTCAGAAATATCTTTCACAGTATCTCAGGTTTGAAGCAAATGGGTGGCAAGGAGTGGCCTCTAGCTGCTCCAGTTGCAATTGGCCTGAGACCGCAGCAACTGCACAGCCTTGATGGCTTTGGGCCATCTCTGGTGGTCTTGGAGTGACTTCCGGCCATTTTGGGGACATGCATCATCTGAACGCCATGCCCTTGAAGCGGCCAGAAACCATTTCTTTTGGCCTGTCTGTTTTGGGTCTCAGATAATGTTCCTTTTGGTTAAATACTATTTCCAAAGCCATCTTCAGGTCTTCAGTAAAACTGTCATAAATCCTTTTTGCTCAAAAAGCAAATGTATGGGCCTCGGCAGACGACTAATAGAGTCGTCTTGGAGGCCAGGAAGAGGAGCAGCAGCCGCACGCGCGGCGCTCCTTCCTCTTCCTGAGGTTGCCCTCAGAGCTGCCGGCCCTCCGCACGGCCGGCGCTCCCAGGGCAACCTCCCGCCGCAGCATCCGGACACGCTGCGGCAGATAAGTCAGGGAAAGTGCACCCTACGCGTTTAGGGCGCACTTCCCCTGACTTATGAATGGAGCGCTATTTTTGCGCTCCTTTCAGGGACGCCGCAGGAGCGCCGCGGTGCAGAGGCTGCGGTCCCGCAGCGCTCCGTCCGGCGTCGTCCTGGAAGCACTTGTGTGCTTCCCCCCTATGTAACAGTTCTGACTGAAGAACCAATTTTCTCCAATGTAGAAGGTAAATTATGGATAGAACCTAATTCTGAAACAAGGCATAATTTCTTAAATGAAAGCAATTTTCAATACAGTGTCAATAGGCATGTCAAGAGAGAGAACAGATTTCCTTTTGATAATACTGATGTTGATGGCTGAACATAACAACATAGTTAAACATAATAAATATAAGGGTTAATAAGTATAAAGAACTGTACAGAAACTCAGAAGTGCAGGATAAAAAGAAAGTCTGATTGATAACCTGCCTCCTCTTTAATTTGACATGTTTATGTTCAGGTGGCTGTTCATCACCATCGCTGTTATTGTGCGATCCCCCACCTCCTGTGGAATGTGCTTTAGACAGTCCCTGTGGAACTAAAATGGAAACAGAAACTGCATGAGAAAGACATATGAAAGAGTAGGGGAATTTTGACCTGGACATATAGGTCATATTTCAAAGGAAGGAATTGGCAAAACCACTTGAGTATTCCTTGCCTAAGAAAACCCTATGAAATTCATGAGGTTTCCATAAGTCGATAGGCAGTACACACAAACACACTAACCTGTTTGGTTTGAATATCCATATTCAGAAGATGTATCTCTCTTCTTTAGATCCTCATCAGATTTCTCAGTCCGGTTAGAATCACAAGGACAGCACCTTTCCATGCTTGTTAAACTAAGTCCTTGACTATCATTACTATCAACCATGTTTTCCAATTTGCTGTCTTCTGCTCCTTCCGAGCTCAGGTTTATTTTACTGATCTCCATAAGAATGTCATTATTATACTGATCACCATTTAGAATTGGATTACCTTCACAGCTGGCAACAGAAGGAAGAGGAGAGCAGAAACACGAGTCCAGAACTTCTCTGCACTCTCTGTCTGCACTAACATTCTGTGTCTTTCCTTGCTCTGTTTCTAGCTTACTTGTATTCATTTCTGGACTACTATTATGTGCAACATCTACAGTCCAACCTTGATTTGCCCAGTAGTGAAACTGTTCCCAGTAATACCAGTATAGTTCATTATAGTGCTGCTCCCATTTTCCCTTCATTTCACAATTATTCCAAGGCTCACTTAATGATAAAAGCTCAGAATTTACATCCTCCTGTTTTGCCTGCCAACTTTTCCAAAGAAGTTCTTCTCCATATTCGCCCCAATATATTTCCCATTTTTCTTTCATATGCTCCTCAAGTTGGACTTCTCCATTTTCACAGTGTTCATCAATGTCTTTTTTAATTAAGGATGGATCATCAGAAAGAGAGTGGCTATCTTCAATCTCAGGGTCCTCTTCCAAAGTCTCCTTCATTATGTTAAGAATATCTTTTTGCAACACCTTTTTCTTTTTTTTCTTTTTCTTAATCACTTTGTTACCTCTCTTATGAGTATTCTCTGATTCCTGAAAAAGATTAAGTAATACACTAATTTGTGTATGGAATGTAAAGTTCTGATGCAACAGAATTGTGTCATTTATTTAATACAGGCCTATGGCATCGCTAGACTGTAACACAACCAAGTGATCACAATGCCATGCCAGTTTCATCATCTGCAACTTGGAATAATCTTAATTTAACAACCCAGCAGAATTTGCTTTTTGATTGTGCTTCCATCCAAACCTTTCCATCCACATTTTATAAAAGCCTATTTTTCCTGTTCTTTTCACACATTTAAATCTAACTCACTGTGCAGCAGGGATGGGAATCATGTCCTCTAGACTCAACAGCCCTAGCCAGAATAATCAATGGTGATGAATGCTGAGAGCCCAGCAGTACCTGGAGGATCACATGATACTCATCAGAAGTAGCCAAGATGCACTGCAAAGAGGCTGTTTGAGAAATTAGGTTAATTTAAAAGCATAGGTTTTTCTCTTTTGACTTATTGTTTAAATCAGGGGTAGGCAACCTTTCCCCTTTAAGGGCTGAGGGACTTCAGCTCCCAGAAGCCTCAGCCATGTTGGCCAATAGTCCCATGTTGGCCAATAGCTCCTGGGATTCTGGGAGCTGAAGTTCCTCGGCCCTTAAAGGGGAAAGGTTGCCTACCCCTGGTTTAAATCCACAAGCATCCATAGGTTGAGGATAAAAGCTAAAGAATACAAGACTCCTTTAACAATAGGAAAGTGTTTCAGAACTGTTTCTATGATTTACTGAGTAGTACAATGTGTTCATCCTACCAAATATTCTAAAGTTTCTAGAATAGCTTTTGAAAACAGGCCTTTTGAATCCACAGATCAGTTTAGCCAGAAAAAAATTGTGCCTTAAAATGCTGTTTGTCAATTTTGAAAGGATGTTCATTTATTCATTTTTAACTGCCATTAAATCAACTCACATTTTCACTTACATTTATAAATATCTTTTAATGCTATTGCATTTGAGAATTCTTTAATCGCCTTAATTTGATGACTCATCATGAAGTCATCAACAAAAAAATACATTCTTTTAATTTCGGGGGGAAAATCTCTCTAACTTGATTTTGCTATGAAAAATATTCAGTGTAAATTCAAAACATTGTCAAAATTAAGATTAACAAAAATGCAGAGGATCTGTTAGACCTTGTTTGTTAACTGCTCAGGTTATTTTTCACATCAATAGTTTAAAATAATACAGAAAAACAGCAGTATAAAAATAAATGGAATTTTTACCACCATAGTCTTATGGGTTGCCACCCCGCCAAATTGTACAGGCAAACCCATACTCTTCATAAGTTCCGTCTCTGAATCTAGTTCAGTGTCTTCCACTCCAGGGGCATGGCTGTGTGATGACAAGTTAGCAATCCTAAAGGCATCATGTTTCTGCTCTTTGTTCTCATCTTCCGTTACTTGATCTTCCCCTGTTAACATCCAATAAAATGCTGGAATTACACTTTAATTTCATCTTCAATCTGCTACAGATTTCTGATACAGAAAAACAATACTAGCATTTTTTTTTCTGAGGAAGAGCAAACATTTTTTTAAAAAAATAAACATTCCTCATTTAGGAAAATCCTTTCAGGATTTTTTTTTATTTTAAGGATCTCTTGAATATGCCAATATACAATAGGTATATACCGTATTTTTCGGCATATAAGACGCACCCAATTTTAAAGGAGGAAAATCTAGAAAAAAAAGATTCTTAACCAAATACTGTAGTAAAATATTTTATATCAACTGTATAAAGTTAACAGCAGTTTAAGAACAATTTTAAGTTGTAAATGTAAATTTAAGCCAGCAGCAGGGCCAGGTATTGCACAAATTCCCTGCCCAACTTTCTTGCAAGTCTCCTGTCGCCTTATGGTGACTCCATGAATTTCTTAGGGATTTCTTAGGCAAGGAAGACTCGAGAAGTGGTTTTGCCAGTTCCTTCCTCTGAAATACAGCCTGCAGCACCTGGGATTCTTTGGCGGTCTCTCATCCAAGGACTATCCAGGGCTGACCCTGCTTAGATTCCAAGATCAGATGGACTGGTACCTTTGGAGTTTTTAGGCCATTGTCTTATGGAGTAATTTATGGCTTATTTTGACCCTACCATGAGGGTTTTCTTGTAAGATTTCTTCAAGGGGTTTTTTTTTGCCATTTCCATCCTCTGAGGCTGAGAGAGTGTGATTTGGCCAGAGTAATCCAGTGCCCTGGAGTAATTTCTGGCTCATTTTGACACTACCATGAGGGTTTTCTTGGCAGATTTCCTCAGAGGAGGGAGTTTGCCATTTCCACCCTCTGAGGCTGAGACAGTGTAACTTGGCCAGGGTAATAATCCAGTGCCTTGGAGTAATTTCTGGCTCATTTTGATCCTACCATGAGCGTTTTCCTGGCAGATTTCCTCAGAGGAGGGAGTTTGCCATTTCCACCCTCTGAGGCTGAGACAGTGTAACTTGGCCAGGGTACGAATCCAGTGCCTTGGAGTAATTTCTGGATCATTTGGATCCTACCATGAGCGTTTTCCTGGCAGATTTCCTCAGAGGAGGGAGTTTGCAATTTGCACCCTCTGAGGCTGAGACAGTGTAACTTGGCCAGGGTACTAATCCAGTGCCTTGGAGTAATTTCTGGATCATTTGGATCCTACCATGAGCGTTTTCCTGGCAGATTTCCTCAGAGGAGGGAGTTTGCAATTTGCACCCTCTGAGGCTGAAACAGTGTAACTTGGCCAGGGTACTAATCCAGTGCCTTGGAGTAATTTCTGGATTATTTGGATCCTACCATGAGCGTTTTCCTGGCAGATTTCCTCAGAGGAGGGAGTTTGCAATTTGCACCCTCTGAGGCTGAGACAGTGTAACTTGGCCAGGGTACTAATCCAGTGCCTTGGAGTAATTTCTCGATCATTTGGATCCTACCATGAGCGTTTTCCTGGCAGATTTCCTCAGAGGAGGGAGTTTGCAATTTGCACCCTCTGAGGCTGAGACAGTGTAACTTGGCCAGGGTACTAATCCAGTGCCTTGGAGTAATTTCTGGATCATTTGGATCCTACCATGAGCGTTTTCCTGGCAGATTTCTTCAGAGGAGGGAGTTTGCAATTTGCACCCTCTGAGGCTGAGACAGTGTAACTTGGCCAGGGTACTAATCCAGTGCCTTGGAGTAATTTCTGGATTATTTGGATCCTACCATGAGCGTTTTCCTGGCAGATTTCCTCAGAGGAGGGAGTTTGCAATTTGCACCCTCTGAGGCTGAGACAGTGTAACTTGGCCAGGGTACTAATCCAGTGCCTTGGAGTAATTTCTCGATCATTTGGATCCTACCATGAGCGTTTTCCTGGCAGATTTCTTCAGAGGAGGGAGTTTGCAATTTGCACCCTCTGAGGCTGAGACAGTGTAACTTGGCCAGGGTACTAATCCAGTGCCTTGGAGTAATTTCTGGATCATTTGGATCCTACCATGAGCGTTTTCCTGGCAGATTTCTTCAGAGGAGGGAGTTTGCAATTTGCACCCTCTGAGGCTGAGACAGTGTAACTTGGCCAGGGTACTAATCCAGTGCCTTGGAGTAATTTCTGGATTATTTGGATCCTACCATGAGCGTTTTCCTGGCAGATTTCCTCAGAGGAGGGAGTTTGCAATTTGCACCCTCTGAGGCTGAGACAGTGTAACTTGGCCAGGGTACTAATCCAGTGCCTTGGAGTAATTTCTTTCCACCCCCGTCCTGGGTGCTCCAATGGACTCTTCCTGGGATGGGAGGATGTCCTCTGACCCCAGGAAGAGTCCATTGAAGCACCCAGGATGGGGGTGGAAAGAGGAGGAGCACATTCAACTAGCCAGGAAAAGAGGACTCTTTCCACCCCCGTCCTGGCTGCTCCAATGGGCTCTTCCTGGGATGGGAGGAGCCCACTGGAGCACCGAGGCTCAGGCTGAAATGAGGCCTACTTTTAGCCTAGGCCTCGGCAGTTTGCCCTCAGCTTTTATATTCACTTCATTAGGCGCAGCAACTTCCCCACCCTCGTTTTGGGGAAGAAAAAGTGCGTCTTATATGCCGAAAAATACGGTAATTTACAGAAGTGTTTTTTTCAAAACTGTGTTTGTACCTAGATTAATTTAATTATTTTAAAAACTCAAACATTTAGAGAACTATGGGGCATCATTCACTTCTGCAGGCATAATTACAAGAGCCAGTTTGAAATGCTGAGCTTTTGCTTTCAGAAGTGGGAGGATGGCAACACACTCCCCTCCTGGAGACTCCTACCTGCTTGCCCTAAACATCTGTTCTGGAGGGAGTTTTCAGAGCAGAATTTTGGGAATTGCAGAGGGCTGGGCATGAAATATTTCTGTAGTGTGTTTTAGACCATTATCTCATAGAGGAAATTCAAAACATGCATTTAAAACCAGATATTATAAGCATAATATGGCTGCAGAGTAAGAGGGCTATATGGTTGCAAAAATATTTATTTATATTCCATGCATATCTTACCTAAACTGTTATCTTCCTCTTTGACATAAAATCCCTTTAAGCCTAGCTTATACAGTTTCCGATCCCTGGAAGAAAAGGCACAAATACATTACTTTTAAAAATAAATGAAATACTGGAGAATGAAGAAAAAGTATACAAAAAAGAGGTCTTCTCCATACTACATTTATAATTTGAGGCCACTACCCTAGCATTCACTCAATATTTCAATACAGGACTCAACTTGTCTATAGGTTGGAATAAATATTCTATAATGTACCTTGTCTACAGAGGGAAAAGGGGTTATCAAATTTACAAAATGAATAAAGTGCTGCCATTAAACAGAATAAAGAAGATCAAAGCATCCATTCTAAAACTATCACTGACAAGAGATATCAAGTTAGAATTCCTTGGAGCTGTAGGATGTCCATTAAACCAATGGTTCTCAACCTTTGGTTCTCCAGATGTTTTGGACTTTAGCTTCCACAATTCCTGATTGCTTTTGTTTGCATATTGATTGACATTGCCCCTACTGGCTGGGACTTCTGGGAACTGAAGCCCAAAACATCTTGAGGACCAAATGCTGAGAACCACTGCTCTAAGTAGTCCTCCCACATTAACTCTGAAACAAATATTGACCTAGCCTGCTTAGATTGAAGTGTTAGGCAGAGTCATTATCCACAGGAAGATTATGGATGTCCTAACTGTTCAATCTTGAGCATCACTTCCTCAAAATAATTTTTAAATTTATATCTTTCTACTCTGCCCTTTAAATATATTATCAAGGTGGCTTATAATAAAATATTTAAAACACCATAAAATACCAAAAAAGATAAATAGTGGTATGAAAGCAATATGCAAACAAAAGCAATCAAAAACATGTAACCTTCCACCCTCCAAATGCTACAGTAATAAAACATGTTTCTTCAATAGCACAAAAACACAGAGGAGAAGCAAATTAATTTCTCTGGGTAGAGTATCAGAAAGTTAGGGCACCATCACCCCCCCCCCCTAAGTAGCCACCCACTGATCAAACCTCAGAGGACAAAGGAAACCTTTGGTGAAGATTTAAATGCTTTTGTATTGTTTTAAATTTGTTGTTAGCTGCCTGGAGTCTCTATATTGGGAGAAAGGTTGGATATGAATAATCATTATCATCTCACAATCCTTCAGGCAAACATATGTGGAGATACCTTGCCCACAAGTTGCAAAATCCTTTAAAGCACTGCTTCTTGGATCTTATTTATTGCCACGGACTGTGCCCAGTGCCTACAACTGTTTCTTTCTATCCCTAAAACTCCCTGCAGACCAGGAGCCAGTATAGATCATAGACTGGCACCAACCCATGGACTACCAATTTGAGCAGTCCTCCTTTAAAGGGCAAGACCAATACTTGTGAATTAGGTCGGTGGAAGATAGTAAAGTTGGTGAACAACTGACCCAATATATTCAAAAAGCCCAGTCTAGTAGCTAATACTCCTATATTCTGTATTGACCGCATCTGGCAAACTGAAGCCCAATATGTTCAATAGCACAACAGCAATATTCCCCAAATTCATTAAAAGAAAGGGAAATTCCAGGCTTTTATCCCAAACCTAACCAGCAAAAAGCAGATTCTAATAAGCACATTCCTAACCTCTTCCTTGGATAATTATGCAGCTGAACTGAACTCCCACTGAAATCAATGTGTCTTAAGTCAGGACTATAGATGTGAAGGCCCAGAAAAAAATGTGGGAAAAATCCCTGGAAAAAACAGAAAGCAAATTGAAAAAATTTTAAAAAGAAGAGAGAAAATCAATTATGGAATGTTTTATTTTAGCATGATTCAGGGGAAAAAAAAGGAAAACAAAACAAAACACCCCCCCCCCATTTTTACTCAGGCCTTCCCATCTCTAGTCAGGACTAAGTAAACAAGCTGAGAGCCAGTGGTTCGAGCATTGATGTACGACTCTGGAGATCAGGGTTCGAATCCTTGCAAGGCCATTGAAACCCACTGGGTAACCTTAGCAAGTCACACTCTCTCAACTTTAGAGGAAGGCAATGGCAAATGCCCTCTGAAGAAACTTGCCAAGAAACCTGTGATAGCATGCTGTAAGTCGGAAACGACTTGAAGGCACATAACAATAAAAGCGAAATAGTTAGCCCACTGATTTCTATTCAGCCAAATACTATGAAATTCATGGGTTTGCTGTAAGCTGATAGGCAACTTGAAGGCAAATTTGTTGTTAAGTCAGTATATAAACAAGACATCTCCAAGATCTACATCCAATGCACTCTGCTAATCACTGCCAAAACAATTTTGATACTTCCCAGCCACTGGGCTGGTGATGGTGGGTCTCTTTCACATTATTTCCCACTACAATTCCACTGCACCAGCCATGGCTGATCCTGTTGAAATCTGAGGTCTGGTGAGGCACTAGAACTCTCTTAAGAATTCAAAATGCTCCTCCCTACACTGTAAACCCCAGGATTCAATAGGATGTTGCCAAGGCAGTTAAAGTGGAACGATAGTGTGATAATTTAAAAAGCCATGGTCTCATCCTGCAGAACAGCTATGCAACTAAGGCTGTGTCTATAGTCGGCCCTTGGTATCTGCTGGGGTTTGGTTCCAGGACCCGCTGTGGATATCAAAATCTATGGATGTTCACGTCCCATTAAATAAAATGGTGCCCCTTATATAAAATAGCAAAATCAAAGTTTGCTTTGTGGACTATATATATATATTGTGTGGTTGAATCTGTAGATAAAGAATCTGTGGATATGGAGGGCTGACTGCACTCTAGAAATAACACAGTAGTGCTTTAGCTCCATCCTAGCCTGGGGTTTGTAGTTTTACCAGGTCTTTAGCCTCTTCTGCCAGAGTAGTTGCCCCACAAAACTACAAATCCCAGGATACTATAGGATGGTGCCGAAAGTGGCATCAAACTGCATTATCCATACACTCTAGAAATAACGCAGTAGTACTGTAGCTTCATCCAATGACATCCTGGGATCTGTAGTTTTACTGGGTCTTTAACCTTTGTCAAAGAGTGCTGTTGCTTTATGCTCTCGTTGTTGTGTGCCTTCAAATAGGCGATCCTAAGGAGGTCTCTTATCATGGGGTTTTCTTGGCAAGATTTGTTCAGAGGTTTGCCATTGCCTTCCTCTGAGGCTGAGAGAGTGTGACTCACGCAAGGTAATTCAGGTCCAAAGCACAATGCAGAAATAATCCAGTTTGAGACCTTTATTTCAGTGAGTCTCAAAAGTGCTACAAGATCTCTCTCCATACTGATTTTTCAGACTAACACGGCTATATCTTTGAATTCTATCAGTCTGAGACCACTTTTAACAGTCCTGGCTCAGTGCTAGGGAATTGTGGTACTAAAGCTGTCTCTGACAGAGAAAAGCTGTCTCACAAAACTACAGTTCCCAGAATCCCTTAGCATTGGGCCAGGGCAATTAAAGCAGTCTCAAATTGGTAGAATTCAAAAGATATAGCTGTGTTAGTCTGAAGAATCAGTATGGAGAGAGATCTTGTAGCACCTTTGAGACTCAGGGCCTGTACAGACTGCCAGAAATAATCCATCTTGAGATCACTTTAACTTCCCTGGCTCAATGCTAGGGAATTCTGGGAACTGTAGTTTTGTGAGAGCCTTCCTGTCAGAGAGCTCTAGTGCTACTATAAACTACAATTCCCAGGACTCCCTAGCACTGGGCTCAGTGCTAGGGAATCATGGGAAGTGTAGTTTAGTGTGGCACCAGAGTTCTCTGACAGAGAAGGTTCAATGCCTCAGAAAAAACTACAATTCCCATAATTCCCTAGCAATGAGCCAGGACAGTTAAAGTGGTCTCAAGCTGGATTATTTCTGGCAGTCTATTCAGGCCCTCACTGAAATAAAAGTCTCAGACTGGATTATTTCTGCATTGTGCTTGGGACCTGAATGACCTTGGATGAGTCACACTCTCTCAGCCCGAGAGGAAGGCAACGGCAAACTTCCTCTGAACAAATCTTGCCAAGAAAACCCTATGATAAGGGCCCCCCTGGCCATCCCAGAGTCGTAGCCCAACGCTCCAACCTCGCTGACTGTTGTCTCGCAGAACTACAAATCCCAGGATTCCATCGGACGGCGCCACAGGCGGCTCAAGCGGCGTGAAAATGCATTATCTCTTCAGTGCAGATACCCCTCAAAAAGCGGCGGCAAAGGACTCACTCGACGAAGGCGCGGGAGCATAAGCAGAGGATGCTCTTGGCGCCCTTCCCGCTGCCTTCCTCCTCTTCTTTCTCTTTCTGCAGGAAGAGCAGCAGCTCCGCCACCAACATGGCGGCCCTTCTCTCAGGCGGACGAAAAACGTGACCGGACCAAGCTCCCGGGAGCCGATAGGAGGTGGGCTTCCGGCGGAAGTGGTTTCTCACCAGGCGTCACCACCAGGAGGGGCGGGGCCAAGGGAGGCCCTCTTACAGTTTCTGAGGGAATCATGACGGGGAAGCACGTTCCTTGGCTCTGCAGAGTGACCAGACCATCCTCCTTTCCCAGGACCTGCCCTCCATTTCATCCTTCTGCCCTGGAGGAATGTCAGAATGTCCTCCAGGCGTCCTCCTTTTCCAGGACACGTCCTCCATTTCAGTCTTTTGCCCAGGAGGAATTTCAAAATGTCTCCCATTTTGGGAATGAACCAAGTGGCCAGGCGTCCTCCTTTCCCAGGACACATCCTCCACCTCAGCCTTCTGTCCAGGAGGGATTCCAGAATGTCCTCCATTTTGAGCATGATCCACGTGGCCAGTTGTGGCCCTCCTTTTCCAGCACATGTCCTCCATTTCCGCCTTCTGCCCAGGAGAAATTCCAAAATGTCCTCCATTTAGAGCAGGACTAAGAAGCATGGATTTATATTTCTATTATTTGTACAATAGACTTATATTTCTATTATTCTAAGAAGCATGGATTTATATTTCTATTACTCTGTTATTATTATATTCTATTATTATATTGTTCTGTTATTATATTATATTATATTAGTTTTTATTGGGTCATGTCCCTATATTTTTCTTGAATTACCTCCATTTTGTGGTGCCTTGTTCTCCTTTGTGGTTAGGATATCTGGTTACCCTGCCATTTCAATCCTCTGAGGCTGAGAGAGTGTGGCTTGCCCAGGGTGACCAGATGTCCTCCTTTTCCAGGACATAGCCTCCATTGCAGCCTTCCATCCTGAAGAAATTCCAAAATGGCCTCCATTTTGAGCAGGACTAAGAGGCATGGATTTATATTTATAGAACTGTTTTTTAAAGCTTTTTATAGGGTCATGCCCCTCCATTTTTCCTGAATGTCCTACATTTTGCAATGCCTTGTCCTCCTTTGCAGTTAGGACATCTGGCCATCCTGCCACTGCCATCCTCTGAGGCTGAGAGAATGTGACTTGCCCAAGGTCACTGGGCTTTCATAGCTGAGCAGGGATTTGAACCCAGTTCTCCAGAGCCATAGTCCAATCCTCAAACCACTACAGACTGGCTCTACCAGAAACATTCTCAGCCTAAAAAGTTTGCTTTCCCCTCCTCCTCCTTAAATAGTAAGTGGGGGGGGGGGGACACTTGCAATCATTTAAAAGGTGAATTCACCCTGGGAACTCCCAAAAGTCACAATTCACTATTTTGGGGGCAGAAAAGGGATGGCCTAAGGAATGAAGGCGTCAAACTAAACAGCCTTGGGGGATTTCAGTCTGTACTGTGGCATTTCAGTCTGTACTGTTCCACCTCTGCCTCAATTTTAAAATGCTGTAGTGCCTAATATGTATGTGTGTTTCTTAAGGGAGTGCCAAGTCACATGTTCCCTTGGTTCCAAAAATGGTTTTCCAAATGTTCCAGAATATGGGAGGAATAATAATAATAATAATATAAAATTTATTTGTACCCCACCCCTCTGAGAACAATAGGGGCAGCTAACAACAATTAAAATTACATACAGTATAAATCCAAAAAAGGCCCCAAACCTACCCACCCCTTTAAAAAGTATTAAATCAAAAGCAATTAAAACATTTTAAGTAAATAACATATAATAAAATCAGGTCATAAACAACAATACTATAATAAGACAAGCAGAGTAGCAGGAGGATCCAAGATGGGAAAGGGTTGAATAGGTGAGTTCCTGAGGCTGGGAAATCTGTTCTGGAAAGGCCTGCTGGAAGAGATCTGTCTGTTTAGTGCTGTAATCTGACGGATCTCTTTATGGGAATTCTGTAAGGTTAGGAACATTTTGCACAGCCTTAGAGCGTAAAATGACAATAATTTTATCTGTTCTATAATTAATTCTTAGGGCCTAAATACCCTAAATGCACCAGATCCTGTTGGACCTGCACTTAGGCAGAAAAAAATGAAATGCGTAGATAGAGGATGGGGGACACCTGGCTTAATGAGACTACATGTAAAAGGGATCTAGGAGTCCCAGTAGACCACAACTTGAACATGAGTCAACAGTGTGATGTGGCAGCTAAAAAGGCCAATGCAATTCTGTCTGCATCAATAGAAGTATAGTGTCGAGATCAGGGGTCGGCAACCTACGGCCCGCAGGCCGCACCCGGCCCGCCGATCCCTGCTGACCGGCCTCTGCTGTCACCCTCCGCTGCCGCTGCCGTGCGCTCCCACCACCGTGCTGCCGTGCCCATTGTGGCCGCCATTTTGTTTGCCAAAATGGTGGCTGCAACTCATTTGTGCATGCGCAGTACTCCAGAGCCAGCATTGTCAGAGACTACTCTGTGATCATGCGGCCAGCATCATTGCACAGAATGCTGTTTACCTTCCCACCAAAGTGGTAGCTATTTATCTACTTGCACTTTTACATGCCTTTGAACTGGTAGGTTGGCAGACACTGGGACTAGTGATGGGAGCTAATATTATGTACATACTTTTATGTGGTTAAAGTGAAAAACTTGGTAAGATGTGGTGTTTTTAAAGAAAATCTAAAAAAATGAAATTTTTAATTTTTAAAATTTTAAAGAAATATTTATTTATTTATTTTTAAAAAATAAACCTGGAGCTTCTCCTTTCGCCTTCTGCTGGGCCTCACTCCACTCACACTATCTCTTCAGACTTTTAAAGGGACGCAGGTGAATAGCACAGCCTGTTTCTGCCAAAAACATGTTTGGGGAGCAGTGGTCTCACATTATCTTAGGGGGTCAGCTGGTGCAGCCCTCACTCCCTGCATCCTCATAGTGGTGCCCCTGATTACAATTGACCCTTGAAGGTAGCCTTTTCCTATTACTTTTCCCCCATCTAATTCCAAAGAAGCCAAATCAGTGCCTGGCATTTATGATTACTGGATTGGGGTGAACAAACTGAAGCTTAATCCAGCCAAGACAAAGGCACTTGCTTGCTTGCTTATTTCTTTATTTCCAGGATTTATACCATGCCTTTCTCCCACAGTGGGATTCAAAGTCCCTCACAGTGGGCTTCTGGTCACTCAAAAGTTACAGTGCCATAATAATAATGATGGTGATGATGTTCTGGGCACCACAATTCAAAAAGGATGTTGACAAATGGACCATGTCAAGAGGAGGGCAACCAAAATGGTGAAGGGTATGGAAACCATGCCCTATGAGGAGAGACTTAGGGAGCTGGGTGTGTTTAGCCTGGAGGAGAAAAGGTTAAGAGATGATACAGTAAGAGATGTTTGAAAGGGTGTCATACTGAAGATGGAACAAAGCTTGTTTCGTGCTGCTCCAGAGCATAGGACCCGGAGCAATGGATTGAAACTACAGGAAAAGCGATTCCACCTCAACATTAGGAAGAACTTCCTGACATTAAGAGCTGTTTGACAGTGCAGCACACTCCCTCTGAGTGTGGCGGAGCTTCCTTTGGAGGTTTTTAAACAGGCTGGATAGCCATCTGACGGGTACTTTGATACTGTATTCCTGCATGACAGGGTGTTGGACTGGATGGCCCTTGTGTTCTCTTCCAACTCTATGATTTTATGATTCTAATAATGATAATGGATTTTATTTCTTACCCACCTCTCCCCAAGATTCGAGACAGGGTACATAGATGAAAACACATTTAAATATGTTAAGCTAAAACATATAAACATAGGACACACTAAAATCATCCAGCATAAAATTAAAATATCCCAATTTAAAATTCATAGTTTAAAATTGACTGGGTGGGCCTGCTGGAAGAGATCAATCTTAGATAGCATGTTTAGCTGTCAAATCTGTACCGGCCGGTCATTCCACTATTTAGAGGTGACTGATGAAAGTACTCCTGGTCTCTGTCCTAGGTCTGGAAGCCCACATTTTGGTAGTGGCCGGGAGAGCATTTGCACAATTAAAGCTAGTGGGCCAGCTGCTGTTCTTCCTGGAGAAGAGCCTGTATGAACTGGCCATGGTAACACATCCTTTGGTTACGTTTCATTTGGATTAGTGTAATGCACTCTGTGTGGAGCTGACTTTGAAAAATGCCTAGAAACTTCAGTGAGCCTGAAGAGCTGCAACCAGATTATTAACTGGGGCCACAGGGAGGATTCAGCTCTTTTCTTAAAAGAGTTCCACTTGCTTCTGGTCTGTTTCTGGTCACAATTCAGTTTGGTTATGAAACTATATGGTTATGGTCTATATGGCTTGGGTACAGGCTATTTGAGTGGCTCTGTCTAACTATATGAGATTGCCCAGTCTCTAAAATCTTTGGGAAGGCCTTTCTGTCAGAATCATCACGTTCCCAGGTACATTTGCTGGGAACAAGGGGCAGGATCTTCTCAGTAGTTGCCCTCAAGCTTTGGAACTCTTTCCCCAGGGAAGCTATGGCTTCCTCCTTATTCTTTTTCTGCATGTGAATGCAAACTTCATTATTCCAACAGGCTGCTGGCTCATTTATTCATTGATTGCAATAAGCATTTAATGATGTGCTGTTTGTTGAATTTTATATTCTGTATTTAAAATTGTTTTAATTTTGTACATTCTTTAATTGCTTTTTAAAATAACACACACACATACATGTTGAAACTGTTGTATGCTTTAAATCTGCACTGGTGTTAGTATTTTGTATGGTTCCTTGAGTCCTACCACTAGGGAAAAGGTGGGATAAAAATGGAATGAAGGATTTACAAGGCCTTCTGTTAGCACATGGAAAAGTTTTGTTTTATTTATTTATGAGATTTGCATATTACCTCACAATATAAGATTCTCTGGGATGCATACAATGTTAAAAAACAAAAACAATTTAGATTCAAATTGAAACATAAGACCATAAAATCAAAGGTATCAAAAGAAGGAAAATGAAGCGAAGTGTTTTTTTTGTATATTTAAATTTTCCACTACAATGAAAATATTTTGTACCTTCACTATGTTCATTGTCTTTTGTACACCAAGTATTTTCAGTGCCAATTATATTAATTACCTGGTTGCAAAACAACAAAATGTGTGGAGGGGAAATCAAAGGACGTGTATGCTTTTTTTCCCTGCAAGGTAATAGAAAAAACAGGTGGGGGAGGTGAGGCTGCCTAGACTTTGCTCTCAAGTTGTTTCGGACTTATGGCAACCCTTAGGTGAACTTAATGTTCTTGGCAACATTTGTTCAGAGGGCGCTTGCCTTTGCCTTCCTCTGAGACTGAGAGAGTGTTACTTGCCCAAGGTCATCTTGTGGGTTTTGGTGGCTGAGTGAGGATTTGAACCCTGGTCTCCACAGTCATAGTCCAGTGTTCAAACCACTACACTAAAGTATGGATTTATTTCACACTAAAGCAGAACAGGATTTTAAACTAGCCCATATGTGTGCATTTGACACATTGTGCAATTTAACCCTTGGAATAAGATCTTAAGATCTGGGTAAGTACACAGAGGAGAAGGTGATATTTCAGGTAACATGATCCTATTGTTAAACCGAGCCTGGCCTAGGAGAGCATCTGACAAAGCAGAATCATAATACAGGTTGAGTATCCCTTATCTGAAATGCCTGGGACCAGATGAGTTTTGGATTTCAGATTTTTGGGGATTTTGGAATATTTGCATACACATCATGAGATATCTTGGAGATGGGATCTAAGTATAAACATGCAATTCATTTATGTTTTGCATACACTATAGACACATTGCCTAAAGGTAATTTTATACACAATATTTTTAATTTGTGCATGAAACAAAGTTTATATACACTGAACCACCAGAAAGCAAAGGTGTTGCTATCTCAGCCACCCATGTGGGCAATTTTGGAATATTTTGAACTTTGGATTTCTGAATAAGGGATACTCAGCTTGTATGGGCTGCTTGCTCTCAGTTACTAATACAGCAGCCCTGTTTGGGATCAACTGCAGTTTTCAACCTCTTTTTAAAGGCAGTGCTGCATGAAACAAAGTGAAATAGCCTAAACATGGCATTACCAGAATATAGGTAATTTGGGCAAGCTATCGCTTTCAAGGTTAAATCAAGCGAAGCTATTAAAGGGCCATAAAGTTGTTTCAGTCTTTAATGACAGCAGCTGATTAAGCGTCCCAAGCTTGTAAATTTGGTGATTTAAGGCAGGATGGGGCAACTACTGGCTCTCCAGATGTTATCAGCATAGGCAATAGCAAGGCGTGATGGGAGTTGCAGTAACATTTGGACAGCCCAAGTTGCCAACCTCTGCTTGCAATTTCCATTTGAAATGGGATGAATTAATTCACCTGGGTGGATGAGCTACCAGCCAATATTTCTCTTATGGTTGGATCTGTCTATTGCCTTATGATGAAATAAAGAAACCACCCTTGCTCTTGAAGCTCCGTTATTAAATATGTAACACTTTAATAAAGATTTCATGACACCTGCCTCTTTGAACGCTGACTAGTTTTTCATCCGCCCAAAGAATAAGGAAATATATTCCTTTTACTTCCTTCCTTGTATTCATAAGAAATTACTCAACATTATTTTGAGGTTTGTTAAAGTGCCTCAATTGCTCAGAGCATGGTATTTTTTATACCCCAGTATGAGGGCCAGTGGTTTAAGCATTGGACTACGACTGGAGACCAGGATTCAAATCCCCACTTGAGCATAAAAATCCACTGGATGACCCTGGGCAAGCCACACTGTCTCAGCCTCAGAGGATGGCAATAGCAAACCCCCTCTGAAGAAACTTGGCAAGAAAACCCTATGATAGGGTTTTAGGGTTTCCATAAGTCCAAAATGACTTGGACTCACACAACAACAAACACTTTTGCTTTCTTAAGTAAGTGCTCATATGCCCCTGAAGGTAAAGGTATTCCCTTCCATGGGAGGCAAGACTAGGCTGGCCGCTTTCCTGCTTTCCTTTTGCCAGCAAGAAAATACATTTTTATTTAAGCAGGCTTTTAAATATATAAGCATGAAAGGGTGGCTTTTATATGGAGGTGTGTGTGTTTTAGTTATTTTTTTTTATGTTTTTATGTCCATTTTATACTGTTTTAACTAGATGATTTTAATTGTTTATTAAAAATGTAATCTTTAAAAAATGTTTTCATCTTGTGAGCTGCCTTGGGTCCCTTTCTAGGAGTAAGGTGGCATAAAAATGAAATAGATACATAGACGGACAAACAGATAACATTCGGTAATTCCTGACCCAATGGACTCAAATAAGTTGTAAACTGCCTTTGAGTTGATCCCAACTTATGGTGACCCTATGGATGAGACATCTCCAAGGTTCCCTATCATTCACTGCTCTGCTTTGCAGTGGTTCTGATCCTATCTCTCTCTCTCTCGGGCAGATCTCAGAGGGTGAGGCTCGGAGACAGTTGCTCTACTAGAAAAGAGCTTAATTGTGGCATCCCTCAGGGCGCCATCCTGTCCCCGATGCTATTTAACATTTATATGAAGCTGCTGGGAGAAATCATCCGGAGACATGGGGCGGCATGTTATCAGTATGTTGATGACACCCAGATATACTTCTCCATGACCTGGTTGTCAACTTCGACTTCAGATGGTGTCTCTCCTCTCAATGACTGTCTGCAGGCTGGAATGGACTGGATGAGGAAAAACAGATTGAGACTGAATCCAGACAAAACGGAGGTACTAACAGTCACAGGCCCAAAACCAGGTCTGGGAATACAACTCCCAGTCCTGGATGGAGTCACACTTTCCTCCAAGGACTGTGTTTGCAGTCTGGGGGTGCTCCTGGATCCGTCACTCCAGATGTTTAATCACGTAAATGCGACGGTCAAGAGTGCCTGTTATCAGCTTCGGCTGATACGCCAGCTGTGCTCTTTCCGGGAAACTAGGGATCTTGAAATTGTAGTACATGCGCTGGTAACCTCCCATCTTGATTTCTGCAATGCGCTCTGCATGGAGCTACCCTTGTGCTTGACCCGGAAACTTCAATTAGTTCAGAATATAGCAGCCAGGTTGGTCACTGGTGTCTCCAGAAGAGAGCATATAACACCTGTGTTAAAAACTCTCCACTGGCTGCCTATTAGTTTCTGGGCACAGTACAAGGTGTTGGTTATGACCTTTAAAGCCCTACATGGCTTGGGTCCAACCTATCTTTGGGACCACCTCCTGCCATACAATCCTCCCCATGAACTCCGGTCCTCTGGGAGGAATCTGCTACAGCCTATAAAAACTAGGCTGTCAGTGACCTCCCAGAGGGCTTTCTCTGCCTCCGCTCCCAGATTATGGAATGGCCTGCCGGATGAGATCCGTCTTATTACCACCCTTGACAGCTTCAAAAAAGCTGTCAAGACGGATCTTTTCTGCAGACCTTCCCTGAATAACTATCCCGGCCCAAAGATTTTGGCTAACTCGCTTCCCTGAGCTGTCACTGTTTATTTTAAGCTGCTGCTTTAATTGTTCTAGGTTCTTTTTTTAATTTATTTTATTCTATGTTTTAAATCTCTACTAGTTTAATATTGTTAAGGGGAGGGTGGGTTAGGGAATTGATATATGTACTGATGTTTTTAACTGGTGTAAGCCGCCCCGATTGCGCTGCAGAGGGGCGGGATAAAAATAAATTTTATTATTATTATTATTATTTTCTGTAAATTCATACCAGTGACCTCCTTTGTAGAGTCCATCCATCTAGCCCAGGGGTAGGTAACCTTTCCCCTTTAAGGGCCGAGGGACTTCAGCTCCCAGAAGCCTCAGCCATGTTGGCCAATAGTCCCATGTTGGCCAATAGCTCCTGGGATTCTGGGAGCTGAAGTCTCTCGGCCCTTAAAGGGGAAAGGTTGCCTACCCCTGATCTAGCCTGAGGTCTTCCTCTTTCTGCTCTCCCCCACCTTTCCCAGCATTATTGTCTTTTCCAATGAGTTGTTTCTTCTCATGATGTGGCCAAAATACAACAGCCTCAGCTTAATCATCTTGGCTTCCAGGGAGATCCCAGGACTGTTTTGGGACTCATCCCTTTTGTCTTCTTGGATGTCCAGGGCATCCTCATCACTCTTCTCCAGCACCACGTCTTTCCCCCTATTTCTCATTATGGGACTATTCTTCCTCGCATGCTCCATTTCTGCAAGCCGCCTTGGGTCCCTTCTGGGAGAAAGGTGGCATACAAATGAAATAACTCTAAATAAATAAATAAATAAGGAGCATCCCTAGAATTTGGAAGGCAGGGTGACCAGATATCATAACCGCAAAGAAGGACAAGGCACCGTAAAATGTAGGATGCTCCAGAAAAAAATGGAGGACGTGACAACATATAAAAGCTAAAAACATTCCTATGAACAGAAACTTGTGCTTCTTAGTCCAGCTCCAAAGGGAGGATATTTGGGAATTTCCCCAGAAGGTAGGAATATAGGATGGATCTTAAAAAAAGGAGGCCTTCTGGTCACCCTGGACATTTTGGAATGCCTCCTGGAGAGAAGGCTGAAATGGAGGATGTGTCCTGGAAAAGGAGGACGTCTGGTCACCCTGAGCTTGGGAGGCAGGTGAGCCCAAAGGGAAGCCTTCGAGCTGCAGAAGGTCACAACATCTCCTCCCTCCCCATCTCCAACTTGACCATGTCCTAACCCCAAAGGAGGACAAGCCACAGCAAAATGTAGGACATGGGGGGGGGGAGGAAATAGAAGGCAGGAGCAAAGAAAAGGTTAAAAATGCTCATGGTTGTGGTTGTGTAGTTTGTGGTGGCACCAGATCTCTCTGACAGAGAAGATTAACTGTGGTCCAAAACACACTGCAGATATAATCCACTTTGAGACCGCTTCAACTGCCTTGGCTCACTGCTGGGGAAGCCTGGGAACTGTCGTTTTGCGAGACATTGAGCCTCCTCTCTGTCAGGAGAGCTCTGGGGCCACAATAAACTAGAATCCCCCAGGATCCCCTGGCACTCTGGCAGTGAACCAGGGCAGTTATTAATGCGCTCTCAAACTGGATTATCCCCGCAGCGCTGTTCTGGCCCTTCCCCACAAAGCAGCAAGCTACAGTCCCCAGAATCCCATAGCAGTGAGAGCGGGGTCAAACCGGATTATTTCCGCAGTGCGGGTGCATCCATCCATCCATCCATCCATATAGAGAGGAAGGAAAGCTCCATCCATCCTATAGATAGATGCTTGTGGGGTGAGGCTATCCGGATCAGTGGAGGACCATTGTGGGATTCCTCCTGGAGAGAGAGAGAGAGAGAGAGAGAGAGGGAGGGAGAGGAGGCTGGGGTGGAGGAGGCGTCCGGGGAAAGGAGGACGCTCCTGGGCCGTCCTCCCCGGGCACCGCGTCACGTCTGGCTGCATTGCGGCGGCGGGAGCCTCCCCTTCTTCCCTCGGGAGCTGGGCTGAGGCCCTGGCTGGCCGGCCGGCCTTGGGGCTCCATCTCCTCCATCCATCCATCCATCCATCCATCATCCATCATCCATCCTCCATCATCCCTGTCTCCTTCTTGCTGCGTGGGCATCCTCTGCCGGCGGCGGGGCGGGGAGGAGGCTGCCTCTTGAAATACTCCCTGCAGCAGGACCCAGCCTCGCCATCCGGAGCCCCAAAGAAAGAAAGAAAGAAAGAAAGAGAAGGCGAGGCAGGGCAGGGCAGAGGCGTCCGCACGGCACCAAAGGACCCGCGTCCGACCCGCTCCTGGGCGCCCAGGGCGCAAGGCTGGGCACAGCTGCCATTGGTAGGTTTGCAGGGAGGCTGGGGGGGTGGGGGGGTGGGGGCCCCAGGGGTCCTGCCATTGATTTCTCCATTTGTGGAAGCCCTCTGGTTTCTCTGATGGAGGTCCTATCATAGTAGTCCTAACGTTTTTCATATGGAGGTCCTGTAATAGCCTTGCAATTTCTCATATGTCATAGTCCTCCTATAACTTCTCTTATGGAGGTCCTATAATAGCCCAAAAATGACTCTTATGGAAGTCCTATAATAGCCTTGCAATTTCTCATATGTAATAGTCCTCCTATAACTTCTCTTATGGAGGTCCTATAATAGCCCAAAAATGACTCTTATGGAAGTCCTATAATAGCCTTGCAATTTCTCATATGTAATAGTCCTCCTATAACTATGGAGGTCCTATAATAGCCTTGCAATTTCTCATATGTAATAGTCCTCCTATAACTTCTCTTATGGAGGTCCTATAATAGCCCAGCAATGACTCTTATAGAAGTCCTATGATAGTCTTGGAATTTCTCTCGTGAAAGTCCTGTAAATTCTGTTCTACAGGTCCTATAATGGTCCTAATGCTTTTCATATGGAGGTCCTATTATAGCCTTGTAATTTCTCATATGGAAGTCCTGTAATAGTCCTGCCATTTCTCTGGTGGAAGCCCTGTCATTTCTCCTATGGCTGTACTATAATAGTCCTGTACTTTTTCTTATGGAAGTCCTATAATAGTCCTGCAGTTTCTCTTATGGAAGTCATATAACAGTCCTGTAATTTCTCATATGGAGGTCCTATAATAGTCTTGTAATTTCTCATATGGAGGTTCTGAAATAGTCCTGTAATTTCTCATGGAGGTCCTATAATAGTCCTGTACTTTCTCTTGTGGAAGTCCTATAATAGTCATGTAATTTCTCATATGGAGGTCCTATAATAGTCCTATAATTTCTCTTATGGAAGTCCTGTAAATTCTGTTATAGAGATCCTATAATAATCCTAATGTTTTTCATAAGGGTGTCCTATAATAGTCGTGTAATTTATCTTATGGACGCCCTATAATAGTCTTGTAGTTTCTCTTATGCAAGTCCTGTAAATTCTGTTATAGAGATCCTATAATAGTCCTAATGTTTTTCATATGGATGTCCTATAATAGTCTTGTAATTTCTCTTATGGAGGTCCTGTAATAGTCCTATAATTTCTCATATGGGCGTTCTTTAATAGTCCTGTAATTTCTCTTATGGAAGTTCTGTAATAGTCCTGTACTTTCTTATAGATAGGCCTATAATAGTCCTAATATAGACAGGTCATATAATAGTCCTATACATTCTGTTATAGAGGTCCTAGAATAATCCTAAAATTAGAGTGGGGAATGGATAAGAAGGAAAGCAATTCCTTTGAAACTTGAGTGATTCCCAAACCCCTACCACCACCAAACCACACATCCCAGGATTACCTAGCCTTGAGCTGGGACAGTCAAAGTGGGGTCAAACTGGATTACTTCTGCAGTGCAGAGGCAGCCTTACGTAAGAGAGGTGGAGAGAAAGGTAGTTGGGTGAATCAGGGAGGGAAGGAGAAAGATAGATAGATAGACAGACAGACAGAGATAAGTAAAGAGAGAGAGAAGAGAGAGAGAGATGGATAGATAGATACATACATACATACATACATAGAGAGAGACATCAAGGCAAAGCCAAAACTATATGACCCAAGGGAAAATGGGCCAGGATGATGGGAAATCTCTTGGATAGAAAGAGGGAGAGGCAAGTGCTGCAGATAAGATGCCAAATGAAAATGACAAAGAAGAGCGTCACTCACTTTGTTTGGACAGAATCCCATTGACCTCAGTAGGATTCCCTTCTTTCTGAGCTCATACCTACCTAGGCTTGTGCTGTCAGGGAGGTTCAGTCCTTGGAACTAGATCCAAGCTAGAAGGGACACCCAGTTCTTGGCTTCCCAAGGAACTGGTGGAGTGCTTTGGGTTTTGGATAAGGACCATAAAGTTGCCTGGCTTGCCTGGATGATCATAGGCCAGTCTCTTTTTTCCCCAGCCTGATTTACCTGACAAGGCTGTTGTCCATATAAAGTCGGGGTATGTGTACCCATCTAAGTAAAGTGAATCCTTTTCTACTAAGTTATCACAATAGTTTCTAAAAGGGCAACTTCAGGTGGGCGTTTGGCAGCTGAGTGGCTTTTCAAATTTTTAATTGTGGCACTTTGGAGAGAGGAGTGATGCACTTTTACAAATCAGATGTAGTATTTAAATTGCTTTTCGTTCAGTTGTGTTTTAACTGTCATTTACTGATGTTTAATATTATACTTCATTTAAGGTAACGGTAAAGGTATTTTCCGTTGATAACGTTGTCAAGTCGTGTCCAACCATAAGGGGTGGTGCTCATGTCCATTAGTAAGCCAAAGAGCCAGCATTGTCAGAGACTACTCTGTGATCATGTGGCCAGCATGAGTGCACAAAGCCCTATGGTCGGACATGACTTGACATCCTTGTCAATGGGGAATACCTTTACCTTTTTATACTTCATTTAATTATGTTTTAATATTATAATTAATGTTATATTGATATTATAATGTGGGTTAGTGTGGTGTAGTGGTTTGAGCATTGGACTAAGACTCTGGACTCTGGAGACTAGGGTTCAAACCCCAGCTCAGCCATGTAACCCCACAGGGTGACCATGGGCAAGTCACAGTCTCTCAGCCTCAGAGGAGAACAATGGCAAATCTCCTCTGAAGAAACTTGCCAAGAAAACCCTATGATAGGGTCGCCATAAGTTGGAAATGTCTTGAAGGCACACAACAAAAACATTATAATATAAGATTTTTATTAGTGTGTGTGTGTGTGTGTGTGTGTGTGTATATATATATATATATATATATATATATATATATCACACTAATAAAAATCTTATATATATATCTTACACACAGTAATAAAAATCTTATATATCACACTAATATCTTATATATCACACTAATAAATATCTTATATATCACACTTATCTTATATATCACAAATATCTTATATATCACACTAATATCTTATATATCACACTAATAAATATCTTATATATCACACTAATAAAAATCTTATATATATATCTTACACACACTAATAAAAATCTTATATATATATATATATATATATCACAACTAATAAAAATCTTATATTATAATGTTGTTTTTGTTGTGTGCCTTCAAGACATTTCCAACTTATGGCGACCCTATCATAGGGTTTTCTTGGCATATATATCTTATGAGCTAGACACCACTAGGTCCACTTTTGAGAGAAGAGTGGGATATACATGGGGGGGGGGGGAATTCCTGAATATTGTGACATCTTGTGTAATAATTGTACTGTATTAAACACAATGCATTTTCTACATTTAGGGGCAGCATTAAGAGACAGCTTCTCCCATTGAATTGCTCTCTTTCATTTTAAACAGAAGATGAACAGTATAAATGCATTTTATTCTTCTGGTCAAGAAGATCTGACCTGGCTGATGGACTTACTGAAAAAATGGATGCAGCCAAACAATTACCTGGACTACTCCTCAGACTATACAATATACTTCTTTTGGGTGTTAACACCATTTGTACTTTTGTTCTCACCTGTTTTAGTAGTTCTTGCCTGCATTTACCTTTCAAATCTTATCCTGCATATTTACAAGATAAAGATGAATTTAAAGGGGGATTATCTCAGCAAATCATGGGACAATGGAAGGAAGTCAGTGGCTTCCATCTGGGACATGTATGGCAAAGTGTGGCATGGTAAGGATATTTTTTCTTCATTTTAGAATTGTATTTTGGCATCACACATAGACAGCTGCATGATGCATTACATTTTGCTCACCTCTGTTTTAAAGCTTTGTTAATTATAATACCTGGCATTTCTATCATGCAGTTAAACAATGCACAGTGTTTCAGATACATTTATCTCAGCAATCCTGATGAGAATGTATTAGGATGGGCCATTATTATTATTCCCCTATTGCATGAGGGATGTAAAAAGAGAGTGCCTTGCTAGGGCCTCTTACACTGCAGTTCCCCATTGAATGCTGTCAGACTCACTTCTTAGACATTTATAGGACTATATGTTTAGGTTGCAATTCTGTGGGAGCAAGCTCCATTCAGTGAAATGAGCTGCATAGAATTATGCTGCCAGTGAGTTTGTGGCTGCTGAGATTTGAACTGGGAAGGGACTTACTAGCTTGTTGATTATATCTTTAGTCATCAATATGGAATACAATTTTATCATTTCAGGGTTTACTCAATGAAACAAATTTGCCAAGCTGTCCACATTCCTGAGCTCCTTGCTTCATCATATTATCCTTACAAAATAGGTAATGGGTAGAACCCATTACACAATAATGTTGTACCAGTTTGCACAAATGAGAATCTTTAATTATCATCCAGTTCAGAACATAATATCTTACTAGCTAATTTTAATTTGGATGATTGCTGTATTCAGGATTGTTGCACAGTGTTATTATGCTGGTATTAATGTTAGAGCACCTCAGAATTACAGGTATTCCTCAGTTAACGAAGTTGACATGTTCCTGGGCATTACTACTTTAACAGAAAATTTGCTGCCAGAAACAGAAATTACATGGAAAGAATAGGTAAAGGTTCCTACATCACTACAAGCAGTTGAACATATTTCAGCAAACTTTTTATCAACACTAACAATATGCATGTTAATGTGCATGTGAAACAATACTGCCATGTCAATTAAAGAAAAACATTTTGAACCTTTGAGGTTCAGAGCTCTTCCAAAATGCATTCAGGGATTATTATTTTCCTTTCACCCAACTCCACTTTTGTTATGATTTCCATTTTGGTGAGCAAATCTGTCTATGATTTTTTTTTAAAATGTGTTGTAGGTAGCTGGTGAGGCAGGCTTAGCTGCTGTCCCCTTTTCTTATTGTTTTGCTGTTTGCCCATGCTTAGTGAGGAACTCTAGAAGAAGCTGCTTTCCTCCCTTGCCTCTTGTAGAATTGGCTTGAGTAGGATTGGCTAGAATAGAATCCCAGTTTTCCCCAGCTCAAGCTTTATTCCATTGTTAACACCAGACATATTACTGCAACCTGACACTGAAAGTCTGCTTTTTCCTCCCTCCTTCACCATCACTCCAATGCTGATGCTGCTAAAACACTGACAGGTTGCGAGAGGACAAGGAGGAAAAGAGGGGCTGGGCAGGTATATATATATATAACTTTGGGCATATCTGCAGGGGCCATTTACAGGGGTTTCCTTCCACTATTATGTCGCCCTGTCCACACAATGCAGGATCAAAACCCTGATTTGACTGCAGACTGTCTTCATGAAGGAAGGCCAGTTCTGCATCGAATATGGGCAATCCCTGCCTTAAACCACATTTAAAAAGCTCCCAGGAGTGACACTGGGCAGCTATTTACACATGTATCCCACTTTGCCACTTGGTGCCACTGCTACTGCACGTTACTCCCTCTGAGGTCATAACAAGGGTCTCAGCCATGTGTTTGATGCTGGGTGCCTTATTTTTGACTTCAGAGGAAGTGACTTGTGCTGGTGATAGTGCCACCATGAGGCACAGTAGGACATACTTGTGCACAGCTGCCTCTTGTCGCTCTGGAGTGCCCAGCTAATGGGGAATTTGGGACAGCTTTAGAGCCAGAATACCCTGGAAATAGTTCAGAGTGTTCTGGCCAGTGTAGACCTGCCCTTTGTTAGAGACTTTAGGCCTTTGCAGACTGCCAGAAATAGTGCACATTAAATTGAGGCACTGCCCTGGCTCAGTGCTAGGGAGTCATGGGAATTGTATTTTTTTCTGAGACATTGAGCCTTCTCTGTCAGAGAGCTCTGGTGCCACAATAAATTACAGTTCCCATGATTCCCTAGCACTGAGCCAGGGCAGTGCCTCAATTTAATGTGCACTATTTCTGGCAGTCTGCTTAGGCCCTTTGTTAACTGAGGTATAGTTGCATATCAATGGCTATATGGTTACTGGCTGGATGGGCAACATAGGCTGGATGTCTGTCTGTCGGGAGTGCTTTGATTGTGTATTCCTGCATGGCAGGGGGTTGGACTGGAAAGTCCTTGTGGTCTCTTCCAATTCTATGATCAGTATCTTACCATTTTAATCATAATGGTGCTACCTTAAAAATTCTGGGATTTGTAATTTGGTGAATTACTTAGAAGGTGACAAGACAGCTGTTCGACAGTGGAACACACTCCCTCGGAGTGTGGTGGAGTCTCCTTCTTTGGAGGTTGGATGGCCATCTGTCAGGGATGCTTTGATTTTGAGTTCCTGCATGGCAGGGGGTTAGACTGGATGGCCCTTGTAGTCTCTTCCAACTCTATGATTCTATGATTCTAAGATTCCCTGCGAAGAGTGGTATCAATGATGAAATTAGTTTACATTGCTGGTGTAGACAGGCACTAACACACAATGTCTTGAGGATTGTTTAGATGAGCACATAACAGTTCTCTAACAGAGAAAAGTGCCTTTGTTTGTTGTGTCCCTTTGCCATTCCCTTATTCTAAGGTTGAGAGAGTGTACCTTGGCCAAGATCACTCAGTAGGCTTCTGCAGCTGAGAAGGGATTTGAATCCTGGTCTCCTAGGATGTTATCACACGGGGAGTCGCAGGGAGAAAGTGGAAATAAATCGGACGAGCGGAAGACTTTAATGTACGGGATTTGTCCTGTTCCGCCTCGTCTGATAACTAAATTTGAATTTAAAAGGGGGTTAATTCGAACAAAAACCTGATCTTTTCATTTCCTCAAAAATCCCGAAAATGAAAAGATCAGGTTTTCGTTCGAATTAACCCCCTTTTAAATTCGAATTTAGTTATCAGACGAGGCGGAATGGGACAAATCTCGTAAATTAAAGTCTTCTGCTCGTCCGGTTTATTTCCACTTTCTCCCCACGACTCCCCGTGTGATAACGTCCCTAGAGTCTTAGTCCCATGCTCAGCTATGCCATCCTGCAAATCCCAGGAATCTTTAAGACGAAGTGTTCACAATGAAAATGAATGAAACAGATGTTCAGGTACATCTACAGACAATATAGGAGTCATGGCCCCTGTTCTGCTGAACTACTAATGAGTGAAGGTCACCATCAAGTTACAAGGTTTTGTATGGGATAATACAGATGTTTAAAGACATTTAGAACTAATCATCCATTTTTACCTCATTAAATGAAGTTTCTTCTGTTACCTTATGGCCTTGATTGTACTGAAGTGTTGCTAAATCTCTTCTGTTCTTTGAGCAGGTTATGAGGTGCATGGCATGGATAAACTACCAGAAGGACCAGGACTTGTTGTATTTTACCATGGAGCCTTTCCTCTAGACTACTACTATTTTGTATCTAGACTGTATTTACAGACAGGCAGATTCTGCCACACAGTGGTTGATTACCATTTTTCCAAAATACTCGGTAAGTTGTAGTGAGTGTACACTGCACTGTTCATTTTTGAAATTTGTATTGTAATTATGATGCCATGATGTATTATATGCTAATCTGAGGCCTAAATCCTATTGTTCGTCCCAAATAGAATTACAGTACTTATGTACTGGATCACCATTCACCAGTTGATTCAATGAGTCTGCTAGTGTTTATTGTTATATGTCTTGACGTTGACCGTGATTTATGACAACCCTATCATAGTGTTTTCCTGACATGATTTATTCAGAGGAGGTTATATAGTGTCCAAATATAGCCTAGTACTTGGTATTCCTTGGTGGTTTCCCTTCCAAGTACTAATCAGGCCTGGCCCTGCTGCACAGCTGAGGTCAAACAGGCTCTTGTGCCTCCAGGGTGTTTAAGTTGTTGTTCTTTGGACTAATCAATAGATTCAGGTCTGAAAGCCCTTGCTTTGGAAAACGCTTCCTTCTTTTACATTTTTACTATTGATTGTAAATCTTGGCCGATTCCAATGGGCAAAATATTCAGTCACACCTTTGGATTTTTCATAATATTGTTGTCAGTTCTTTTGCTGCCTCTACCTAGGCTTTGGTTAACTTCAGTATTTATCTGATCATATTAGAATGCACCCTAGTGTCAGGATTTGTCTGCAACTTTTAGGACTCTGCAGGGCTGCATCTGTACTGCAGAAATAATCCAGTTTGACACCATTTTCACTGCTATGGCTTAACGCTGTGGGACTCTGGGAATTGTTTGTTGTGGCACCAGAGCTCTCCAACAGAGAAGGCTAAATGTCTCATAAGAACTACAATTCCCAGAATTTCATAGCATTGAGCCATGGCTGTTAAAGTGATGTCAAACTGGATGATTTCTACAGTGCAGATGCAACCCAGGAAAGCTGTTTGAGGGACCTGGCCTTTTGTGTGGCAAGGTCTCTTCTTTGGGGCTTCCTTGTTGTGTGCCTTCAACATGTTTCTGGCTTATGGTGACCCTACGGTGAGCTTATCACAGGGTTTTCCATTGCCTTCTCCTGAGGTTAAGAAACTGTAAATTGCCTAAGGTAAATTGCCAGTGGGTTTCATGGCTAAGCAGGGATTCAAACGTTGATCTCCCAGAGTTCTAGTCCAACACTCTTGCATACATCCTAGTAAAGGCATGTAGGATTGCATCTGGAAGGATAATTAGTTATTTCTGCAAACCAATTAATTAATTAATTGCATACAGTGTTTCAGCCTGGAAGACCCTGCCCACCAAAACATACATACTTGTCTACATAGATGTACCAACTTGCTGATAAAGTTCCAATATAAGTCTATGAAGAGGACCAGTATATTAAAAAATAATGTGAATGATGGATTTCTCTGTTCAAGTAGAGGAAACTTTCAAAACCTCTACACCTCTGGTGCCATTGATCCTTTGTCCTTTTTCCGGTCTCCTCATTCAGTGCCTACTCTCTTGCTTATACAATCTTTTTCCTGTATTTCTGCATTTCAGAAATTTCTAACACTTATTATCCAGTCTAGAAACCATGTGTTTTAAGCTACAAGAGTGCCCTCTGCTGATAGAAAGCTGCAAGCTTTATTACATTTGGAAAACATTATAAGGAGGACACTGCAAAAATATTTGATTTCCCCACTCAAATATTTGATTTCCCCACTCAGGTTGCATTCACACTGCAGAAATAATGCAGTTTGACATCACTTTAACTGCCATGGCTCAATGCTATGGAATTCTGGGAACTGTGATTTTGTGGGACATTTAGCCTTCTCTTGTCAGAGAGCTCTGGTGATACAACAAACTACAGTTTCCAGAATTTCATAGCCTGGATTATTTATCAGTGCGGATTCAGCCATATTTTAAGTCCAAAGAATTTTTAAAAGTTTTTAAAAAGATTATTTAATAGTTAAACAGCAGAATGTATTTTCAACCTTGGAAGCTTCTGATGAATTATCTGTACATAGTACAAACCATCTATCTATCTATCTATCTATCTGATTCATCAGAAGCTTCCAAGGTTAAAATATGTCTGTATCCTTTACATCAAATAGTTTTCTCTGAGGTTTTCCATTATCTCAAGAAGCAAACATTATCAACATTTTTGTAAGATTCCATTTTTTAATGGTGATATGGAATGTGTAACTACAACAGTTTACTCCTTTGGGAGAAGAAGTAATGGTCTGTTACATCTTTGGGGAGGTGGAGAAAATACTTAACAGTGGCCACGAGTGCTATATAAGAATGAAGAGAGTTGTAGTATAACATGCTTAAAGAAGGCTGCCTTCCTACATGCAAGTAGTGGTTCTTGTTCACTTGGCTTAATGACCGGGATTCCACTGATTCTAAATATTAGTAGGTATGTAAAGGAGTATTATCTTGAGATTCAGATTTCAAATTTCCTTCAATAAGTTATGAAGTCAAACATGATCTACTTCAGGATTTGACTCAGATGGGTCATATTCATGTACTAAACATGATGATATCTTACTTGTTGTTTTTTCTTTGGCTTTTAAAAATTATTATTATTATCATCATCATCATCATTAGCCTGTCACCTCCTTGGAAGGAAATGGGCTTTTATATGAAGGAAAAAAGACTAATTTTTGGATTCATTTTAAAGTCTCAAATATTCAGAGGTGGCATGGGCATGCCTAATTTGATTTTGTTTAAAGTGATTTCACTCAGTTTGTTATTGATTTAAATCTTGACCCTTTAAAATAAACTGCTGAGTAAATATTCCTATGGGGGAAAGAATGTAGGAGTGTCATCCACAAACAGGGTATGAGTACTGCAGGGCCTGTGGTCTCATCCTTTTTCTTTGTATAGTTTGTTGACAAACCACAGATGCCTCCATAGTCAATATTTGTTTGTAGCTGAACCTTTCTGTACATTAGACAGAGGAATTCTTTACCATTTATGTTCAAAATACAGATAATGTACAGTTATTACACAGAGTGTTTCCATGTAACAGGTTACATTGCTGTGTCTCTTACAGGTATAAAGCTGTTTTATAATGTACAGGGCCTTACGCATGATGGAAGAGTGGAATGTGTTGAAATTCTGAAAAAGGGTTACTTACTAGGCGTCTTACCAGGTGGATCTCGAGAAGCTCTCTTTAGTGACGAGAACTATGGTCTCTTATGGGGTAGACGCAAAGGTTTTGCTCACGTAGCCAGAGATGCAAAAGTGGTAAGTAGCCTGGTGCATTAAAAAGTTTTGTGGTAGATTCAAATGGACAACAATTTCCAGGAGATCAGTTTTTTAAAAATCTGTAGTAAAATCAGTTAAGCTGCATCCCCTCGTGAAAAAATATCTGCAAATCATATGGAAGAGTTGTGAGATGAGATCTCTTATCTGCTGACATTTCTACATGAAACCATTAGGGAGAGAGAGTATCCAACTTTTAAACAGGACAGTAATCTTCAATGGCTGCAGAATTAATGTACTTAGACACTGTAATGGCACCATCCTATGGAATCCTAGGATTTGTAGTTTGTTGTGGCACCAGAGAAGGCTCACGAAACTACAAATCCCAGAATTCTATAACATTGAGCCATAGCAGTTAAAGTGGTGTCAAACCACACTAATTCTGCAGTATAGATGCAGTCAATGTAGAGACACTAGAGCCTTTTGGTTTAGAGCAAGAAAAGGCTGCCCTTTGGACTGTAGCTCATGCAGTTCCCCATCCATTGCCCATGCTGCCATATTTTATTATTTTTATGCTGTGTGGGATTTTGTTTATTGTGATTTTCTTGTATTACTGTTTAGTGCATGTCTGTGTGTATTATATTATTTTAATTTGAAACATACAGTACCCAGTATGCAAAGGGACCTTGCAGCACTATTGAGACTAACTGAAAGATAGAAGTTGGTAGCATGAGCTTGTTCAAATGCATCTGAGGAAGTGGACTCAAGTCTATGTAATCGCATGCTACCAACTTCTATTTTTCAGTTAATTTCAAAGGTGCTTTGCAAACTGAATTTCCAGGCTAACATGAATATTGAATACAATACTTAGGGAAATTTATTTCAAGAAGGAGTTGAGAAATTATTAATAAAATAACAGGAGAGATAATAAATGATTGTCTCCTATTGAAAATATTTAGAATTTTCAGCCAGAGAGCTCCAGTGCATCAACAAAGTACAAACCCCAGGACACCATAGAATGAGGCCACAGCAGTTAAAGTGGAATGATCGTGCTATGACTATGTTGTGTGACAAGGCTCAAGGTGAAATGGCCAACAGTGGTACCCCTAGGTACTGCTGTTGAGGGGCACTATTGGCCATTTTGAGGCAAAACAATAATTCTCCCATCAAATTTGGAGACATATGTGGGGATCCTTTGGGGCCTCCATAAAAACAGACTTGGAGTCCATACTTTATCCATGCCTGCTATGCAAGTACCTTACTGGAAGAAAAGAAAAAAAGAATTGTAATCAGGTACATTAGGATGCTCATCCACATATATTTTTTTACCATGTGAACTGAGCCTTGCTGATGTATCAGATGTTTATAACAAATGGTTATGGTTATGAAATTGCTATTTGAAGTTTTATCATTTCCATTGACAGCAACTGTATCTGTAGTCTGAAATACAATGTGGTGGTTGTATTTGGACAGGAATATTATACATTGTATAGGATTACATGAGTGAGTCTCAGGCTCTCATACTTCCTCCACATCTCTCACCTTCTGGTGTTGTGATATCAAAAGCCTTTGATTTTATTTTTAATGAACAAATGTTTAGTATTTTGCTCTGGACAAACTTTAGTTAGTTTTGGCAATGGTTTATGGAAACATTTTGTCTGGACAAATCGTGCATTTTCCTTGGACATTTAATCTAATTCTAAATTATGGATTCAGACCTTGATTTTTGAAGCTGGTTTATTTCAATTAATAGCAATTAAGAAGACAAACGCACTTTAGAGCTTGGATGTAAATGGAAGTCCCCAGACTGTTGTGCGTGTGTTGCATGTGTATTTATCTCCTGTGGGATGCAGAATTGCTTAGCAAAGGAGATACTTCCTTCTGCCGGTCTGAGCAATTGCAACAGATTCTGGTGGCATGGGAGCTTTTCCAGATGGACCTGGAAGGAAAAGTTCCCTCTCTGGTCTGCTCCCCACAATGCAGGTGATACTTCGATATCAGTTTTATGTAATGAGATTGGAATGCTGATCATGAAATTGTTATAAACCTAGACATACTGAGGTATTTTATTGGAAATTGGTTTTAAAAGGGTAGCTTCTTCCATAAGGATAAAATATCCTTTGTGTGCATCCATGACATAACATCTTCTTTATTCCTTGAGGATCCTTAGTTATTAATGCAGGTTCTTTAAATAATAGAGGCTGAAATACTACCCTAATTGTGGCTACTTTTCTCCCACCTTTCTCAGCCTGTCATCCCTATATTTACAAAAAATCTACGGGAAGGATACAGAACACTTGGAAAAATATGTAAGATGGATTCCACTTGCATCTTCTCATATGCTTATGCCTTTGTGCTAAACACATTACACAGAAATAAAATTCTCCCAGTTTCAATTGGACTTCTGTATAATTGTGTTTAGAAATGTGGCCCTGGAAACTTTGTTGGTGGCTTTAACTTTCTGCTCTCCTGCATCCTTCTTCTCCTTCTACTTTTCCTCTGTTTCTTTGCCTTTCACCGGCCTGTCTTATCCCAATTTTTTTTAGCCCTCTGTTTTGCTCCTGTCTTATTTGGGTGATTCTTTTTCTTCAGCATCTTTGAAATCCTTAGGTGTCCAATTCTACTTGGTCCTTGGCCAGTTGAAGCAGATTTACTAGGAATGCAGTCTACCACAGATTTATATACACATTGGCACATTGAAATCAATGAGGTTTGAACATTTTAAATAATGCATTCAGTTGACTCCCTGGTATTTGTTGTGCATGACAATTTAGGCATATATTTTTGCACAGTTCCTTGTCAACTGCATGGCGTTTGTTCATTTAACATCAGAGCTCCTTCTAGTTCTTAAAAATGCTGCATAATGATCTTTGTCTGAACATGAGCATATTTTTAATTTTGCACACAGGGCCATATAAATGGCTATATGAACGTACACGATTGCCAATTGTTCCTGTTTATGGAGGGTTTCCAGTCAAATTTTGTACATATGTAGGAGATCCCATTCCTTATGATCCAAATATAACAGCTGAAGAACTAGCTGAAAAGGTACGTTTGGTGTACTGTTGAAACCTATAGTGTACCTGTATTCTTATCTATAATGCATGTGCTCTGTACGGTATTTTTGAAATAAGAAGAATGGTAAATTCTATTCATACAGGTTCTTTAGGTGCTAAAACTTTATTTAGTTATGAGGTGTCATATCCTATGAGTGGATGGTGATTACTCTGTATATATGTGTGTGTGTGTGTGTGTGTGTGTATGCTCCTTGAAGTCACCTGCTGACTTAGGGTGACTGCATGTATTTCATAGGATTTTCTTAAGCAAGGAATACTCAGTGGTGGCATTGCTTAATTGTCCATTCTATGAGGATCAGGTCTGAAGATTATCACACACTTAAATAAACTGGTTTACCTGATCCGGCTTAAAAATAAATGTGGGCTGCATCCGGATGCTATCGCAAGGGTTTTGCTACCAAAATCGCTGCCCAGGACCATCCAGTGGCCATCCCTACTCCTGCAGCTGCTCTGGCAGCCATTTTCACAAGGTGGATAACTCCCAGCTTTGAAAAGAGCCACACTGAGTGGCTCTAGGAGTGGGGATGGCCTCGAGATGGCCCCGGGCAGCAATTTCGGTGGCAAAACCCTTGCAATAGAGTCCGGACGCCGCCCACATTTATTTTTAAGCCAGATCAGGTGAACCAGTTTATTTAAGTGTGCGATAAGCTCCTCTATAAAAGATGATATCAAGATTCAGGTTAATCCTTTTGTAAGACTTGTGGATGATCAATCTTTACATTATAGGAGTTCACCCAAAAGGAATAAATTATCTCCTATGTTATAGAGGTATTCTTAAGCAAGAAACCTGAATAATTATAGAAAGATAGCTATAGGGGCTAAGGAATTGCCATGAATAAGAAATATTTTCAAGATCTGTTTGTTTTCAGCTCAAGGCACCAAAGTGTGCAGCTAAAAACAAACAAATAGAATCAGAACTACTTGTTTTATTTCTGGTATCGAACTTCTGCTGGTGTTGGAAAAAAACTGTTCCAATATTCTGCTGGTGCAATATGAAGAAGCAATAATACATTCTTCTCTGTCCCCCCCCCTCCCCAATCTCTTTTTCAGACAAAAGCTGCAATCAAAGAACTCAGAGATATGCACCAGAAAGTACCAGGCAGCATACGAAGAGCTCTTTTGGAACGGTTTGGTAAACATACAGTTGATTAATACTTTGAAACAAAAGTTTCTTGAGTTAATTTTTATCACCTCTAGAAAAAGTAGACTCAGTAGTTTGTTTGCACTTTTAAAAAAATGCATAGCTAATCCAGAAGCACTTATATAACTAGTCTCCTCATCACTCAGCCCTGTTCTAATGTATGGACAAACATGTGACTACACTCACTGTGAAGGAGTGTCATCAAAGCTGAAAATTTTAATTTGAGTATTAATTATGCCGTTCTGTTCCATATTAATTAGGTGTCTTCTGTATTTATTACTCTTCTGTTCCATAACTAAGCTTTTATTGCTTATATTATCTTCCCTCTTTGATGCTGAAACATGGTATTGTAGTGATGACATCTTTCACTTCCAGACAAGATACTCAAGTACACAGATACTGGTCCACTCCAGGAGTTCTTGGACAAAACTGATTTTTGTGTTCCATTTCAATTAAGATGTAGACTTGGTTGCTCTTTAGTGTACAGATGAAGAAATCTTGCCGAATTAATGTACTAGATCTCAGTGAGGCAGAATGTCTTGATAAGCTGAAACAGCCTTTTGAGAACTCAGGCTCATTCCCACTTCGTTATAAATCGGTTTGCTAACTGGTTTGAAGTGGTTTAAATTACCCTTGTTTGCACTTGAGCTGAATTGCTGAAGCAGTTTGGCGAGGGCCCCCCTGTGCTAAACCCATTTAACACACGTCTTTTTGACGCTCATTTTTTCCACGTCTTTTGCAATAAATCGATTCAGTGCAAGTGTGAACGAGATGCGGATTGGATTCAATTTCCTGTGATGTGGTCAGCGATCCACTGAAGAGGGTCCATTTTGAATCGATTCATTAGTCAATGTGAATGACAAGTGGGTTATTTTACAACAAGAAAATGCAATTGGGACAAACGTAGTGTGAACCATGTTCTATTGTTGAACCAATCTATCGATTCAGATCGCAAACTGATTTATTCAGATCGCAAACTGATTTATTTGTAAGTGGGAATGAAGCCTCAGTTAACTTAGGGCCCGAAAGGGGCGGCACAGAGCTGCCCCTGGGAGTGGTGGATCGGGACCGTGGCAACTGCACGCTGCGGCCCCAGTCCACCTTTTTGCCGCCCCCAAAAGAGCAGCACAATGCCGCTCCTTTTGGGGGTGGCAAAAGGCTGCCCTTTCAGCTGCGGCGGTGGCTTTTTTGTGCCCTTTTGGAGCAGCGTGTGCACACGCTGTGCCAAGAGAGTGTCCTGACACTGCACATGAGCTTGCGGCATCAGGACAGTGTCAGGGTGGAATTGAGGCGGCCGGCATGCGGCTACTCCTCCCCAACTCCATCCACATCCTCCACATAGAGGATGGGTAGCATGTACATTGAACCCTAAATACCCTAAACTTTAAAGGCACCAGATCCTGTTTGATCTTAGAAGCTAAGCAGGATCAGCCCTAGTTAGTACTTGGATGGGAAACTGTCAGTGAATACCAGGTGCTGTAGGCTATACTTCAGAGGAAGGACTCAGTAAAACCACCCCTGTGAATTCCTTGCCTAAGAAGACCCTGTGAAATTCATGGGGTTGCCAGAGGTTGATAGGCAACTTGAAGGCACATACACACACAAACACAACATGTACCTTGGTTCTTTTTGTTCATGCCTGGATAACCACTTCCAGTGGTGACGGTGGGGAAATCTTGGCTCTATGCTTCAAGATTCCTCTAGGTTCTACTCTATCTCCCATACTGTTTACCACCACATTTGTGGCACCATCTGAGATTTCAGAATGCAGTGCCACAGAATGTGGGTGATAGCCAACACTGTTTCTTTGTCATCTAATTCAAATGAGGCTCTGGAAGCATTTGATCAAAATCTAGCTGTGTTATGGGGTTGGATGAGGACCAATAAACTGGTACTCAATTAAGTCAAGATTGACTGAATGAAGACTGACCGATTGCATTGTTAATGGGTGTTTCTTCTGCCCCAGTCAGTTGTGTTTAGCTTTCTTAGGACCTTATCAAACGCTGGCCACGAAGCGAAGTATAAACGAAAAATAACCGAAGTATGAATAAATTCAGTTCTATAGCAATGTTTGGCCATTGCGCAATTAATACGAAGGCTCCCAAAAGCCGGCGTCGCAGAATGTGGATGGCAAGGATGGGAGGAAAGAGTTGGGAGGAAAGGCAGCCAAGGGGACCGAGGAGGGGGAGGAGGGCTGGAGGACTGGAGAAGGGAAGGCAGCCCACAGTGGCATGTCGGTGGGGGAAAATGTGAGAGAGATCGCCTCCCTCTTCCCTCTTCCTTCCTCCTCTCCTTCTTTTCTCCAATCCGGTTTGCCTTTTGCCAAGGCAATCCCGTCCCCTCGCTGGGATTTTCTCCCCGCCTACCATTGCGCACTGAATGCGAAGGCTCCCTTGTACTTCCCCGACAAACCGAATGTCAAAATCTCCCTATTCCTTACGGATTAGCTCCGTGTTCTGCCGAGTTCAGGGGCAGCGTCGTGTATAAACACGGGAAACAATACAGATTAGCTCCGTGTTCTGGGGCAGCGTCGTGTATAAACACGGGGAAACAATACGGATTAGCTCCGTGTTCTGGGGCAGCGTCGTGTATAAACACGGGGAAATAATATGTATTAGCTGTGGATGCCCTTTGGATTAGCTCTGCTTCAGACCCCATGTGATAAGGCCCTTACAGTGGGGCTGCACTCCCCCATTTTTTTAATTTATTAGATGTATATCTCTCTTTTCTCCCAAAGATGGGACCCAAGGCAGCTCAAATAATATGAAATAAAAGAGGAATATGAAAGGACCATGTTGTAGCTTGGGGATGTCATTTTTTCATCTTTATCACTTCTGTGACTCCAATGTGAATATACAGTGCATAATATTCACTGGCTCCTGGCATGCTTTTTCTCTTTAAAGCCCTTGACAACTCAGGGCCGTGGTATCTGAAGGATCACGCTTTTCTACATCAACTCCTCATCCCATACCCTGAGAGATACAGCTTTTCTAGTAGTGAATGTTAGCCAGTAGTGAGCCTGAGGTGTTTGCCACCTGTTTTAATATCTTTCCAGCACTGGACAAAGATCTTTTTATTATGTTACACATTTTAATTTATGTTATGGTTTTATATGATGCAGATTTTATCAATTTGACTTCAGTTTTAAACTGATTTGTTAATGCTGGTTTTCTTTTCTTCTGTTGCCTGTTTTGAAAATGAGTTGTAATTTTATACTGGTATTGTACTTTGTTGTTTTATTGTAATTTATTGTGTTTTACTCCCTGTAAGTAAATGAGACAACATTTATTACAAGAAACCCTGTAAATTATGTATATGCATAAACAAATGAATACACTTGCCACATAAGCAATTTCTGTTCAATGATTATGCTGCGACTGAAATCCATCCAGGTCTGCAATTCTAGACACACTCACAGACTCACTATTTAACATGCACATAAAAATCTGATGGTTATATCATGATACATGATTAACCATCATGCCCTCATATAATTCCAGACACAGTTTGCTAATGGTTTAACTGGATGAATCCTAGAATCATAAGAGTTGGAAAGAACTTGAAGATCATCTAGACCAATTCCTTGTTCACTGCAGGATCTGTAATGCTAGGTGTAGCTATAATATCCAGGAAAAACATCTACCCAGTCACTACATAAGTATCTGCAGTGAAGAGGGCTCACTATTTTCCCAAGGCAGTCTGCTACAATGCTGAACAACTATCTTATCATTTGAACTTTTCTCCTATATTTAAAAGCTGAAGTTTGCTTCCTAACAGTTTCTACTTATGACTTCAAGTCCTATATTCTGGAGCAACAGAGAACATCTTCATCTTCTGAATGAGTACCTGTGGTTCAAAGCACAAAGTTCTGTTCTTGTAAACTCTGCAGCAAGGAGTGAGTCAAGAGTTACTTCAACAGCCTCATTGCCTTCCAAATTATATTTCCTTTCAACACACCCTTATATATCTTTCTTAATTCCCATATAAATGCATGGCGTCATATCCCTAATTCACTTCTCCACCCTTCACTGCCATGGTCAGGCCTCTATATTTCCTGTCACCCAAGCTGTCCAGAATATCCATCTTATTTCCTATTAGGTTGTTGTGCCCTTGAGCAAGAACAGTGTTTTTTTGTAGTTTTAGTAAAAGACCTCAGTGCCTATAGCCTTTTCAGGCAATTCTTTTTAGTGCAGTAAATCTCAGTGCCTGTGAACAGAAAAACATTATTCAGTATCCATGTATCAGGATAATTTAAAGATAAAATTTTATGCAAGCTTTTGAGTGCTCCAGAAATCTTCATTAGGAAAAATAGTAAACAAAGCAGAAAGCAGTCTGGTCATGAGAGGAGGGAAATATGTACCATGAAAACAAAAAGGAAATATTTTTGTTGTCATAGTTATAACACACCTCTCTTTATTTATTGTACTTATTGTACTCTGGCTAGATAATATGGCCATGATCCAGTTGGTTGGCATAACTACACTGGCATAGGTGGCAGTAAGCAGTATAGGCCTTGGTACAGCAATAAAATGGCTGCAGGTGCCATGGTGATTGGTGGGGAAGATATAGGAAGTCATGTCTATCAAGAGAAAATTGTCTTGCCAGCTCCAGAGTTGCTAAATAGCTGGCGGGATGCATTTCTCAGATAACACAAGCCTGTGATGAAAACAACTTTTTGCAATATTATAACTTTCAAAAATGTATTTCTGGGTGTTGAATCTGGAGAACAGAATAAATGTCATACCATGTACCGTTCTTTCACAAATTCAATATCATTTTTATCAATTTAGTTGTTTCTCAGATTTGTGCAGTCACTGATGTCCCAGTGCAATTTCTTTTAGTGTTTTTCAACTTTTTTTGTGTTTTATATCAGGAAATTAAAATATTTTGAAAATCTATTTGAAGACTTTAACTAACCCCTTTCTTACTCTTTGCAGGATAATTCCACGCAGGATCATTTCATTAACTCACACATTGCATCACAGAAATGTCAAAGCAAGTTGTGAAAAAACTGTACATAATGGAGCAAATCTGAGGTCATTTTTGGATTTAGAATGCCAGATTCCTATAAAACCAGCACATATTTTTTTAAAAAGGTTTTATGACCCTCGGTTTTGCAGGCTTGTGAAATAGAGACTGCTTTTTATGTTGCACCTTTGCACTGCTCTGAAAAGTACTTTCTGCTGGTGTAGTGGAGTAGTGCTGCCTGTGAAGTGACCAAGACAGAGTTTCAAGCATATTGGGCTGGGCCAATACCTTGTCCTATTTGCCATCATTAGCAGCAAACGCTTTCACACACTTCCACACTTTCCATTTCAAACAAGGACTGTTGGGAGTACGTGCCTTGGGTTTAAACTGAATCACACTTCTGGGCTTCTTGTTTCAAAGAGAAATTGCAGGGAGGAGGAATGCAGTCCCATGTTGCTGAAATTTACTAGCTCTACAGTAAATTTGGGGGTGGGACAGTGAGGGTGCCTTGGTGCATTACCAAAGTATTGGTAATCGAATGTATCTCTATAATGTGGCCACCTGTGAGTTGTTAACCTATGTACATATACATACTTGGAGACATTAATTACAACATATACTTCATATTGTCCGGTGCATGTTCATATTTTGGAATTCTTCTCCATAAAATCAGAGACAGTACACTATGAGGAACAAATGTATGCTAGACCTGATCTCAAATATGTGTGTCTGTACTACACAATTATACTGGTTTCATATCATTTTAACTGTCATGGCTCCATGCTATGCTCCATCCTAGGGAGTTGTAGAATATGGTTTTTTTCCCCCCACACAAAAATTTACTCACATAAACACACTATGATATAGGTACAACATCATACAACATTTACATGTACATGCACAGCATAACACAAACACAACATAACTGATAACAGTTGCTATTATACATATATAATTCGTTACTTGCTTTTCTACCACCCTTTGGAATTTCAAAATGTCCAAATTTTTGCACATGACTATCTCAGCATTTAAAGCATAGAAGACATTTCTACAATTTTACATTTTTCTTGTTTCCTCCTCATTTTGTTCAAAGCTTTCCTTTACTAATTTCTATTAGTTCTGGTCTATGTTTAATCCCACCACAGCTATTTCTCCCCATTTCTGAGCTAAAACGTTTAATAATTTATCCTAATCTTCTGTGTATTTCCCTAAAGTTTGATTTTGTAAAGTTCTTGTAAGTTTATCCATTTCTAGCATATCGTCTGGAATATGTAGTTTGATGTGACACTTAGAATTCTTTGTTAGTGAGTTGTAGTGCTGTAGTCAAGGAAAGTATACTAGAGTGCTCTTCCAGAGAATTTTAATTATTGCAACAAAATATCAATCACAGAATTCAGTGACAGTTAAACAGATATCAGAGTGCTTCAATTGTGTAGTATAGATACTCTCTGTTTCCCTTCCTCACTTTTTATATTTATATCATGCTAACCACCACATAAGAAGATATAGTCCAGGCACAATTCTTGTATTTTGGAGAAGTAAGCCAAAACGAGTCCCTTAAACTGACTGTAGTTTTCCTGTACACTTAAAATTGTAGTGTGTGCATTCATCTCTTGAATATTAAGGGCAGGGATGCCGTCTCACAAGTGATTTTCAAGCTAAAAGAGGTGACATTCCCTTTGCCACGGTATCCTTAAAGCATCTCCTCCTTGGCCCTCAAGAATAGCCCCAAGAGGCTTTGGGCCCCAAGAATGTGAGTGCACTGGCCAAAAGGCAAAAGCAGGTTCAGAGGCTCAAAGTAGCTGGATTTTAGCTAACAGAACTGGAAAAGCTTATCAAGATCTTAGGAAAAAACAGAGAATCTGTTCCAACTAATGGCCACCTGGGAAGAGTAGAAAATATTAATCTTAATAGTGTGAACAGTTCATGTGTGAAAGTTAACATAGCTCTTCAGGATGGGAACAAATAGCAGATGAAGAGAAAATGGTTGTGTTTTTTTTTAGTAACATACAATGAGGGTTCTTCTGAAATTCTAATGTTTCCTAGCATTTCATGATCCTTGCTTCACCCTGTAGACTTACTGAATTTAATAATTAAAGTAAACATAGGGAAGCTGTCCTAGTTCTTTCTGTTGCATCAATCCACCCTGTTATTAGAATGATAAAAGGCTTTATATTTGCCAGTCAGGAAGAACTGCTAGTCTTTGGGTCTATGATAATTGGGTTTCAGTGAGTAGGAGAAAGACTGTTTTGATTAGCTTGTAGCTCTATGCATTTCCAGTCAAATAATACCTGTGGGTGGCTGAAGCATATTTAAATTTTTAACAAGTGATATCGACAGAGGAAGACAGACTACAGCAGTGAGCCATGAGTTTCCCTCCAAAGTTTAATTTTCAAAGTTTCAAAGTTGGATCCATAGAACTCCTGCTACAGTGGTTAATAAGTTCTGAGACAGGCCTCAGGGTTATGGTAATGCTGTCTCAGCCAGAAATACCATAAATTGTCTGAATATTATAAGCAAGGAATGGACACCACTGCTAAAGATGACCTCTTGATAAAGTATCATCATGGAAATGATATTTTGAGATTGCTTTAATGTTCTTAAATGTGCTTTGTTACAACTGAGTTTTCCCCAGTTAAGTAAGCTCCCAGTTGTTTGTCCTTCAGAGTGATGCCCAAACTGTGCCCTTTAACTTCAACTCCCAGAATCCCAGACTATTGGCCAAAATGGCTGAGGTTTCTGGGAGCTAAAGTCCAAAATCCCTTAAAGGGCACAGTTTGGGGATCACTGCTTCAGACTATCTTTCTTTAGACTTCACCTTAGCCAATTGGTAATAATCAGGAGTGAATGTTGTATCTTGTGTCTTCTCCGACAAAAGCACTTCTTGCTTCTTCTGGATAATAGGATGAAATTTCAAGGACTACTAGTTGAAGTTCCTATCTGTTATAACTTTGAAGCTTTCTGATGCTGGTCTGTGCTTTCTATTTTAAGTTTTGCCACAGTTTAATAGAACTGTTTCCTGTGCTCTTCAGCTCTGATCTTCAGGTTTTTCCAGCAGGCTTTTCTCAGACAGGAAGGAATGGTCCTTTCTGAGCACTGAGTGTTATACTCCAGTCCAGCAATATTTAAGGAAACTCAACTTTATTGAGGATGAAATATTAAAGAATCTACTACAATTTTTTTCTTATTTCACACAGGGAGCCAGTGTGGCATAGTGGCTTGAGTGTTGGACTACAACTTTGGAGGCCAGGGTTTGATTCCCAGCTTGGCCATAAAACCAACTGGGTGACCATGGGCAAGTCATGATCTCTTAGGGCCTTTGCAGACTGCCAGAAATAGTGCACATTAAATTGAGGCATTGCCCTGGCTCAGTGCTAGGGAGTCATGGGAATTGTATTTTTTTTTCTGGGACATTGAGCCTTCTCTGTCAGAGAGCTCTGGTGCCACAATAAATTACAGTTCCCATGATTCCCTAGCACTGAGCCAGGGCAGTGCCTCAATTTAATGTGCACTATTTCTGGCAGTCTGCAAAGGCCCTGAGCCTCAGGGAAAGGCAATAGTGAACCCCCTCTGAACAAATCGTGCCAAGAAAATCCCATGATTGGTTCACCTTAGGGTTGCCATAAGTTGGAAACAACTTGAAGGCACACAAAAACAACAACAAAAACAACATATATTCCACTGACCTATGCCTGATTCTTGTTTGTGGTATTTAAGTTGTGAGCACAAATTACAGTATTTTCTGGCATATAAGACTACTTTTTAACCGAGGAAAATCTTCTCCAAAGTCGGGGGTCGTCTTATACGCCGGCTGGCAGAGGAGGAAGAAGAAGGTGTGGCACGGCGGGAGGCGGGAGGAGGAGGAAGAGAGGAAGTCCAGGTCAGAGGAGGAGGAGGAGGAGGGGGAGGAAGGGGTGGCGTAGTGTGGCGTGAGGCAGGAGAAGGAAGCAGCAGCGGATAAGAGGTGAACCCATATCCTGGGGCTTTCTTGACAAGACTGGTTCAGAGGAGGTTTGCCATTGCCTTCCCCTGAGGCTGAGAGTGTGTGACTTGTCCAAGTTAATCCAGTGGGTTTCATGGCAGAATGGGGAATCAAACCCAGGTCTCCAGAGTGGTAGTCCAACACTCAAACCACTACACCATGATGGCTCCAATTCCCATGTACTACCTATGAAACAATTGCAGACTTTTTGTTGTTCTTGTGTGTCTTCAAGTCCTTTCCGACTTATGGCAACCCTAAGGCAATCTTATCATGGGATTTTCTTGGCATGTTTCTTCAAATGGGGGTTGCCATTACCATCCTCTGAGGCTGAGAGTGTGAGACATGCCCAGGGTCACTCACTTGGCCACAAATTGTACATACCCCAGAATGCATCACCTAGTATATTGGCAGTCCTTTCCCCCCAACACTTTCTCATTTTCTCCCGTTGGAAGAGGGGTCATCTTATACGGCGAGTATATCCCAAACTCTATATTTTAACTGGAAAAGTTGGGGGTCATCTTATACGCCCAGTCATCTTATATACCAGAAAATACGAGTATATGGAACTTTGGAGCATATCAGCCCTTGGAATGGAAGTGGTGTGATTTCTTTGCACAATAGAATGGACTGGCTGATAGGAGCAGCATTTACTAATAGCATCACACACAGAGGCAGTGTATGGTGGCTGGTTATCCTGACATCAAGTGTAAATAGCAGAGGCAAAGGTGTAACCATACAGCAGTATGACAGGGCCATATACTAGCCCAAGGATAAAGTAAAGGGATAAGGTGAGGAAGGAGCAAAAGAAGAAAAGATTAAGAAGGAGAGTTAAGATAGCAACACCAGGAAAGTTGGAACCTAATATGAGATAGCAGAAGAGACAGTCCATGAAAGTACAGCATTCTTGCTATCTCGCACTGTCAAGAGGCTCATGTGGGTCATTTTAGTTGTTCCACAGTTCCAGAGCAGACAGCTTCACCCTATCAAGGACAGGAAAATGTAAATTAGATCAACAGCACTAATAAATCAGCCCAGCAAGATCTATTGGAGTATTCCAGACATGATCTTAGAAATTAAACTTATTTTGCTTATCTTTTCCTTTGGGGGACAAGGTTTACTGCAGGAAGAAACAATAGATGAGACATAACAGAGAAGTACAGGTAGAGTATCCCTTATCCAAAACACATGGGGCCAAAAGTGTTTTGGATTTGGGTTTATTTTGAATTCTGGAATACCTGTATTTGCATATACATACATAATGAGATATCTGGGAGATGGGTCTCAAGCCTAATAAATAAAACACAAGATTCAATTAGGAATCTGAGGATTCTTCCATGTGGGCAGATCCTAGCACTACTATCAGAAAAGAATCTGCTCACAGAAGTGATGAGAAATGATTTAAATGATTATTGTTGCTGTTGTGTGCCCTCAAGTTGATTCCAACTTATGGCAACCCTATATAGGTTTTTTTTTGGCAACATTTATTCAGAAGAGGCTTGTCATTGCCTTCCTCCAAGGCTGAAAGAATGTGATTTGCGAAAAGTCACCCAGTGTGTTTCCACAGCTGAGTGGGGATTCAAACCGTGATCTGCCAAAGTCTAATAAACAAGGTACTATAACATGCTGGACTCCCTGCAAAATTATGTGAAAGACTGCTGTGGCAAGAATGGGAGCCCTCTACTGGGGACTCTTTACCCCTAAATTCACTTCCATTCCCCAAAAGAGGACTCAGACACCATCAAAAGGTCTCAGGTGGTAGAAAGCTATTTATTCAGTGGTGCTTTGCTTCTACTTTTCTTTAGAGCTCATGGATGCATGAATACCTCATGTAGACAGTAATCCCACCAATGGAGTCTTCCACCTCCCTCTCTCAATACAGTTGATTAGTAAGTCTGACTCCTTAGTCCAACAGGTACAATAATTTAAGGCCACTAAATAAGTAAACTCTGACAAATCCATAGATTGGCTCACTTGGTAAGGAGAGCATATATTTGTAACTTGCAAATATGTGCTCGTCTTACCATGCAAAATGAAATAATGAATGCTTCTTACCAATTGTTTCAATACTTCTTGCTTTAGCTTACTTCTTTTCTTACTTCATAAGTCCTCCCTACACATGTTTCTCCAGGATTTCCCACTCATGCATCTCTGCCCCCTCCTTTTTAGCTCTTTTCCTCTTCCTACTGTACTTTCTGGAGCCATATGTCAGGGCTTCCTTGGCATTTAGGGGGAGAAGGCTAAGTCCTTCACCAAACCGCTATCAAGCCTTTGTCCCTTGTTGGTTTAGCTCTCTGCCCCTGGATCCAGAGATGTTTGCCTTCACTTCTTCCCCCTTACCGCCATATATGGATGGGTTCCTTAGTGGTGTCTTGCTCCCAGAGTGTGGAAGAGCCACCTTTGACATGATGCCTAGTCCCTTTGTTATCCTATGACCCACCTCCTGGCACAGCCACACAAGAATCCCCTAAGTTGGGATGTGGTGTAAATCAACATCCACCCATTCCACACCAGAAACAGTACAAAGAGCACCTCACACTGATAGGGCTTAGTTGACTCTTAGTAGCTTCAAGAAACAGGGACACAAGGTGGATGTATGCTTATAAAGAAAAGATGCCTTGACCAATACAAAAGGATCCTCCCTTCAATCAAATTCCATACTCCACACATGTGTGCATTCACATAACCACACATTGCTTTCTCCACCATACAATGGTGGCTCTCTTTTATGTCCTGCTGAATGTGGAGTAACAAAAACAAAACTTTAGGCCCACCAGAGATGCCAACTGTCTGAGGGAAATGCTCTCAGAAGTAGCTAACAATAGCAGAGTATGGAAGCACCAGTTCAGTTTAAGTATTGGCAATGCACTAACCACAAATTCACAGACACTGTTGATAATTCTTCCAAGTCCTTGGAGGTTCCTTATCATAAGTTGCAATATTTACAGATATGCACAAATAAAGATAATCTCATATATTTCCAAGTTACCTCTTTGGATGGGACTTGGGGGCATGGTTTTAGAGTGATTCTTGCATAGGCGAACTCAGAGGTGGTGTCAGCAGGACAAAAGTGCTGTTTGGGACTGACTGCGGACACTTAGATCCAGATTATCTGAAAAACTTTATCTCTCATAGGAGGCTATGTGACTAAATGCCACAATCTTTAGGAGAGGGCTTCTTCTCAGTACCTATTCTGTGACAGGCTCATTGGGTAAAGACATGGAAGGGAGCCCTCTTTGGCACCTCCTAGAGAACAGATAATGAACAATAATGAACAGAGATATAAAAAGATGTAAAAGCTCTACATTCATATTTCTAAAGGAAATATTTGTGAGAAACAACATAGGAAAGATCATATCAATGCAATAGGCTATTCAGGCTATTGTTTTTTGTGCTGTGTCTCAAAGCACTGTTGAAGAGCCCTCAGGATGCTTTCTGGTATTTTCTGATGTTTGTCTCGTAAACCTTCCATTGCAATTTTTGTCTGTTAGGAAGGAAAGAATAAAAACTCCAAATTTAGAATCAAATGTATACTTACAGTTTTTTTAAAAATGCAGATAGACATTGAACCACATATTTAAAAAGACATTGAAATGCCTTACCTATCCTTTCTCACAATTCCTTACAATTTCCTCCCACTTTAAGGCATGGTTGAGAAATCAGTCACTTTGAAATAATGAGTGGAAAGTTGGCACATTCATGGTCTCTTGTTGGGCTCTCATAGGAAAATGTCTGGCCAGGTGTGAAGAATGTGCAGTAATGTACTCATCCAGTCCATTAGTGATACCAAACACTGGTTTAGAACCAAACCACCCTCCTTGGAGTTGGGTGGAAAGGGGAAATAGAGTTGGTTATTACCAGCATATAGATGGCACCACAAGTATTGAGCCATGATCTGGCACTGTCAAGGCTCATGCTAGACTTGAAGCAGCTGCAGAAGGAATGGGAATTAAATCCAGAGTGAATTTGTCACCCTCATAACAGCAGTTCCAGCAACCTCCCCTGCCCCTGCAAATGTAGAAAATCAATCTTTTATTTTGGGATTGATCCTGTTAGTTGATTCCATATTCACGGGCACTAAATGACTTGTGTCCCTGAATGTAGTCATGGCTGTGAGGTAAATGAAGGAATTGTTGGTGTTTATTAGCCAAAGTATTCATAGAGCCTCCTCCTTGAGGTTTCCATAGAACCTAGAACAGTTTCTAGTAGGATCGATTTCTATGATATCTGAATATACCGTTTTACAGTCCACAGTGCAGTACTCACTTTTTCAGCCAGCTCCTCAGCAGTGACATTGGGATCATATGGAATTGGTTGCCCAATATGTGTTCGAAGTTTGACTGGAAATAGTCCATAAATTGGGAAGAAGACTATACGAGTTTGTTCATAAAGCCATCTCATTGGCCCTGTATATGAAGTTAAGATAAATATGGAATATATTAACTGTAAATCAACAGTACCTATATCTGAGATTATATACTTTCAATTTAGAGCTAAATCCTGATGCATTTCAACTTACTGTAATTCTAAGTAAGTGCATATATACTTGCAATGTGAATTAAGCCATCATTATTAAATACATCTGAAGCTGAAGGTGTGCGTAGTCTGTGTGATGTAGCCACATGGTGTTGTAGTTTGAGTGCTGTACTAGGTACCTGAGATACTAGGGTTCAAATCCCCAGTTGACCATAGAACCCCACTGGATGATCATGGGCAAGTCATACTTGCTCTGTCTGAGAAGGAGGCAAGGGCAAACCCTCTTTGAACAAATTCTGCCACTAAAACCTCATGGTAGATTCTCCTTAGGGTCACCATATGTCATCAATGGCATGAAGGCACACAACAGCATCAGCACAACAGAGAAAGATTTCATAGCACAAACACAAAAGTATTAAGAGGATTTCACTTAAAAAAAAAAGAATGAGAAGCTAAACAGGGTCAGGTCTGGTTAATGGGAAATCACTAAGAAATACCTAGTGTTATATGCTACATTTCAGAGGAAGGAACTGGCAAACCCACCTCTGAGTCAGAAAACCATCTGAAATTCATGGGATCACCAAAAACTGACAGGTGAGTTGAAGGCCCATACACAATTGTGCATATATCTTTGCAGTTCCTCCACAAGGACCGCATCACAAAGCAAGTATGATGTTTCACTTACTTATGTTTCCATACATCCTATATGATTTTCCCACATTCTGGGTAAAAATAGGGATGATAGGCTAAAAGAGACCAAAGTGAGAAATTAAAACTGGGACATGCTTAAAGAGGAGTGACTTGAAAGAAATTCTGGAAAGTCCTTTCACCAAGTGCATGTTTGGCTGTGATGAGGAGACAATGGGCCTTTGCAGACTGGCAGACATAGTGCACATTAAATTGAGGCACTGCCCTGGCTCAGTGCTAGGGAATCATGGGAACTGTAATTTATTGTAGCACCAGAGCTCTCTGACAGAGAAGGCTCAATGTCCCAGAAAAAAATACAGTTCCCATGATTCCCTAGCACTGAGCCAGGACAGTGCCTCAATTTAATGTGCACTATTTCTGCCAGTCTGCAAAGGCCCTATGATCACATGTGCTAGAGGTGTGAAGAAAAAATGCAACTATTTCTCCTGTTGCAGTTCTGATGAAAACCCTTCTCTGCTGCTTCTCGTCGCAGTGAGATTGGAAGTGAGTGTTGTGGGTGGGGGTCAGGGGTGTCTAATTTTGTCAGCGAGATGCCAGACAAATGAGTTTCTTCTCTGTACTAAAAAACAGCTTAAATACTGCTGCCTTTCAATGGCTTCATGTGTTGCTGCTTCCATTAGGTTCCTATCATTATTGCATTTCACTGGAATTTAATCTGCAAGAAATTATATCCAGCTCAAAAAATATGGCTAAGGAATGTAGGGCACCAGTGACAAATGAACAGCACACTGCTTTAGGTGGAGCACCCTTGTTTCAAAAGTGCCACACATTCCTTTCTTGAACAATCAAAACACTGATAAATGCAATAATACTGTTTTATGCCTAGAAAAGATACTTTCCCACACTCTTGATTAAAGATTAAAATACAGTACAAGAAATGTTAAATAGAATTTTTAGATGGAATATGCCATATTCCAATCTTAGTGAGGATGTTCCAAGCCATTAGAACTATTATTGTGGTATGTTTTGCGGTATTGCGGTATGTTTTAATCATTTAATTATAATGATTTTATTTTGTTTTGTTTAATTTTTAACTGGATTTTAATTATGTTGTTGGTTTAATAATGTTTTAAGGGGGGGGGGGAATTGTTCTTTATTGTAATTGTGTTTTATGCTGTAAACCGCCCTGATTGGACAACCATTGAGCGGTATATAAATACAATTTATTATTATTATTTTATTATTACAAACTGAGAATTAAAAATTGAGAAAACTGAGAATCTTCTCCTATGGAAGATTGATATAAATTCTGATGTTTTTCAATTGCTTCATAGGTTGCTGCTTACATAATTTCCTATCATGAAATTATTGCATCTGATTAAAATATGATCTGCAAGAAATTATTTCCAGTTCAAACAATGTAGTGAAGGAGTGGAGGGTAACAGTGATAAATGAACAGCTCACCACTTTTGCATCTATGGCTACTTGAGCAAATCCCTTTCCTTTCCCCCAGAAAAGCTTGTAGGCATTGTCTCCATAATTCTGTTCTCGACCTCCACCAGGTGCAATACTTAGCAGATGCCCTTGTTTTAGAGATGCCACACATTCTTCTCTTGTACATTTACAACACTGATTTATGCGAAAGTATATGTTCAACCCTAGAAAAAAATGGGACTAAGATATACTTCATTTTTGATTAAAGATTAAGATGGAATATATCTCAGGTTTACCTTATAAGACACAAGCTTTGAGTGTTCAGAGGGTATATTAGGGATTCTCTTCCTGCCCTTCAGTCCCCTCATTTTGTTTTATGTAGGCGATCTTGAATGTGGTGCTTGGACTCCCAGGTTTTAGCCCAGGAAAATTTCAACATTACTTCCTGCTGAGGTTTAGGCTAGCAACAATCTTCATTTAGATGAAGATGTTGACCTGGCTTGCCTTACAGAGACCTGGCTGGGAGAAGGCAGCGCTATAACTTGGGCACAGGCCCTCTTAGTCAGGTTCTCTGTCAGTGATCAGGTAAGGGGAAATGGGCGAGGGGGCAGAATGGCTCTGGTTCATAAGAATAATCTCACTTTGATCAGGATACCTGTCCGGAAAACAGTCCACTTTGAATGTATGTACCTAAGCCTGAGGACTAAGGATAATTTGGGGATTCTATTAGTATGCCATCCACCCCATTGTCTAGCAGACTCCCTAACTGAGCTGACTCAACTGATCTTAGAGTTGCTGTTGGAGTTGCCTAGACTTAAAGTCTTGGGTGACTTCAGCATTCCACTCAAGAACAGTTTGTCAAATTTAACAGATACGGCTCGGGAGTTCATGGAGTCCATGACAAACATGGGCCTATCCTATCCCAATTAGTCACCGGGCCCATGCATTGTGCAGGTCATACCCTCAATGCGATCTTCAGTACAGAACAGGAATATCTGTGGGTGGCGATAATAAAAACCTCTGCATTGTCATGGACAGACCATTTCCTGATCAAGGCTGAACTTAGAACCACTGCCCATCCTGTCAGGGGTGGAGGACCCATTAGAATGATCTGCCCTCAAAGGCAGACCAATTGGATTCCAGAAAGCCTTAGAGGGTTTAATGGTTGGTAACACTGGCGATTCTGTTGAAGCTTTGGTTAATACCTGGAACACCGATCTTGCCAAGGCTATTAACACGATTGCTCCCAAACGTCCTTTCCAACCCACTTCTAATCGCCAGTCATGATATACTGAAGATCTCAGGAAAATGAAGCAGGTTGGACAACAACTAGAGTGCATCTAGCGGAAAACTCGACTCTTATCTGACAGAATTCATTGTTGGAAATTTCTTTGTTCCTGTGATGCGTTTAGCAACTTCTTTGCAGATAAGATCTTTCAGATAAGAACTAACTTGAACGCCAATGTTATAGTAGAATTGATAGATGAGGTATTTAGCCACTCCACTTATGAGATTATACTGGATCAGTTCCAACTGGTGAGTACCGATGACATGGACAAACTCCTTGGTAGAGTGAGGAAGACAACTTGCCCTCTTGACCCTTGCCCTTCGTGGTTAGCCATCCAGGGAGGAGATGTCTTGAGGATGTTCCTGAGGGACATCATCAATGCATCCCTTGAGGAAGGTCATGTTCCATCTTCTCTGAAGGAAGCTGTGGTTAGGCCGCTTCTAAAAAAAACCCTTCCCTTGGTCTGAAGTCGAAGGCTTTCATGGCCGGTATCCATAGTTTTTTGTGGGTTTTTCGGACTGTGTGGCCATGTTCTAGAAGAGTTTCTTTTTGACGTTTCGCCAGCATCTAAAGATGCCAGCCACAGAGGCTGGCGAAACGTCAGAAAAAAACTCTTCTAGAACATGGCCACACAGCCCAAAAAATCTACAAAAAACTTCCTTTGATTCTCTGGACATGAACAGCTATAGGCCAGTCTCTTTGCTACCTTTTTTGAGCAAGATGATCAAGAGGGCTGTTGCTCTTCAGCTCCAAGCTGTCTTGGAGGAAATTGATTATCTGGATCCATTTCAAACTGGCTTTAGGTCAGGATATGGAGTGGACACTGCCATGGTTGCCTTAGCTGATGACCTTTGTCTGGGCATTGACCCTGTTGGTGGTACTGGACCTCTCAATGGCCTTTGACATGATAGACCATGACATCCTTTTGGAACGCCTGAGAGAATTAGAAATCGGAGGTATTGCACGACAATGATTCCGTTCCTTCCTCCCGGGCAGATTCCAGAGAGTGATGCTTGGAGAAAATTGCTCAGCTAAAAAGGAGCTTAATTGTGGCATCCCTCAGGGTGCCATCCTGTCCCCAATGCTATTTAACATATATATGAAGCCGCTGGGAAAGATCATCCAGAGACATGGGGCGGGGTGTTGCCAGTACGCTGATGTCACCCAGATATATTTCTCCATGTCTCGAGCTACAGCTTCAACTTCAGATGGTGTCTCCCATCTCAATGAATGTTTTAAAGCAGTAATGGACTGGATGAGGAAGAAAAGATTGAAACTGAATCCAGACAAAACAGAGGTACTAACAGTAACGGCCCCGAACCTAGGTATTGGGACACAATTGCCAGTCCTAGATGGGGTCACACTCTCCTCAAAGGACTGTGTTCCCAGTCTGGGGGTGCTCCTAGATCCCTCACTTCAGATGACAAATCAAGTGAATGTGGTGGTCAGGAGCACCTGTTATCAGCTTTGGCTGATATGCCAACTGCGCCCTTTTCTGGAGGTTAGGGACCTTTTACGCCTACTACTCTTGTGTCTAGTTCAGAAACTCCAATTGGTACAGAATATGGTAGCCAGACTCTTCTCAGGTAAAACCAGAAGAGACTACATAACACCTCTTCTGAGACTGCTCCACTGGCTGCGTATCAGTTTCTGGGCACAGTACAAGGTGTTGGTCACCACCTTTAAAGCCCTAAATGGCTGGAGTCCAACCTATCTTTGGGACCACCTCCTTCCGTATAATCCACCCTGCACACTAAGGTCCTCTGGGAAGAATTTATTGCTACCTATAAAAACTAGATTATCTGCAACTGCCCAGAGGATATTTTCGGCTATCGCTCCCAGACCATGGAATGGCCTGCCAGATGAGATCTGTCACTTGATCACCTTAAACAGCTTTAAAAAATCTCTTCCGGCAGGCCTTTCCTGAGTAGATAACCTGCCACCAAAAATAGTTATGCCTGACCCTGATTTCTGCTACAGTTATTTTAATTTATTTGTAATTTATTGTATTTTGTTATTTTAAAGTATGTTTTAAAACTTTGATTGTTTAATTGTATTGGGGGGGGGTATTGGAGGACAGGATTGTTTGTTTTATCGTGCAAGCCACCCTGGTTGTATTTTACAGTGGGGTGGGTTATTAATAATAATAATAATAATAATGATAATCAGGTAGTGGGCAATTTAAATTTATTTATTCCAGAGATGGATGGAAATCCCATGTTTTCTGTTGTGATAGTTATTGAAAGGGGGGTGGCTTCCCAGATTTTCCGATGCAAGGAGAAAAAAATATACATCATTTCAGAGGGAACATTCTGACTTGAAAAACCACTTGCACACCCTTTCTAGGTCCTAGCTAGCATGCAGGCTTGTGATGCTCTTTTTGCATTTTAAAAATGAACAGGAAAACAATAGTGAATAATCTGAAATAGATAATTTGCACCATAATGGATATCGAACACAATGAAAAACATTTGTGGTGATTTGGCGATTCCACATGGCTATTTAGGATAATTAAAAAAGGCATCATGTTACTTCTGATAGCAGTTATAAGATTAATTCTTGTACCTGGTAGAAAATGGAGGAAATGATATATCACAGAACAGTAGAATCTACCAATGATCCTATAGACTCTGAGTATAAAGAAATAATAATTGATGGCAAAGGCTCCATGGTAAAAAACTAGAATGGCAGGCCCTTTTGGTAGATTTTCTATGCAACAAACCTCATAACCTGCAAATTGAAAAATATGAAATGGAGTCAGCATCTTTCCTTCTTTATGCAGATCTCACAGTATCTCCTAATAGACTGAAAGGACAGTGTGAGAAAAGTAAACCTTCAGAAAAAATGGTATAATATCATACTGTTAATGTGAAACTTTAAATGTATCAGAAGTTACACTGTAAAGTTAAAAATGACTTTGTAAGTTAAAGCCTGATGTTCAAATTTATAATGGAAAGTTCGTGTCTGATGTCTCAAAATAAATGAGCTTTAGTGACATCTGTACCCTACCTGTAGCGATGAAATATCTTCAGTCATGAGGATATATAGCTATTTATGAGCTGGAAAGGATTTCATGTTATGCATTGAGAAAGAAACCAACTCTGAAAAAGTGTATGTGTGACAGAAAGTGAGAGCAAGCGAGATACTGGTATTGGACATTTCATAGAGAATTTGACAGTTAAGAAGAAAGAAGGAATTAATGGGCAACATGAATTGCAAGGTGGTGTGACACTGCTCCATTAAAAAGGGTTTACTTTTGAAGATTCCCCCAAAGGCCAAGCACAATAAAAAAAATTCCACATTTTCAAGTGCTGGAATTTTTATCAGTAGAAGGTCACAGAATGGTTTTATTTTAGATTTTTTATGCAGTATCACCATTTGATACATTTGATGCAAGATAACAAATATTCTGCCTGGCTGCTTTAAATTCTGATCACAATTCATGATCAAATCACACTGAATGTCCTGTTGAACAAAAGTAGAAGGTAGATGGATTCTTTTAAAATACAGAATATTGTATTAGAAAGACTATTGGAAATTCAATTTTTTGGACTATATCACATGGGGGGAAAGTGGAGAAAAGCACGATTAAAAAGGGATTTTCCCAGCAAAGTCCTGAGATCACGGTGAAGATTTTCAGATGATGTTGCAATTAGACAGGACTTATCCTGGAATAACCAGGGAATAACCAGCAACAAATCATTCATGGGGATAAGTCATCTCTAATCATGATGTGTCTTGATGCGATCTCGGGTCTTTCATATTGGCTGACATTAAATATCATTTCAGATACAATATTTAAAAATACCATGGCTTAGACGCCATCTTACTCTGACACCCGACTGTGACAGGGAGATGGCTATGCGAACAGATCTTAAATGCCGGTAGGCTCTACCAGGCTACCTAAGATTTTGAGTACTGTTCCAGAGCCATCTAGGACCAGTTCATCAAAGTGCAGACAAGCTTGTCACCAGAACGATGGCCACCAAGTCAGGAATTGATCCTTTTCAAGGAATAGTTACAATCTGCATTGGTGGAATTAAATTTAAAAATACATAAATAATAAGAAACTTAGGGGCTATTCAGATGGGCAGGAAAATGTGACCTAAAGCTGCCTTTTCTTTAAGCTGCAGTAACCGCACCACCTGTCCCGAAAATGCCCTAAATGGGAACAGAGCAACTGGGGGGAGTCAATTCAGCTTTTCCGAGGCTGTATTGAAGCCCCAGCAACCACACCGCCAGCCCCAGACTCCGCAAAGGGAGACAGAGCAACTGCATGGGCAGACAGAGGCTGCTTTATTTTTTTTTTTTTTTCATTCTCTCAGACACATCCCTGTGCACCTGCTCAGGACCTGTCATATGCTATCATTCTCTGTGTACAAAGGTGACTGAACTTCGGCATCCCTGCATACCACTGTTATAGGGTGGTATACAGTCTGCCATTTTGTCTGTACAAAGGTGACTGAAGTTCGGCATGCCTACACATGTGTGCAGGACCTGTCATACACCCACATATCATACAAGGATTCACTGACCTCAACTTCCCCCAAGGAATAGGTGCAGTAGACAGGTGCCACTGTCTGATTGTACCACCCTTGGGGTGAAGGAATGTGTTTGTCAACTGAAAAGACACCTTCTCTGTTGTCCTCCACAAAACATGTCCCACATAGATCGGGGGGAAGGGAGAGGTACATGCAAGGGAGATTTGTGTGGACCGACTGAATACATGTGTGGACCGACTGAATACATGTAGCTGGGGGTCATGGTCAACAGGACACACTGACAAATGTTACTTCAGGAGCCCCCCCCATCATGCCAGGAAGTGGTGTGCAGGTCTTGTGCACACCTGCACAGAAGAGGTCACAAAAGCTGCTTTCATGCAAACTGCTGTGCATGCTGATAGCAAGTGTACATGCAACATAATGCATTTATTGTCATAATAGAGGACAGTTGCTAGGATGCATGCATAGAGTTACAATTAGGGTTAAGGTTAGGGTTACAATTAGAGTTAGGGTTAGGGTTCTAATATTCAAACACACCTGCACCAGTGCATCCACTCCCGGAAGTATAGGGCGTTTTAAATTAAAGCCTGCATCATAGGGTACATGCTCTGGATTACTGACTCAATTTCCACTACACATGTGACAGTGCATTTATATGGCTGTTTTCTGGTGCACCGGTGTTGTGGCATACATATGCACATGCGAAGGTGTGCATCTTCACCGAAGAAGCGGAAAAAAGTGGCTCCTTTTTGGAGCGGCTTTTCTCGGCATACAATGGCTAGAGGGCACTTTCCTGGCGACTTTTAGGTGTGCGTCATCTAATCGCCATGCCTACAAGTCACCCTCAAAGCACCTCTTTTTGCCTGTCTGCATAGCACCTTAAATTAGCAAAATTAGACCTAAACATGGCTACTGAGAAAGAAGAAGGCTGTAGTTGCATATTCAGGCCCTTCTTGGCACATATAATTAACATAAAGCAAAGAAAATCTTGTCCTATTCCCACAACCATCCAACAGGCACACACAGTATTTCCCAGGAGCCAGATGAGTGGTAACTATTTAGAAAGGAAAAATCATAAGTAAAGGAATGTTAGCTCCCCATGGCTTAGAATGTCCTAGAGGAGGGTGTGGCTAGCTGGCAGGAACACTGAGGAAGTTAAATATCTTGTAAAATATTAATGCCAGTGCTACTGGTTTCTCCTAATGACAAACTTTGTCTCTATGTGCCAACGAGCAGAAGAATTTCTGTCTGCTCAAACCTGAGCAATTAAATGTATTACTAAATAAGTTATAACATTTATAAGTTTATTGATTTATTTCATCTCAGGATCAATTTCATTCAGTTAAATTGTATTAAATATAGTTATAAATTAATTCTAAACCAACAGAAACTGAATACATCAGAATTAATTAAAATTTTAAACTTTCCCCCCAAATGTTCACGATAACTTAGGGCAGCACGGCAGTGGACACTGAAAACAGAACTCTTTGGTTGCAGCTTGGTGAGAACTGCATTGTTACCAGGTGGTCTACTTCCCTCCTCCCACTTTGGAAGTTTTCAAGCCTACAATCCTGTGTAGGTATATGTCTCCTAGTCTTTCATCACAGAGACCTGGAGGTGGCTAGCCAGGATAACAGTCCAGAATCCTGTTGGTATGTCCCCAGTAGAGTAGACTCATTGAATACATTATAGAGTGGTGAGTTAACACCTAGGCAAATCCATGTATTCAATTGGTATACTTTGATCAAGAATTTCAATAGAATTTAGGCCATGGTGATATTTGAGCATCTCCTAGTCCAGAAAGCCTCTGAAGAAGCCTTGAAAATATAAGCAGGAGGGATTGTAAGTAGGGATGTTTTGTATAAAAAATGAAGAAGTATAAGAAATGGATGATGAACTTAAAGATGGACCTCAAAAAGATACTGTAGTCATGGGTGATGATAAGTTACCATTACCTTGCCTAAATAAATGCATATTTTGGGCACAACAAAGGGATATGATTTCTAGATATCTTAAATAGTTCTATGTCAAGGAACTAAATGTGAAGGGTGTGTGTGTAATACTGGATTTAATCCTAAAGAGTAACGCTTGAAACCAAGGCCTTGCCTGCACTAGTTTGCACTACTTTGGGGGGAAGCCCAGAGCATTCTGGCCCTGAAGCTACTCTGACCTATCCATGTTTCCTCACCCTCTGTTCCCACACTGTGGCAGCTGTCTTCATGGGTGTCCCACTAGGCCATCTGGCACATCTGTCACCATTGTGGATTGCTTGCTTTGTTAGAACAAGGCACCCAGCAACAGTCACATGCTGGATGCCTTGTTCTGACCTCAGAACAGGTGACCTACAGGGGCAGTGGACATGCTGGGTGGCCCAGTGTGCAGACAGCCCTCATGGGTGGAAACAGAAGGTTCCGAATCTTCCTGGAAGATCTGGAACAACAGGCAAGTTCTTAAAAATCATTTTAATGTAGTTATATCCCAGTTTTGGTGTGGAACATGAAAGATATCAGCCAGATGGCTTGCACCAGAAAAAGGGTTTGGGCTGTGCATCATCTGAACAGCACAACACCAGAACAGCGGGAGAATAGGTCATTTGGCCCATAAAAACAATACCCAAACTGGGAGATGCAAATGTGGTTGGACTGACTAGAAATATGCCCACAATGCTATGAATTTAATTCATATGTGAGTAGCTCAAAGTGGGGAAAGTCTCTAAAATGAAGAAACTTGTGAAAAGGAAGTGGATTTAAGAGTTAAAAGGATCAGATCTCTCCAGGAGGCATGGGTTCTTCTCAAAACTATGTTAATAAAGGCTTGTCTGAGCTTTAGAACTCTGGGCCTTTGCAGACTGCCAGAAATAGTGCAAACTGAGTCCACTTTAAATTGAAGTACTGACCTGGCTCAGTGCTAGGGAATCATGAGAATTGTATTTTTTTCTGAGACATTGAGCCTCTCTGTCAGAGAGCTCTGGTGCCACAATAAATTACAGTTCCCATGATTCCCTAGCACTGAGCCAGGGCAGTGCCTCAATTTAAAGTGGACTCAATTTGCACTATTTCTGGCAGTCTGCAAAGGCCCTCTGTCTGTCTAGAGGTTTGGGAGTTTATTGCACACACTGTTTTAGCCCGATCCGTGCACGGGATTGGATTGGGCAGGAACAGAGGAGAACGAGTGTTACCACACACAGAAATGCTTCTGTGCCACCACCAGCCCACCATCCATCCCTGAGCCACACTTAGCCAGCCAATTTTGCAAGGATGGAAGCTCCCTGTCCTTCCAAAATCAGCCAGCTAAACACAGTTCAGGGACAGGTGGTGGTTGAGCGGTGGCGTGGCAGCATTTTTGTTTGTGGTAACACAGATTCTCCCCCATTCTGGCCCAATCCCATCCCATGCACAGATTGGGCTAAAGGCGTGTGCAATAAACTCCTTGGTTGGCTACCTGTCATAGTCCTTTTGATTTAAACAGGATTTTAGGTTTTAAAAAGTTGGAACATAATTTTTTAAAATGAGATATGCAGTTCACTTACTCTTCCAGCTCTATGATTCTATGATTCTGTGATCACAGAAGTATCTAGTTATGTCCCTTTAACCAGATGCAAAACAATTACATTATCCCCTGAGACCCCCAAGGCTGCCCCCAGCACATTTATGTTGTATCTTTTTTCTTGTTGCTTATATAGTTATTATTTGATTGCCAATTTATAACTGCTCATGTTGTTAGACTGGAATTATTATTATTACTACTACTGTTATTATCACTACCATATATTCTATATTTTTTACAATACAGGTGATTAAAAGAAATATAAAATAAGCTAAATGTTTAGGTTTCTGCCTTCTTCAGTTGCTAATGATGAAACTGAGCTACATACAAGTAGTTTATATATCAATTCTGTCCATTCTACAATTAAGATTACATCTAGCAACACAACTGAGCATGCTCAAATTCCTTTCCTTGATGTCCTGCTCACCACTAAGGACCTTATCACACGCGGGCCACAAAGCGATAAGAAAGCGAAATAAGAATAAATCCAGGAATAAACCGAAAGAAACCCCACAATATGTAAATGGCTATCAGACGCAACTAGCATCATTGTGCAATTAAGGAAAGTGCGATGAAGTGCTCCCGGGAACCGTATTTGCTGTTCGCACACAAGTGAGAAAATCCTGGACATAACCAAGCAATGATGCCCTGCACATGCTCAGTACAGCCGCGGCTGCCACTTGCCGCGGCTGTCAAACACACCCCTTCCCAAGCCGGCTGTCCCCCAAACCCCTTCCCAAGCTGGCACAGGGTCCGCGCTTCGAGGAGAACGTCCTCAGAGAGGCGCCTCTCTGAGGACGTCCTCCTTGGAGCTCGGACCCTGCGCGGGGCCTGAGCTCCGAGCGTCGAGTGACAGCTCCGACGCAGGGCCGGTGCTCCAAGGGGGACCCCTCAGAGCGTCAAACCAATGCAGGGCCAGCGCTCCAAAGGGGACCCCTCGGAGCGTCGAACCGACGTAGGGCCGGTGCTCCAAGGAGGATCTCCTTGGAGCACCGATCCAACGCAGGGCCGGCTCTCCAAGGGGGTCCTCCTTGGAGCGCCGGCCCTGCGTCGGTTCGGTGCTCCAAGGAGGTCCTCCTTGGAGTGCCGGCCCTGCCTCGGCGCGGCGCTCTGAGGAGGTCCCCTTGGAGAGGTGACGCTATGGGGAAATGCTCCCCAATACGTATTTGACGATACGTATTGGGTGACCATACCTTTATTAAAAGTGAAATGATTCCCGTGGCGCAATTGTACTTCCTGGAGAAACCGAAATTCAAAAGAACTCAGATCATGCCGCATTTTAATTATTGCAACAAAATATCAATCACAGAATTCAATGACAGTTGACCGGATATCAGAGTGCTTCAACTGTGTAGTATAGATACTCTCTGTTTCCCTTCCTCACTTTTTATATTTATATCATGCTAACCTCCACATAAGCAGATATAGTCCAGCCACAACTCTTGCATTTTGGAGAACTAAACCAAAATGAGTCCCTTAAACTGACTGTAAGGCCTTTGCAGACTGCCAGAAATAGTGCACATTAAATTGAGGCACTGCCCTGGCTCAGTGCTAGGGAGTCATGAGAATTGTATTATTTTCTGGGACATTGAGCCTTCTCTGTCAGAGAGCTCTGGTGCCACAATAAATTACAGTTCCCATGATTCCCTAGCACTGAGCCAGGGCAGTGCCTCAATTTAATGTGCACTATTTCTGGCAGTCTGCTTAGGCTCGTAGTTTTCCTAAGTAGACTGAATTCATTTCAGTGCCTGTATACTTACAATTTTAGTGAGTGCATTCATTTCTTGAATATTAAGGACAGGGATGCTGTCTCACAAGTGATTTTCAAGCAAAAAGAGCAAAAAAAAAAAAAAAAAAAAAAAAAGCATCTCCTCCGTGGCCCTCAAGGGGCTTTTGTGAGTGCATTGGCCAAAAGGCAAAGGCAGGTTCAGAGGCTCAAAGTAGCTGGATTTTAGGTAACAGAACTGGAAAAGCTTGTCAAGATCTTAGGAAAAAACAGAGAATCCGTTCCAACTAATGGCCACCTGGGAAGAGTAGAAAATATTAATCTTAATGGTGTGAACAGCTCATGTGTGAAAGTTAACATAGCTCTTCAGAATGGGAACAAATAGCAGATGAAGAGAAAATGGTGTTTGTTTTTTAGTAACATGAAATGAGGATTCTTCTGAAAGTAAAATTTCCTAGCATTTCATGATCCTTGCTTCACCCTGTAGACTAAGGGGGGATGCAGACGGGCGGCCCTGAGCCGCCCTGGCAAGAAGAGGATCAGGGCTGAGGCTGCACCATGCCTCGGCCCCAATCCTCCCTCTTGCCGGCTCTGAAAGGAGCAGGAAAATGCTGCTCCTTTCAGAGTAGACAAATAAGGTGCCCTAAGAGCTGCTGCGAAGCTCTTCTGCGCTTCTTCCAGTGCAGCGCATCAAGACACTGTGCTGGAAGGATGTTCTGACACTGCACACCATGCGTAATGGCGCATGGCGTCAGGACGTCTTTGGGGAGGGGTTGGGGTGGCTGGCGTGCAGCTTTCCCTCCTCATCCTTGCCTCAAGGATGCCGCAAAGGGCCCGTCTGCAGAGGCCCTCAGTTCTGAGTTTAATAATTAAAATAAACACAGTGAAGCTGTCCTAGTTCTTTCTGTTGCATCAATCCACCCTGTTATTAGAATGATAAAAGGCTTTATATTTGCCAGTCAGGAAGAACTGCTAGTCTTTGGGTCTATGATAATTGGGTTTCAGTGAGTAGGAGAAAGACTGTTTTGATTAGCTTGTAGCTCTATGCATTTCCAGACAAATAATACCTGTGGGTGGCTGAAACATATTTAAATTTTTAACAAGTGATATCGACAGAGGAAGATAGACTACAGCAGTGAGCCATGAGTTTCCCTCCAAAGATTAAATTTCAAAGTTTCAAAGCTTGGATCCATAGTGGCTACAGTGGTTAATAAGTTCTGAGACAGGCCTCAGGGTTATGGTAATGCGGCCTCAGTCAGAAATAAATTGTCTGAATATTATAGGAACTGAGGGCCTTTGCAGACTGCCAGAAATAGTGCACATTAAATTGAGGCACTGCCCTGGCTCAGTGCTAGGGAATCATGGGAACTGTAATTTATTGTGGCACCAGAGCTCTCTGACAGAGAAGGCTCAATGTCCCAGAAAAAAATACAATTCCCATGACTCCCTAGCACTGAGCCAGGGCAGTGCCTCAATTTAATGTGCACTATTTCTGGCAGTCTGCAAAGGCCCTAAGCCACATGTTTCTGTGGCATAAGCAAGGAATGGACACCACTGCTAAAGATGTGCTTGATAAAGTATCATCATGGAAATCATATTTTGAGATTGCTTTAATGTGCTTAAATGTGCTTTGTTACAACTGAGTTTTCCCCAGTTAAGTAAACTCCCAGTTGTTTATTTTTCAGAGTGATGCCCAAACTGTGCCCTTTAACTTCAGCTCCCAGAATCCCAGACTATTGGCCAAAATGGCTGAGGTTTCTGGGAGCTAAAGTCCAAAATCCCTTAAAGGGCACAGTTTGGGGATCACTGCTTCAGACTATCTTTCTTTAGATTTCACATTAGCCAATTAGTGATAATCAGGAATTAATGTTGTATCTTGTGTCTTCTCCGACAAAAGCACTTCTTGCTTCTTCTGGATAATAGGATGAAATTTCAAGGACTACTAGTTGAAGTTCCTATCTGTTATAATTTTGAAGCTTTCTGATGCTGGTTTGTGCTTTCTATTTTAAGTTTCGCCACAGTTTAATAGAACTGTTTCCTGTGCTCTTCAGCTCTGATCTTCAGGTTTTTCCAGCAGGCTTTTCTCAGACAGGAAGGAATGGTCCTTTCTGAGCACTGAGTGTTATACTCCAGTCCAGCAATATTCAAGGAAACTCAACTTTATTGAGGATGAAATATTAAAGCATCTCAGCACAATTGGATATGATTTCACTTTAACTTCTATGATTCTCTCCTGTGGATTCCCAGGATTTATATGATGCAGCCATGGCAGTTAAAGTGGAATCATAGCACTATAGTTGTGTAATGTGAATGGGTTCCATAGTCCAGTCTTCCTCCTCTTTTCTCAGAGTTCTCAAATTTTTTTTAAAGGAGCTGCTGCAGGAGTTCTATGGATCCAAGCAAGGAATGAAAGAAGTGCTTCTAAACAGAAAAGTAAGGCAAATTCAGCTACCTTTTATGTGAGCTTTGCTCTTTCATTGACTTTTTCACCAACTACTGTCAGAGTATGTTCTTTATGGGTCTTCTAAATATTAATCGGATTGGTTGACCCACTTATTTAGTCCAGGTTTTTCTGTCTACCCTGGACAGCTGTATCTTCTTCCCATAGTCATCCTAAAGCTCAGCTTCAGTTGTCCCTTCTTTTGCAGATTCATAAATGAGTAGAGTGTTCAATGTACAACTTGATGCCTATGAAATCAATTGCCTACTGTTCTCTTCCTCAAATCTACTACATTTTTTTTTCTAATTTCACACAGGGAGCCAGTGTAGCATAGTGGTTTGGGCGTTTTACTACAACTCTGGGGGCCAGGGCTTGATTCCCTGCTTGGGTGACCTTGGGCAAGTAATGATAATTTTTAGCCTCAGGGAAAGGCAATAGTGAATCCCCTCTGAACAAATCATGCCAAGAAAATACCATGATAGGTTCACCTTAGGGTTGCCGTAAGCTGGAAACAACCTGAAGGCACACACACACACAAAAAAAAAAACATATATTCCACTGACCTATGCCTGATTCTTGTTTATGGTATTTAAGTTGTGAGCACAAATATATGGAACTTTGGAGCATTTCAGCCCTAGGAATGGAAGTTATTTGTGTGATTTCTTTGCACAACAGAATGGGCTGGCTGATAGGAGCAGCATTCACTAATAGCATCACACACAGAGGCAGTGTATGGTGGCTGGTTATCCTGACATCAAGTGTAAGTAGCAGAGGCAAAGGTGTAACCATACAGCAATATGACAGGGCCATATACTAGCCCAAGGATAAAGTAAAGGGATAAGGTGAGAAAAGAGCAAGAAAAGAAAAGAGTAAGAAGGAGAGTTAAGATAGCAACACCAGGAAAGTTGGAACCTAATAAGAGATAGCAGAAGAGACAAGCCATGAAAGTACAGCATTCTTGCTATCTCACACTGTCAAGAGGCTCATGTGGGTCATTTTAGTTGTTCCACAGTTCCAGAGCAGATAGCTTCACCCTTTCAAGGACAGGAAAATGAAAATTAGATCAACAGCACTAATAAATCAGCCCAGCAAGATCTATTTGAAGATTTTCAGACATTCCAGACATGGTCTTAGAAATTAAACTTATTTTGCTTATCTTTTCCTTTGGGGACAAGGTTTACTGCAGGAAGAAACAATAGATGAGACATAACAGAAGTACAAGTAGAGTATCCCCTATCCAAAACACATGGGGGCAAAAGTGTTTTGGATTTGGGTTTATTTTGAATTTTGGAATACCTGTATTTGCATATACATACATAATGAGATAGCTGGGAGATGGACTCAAGTCAAATAAATAAATAAATAAATAAATAAAAACACAAAATTCAATTAAGAATCTGAGGATTCTTCCAGATGGGCAGATCCTGGCACTACTATCAGAAAACAATCTGCTCAGAGAAGTGATGGGAAAATGTGGGTAGGTTTAAATTATTATTGTTGCTGTTGTGTGCCCTCAAGTTCATTCCAACTTATGGCAACCCTATCACAGGGATTTTTGGCAACATTTATTCAGAAGAGGCTTGTCATTGCCTTCCTATGAGGCTGAAAGAATGTGATTTGCGAAAAGTCACCCAGTGTGTTTCCACAGCTGAGTGGGGATTCAAACCGTGATCTGCCAAAGTCTAATAAACAAGGTACTATAACATGCTGGACTCGCTGCAAAATTATGTGAAAGACTGCTGTGGCAAGAATGGGAGCCCTCTACTGGGGACTCTTTACCCCTAAATTCACTTCATTCCCCAAAAGAGGACTCAGACACCATCAAAAGGACTGAGGTGGAAGAAATTTCTTCTATGGTGCTTTGCTTCTTCAGAAGCATCTCCTTTTCTTTAGAGCTCATGGATGCATGAATACCTCATGTAGACAGTAATCCCACCAATGGAGTCTTCCACCTCCCTCTCTCAATACAGTTGATTAGTAAGGCTGACTCCTTAGTCCCACAGGTACAATAATTTAAGGCCACTAAATAAGTAAACTCTGACAAATCCATAGATTGGCTCACTTGGTAAGGAGAGCATATGTTTGTAACCTGCAAATATGTGCTCGTCTTACCATGCAAAATGAAATAATGAATGCTTCTTACCAATTGGTTCAACACTTCTTGCTTCAGCTTACTTCTTCCTTACTTCATAAGTCCTCCCTGCACGTGTTCCTCCAGGACTTCCTACTCATGCATCTCTGGCCCCTCCTTTTTAGCTCCTTTCCTCTTCCTACTGTGCTTTCTGGAGCCATATGTCAGGGCTTCCTTGGCATTTAGGGGGAGAAGGCTAAGTCCTTCACCAAACTCCTATCAAGCCTTTGTCCCTTGTTGGTTTAGCTCTCTGCCCCTGGATCCAGAGATGTTTGCCTTCACTTCTTCCCCCTTATCGCCATATATGGATGGGTTCCTTAGTGGTGTCTTGCTCCCAGAGTGTGGAAGAGGCACCTTTGTCATGATGCCTAGTCCCTTTGTTATCCTATGACCCACCTCCTGGCACAGCCACACAAGAATCCCCTAAATTGATATGCTGCCTAGTCCCTTTGTTATCCTGTGACTCATCTCCAGGTACAGCCACACAAGAATCCCCTAAGTTGGGGTGTGGTGTAAATCAACATCCACCCATGCCACACCAGAAACAGTACAAAGAGCACCTCGCACTGATAGGGCTTAGCTGACTCTTAGTAGCTTCAAGGAACGGTCACAAGGTGGATGTATGCTTATAAAGAAAAGAAGCCTTGACCAACACAAAATGTTCCCCTTTTCAATCCATTCCATACTCCACACATGTGTGTATTCACATAACCACACAATGCTTTCTCCACTGGTGGCTCTCTTTTATGTCCTGCTGAATGTGGAGTAACAAAAATAAAACTTTAGGCCCACCAGAGATGCCAACTGTCTGAGGGAAATGCTCAGTGGATGTAGTCTTGGCCCCTGGGTGTCCTATGTTATTGGATACATATCAATTTGTGCAGCCTGAGGATGTGGACAGGAGAGGTGAGTGCCACAACAAGTGCACTGGATTGGAGTCCTTCCTGTCTTATAAAAGCAGCCAGAGGGGAATGACAGAGTGGATTAGGGAAGTACTGAATGTCTCTGCAGCAAGGCAGAATTCCTTCCTGTCTAAAATAAACTGTGGTGAAGTCTCTACTCACCTCCCACAAACCTAATTACACTAGATCACTGCTGACCAGTCTCCAATATCCCTTTTTTGAGAAATGTGTTGAGGTCAGGAGGTTCCTAGACTTAACAGATCATCTATATCCATTTCATCCTGGCTTCAGTCCTGGCTATGGTACAATGACACCATTGGTTGCCTTGGTGGATGCAGGAAAGTGGCCAGTAGGAATGTGTTATTCTGGCTCTGCTGGACCTCTTAGGGGCTGTACAGATGGCCCCTAAGAGGTAGAAGGATGTCGCCCCTTTCCTTGCTGGATTGGGGCTGCGGCAACCACATGCCATGGCTCCAATCTGGGCTTTCTGCACCACAGAACGAAGCTGCAAAAAGTGGCTCCTTTTTGTGCTGCAGAAAGGGTGTTTTACCTGTGTCGGAAGTGGCTTTTCGACACTTCTTTGGCGCAGCGTGTGTAAATGCTGTGCTGAAGAAGCACCCTTTTGATGCCCGTTGTGCAATTGCTTGGCCAGCATGAGGATGATGTAGGGGCAGAGTCAGGGCAGCCGGTGTGTGGTTGCCATGCTCCGATTCCACCTTTTGGCCGGTCTGTCTATGCTCTTAGTGGCTTTCAGTACTGTTAAATCTCATATCTTTCTGAGCTACCTCTCTGGATGGGACTTGGGGGCATGCTTGGATAGGCAAACTCAGAGCTGGTGTCAGCAGGACAAAAGTGCTGTTTGGGACTGACTGCGGAAGTTTAGATCCAGATTATCTGAAAAACCTTATCTCCCATTATGAGGCTGTGTGAGTTAATGTCACAATCTTTAGAAGAGGGCTTCTTCTCAGTACCTATTCTGTGACAGGCTCATTGGGTGAAGACATGGAAGGGAGCCTTCTCTTTGGCACCTCCTAGGCTATGAAACTCCCAACTCTGGCTCAGTTGGCCACCTCTCTGCTCTTTTATAGCAAAGATACAGGCTCTTTGCTACAAAAGAAGTCAGCTATTTTAAAAAAAATCATTGACATTTCTCAGTTGCCCTTTCTCACAATTTAATTTTCCTCCCACTTTAAGGTATGGTTGAGAAATCAGTCACTTTGAGAGAATATGTGGGAAGCTGATGCACTCATCATTTGAAAGTCAATACAGGATGACTGATGTAGACACAAAAGTGGTAAAGATTAATTTCTTTATTGACATGACCTGTCAGTCAGATTATGATCTATATTCAGTGAGTTGTGCCAGGTTTTCAACCAATTTTATTCTAGCCGGGCTTGTGCAACACACCCTCCCATCACCAGCCAACATCCAGAAGAAAACCCCTTGATATGACCAGTCTTAGAGAAAAAGCTCCCATTTTAATAATAATGAATAGAGATATAAAAAGATGTAAAAGCTCTTCATTCATATTTCTACAGGAAATATTTGTGAGAAACAACATAGGAAAGATTATATCAATGCAATAGGCTATTCAGGCTATTGATTTTTGTGCTGTGTCTCAAAGCGCTCTCGAAGAGCCCTCAGGATGCTTCCTGGTATTTTCTGATGTTTGTCTCGTAAAACTTCCATTGCAATTTTTGTCTGTTAGGAAGGAAAGAATAAAAACTCCAAATTTAGAATCAAATGTATACTTATAGTTTTTTTTAAAAATGCAGATAGACAGAACCAAGAGACCACATATTTAAAAAGACATTGAAATGCCTTACCTATCCTTTCTCACAATTCCTTACAATTTCCTCCCACTTTAAGGTATGGTTGAGAAATCAGTCACTTTGAAATAATGAGTGGAAAGTTGGCACATTCATGGCCTCTTGTTGGGCTCTCATAGGAAAATGTCTGGCCAGGTGTGAAGAATGTGCAGTAATGTACTCATCCAATCCATTAGTGATACCAAACACTGGTTTAGAACCAAACCACCCTCCTTGGAGTTGGGTGGAAAGGGGAAATAGAGTTGGTTATTACCAGCATATAGATGGCACCACAAGTATTGAGGAGCCCTGGTGGCGCAGTGGTTAAATGACTGTACTGCAGCCACTCACTCATAGACCACAAGATTGTGAGTTCAATACTAGCCAGGGCTCAGGCTAGACTCAGGCCTGCATCCTTCCAAGGTCGCTAAAATGAGTACCCTACTGTTGGGGGGCAATGAGCTTACAGTTATAAACCGCTTAGACATCCCATAGTGCGAAATGAAGCAGTATATAAATGAAGCTGCTTTGCTTTGCTTTGCTATTGAGCCATGATCTGGCACTGTCAAGGCTCATGTTAGACTTGACACAGCTGCAGAAGGAATGGGAATAAAATCCAGAGTTGATTTGCCACCCTCATAACAGCAGTTCCAGCAACCTCCCCTGCCCCTGCAAATGTAGAAAATCACTCTTTTATTTTGGGATTGATCCTGTTAGTTCATTCCATATTCATGGGCACAAAATGACTTGTTCCCCTGAATGTAGACATGGTTGTGAGGTAAATGAAGGAATTGTTGGTGTTTATTAGCCAAAGTATTCATAGAGCCTCCTCCTTGAGCTTTCCATAGAACCTAGAACAGTTTCTAGTAGGATTGATTTCTGTGATATCTGAATATACCGTTTTACTGTCCACAGTGCAGTACTCACTTTTTCAGCCAGCTCCTCAGCAGTGACATTGGGATCATATGGAATTGGTTGCCCAATATGTGTTCGAAGTTTGACTGGAAATAGTCCATAAATTGGGAAGAAGACTATACGAGTTTGTTCATAAAGCCATCTCATTGGCTCTGTATATGACATTAAGATAAGTATGGAATACATTAACTGTAAATCAACAGTACCTATATCTTAGATTATATACTTTCAATTTAGAGCTAAATCCTGAAGCATTTCAACTTACTGTACTTCTAAGTAAGTGCATATATCCTTGCAATGTGAATTAAGCCATCATTCTTAAATAAATCTGAAGCTGAAGGTGTGTGTAGTCTGTGTGATGTAGCCACATGGTGTTGTAGTTTGAGTGCTGTACTAGGACACTTAGGGTCTTTGCAGACTGCCAGAAATAGTGCACATTAAATTGAGGCATTGCCCTGGCTCAGTGCTAGGGAATCATGGGAACTGTAATTTATTGTGGCACCAGAGCTCTCTGACAGAGAAGGCTCAATGTCCCAGAAAAAAATACAGTTCCCATGACTCCCTAGCACTAAACCAGGGCAATGCCTCAATTTAATGTGCACTATTTCTGGCAGTCTGCAAAGGCCCTTAGTTACTAGGGTTCAAATCCCCAGTTGACTATAGAACCCCACTGGATGATCATGGAGAGGGAGGCAAGGGCAAACTCTCTTTGAACAAATTCTGCCACTAAAACCTCATGGTAGATTCTCCTTAGGGTCACCATATGTCATCAATGGCATGAAGGCACACAGCAGCATCAACACAGTAGAGAAAGATTTTATAGCATGAACACAAAGGCATTAAGAAGATTTCACTTCAAAACAAAGAATGAGAAGCTTCTCAGAATGTACCGACTGTAGAAACATTTTCATTAGCGGGGTCGGTATTATCATAAAACAGGCGGAAATGCCTTCCTGGATATATAACCCAGGGTTTAATAATTCTTGTCCATTCAGATATTTATTGCAGCTTTGATTTAAGTCCCAAAGAGTTTCAGTATGGTGTACTGTATAGTATGTGCTTATAAGATACCTAATTACCCTGAAGGCACTAGATCCCATCTGATTTTGGAAGCTAAACAGGGTCAGCTCTGGTTAGTACTTGGATGGGAAATCACTAAGAAATACCTAGTGTTATGTGCTATATTTCAGAGGAAGGAACTGGCAAAACCACCTCTGAGTCAACCTCGCTTAAGAAAACCCTCTGAAATTCATGAGATCACCAAAAACTGGCAGGTGAGTTGAAGGCTCATACACAATTGTGCATATATCTTTGCAGTTCCCCCACAAGGGCTGCATCACAAAGCAAGTATGATGTTTCACTTACTTATGTTTCCATACGTCCTATATGCTTCTCTCACATTCTGGGTAAAAATAGGGATGATAGGCTAAAAGAGACCAAAGCGAGAAATTAAAACTGGGACACGCTTAAAGAGGAGTGACTTGAAAGAAATTCTGGAGAGTCCTTTCACCAAGTGCATGTTTGGCTGTGATGAGGAGACTATGATCACATGTGCCATAGGTGTGAAGAAAAAATGCAACTATTTCTTCTGTTGCAGTTCTGATTAAAACCCTTCTCTGCTGCTTCTCTTCGCAGTGAGATTGGGAGTGAGTGTGGTGGGTGGGGGTCAGGGGTGTCTAATTTTGTCAGCGAGATGCCAGACGAATGAGTTTCTTCTCTGTACTAAAAAACAGCTTCATTGAATTAAGGAACAATCTAGAACAGGAGTACAAGGCTAGCAGAGCTCCACCTATGTATGACTAGTAATCCTGTAATTAAGCTCTACAGCATAGGAGGGAGGGAGGGGATTTCTTTTTTCTGAGAGAAATGGCAGATCTGAATATGTGGCTAAGAAGAACAAAGGCTAATATTTTTTTCTCCTCATGGCAGAAAACTGCATTCCTTACCAAAACACTTGCTCAGTTTTCTCAGATGGTCTTGGGTGAAGGGTTGCATACATTCACTGCCTGCAGAATGTAGTATCAGGTAATTCTCTACAGGTCCTCTATTCCTTGTGGCCAGAATCCTTCATCAGTTACTTAGTTAAGTCTGCCCTTCGTATCTGCAGAGGATCTGTTCTGGACCCCCCTGCCGTGGATGAGGATAAATGTAGGACCTTTAGTCCCATTGTTCTCAATGGTTGGTATGACATGCAAGTGGCTGTTAATATGGCCACATGCACACGTCCCCATTGAAAGCAACATGGCTTGCCATTCATGGATGCTTAAATCTGCAGATGGCAAGCCTGTGGATATTGAGAGGCTGCTGTATATTGCTAAGTGACATTTCTTTAAGTGACTTAAGTGTCTTGCTAAGTGACACATCGTGGTCCAAGCCCTTCCCCAAACCTGATGTTATTCACCACATTCTTATTGCAAGCAGAATGGACTTCCTTCTCTCGATTCAGCTGTTGTCCTGTAAAGTAGGTTGGAGAGAGAGTTATGATCCTCGCAACATTGTCAAAATCTTGATCATGAACCTGAAACAGTTACAGCTGAGTAAATGTAGGTTACTGGTTTGTATTCCTGACCTCTGCTTAGTCAAGATTCTGACATTATTGCTACAATTGTAACTTCCCCCCTCTCCTTTGCTGATGCAAGGGCAGAAGGAGATCCATTCAGCTGATCATTGGAGCACGAGTGAACAATGTATCCATCAGGTTTGGGAGGATCAGGTCAAAGAGTGCTTACCCAGATAAATTTAATTAAGTAGTTGATATAGGATTCCACCAAAGATGTGCCTAAAGTGTCACAGTAGCTTTTCCTTCTTGTAATCAGCTTATAAGATTCTACACTGGCATTTTCTCAGAGAGAGAGAGAAACAATAGCCCACTTGCCTCTGTGAGTGTGTGCCAAGCAATCAAACCCATTAAAATTGAGAATGAGGAAAAATAAAACTTTCCTTCTCCCATGGAAGATTAACTTAAATACCAGTGTCTTTCAATGGCTTCATAGGTTGCTGCTTCCATTAGGTTTCTATCATTATTGCATCTCACTGGAATTTGGTCTGCAAGAAATTATGTCCAGCTCAAAAAATATAGCTAAGGAATGTAGGGCACCACTGACAAATAAACAGCACACTGCTTTAGGTGCAGCACCCTTGTTTCAAAAGTGCCACACATTCCTTTCTTGAACAATCAAAACCCTGATAAATGCAATAATACTGTTTTATGCCTAAAAAAGATACTTTTCCACACTCTTGGTTAAAGAGTAAAATACAGTACAAGTAAGGTTAAACAGAATTTTTAAATGGAATATGCCATATTCCCATCTTAGTGAGGATGTTTCAAGCCATTAGAACTATTACAAATTGAGAATTAAAAATTGAGAAAACTGAGAATCTTCTCCTATGGAAGATTGATATAAATTCTGATATTTTTCAATTGCTTCATAGGTTCCTGCTTATATAATTTCCTATCATGAAATTATTGCATCTGATTAAAATATGATCTGCAAGAAATTATTTCCAGTTCAAACAATGTAGTGAAGGAGTGGATGGTAATAGTGATAAATGAACAGCTTACCACTTTTGCATCTATGGCTACTTGAGCAAATCCCTTTCGTTTCCCCCAGAAAAGCTTGTAGGAATTGTCTCCATAATTTTGTTCTCGAGTTCCACCAGGTGCAATACCTAGTAGATGCCCTTGTTTTAGAGATGCCACACATTTCTCTCTTGTACAGTTACAGCACTGATTTATGCGAAAGAAGATATTCAACCCTAGAAAAAATGGGACTAAGATATACTTACTTCATTTTTGGTTAAAGATTAAGATGGAATATATCTCAGGTTTACCTCATAAGACACAAGTTTTGAGTGTTCAGAGTAGTCAGGGTATATTAGGGATTTTCTTCCTGCCCTTCAGTCCCCCTGTTTTGTTTTATGTAGGTGATCTTGAACGTGGTACTAGGACTCCCAAGTTTTTAGCCCAGGAAAATTACTTTCTGCTGAGGTTTAGGCTAGCAACAACCCTCTTTTATTGGGTAGTGAACAATTTAAATTCATTTATTCCAGAGATGGATGGAAATCCCATGTTTTCTGTTGTGATAGTTATTGAAAGGGGGTGGGGGGTGGCTTCCCCAGATTTTCTGATGCAAGGAGAAAAAAATATACATCACTTCAGAGGGAACATTCTGACTTGAAAAACCACTTGCACACCCTTTCTATGTCTTAGTTAGCATGCAGGCTTGTGATGCTCATTTTGCATTTTAAAAATGCACAGGAAAACAATAATGAATAATCTGAAATAGATAATTTGCACCATAATGGATATCTAACACAATGGAACACATTTGTGGTGATTAGGCAATTCCACATGGCTATTTAGGATCATTAAAAAAGGCATCATGTTACTTCTGATAGCAGTTATAAGATTAATTCTTGTACCTGGTAGAAAATGGAGGAAATGATCTATCACAGAACAGCAGAATCTACCAGTGATCCTATAAACCCTGAGTATAAAGAAATAATAATCGATGGCAAAGGCTCCATGGTAAAAAACTAGAATGGCAGGCCCTTTTGGTAGATTTTCTATGCCACAAACCTCGTAACCTGCAAATTGAAAAATATGAAATAGAATCAGCATTTTTCTATATTTATGCAGATCTCACAGTTCTCTATCTCCTAACAGACTTGAAAGGGACAGTGTGAGAAAAGTAAACCTTCAGAACAAATGGTGTAATATCATACTGTTAATGTGAAACTTTAAATGTATCAGAAGTTACACTTTGACGTTAAAAATGATTTTGTAAGTTAAAGCCTGAAATTCAAATTCATAATGGAAAGCTCATGTCTGATGTCTCAAAATAAATTAGCTTTAGTAACATCTGTACCCTACCTGTAGTGATGAAATATCTCCAGTCATGAGGATATGCAGCTATTTATAAGCTGGAAAGGATTTCATGTTATGCATTGAGAAACAACCCAACTCTGAAAAAGTGTATGTGTGACAGAAAGTGTGAGCAAGCAAGTGAGATACTGGTATTGGACATTTCATAGAGAATTTGACAGTTAAGAAGAAAGAAGGAATTAATGGGCAACATGAATTGCAAGGTGGTGTGACACTGCTCCATTAAAAAGGGTTTACTTTTGAAGATTCCCCCAAAGGCCAAGCCAATAAAAAATTCCATATTTTCAAGTGCTGGAATTTTTATCAGTAGAAGGTCACAGAATGGTTTTATTTTAGATTTTATATGCAGTATCATCATTTGATACATTTGATGCAAGATAACAAGTACTCTGCCTGGCTGCTTTAAATTCTGATCACAATTCATGATCAAATCACACTGAATGTCCTGTTGAACAAAAGTAGAAGGTAGCTGGATTCTTTTAAAACACAGAATATTGTATCAGAAAGACTATTGGAAATTCAATTTTTTGGATTATATCACATGGGGGGAAAGTGGGGAAAAGCAGGATTAAAAAGGGATTTCCCCAGCAAAGTCCTGAGATCACGGTGAAGATTTTCAGATGACATTGCAATTAGAGAGGACTTATCCCTGGAATAACCAGGAATAACCAGCAACAAATCATTCATGGGGATAAGTCATCTCTAATCACGATATGTCCTGATGCGATCTCAGGACTTTGCTGGGAAAATGTTTCCCCCCCCGTGTGATAAATTCCTTTAAGAAAGTATGTGAGAAAATCAAGCTTGTTGTTAGTTGTTGTTATTGTGTGCCTTCAAGTCAATTCTGAGTTATGGCAACCCCAAGGTAACCTTATTACAGGGTTTTCTTGGCAAGTTTCTTCAGAGGGGATTGCCATTGCCATCCTCTGAGGTTGATAGAGTATGATTTGCCCAAGGTCACCCAGTGGGTCCTCATCATACTTACCATGCCATATCTTTCCTATCACATCTGGCAGAACTGCCATTATTTGCTTTGGCTTGTCCCATAGTTTGCTATTGCCATCTTTTGGAAGGTTACCAATCTTACTATAAATAAAATAACATGCACTGGTTATATACATCAGAGAAAATAATATAATATAGGGATAATATAATATTATTATAATCCCTAATATTATTGAGGGATACATCATGAAATTGGTATATCCTTCTAAAAGGTAAGCAAACCAAGTAGCAGATTGTTGCCCTGAAGTAGAGTCTGTGTTTTCTGTTGGAATCTTCAGTATGAAGAATGAACCAAATAAAATTTTGCCCACAAAGAAATGATTTTTTCACTTTTCTTCCTGGGGGGGAAAAAAAGAAAAGAAAACACACAATTGATAGACTTGCATTGTAGTCCTAACTTAGAGATCTGCCCACTGTAGAAGAGTTACGAGATGGTTGTATAGCCTCTCCCTCATATACAAATAGTAGACACCTCCTCCTAGTCTATGCTGTCATTCTGCTCTATACTGCTATCCACCTGCCCACGAGATCGAAGCTCAGCAAAAAGGTCTGCTGCAGTAAAAAAGTTCTATTGCAAGTATAAGGATCAGGTGGCACTCCTTATGCTGGTAGACTGGAACTCCCACCAGCCCTAACCAGCATAGGCATGTTAGGAGTTACGGTCCAATAACATCTGGAAAGACACATGATTTCCACTCCTGATCTTTCAGCAACAACTAATAAAGGGTTCCATGAGGTAGGTGTAGAAGCCACAGTGGTCCGAAATCCCTGCTGTTCGGAGGGCAAAAATGTTTTAAAAAGAGATAAAATTTTACCATGGATATATAAGAACTAAATTCAATTTCATTGAGATTAATACTGGCAGGGTACACCTCCTGACACACCCACATTAGCATCTTAATTTGAGATATGGTGTAAATCAGCACCCACCCATAGCACACAACCAACAGTACATGGAGCATGTCACACTGACAGCATAGGTTACTCTTACTAACTGCCTGACATATGCCTCACAAGTAGAAATAAGGCAATGTAGAAAGCATTTTGATCAACACAGGGAAAACTGTTCTTCATGCAAATAACATACTTCATGCATGTGTGAACCCATGTACACTGCCTTCCCCTCTGTACCAATGGCTGCTTTGGGGATTCTGCTACAACCTGAAGAAGCAGTTTTATCACATGAATCCTGGTCAGTGCATCCAAGTAGCCCCTTTAGCACCAGACCATGTTTATAATACTAGTGAAATATATGTGGAAGAAATAATTGATCTCTGTACATTCCCAACCAATTTTGGCTGATTTTTCTGCCTCTGCCAGTTTTTGTGCCCTCCCTGCCTTCCTCAGTTTGTTTTGATACAGCTTAATTCAAAGTTTTCTCAAAAAGCAAACCAATTCAGCTCACCCCATCTCCCTTTTCCTTACCTTTTTTCCTTTTGCAGATGTTTGAAGGCTTTGTCTGTGAACTTTGCTGAGTTCTGTTCTCATGAGTCTTTAAACTGTCCTTCTGTCAGTCCCAGAAGGTGAAATGAACATCAAGAAACCAGGTAAATTATGATTTAAGCAACACATGTTTAATACATCTGGTACAATAATGTTTGAGGAACAAGATGTCTTGCCCATTTCTGACATTATGACTTCTGTGTTGTTTGTTGGGCTGAGTATCATCATTACTCCTTCAGGTTTTATTACGATGTTGCATTTTTTTCTTTGGCTCAGACACAATTGAGGCACTGCACTATGCTTGTATAAGCAATTTCTTCATGTTTGTAGAATGAAGTATCTAATCCCTCTGTATGGTAATAGTTCTCTTCATTTCTCCTGATGGCACAAAGGCCCAGTTTACAATGTGGTTCAGTACTTAGCACAACTCCCATAGGGCCAACTCCCCTTTGCTACCCATCAAGTGCACTAGCAAGCTCTCAGATGGGAGTTGAAACTCCACTGTCACCTGGGTGGCTACTTCCCTTCTCTGTCTCTGGTAGTTTCCAAGCCCACAATTCTGTGTTGGTACACACTTTCTGTGTTGGTACACACATTTGTATTGGCTGACATTAAATATCATTTCAGATACAATATTTAAAAATACCATGGCTTAGCCGCCATCTTACTCTGACACTCAACTGTGACATGGAGATGGCTATGCGAACAGATCATAAATGCTTGTAGGCTCTACCAGGCTACCTAAGATTTTGAGTACTGTTCCAGAGCTGTCTAAGGACCAGTTCATCAAAGTACAGACAAGCTTGTCACCAGAAGGATGGCCACCAAGTCAGGAATTGATCCTTTTCAAGGAATAGTTACAATTTGCATTGGTAGAATTAAATTTAAAAATACATAAATAATAAGAAACTTAGGGGCTATGCAGATGGGCAAAAAGAGGTGCTTTGAGGGTGATTTGTAGGCATGGCCTTTAGACAATGCATGCCTAAAAGTTGCCAGGAAAGCACCATGTCATTCTCATGACGAGAAAAGCCGCTCCAAAAAGGAGCTGCTTTTCCTCCGCTTCTTTCTGAAAACTGCGCACCTTCGCTGGTGCATCTGTATGCAGTGACAAAGGGGCAACAGAAAAAGGGCACCCAAGATTTAAAATGCCCATGTAAATGCACCTGCGGTGCAGTGCATTTTGAGTCACCCATTGAGAGCATGCGCCCTATGAAAAAAGGTTCAATTTAAAGCGTCCTAATGGCCCAGGTGTGGATGCTCCGCTGCAGGTGTGCCTGCCTAAGAGCCCTAATGCTAACCCTAATTTTTACAGTACGCATGCGCCTGAGCAACTATTGGAACACTGAAAGTGTTGATGCCGGATGTTTCACTGTGAGAAAGTGATAAGGGAAAAGTTTCACTGTTAAGCTGGACCCCCATGCACATTCCAGTGTCATTTTCCCAGCGGTCCTGTGCAGCTGCACAGCTCCATAGCTTTGCTCCTTCAATGCTCATCTTGTACAGCGGGCAGAATGGCAGAGCCATCTACAAGCCAAAAAAAGGGAAAGGGACATTGTGGTCCCATGTGGAGATGGCTGACCTGATAGCTTTGTGGTTACAGCCACATATTTTGAGAAATTGAAAAATTCCTTCTTGAATTCTGAAACATTTAAGGAGGTGGCAAAAGGCATAAGGGCAAAGGGCCACCAATGCACTTGGGAGGAGTGTCGCAGGAAGACCAAAAACCTCAGGGGAGATTACAAGATGTTTAGGGATCACAAGGCCAAAAGTAGACGGGGTCCCTCCACCATGCCCTTCTACAAAGAACTGCATGCCTTCCTTGCCAAGGATGGTAGCATACGACCCAGCAGAATATGTACTGGTAGTGAAATTGTTAGGGTCCCAGTCGGCCAGCCAGCCAGAGTGAAAACTGTGGAGGACATCTCTGAGGCAGAATGTGCCCAGGACCTTTTGATGCCTTCTGAAGATAAGATGTGCCAGAGCTCCTGGGAAGGGGTGCAGGGGACAGCACTAGGGTGGGCAGAGGGCAGAGATGAATACCCTGACTCAGATGAGACATCCTGCAGTCAGAGGGCTGTGGACATCTCTGCCATGAGACCACTGTCCCATGCTTCTACATCTTCCATCTCGTGCTATGGAGGGGAGCATTACATCTTCCAGAATCAGTAGCTACCATGACTGCTCACCTGTCCTACGGACCAGTACAGCGTCAACTTAGGGTGACAGTGAGGGTGAGGAGAGGGCGGGTCCTGGACAATTCACCCAGCTGATGGATCAAGTCAAGGCTACACACGGTAAAGTCCTTCCCAGTTATTATAAGAAATGCATTCCATCACATGTATGCTTGCACTCAAAAGGCATAGCAGTTTGTATGGCTTTTGTGACATCTTCTGTACAGGTGCGCAGGTGTTCAGAAGACCTGCACACTGCTTTTGCATCCTGGCATGCTAGGGTGTGTGTGCTTGTGGAGGAATGTTTGTCTGTGTGTCCTGTTGACCATGTCCCTTGCATGACCACCAGCTGCATGTATCTGTCCACACAAACTTCCCTTGAATGTACCTCTCCCCTCCCCCCTCGATCTCTGTGGGATACATTTTGTGTTTAAACTATGTCCTGTGCCATATATGTCCCATAGAACGAGAAGTAGGACAAGAGACAGAAGGAGGAACAGATAATCCCAGAGCTGCAATGCCACCAGCAGCCTGCCTGCCTGAGATCAAACAGAAGAGGATGCGTAGCTCAACATCTGCAACAACTACTACCGCCCTGCATTGCTTCATGGAACACAGCACAGACCAAATGGACAGACTCCTGGAACAGGGGGGACGTGCCCATGAACTCGCAGAATGTTCCTATCAGCTCAGGCAGAGTCAGGGAGAGCACCGGAGGCAGTTGTTAGAGAGATCCATCCAGCAGCAGGAGCAGCTAAATGCCACCTTGGAAGTGCAGACTGCTTTGCTGGGCGGGCTAGTGGAAGTCATAAAGAGGGCCCACAGGGGCATTGGTGGCAGAGGGGACAGTGTTGAGGAGGGTGGAAGAAGGAAGGGCACCCCTTGGCCCTGGAGGAGGGGGCTGTGGAGCTGTGGAAGGGGGGACAGCCTCCCAGGCTTGGAGGAGGGGGTTGCTATGGAGGTGGAGATCCATTAGCAATGCCCTGTAGGTGAGTCTGCCAGCCTCTTCAGCAGCGATGTGGCAGTACCACAGCCCTCTCACCACCCCCAAAAGCAGAGAGCAAGTAGAGGGGGAAGGGGATGTTGCGATGATCACCAGTAAGTATCAAGGCAGGCACCACCAACTACCCCCTACTATGCCCACCCCACTGATTCCTACCCCCCACTATGCCCACCTCACTCATTCTTCTCACTGGTTCCCTCCAGTGATCCTGTGTTGAACATGCACACCTGTGCATAAAGCGTCAGAAGGTTTAAGAATGGAAAGTTTATTCAGAAAAAAGACAGCCTGTACCAATCGTGTGCGCATGTGGAGATTGTGGTATAATTTTTTTTAAAAAATATTTTTTTTCCCACAGAACAAACTACAATGTTTGAACTATATACAAATGCAGAGGGGAGGGGAGTATGTACAAGGGGAAAGGGGAGGGGAAAATGCTTCAGGGAGGGGAAAGTGGGGGTCGGGGGGGGGAACTGAGCCGGTCCAGGATGGCTGCCACCGTGTCAAGGACCTGCTTCATCTTGTCCTTGATGGCAGCCACCCTTTCCTCCAACCATCGATCTTCAAGGGGAAAGAAAAGAGAAAAGTGTGGTTAGGAGGTTGCTCTGCACTCCATCACCCAGTGCCATAGCCAGGGTTCCTGGGTGCCCCCTACTCCCTCCTTTTGTTTCCCTGCCACTCTTACCTTGTTGGTGATCTTGATCCTGGCTTTGTTGGAGGAGGGCCAAGTGGGAGGGATAAAGGGCCTCCTGCCCTCCTCCTTCTGGCAGGTGGCGGCTTGGGCCAGGCTGCTCCTCCTCAGCAGGACCTCCTATGAAATGGGGAGACACCATTTATGAAGCTGCTATGGGAAGTGGTGGGGGAGGGGAGGGATAGGAATGCCATGGAGGCTGTAGTCATGCAGCCGTCACCCCTCCCCTTGGAGACCTACTTTCTGGCATGGGAGGCTCCTGTGGCTGCAGAGGGATGCCATGGTCTCCCTCTGCCTGGGCCTCCCTGCCAGTGGTGGCTTTACCCTCTGAGGAGGAGGAGGACGAGGGGGACCTGGCAGGGTCCCTCCTCCGTCCTTGTCTTCACCTCTGCCACGCGCCTGTAGTTGGGGATAAGAGGACAACCATTAAGATCCATGGATATGGGAAAGGAGGGAGGGGAAGGATAGACAAGTGTGATGGGAAGGTAGGAATGGGCATCAGGGACCATGACAGGGGCCCAACACTTACCTGGAAAACACCGATCTTGCCACCGTGGGCAGCCTGCCCTCACCCACAGGTCACGCAGCTGGTCATAGAATGGAGGCTGCTTCTGCAGTGGAGGATGCTCCCCATAATCCTCCAGAGCTTTGAAGACCCCCTTCAGTACCTTGAACTTAGTCCAATACTGTTGAGGGGTCTTCCTGAAGCCCTGCTGCAGAAGGGCCTGAGCACCCTGATGGAAGTACCCCCTGTTGGGCCGGCTTATACTTGCCATCACCCTTCTTGTGGATGCTTCCCTGGTGAGGGCATGAAGGAAAATGCCCACCTCCTCATTCGTCCAGCAAGTGATCCAGATGGGCACTCCCCCCCGGCTGCCATCATCATCCTGGAGAGCTGCAGAGGTATGCAGGGGCATTTATGGGCAGTTGTTGCTGAGGGAAGATGGCCTTACCTGGCTCCTAGCCAACGGAGACCCTCAGAGGTGAAGTTTGTATCTAGCCTCCAATGGCTGCCCTCCGGGCTACCAATTGTTACAATCAAATGGGCCATTGGGAAAGCTGACTGTTGGAGAATTGATACAGTGTCAGAGATTACAGTTGGTTATTCCTGAACTGTATCTTTCTGTGCCCAGGAAAACGGGTGCCTGGTGACCTCCCCATGCTCTTTTGTGTGTGTGTGTGTCCCCCTTAGGCTCATGGTTAGGAATAAGTGCATAAGAGCATGAATGCTGGCCATACACAGAGTGTGGATAATAGGATATGTTTATTGAGGTGCTTATCATGGTGTAGTACAGTAATGCCCTAGGACCACAGATGGAGGACAGGGGATACTTCAGATCCTCCTGGTCTCAAAGAACTCTTCCAGGGCCTCTCTCACAGCCTCTCCTCTCTGCTTCACAACATCATTGTCCTCCATGGGTGCCCCAGGGTGAGCAGCACGAAGCGCTGCCTGTAGCACGATCCCTCATCCAGTACCCTTCCCTTCATCTTGCAGATGTTGTGGAGGATGACACATGAGTCTATGATGGAGATGATATTTTCCTCTGCCACAAGGACGTGGCCAGTGAGGCACCTCCACCGAGTCTTCAGCCACCGAAAGGCCCTTTCCACCACATTCCTGGACGATTCAGCTTCTTGTTGAATCCTTTCTGTCTGGCATTGGTGGTGCCCTGGTAGGGTTTCATGAGCCACTTCTGAATGGAGTAGGCACTGTAAGTGAGCAGGAGGGGGTCGATCTGCTGGCCCCTCAGGGTGACAGTGGGGTTCCCTGGCACGTAGATGTCAGTCTCCATGGCCTAAAAGAAGATGGAGTTCCTTGCCACCCTCGTGTTGTGAGTTGCACCAGCCCAGCCCAATTCCACATCCACAAAACGTTCTCTATGATCCGATGTCCCCTGGAAGACAACAGAATAGGTGTTTTTTCGGTTGACGAACTCATTCCTCTGCCCCAAGAGTAGCATGATCAGACAGTGGCACCCGTCTATGGAACCCACTACTTGGGGGAAGCCAAGGTCAGCAAATCCTTGCATGATCTGTGGGGGACAAGAAGAGGGAGCAGTGGAGGATTAATGAAAAAAGTCAGGGCACTTACCAACTCATGTTTTCTGCGCAGGTGTGCAGGGATACCAAACTTAACAGCCTATTCTATACAGTAAATGCCATACTGTATGCCAACTCATGATGTATTCTGCACAGGTGCACAGGGATACTGAACTTAACAGCCTATTCTATATAATAAATGCCATACTGTATGCCAACTCATGATGTTTTCTGCACAGGTGCGTAGTGATACTGAACTTAACAGCCTATTCTATACAGTAAATGTCATACTGTGTGCCAACTCATGATGCATTCTGCGCAGGAGAGAAAAGGGACAGTGTGTGTGACATTCCTTACCTGAGCAGTGTTTCCCAGGTACAATGTCTGTGTCAGCAGCAGCTTCTCCATGCTGAGGGTGAACTCCACCAACACTTCTCCTACAGTTGTAAGGCCAACCCCAAACTACTCTGATGTCTGCTTGTAGCTAGCTTTGTGGGCGAGTACCCAGATGGCCATGGCGACCCTCTTCTCCACCGGGATGGCTTTCCTCATGATAGTGTCTGACCACTCCAGTTCCAGACGCAGCATTTCCAATAGCCTGTGGAAGAGGGCACAGGCATTCGGAAACACATCCTCCATTGCTCGTCAGACCAGATGTATGTGAGGAACCCGTCTCACCAGTTGGTGCTTCTGGGGAATATCCACCAGTGGTGTGGGGCTCTCTCAGGTGGTATTGGAGTGGCAGCAGTGGCAGTACACTATGTTGTGGCACCCACTCTAGCAGTTCTCCATTCTGTGTCCTCTGCGTCATCACTGCTGTCCTCTATGCATGCAGCTGCTGCAGTGATCATTGCAGTGGTTCCTGTAGCTGTGCATTGCAGGATGACTGCCAGTGCAGGTCACTCGGTTGACATGGCATCCATGGGCTGATGCAGATGGCCCATTTGGGGCAACACAGAGATGCCCCAGGGAGCGATTGATTAGGGCCGTGGTAACCACATGCTGCAGCCCCAATCCTTCCTTTTGCCACCCCTAAAAGAACAGCAAAATGCTGCTTCTTTTAGGGGTGGCAAAAGACCACCTAAGAGCCAGCACCGCGGCTCTTCTGTGCCCTTTGGGTGCAGTGTGTCTGCACGCTGTGCCAGAACAGCGTCCTGACGTCGCGCTCTGTGTGTACGGCTACACAGCATTAGGACAGCATCGGGTGGGGTTGGGGCGGCCAGCGTGTGGCTGCCCCTCTCCAACTCTACTGCCAGGCTGCCCTTTTGGCCAGTCTGCAATGGCCCCATGATCTCACTGCTTCTCACAGTGCACAGGTATAAAGCAATGCCAACACTGCAATTAAAGGGGCTGTGTGTATTTCATTGTTCTGGCACACATGAGCATGCTCCTGAGAGACTGGAAAAAAAATTAAAGCAGCCACTGCCAACCCATGTGGTTGTTCCGTCCCCATTTAGGGAATCCTCGGGCCCGGTAGTGAGGTTGGTGGAGCTTCAATATAGCCTCAGAAAAGCTGCATTAACTGCCCCCCAGTGTGGTTGCTCCATCCCCATTCAGGGCATCCGTAGGGCAGGCGGTGTGGTTGCTGCAGCTTAGGGAAAAGGCAGCTTCAGGTCACCTTTTCCTGCCCGTCTGCATAGCTCCTTAGATTAGCAAAATTAGACCGGAACATGGCTACTGAGAAAGAAGAAGGCTGTAGTTGCATATTCAGGCCCTTCCTGACCTTTATAATTAACATAAAACAAAGAAAATCTTGTCCTATTCCCATAACCCTCCAACAGGCACACACAATATTTCCCAGGAACTAGATGAGTGGTAACCATGCTTAGAAAGGGAAAATCATAAGTAGAGGAACTAAGGGGGGGATGCAGACGAGTGGCCATGGGCCACCATGAGAAGTGGCAGATTGGGGCTGAAGTTGCCCCATGCCTTGGTCTCAACACCGGCTGAGAGCCGACGGGCCAGGAGGCCCAGAGGAGGAGGCAGAGGTGGCGGCGGCTCCCTCTTTTACCCCCACCCTCCAGCGCTTACCACCAGCTGAGCTCTCTAGCCCTCAACACCGGCCGAGAGCCGACGGGCCAGGAGGCCCAGAGGAGGAGGCAGAGGCAGCGGCGGCTCCCTCTTTTACCCCCGCCCTCCAGCGCTTACCACCAGCTGAGCTCTCTAGCCCTCAACACCGGCTGAGAGCCGACGGGCCAGGAGGCCCAGAAGTGGCCGCGGAGGTCGTAGAGGTAGTGGCGGCTTCCTCCTACACCCCCGCCCTCCAGCGCTTACCACCAGCTGTGGGTCCTCCTGTGAGGGAAGCAGAGACAGTGTTTGGGGCTATAGAGGACTGTTTGGCCCTATCTGCAGCCCAGGGGGTGGGGGAGGCGGTGGTCTCTGGCCTCCCATTGGAGGCTCCTGGGCGCCCGCTGCAGCTTCAAACGCGTCATTCTTTTGCTGGAACATATAGCCACCAACATGGCAGAGGCTCGATCCTCTTGACCCAATACAATTTCATTTCAGCCTACTATTAAGAACTGCCCACGGAGGACTTGACTGTCATTTGGACTTATTGGAGCTGAGGGCGCTATAGTTGATCATCAGCCGGGTTGTGACCTGTTCTACTTTAACTGAGCAGTCTTTGGAAATTTTTAACTAGCTCTAGCAGAGTCAACCAGGCCAAGCATCTCAAACTCAACTTTTCAAATTGGCTCCAACCCACTATTACCAGGGTGGGAACAGGAACAGGGGCGGCTATAGAAGTAGCATTGGAGAATGGGAGATATGGCTGGAACAGAGTGGACAAATGTTACAAAAGAAGGCGGGATCACTGTTTAGTAGCTATCCCGCCTTCAGTCCCCTCTGTTTCCCAGAATGGTTTGGGGAGCAGACCATCCATTCCGCTTAACCTCACTCTGCTCCTTTGTAACGCCAGGTCGGTAAAAAACAAGACCCATATTATTCAGGATCTTCTCCTGGATGAGGATGCCGACCTGGCCTGTTTTACAGAGACCTGGCTGGGAGAGGATAGTGCTGCCACCTGGGCGCAGGCCCTCCCAGCTGGGTACTCTGTCAGTGAGCAGGTGAGGGGAAGCGGGCGGGTGTGTGTGTGCCTCTAATTCATAAAAATGCCATGACCTTGACCAGGATACCTATCCAGAACACAGTCCACATCGAGTGTATATACCTCAGCCTGAAGACCAGGGATAGTTTGTGGATTTTGCTAGTCTACCGACCACCCCGTTCTCTAGCAGACTCCCTGACTGAGCTGACATAGCTGGTCTCTGAGCTCTTGCTGGAGTCTCCCAGACTTTTAGTCTTGGGGGACTTCAACATTCCGCTCGAGACCAGCCTAACAGGTGCGGCTCGGGAGTTCATGGATTCCATGACAAACATGGGCCTATCCCAACTGGTCAATGGGCCCACACATTGTGCGGGTCATACACTTGATGCGGTCTTTAGTACGGAACAGGAATATCCGTGGGCGGAGGTTGTAAATACCTCTGCATTGTCATGGACGGATCATTTCCTGGTCAAGATGGAACTTAGAGCCAACACCTGCCCTGCCGGGGGTGGTGGACCTATTAGAATGGTCCGCCCTCGGAGGCTTATGGAGCCAATTGGATTCCAGAAAGCCTTAGAGGGATTAATGGTTGGGAATGCCAGTGACCCTGTCCAGGCTCTGGTTGACACTTGGAATAGTGATCTTACCAGGGTCGCTCCCAAGCGCCCTTGCCACCCCGCTCCTAATCGTAGGCCATAGTATACACCTGAGCTTAGGAAGATGAAGCGGTATGGACAACGGCTAGAGTGCAGGTGGCGGAAAACTTGACTCTTATCTGACAGAACTCACCATAGGAACTTTCTTGGTTCCTATCGGGAGGCAATACGCCCAGCGAAGAAGGCTTTCTCCTCTGCTCGTATTGCGTCTGCAGAGTCTCGTCGGGCAGAGCTGTTTAAGGTGGTGAGGGAGATGACGCAGGTGCCCCCTGCACCAAATCCCTTACTTAACCTGACGACAGCCTGCTGTGACGCATTTAATAACTTCTTTGCAGATAAAATCTCTCAGATAAGAGCCGAATTAGACGCCACTATTGGGATAGAGTCTATAGGCGAGGCGTCCAACGACTCCGCCGATGTAATTTTACTGGATCACTGGCAATCTGTGAGTACCGAGGACGTGGACAAGCTGCTTGGTAAGGTGAGGAAGACAACTTTGTTAGGTTTAAATGGGATATAGAGTCAATGTTAAAATGTTGAAATGTAAAAGATGTGTGTCTGTATTTTTCCATGCTGTGAAAAGTTGTTTTTCTGAGAGCTAGATTCACAGTTTATCAGTCCCAGGTGTGATTTAGCCAAAACAGGAGGCTAACAAGACTCAATTCTATGGGAAAGAAGGTTTGTTTATATTATGGTTTATGTAAACACATTTTTGTTATGGGAAATGTAGTCACATGATTTGTTATTGTAATTAAAGGTTGGACTAGTACATGTCACGTAATATCACCCAATCAGCTTGTAAAGGTTACACCCAGAAAGGTGGAGTCTTGTGGGACTGAGGGCTGAGAATCAGAAAGTTACTCACTTGCTTTTTGACTTTTGAACTGTAATGAACTAATAAAACCATTTTTTTGGTGATGCTACTAACACATCTTGAATCATGTAGCAAATAGATTTTATTCCTGCTTAGCCAGCTTTGGCTAAAGTGGAAATGTTATTATTATTATTTGTTTTTTTTTTTTGCTTTTGTTCTTTTACAATAAAGAAGCTTTGCTGAAAGTTCCAGGTTTGGATGTTTGGTTTTAAAGGACTGTTTTCAACACTCCTACAACATTATTTTAACAGACTTGCCCTCTCGACCCTTGCCCATCATGGCTGGCCGTCCAGGGGAGGATGCATTGATGAGATTCCTCACGGATATCATCAATGCGTCCTTCAGGGAAGGACATGTTCCATCATGTTAATAATAATAATAATAATAATAATAATAATAATAATAATTTTTATTTATAACCCGCCCCTCTGCGTGGCAATCAGGGCGGGGAACAACAAATTTAAAACAAACAAAGTTAAAAAATCAATCCCTCATCCCATAATCCCCCACCCTCCCACCCCCTTAAAAAAGAATTAAACATAATCAAATTTAAAATTAAAAATAGATAAGAGCAAAGGATGAAATCAGGGCAACAGATTAAAACATATCTCCCAGCTGAAATTATTCCGGGAAGGCCTGCCGGAAGAGATCCATCTTTATTGCTTTCTTGAAGGCAGCAAGAGTAGTGATAAGACGGATGTCATCCGGCAGGCCATTCCAAAGTCTGGGGGCGGTTGCGGAAAAGGCCCTCTGGGAGGTCTGGGACAGCCTAGTTTTTATTGGCTGTAACAGATTCCTCCCAGAGGACCGTAGGGCGCAGGGTGGATCATATGGGGAGAGGCGGTCCCTAAGATAAGATGGGCCCAAGCCATGTAGGGCTTTAAAGGTCAAAACCAACACCTTGTACTGCTCCCGGAAACTAATCGGCAGCTAGTGGAGGGATTTAAGCACCGGTGTTATGTGCTCCCTCCGAGATGTTCCTGTAATTACCCTGGCTGCCATATTCTGCACTAATTGTAGTTTCCAGGTTAGGCACAAGGGTAGCCCCATGTAGAGTGTGTTACAGTAATCCAGATGTGAGGTTACCAGGGCGTGTACCACAGTTTCCAGATCCCTCATGTCCAGAAAAGTGCGCAGTTGGCGTATCAGCCGAAGCTGATAACAGGCACTCCTGACCGCCGCATTCACCTGACTAGTCATGTGAAGCGACGAATCAAGGAGCACTCCCAGACTGCGAACACAGTCCTTAGAGGAGAGTGTGACTCCATCCAGGACTGGAGACTGTATTCCCAAATCTGGTTTTGGGCCCGTCACTGCAAGTACCTCCGTTTTGTCAGGATTCAACTTCAATCTGTTTTTCCTCATCCAACCCATTACCGCTCTGAGACAGTCATTAAGAGGGGAGGCGCCATCTGAAGTCTGAGATGATGATCTGGTCATGGAGAGGTATATCTGGGTGTCGTCAGTGTACTGAAGACACCGAGCTCCATGCCTCCGGATGATCTCTCCCAGCGGCTTCATATAAATATTGAACAACATCGGGGACAGGATGGCGCCCTGCGGGACGCCACAATTAAGCTCGATTTTAGATGAGCAACTGTCCCCGAGCCTCACCCTCTGAGATCTGCCCGAGAGGAAGGAACGGAACCACTGCAAATCAGTGCCTCCAATTCCTAACTCTCTCAGGCGCTCTAAGAGGATGGCATGATCTATAGTGTCAAAAGCCGCTGAGAGATCCAAGAGCACCAACAAGGTCACACTACCCCTGTCGATACTCAAGCAGAGGTCATCGGTCAGAGCAACCATGGCAGTCTCCACTCCATAATCTGTCCTGAAGCCGGTTTGAAATGGGTCGAGATAATCGGTTTCATCCAAGACTGCCTGAAGTTGGGAAGCAACTGCCCTCTCGATCACCTTGCTCAAAAAAGGGAGCAGGGAGACTGGTCTATAGTTGTTTCTGTCCAGGGGGTCCAGGGAAGGCTTTTTCAGGAGTGGCCTAACTGCCGCCTCCTTTAAACAGGATGGTACATTGCCTTCCCTGAATGATGCGTTGATTGTGTCCCGAAGGAACTCCTTCAACGCGTCCCCCCCGGACGACCAGCCAGGATGGACAAGGATCGAGGGGGCAAGTCGTCTTTCTCACACTTCCAAGCAGCTTGTCCACGTCATCGGTACTCACAGATTGTAATTGATCCAGTAAAGTGCCATCAATGGAGTTCCTGGATGCCTCGTCTACAGATTCGGCCAAAACGATGGCGTCTAAGTCGGCTCTTATCCGAGAGATTTTATCTGCAAAGTGGATGTTAAAGGCCTCACAGCAGGCTGTTGTCGGGTTAAGTAGGGGGTTAGGCGCAGGGGGAACCTTTGTCAACTCCCCTACCACCCTAAACAGCTCTGCCGGGCGAGACTCTGCAGACGCAATGCGTGCAGAACAGAAAGATTTCCATGCTGCACGCAGAGCCTCCCTATAGGAATCAAGATGCTTCCTAAGGCGAGTTCTGTCGGATAAGAGACGAGTCTTTCGCCATTCGCACTCCAGTCATTGTCCAGCTTGCTTCATCCTCCTAAGCTCCTCGGTGTACCAGGGCTTACGATTTGAAGCAGGCTGGAAAGGACGCTTGGGAGCGATTGTGTCAATAGCCCTGGTGAGGTCGGTGTTCCAGGTGTCCACCAAGGCTTCGACAGAATCACTGGCGTTACCAACCATTAAACCCTCTAGGGCTTTCTGGAAACCAATTGGTTCCATTAGCCTTCGAGGGCGGACCGTTCTAATAGGTCTGCCACCCCCAGGATGGTGGATAGTAGCCTTTAGTTCTGCCCTGATCAGAAAATGATCCGTCCATGACAGGGCGGAGGTTTCCTTAACTTCCGCCCACGGGTACTCCTGCTCCGTACTAAAGACCGCATCGAGGGTATGACCAGCACAATGTGTGGGCCCATTGACCAACTGGGATAGGCCCATGTTAGTCATGGTATCCATGAACTCCTGAGCCACGCCAGTTAGGTCTTGCAAACTGGTTTCGAGTGGGATGTTGAAGTCGCCCAGAACCAAGAGTCTCGGCGACTCCAACAGCAACTCAGAAACCAGAGCGGTCAGCTCGGTCAGGGAATCTGTTAAGCAATGGGGTGGCTGGTATACCAACAGAATCCCCAAACTATCCCTGGTCTTCAGGCTGAGGTACATACACTCGATGTGTGTCGTTTTCTGGATAGGCTTCCTGATCAGGGTTAAGGTGTTCCTATAGACCAAGGCTATACCACCCCCCTGCCCACTTTCCCTCACCTGCTCGATAACTGAGAACCCAGCTGGGAGGGCCTGCGCCAAAGTCGCGGAGCTGGCATCCCCCAGCCAGGTCTCAGTGAAGCATGCCAGGTCGGCTGCCTCATCCACCAGGAGATCGTGGATGATGTGTGTTTTGTTCTTGACCGACCTGGCATTGCAAAGGAGCAGATTAAGGGGCAGTGGAATGGCTGGTACGTTCCCCAAGTTATCCTGGGATGCAGAGCCAACTGAAGGGGGGATAGATATCAAGCATCGATCCTTCCTTCTTTTGTAACATCTGTTGGATCTGCTACCACCATACCTCCCCCTCCCCCACACCACCTGAATGTCTGCCCCCAGACTATAGTCAGCTACAATATGCGAGGGGGGGAGATGAGTGCCCAGCTGAGTCCAATCCTGATTTCAGCTGCAGCTGTATGGAAGGCCAAGCAATTATAAAGAGGAGATAATTTCTCAAGGCCATCCAGTGGCTAGAGCAAGGCCGACAGCGATGGGGCCAAAAATAGGCCCAGATGTAAAGTCCCGCTGCCCCTGGGAGGGGAAGGAAAGGCTTGGTGGGGCCTTTGTAGGCCCAGGTGGTCCCGCCCTCCTCCTCCTCCTCATGCCACTCGCTGCAAGGCCGGGTGTGCAAGGCCGAGCAAGTTGGGTCAAAAGGGGTCCAGATCATGAGTCCCGCTGCCGCTGGGGGGGGGGGTAAGGAAGGGCTCGTTGGGGCCTTTATAGGCCCAGGTGGTCCCACCCTCCTCCTCCTCCTCTCGCTGCTCACCGGAGGGCCTGGCAAGGCCGAGGCTCGCTGGGGGCCGAAGGCAGGCCCTGGAGATGGATGGTCCTGCTGCCGCTGGGGGGGGGGTAAGGAAGGGCTCGTTGGGGCCTTTATAGGCCCAGGTGGTCCCGCCCTCCTCCTCCTCCTCACACCGCTCACTGGAGGGCCTGGCAAGGCCGAGGCTCTCTGGAGGCCGAAGGCAGGCCTATTAGTCTCGACGTCGCCAGAGTGAGACAGCAAAACTAGCATTTAAAGGAAGTGGCGGTTAGGCCACTCCTGAAAAAGCCTTCCCTGAACCCCCTGGATATGAAGAACTATAGGCCTGTGTCATTGCTGCCATTTTTGAGCAAGGTGATTGAGAGGGCGGTTGCTCTTCAACTCCAGGCAGTCTTGGATGAAACCGATTATCTAGACCCATTTCAAATCGGCTTCAGGACAGGCCTTGGGGTGGAGACTGCCATGGTTGCCTTGACCGACGATCTGTGTCTGAGCATCGACAGGGGTAGTGTGACCCTGTTGGTGCTCCTAGACCTCTCAGCGGCTTTTGATACAATAGACCACGGCATCCTCTTGGACCGCCTGAAGGGGTTAGGTATCGGGGGCACTGCTTTGCAGTGGTTCTGGTCCTTCCTCTCGGGCAGGTCCCAGAGGGTGCTGCTCGGGGACTGTAGCTCCGGTAAGAGAGACCTCACTTGTGGGGTCCCTCAGGGAGCTATTTTGTCCCCGATATTATTTAACATCTATATGAAGCCGCTGGGTGAGATAATACAGAGTTATGGTGCTGGGTGTTATCAGTACGCCGATGACACCCAAATCTATTTCTCCGTGTCGCGTTCATTGGCCTCGAATTCCAATGGCATCTCCTCTCTCAATGAATGTCTTCAGGCGGTAATGGGCTGGATGAGGAAAAACAGATTGAAATTGAATCCAGACAAGACGGAGGTGCTCACGGTAGCGGCCCCGAAACCAAGAATTGGGTTGCAACCTCCGGTCCTGGATGGGGTCACACTCTCCTCCAGTGACTGTGTTTGCAGTCTGGGGGTGCTCCTTGACCCGTCGCTCCTGATGACTAATCAGGTTAATGCGACGGTCAGGAGCGCCTGTTATCAGCTTTGGCTGATACGCCAGCTGCGCCCTTTTCTGGAAGTAAGGGATCTCGAGACTGTGGTGCACGCGTTGGTAACCTCACGCCTTGACTTTTGCAACGCACTCTACATGGGGCTACCCTCGTGCTTGGTTCGGAAACTACAACTGGTTCAGAATATGGCGGCCAGGCTTGTATCGGGAACATCTCGGAGGGACCACATTACTCCGGTTTTGCGGTCCCTCCACTGGCTGCCTATTAGTTTCTGGACCCAGTACAAGGTGTTGGTTATCACCTTTAAATCCCTAAATGGCTTGGGTCCAAACTACCTCAGGGACCGCCTTCTCCCTTATAATCCTCCCCGCGCTCTTCGGTCCTCCGGGAGGAACTTGCTGCAGCCTCAGAAAGCGAGGCTTGCAGCTACCTCCCGGAGGGCTTTTTCAGTTGTTGCCCCCAAACTCTGGAACTGTCACGGCCAGCCATGAGGAGGACTCGGAGGAGGAGGAGGAGGATGGGTCTCCTCCAGAGAAGGAAGAGATACAGGCTCCACTTGGCTCTCATTCTGATCTGCCTGAGCCAAGTCCGGTTCTCCCAGCCCCAGAGCAGCCAGGTCCTAGCACTCCTGCCTTGGAGGCTCAGCTGCCTAGTGGGGAGAATCAGGAAGATACAGCAGAGCCAGTACCTTCCTTTAGGCAGAGGATTACTGAGAGTGCTGGGAGTCGCAGGTCCAGGAGACTGGCTGAAAAGCAGCTGCTTAACAAGCCTCAGCTGGCACTGAGGTAGGATTTGACTATTTAAGGAGTGGCAAGAGGCTTCCTCAGTGTCAAGATTTATTGTAGTTTCCTTGGGAGATTATGGTCAGTGTGGCTCCTGGTTTCCTGTTGTGTGCCTCTCGCTCTTGCCTTGACCGGACTGGACTTTTGCTGATTGCTGCCTGCCCTGACCTTAGACTGATTGATGCTGATTTCTGGACTCTGTTTTGCTGGTGTTTCAACTACGGAAGGTTTGTGGCTGGCCTTGCTGTTTGCAGCTCACCCTTTCCATCCCTAGCAGCTGTGGGAACTGAGGCTGGCTGTAGTCCAGGACAGGAACGACCTGCCGGACGAGATCCGTCTTTTAACATCTTTGGACAGCTTTAAAAAGGCTGTCAAGACGGATCTCTTCCGGCAGGCCTTTCCAGACTAGTGATCCCCACCTCGGATACAAACAGCCACATCAATGACGATCCTCTCGTGGCCCCATCGATCTGATGGTGAGGATTGTGGTGTCAGGGTTTTTAAATTTATCTTGTATTGGGTTTTTAAATTGAGTTGTTTTAAATTATTATTGATTTAATATCATTTTAAGGGGGGAGGGGGGTACGTTGTATTTACTCTTTTGGGACTCTATGATTTTATCTTGTGTGTTTTAATTTGTAAGCCGCCCTGATTGGATTACCATTGGGTGGGGTAAAAATAAATTTTATTATTTATTATTATTATTAAACTTGGTCTTTATGTTCAATGAGCAGAAGAATTTCTGTCTGCTCAAACTTGAGCAACTGAGGGGTGTTGCAGACCAGCCTAAAGGGCCGGGAAGAGATGGAGTTGGTGCGGGGCAGCCACATGCCACCTGCTCCAACCCCACTCCAATACTGTCCTGATGCCACGTGCCTGTTTGCATGGCGCATGGCATCAGGACACCTTCCCGGTGTAGTGTGCAGACATGCTATGCTGAAAGGGCGTGGAAGAGCCACAGCACTGGCTCTTAGGGTGGTCTTTTGCCACCCCTAAAAGGAGTGGCAAAAGGAAGGATTGGGGCCGCAGCATGGGGTTGCCGTGGCTCCAATCCACCGCTAGCAGGGGCGGCCCAGAGCCACCTGTCTGCATAGCCCCAGAATATATTACTAAATAAGTTATAACATTTATAAGTTTATTGACTTATTTCATTTCAGGATCAATTTCATTCAGTTAAATTGTATTAAATATAGTTATAAATTAATTCTAAACCAACAGAAACAGAATCAGAATTAATTTTCTGATTTTTTGATTAATTAAAATTTTAAACTTTCCCCCCTAAATGTTCAAGATAACTTTGGGCAGCACAGCAGTGGACTCTGAAAACAGAACTTGGTTGCAGCTTGGTGAGAAGTGTATTGTTACCAGGCAGTCTGTAGGTACACGTCTTCTGGTCTTTCATCTGGAGGTGGCTAGCCAGGATGACAGGCCAGAATGTCCCCTTTAGAGTAGACTCATTGAATACATTATAGAGTGGTGAGTTAACACCTAGGCAAATCCATGTATTCAATGGGTATACTTTGATCAAGAATTTCAATAGAATTTAGGCCATGGTGATATTTGAGCATTTCTTAGTCCAGAAAGCCTCTGAAGAAGCCTCGAAAATATAAGCAGGAGGGATTGTAAGTAGGGATGTTTTGTATAAAAATGAAGAAGTATACTTTTTGAATCTAAAGAAATGGATGATGAACTTAAAGATGCACCTAAAAAAGATATTGTAGTCATGGGTGATAAGTTACCATTACCTTGCCTAAATAAATGCATATTTTGGTCACAACAAAGGGATAAGATTTTTAGATATCTTAAATGATTGTTCTATGTCATGGAACTAAACGTGAAAGATGTGTGTGGAATACTGAATTTAATCCTAAAGAGTAACGCTTGAGACCAAGGCCTTGTCTGCACTGGCCAGGATACTTTGAGGGGAAGCCCAGAGCATTCTGGCCCTGAAGCTACTCTGACCTATCCATGTTTCCTCACCCTCTGTTCCCACACTGTGGCAGCTGTCTTCATGGGTGTCCCACTAGGCCATCTGGCACATCTGTCACCATTGTGGATTGCTTGCTTTGTTAGAACAAGGCACCCAGCAACAGTCACATGCTGGATGCCTTGTTCTGACCTCAGAACAGGTGACCTACAGGGGCAGTGGACATGCTGGGTGGCCCAGTGTGCAGACAGCCCTCATGGGTGGAAACAGAAAGTTCTGAATCTTCCTGGAAGATCTGGAACAACAGGCAAGTTCTTAAAAATCATTTTAATGTAGTTATATCCCAGTTTTGGTGTGGAACATGAAAGCTATCATCCAGATGGCTTGCATCAGAAAAAGGGTTTGGGCTGTGCATCATCTGAACAGCACAACACCAGAACAGCGGGAGAATAGGCCATTTGGTCCATGCAGACAAGACCCAACAGGGAGATGCAAATGTGGTTGAACTGACTAGAAATATGACCACATTGTTATGAATTTAATTCATATGTGAGTAGCAAAGTGCCAGGGAACTCCAACTTTCCCCCTCAAAGAGGGGAAATTCTCTAAAATGAAGAAACTGGTGAAAAGGAAGTTGGATTTAAGAGCTAAAAGGATCAGACCTCTCTAGGAGGCATGGGTTCTTCTCAAAACTATGTTAATAAAGGTTCTTCTAGGCTTTAGAAGTCTCTCTCTCTCTGGAGACTTGGCAGTTTATTGCACACACATTTTTTGCCTGGTCCATGCACGGGCAGGGATTCAGCCAGAACAGGGGAGAACGAGTGTTACCACACACAGAAATGCTGCTGCGCCACCACCAGCCCACCATCTATCTCTGAGCCGCACTTAGCCAGTCGATTTTGCAAAGATGGAAGCTCCCTGTCCTTCCAAAATTAGCTGACTAAGCGCAGCTCAGGGACTGGTGGTGGTCGGGCGACGGTGCGGCAGCATTTTTGTGTGTGGTAACAACCATTCTCCCCCTTTCTGGGCCAATCCCATTCCGTGCACAAATCAGGCTAAAAGACATGTGCAATAAACTCCTTTGTTGGCTACCTCTCTGTTCTATATTCATTGACAGACAAAGTCCTTTGGATTTAAACAGGATTTCAGGTTTTAAAAAGTTGGGGCAGAAAGATTTTTTAAATGAGATATGCAATTCACTTACTCTTCCAGCTCTTTGATTGTATGATTCTGTGATCACAGAAGTATCTAGTTATTATTTGATTGCCAATTTATAACTGCTCATGTTGTTAGACTGGAATTATTATTATTACTACTACTATTATTATCACTACCATATATTCTATAGTATTTACTGTATAGGTGATTAAAATAAATATAATAAGCTAAATGTATAGGTTTCTGCCTTCTTCAGATGCTAATGATGAAACTGAGCTACATACAAGCAGTTTATATTATATATCAACTCTGTCCATCCTACAATTATGATTAGGTTTAGCAACACAACTGAGCATGCTCACATTCCTTTCCTTGATGTCCTGCTCACCACTAAGAACCACAAAATTGTCACAGATCTGTATAATAAGACTATTGATGCTCATGCACCCCTGGATTGCCACCCTAAGTGCATTAAAACTTAACCACCACTTCCTTCAAACAAGGTGGAACATGACCTTCCCTGAGGGATGCATTGATGATGTCCCTAAGGAGCATCCTCAATGCACCCTCCCCGCTGGACGGCCAGCCATGATGGGCAAGGATCGAGAGGGCAGGTTGTTTTCCTCAATCTACCAAGGAACTTGTCCACATCATCGGTACTCACAGATTGAAATTGATCCAGTATAATTTCATTAACGGAGTTTCTGGACACCTCATCAATTGATTCTGTTACAACACTGGCATCTAAGTTGGCTCTTATCTGAGAGATTTTATCTGCAAAAAAGTTGTTAAACGCGTCACAGCAGGCTGTTGTCTAGTTAAGTCGTGGGTTCTGCACAGTTGAAACCTGTGCCAGTTTCCCCCCCCCCCCCCCAAACAGCTCCACTGGATGGGACTCTGCAGATGCAATACATGCAGAGAAGAAAAATCTCTGCGCTGCATGTATTGTCTCTCGATGGGAATGAAGAAAGTTCCTATGAGGAATCTTGTCAGATAAGAATTGAGTTTTCCGCCAGATGTGCTCCAGTTGTTGTCCAGCCCACTTCGTCTTCCTAAGCTCTTGCATGTACTATGGCTTACGATTTGAAGCGGGTTGGAAAGGAAGCTTGGGAGCAATTGTGTCAATAGCGTTGGTAAGATCGGTGTTCCAGGTATTAACCAAAGCTTCACCAGAATCGACGGCACTGCCAACTATTAAACTCTCTAAGGCTTTCTGGAATCCAATTGGCTCCATCAGCTGTCGAGGGCAGACCAATCTAATAGGTCCACCCCCCTGGTGGAGCAGACAGTGGTTCTTAGTTCAGTCTTGACCAGGAAATGATCCGTCCATGACAATGCGGTGGTTTTTATAACCTCCGCCCATGGATATTCCTCTTCTGTACTAAAGACTGCATCGAGGGTATGACCTGCACAATGAGTGGGCCCAACGACCAATTGGGATAGGCCCATGTTTGTCATGGATTCCATGAACTCCCGAGCTGCACCTGTAAAATTTGACAAACTGGTCTCGAGTGGAATTTTGAAGTTGCCGAAAACTAAAAGTCTAGGAGACTCCAGCAGCAACTCTGAGACCAGCTGTGTCAACTTGGTTAGGGAGTCTGCTAGACAATGGGGTGGGTGGTATACTAACAGAATCCGCAAACTATCCTTGGTCCTCAAGCTTAGGTACAAACACTCAAAGTCGACTGTTTTCTGGACAGATATCCAGGTCAAAGTTAGGTTGTTCTTATGGACCAGAGCCACTCCGCCCCCCTGCCCACATCCCCTTACCTGCTCACTAACAGAGTACCCGGCTGGGAGGGCCTGCACCCAAGTTACCACGCTATCCTCTCCCAGCCAGGTCTCTGTAAAGCAAGCCAGGTCGGCATCCTCATCTAGGAGCATTATTATTATATATAATATGGGTCTTATTCTTAATCAACCTGGCATTGCAAAGGAGCATGGTAAGGTTCTGTGGAATGATTGGTATGCTCTCCAAACCATTCCAGGAAACAGAGTGAACTGAAGGTGGGATAGCTTTCAAACATCGATCCTGCCTTCTTTTATAACAGCTCTTCACTCTGTTCCTGCTATACCTCCCTTTCCCCCACACAACCTCAATTTCTGCTCCCAGATCATTGCTAGCCACTATAGGAGATGAAGGTGCTAGCACAGCCATATAACCTCTTCTCCGATATTCACCCGACAACTCAGGAGGGGCCCTTGATAGCAATACTTAAAAGAATTTATTACTGCTAAGAGCAGGAGGGTTGAGTGGGGTAAAATAGACGCGGCATCTAAGATGGTAAAAGGGCTGGGTGGGCTAGCTGGAAAGTTCCTGCCCAATCCCAACTCTTGGCTTGCCACAGTCACCATTGCTGGAAGCAAGGACTAGGGCGGGCTAAATGCCTCTGCTGAGTCCCGGCTCTTGTCCCGGCTCCCGACCTTGCTGCCGCAGCATCCCAAGTTGTTGAAGGGCTGGGAGGGCTAGATGGAAAATCTCCGCCCAAGCCCAACACTCGGACTCGCCGCTGTAAATGCTGGTGGAAAGCTCCTCTCGGCCCGGCTCCCGACTTCGCTGCCACGGTGTCCTAGGTGATAAAAGGATTGGGTAGGCTAGCTGAAAATTCTCCGCCCAGGCCCGGCTCTCGGGCTCACCACTGTCACTGCTTTGAAGCTGCCTCTGCTTCTGCTGGACTCTCTCTCTCTCTCAGCTGTGGCTGCTGCTGCTGCTGCTGCTGGGAGGCTGCTAGTGTGGAGGGGCAGTTTTTGAAGCTGCCGCTGCTTCTCTCTCCCTCAGCTGCGGCTATTGTTGTTGCTGCTGCTGCCGGGGGGCCGTTGGTGTGGAGGCGCTGCTGCTGCTTTATAAATGAAGTGTGCTGTTCTTTTTACTATGAATCATAGAATCATAGAATCATAGAGTTGGAAGAGACCACAAGGGCCATCCAGTCCAACCCCCTGCCATGCAGGAACTCCCAATCAAAGCATCCCTGACAGATGGCCATCCAGCCTCTGCTTAAAGACCTCCAAGGAAGGAGAATCCACTACTCTCCGAGAGAGTGTGTTCCACTGTCGAACTGCCCTCACTGTCAGGAAGTTCCTCCTAATGTTGAGGTGGAATCTCTTTTCTTGCAGCTTGCATCCATTGTTTCGGGTCCTAGTCTCTGGAGCAGCAGAAAACAAGCTTGTTCCCTCCTCGATATGACATCCCTTCAAATATTTAAACACGGCTATCATATCACCTCTCAGCCTTCTCTTCTCCAGGCTAAACATCCCCAGCTCCCTAAGTCGTTCCTCATAGGGCTTGGTTTCCAGACCCTTCACCATTTTAGTTGCCCTCCTTTGGACACACTCCAGTTTCTCCACATCCTTTTTGAATATGCTTTGAAAGTTTCTTTTTTAATTGTCTTACACCTTTCACAGGGATCCTATTAGTGACTTACGAATTCCAACTTACACTATTGTAAGTCTTCTTGATTGTTGCAGAGGTTTGAATTCTCTACCAAACTTACACAGCAAGTGAAACCCACTTAGGACTCACCTGCTCCAGCCCCCCCTCTATTGTTATATAGTGGCTGTTAGGAATGGGAGCATATAAAAGTATCTGACTATGTCCCTATAGCCAGATGAAGAACAGTGACACCATCAGTGAGACCTCCAGAGCTGTCCCCAGCTCAGTTATTAGTTATTATTTGCCATTCAGTTTATAAATGTTATGCTGTAACCATTATTATTCCTTTTAGCATTATTATTATCACTACAATATATTCTATATTAGTCACTATTTTATATTTAGGTATTGCTTTTCACCTTTTTGTCAAACATTACAGTAATTTTTCAGTTTTCAATTTGCTTTTCTTTCTGGCATGGTTGTGGCTGATTGATCACTCCCCATAAAGTTCACTGGAGCAAAAAACCATATTGGTAGAAAAAGAACTGAAATTTTCAGCATGTATTCTGACCTGGGTGCTCAGCCTTGCCAGTTCATATTGTTTTGCCCTGGAATTGTACTACACATATTGAAGGTACTCTTCCAAAATCCCCAGAACATCCGTAAGGTATATCAGTCAAAAGATTGCACTAAGGAAGAATCTTTCAAAGAACTACAGTTACAGTACTGCAAGACAACATAAGAGGCACAGGACAGTCAAGGTAGGCAGGCTAAAGGCAGAGTACAGCAGCAGTCAGTTATGTCAGACACACTCTTTCCAGACAAATGGGCTTAGGCTGTATCCATTCTTAGAAATAATCCAGGTTGACACTGTTTTAACTGCCATGGTTCAGTGCTATGTATTTCTGGAAATTGTAGTTTGTTGTGGCACCAGAACAGAGTTATAACAAACTACAGAACTGGTGCCACAACAAACCACAATTTCCAGAAATCCATAGCATTGAGCCATGACAGTTAAAGTGGTGTCAACGTGGATTATTTCTGCAGTGGGCATGCAGCCTTAGGGATGTTGCAGACTGGCCTAAAGGGCCAGCCTGGGGGGGGAGTTGGGGCAGGGCAGCCACACACCAGCCACTCCAACCCCTGACACAGTGCGGCTGTACACATGGTGCGTGGCATCAGGATGCCCTCCCAGTGCAGTGTGCACACATTGCACCAAAAGGGTGTGGAAGAACCGCAGCACCGGCTTTTAGAGAGACCTTTTGCTGGCCCTAAAAGGAGTGGCATTTTGCCGCTCTTTTAGGGGTGGCAAAAGGGAGGATTGGGGCTGCAGTGTGTACTTGCTGTGGCCCCAATCCACGGCTAGCAGGGGCGGCCCAGAGCCACCCATCTGCATAGCCTCATAGTGTGCTTACTTGGAAGAATTATGCTAAACCTCAAACAAGGTTTCAAAGTTTCAGAGTACTAGAATCCTCTTTGCCGCCAGAATCCTCTTTGAAAGTAGATGGAAATCGAAGGAAATCTCAAATAAAGAAGATTGGCTTTTGAAATTATACGACATTTTAGAAATGGATAAATTGACACAGTTATTAAAGGGCTACTCTCCAGGAAAATATAATAAAGACTGGGAGAAGGTTGTGAAATTTATAAGAGAGCAATGGGGAGGGATTGCGATGGTTATTGAAAACTAATTATGTTAATTAGCATGTTTAAAGTATCATAGTAAATTTAAGCCAAGACAAGTTTATATAGGACTTATGATCTAAGACTAGGAAATGTAAAAGACTACGTATAAGTCAAAATATATTAGTGGGGAGGAAAGGTTAAGGCAAGATAAGAAAGTAAGAGATATTATATTAGGCTGAAATAATAAAGGATTAAGTAGGGAACTCATAAGAAGTCATTATATATTTTACAAATAGAAGTGGTAGCTAGGAAGTCAACCTTTTGTGTTGGTATGTAACCTTAGTTGTCCTGTTTATGTGTGTGTGTGTGTATATATATATATATATATATATATATATATATATATTTCTTTTCTTTGTAGTAAATTGTTTTGGTTTGTAGGAATGGGTGTTGAAAGTTAGGTAAGTAAGAGATGGTTTGAGAAAGTGATAATAAGATGGAGGGTGTGAGATAAAAAGGAAGACAGGATATAAGACAGTAAAAAAAAAGAACAGAGTGTGAGAAATGGAAGAGAAAGGGGAATAAAGAAATTAAGGGAAAGGTAGGGAGGTTTGTAAGGAAGATTGGTGTTAGTAGAGAAGATTGAATGAGGAGAGAAAGCTTGTTAGTAGTTTCCAATTATTTTACTTTATTATTTACTTTATTAAGGTCATTGTATTGTATTGTATTGTATTGTTTGTGTTCTCTTTTTGTTTCTCCTTTTTGCTTTTGTTTATGTTTGGTTGTTGCTTGTTGCACGTATCAATGTTATCTTCATTTTTGTCAATAAAATATAAAATTTTTTTTTTAGACTGCCAGTATTTCAACAGAAATAATGGACGAGGTGTCCATTAATAATGGACGATGTGTCCATTACAAGTTTTATCCGTTAGGAGGAAAAGAATAAAACCCCCAAATTTAGAATCAAATGTATACTTCGCATTTTCAAAAATCCAGATAGCGACACATTTAAAGAGGCCACATGTTTAAAAAGACATTGAAACGCCTCACTTGCTGTTTCTCACAATTTCTCACAATTTCCTCCCACTTTGAGATATGGTCAAGCTGGCACATTCATGTCCTCCTTGTGGGCTCCCATAAGAAAATGGCTGGGTAGGTGTGAAGACAATGAAAAATATACAGTAATGTACTCATCCAGTTGATTACTGATTCCAAACCCCGGTTTAGGACCAAACAACTTCCTTGGAGGGCAAATAGAATTGGGTGTTACCAGCATACGGATGTCACCAGTACTGAATTATGTTCTGGCACTGAGAAAGCTGATGTTCAGCTTGAAGCAACTGAAGAAGGAATGGCAGTTAAATCCAGAGTGGATTTGCCACCCTCATAATGGCAGTTCCAGCAAACACCCCCCTGCCCCTGTGTATATAGACAGTAACTCTTTTATTTTGTACAATAATATCAAAAATTAAGCTCCACTGGCTTCTTTCTCAGGCACAGGTGTTAAAAATCATGAAGGAGAAAAAATTATGATGCTATTGGTCACAAGTATACATTTTGTCAAGATGTTGTAGCTGTTCTAAGTTCAGGTGGTATGGAGGATTATACAGGCAGGCAGGCCCTTCCTCCTTCTGACTGTGGGTATTCCAGGAAATGACATTTAAATTTCATTAGCAACACAATGGAGTTTATCACACAGGGGAAATCCTGTGCAGAAACAGGATTTAAAAGGTGGGGGAAACCCGCAAAAGCAGGCAGATTTTCATACACATTGCTGTTAAAATGGGGTTAATCCGAACGGAAAGTAGTCAGAAACTGCTTCTTTTTACTTTTGGGATTTTCTGAAGGTAAAAAGAAGCAGTTTCTGACTACTTTCCATTCAGGTTAACCCCATTTTAACAGCGACGTCGTCTGAAAATATGCCCGCTTTTGCGTCCCGCCCCCCCAATTTAAAACCCTGTTTCTTCACGGGATTTCCCCTGTGTGATAAACTCCAATAAGTACTTTTTTAAAAAAAGATCCAAGTTGTCTCCATCCTTTGTGAAGCTACAAGCCCCTTTGTTAGGCAGAGAACACTATTTCTAAAGAGGCCTCCATGCTTTTGCATTAGGAAATATTTTTAGGTGCTGTTTTGGTAAAACATGTCAAATGTAGTGCTCTTTTATTTTAGAATTGATCCTGTTAGTTGATTCCATATTCACAGGCATTAAGTGTTTGTGCCCACAATTGTGGTCACATTTGTGTGGTAAACGAAGAAAATGTTGGTGTTTATTAGCCACAATATTCATAGAGCTCCCTTCTGGAGGTTTCCATAACACATAGGATGGGGTCTAGTAAGACTGGTTACTATGAAATCAGAATATACAGTTTAACTGTCCACAGTGCAGTACTTACTTTTTCAGCTAGTTCCTCAACAGTGACATTGGGATCATATGGAATTGGTTGCCCAATATGTGTTTGAAATTTGACTGGAATTAGTCCATAGAGTGGGAAGCAGAATAGATGAGTTTGTTCATAAAGGCATCTGATTGGCTCTGTATATGAAATTAAGATAAGTCTGGGATGAATTAACTTTAAATTTAATTAAGTTTAAGTTTAATTATTTTTTAAGGGGTGTATGTAAGATATATTATCAGTATTGTTATTATGTATTGTACTGGTTTTGTCTTAACGTGTAAGCTGCTTGATTGCTATTATAGTAGAAAAGTGGGATACAAATAAATTTTTTATTTATTTATTATTTAGATGGGTTTGTTCATAAAGCCATCTGATTGGCTCTGTATATGAAATTAAGGTAAGTCTGGGATGTATTAACTTTAAATTAACAATGCGTACACCTGAGCTTATATAATTTTAACTTTGACCTAAGCCCTGATGCATTTCAACCTACTTTAGTTCTAAGTATGTGCATATATCTTTGCAATGTGAAAAGAGCCATCATTCTGAAAGAAATCTGGAGCTGAAGGCAGTGGCATTACTAGGGTTGCATCACCCAGTGCAGTAACTCATGGTATCATAGTATCATCATCATTGACCTCCTCCTGTAGCACACCATACAGAATTCTTAGTAATGTTTTTTGTACTAATGTTGCTCATAAATCATAATTCCCACAATGTAATAGTAGTAGTTGTGACATAAACAACTTGTGCAATTAAAATTATATATTTAAATTACAATATCATATGCACAGCCTAAATTTATTTACATATACATAGTTTCATGTGCTTAAAGTGAAAATTTGGTAAAATGTGATGTTTTTAAAGAAAATAGAATTTTTTAATAATTTTAATTTTTTTTAAAAAATTGAAATTTTAATATATATATATTTAAAAAAAAACCTGGGGCATCTCCTTTCTCCTCCCACTGAGACTCACCCCACTCACCCCATCTCTTCAGCATTTTAATGGGACACAGACAAATGCCACCACCTGTTTCTGCCAAAAAGCAGATATTTGAGGAGCAGTGGTGTCACCCCTCTTAAGGGTGTCACCTGGTGCTGTCCGCACCTCCTGCACTCTACTAGTGACACCACTGGTTAAAACTACATGTACAGAAAGATGTTATAGGATGAATGCTAAAGAAGAAGATTTCACTTCAAAGCAAAGAATGGAAAGCTTCTCAGGATGTGCAGAGAGTGGGAGCATGTTCATTGGCAGGGCCACACAAAAAACAATGGAGCTCCAATATTTGCAGTTTTCCAATTCGCAGTTGGTGTCATGCCCTGCCTGGAGGAGGACTCAGAGGATGAGCCAGAACCTCCTCTGGGATCTCAGCCTGCAGCTCTGGAGCCTCAGCCCAGCCCTAGTTCTGCTTTGTGAGCTCCAGCAGAGCATCCAACAGAATCTGTGGTCTCCCAGGAGGCTGCAGAGCCAAGCCTCCTGGCAACAGAACCTTCAGACATGGAGGAGGATCAAGAGACAATACCTACCTTCAGCCAGCATCAAGCAAAAAGGGAAGGCCTTCGGTATTTAAGGAGACTTTATGAAAAATGCCGGATTAATCAGCCTCAGTTGAGCTCCTGCAGTCTGCTAATTTAAGTAGGTTCAGAAGGTCTGCCTCAATGCCAGAGATTATCTGAGCTTCCTAGTGAAAGGCTCTGTCTCTCCTTGTTCCTTGGCCTAAAAACTTGCCTCTTGCACTGCTGACTTATTGTAAAGTTTTAATTATCACCTTTAAAGTTTTTTGACAAAATTTGTTTTGATTTGTAGTTGTTAACTTATCTCTATGTAATCACCATCCAGATTTACACATTTTTCCGAGCATTGCTTGACTGTCTGAAAACTGTTATTGTTGAAGTTCTGCAGATTGTGCCTTAAACCACTCTTCCACTTGATGAATGATGTCATCTGTGTTGTCAAATCAGCAACTCCTCAATGGATTTTTCATTTTTGGCAAAAGGAAAAGTCACGTGGTGATGATGACACTGACAAAATTTCATCAATATACCATAATAACTTCTGGGTGATATTTATTACTTTACAATACACCCTTGTACTTCTCCATCTTACACTTTAGTTACTTCTAGCACAACCTGTAACAAAATAAAGGCCACAATGAGCTGATTTTCTCGACATCATGCACTTAGGGACCAATGATGACACTGACAAAATTTCATCAATATACCATAATAACTTGCAGGTGATAATTATTACTTTACAATACCCCCTCATATGTAGGGTCAGCTGTGGTTAGTACTTGGATGGGAGACCACCATCAAATACCAGGTGCTATAGGTGATATTTTAGAGGAAGGAACTGGCAAAACCATCTCTGAGTCTTCCTTGCCTAAAAAAACCCCTCTGAAATTCATGGGATCACCATAATTTGACAGATGAGTTGAAGGCACATGTACATATGTGCATATATCTTTCAAGTTCCCCGACAAAGGCTGCACTCTTAAACATGTGTGATGTTTCACTTACTTATGTTTCCATACATCCTATATCCTTCTCTCACATTATGGGTAAAGATGGGGATTATAGGCTAAGAGAGAGACCAAAGAGAGAAATTAAAACTGGGACACGCTTAAAGGGAAGTGACTTGAAAGAAATTCTGGAGAATCCTTTCACCAAATGCATGTTTGGACATGATGAGGAGACCATGATCACATGTGCCAGAGGTGTGAAGAAGAAAAATGCAACTATTTCTCTTGTTGCAGTTCTGATGAAAACCCTTCTCTGCTGCTTCTCTTCGCAGTGAGATTGGGAGTGAGAGTGGTGAGTGGGGGTCAGGGGTGTCTAATTTTGTCAAGTGAGATGCCAGATGAATGAGTTTCTTCTCTGTACTAAAGAACAGTTTTATTGAATTAAGGAACAATGTAGAATAGAAGCACAAGTGCTCCAGGCTAACAGAGCTCCACCTATGTATGACTAGTAATCTTGTAATTGAGCTCTATACCACAGGAGGGAAGGAGAGGATTTTTTCTTGGGACAATTGCAGCCCTAATTATGTGACTGTAGAAGAAGAAAGGCTAGTAATTTTTTTTCTCATGGCAGAATAATGATTTCCTTACCAAAATTCTCCCTCAGTTGTCTAAAATCCTTTCGGGCACATATTCACTGCCTTTAGCCCACAGCATCAGATATTTCTGTATATGTTCCTAAATTCTCTGAGTAACTCTTCCCTTCCCTTACATTTTTCTCAGAGAAAGTAGAATAATTGTTAGCCTATTTGCATCTTGGGGAGAGTGTTCCAAGCAGTTAGAACCATTTAAACTGAGAATTTTAAACCTTCTCCCATGGAAGATTAGCATCAATTATGATGTCTTTCATTGGTTTCAGAAACTGCTGCTTATATAATTTCCTAATTTCATAAAATTATTGCATCTGATTAAAATATGATCTACAAGAAATTATTTCCATCTCAAGCAATATAGCGAAGGGATGGAGGACAACAGTGACAATTAAACAGCTTAGCACTTTTGCATCTATGGCTACATGAGCAAATCCTTTTCATTTTTCCCACAAAAACTTGTAGGAATTGTCTCCATAATTCTGTTATTGATGTCCACCAGGTGTAACTCCTACCAGATGCCCTTGTTTTAGAAGTGCCACGCATCCTTCTCTTGTACAATCAAAATACTGATTGATGCAAAAGTAAAGTTTTAATCCTAGAAAAAAACTTAGGGCAGGGATAGGCAACCTGTCCCCTTTAAGGGCCGAGGGACTTCAGCTCCCAGAATCCCAGGACCTATTGGCCAACATGAGACTATTGGCCAACATGGCTGAGGCTTCTGGGAGCTGAAGTCCCTCGGCCCTTAAAGGGGACAGGTTGCCTACCCCTGCCTTAGGGGCTGTCTGTACAGCCCCTAAGAGATACTTCTATCTTGGTTATGGAATGAATATACCTTATGTTTTCTTCATAAGAAAGCTCAGAGTAGTCAGGGCACATTAGGGATTCTCTTCCTGGCCTTCAATCCACCTGTCTGGTTTTATGTAGGTGATCTCTTCAAACAAATTGAAGTTGAATCCAGACGTGACAGAGGTGCTTACTGTCAAAGGTCCTAATCTGGGTTTGGAGGTGTGTCACCTAGTCCTGGATGGAGTTACACTCCTGCAAAAGATTGTGTTCATGGCTTGGGGGTGCTTCTAAATTGGTCACTCCAAATAACAACTCAGATAAATGTGACAGGAGTGCTTACTATCATCTTCTGCTGTTACCACAGCTGTGGCCCTTCCTAGAGCTGGAGGACCTAAATATGGTAATGCAGTCATTGGTGACCTCAAGTTTGGACTTCTGCAATGTGCTATACATTGGGCTACATCTGTACCAAGTTCAGAAATGTCAACCAGTTCAAAACATGTCAGCCAGGAACATCCAGGAGTGATCATATTACACCAATATTAAAATCACTCAACTGGCAGCCAGTTACTTTTTGGGCAATGTACAAAGTATTGGTTATTACCTTTAGAGTCCTACATGGATTGGGCCCAGGTTACCTACATGTCTTCTCCTATATAATCTGCCCCATGTACTCAGGTCCTCTGGCAGACATTTATGCCAGTCAGCCAGGACAAGGCTAGCAACTGTCAGCCAGAGGACTTTTTCTTCAGCTGCCCCTAGACTGTGAAATGATCTTCTGGAAGAGATTCGACAGCTGAATATGCTGTACAAATTTAAAAGAGCATTAAAGACCAGGCTTTTCCATCAGGCTTATCCAGATGATTTTTAAATTGTGAATTTTAAATGATGAAATTTAGATGTGGATTGTTTTAATGTGTGTATATCTTATTTGTCCTTTTAAATTGATGTCTTTTAACTGATGTGTTTCAACTGATGTGTTTTAACTGATATCAGGCCTTTGCAGACTGCCAGAAATAATGAAGATTGAGGTCACTTTAACTGTCCTGGCTCAGTGTTAGGCAATCATGGGAATTGTATTTTTTTCTGGGACATTGAGCCTTCTCTGTCAGAGAGCTCTGGTGCCACAATAAACTACAGTTCCCATGATTCCTTAGCACTGAGCCAGGGCAGTTAAAGTGGCCTCAATCTGCATTATTTCTGGCAGTCTGTAAAGGCCCATCGTTTCTTAATTGTTGTTGCCCCTGCCTCGATCCATGAAGAGAGGTGAGTAAGAAGTCATCATCATCATCACCATCCTCATCTCCAATGTGGTACTAGGATTCCAAGGTTTTAAGTCCAGGGGAACCTCAAAATTACCTCTTGCTAAGGTTTAGAATAGCAATAATCTTCTTTTATGGGATAGTAGACAATTTAAATTCACTTCTAGAAATGTATGGGAATCCAATGTTTTCTATTGTGATAGCTATGGGAAGGGGCAGGGATTAAGTGCCTTTCCTAAATTTTCAAGTGCAAGTAGAACTTCAGAGGGAACATTCTGATCTGAAAAAACCACCTGTACACTCTTTCTACACCCTAGCTTGCTTGCAGGCTTGTGATGCCCATTTTGCTTTTTAAAAAATGCAGAGGAAAGCAATCTGCCCTGCGCACTTTTGTCCTCTGGGATGAATTTGCTACGGTCAAAAAAATCAAGACTGTTTGCAACCTCCCAGAGGGCCTTCTCGATGACTACTCCCAGACTATGGAATGACCTGCCGGATGAGATCTGTCATATTACGACCTTAGACAGCTTTAAAAGGACTGTCAAAATGAATCTCTTCCAGCAGGCCTTTCCCAATTAGTTTTCCCAGTCCCAGGAGCCAGCCATCTGTACTTCTATTACTCCCCGCAGCACCCATTGTTGCTGCCATTTATTCTGTAGACAGTTGGCATGCTGTTCTGTTTTAAACATTGTTTTAATCTGTGGTTGTTTAATGATTTTTTAAGGGGCGGGAGGGGCTGGGTTTTGGGATTGATCTTATTGTGCTGTATTTTTATGCTGTAAGCCGCCCCAATTGCTTGACAGAGGAGCAGGATATAAATAAAATCATCATCATCATCATCATCATCATCATCTGAATATAGATAATTTACATCATAATGGATATCTAACATAATGAAAACAATTTAGAGTAATTGGATTATTTCACATGGCTATTTAGGTTTGTAAGAAAAGGTATCATGTTCATTTAAAAACACTTCTAACAAGTGTAGGATTTGCTTTTGTACCTGGTAGATGAAAAATGAGATGGTGCAGAACAGAATAGCACAATCTACCAGTGATTCTATAGATTCTAAATAGAAACTAGTAATAATCAACATTGTATTCCCTATTACCATCTATGGATGTGAGAGCTGGACAGTTAAGAAAGATGATAGGAAGAAAATCAACGCATTTGAGATGTGGTGCTGGAGAAGAGTGCTGAGGATCCCATGGACAGCCAAAAAGACAAACAAATGGATCCTAGAGCAGATCAAACCGGAAACCTCCTTGGATGCCAAGATGACCAAACAGAAACTGTCGTACTTCAGACATATCATGAGAAGAGAGGACTCTTTGGAAAAAAACAATAATGCTGGGAAAGGTGGAGGGAAGTAGGAAGAGAGCAAGGCCACATGCCAGATGGATAGACTTCGGGCCTAAGCAGATGGCACAAAGCGCTGTTTTCAAGGCCAGGAAGGGGAGGGGCAGCCTCACACTGGGTGCCCCAACCCCTTCCTGAATACGTCATCAGAGCGCCCGGCGCTCCGCAAGACCAGCGCTCCGACAACGTATATCCGCCGCAGCATCCACACACGCTGCGGCAGAAAAGACGCCGAAGGTGCACCAGAGGCCTTTTGTGGTGCACCTTCGGCGTCTTGCGGAAGGAGCGCTATTTTAGCACTCCTTCCTGGGCCTGGGATACTGCGGCTTGGGGCCGAGGAGTGTGGATACCTCGGACCCAATCCGCAGCTTCCCGGGGCGGCCCTGTGTCGCCCGTATGCTTCCCCCCTTCATTAAGGAGGTCACAGGTATGGGGTTGCAGGAATTAAGCAGAGCAGTGGATGACAGACGATCTTGGAGATGTCTCATCCATAGGGCGCCATGGGTCGAGATCAACTTGAGGGCAGTTAACAATAACAAATAATCGACTGCAATTGCTCCATGGTAAAAAACAAGAATGGTAGACCCTTTTGGTAGGTTTTCTATTCCATGAATCTCATAAGCTGTAAATGGAAAAACATTCAGTGACTTCAGCATTTGTTCATATTCATGAAGTTGTCATAATTCTCTGTCTCCCAACAGACTTGAAGGGACAGTGTGAGAGAAGTAAATCTACAAAACAAAAGTTAAACAACATTAAACAAATGTCATACCATTAATGTGAAACTTCAATGGTATCAGAATTTTTGATGTTAAAAATGATTTTGTAAATTTAAAATTTTCTGATGTTCAAACTCAATGTCTGGTGTCTCAATATAAATAGTTTTAGTGACAGCTGTACTCTTCCTGTATTAAATGACATTATATTTTCAGTCATGATGATATGCAACAATATATAATCAGGAATGGATTCAAGTGCTGAATTTTTTTAGCAATAAAGGTTCTGGTTTCATGGGCATTTAAAATATTCTCATGCCAGCCGCAGAGGGCAGAGTGAACATGAAGAAACCAGAAAAACTAGAATTTATGTTAGTGTTAGCCAACATATGTTTACTGCACCTGGATATAATTATGCTTGATGAAGTGTCTCCACTATTTCTGACATGATGGTTTCTGTGTTATTTGTTGTACTGAGCATCACCTTCATGCCTTCAAGCATTCTTGCATTTTATTGTTTTAATATGCGATAGCTAGTGATGTAAATTGCTCTCATAATGCTTCTTGTATCCCAAGAAGGGCAGGAAATATATTTATTGTTCTCCCCACATGTGAAGTGTGAAGTGATTAAAATGTCTTGTCTCTCACACAGGGCAAAGCTGACCAATTCTAGTAACAAATGAACTAACTGGGTGGGAACGTCCATTGGAATGTTGATGTTCTTATTGCTTTATTGCTTCAGAACTGTATGGAAGTTGAGCAGTTAAACAGCAGGGGTGCAACTAAGCAGTTTATCACACGGGACGGAACCAGTGCAGAAACTGGATTTAAAGCAAAAGCAGGTTGTTTTTCACACAACGTTGGTGTCAAGGAGAAATAACGTGACATTAATCTGAATGGAAAGTTGCCCAAACCTGCTCCTTTTTACTTTCGGGAACTTCTGAAAGTAAAAAGGAGCGGATTTTGGCAACTTTCCATTTGGATTAATGTCACATTATTCCTCCTTTACACAAACACATTGAAAAACAAATACGTCTGAAAAACTTTTGGGTTTTTTTTTTGGATTTTTAAATTTAAGCAATTTGCCTCCATGTGATAAGGTCCTAAGTCTGTCTCTCACATGGATCTAGCCTAGCCTGGTGCTTTTTGGAGCCATCTTAGATCATAATAAATAAATGCAGACATATTGACAATGAGATGTTGAAAGTGTATGGTTGTTTTGTTTTATTTTTGCAAAGAACTGGATTCAAATTTATCAACCCTAAAATAGAAAATGTCACACAAGGGAGAAGGAAGGTACCTTGGTATAGTTTATGAGGAGAATACAGTGAAGACAAGCTGGGATCAGTTTTTCAGTTTGGCTCCTTATGTGTTGCATTCCAACCAAAATGGTTTGTTGAAAAAGCATTCTGTGTAGCTCAGAAAACACACACCACACACGTGTAATGCCATCCAGTCCAACCCTCTTTTGCCATGAAGGAATACAAAGTATAATAGAGTAACAAGGTACCCAAGGGCCGTCCAGCCTAACCTCTCTTTGCCATGCAGGAATACATAGAATCTTAGAGTTGGAAGGAACCTCCAGAGGCCATCCAATCCAAACCTCTTTGGCCATGCAGGAATACATAGACTCCTAGAGTTGGAAGGGATCCCCAAAGGCCATCCAGCATATGTGTGTGTGTGGTGTCTGCACATGCACTTTCAACTAGCTCAGCTTCCTTGATCTGGATGTTCTTAGACTGTAGCTCCCAGCATTTCTTAGCATTGGCTACACCAGCTAGAGGATGCTGGAACTTGCAATATAATAATACCCAGAGAGCCATATGTTACAATAAGGCCTGTAGCTTCTATCTCCACCCAAAATCATATCCATGACTCCTTCCCAAGAATTCTGGTTAAAGTGGCTGCAAATTTGCAACTGCTGGAACTTCATCTTTAATGGGAACAATGTTATCATTGCCATCCACATTTCCTCTGAAGATAGCTATGGGAAAAGAAATTATTCCAGCACCAGTATATTGCAGTGAGGTCAACCAGTTCTAATATAACTTTGAAATGTGACATTTGATTGAATTAACTTGGTCTCTGATGGCCAATCAAGGGCTATGAACACTACAAAAGACATGCTCACATGAATGCCCATGTTTGCCCATGCTGGATGACTGAGAGAAGCAGAAGAAGAGTGTGTGTGAGAAAGAAGGGCTGATACCTCTGCAGTTTTATGCATTCCTATTCATCTATTCTATCACTGTGTTCCCCCATACTAATATTTTTGTAGTACAGGGGGTGGGCTGCATGTGGCCCACTGCCAAACTACCTGGGGACACATGTGTCCTACTAAGGGGGGGGGCTGCAGACGGGTGGCTCTGGGCCGCCCCAGGAAGTGGAGGATCGGGGCTGTGGCTACCCCACGCTGCGGCCCTGATCCTCCCTTTTGCTGCCCTGAAAAGAGTGGCAAAATGCTGCTCCTTTCAGGGGTGGCAAAAGGGTGCCCTAAGAGCTGGCACGCGGCTCTTCTTCACCCTTTCCAGCATAGTGTGTCAGAACGCTGCACCGAGAAGGCTCCCTGATGCCACACACCATGAGTAACAGCGTGCAGTGTCAGGATGCCACTGGCGTGAGGTTGGGGTGGCCAGCGTGTGGCTGCCCCACCCCATCTCTGCCATCTCTACCTCCTAAATCTGTTTTTGCAGCCCCTGATTTCTCCAGTCTCTCCTGGCTACATTTTTGCGACCACAAGAAAGGATGAGCTGCTTTTCTTGGAAGGCTCCAGGAGAAAGACTTTGGCTTTTAAAAAGCTGACATCTCCCCCACACTATTTAATGTTCCTTCCCAAAAAACCCTTCCTCCTTTGTGTGACATTTTCTGTTTGAGGTTTGGCAAATGAGAATCCAGTCATTGCAAAAACAACACCTCATTGGCAAGACAGCTTTGTATGTGACCTGAGTGTCAAAATTAACACACTCTTGTATTTATGGCAATGATGCCATAAAACAATAAAACAATTTGGAACAACGAACTTCAAAAGAAATTTCCTGCCCCTGATTGGAATGGGTCATAGCTGCCCTTTGTGAAGAAATGAGACACTGTAATTATCTCACACTTCTCTTGTGGGGAGAACAGTAATTTTATTGCTCACTATTCATTAGGTGAGAGAAGAATTGTTTTACAACAATTTCACAACACTAGGTGCAGGCTCTACTGCTGGGGCTGCTGGAATTGTGGCTGCAGCCCTGACATGTCCCCTGGGCTCTCAGACTCTCTACCAGGGGCTTCAGATTCAGAGGGCATGGTGGGATCCTAAAAGCAGGGCATGACACAAATTTTAGTTATGCCTGTGAGGTCATATTTAATTTCCTGCATTTGACCTTCAAGCTCATGGTTTTTTTTTGTTGTTGTTTCCCAGACTCTGTGCATAAACATTTGAAGCTTTGTTCCTTCTCACCTGTTAATGCCAGTTTTTCTATGGTCCCATTCTTGAGCTTCTCCTCTAGAATTCACATCCTTGTGTTTAAAGTTTGCCTTTTGAGATATCATCTCCAACCTCCCAAGGATTTAGTTTAAAGATCTCTTGATCAGATTTGCCATGCTACTACCCCAGACATTCTTCCCAGTCATTGTGAAGTGCAGCCCATTTGTAGCCAGTAGCCCTCTGTTTGTGAAGACTGTGGTATTCGAAACCAAACTTCTCCCATCTACATAGTCATTCACTTTATTATCTTCTTGTCCCTGTGTACTCCTCTATCCTTTATTGGCAGAATTAATGAAAATACCACCTGTACATCAGACTGTTGGTGATTCTGCAACATAAATATGCTGAATCTTTCTAGGAAGACAGATGCATGTCGATGATAGTTTATTGTTTTATGACCTCTCATTTTCTCCTTCTCTAAGAGAGCATACTTTTCTTTGTGTCTGGAGAGATCACCATTATCTTCTCCTTTTCCTTTCTCCTCTGACTGGAGCAGCATGACTTTCTAGTATGCTGTTAAGGAACTTTCTCTGCAAGCATATAGACTACTTTTTTCTACAACATTTTCTTTGCAACATGAAGCTTTACCTGTGTATGAATATGCACATGATTTTGTAAGTAAATTTATCTTTTTATTTTACTCTAACTAAGGACTTTTGTCTTACTTCTTTATTGGAAGACACATGGAGGCTGGGAGAATAAAAGTGGACTAGTATATTTTCCTGCTCATGCACTTTTTTGCTGTGTTCACTTTTCTGGTGAGATTAAAAAAATCTCTCCTATTTTCCTGCTTTCTAATGAATCTCAAGAAAAAATCCATCACAGACAACTTCAGCTTCCTGCCCAAAGCCTCATAGCCAGTGGTGATCTGCTCAAAGGTGTTCTTGGCCAAGTTGTTGGTACCCACATTAAAAATGAGAAAGGGGTACTGATCTGTGTTCTTGATGAATTTTGGTAAATTGTCAGTGACATCCTGGATGTGTGTGCCAGAAAGACAGCACACTTCTTGATTCATCTGCTCAGGTTGTCACACCGGTGCCTGCATGTCCCTGAACAATGAGTCCCCATCCACCTGCATCTTTTTTTCTTGTTGAGGTTCGCAGTTATTTTGATTCCTTCCTTGGCATGTGGTATCCCATGTTGATAGTTTCCTGTCTGAGTATCTTCATTGCTGCTATCCTCATGAAAATGTAGGCAGTGATTGCTTAATTGGAGAGATTCTGAATCCCTTCTGTACAGTCTGTTCTTGACAGAGATTTTCCTTCAGTGTGTTTCTTCAGTTTCAGGGCTCTTCATTTTCCTTAACAGTTTCTTCCTGTTGGTTCTGTATGATCAGTTTTCCCTGTGTCTTGTTCAGAAAGTCCTCATGTTCTCTAGGATAACAACATCAATAAAAAAATAAATAAATAGAGTATCAAATTCCACATATTTCTATGCCAAAAAAGAAGAATTTATTCAGTTTGCCAATCCTAAAGTCATTGCAGGAGCCTGCAATTGATCAAGTGGCCTCCAAAAGAAGCAGAGACGATGACTCACTCTCTCCAGTAAATGCCTTTTACTTGGCCAATCCTTCCAATCAGAGGCATCTGTCACTCCAAGATTCCTTGGCGCTTGGACCTCTTTGCCAATTGGTAACCTCTCTGTTTCTCCATATTCTGTTCTAAAAGTAGCCTCTTGTCCTAAGTACAGATTTCTCATCAGGACTATCAAATATATTGGCACTCTTATATCGTTAAGAGTGTAAAGATATACAACTAAGCCCGAAAGTTAGGAGCTTATCGCATTACCTTTTAATTTGACATTGCATTGTAATTTGCTGCCGAATCGCTGGATGACTGCAGCCTGGGTCCCAGCTGCGCTCAGCTCGCTGCCATTAAAACTTCAGAGCTTTCCATTTTCAAAAAAGGGCCGGCTGAGCATGGCTGGGACCTGGGCTGCAGTTGCCTTGTGATGTGACAATAAATTACAATGCGATGATTCCTGCCTCCATGCCGCATCCTGGCTGCATCCTGGAAGGCTAATGTTGAATTAAAAGGTAATTTTTAAATAAGCCATTATATTCCCCATTATCATGTACAGATGTGAGAGCTGGATAGTGAAGTAAGCCAATAGAAAGAAAATAAACTTATTTGAGATGTGCTGCTGGAGAAGAGTGGTGAGGATACCATGGATGGTCAAAAAGACAAACAAATGGGTCCTTGAACACATTAAGCCTGAACTCTTTTGGAAGCCAAGATGATGAAACTGTCATATATTCACCACATCATGAGAAGGCATGACTCACTAGAAAAAAATATTAGGGAAAGGAGGAGGCAATGGAAAGAGAGGAAGACCATATGCCAGATGGATAGACTCAACCAGGGAAGTCATAAGCCTGAATTTGCAGGACCTAAGCAGAGCAGTGGATGATAGGTGGTCTTGGAGATGCCTCATCCATAGGGTTGGCAAGAGCTGGGAGTGATTCAAGGGCTAACAAGGAGCAGACTATCATTGCTTTTTTGGCTGGCATGGAGTGGGGAGTGAAAATATGAGGGGGTATTTTAAAGTTTTAATTACCATCTTTAAATTTTTTTTGACAGAAAGTTTGTTTTGATTTGTAGTTGTTAATATATCTCTACATAATCACCAACCAGATTTCCGCATTTCCTTGAGTGTTTCTTGACCCTCCGAATACTGTTATTGTAGAGGTCTGCAGACTGCACCTTAAACCACTCTTCCACTTCATGAATGACATCTGTGATGTCAAATGTCAAAAATCCCTCAATGGATTTTTCATTTTTGAAAAAGAAAAAGTCACTTGGTGATGATAACACTGACAAAATCTCATCAATATACCATAATAACTTCTGGGTGATAATTATTACTTTACGATACCCCCTTGTACTTTTCCATCTTACACTTTAGTCACTTCTGGCACAACCTGTAACAAAAAAAAGGACACAATGAGCTGATTTTGTCAATGTCATGCACTTAGGGACCACTGATGACACTGACAAAATGTCATCAATATACCATAATAGCTTCTGGGTGGTAATTATTACTTTATGATATCCCTTCATAAAAGAAAGTTAAAAAACAACAACAGCCTGCTCTGGAACAGCAAGGGGGCAGGGAGGAGGGGAAGAGAAGAAGACACTGATACCACATGATTGTCCAATATCTATGCCCAATGTCTAGGTCCTATACCAGAACTGCCTATTGCACTTGAGGCCTAATGCTACTCCACTGTGTGTGGGAGCTTATTGACAGGTTTTTTTTATCATCAATGACAAGGTGCACTCTAACAGCACATGTAGGGCAAGGAAGCAACAGGATGGAGATGGCATTGTGTGATAAATATCACCCAAAACTGCTATTATCTAACTTTAACAGTGGTTTAAAAGCCACACATTTGACACTTTAAACAGTGAACTTCTAAGGTTCAGAATTCTGTATCAGCTAATTAATTAAATATACTTAACTAAGGACCCAGAAAAGACAGTCCCAAAAGGACACTTTCAGGGTGTCATTGGCATGCTGCAATAATGTCTTGAAGCTGCCTGGAAGCCAGGCAGCCATCCACATGTGGATGGCTTCAAGGCACTCTGGCGGCATAGTGTTTACATGCCGCACACCACCGCAGCTGAAGTGGGGCTGCAGTGGGTGGCAAAAGTGGCCTTTTGCTGGCCAAAGGAGCAGACCTTTTATGCTCCTTTTTTGGTTGGGTTGAAGGCATATGGGGCCCATGGCGTATAGTTGCCACAGCCCCAATCCATCTTCAGAAGGGGCCGCTTCAAGTTGCCCCTTCAGGGCTATCTGTTTCGGCCCTCAGTAACCTCTCTTTGCCTGATATCCTCCTCCTCCCCAAATCTGACAGAAACACCATTCACCCATGCTCCAGTCACTGGCAGAATGGACTTCCTACTCTCCATGCAGCTGATGCCCAGTAAAACAGTTTTGAAGATGATGTATGACTGTGGAAATTGTGTTGCAATCATAACTAAGTACTGATCATGAATACAAACATTACCTAGATTTACTCACCTGTAACTGTTTCCTATTTGCAATTGCCATGTTGTTTAGCTCTACAATACATTTAAAATTATTTTTGGTGGGTTAAGGTGTAGTAATCACTCTCCACTGAGTTCAGTGGAATAAAATACCTTAGTAGTGCAAAAAGGAATAAAAAATTTCAGCAGTTGAACACTCTTTCCAGTTCCTGGTGTTCTTTGTCCTTGGAATGTCCAGCTAGTATTGGAGGCACCTCATGAAATCCTTAAGATATTCCCTAATTTATCCGTTGACTAACTGGACCAAAGAAGAGCCCTTTGAAGAACCAGAATTACTGTATAGCAAGTCATCACAATGGGCACTGGGCTAAGAGGCAGAAGGCAGCTAAATCAGACACCCTTTCCAGGCAGGTATGCTGGTGCTCAAAAGCAATTTCAAAATTTTAGATTGGAATTACTACTACCCTGAAAAGATGGGATGGATTCAAGCAATGGGCTATGAAATGGCCAACACTTTCTTCCAAGGTCCATAATATAATAAGCCTTTGTTCACTTGAAAGTAAAATATAGAGGATTGTGTGCAAATGAAGTAATAGTAAAGATCAAATTCTTCATAGAATCATAGAGTTGGGAGAGACCACAAGGGCCATCCAGTCCAACCCCCTGCCACGAAGGAACTCAAAATCAAAGCATCCCCGACAGATGGCCATCCAGCCTCTGTTTAAAGTCCTCCAAAGAAGGAGACTCCACCACACTCTGAGGGAGTGTGTTCCACTATCAAACAGCTCTGTCAGGAAGTGCCTCCTAATGTTAAGGTGGAATCTCTTTTCCTGTAGCTTGCATCTGTTGTTCCGGGTCCTGTTCTCTGGAGCAGCAGAGAAAAAGCTAGCTCCTTCCTCAATATGACATCCCTTCAAATATTTAAACAGGGCTATCATATCACCTCTTAAAACGTTTTTTCCAGGCTAAACATACCCAGTTCCCTAAGTCGTTTCTCATAGGGCATGGTTTCCAGACCCTTCATCATTTTAGTTGCCCTCCTCTGGACACGCTCCAGTTTTTCAACATCCTTTTTGAATTGTGGTGCCCAGAACTGGATGCAGTATTCCAAATGAGGCCTGACCAAACCAGAATACAGTGGCAATATTACTTCCCTTGATCTAGATATTATACTTCTATTGATGCAACCTAAAATCTCATTGGCCTTTTTAGGTGCTGCATCACACTATTGACTCATGTTCAACTTGTGGTCCACTGGGACTCCTAGATCCCTTTCACACATAGTCTCAATAAGCCATGTGTCCCCCATCTTATATCTTTGCATTTCATTTTTTTTTTTTGCCCTAAGTGCAGTACCTTACATTTCTTTGTGTTGAAATTCATTTTGTTAGCTTTGGCCCAGCTTTCTAATCTATTAAGGTCATTTTGAATTTTCATCCTGTCCTCTGGGGTATTAGCTATTTCTCCTAATTTGGTGTCATCTGCAAATTTGATAAGTATGCCCCCTATTTTTTCATCCAAGTCATTGATCAAGATGTTGAATAGCACTGGCCCAAGACAGAACCCTGTGGTATGCCACTGGTCACTTCTCTCCAGGATGAAGAGGAGCCATTGCTGAGCACCCTTTGGATTTGGTCAGTCAACCAATTACTAATCCACCTAATAGTTGTATTGTCTAGCCTACATTTTACTGTCTTGTTTTCAAGAATATCATGGGGACCTTGTCAAAAGCCTTACTGAAATCAAAATATGCTATGTCTACCGCATTCCCTTCATCTAGCAAGCTGGTAATTTTATCAAAAAAAGAGATCAGATTAGTCTGGCATGACTTGTTTTTGAGAAACCCATGTTGACTTTTAGTGATTGTGGCATTCCCTTCTAAATGTTCACAGACTCTCTATTTAATGAACTGTTCTAGAATCTTTCCTGGTATTGATGTTAGACTAACTGGATGATAGTTGTTGGGATTCTCTTTTTCCCCCTTTTTGAAGATGGGGACAATGTTTGCCCTCCTCCAGTCTGCTGGGACTTCTCCTGTTCTCCTGGAGTTTTCAAAGATTATTGCCAGTGGCTCTGAGATTACATTTGCCAGTTCTTTTAATATCCTTGGATGTAGTTCATCTGGTTCTAGAGACTCAAATTCATTTAAGTTAACCAGGTATTCCTGTGCCTCCTCTTTACTTATTCTGTGCTGCATTTCCCCGATTGTGTCCATTTTCCTCAGATTGAACACCCTTTTCCTTTTGTGAGAAGACTGAGGCAAAGAAGGTGTTGAGTATTTCTGCCTTTTCTCTGTCCCCTGTTGGAATGTCTCCATCTTCTCTGCACAGTGGCTCTACCATTTCCTTATTATTTCTTTTGCTATGGACATACCCCCCAAAAGCCTTTTTATTGTTCTAAACCCCTCTAGCAATCCTGAGCTCATTCTGTGCTTTGGCATTCCTGACTTTACCCCTACATGTGCTAGCTATTTGCTTGAATTCCTCTTTACTGATTTTGCCCTTTCCCCATTTCTTATACATTTCCCATTAGGCAAGTCACAACATCTCAGCCTCAGAGGAAGGCAAAAGCAAACCCTCTATGATCAAATCTTGCCAAGAAAACTCTGTGATTGATTTGTTTTAGGGTCATCATAAGTCAAGATAATACTGCACACAACAACAACCAGAAGTATTTGTGAGAAAACAGCATAAGAAAAATTGTATCACTGTATTCCTTTATTCACACTATTCATTTTTTTGATGAACCTCAAAGCGTTCCCAAAAAGCTCTCAATATGCTTCCTGGTATTTTTTGATGCTTGTCTCGTAAAGCTTCTATTGCAGTTTTTGTCTGTTGGGAAGAAAAAATAAAAAAACCCAACATTTTGAATCAAGTATATACTTTACATTTTTAAAAATTCAGATAGCCACCACCAAAGGACATAGTCTTCTTGCTGTGAAAGAGTCCATATGCTTTAAAAGATATTAAAACCTCTCCATTGCCCTTTCTCACAATTTATCATTCTACTTCCCTTCAAGGTATGGCTGAGAAACCAGTCACTTGGAAAGAATGAGTGCCAAGGTGGTTAGTCACTCTGTGACCAAAAGAGGAATAGATAGGCCATTGGGCTGGTCCATCATAACATTTATATTATTATGCTTAACTATATAATGTCCAGAGAGACTTTAATCCTGTTAGGAGGAAAAGATGAAAAACTCAAGATTTAGAATTAAGTGTATACTTCTCATTTCCAAAAATGCAGATAGTCACAACCAAAGGATATAGGCTCCTTGCTATGAAAGAGGCCATATGCTTTAAAAGACACTGGAAGCTCTCAATTATTTCATTAAATCTCCTTCCTTCCTTCTGTTCCCACTTTAAGGGGTATTTGAGCAATCAGTGACTTGAAGAGAATGAGTGGGGACATGCTACACTCATGTCTTGCTTGTTGGCTTCTATAGTCAACTGAATAGCCACTGTGTGAGCGGAGTGAGGAATAGATAGGCCTTTAGTCAATCCAGCATGGCACAAGTTATCATGCCATGCTTAGCTATCTAATGGACTGACAAAGGGAGAATTAATTCCTCTCTCTTTACACTACATTCATGATTGTACAAATCACTGCCATGTCCTCAGTCCTGCATGACTATTATCTTATTTTTTGAGTTAAAGAAAGGTCTCAGAATGCTTTGTATTTCCAAAAGATTTGGCTAGTTGTACTTCTGTGCCTCTTTTCCATTACTCTGATTTTCTTTCTGAGAAAACTATGGTCAGAAATGCATGTATAGTTTTCAAAATATCGTTCCTCCATTCTTGATAAGAGTGATAACTCTTAACATTTATGAGTATTTTGTCAGTATAACTATATACATGGCTATGCAAAAGTAAATCACACTGAATTCACTGGGGATTTAATCCCAGATATAAAGTATATAATAGCATATAACTGTATAGTAAAGCAGTATATAATGCAGCCCATAGGTGTCTCATGACATCACAGTAACTTCCTGACCAGTGCCATTCAATGATGCCAACAAACCCATTTTTACCAATTAAACCTCCATGCTAAATATTGAGCAGTTTATTTGTAGTCTCCTCTGTTTTGGAGAAAGCAATGAAACAGGTGAAATCTGCAAAGCACAGGAATCATTAAAAGCCCTGTTACAGCCTCGTGTGTGCACTCTGAAAGGGTCTCCTACTACAGTTGCCTTCCCATAACAGATCACCACCAATGTGGTTTGAAATTACATGGGAAGGCATACAACAGTTTGATTACAATAATTCTCTATAGTATCTGAGCTGTCAAAGATAGGACTTAAGCTCTGGAAAAACAGACAGTGAAACTTCCTAATACAAGCTGCATCTACACTGCAGAATCAATGAAGTGACACTGTTTTACCTGCCATGGCTCAATTATATAGAATTCTGAGATTTTTAGGTTTGTGAGAAATTTAGCCGCCTTTGTCAGAGATCTCTGATGACATAACAAAGTACAAATCCCAGGATTCCATAGGATGGAGCCATGACAGTTAAAGTGGTGTCAAACTGCATTCATTCTGCAGTGTGGCAGCAGACACAATCCCCAGGCAAGAAGAGAAAAGACAAGTATAGACAACATAAAGCTTTACTTTGGATCTTTATCTTTTCTTCTTCACATTGAGGAAGCAAGGTCACACCACTCCCCCCCTCCACCTTTATCACATAGTCAAAATCAAGCCTTTCCTTTCTTCTTCCTCTGCTAAGACTTTTGTTCATACCTTGGTCATTTCCCTCTTTGCTTCCTGTAATCTTCTTTTGACCAGTCTTCCATTATCTCACCTTATGGTCTCCTAGTTTCCATTCAACATTCTGCTGCTAAGATTATATTTTTGGCCCATCACTTGGATCATGTTACCCCACTTTTGATATCTCTTCATTGGTTACTCATTCATTCTATGATTCAGTACAAGCTTTTTCTTTTTTAAATTTCAAAGCCCTACACAGACTAGCTCTGCCCTGTCACAGTCCTTATTTTTTTTTACTAGTCTGCTTAACAGCTGCATTCTAGGAACAATAGCTTTCTCACCCAACCAAGGGTTTACTCTTCATTGGCTCGGCTTCATCCTTTTCCCCCTCACTACTCCATACTCATGCAATTAAAAAAAATATCTTGTTTTCCAAAGCTTTTGGAATTTTAGTTTAGTACTTTAGTTTAATATTAATATTGTTTTATAATTTTGTGCATTTTGATTGTATGTATTTGTCAGTTTCTTTTATAGTGTATTGTATTTTTTGTATTGTATCTGGATCGTTTTTTTTACAATTGTATATTTTTGTATTTTTATATTTATTTTTTATTATTCTTTCCCCCCCACCTCCACTCTCCATCAGAAGTATAATTTAAATTGTCCCCTATGGCAAAACCCACTGTTTTTGGTTGTTTTACTTTTAAATTGCCATCTACATTGATGGTGCTATATAAATGATGATGATGATGATGATGATATAATATTTTAACTTTATATATTACTTAATTCTTTTAAAATTTTGGAAGTTTTTACATAGTTTTCAATCTGTATCATTTTAAATATGATGTTAGCTGCCTTGAGTCTCATTATTGGGAGAAAGGTGGGATATAAATGAATAAAATCATTATTCTCATCATAATCAGTCATCATCTTTTGCTGCAAGAGAAGAACATCTCTGTTGGGTTTTACTTCCACTCCTATCTCAACTTCTCCAAGTTGAATGGGAGCTCTGCCAGAACAAAGCACTAAGCAGCATGTGCTCATGAATATGGAATCAAGTAATAGGGTTATCCTAAAATAAAAAAATGGGTTTCCACATAGACTCTGGATTTTACTGTTGCCTCTCCTGCAGCTGCTTCAAGTTGAATGTGAGGTTTGATGATGTCAGACTCTAGTTCTGGCAGAGCTCCCATTCAACTCGAAGAAGGTGGGGAAGGAAAACCCAACATGGACTTCCTTCTACTGCAGTAAAAGATGATGATGATGATGATGATGATGATGATGATTTTCATTCATTATTTATTCATTTATTTGGTTCCTGTTACATATGTATGATAAATGAAAAAGATGTGTTTATTAGTCACAATATTCAGAGTGATTCCTCTCTGATATTCCCATAAATCTTAGAACACTTTCTAGTAGTACTGAATATTATGAAAGCTGAATATATAGTTTAACTTTCAACAGTGAAATACTTACTTTTTCAGCTAGTTCTTCAGCAGTTATGTTTGGATCATATGGAATTGGTTGACCAATATGTGTTCGAAGTTTTACTGGAATTAGCCCATATTGTGGAAAGAATAAAATCCGAGTTTTTTCATAAAGCCATCTCATTGGCCCTGTATATGGATTTAAGATAAACATGTGATCATATACTGAATCCATTTGTGTTTGGATTAGGCAAGGCCAGAAATCTTTTCAAATAAACAGTATCAGCATGGACCCCAGCTTAAAACCCTCATGGGTTCACAGGGTGATGGAAGGAGCAAGCATATACTACCTGATTTTTTTTTATTTTTCTGTTTGTAAATTTGATCATCTGGAGAAATTGAAATAAATGGGATGTGTCACAGCCATCTATTTTGTATTGGAAAATTGTAGGTTTCAGGGGACAACGTATGGAGCTATGTGAAAGGAGCCCTGGTGGCACAGTGGTTAAATGTCTGCACTGTAGCCACTCACTCATAGACCACAAGGTTGCGAGTTCAGTACTAGCCAGGGCTCAGGCTAGACTCAGGCCTGCATCCTTCTGAGGTCACTAAAATGAGTACCCAGCTGTTGGGGGGCAATGAGCTTACAGTTGTAAACCACTTAGACATCCTATAGCATGATATGAAGCAGTATATAAATGAAGCTGCTTTTGCTTTGCTTAAAGAAAACCTTCCCATAGTGAACACCGAATCAAATGAACATTTCACTCCAAAACAAAGAATGGAAGGCTTCTCAGAGTGTGTAGAGTGTGAAATCCGTGCTCATTAAAAGACAGGAAGGAATACACAGAAAATTCCTAGCTTTATAAATCAGGATTTAAAAAATATTTGCATCTGATATTATATAATTTCAGCTTTGACATATGTTCCAAAGAGTTTCAAAATGGTTTATATCTTCCCAGTTCACTCCCAAGAAATTTCTACAGAAGTATAAAGTTTTACTTACTTATGTTTCCATATGTTCTGTAGCCTTCTCTCAGATTCTGAGTAAAGACAGGGATGATGGGCTAAGAGAAACCAGAGACCAAAATAAAAATTGGGACACTTACAAAAGAGAGTAACAGAATGATATTCTCTGGAATTCTGTCACCAAATGTATATTTGAAGGTGGTGGGGAAATATTGGAGTTTATAGCAATGAAATCCATGCTGGCATAGATGCAGATTGTAACTGTCTGGTGCCAGGACAGTAGGCACCTGTATCCAACTCAGGCTTCCCCGGCAGCTTTTCAAGAATGGAAAAAATCCCATTCATTAAAAGTTGCCAGAGAAGCCCAGGTTGGATACGGGCTTCCTACTGCTCAGGCACCAGGCAGTATGATAAGATCCATTCCAGATAGTTACAACCTGCATCTATCCTGGCATGGATTTTGTGTGTGATAATCTCCAATGATCATGTTGGCCATGTGTGAATGTGTGAAGAGGAATGCAACTATTTGTTCCTCTGTTGCAGTTCTAAGATAAATTCCTTCATCAAAGCTGCCATTTACACTGGTACTGGGAGGCAGAGAGTAGTAGTACTTTTTTCCTGATGGAAATTACAGCTCCAAGGATATAGATGTGGAAGGAGAAATGCCAATAAAAAGTGTCTCCTAATGGCAGAATATTGCTGTCCTTACAAAAATTCTTCTGCTGTTGTCTCAAGTTTTTTCCAAGGGTTGCACATATTCACTGCCTGTAGCACCATACCTATACTCTCTCTATATACTCTGTATGACATATCTATATACTCTGTATGTTTGTACCATCTTCTTCCCTTTGAAATTATTATTAGACATGGTGCTGATATTTTCTCAGACAATACAAAATAATTGTTATCCCATCTTCACTTCTGAGAGTATTTTCTGAGCAATTAAAATATTGAAAATAGATAATGAGGACAAATAAAATTTTCCTCTTCTTATGGGCAGAGAATATAAATTCTGGTGCCTTACAATATTTTTATAAGTTGCTTATCACTACATTATTGCATCTGATTTAAATATGAATGACAAAAAATTATATTCAGCTCAAACAGTATAATGAAGGGAAGTATAATGGCAATGACAAAGAACAGCTCACCACTTTTGCATCTATGGCTACTTGAGCAAAACCTTTTCGTTTTCCCCACACAAGCTTGTAAGTATGGTCTCCATAATTTTGCTCTCGAAGTCCACCAGGTGCAATGCCCAGTAGATTCCCTTGCTTCAGAAGTGCCACACATTCCTCTCTTGTAGAATTAGCACATTGATTTATATAAAGATAGCGTTTTAAGCCTAGAAAACATTGGGACTCAGATGTTTACTTTATTCTTGGTTAAAGATTAAGATGCAACATATATCATGTTTTCCTCATAACAAAGAAAACATGTTCCTGCCCTTCAGACTAGTTTTACGCAGGTCATCTCAGATATGGTGTTAAGGACTCTCAGGTTTTTAATCCAGGGTAATATCAACATTACTTCCTGCTCAAGTTTAGGATGGCAGTAATGATTTTTTCTCTCCACAGGGTGACAGTTTTTCAAAAATTTCTCCCCAGCACAGAAGGGAACACAAAGGATCACACCACTGGGGAGTGTTCTTTCGTGATGATTACTGAAAGTGTACCAGCCAGCAAGAGATGGTGAGCAAGCAGGAATAAGTGGCTGCTGGTCCCAGCCATTAAGCAGCACTCTGGCCACCATTTCCCCCATGCATAGCACCCAGGTAGGGCTTTGCATCATTGCATGCTTCATTATTTCCTCCTTAGAGGTATCATGCAGGGGTATGTTCCAGAGCTGCCAGGTTGTGGCAGGGGGAGGTCCTCTTTCTTACTCTTTTCCAGCATCTGCTGTAGTGCAAGCAAAAATAGGAGATCTCCCATCACCAGTGAGTGGCTTTACTTTCGACATAGAACTGACAATGTTAAGCAATCTCTTTTCGTGTTAGACAAGGATCTTTGACCTTCAGACTCATATCATCCTAAATTTCCAGGTGCAAGGAGAAGACAGCATCACTTCAACAGGAAAACTGAGGGATGAAAGATCACCCTCTCCTGCATACCCTTTCTCCACCCTAGTTTGCTTACAGGCTGGTGATGCTGATTTTGCTTTTTTTAAAAATGCAGCAGAAAGCAATACCAAATCATTAGTAATCAGTACTTTACACCAGGGGTAGGCAACCTTTCCCCTTTAAGGGCCGAGGGACTTCAGCTCCCAGAAGCCTCAGCCATGTTGGCCAATAGTCCCATGTTGGCCAGTAGCTCCTGGGATTCTGGGAGCTGAAGTCCCTCGGCCCTTAAAGGGGAAAGGTTGCCTACCCCTGCTTTACACCATAATGTATATCTAACATACTTACTGAAGATTCCCAGTGGGAATGAGACAATTTCATATGGTTAGAATCCTAAAGAAAGGAATTGTTTCATCTAAAAAAGCAAAAACTGGAGATCATCTGATGAAAATTACTTACAGTAACAGTAACAGGATTTGGTTTTGTACCTGGTAGATAAAAAATGAGGTGATCCAGCACAGAACAGCAGAATCTACCCGTGATTCTATAAATTCTAAGTACAAAGAAGTAATAATCTGCAGGAATGGCTCCATGATAATAAACAAGAAGAGCAGCCCCTTTTGGTAGATTTTCTACTCCACAAACCTCATAACCTGTCAAAGGAACAACATGCAAAGGCTTCAGTATCTTCTTGTGTTTACATAAATCTCATAGTTCTCTATCTCATAACAAACCTGAAGGGGTAGCATGAGAAAAACAAAGCAAGAGAGTTAGACCTAAACTACATTACTGTAAGTAAATGTGATATCTTCAACATGAAACTTTAAAGGTATCAAAAGAAAGCTCAAAATGACTTTGACAGTTAAAGTCTGATGTCTAAATTTTAAATGGAAAGCAAATATCTGCTGTCTAAAATTATCCCCCCCCCCCCCATTTCCATCCTTCAATAAAGTCTTGTCTTTGGTCATGAAAATATGTAGGAAAAGATTTCCTCAAAATAAAAACGTGTGTGTGTGTGTGTGTGAGAGAGAGAGAGAGAGAGAGAGGAAGAAAAGAGGAAGGGAAATACTGGTATGTCATTTAGTAAGGAAATTTGATAGTTACCAAGAAAAACGGAAATAATGGACAACTTCAACTGAGCTCAGGAAATTGTGTGGAACAGGTACTATTACATCAGATTTGCTAGTGTTTATTTATTTAATTATATTGTACACTACCTTTCTCCTCCCATGAGATCAAACAGCTTGCAAAAATGTAAAACTTATCTAGCTAAAACTTATTTTACAAAAATTTAAACAATTTTCAAAAATCTTAAAATAAAAAGTGCATTAAAGCATAATTAAGACATTAACATATTAAAGTACAGCACACCACATTCAAAATACTCTCTGCCACATTTTGAAGCACATTTTTATTTATTACTGTTATTCTAGTTTATTGTTTGTATTTACCTTAATTATATTGACTTGTGATACCTTATAGTTTTTAGAAATAAAGAAACTCGAAACGTGAAGCACCAAAGGCCTGCCAAATAAAAATCTCTTCTTTGCCTGCCTGGAAGGAGAGCAGGGCAAGGGCCAACTGAGCGTCCCATGGAAGGGGGTTCCACAGCCTGGGAGCAGCCACTGAGAAGGCTCTCCATATAGGGACGTTATCACACGGGGTCTAAAGCAGCCCCATGCCTGCACCATCGCTGCATCATTCTGGATCCTTTGCCCCTGTGATCAGATGACGTCGCAGCAAACCCCGCCCATCCCTGCATCATCCCTGCGCCATTGCTGCATCATTCTGGATCCTTTGCCTCTGTGATCAGACGACGTCGCAGCAAACCCCGCCCATCCCTGCATCATCCCTGCGCCATCGCTGCACCATTCTGGATCCTTTGCCCCTGTGATCAGACGACGTCGCAGCAAACCCCGCCCATCCCTGCATCATCCCTGCGCCATCACTGCATCATTCTAGCTCTTTGTAATTCCTCTTTCAAAGAGGAATTATGGCTGCGAGACCAGAATCATTCTGGTATGGTTCTGGATTGATTCCATGCCGCTTTTCTTGCTGCTTTGAGACCCCTGGTGTGATAACATCCAAAGTCCAAAGATGATAAATATTTCAGAATTCTCAGTTGTAGAAATCTGAGAAAACAAAATATTCCAGAGTGGTTTTATTCTAGATTCTATATGCAACAACTTCATTTTGTGCATTTTGGATTCAAGGTATAAAATCCTGTTCCTGGCTGCCTTAAATTCTGATCTCAACTGATGATCAAACCATCCTGAATTCCCTGTTATATAAAAAATAAGAAGATAGCTGGAGTGTCATTCTTCTTCTTGAAATAAAGGGATGTTGTTATCAGGAGAGCTATTGGAAATTCAGCCTGTAAGAGATTACGTGAGGAAATCATGCTTACCATGCAATATCTTTCCTATCACATCTGACAGAGCAGCCAGTTTTTGCTTTGGTTTGTCCCATAGTTTGCTATTGCGATCATCTGGGAGGTTATCAATAATGCCATAAAAAAAATAGAGTGCACTGCCCAGGTAGACCAGGAAGAATGAGATAAGAACGGGATGGTATAATATTATCAGAATGCTTAAGACTGTTGAGGGATACACCATGAAGCCTAGATATTCTCCTAAAAGGCAAGCCAGCCAAGTCGTAGATTCTTGTCCTAAAGTAGAGTTTATGTTTTCTGTTGTCATTTTTGGTATGAGAAGATGAACCAAAGAAAATTTTGTCCACAAAGAAATTATTTCTTTACTTTTCTCCCTAGAAAAAAAACCAAACACACAATTGATTGACTCACACTGCAATTCTAACTGGAAGGTTTGTCAGTTGTAGAAGGGTTAGGTGAAAGATGTAGAATCCCTCCCTCCAACACCATTGCTATAAAATTTCCACCATCATGCTATGCTGTCACTTTGTTTCCTGCTGCCCAGCAGAACAAAGCTGAGCATGAAGATTTCCTGCAGCAAGCAAGATCTGTCATAAGTATAGGAGTCATATTGTGCTCCTTATTTTGTTGGACTGTAACTCCCATAAACTCTAACCAGCTTAGCCAATGGTGAGGAATGCTGGGAGTTACAGTCCACTAACATATGGAGTGCTGCATGATTGCCACCCCGTCTCATTGAAATTAATGACAGGGGCTCAGAAAAGCTTCCCACACCTCTGGCCCCAGCCAAATTGGAATATCCTAACTTAGGATGTGGCGTATGTAAATCAGCATCTACCCATAGCACACCCACAGTTTGATAACATGAGTTAGAAACTACCGTAACCAATTCTCCCCAACCCATGCCCATATCCCTTTCCATTACCTTTTTCTTTTACAGATGTTTGTAGCCTTTCTCTGTGAAGTCTGCTTAGTTCTGGCCTCATGTGTCTTCAAACTGCTCTTATGCCAGCTCCAGTGGGTGGAGTGAGCATTGGATTACAATGGCAGATAAAAATTTACATTACTATTAGTCAACACATTGTTTACTGCACCTGAATACAATTGTATATGAGAAAAAAGATGCCTTCACCATTTCTGGCATTATGATTTCTGCATTAATCATTGCACTGAGCATCAACATTATTCCTTCAAATTTCATTACAGAGGTTATACGGATGTAAGCTCCTAGGTGGCTGCTGGGTCTATATTGTTACTAGATAAGCCTCCTCTCTCCCCCCTCTCTGATAGTTTCCAGTCCCATGGTCCCACATAAGTAAATATCTCCTAGTCTTTCAGTTCCACTGATCTTAGATATAATCTCAATCAGAGTATTTAAAAGATTGGGCCATAGCAGAAGGGCAGGAAAAAGCAGCTTGATCTTTCTTTTTCCAAAAGTGGGTGCTCCCAAGACAAGCTGAATACCCAACAGGCAGACTGCATGGTGCAGCATCAAGCCACACTGCTGAGTATCAGTGGTGTCACGGGGGGTGCAGACTGCACCAGATGACATCCTTAAAAGGGGGGTGACACCACTGCTTTGCAAACACCTGCCTTTGTGCAGAAATGAGCTGTGGCATCCATCTGCTTCTATTTTTTTTAAAATAAAGATATAGTGGGAGTGGGGTGAAGCTCAGTGGGAGGAGTAAGGAGGCCCCCCAGAATTTTTTAAATTAAAATTTCAAATGTCATTTTTTAAAAAAATATATTTTTAAATTCTTTTCAAATTTTATTTAAAAATATAACATTTTAACCAAGTATTCACTATGTATATGTAGATACATTTAGGTTGTGCATATGATATTGTAATTTGAAGGTATAATTTTAATTTTGCTAGTTGTTTATGTCACAACTATTAACATTACATTCAGTGGTACATGGGAATTAGGATTTGTGAGTAACATTAGTGCAAAAAAGCATTACTAAGGATTCTGTATGGTGTGAAATGGGAGGAGGTCAAGGGGGGGGGGTGACACCAAGTACAGTCATGGAGGCCCCTCATACATGCCTCCTTCACACCATGCCCCCCTGCTGGATTGTCTGCTTTGTGTATTTTGTAATGATTTTTAATGCAGGTGTTGGACTTTCAGTTTTTGGCTTTGCTGCAGCCCCATACTGACACCAGACTGTTTGTATGCAGGTGTGAAGATGTGCATTTTCTGAGCTAAGCCAGAGTGTCCGAGGCTAAGCAGGAGCATTTTTTTTAAACTCTGGTTTTCAGCTACTTCATTTCATTTCAGTTTCCACCCAATTTGGAGGTGTACATCATATAAACGCCCTGCCTTCAAAGCAGCTGGAAACTGCTTTATTTTGCCCATCTGTTTCACCCCATTGTGAATCTACAATCTCTGACTCTGACACTTCACTGTGATACTGAGATGGCTTTAGGTTCTTAAGGGCTATGCCAACAGATCTACCAGGCTACTAAGATTTTGAGTATGAGCTCTCATGCCATCTCAGAACTGTCTGAAGACCTGTCCAGCAACATGCAAATAAAAGTGCTGCCAAAATCTTGGCTACCAGTCATTGAAAGTGTTGAAGAGGTCATTACAATCTGTTGGTGGAATTAAATAAACAAACAAGAAGAACAAACTTAGGTTGGCAAAACTGGACCTGAATATGACCACTGAGAAACCAGAAGGCTGTAGCAAGATTCTCAGATCAGTCTTTCTGTATATAATGAAGATAAGGCAAGGGAGGTACTGAGAGGTGGCTTGCCAGGACATACTGCAAAAAGCCTGTTGATTAGTCCCAATTAGAGTAGACCCACTGAATCACCTGTAGAATGGTTAATCAACAAATAGGTAAATTTCATTGATTCAGTAGGTTTATTCTAATCAAGACTACCAATAGTACTTAGCTTCTCCCAGGTTTGTCCACCTGGGTTCTTTGTGGAGCAGCAAGTGAGGCCTGGGGGATGGGGCGGCATAGTTGCAGTAGTCTATTGGGATTCCGCCCCTCACTAGGTGCTCCATTTCACAGTCTGCTGGTTTTGAATGTGTGTGCAGTCGCTCCCCCCCCCCGTTCTCGCAGACTTCAAGTCTGCAGTTTTGCATATTCACGGAGGGGTGACCTCTGTTGAAATCAGTGGGGTGCGTGCCTGTGGGAGCGCACTCCATTCAAGCCTATGGGACTTGAATATTGGCGAGTCTCCGGTTTTGCAGGTGTGTATGTCCAGAATGGATCCCCCACGAAAATGGTGGGCCAACTGTACTTCAAGGTGGATGCCTGTTACAGAATAGGGATTATGCGGCTGTACCACTCACCCTGCTCCTCAACAGTTTTCCTCCCTGAGCTGGTCTCAGCAGTGTTGTTTATTTATTTCAAGGATTTATATCCCATCTTTCTCTCACAATGGGATTCAGTGTTTTTAAAGACCACTCTATTGGTTGTAGCGCAGGAATTCATGTTGTCTATGAAAACCAAGTGGTATCTCATACCAACCATGCTGCAGGACACAGTGTACCAATTTTCTGTGCTGCGTGGGATTATGGTGATCTAGATGTGAAGGAACCTTCTATAATTCTGTTATGGACAGATATCTACTTGGCTAGGTTTAGACTCATCAGAACATGGAGCCTCTGCAGGGATGGGAGGCCAATTAGGGAGGGATGATATCCCCTTCCCCCAATGCTTATAGATCTTGATGACTCTTGGAGAGTTTACTGTTGCCTTAGTGGGCAATTCCACTGAAGCCTTGGCTGATAGGGACTCGATTGCTCCTAAGTGTCCCCATGTACAGAATAGAGACAAGTGAGCAGACTGAAGTACCGAGGAGCAGATGAAACGAGTGGAACAGAGACTACAGCAATGATGAGAGAAGACTCAAAGTGCATCTGACAGAACATGCTCTAGCTTGGATGTTGTAAGTGATACAGGTTGAGTTGATGTAACCTTGGGCACTGCTAGTCCTCTTTTATTTGATATGTTTAAATTTGTGTAACCTTGCCTCCCAACTCCAAGGATTCTTGGATGAGACAGAATATCTAGATCCAGTTCAGGGAACTAGATCACCACAGGGAACTATATGGGAAGTGTGTCCCTTTTAGTTCTGTTGGACCTCTCAGTAGCTTTTGATACCATTTAGCATGATATTCCTCAGGGCTGCCTCTCTGGGATGAGACTCAGGAGCACTGTTTTAAAATATTTTTCATGCTTCTTGGAGGGGTGTACTGTGAAGGTGGTGGTGGAGGATGCTTATTCAACACTCTCATCATTGGCCTATGGTATCCCTCAGTGTCCAGTTCTGTTTAATATTTACATGAAACCTCTGGAAGAACCCAACTGATGAGCCCCAATTCTATCCTTCCTTTCTATCTGATTCCAAGAAAGCTGTTTCTGTAGTAAACTATGGGTCATTACAGATCAGCCCAAAGGGCTGGCCTGGGGGTGGAGTTGCGGCAGGGCAGCAGCACACCAGCTGCTCCAACCCCACCCCAATGCCATTTTGATGCCTTGTGGATGTACACATGTGCGGTGTCAGGACGCCCTCCCAGCACAGTGTTTAAACATGCTGCACTGAAAGGGTGCTGAAGAGCCATGGCGCCAGCTCTTAAGGCAGCCTTTTGTCCCCCTAAAAGGAGTGGCATTTTGCCGCTCTTTTTGGGGAGGCAAAAGGGAGAATTGGGGCCATGGTGTGGGGTTGCCATGGTCCTGATCCACCGCTCCCTGGGGCGACTCTGTGCCACCCCAAATGGCCAGTCTGCACCAGCCCTATATCTGCTATCAGTAATGGATTGAATGAGGGTGAACAAATTGAAAATCCAGACAAGGCAGAGGTGCTCCCAATCATACCAGGAATCCTTGGAGATTCAGCCAATCAGATAAAATCAGGTACAAGGTGTTGGTTATGACCTTTAAAGCCCTACATGGCTTGGGTCCAACTTATCTTTGGAACTGCCTCCTTCCCAATGACCCTCCCTGAGCACTTCGGTCCTCGGGGAGGAACCTGTTACAGCCCATAAAAACCAGGCTGTCGGCGACCTCACAGAGGACCTTCTCTACCTCCACTCCCAGATTATGGAATGGCCTGCCAAATGAGATCCGTCTCATTACTACTCGACTGCTTTAAAAAAGCAGTAAAGACGGATCTTTTCCAGCAGGCCTTCCCTGAATAACATCCCGGCCCAAAAGCAAAAGAAAAAAAATATAAGGAGAAGATAATGATTCCGTCTCTTAGTTGCCTCTGCCAAGCTGCTATTGATATTGTTTGTTTTATTTGTATTTTAATTATGTAATAGTTTAATATATTTTTAAGGGGCGGGTGGGTTGGGAATAGGTTGTAGGACGTGTTTTAACCTGTGATGTGTTTTAACTTGCTGTACGCTGCCCCAATTGCACTGCAGAGGGGCTGGATTAAAAATTATCATTATCATTAGCCTGTGCTGGATGCAGTTACACGCCCCTGAAATCTCAAGCTTGGATGTACTTCTGCATTTGGAACTGAGCTTTCAACTTCGGTCATGAGTATGTTTGCATAGTTAAAACTAGTGCGCCAGCTGTGTCTGTTCCTTGAAATGTTAGATATAAATTTAATTTGATAGTATTATGGTCAGATATCCAGTCAGCTCAGTGACACATCACTGATGTGACACATCACTGACATCATTATGGTCAGATATCCAGTCAGCTCAGTGACACATCACTTGATTAAATCCTGTTTCAACTACTGTTGAAGCTACATGGGGCTGCCTTAGGAAACTGTTCAGACACCTCTGCAGGTCCAAAATGTTGCCACCAGTCTGTTGACTGGGGCAGGTTATGGTGACCATATGATCCCCTGTTGAAACATCTGCATTGGAGGCTAGTCTGTTTCTAGACATAATTTAAAGAGCTGGTTTTGGCTTTTAAAACACTACACAGTTTGGGTCCAGATTAAATTAAAGTTCATCTCTCTCTATACAAACCAGTTCAAGTTTTAAGATCTTTCTCTTGGGATGGCCACCTTTACAGGCAGATTTGGTGAAGACATGAGTGAGAATCTTCTCCATGGCTCAGTGGTATCACCAGGCTTGATGGCACTCAGTGGATGGGCTGTTGAGGCAGGCTGTGACAGCGGCAGCCTGCCCTCCCCTCCTGCTGCCTTGTTCATCTGCTGCCCCTCCCTGGCCAGACAATGATTACTCTCCCAATGACTTGGGTACAAGTTTTTGCATTCCCTTGGGAGGATTTCCAGTATTGGGAGGCATAACTGTGTGCAAGGGTGCTCCTCTTTTGAGATGGGATTGTTCTTAATAGTATCCTCTTTTAAACTTTGGCTGTAATTGGCTTGCTTTGCAGTGTCTTATAATGGTGTGCCACAGAATTTTGGTGGCAAACTGTCACTGAAATTTGATGGCTGTTGAGGACTCCTGGGAGGGTTGTGAGGGGTTGGAGGGCTGAGATACAGGCTGCAGTTTCCCCAGCCTTGGTCTAAGTAGGAATGTATGGTCTGTAACAGAGGCCTTGTCTGCATTGGCCAGGATACTCTGGGGGCTGTCTGCATGGGCCCCTCACTGAGCCACCCAGTGTGTCCATTGCCATGGGAGGTCACTCACTTCTGATATCAGAACAAGGCACCCAGAGGCAATCACATGGCTGGGTGTCTCATTCTGACCTCGGATGGGCTGGGCAGCTCAGCAGGCTATCCGTGCAGATAGCTGCACATACATGAGAAAGAAAGGCTCTAGAGCCTCCTGGAAAATCCAGAGTAAAAGATACATGTTAATGGTGTTATGCCATGGTTCTGGTGCTGAACATGCTGGACATCATCCAGACTATTTGCACCAGAACAAGAGCTTGGACCATGCACAATCCAAACAGGATGTCACCAGAACAGTGGTGGTGGGTGAGAATGGGCCTTTTGGCCCTTGCAGATAAGGCCTCAGTTTGTATGGTAATCTCAGAAACCTCCAAGCCAAAAATGGGAAAAGTGGCATGCTTGGATGCAAGGAGAAAATAGACAGAGGTGACATAAAAACCTGATGGAATGGAGAGAGTAGCAGTAGGATATGGCCTTCTCTAGATATGAACTCTACAGAGACAATAGGGAAGGGCATAGGGGTGGTGTTATTCTTTCGATCAACCCTCTGACTAAAAATGTTCAGGAGGATCTTGAGATGGATGGTAAAATCAAAGGCATATGTAAAAGAGATGATGTTGTATTAATGGGCAATATTAATAATTCTTATATTGAATCAATAAATGGTTATAACAAAGGGGTAAAATGTCTATTTTTCCTAAATGATTGTTCCATGTCTTGGAAGTGAACAAAGGGGAAGCACTGTTGCATTTAACTGTAAGCAGTATTGCTTGAGACCAAGTGGCTGAACAGATGGCCCCTAAGGGGCGGCGTCCCACTGCCCCTTTGCTTACCAGATTGGGGCTTTTGCAGCCGCATGCCATAGCCCTGATCCAGTACTTTGTCGCTCTTGCTGTTGCTGCTGTGGCAGCAGCTTTTCAGCACTCCTTTGGTGCAGCGCATGTCAACGCTGTGCCGAGGGAGTGCCCTGACATCTCCCACCATGCGGTGGGGTGTGCAGTGTGAAGCCAGCATCATGTCAAAGTCAGGGTGGCCGACATGCAGTCGCCATGCCCCCACTCTGTCCCCAGGCCAGCCTAAACTGCTGGTCTGCTCAGCTCCCAAGGGGCCGAACAATGACCCTGTAAGGGGCAGCATCCCACTGCCCATTTGCTTGCCAGATAGGGGTCGCAGCAATTGCACACCACAGCCCCAATCTGGTGGTTTGCCACTCTAAAAAGAGCTGGCAAATGCCGCTCCTTTTTAGACTGGCAAACAGTTGCTCTTGTGGCGGAGGTGGCTTTTTGGCACTCCTTTGGTACAACATGTATGAATGCTACACCAAGGGAGTGCCCTGATGCCTCCCACTGTGTGCTGGTGCATGTGGTGTGAGGCCGGCATCAGGGCTGAGTCAGGGTGGCTGGTGTGCAGTCACCTTGCCCCCAGTCCACATTCAGGCTGGCCTAAAGTGCTGATCTGCTCAACCCCCAAGTGTGAGAGGTGAGTCTGGCTGAGCTGACTGGAATCATGACCACAGTACTATCAAACATAATTTATATGTGAGTGGAAAAGTGCCAGGGAAGAATAAAATCTCTCTAGAATGCATGGAATCTTTGCAAAACTATCTTAATAAAGGCTCAGCTAGAATGCATACTCCAGATCAGAAAGGAAGTACAAAATCCAAGAATTCACCATCATAGCTAACAAGCAGTATGAAAAAATTGTTAAGAAACTGGAATTCTTGACCAAATGAGATGAAATTAACTCAACTTATACATTTAAAATGTAACCAGAAAACCAGGGATAAAAAATAGGATTTTTGAGGAGCATATTGCTGATAGTATCATGAACAACAATTAAATGCATCAGAAGCAGAAAGGCAGCTAGGGCACTGGCTATTGATAAAATTAAAGGAGGATAAGAAGAAATCTTTCTTTCAATCTGTCTTCACTGCTGAAGATAGAGAGGAGGTATCCATGCCTGACCTAATCATTCTGAAGGTTGAATGAGGAAAATGACACCGATATGGGAACATTTGAAATTTCATTGGCAAGTTCTAAGCCAACAAATCATCTGATCCAGATGGTATCCATCCAAGAATTCTTAAAGATCTCAAAAGCAAAAGTGCTTGAAAACTGGATAAGGATCAGGAAGCAGAGATAAGACCTGTTTCTACTCATTCTGGTGGTGTCCTATTCAAATGATGCACAGCCAAAAACGTGGTTATGATGTGAAGAATCTGGATGACATTGTCATGTTCAGCACCAGAACTGGGGTATAACACCCTTCTGGATCTTCTGGGAAGATCTGAAGCCTTTCATTCTTGCATGGGAGAAGCTATCTGCATGGGTGTCCCACTGAATCACCTGGGACATCTGCTGCAGTCACTAGTTGCTCACTCTGAGATCGGAATGAGGTGCCCCACCACGCTGCTATCACCAGTTGCTCACTCTGAACAGCCTCCTTTATTACCTGGCTGTCCGTTCTTGTGCTGAGGTAGCTGTATGCATATGTGTCCCACTTAGCCAACTGGCATATCACTGTTGTGAGTTGCTGTTCTGAGGTCAGAATGAAGCATTCAGCCATGATTGTTGCTGAGCCCATCTCATTCTGACCTCAGAAGCGAGTCACCCATGGTGGCTTCAGAAACACTGAGCGGCTTAGCAGGATGCCCATACAGACAGCTGCTTTGGCATAGGAATGGAGGCTCAAGAAGTATGAGAAGTAGCAAAGGAGGCTGCCCTCATATCTGCCCTCACAACTGCAGATAAGGCCTTGGACTAAAGTTGTAAAATAGGGGGACCCATTACTCACAATGGAGATATCTGAACAGTGAGGTTGTCCAAGGAGCAATATTGGAACCAGTGCTTTTTAACTTGTTCACAAACAATGCAGGGTTGAAGAGTGAGGTGGCTAAGTTTATTGATGACACAGCATTTGTAAGAGCTATGAGAACCAATATAGATTGTGAAGATCTCCCAAATGTTCTCTCCAACCATGGAGAATAAGCAGTAAAATAGCAAATGAGATTCAGTTTAAGCAAGTGTAAAACAATATATATAGACAGGAAAAACCCCACCCACTTTATATATCCAAGCTAACAATAGCTGACCAAGAAAGAGATTTTATAGTTATCATAGATAGCTGAATGAAACCTGTCACATCATTCAAGTGCTGGCTTGTACTACTGCTTCATGTTATGTTGTGGGAACTGATGCAACAAAAAGAGGATGGGAAAAGAATTTGTTTTTCATTACAGGCTAGTGGCTTATACCATTTAGATTTTTTAAAATGATGTACATACATATTTTAGTTATTCTTGTGAAAGAAGAAATCCAAGAACTACTTTTATAAATTCCAAGTATAATGCTATGTAAGTATATTGGGATCCTAATTTGGATTAAGTCCTGATTCAATTTAAATCCAATCAAATCCTTATTTTGAAACAGATTGACAGCTCTCCTTTTGACATACCTTGGGAAATCCAACTGACCATAGTGGCTTTCCTTTGCAGACTGCTAGAAATAGTGCAAATTGAGTCCACTTTAAGGGTTAGGGTTAGGGAATCATGGGAACTGTATTTTATTGTGGCACCAGAGCTCTCTGACAGAGAAGGCTCAATGTCTCAGAAAAACAACAATTCCCATGATTCCCTAGCACTAACCCTAACCCTTAAAGTGGACTCAATTTGCACTCTTTCTGGCAGTCTGCAAAGGCCCTTTGTTGTCCTTTTCACACACCTACATGAAATCTGGAGACATGATACATCCTAACAAGGTGTTTAACTCTGACAGATTGCAGACAGATGGCTTCTATGTTCAGGAGAAAGTTGGCCCACAAATATCATTATGGACCTTTATAGTTTTATCAAACATGGGGACTGGAGACTGTCATTGAGAATGAAATATAGCACATTAGTTTGGAAGAAGCCATGGAAAGAGGGATCATTCTTACAGATAGGCTACTTAAGATGTTTGACAATAAGACACCTGTATCATGCAACCTTAGAAGACTCCTTCATAGTATAAATTATTTTTGAAAATATATTTTATACCTTAACTTTCTTGTTGACTGTGAAATAATAGAGACATGCAAAAAATGCAATACAGAGACATGCAATAACGATATTAAAATGTTTTGGGTTATAGTTACATTTCAATAAATTTACTATTTATTGGCTTCAAGTTGTTTCTACATAGTTGATTATGGGAAACAAATAAATCCCTTGTTGAAACAATTTAATTGGCTACTAGTTCCTTCTCAAGCACAATTCAAAGTGCTGATTATGAATTCAAAGTGCTGATTATGGAGCTGTAAAGCTCCAGAGTAGAAATAATGATACACTGAAAAGATGGAATGGATACAAGCAATGGGCTACAAAGTGGAAAGCACTTTTTCTCATGGTCCAGATCACCTGAAAATCAACTCTGGATTACTATGGTCCAAAGCACAGTGCAGTAATAATCCAGTTTGAGACCACTTTAACTGCCCTGGCTCATTGCTAGGGAATCCTAGGAATTGTAGTTTATTCTGAGAGCTCTCTGATAGCAAAGGCTAAATGTCTCCTAAAACTACAGTTCTCAGAATTCCCTATCACTGAGCCAGGGTAGTTAAAGTGGTATCAAACTGGATTATTTCTGTTGTGTGTTTTGGACCTATGTGTATATATAACAATGGTAAAAATCAATTTCTTCATTGTCACAAACTTTCAGTCAGACTATAGAGTGTATTCAGTTAGTCACTCCAAGTTTTCCACCATTGGTATTCTAGCTGTGAATGTGCAGCACATCTTTCTCTTGCCAGCTGTCATCCTCCAATTTTATAGTAATAAGTATGGAGATTAGAGCCATTGGTTGGTAAAGCTTTTCACTTGTTTCTACAGTAAGTATATGTGAGACAACTACATAAGAAAGATCCTATCAGTGTAGTCTACTATTCAGACTAGTCATTTTTATCTGTGTGATGCATCTCAAAACATTCCCAAAAAGCTCCCAGGATGTTTATTGGTATTCTCTCATGTTTGTCCCATAAAGCTTCCATTGCCAATTCTGTCTGTTGGGAGGAAAATATGAAATATACAAGATTTAGAATTAAATATACACTCTTCATTTCCAAAGATGCCCATAGCCACAACCAAAGGATATAGGCTCCTTGTTGCAAAAAAGGCCATATGCTCTTAAAAACACTGAAACTTCTCAATCACTCTCACAATTTATCATTCTGCTTCCCTTAAAGATATGGCTATCAGTCACCTGGGGAGAATGAATGACCTAAGCCACAGAGGGCTTTATAAGTTATAAATAGCACACTGAATTCTGCCCAGAAATAAATCAGCAGCCAGTGGAGCTACTGAAGTAAGCGAGCTGCATATTTCATGTGGCCAGCCAGTTAACACTCTAGTTGCAGTTCTTCGTACCAATGGAAGCTTCCAGTCATTTTTCAAAGGCAGTCCTACTTAGAGCATGTTCCAGTAATCCAAATGAGATGTAACTAAGGCATGTGTCTACCCAGGCTCTGCTGGAAGATTACTTGCATATGCCATGGTAGCAGAAAAGAATAATTTATTGGTGGCCTGCACTGTCATGGAATAGATCTTCAAGTAGACTCTAAGCCATGTTAAGTGAGATTCACTCTAAGTCATCTGTCAAAGATGTTCTAGTCATCTGTCAAAGATGATCTAGTCTTACTTGTGTCATCACTGACATCTCCATGGAACACCATGGGACTGTTTGGCTCTATGATAGGGGATGCTAAGGAATGATTGTGTCCAGTGCCCTGACCATTTCCACATCCTAGAGTTCTATCAGGGTTTTGATAGAATCATCTGTCAAGGTGATAGGAAATCTCCAAGAGCTGTCAGGAATCTATCTGATTCCATCAGACTCCAGGAGTGGACCATTCTAAATATTCCCTCAGACAAGCAGAAATTCTGAGTGCTAATATGTTTATACCTGAACAAGTAATGATCTGTCCATAACAGTGGAAATACAGAAAGTTCCTCCACACCACAATCACCCTCACCCCATCCAGCACTTAAATAAGGGCCAGAGTGTGGCCAGTAGCATGAGTGGCACAATATATTATTTGAAACAGATGCATGGTCATGGAGGCTGTGAGATCCTGAGCCACTCCTAGCAGGTTGGTTAAGAGCATATAATTTCATAGTAAAGTAGTATATAATTGAAGATGAGATGTGTATGATGACATAACCACTTCCTGACCAGTGTCCTTCAATACTGCCAACATAGCCTTTTTATCAATTAACCTGCTCTCCAGATAAGGGGTAATTGGTTTGAAGTCCTCCATCCCTGTTCTGTGGAAATGATACAAGACTAGAAAGGACAGGTATGAAGAACAGGGTGTTCTATTGTAATTTGAGGAGTTGTAGAATATTTTTTTTTTTTTACTAGAATCTAAGCTCCACAAACTGGACTCATAGACAGAGCAAGAGATCAGGCAGATGGACCTATGTAAAAAGGTTTAGGGAAAGGGCGCATCTAAGTACATACTCAGCCAAGGCATTTGTGATGACTCATGTAAACATCCATACTTTGGTCCCAATCATCCATCCCCGCAAATCCCATTTATAAAATCTTCATCGTTGTATGTAAGATTATAGAATTTGAACTTGGAAATTCTTGCTGAACTTCTGCAAAGAACCTGGAGAACTACCAGTAGATCCTGGTCTACCTCCTCCCCACCTTTGGAAATGAAGATGGTAATTGAAAGAAGCCATTCCTCAAGTTAGAACACTTAAATATTTATACACCCACCCACTCCCATCTGAAAGACAATGTGTAAAGTTGGTGTGTATTTCCTTTCCTCTTGAATAGAAGGGATATAACAATATGAAGGAGCTACTGGATGGATTGTTCTTTTTGGGAGTAGCAAAGTTAAGAGCAACACCCACTTGCTCTGGCCTAATCAGGTGGGAGAGGATTTGTAAATCCTTTTTAAAAAGAAAGTTTAAACCTGGCTTAGGAAGCAGAATGTTATTCAACCTGCAATCATGAAACCTTTACCTCTGTTGAAATATGCTTGGGATATTTTCTAACTGCTGCCAATTTTAAACTAGAATATTTTATAGCACTTGAAGGAAGGGGGAGGATGGTTGGCACATGAAAAGACACCTGGTTTTAGCATTTATGTAGATACCTAAGGGCTCTAAGCAGCCAATTTTCATCTTCTTTCCTCTTCCAGTGACTTTTTTGTCATCCTGCTCCAATATACCAATCATGGATATCTATTTTACTAATACCTTTCTCTTTAGAACCCATACTGATTAGGCTTAACAGGATAGCAGCTCTGAATGCAATCCTGGTAGCCTGGTAGCCTGTTGCTATCATAGCAGTTGCTATATGAACTGCAGAAATTTCCACAGAACCCTTCCATGCAAAATCCAAAATACTTTGTCCAAAATGCACTGCTGTAATATGCTTCCTTCCCATCAGAAACTAAGAACAACAACACCATGGAAACCGAGGTAAGATTCCCCTCGTCCTTGTGGGGAGGGGGAGAAAATGGATCTTCCCTATACAACCATTGAAGCAAGCCTTCTTTTCTACCTTTATCATACTTAATAGTATTGAACTGTAATCTGAAAAGACTTTTTCATTTTCCTGCATCATCAGATTCAATTGTCCTCCTAAAAACATTCTTCATCTGCCACTGTAGTCATCATCCATGACAACAGTAGGTCTACTGTGAGAAGAGTATAACAACTGTCCATATATTTTCTTTCTTTACATTTGTTTACCTTATTCATCTTCCATGTTCCTGACCATTGACATCCGAGTCAGTATCAGAGAAATGTGTCTTTTCCCTACTTGCAAGTAGAGCCTAGCTAGGAAGGAATCCCTTGGCCCAGAATTTCCTACTCTGTGCTCCTCCATATAGTTTGGACCACATTTCCCATCATCCTTGACCATTGGCCATAATTCTTGGGGCTGATTGGACTTGCAGTGTGAACTGTATTGGCGAAGCCAGGGTGGGGGAATCTGCCTCAGAATCTTTTGTGGAATTTGGGCTGCTACTGGGGCCCGCAAGGGAACATCATGGCCAGCAAGACAATGAGTATTTTCTACAAAGTACATAACAGGATGGGAATGCTAGATATGGGATGGAACAAGAGGACTATAGGATGTTCATAAGGCAGTGAGTGGTTCATAGGGGATAGGACAAAGATGAGCCCATCTGGTAACCATATCTGCCCTGGGACTGGATGACAGTCATTCAAATTCCCATGCTGCTGAATAACAGACATTATGGGCCAAAGAACTGTTAACTAAATGCTTGTACAAGGGACATCTATCTATGGTGGGACTCCCCCTTCCACCTTCATTCCAATGAGGTCACAGAAACACCCAGACTAGGACCACCCCCTTGCAAGGGAATCCTCTATCTAGGGGCCAAGCTATGGGTTACTGCACACACCAGCACAATCCTTAGTACTATTTTAGAAGTTGCATGAATCAGTCACTTTCCCTCCACTTTTCATGGTGTTGTGGTGTGCATAATATTTATAACAGGTATGTGCATGCATCATTGCACAGTTGGCTTAATGTTTTCCCTTCTGCTAGTTTTTGTGCCTTCCTTTCCTGACTCAATTTATTTTGATAGAGCTTAATTCAACAAATTATGGGTTTCCTAGAAATGTTGTATGAATAAAGCTATTGGAGTGGTGCCTCTGGGATTTCTCACATCTCAGAGAATTATAGGCAGGTGACAGCACATCTACCAATATATTACTTTCTAATCTTTTTCTATTAGAAGTACTTATTAAATGCATACCATGTTACACTGTCTATATCAGGGGTAGGCAACCTTTCCCCTTTAAGGGCCAAGGGACTTCAGCTCCCAGAAGCCTCAGCCATGTTGGCCAATAGTCCCATGTTGGCCAATAGCTCCTGGGATTCTGGGAGCTGAAGTCCCTCGGCCCTTAAAGGGGAAAGGTTGCCTACCCCTGGTCTATATCTTTCCTCAATCCCATAGTTAGTGTAGATCACTTGAACTTTCACTTTGTACTGTCCTAGCATGCAACCAGCAGTAGGGAAAGCACAACCCAATCCTGGTAGCCTTTCACACTGCATAGTTATAGCACTATGTTTTTATTTTAACCAGCATGGTTCCCTACCCTTGAATCCTGGGATCTGCAGTTTAGGGAGAAGTATTTAGAATTCTCAGCCAGAGAACTCTAGTGCCTCAACAAACTACAAACCCCAGCATTCCATAGGATGAAGCCATGTCAGGAATATAGTGCTATAATTGTGTACTGTGAAAGGGCTCCAGTCCCCCCCACCTCCGTTCTAGAGAATCAAGAATATTGAGGATGCATAAGTGAAATGGTAGACATTTAAAATACACTATTTGCAGGAGGGGAAAAATGAATCCTCCCCTGTCCAACTGTCCAAAATGCTCTCATCATCATATCAAAGTATTAAACTGTTATAAATCTATACAAAATTATCTTAATATTTTTTCAATCCTCTCAAACAACAACAACAACAACAACAACAAAAGGAAGAGAAAAATACAAATATTCCCAACCAACTCACCCTCCCATGTCCCTTTCCATTACCTTTTTCCTTGGGGAGATGTTTGAAGGCTTTACTCTTGAATTCTGCTTAGTTCTGGTCTTATGAGCCTTTAAAATGGTTCTTCTCTTAGGTGCAGTGGGTGGAGTGAGCATCAAAAAACCAGGTGAGCTAGATATTTTACTACTATTGGGCAACCAAAATTGTTGCACCTGTATACAATTATACTAGAGGAACAAGATAACGTCTTTATCATTTCTGACTGTCTGGTTTCTGTGTTATTTTTTGCATGGAGCATCACCATTACTCCTTCAAGTTTTATTACAGTTGTATTTTCTTATTTTAATATTTTTTAGCCAGTATCCAGTTGGGATGTTATGCTGATGATTGAACTCTGTGTGATTTGTGATTGTACAAACAGTTCTAATTTATACCCCCCCAGCTTTACAGAAGGAGGTATCCAATACCACTGTTTGCTAGTAGTCCTTCCATTCACCACATGGCACAATAGACTAGCTTTCAAGTGCAGATCAGGCATAGTTGTGTCCCATCTCACTAATCATGCTTTGGGCATAATGCCAAGATGACATGATTTCTTGGAAAACAAAGATCCTCAGTAAAGTGGAAGGTGGTAGGAGAAGAGTGTTTGGAGAGCTAAAATATTAGCTCTAATGTTTCCACCTAAGTAGACACATAGCTGCAATGAGCCTTGAATCTGGATAGGAAGCAAAAATCACACAAACATACAAACTTTGGCCAAGACATTCTAGTCCTGCTCACTGGGGCTCTCAGTCCAATCAGAACTCATAGAGGTCAAGATGGATAACTTTATTCTGAAAACACTAAGCATTTATAGAAATTTTACCTTAAGCAAGCATTTGCAAAGTAAAATATCAGGCATGAAACCAACATTCTTACCTCCTTCCTCCTTTCATGTCACACATTCACTCCTATGTGAATAGGATTGGCTTTACCATTACAGGATGTAGCACTTACTTGTTTTGTTCTAATCCCAGGATTAAGGAAGCTATTACCCCTTTTTGTTTAGGTGACCCTGAGTACAATCTTTTGCAGTTATGTCAGGATTTGAAATATCAGCAATTCAGCAATGACAGTTCCGGTGTCCCTTAGGAATCAATAAAATGAAGCCTGCTTAAAATGTAGGATAAAAGGCCCTAAATACATATTTCATATTAACAATCAGTTCTTTGGTGTCCCTTGTGAACAGTGGGAGCTAAGAGGCAGCATTGCAATCTACTGAGACCATAGGAAGCATTGTCAGCTTCTCTGAAAGATATATGTTCTAAGGTATCTAAAGCATTTTTGGAATTTACCTTTGCAGTTTCCTTAGGCCTGCACAGTTCAGATAAAGCAGAGTTTATTGGTGTGGAGCACTGTATATCAACAATCAAGGAAACAACAATGGACAAAAGCAGTAGCAAAACCCTTCATGGTTCCGACACAAAAATTATGATTCCAACAGTAGACGAAAGGAGGTGCACCTGTTGAGTTGTATTGTGATTGTAGAGCAACAAAACAGTAAAAGAAAAGTTAAAATAATGAGTCTCAAGCCTATTCTAATTAAAAGTTGTCCTGGGGAGGCAGGGAAGATAGGTTCATCCATCTCTTTGTCTTGTTTGAAGCTGAACCTGCAGCTTTGTTGGTCTAGGGAATAATAATAATAATAATAATAATAATAATAATAATAATAATAATAATTTGTACCCCACCCCTCTGTCAAACAATCAGGGTGGCTTACAAGAGTTAAAAATTACACCAACAATAGAGACTAAAAAACTCCAAAACCCCACCCTCCCCCATTAAAAAAGTATTAAACCTACACATCCATTAAAAAAAATGACATAAAATATCAAATAAAATAAGTTAATTAGAATGAGTACCAGCAAACAAGAGCAGTGGACGAGCAAAAATTTAAAGAGGTAGAAAGGTGCAACTCCCAAGGCTGGGGATCTAATCAGGAAAGGCCTGCCGAAAGTGATCCATCTTTACAGCCTTTTTAAAAGCTGCTTAAGCTCACAATCTGACGGATCTCCTCTGGCAGGCCATGTCAGAGAAATGCTTGATGGGACATACAGTCAGGCTGGAAATGTAAAAGATGTATGGGGCAAAATTTCCTGTGGGAAGAGTTTGAAAAACATGTTTGGGGCAGACAAACAACAGGTGTATAGCCAGACAACAACAGAACTGAAAAAGGAAAGCACTAGTGTGTTTTGGGAACAGGACACATCCTAACCAAAACACACTACATAAGCATGGCTTGTCACATGGACAAGGACATCAGCAACATGGGTTGGGCTGGAAGTCTGGGAAAGTGGGACTCAGCCAATCATCTAGAACAGGGGTAGGCAACCTTTCTCCTTTAAGGGCCGAGGGACCTCAGCTCCCAGAATCCCAGGAACTATTGGCCAACATAGGACTATTGGCCAACATGGCTGAGGCTTCTGGGAGCTGAAGTCCCTTGGCCCTTAAAGGGGAAAGGTTGCCTACCCCTGATCTAGAATGTACACACCCAAGTGGGTGGTAGCTTGTGGGAACAACAAAATGCTTTGTCCATGTGTGCAGTGTGTGAGAGAGGGAGGTTTAGAAGGTTCTACACGTGTTCCACAGTATAGTGTGTTGCAAGCTTTGTTTTTGTAAATAAACAACTGCTGTAAATATTTCTAGTTGTAGAATAAAGATAATTTTCTTAGACTACAACTGGTGTGTTTCCTGACTGCTGGTAAGGCTGGAGAGCTGAGGCAGTGTCATCAGGATCCAAAGGAAGAGGTCTGGAGCCATGCAGGAGAAGATGTCAGCTTTTCCTAACAACTCTGCTATTTGGTAACTGCAACACACATCATCCACCATCCACTGACAGGCCATTCCATAATCTGGGGGTGATTACTGAGACTGCCATCTGGGAGGTTGCAGACAGCCTAGATTTTAATGGCTGGAGCAAATTCCTCCCAGAGGACTGGAGTGCATGGGGAGGATTGTATGGGAGGAGGTGGTCCCGAAGATAGGTTGGACCCAAGCCATTTAGGGCTTTAAAGGTGATAACCAACACCAAATAAATATTATTATTATTATTATTATTATTATTATTATTATTATTATTATTATTATACTGGGCCCGGAAACTAATAGGCAGCCAGTAAAAAGACTTTAATATCGAAGTTATGTGCTTTCTCCTAGATGTTCTCAAGACCACTCTGGCTGCCATATTTTGTACTAACTGAAGTTTCCGGACCAAGCACGAGGGTAGCCCCATGTAGAGCACGTTACAGAAATCCAGATGGAAGGTTACCAGCGTGTGCACCACAGTCTCAAAGACCTTTACTTTCAGGAAAGGGCACAGCTGGTGTATCAGCCGAAGCTGATAACAGGCACTCCTGACGGTCACATTTACCTAATTAGTCATCAGGAGCGACGAATCAAGAAGCACCCCCAGACTGCGAACACAGTCCTTCATGGAGAGTGTGACCCCATCCAGGACTGGAGGTTGCAACCAATTCCTGGTTTTGGGGCTGCTAATGTGAGCAACTCCATTTTGTCTGGATTCACTCTCAATCTGTTTTTTCTCATCCAGCCCATTACTGCCTTAAGACATTCATTGAGAGGAGAGATGCCATCGGGAGTCAAGGCCTACGATCGAGACATGGAGAAATAGATCTGGGTGTCATCAGCATACTGATAACACCCAGCCCCATGACTCTGAATGATCTCACCCAGTGGCTTCATATAGATGTTAAACAGCATCGGGGACAGAATGGTGCCTTGAAGGATGCCGCAAGTGAGCTCCTTTTTTGCATAGTGACTGTCCCTGAGCAGCACCCCCTTCCCCCAAGTGACTTTTATGGTGTAGGGTACAGATCGTTTTAAGTAAATAGAAGCAGGACTTCCAGTAGTGCCAGGTTCTCTCCATATGTTAGGGCAGGTGTATCTCAGATGAATTTTCAAAGGATCCGTATCTTTGGTAGTCACTGCTGGCTTCGTGAGTGGAGGTGTGGGTTTGGTGGATGTAGGACTTCCTTACTTTTAGGAATAAGGTTTCTGTGTAGAATCAAGAATGGGCTTTGTTTCTGTAAACCTAAAAACTGAGAAACAGTAACATGATTCCCCCACCCATAGTGAAGTCTTGACACATTCAAATGTACAACTCCTTTTGGGAGGTCTGCCAAGACTACTATTCTCTCTCTCTCTCTCTCTCTCTCACACACACACACAGCCCCTTTAGGGATTTCCTGGGGCCATTTCCATCATTTTAAAAAAGCTTAACATGGTCATCAGCTCTCAGTTCATACACCCCACCTTACCTAAGGATGATAGGATAGGGTGTTTGCAGGGAATGTGACATGCCCATCCTCTCTCTCTCTCTCTCTCTCTCTCTCACACACACACATGAATCATCCCCCCTCCCACAAGAAAGGACCACTGTCAAAAGATATGTGCATGACAAGCTTAGGCACAAAAAACGTTTTTCAGGAGAACTTGTACAGTTGTTTTAACAATAGAGGTAGGAGTTTAGGAAGTGAGATGGAAGATTTTGCTCTTCCTTTGACTTAGAAAAGTCTTCACAGCCCATGTGCATGTATTGAAAGTGAACTGAGGGTGATGGGTGACTCATGCAAAACTGCAGTAAATGTCTGTTAATCAAAACTGTTTTCTCAAGCACTTCTTTCTTATGTATTCCAAAAAGCCTTCTTTGTTTAAATAGGTAAAAAAAGTTTATGTAAATCTGTGACCAGTCTCACCTAGGATTTTATCACACTGGAAAAAGACAGGAGCATAGTGGGATTCTCCTATTAATATCTCACGATTTTGCAAAGATTATCACATGACATTGTGCAACGTCTCGATTATCCTGTGAATAAGGAGGAATTCTAGTGTCACTTTTTATTCATGGAAAATCCCATGAATAAAAAGTGGTGCTAGAATTCCTCTTTATTCACAGGATAATTGCAAGACATTCACAACGTCATGCAAAATTGTGTGATCATCTTTGCCAAATCATACAGTATTGATGGGAGCATCACACTATGCTCCTGTCTTTTTCCCCATGTGATAAAGTCCCTAGATTCCTGACAGGGTGAGATAGCTAATTCTTGGCAACCCCACCTTACAAAACTCAGCTATTGCTGAGTGGCATACGTGGCATACACTCTCACTATTGGCTGAATGGAGGTTTTGTGCCATAATAATCCTCTCATGCTAATGATATCACTGAGCTTTTTAGGTAACATGAAGACAAGGGAAGGCAGACAAGATCCACAGCTCTGTTTGCAGACAGTACAGTTTCCAGTTGTACCCACTGCTGTTCTTTGGGAGGCTGGATCAAACGAAACAGCAACTGAAGCTAAAGAAGTAATTGTAGTGGTTGTAAAGTAACCTTCTTGGCAGCTGCATCACTGTTTCACCTGCTGGACAATAAAACATCAAGCAGCTTTGGCATTAGTAATATTTTGCCCTGAGCAAACTGGCAATCCTGTGCCAATTAGCACAGTTCTATAGCCTGGGCTCCCCATCATCTAGAGGTTGAGGCAGACTGAACAATGTCTTATTTTTGTAGTAGCATAGTCCATCATCCCCCCCCCAGTTGTCATCTGTGGATAAAACAAAGTCACCTTATACATCAGGGGTAGGCAACCTTTTTGAGCTGGGGCCCAGGTTGCTGTCCCTCAGACAATTGGGGGGCCGAAGCACAAAAAATAAATAAATAAATAAATAAATATTTAAAAAATATTTTTTTTAAAAAAAATATGCATGCACACTCTCTCAGCCCCAAAAAAAGTCATGGCAAAACCCCCATGGAGATTTTGCCAAGAAAACCCCAACAACAAGTAATAACAACAATAATCAATATCATCATGGCAGGTGGGGGCGGCGGCAAGGGCGGCGGCGGCAGGACTGGCCTGGGGCTGGTCCAAAGGCCTCAGAGGGTCGCATCCGGCCCCCGGGCCTTAGGTTGCCTACCCCTGTTATACATGAACAACAATGATGCTCAGGACTTGGCTGAACAGTCGCTGGTTTAAAGGGGCTGCATCCTAGATACTTCTGCTTTTGAGCTGAAAAAGCCCCCTTGTTTGGTGCCCCCTTTTTCTTTTTGTAAAAGAGTCCAAACATTAGAACAGTTTTTTTTATAGAACAGTCCAAACATGATAACCCTCAGAGCTAACAGGTTTGCTATTGGAGGGAGAGAAGGTGGGGGAAGCAAGGTTTTTGTCCGGATTCTCACAGGGTAGGCAAACAAAAGTGAGCCAACATCACTCCAAAGAGAGATAGACAATCTTGAGGGTCCAGAGGAGAGCATGAAGCAATAGCTGAGTTTTCTAAGGAGGGGTTCCCAAGGATTAGCTATCCCACCCTGTCAGGAATATAGATGAAACTGACCACAGATTTACATATATATATATATTTTACATTTTTTAACCTATTTAAACAAAGAAAGGTTTTTGGAATATATAAAAAAGAAGTGCTTGAGAAAACAGTTTTGATTAACAGACATTTACTGCAGTTCTGCATGAGTTAAGAGATAAAATAAAGTTACACTGTGTTTGTAAGGAAAGAAAAACTATTTTCAATGTGCACAATTTAGCTATATAGGCGTCCCTCCTGATTCATGGGGGATCCGTTCCAGACCACACCCCCCAGTGAATCTGGGGAAAAACAAATATTGAAGTCCTGATTAATTACAATGGGGGCACACTCCCGTGTGTGGCGCTGCATGCTTACTTTGGGTGCACATGCCACTTTGTCCCTCCCCACTTGCCATCCGCAAATGAGTGAGACCATGGACTCCAAGTCCGTGAATGAGGAGGGATGCCTGTACATGTATATATGTATATAAAACCCTGCTGTCTACATGGCCCGCTCCCAAGGCAGGCCAAATGCCCACAAGCAGACCGCATGGTGCAGCGTCAATTACTGCTGGGTAATGTTTTGGGTCACCTCCCCACCATGCATAAGCACCATCACACAAACACACCATCTGCAACTTCCAAGTACCTCCTACATCTGCCTAGATGCCATCCCATTGAATGGCCACTCCTTTGATTGGCCACATAGTTGAACATGCAATGCTCTGCTGGTACAAAGCATCAGCACATTGGTGTGCTGAGTGATGCATTGACAAAGCACAATCATAGAGGGCCCCCATACATGCCCCCTTCACCCCCTTCACCACATGCCCCCCTGTTGGACTGTCCGGTTTGTGTACGTTGTAATTGCATCCATTGGTGTCAGAATCCATGGTCGTGGTTCTGTTATGATGGTTATATATTGATATGTATGATTGTTCTATGTGGGATTTGTATTGTGGGATTGTATAGTGTACAACTGCATTGGGACAAGGTATGGTGGGATTGGAGATGTGCTGGTAAGGGGGGGCTAGGCAATGGTATGTAGTGTCTTGGATTTATGTGTTAAGAGATGGTGCCTATTCCTCCAGGGAACTTTAGGAATGTGGAGGAGTGTTTTTACTGCAGCAGAAAGCTAGAGGCAAGGTATGCTATATAGGGGGATGATTGGGTGATAAAGGGAAATGTTAGGATTTTGCTTGGGAATAAAGTATTGTGTGCCAATTAGCCAGTAGGTGGAGCTAGTTAGTTTGAGTGTTACTGTTATGATGGGGAGGCAGGAAACCTTAGTTGTGACCTAAACGCTTTGCTGGTGACTTCTAGCCTGATGTCTTCAATAAAGTCCTTTTGTTTTCCATCACAATAAGACTGACTGTACATTGGGAACTGAGTTTGGAGTTGTTGAACTCTCATTTTTTGTTTTGCTTTGCCACAGCCCCGCACTCACATCAGGACATTTATATGCAGGGACAAAGATGCACATTTTCTGAGCTAAGCCAGAGCATCCCAGCTTCTTTTTGCTCCAGTTTTTAGCCCTGGAGCATGGCTTCATTTTGGTTTCCACCTGCTTTGATGGTGTGCGTCATATAAACGCTCTGCCTTCAAAGCGGCTGGAAGCCGCTTTATTTTGCCTGTCTGTTTCACCCAATTTGGTCATCTTGTGCCCCATTCTTCCTATGAAATAACTAGGTGTGGAACCCAGGTTATTTCATAGGCATTTACATTGCCCCCGACTCAAAATCTTTCTTCAAAATCGGCTGCCAGAAATGGCTGGGGAACGGCTTGGGGACTCCTGGAAGTAACTTGCGTTCTCATCCCATTCTGTGCCATTCCATTCTGTTCAGTTCCCATTCTTGAAAGTGCTGTGCAATAAACTCATAAGTCATACTAATATTCTTTTTAATATTTGGGCTGGCCAGAAAGTAACAATATTGATAAAAAATCAGTCATCATTTTTCTTTTGACCTTAGCAGTGGTTATTATGCATATGATACTATTAATTTATTTTCACTATTTAAAAAACTGCATTTATTTGTGGCCAAAAATAGAACCTAAAACCATATCCATATCCCTCTCTGTCTCTGAAAATATATTAATACACGTTGAGCACCCCTAACTTGGAAATCAAAAAAATCTCCAAAACCCAAACCTTTTTGTTGCTAGCCAGTTGCTTCTACCTTCAAGGCAGTGGCTGCAGCACATTCACTCATTCATCTTTCAGATCCTCAGTCTCTCTTCAGCCTTACATCTCATACGTAACACAATCAGCAAACAAATGTTTTAATTGTTTATATTTTTGAATGTTTTAATTATGCTGTTTTAATATTAGTATTTAATTATTTTTAAATTTTGTAATTAGTTATTGTAAGCTGACTTGAATCCCATTTTGAGAGAAAGGCTGGCTATAAATTCCATAAATAAATTTTAAAAAATAAAAATGAGATGCAAGGCTGGAGAGAGATGTGAAGCTAGAGAGAAACAAATGATCAGGAGTGCTGCAGCTGCAGCCACCACCTTGCTGGTGGAAGCAGGCAACTGGTGACAAACAGACACAAGGCTGGAGAGAGTCTGAGGGTCTGTGAAATGGTGGGAATTCAAGCACAGTGGGAATTCGAGTGTAGTAATCAGAACAGATCTACACCTCCTGCCATTTCACAGATCTCTGCACCAGCCTTGCAAATACTGTACAGAAACGTTTCTGGTTCTTGTGTGCCTTCAAGTCAATTCTGACTTATGGTGACCCATGGAGTTTTCTTGGCAAGTTTCTTCAGAGGGGGTTTGCCATTGCCATCTTCCAAGGCTGAGAGAGTGTGACTTGCCCAAGGTCACCCAGTGGATTTACATGGCTGAGCTGAGATTCAAACCCTGGTCTCCAGAGTTGTAGTCCAATGCTCAAACCACTACACCATGCTGGTTACTATGCTATATTTTTAAATTTGAAAAAAATCCCAACTCCCAAATGCTTCTGGTCCCAAGCATTTTGAATAAGGGATACTCAACCTGTATATTAAAATAGATCTATTAGTATATTACAATACAGTTGAAAGGGTACAAATAATGCTAAGCCTTAAAATAATCTGAAATGAATAAAATTTATGCTCAGTGAAGTTGTTTATACTATTTCTGATCGCTAACGCTTTATTAAATTAAGTTTGATATAAATTCTAGGATGACTTTTTAACTGCAGTAGTGTTTCAACTGTTGCAGTAATACAAACTCTGTCTTAATTTTTGAAAGATTTTGTTAATAACATAGTGTTAGGCATAATTTGATTGCACTGTATTCGATTATTTGTTACAACATTTTGTAATTAATTCCCTGAATCTTGTCTTGTTTTGTAAAGGTACTGTAACTCTGTTTCTTCTTTGTGCTTTGAAATCTATAAAGCAGTGGTGCTCCATGGATCTGTGCCAACCCGTGAGTCATTGGATGCCAGTCTGTGGTGAATTTCCAGGAAAGAATCTCCCCAGTTGTAGTCAATGGGCACAAGTATAGTGCTAGTCCCTGTAACTTTGGGGACCCCCAACCTGCCACTATTCATTTGCATGAAAAAACTTCAAAAGCATTGCTATATGGTTAATATAGAAAGAAAAATTCAATACTAATCAGTGCTGCTAAGAGATTTTTAGGTTTATTTTTTAAAAATAGAAAAAAATTACCCTTCAATGAAAATCAGCAGAGGTTTAGTGTATAGGAGAGAGAAATAATAAAAAGTAGGGTTTGATGCACAGATAGTGTACACATCTGATTAGGGCTTCCCAGCCCAGTCCACCAGGATGAAACCCAAAGTGCCCCACTGTTGTGATGTATGGATAGGGTGATGCCCAGTAGAGTACCATCTGTGTGGGTCCTCCCTCCTCTGCTATGTCACAGCCTAGTCAATATTACATACTTGGAGATTTGGGTGAGGGTTACCTCCCATCATCATTTATCCCTGCCCCAGCAATGTGGAAGAAGAGCAGGGAAAGGGACCGCTAGGATACTGTTAGACGTGGGGACTGCTTTTTATTTTCTTGGCATTTCTTTGAATTTTTTGTATTTCAAGATGTATTTTCAAGATGCAATATTTCAGTTGGCCACTTGAGGGAACAAGAAACCATTTTTTTTGGGTGGCGGTGGTTGTGTGGTTCATTTCTCAATTATGGTGACCTTAAGGCAAACCTATCATGCAGTTTTCTTGCCAAGATCTGTCCAGAAAGGACATACCTTTGGTCTCCTCTAATGCTGACAGAGAGTGTGCCTTACCCAAGGTCACCCAGTGGGTTTCTATGGCTGAGCAGGGATTTGAATCCTGATGTCCTGAGCCTTAGTGCAGCACTGACTCTCAAATGATTACAAATAATGGAGAAGCTTTTGTTTCTCTCTCTCTCTCTCTTTCTCACAGAACCTTCAAGTTGCCTATCAACTTTTGCTGATCCCATGATTTTCACAGGGGTTTCTTAGGCAAGAAATACTCAGAGGTGGTTTTGCCAGTTTCCCCCTCTCAAATATAGTCTACAGCAGGGGTAGGCAACCTTTTTGAGCCGGGGGCCGGGTTGCTGTCCTTCAGACAATTGGGAGGCCGAAGCACCAAAAATAAAAAAATAAAAAAATAAAAATAAAAAATAATAAAAAATATGCATGCACAGTCTCTGAGCTCCAGAAAATCCCCTGTGGACATTTTGCAAAGAAAACCCCAAGAACAAGTAATAACAACAATAATCAATATCATCATGGTGGGCAGCGGCGGCGGGAGGCCGGTCCAAAGGCCTCGGGGGGCCACATCCGGCCCCTGGGCCTTAGGTTGCCTACCCTGGTCTACAGCATCTAGTATTCATTGGTAGTCCCCCATCCAAGTACTAACCAGGGCTGACCTAGGGCCTTTGCAGACTGACAGAAATAGTACAAATTGAGTCCACTTTAAGGGCTAGGGTTAGTGCTAGGGAGTCATGGGAATTGTTTTTTTCCTTTCTGAGACATTGAGCCTTCTCTGTCAGAGAGCTCTGGAGTCACAATAAAATACAGTTCCCATGATACCCTAACCCTTAAAGTGGACTCAATTTGCACTATTTCTAGTAGTCTGCAAAGGCCACTAGTTCATCAGGCTATTTTTGCTCTGTCAAAAGTAGGCACTATGAAAAAACAGGCGACTTAAGCTAACTGATGGAGCAGACTGCCTACCCTTCACCTCCCAATATGCCAGGGACTGGTACCATATTTCTGCACATGGGCTACAATTGTTCTTTCTTTCCTGGAAACACTCCATGGGCCAGCAGCTAATAGCTCTGAGACCAGGAATGGTCCAGAAACCCCTAGTTTAAATTGCACTTCTATAGTATGCAACTACACTGCCATTTACTTGCTCATCTTCCAATGTGATAGATGCCATCTTCGGTAAGCAGTGCATCTATGCATTCTGGGCATGGTGAACAGGGCACTTTCTATGGAAGAGAATTAATAGTCACAAGTCTGATTATTAGAAATGATAATAAACATGAAATAGTGTCAGAATGTATTCAATCTCTCAGAATATTCTTATGACTGATGGAGGGAGCTAGTTCTAAAATTTTTCTATAGTAATGCCCTTATTAAGACCAAACAAAATGCCACTAAGTCCTGAGTGAGCCTCTGAGTTCTCTAGAATTCTGTCTTGGGTTAGTTAGAAGAAGAGTTTTGAAGGACTTGAAAGCTTGCTTACATCCTAATAATGACCTCAGTACTAGGGATGTGATAATCATTTGCTGTAATTTGCTAAACTTACAGATTTTTATTTTCTTGGCCACTTTAAATTTTTATTTACAAGCTGAGAAATTTTCCACTAGAGCAGCCAGGTGTATTTTCAGATGATGATGATGATTATTATTATTATTATTATTATTATTATTATTTTATTGTTAAAGAATTCATCAAAACAACATATAACCTGCCAATGGTATACAGTCTAAAAGTCATAAAATATAAAATAATATACAGTGATTACATTATTATATGATTATATTAAAATAATATACAGTAATATACACATGGACATCACTAGATGGGCAACACAAAAATCTAATAGGTTATATAATTGGAAGTAAAAGATGGTGGAACTCTATACTGGTGGCCAAGACTAGACCAGGTGCCAACTGTGGCACAGATTGTGAATTGATCATATCAAAAATAAAGACTCAAGAAGAAAGCAAAACCAGTAATTATACCAAAATATGATCTAAATAATATCTCAACAGAATTTACTGATAACATAAGAAACAGATTCACACTATTAACATAATAGACCAAGAACCAGAGGAACTATGGTCTGAAGCCAGGGACATAATAAAAGAAGAATGCAGACAGACACTTTCAACAAACAAAAAGAAAGGGAAAAAAACATGGATGATGGAAAAAACACTAAAAGAAATAAAGAAAAGAAGAGAAGAAAAACAAAAGAGAGATAGGAACAAACTAAGAATTATGAATTCAATAGTACAGTGGCTTGTGAGGAAAGATGAAGAAAATTACTACAACAACTAATGTGGAGAAATAGAAGACAACAACAAAAAGGGAAGAACAAGATCCAGGAAATTTCACAAGATCTGAAAAATCAAAGGAAAATTCAAACCAAGGACTGGGATGATCTATGATAATAAAAATAACATAATTCAAGTCCAGGAAGGAATAAAAAGATGTTGGATGCAATACACAGAACAATTATCCAAAAGAGATGACAAAATGAAGGATACATGGAACAAAGAGCCATATGAAGATAAACCCCAGATTCTAAAAAGTGAGGTGTAAAATGCAATAAGAGAAATAGCAAAAAACAAATCACCAGGAATAAATGATATTCCAATTGAACTGCTGCAATCCACATTGACAGAGTCAACTCTAGTGTTAACCAACATATGTCAACAGATATGGAAAACAAAACAATGGCAAATAGATTGGAAGCAATCAATATACATCCCCATCCACAAAAAGGGAGACACAAGAGACTTCAGCAACTACAGGGCCATAGCATTGATCTCCCATGCAAGCAAAATCATGCTCAAAATTTTGCAACATAGACTCAAATCATACATGTAAAGATAAATCCCAGAGGTTCAAGTGGGGTTCAGGAAAGGAAGAGACACTAGAAACCATATTGCAAACATACGATGGCTAATGGAGCACACCAGGGAATTCCAAAAGAAAATCAGCATGTGCTTTATATACTATAGCAAAGCCTTTGACTGCATAGATTATGAAAGGCTATGGAATGCCTTTAAAGACATGGGAGTGTCAACACATCTTATAGCCCTGATGAGGAATCTGTACTCAAGACAAGAGGCTACAGAACATGGCGAAAGAGACTGGTTCCCAATTGGCAAAGGGGTTAGACAAGGCTCTATCCTTTCACCCTATCTGTTCAACTTGTATGCAGAACATATTATAAGAAAAGCAAGATTGTACACAGAAAAAGGAGGATTGAAAATAGAATGAAGGAATATCAACAATCTAAGATATGCAGATGACACCATAGTACTAGCAGAAAACCTCACAGACCTAGAAAAGCCTACTAAAGAAGATCAAAGAAGAAAGTGCTAAGGCAGGCCTAATGTTGAACAAAAATAATGACCACCGAGGACCTTCACAAGTTCAACCTAGACAATGAAGAAATACAAAGAGTAAAAGAATTTCCATACCTGGTATCAAACATTGATAGAAATGTGGACTGCAGTCAGGAAATCAGAAGAAGATTAAGAATGGGGAGGGTGGCTAGAACTAGAAAAGACTCTAAAATGCAAAGATATACAACTCAGCACAAAAGTTAGAATCATACAAGCCATCGTATTCCCTATTACCATGTATGGATGTGAGAGCTGGAGAGTTAAGAAAGATGATAGGAAGAAAATCAATGCATTTGAGATGTGGTGCTGGAGAAAGAATGCTGAGGATCCCATGGGCAGCCAAAAGGACAAACAAATGAGTCCTGGAGTAGATCAAGCCAGAAACCTCCCTAGAAGCCAAGATGACCAAACTGTTGTACTTCAGACACATCATGAGAAGGAAGGACTCATTGGAAAAGACAATAATGCTGGGAAAGCTGGAGGGAAGTAGGAAGAGAGGAAGGCCACATGCCAGATGGATGGACTTAATTAAGGAGGTAATGGATATGGGGTTGCAGGAATTAAGCAGAGCAGTGGAGGACAGGGGTTCTTGTAGATGTCTCATCCATAGGGTTGCCATGAGTCGAGTTTGACTCGAGGGCAGTTAACAACAAACAACATTGATTAGACAATTTATCCCAGTAAAATACAACTAAAATAACTATAAAACCTATAAAACAGATAATACATCATTCATCTATCTTATCAGATAATATTAAACTACAGTCTGAAATGCTTCAGAAAATAAAAAAGTCTTTAGTTCAGATTTCAAACTACCTAAAGAAGTAATCATCAATAGATGTTTGGGAAGCCGGTTCCAAGAACAAGGTGTGACAAGTGAAAAAGGATGAATCCGATCCAGGGAAGAAGAAACCCCTAGTTGGGTAAGGAGCCCTGAGTCCATGGACTGTAGATCACGAACAGGATGGTAGGATGAAATAAGAACTGACAAATAATAGAGGTTCATTTATGAATGAACTAACAAACCAGAACTGCCATTGGAAATTTGATGTTCTGGATGTTTTTATGGCATATTGCTCCAGTATAAATTCAGCATTTAAACAACAGGGGTGTAATTGAGTCTGTCTAGCTTGTTGTTGTTAACCACCCTTGTCAATCTCAACTCATGGCAACCCTGTGGATGGGACATCTCCAAAACTCCCTATCTTCCACTGCTTTGCTTAGGTCCTGTAAATTCCTGCCTGTGAGCTCCTTAATAGAGTCCATCCATCTAGCATGTGGTCTTCCTCTTGTACCACATCCCTCCACCTTTCCTAGCATTATTGTCTTTTCCAATGAGTCATTTCTTCTCAAGACATGACCAAAGTACAACAACCTCAACTTTATCATCTTGGTTTCCAGGGAGATTTCAGGCTTGATCTGTTCAAGGACTCATTTGTTTGCCTTTTTGTCTTCTCCAGCACCACATCTCAACTGAACTGATTTTCCTCCTATCCACTTTCCTCACTGTCCAGCTCTTGCAACCGTACATAATACAATGTATTATGATTCTAACTGTTGTGCTCAGTTGTATATCTTTATATTTTAAGATCTTTTCTAATTCTTTCATAGCTGCCCTCTCCATTTCTTGTCTTCTTATTTCTTGATAGCAGTCCCCATTCTGATCAATGTTTGACCCAAGGTATGGGAACTGTTGTACTATTTCAATTACCTCATTGTCTAGGTTGAATTTGTGTAGATCTTCCATGGTCATTATTTTTGTTTTCTTTATGTTGAGCAGTAGTTTTTCTTAGTAGTTGTTCCAGGTCTGCAATATTTTCTGCTAGTAGTGTGGTGTCATCTGCATATCTTAGATTATTGATATTCTTTCCTTCTATCTTCACTCCTCCTTCTGTGTCCAAGCCTGCTCTTCATATATTTTCTGCATACACATTGAATAGATAGGTTGAAAGGATTGAGCCTTGCCTGACCCCTTTGCCAATTGGGAACTATTTGGTTTCTCCATATTCTGTTCTAAAAGTAGTATTCTGTTCTAAAAGTAGCCTCTTCCTAAGTACACAGATGTGGTGGGATTCTCATGTCTTTAAGAGTGTTCCATAGTTTTTTATGATCTATACAAAGGCTCTGCTATAGTCTATAAAGCATATGCAGATCTTCTTTTGTAATTCTTTGGTGCATTCCATTAGCTATTGTATGTTTGCAATGTGGTCCCTAGTGCCTCATTCTTTTCAGAACCCTCCTTGTACTTCTGAAATTTCTCTCTCCATGTTTGGTTGGAGTCTGTGTTGCAGAATTTTGAGCATAATTTTGCTTGCATGGGAAATTAATGCTATAGTTCTATATTTACTGCAGTCTTTTTTGTCTCCTTTTTTTGTGTTGCCTTTTTTGAAATCGAAGGGACATTCAAACCAATGTCCAGGATGCTATATGACAATAAAAAGAACATAATTCAAGATCAGGAAGAAATAAAAAGACACTGGAGGCAATACACAGAAGAGTTATATAAAAGAGATGAGAAAATGAAAGATCTATGGCACGAAGAACCATGTGAAGATGAACCTCGAATTCTAAAAAGCTAAGTGAAAGCTGCAATAACAGAACTTGGGAAAGATAAATCACCAGGAACAGATGATATTTCAATTGAACTGCTACAGTCCACAATCACAGAATTAACTGTCTAGCTGAGCCTTTTGGGGGCCATATCAGGTACTTTGGGGGGCTATATCAGAACATTTAAAAAAGTAAACTAGTGCATAGATGTTGAAATGAATATTATTTTTGCAAACAAATGGATTCAAATTTGCCAGCTCTAAAACAGAAAATGTCACATAGGGGATGAGGAAGGCACTTTGTTATAGTTTTTGAGAAGAATTATATAAAACACAGTACTTTTGGGGAAGTGTGACCCTGTCCAGGACTGGTGAACTTATCTCCATACCCGGGTTAGGGTTACCTATCACGAATACCTCCATTTTGTTTGGATTCAGCTTAAGTCTATTTTCCCTCATCAAATCCATTACTGACCTCAGGCAGTCATTCAGAGGGGAGATGCCCTCCTTGGTCACTGAAACAGTCCAAGACATAGAGAAGTAAATTTGGGTGTCATCAGCGTACTGATAACACCCTGCCCATGTCTCCAGATGATCTCACCCAGCAGCTTCATGTAAATGTTAAACAGCATGGGGGACAGAATGGCACCCTGAGGGATGCCAGATGTCAGCTCTTTCTTAGAAGAGCAGCTGTCTTCCAGCATCACCATCTGGAATCTGCCCGAGAGGTAGGAAAGGAGCCACTGCAAGGCAGAGCCCCTAACTCTCTCAGACATTCCAGAAGCAGTCTATGGTATCGAAGGCCGCTGAGAGGCCCAAGAGTACCAACAGGGCCACACTTCCCCTGTTGATGCACAGATGGAAATCATCGACCAAGGTGACCAGAGCAGTCTCCACTCTGTATCCTGACCTGAAGCCAGTTTGAAATGCATCAAGATAATCGGTTTCATCTAAGACTGCTTGGAGTTGGTTTGCAACCACCCTCTCGATCACCTTGCCCCCCAAAAAGGAAGAAGAGATACTGGTTGGTAGTTATTTATATCCAGAGGGTCAAGGGAAGTCTTCTTTAATATAGGTGTTAGTACTGCTAGTTTTAAACTAGTTGGGAAGCAGCCTTCCCTGAAGGAGGCATTAATTATAGATTTTAACAGATTCATAGTTGCCTGACCTCCCTGGGTGGCCAGCCAAGATGGGCAGGGATCAAGAGGGCAAGTGGTCTTTTTTACCTTGCCAAGCAGCTTGTCTATGTCATCGGTACTCATAAACTGAACTGATCCAAAATAACCTCATTAATGGAGCTACTGGACACCTCTCTTATCGTTTCTGTACTAATGCTGGCCTCTAAGTCGGCCCTTATCTGAGAGATTTTATCTGCAACGTGATTATTAAAAGCATCACAGCAGGCTCTCGTAGGCTGTAAAAGAGGATTCAGGGTGGAAGGAGTCTGGGTTAACTTCCTAACCATCTGACGGATGAGACTTCGCAGACGCAATAGATGCAGAATAGAAAGATTTCTTTGCTGCAGCTATTACCACTCGATAGACTTTAAGAAAAGTCCTATGATGTGTCTTGTCAGATAAATGCTGAGTTTTCTGCCAGCGGTGCTCTAATCATTGTCCAGCCCACTTCATCCTTCTAAGATCTTCAATGTACCAAGGATTACGATTTGGGACGGGCTGGAAATGACACTTGGGAGCAATTGTGTCAATAGCCTTGGTAAGATTGTTGTTCCAGATAGTCACCAAGGCTTCGACAGAATCACTGTCATTGCCACCCTCTAGGGCTTCTTGGAACCTCTTGGGTTCCATCAGCCTTTGAGGGCAGACCATTCTAATAGGTCCACCCCCACGAGGGGGTTAAGGGTAGTGGCCTTTAGTCCAACCTTGACCAGGAAATGGTCCGTCCATGACAGAGCGGAAGTGAAAGACACTTCTGCCCACAGAAGTTCCTGTTCCATACAAAAGATCACATCAAAGATATGCCCTGCACAATGCATAGGCCCAGAGACTATCTGTGACAGGCCCATGTTAGTCATGGCAGACATGAACTCCCGAGCTGCACCTGTGAGATTTGATGAGCTAGTCTCGAGGGGGATGTTGAAATCTCCAAGAACAAGAATCCAGGGAGTCCCCAGCACCAGCTCCAAGACCAGTTGTGTCAGCTTGGCCAGGGAGTCTATTAGGCAATGGGATGGTCGGTAAACCAACAGAATCCCCAGACTGTCCCTAGCCCTCAGGCAAAGGTAAATACCCTCGATGTGGTCTAATTGTCGGAGAGATATCCTGGTCAGGGTAAGGTTGTTCTTATGGACTACAGCCACTCTCCCCCCCCCCGTCCACTTCCCCTTACCTGCTCACTAATGGCATATCCAGCTGGGAGAGCTTGAGCCCTAGTTACATGGCTGTCCTCACCCAGCCAGATTTCTGTAATGCAAGCCAGGTCTGTATCTTCCTGTAGAAGTGGATCATATAATATATGGGCTTTATTCTTAATTGACCTGGCATTGCAGAGGAGCAGAGAAAGGTTCTGTGGTTGGGTTGGCATGCTCTCCAATACTTTAGGGTTAACAGGGTGACAGGAGGGTAAGATGGATTTTAAGCATATATCTCGCCTTCCTCTATAACAGAGCCCCACACTGTTAATGCCATACCTCCTGTTTCCCTGCACAACTCTAATAGCTGCTCCATAGATGTTATTGACTGTCTCCTTTCCATTGCCCATAACATCATACATTGCCCCCCCCCCCCATTGCCATAAGTCACCCTTAAAACTAATAATATGATCAACAGGCCTCGATGCAAGACTTAGAGGCCTGGAAGAAAGATGGGGCATTATCAAGCAGCTCGCCTCCATACTCCTCCCACAACATACAGCTAGCCTGGATGGAATTGGGCACCACTCAGCTGCCTTGCCAAGCACTGTCCTCAGAGTCTCAATGGTGAGGGAAATGAAGAGGCACAGCTCCTGGCTTGCAGCTTGGCTTCTTACCGGTAAGTGGTCTTCCAGAGAGGAGGGAAGGCTGTTCCTTAATATTCCTCCTCTTCCCATACTCACAACTTTGATCTGATTAACAGAGAAAGAAAAGCCATGGAAAAGCATTTATGTACCAAGATTAATTTTGCTGGGATGAAGCAGAGGGGGAGCATACACCAGTCCACGTGGCAAGAGCTCTTTTAGAAGTAAGCTTCACTGTTTGGAATTTTGTTTTGTTTTGATTTTAATCTAATTCCCATGTAGAGGTCTCATAAGTACATGCAGCCTGTGAGTTTAGACTCCCTTACTTCTGGATAGACCTGAACAAACACAACAGCATGCCCTTTCTAATTGTAAACTTGTATTGGATTGGGCTGCCAAGAAGAGCCCGTTATTGTATTCAGAACTGGGGTACTATTGCCAATAAGTTTGTACTCATTTGCCTAGGATTAAATCTCACTGAAAATCTAATACCTATTTTTTTTTAACTTTTATTAATCAAATACATACATACAAACATAATAAAACCAAACATACATTACAAACATTAACAACAATAGACATACAAACAAATAAATACACCAATAACACAACTAACTGAAATTAACATAGTAAAAATCTTCTGACTTCCAGATGAATGGTTATTTGCAATTTACTGTTGCTTTACTGTACCCCTATCAAATAAATATCCTTCTGAACTAATTATTTCTTACAACTCAGTTGTCACTATTTAAACTCTATACATATTATTTTCCCTTCTAATTCAACTTTCCCCCCCTTCTATTTTAACTTTTTATCATAATATTCTTTAAACGTCACCCAATCTTTAATAACTTCCTCTTTTGATTTATCATTTAATAAGCCAGTTAGTATATCTGAATCCATAGCTTCCCATAAATTTTCTATCCATTCATAGTCTGTTGGCGTTGTTGATTGTTTCCATTTCTTTGCATAAAGAATTCTGGCAGTGGTAACTATATATAACAATACCCTTTTATTTTCTTTTACAAATTCGCTCTCAAGTACCCCAGTCATATTCAACAAAAAGAAGGTTGGTTCTAATGGTATTTCAACTTCATATATATTCTTCATTAACTCCTTTATTCTCTTCCAGTATTTTTTTGCTTCTGTACATCTCCACCATAGGTGGTAAAAGGTGGCTCTCATTTTTCAACATTTCCAGCAAGAGTCTTTACCTGTCTTATATAGTTTATCTAATTTGACTGGGGATAAATACCATCTATACACCATCTTAGTGTGGTTCTCCTTATAGTTTTGGCATTTTGTAAAATTATGAGTATCTTCCCATGCCTTTTCCCAGTTTTTTAATTCAATGGGCTTTCCTACATCCTGTGCCCATTGAATCATAGAGTGTTTTATAACCTCTTTTTCCAAATCTCTATTTTTTAACGCTTGATAGAACTTTGATATATGTCCTTTCTTTTTATCAAAAAAGATTTTATCTATTTCATTGTGTATTCTTGTAATACCTTTATTTTTCTTGTCAACTCTATATCTTTCTCTTAATTGATTGTATAAAAACCAATTCTCTTTAATTGGCTCTTTCAACTGTTCCCGCGTCTTAATCAATATTTCAGTACTATCACTCCAATTTACTAGTTCTTTATAAGTTATCCAAGGGATTTCCTCCTTCTTAGATCTCCTACAAAATGCCTCTTGAGGGGAAACCCAGCTAGGGATTTCCCTATAAAAGTTATTCTTAATTCGTATCCAAGTTTTCAATAACCCACATCTCACAAAATGGTGTAAGAATTCTTTGTTTTCTTTTTGTTTGTCATGAAACATATATGCATGAAAACCAAATCTCATATTAAAACCTTCCAGGTCCAATAGTCTTTCATTTTTTAACTTAACCCATTCTTCCAACCAATTTAAACAGGCTGCCCTATAATATAATTTAAGATTCGGGAGGCCACAGCCTCCTTTTATCTTTTCTTCTGTTAACAATCTCCAACTGATTCTGGCTTTTTTACCTTCCCAAATAAACTTACCCAATTCTCTCTGCCAAGCTTCCAAACATCTTTCATTACTTAATATGGGGAGATTTTGAAATAGAAACATGATTTTCAGTAGTACACACATCTTAATAGTCTCAATTCTTCCATAGAATGATAGTTGTTTACTAGACCATCTAACCAATTCCTTCTGGATCACTGCCCAACTTTTTAAGTAATTATTTTTAAATAAATCTATATTTCTTTTTGTTATCTTAATTCCCAAAATCTAATACCTATTTTTGAACTCACTTTATTTATTTATTTATTTATTTATTTGGTATTCTGCCTTTCTCCCAGGAGGGACCCAAGGCAACTCATAGATAACACATTACAAAAATCTCAATAAAATTAATTTTTTTAAAAAATCATCTACAACAATATAGAATCACATAAAATATACAAAAGTTAACAGCATAAACCCACTTGTTCCATAAAAAGCAGCCCGATATCAATTATATATCAAATGCCTGCTTAAATAAAAATGTCTTGGCTTGCTGATGAACAGCAAGAAGGGAGGGGGCCAGCCTGGCTTCCCATGGAAGGACATTCCAGAGGGTGGGAGCAGCCACCAAGTAGACTCTCTTATGTCCTCACGAAGTGAGCCTGTGATCTTGTTGGGACCGAGATAAAGCTTTCTCCTGTAGATCTTAGGACTCTAGCAGGTTTGTATGGGGAGATATGGGGGGGAAGCAGACCAGGGAGTCCGGGGTGCCCTGGGATGGTGCGCCGCGGGACCACGGCAGCTGCTCCGCAGTGCACCGGTGGCGTTCCTGAAAGGAGCGCTAAATTGGTGCTCCTTTCTGAAGTCAGGGAAAGTGCACCCTAAACGCGTCGGGCGCACTTTCCCTGACTTTTCCGCCGCAGCGTGTGAGGACGTTGCGGCGGGAGGTTGCCCCCGGAGCGCTGGCTATGCGGAGGGCCGGCAGCTCCGAGGGCAACCTCAGGAGGAGGAAGGGGTGCCAATCGTGCGGCTGCCCCTCCACTTTCCTGCCTCGGAGATGACCTTATTAGTCGTCTGCCGAGGCCCATGGTCTCTCAAATAGTCTGGACCTAAGCCGTATAGGGCTTTATAGGTCATGACCAGCACTTGGAATTGTGCACAGAAATGAACCGGTAGCCAGTGAAGCTGTTTCAACAAGGGAGTTATATGCTCCCTATAATTGGCCCTGGTCTGCATTCTAGCTATGGTATTTTGCACCTGCTGAAGTTTCCAAACAGTTTTCAAAGGCAGCCTCATGTAGAGCACGTTGCAGTAGTCCAAATGGGATGTAATCAAGGAATGTGTCACAGTAGCCAGATCTGACATCTCAAGAAATGGGCTCAGCTGGTGCAATAGTTTCAACTGTTTGAATGCACTCCTGGCTACTGCTGAAACCTGAGCATCCAGGTTTAGTGTTGAGTCCAGGAGCATACCCAAGTTGCAAGCCTGAGATTTCAGGGGGAGTGTAACCTCATTCAGCACAGGCAAAGTCCCTATTCCCTGATCTGCCTTATGACTGCATAGTCAAACACGCATAGAATTGGATGATAGAGCTGCAGTTCCAGGCACATATACTGGGGATTACTCTGCCATTGAACACAGTAAAACTTGATAGGACTTCATTGCTAAGCAAAGAGATTTCAAGATAATCATGTCAGTATCAAATTCATAGTATAGTAGTACTGAGTAGTGATGTAAATATAATTCATCTTGTCCCTGAAGAGGGGTGGGAAATATAATTAGTTCTTGCATGAGAAGTGCAAGAAATAAAGGAAGACTAGTACATACATATTAACAATGAGATGTTGAAATTGTGTTGTTGTTGTTTTTGCAAATGACTGGATTCAAATTTGTCAACCCTAAAAAGAAAATGTCACATGGGGAGAGGGAAGTCTGACTTCATTTATTATGATCTAAGATGGCCTCCAAATCATGCTAAGCTAGACTCATGTGAAAGAGAGAGACTCATTTGCACCACTGCTGTTTAACTGCTCATTGTACATAAAGTACTGAAATAATAAAGCAATAAAACATCTAGAATATCATTCCCATTCCCACCCCTTTAGTTCATTTATGATTGGAATGGGTTTGCTCTGTTCTTTGTGAGGGAGAAGACATTTTACTTGTCTTGCACTTCTTATGGCTAGCCATAGTAAAGGTAATCGTTATGATGAACCCCACCTGCCACCTTGACTAATTCTTGCTTTTAGAATTTTATGTGACTTGCTTAATAGCCCTCATCAGATACTGGTCCCAGAACTATTAATAACACACTGGTAGCATTTGTTCAAAATTCTCACACAGAGGCCAAAATAGGTTTTTATAAAATATAAGATGGTTTTATTGTGTTTCAAACATACAGGCAAGGTTTCTTGGTTTTCAAACTTGGTAATAATATAACTGGGTTAACTTTTCAAGTGTAGTGTAGCTATTTCAAATACAATCCTTCAGCTGTTTCTATGATTACAACCTAACCACACAGACCCTCTCTGCACTAGAGCTCTGTTGAACCACAAAGAGTTCTTTTCCTTTTTCTTTTGACTCTTATCTTTGTTCCACTTAATTCCCTCAGGAGCAATCCACAGCCTCTGACTTAAGGTATCGCCTCACTGTACCTCTGTCTAAGTCAGATCCAACTATCACTCCCAAAGGTTCCGAGCCTTCTTTTCCTCACTTCCTAACTACCTAACTCCCTAACTGACTATATCCCTCACTGCCTGAGCTATTTATCTCCTTCCAGCTGCTCTCTCATTGGCTGATTCCAGCTGTCTCAGGATTGGTCAGCTGTCTTCTGGTCTTCACAGCTCCCTGCTGCCTTTCTGTTCATCACAATCATCACCTAGCAAAGGTGGGAATTGTTTAAGAAGGAGTTAAAGGAAAGGTATAAGGAATAAGGTAATGTATAAGGAAAGGTAAAGCTCTGAATGAACCGGTGACACATGCCTTGGCTAGGAAAACAGGGAGCAACAAAAGGGGTCGATCCTCCAAAACATACTTGAAAGAATAATAATAACAAGGAAACAGTAGGGCTACAGCTCAGTAAATGATGGTAAAATGCTAACAGATTACAACAAAATGTTCAAGCTGCTCAGTGCCTATTTTGCTTTCTTTTTTCTCCAAACAAGGTAACTGTGTGCTTTCCCCAAATAGACTACAAATTTCATAATATGATTGTTGCCTGGGTTGATGAGAGTCAAATGTCTGGAAACTGTCAGGTTGGGGAAGACTGTCCTAGAGTATGGGGTTTCATTTTAACAACCTGTTTACTTTGTCACTGATCTACATCTCTCTTTTTTTCTTTCTACCCCTACTCACTCTCACAGACATGTACACTGTTCACTTATCCTTCCAATACCTTATTTGTTAAAGAGTAGTAAGGAGTGATGTTAAAAGGCAGCTAAGTCATTTTTTTCAGCTAGAGAACACTGATATCTCTGGCTTTTCTTCGCAAATGAAGATTCAGGAAGGACTCATCCCACGCTTTTTGCAAGCGCGCTGATGACTAAAAAGGCCAATCCGAGATAAACAAGTCCGGTTGCAGAAAGCACAGCAGAAGATCTCCTTGGTGGATGTTTCTGGGTTGTGATTCTTTCTGCGTTGTCATTTCTCTTCAAGACTTGTTCACTGATATGCTGAAAATACACAATAAGTGATTACCTATAAAGGCCCCCTTCCCACTACATAATCAACCAGTTTACAAACCAGTTTGAACTGGTTTAAATGGCCCTTGTTCACACTTGCACTGAATCCTTGGTGCAGTTTGTCGAGAGCCCCCCAGCACTCAACCCATTTAAACTAGTTCTTTGGATCTGCTGAATTCCCTGCGTCTTTTTAAATAAATCAATTCAGCACTAGTGTGAACGAGATGTGGATCGGTTCCCTGTAGCACACCATCTATATGAGACAACATCATATTGAATAGATCCATCACTGAATGTGAATGTGAAGTGGATTAAACTGAAATGGATAGGTAAATTAACTGGCTCAAATAATGTGACTGTCTATCTGGTGCTAAATTGTGTTAACGATTCGACTCCAAAACCAATAGCTTCAATCTGACCAAATTCTTCAAATTGTGTGACCCACTGAAGCGGGGGGGGGGGGGGGGGGGAGTGAAAAGCACAAGGGAAGTGGGGATGAGAGAGGAAAAGAGAATATAAGGAAGAAGTAAATGGGGTGCCCCCCCAACCCCCCCCCAACCCATCCAAGTGCCCAACAGGTGGAGATCCTCCTTTGTCAGGTGTAACTACAATGCTGGAACTATGTCTGATGATGCCACCCCCCCCAAAACCCACTTTTTCACTGAGACAGTACCCAAAATGAAGGGTTTCCAAGGTGCTGCAGCTTGAAGTGGATTTATGCATCACTCTTCTGGTCATGTGACACATTGAGAACAGATAGCTGATCCTGCCATAACTGCTGCTTTCAACATACCCTACAACAGGGAGATCACTGCAGACATCATTTTCCAGTGTATCTACAGTGCTTTGGAAACCCTTCAAGTGGGTTGCTTCCTCACTGAAAAGGTAGGTTTGGGTTGTGTGTCATATTTTGTCATTAGTGACCACAAATGTGAACCCCAAAAGTTATGAGATCACAAATCCTGCTGAATAGAATGTCAGCTTGGACAGTAGAGTTCAGCTAACTACTGAGCAGGATGCCAACTTAAGTGAGAAATAAACATGCTAAAAGTGTACAAATACATTCATTGTAGCTCATTCAAAATAACAATATACAAAAAAGATAAAGAAAGTTAGAAGAAAATTAGAAAGACACACAAATTCCCACACCACCCAAAAAGTATATTCCAACTTCAGGAGAAAATTGATTTAAAATTTAAAGGTTTAAAATTGCAATATTAAAAACATTAAAGTGGTAATCAAATGCTATCCCCTGTGGAAATATTCAGAATCTAGCTAAAGAACCAGTTTCAATACTACCTGGATTTTAATGAGTTAATGATAAGGAGATTTTAACAGAGAATTCTGAAAGTTAATGAGAATGTAGGGACTGGTGGACAACTTTAAATGATATCATTAAGGCCAGTTTAACAGGTTTCATTAGGTCTGCATTTACCCTTAGATGCCATCCCAGAGACCAGATATAATATGATAACCTAATTTGAGAAATTATTCCATAAGATAAAAGCTATAATAGTTAGGTAATTGTAGACTCTGGATTGAATAGTTGTATCTTATTCCACACCTCACTCTTGTTTGATGGCAATGTGTGTTACTCCAGTACATTTGATTTGGTTATGCCAGAGCTGCTGAATTAGTGGGCTCTTCTGATCAATTTGGTAAGAGACATTCAGAGATTATGCCTTTATATGCTTTCCTGACAATGTTCCCAGAAGCCTCCACCCACCTTTCACTGTTGAGGTGAAATGGTGATAGAATGGTGACAAAGTGCAGCCTATATGGTGATAGAATACAGCCTTGCCTGAACCCCTTTCCAATTGGGAACCATTCTGTTTCTCTGAATTCTGTTCTAACAGTAGTCTCTTGTCCTGAGTACAGATTTCTCATCAGGACTATCATATGTAGTAGAATTCCATGACCTTAAGAGCCATCCATAGCTTTTTGTGATCCATGCAGTAAAATGCTTTACTGTAATCTATTAAGCACATGGTAATTGTTTTCTGGAATTCCTTTGTATGCTTCATTAGCCATTGTATGTTGGCAATGTGGTCCTTAGTGCCTCTTCCTTTACTGAACTCTACTTGTGTCTGTGGGATTTCTCTCCATGTGTATGATAGGCATCTATGCTGCAGAATTTTGAGAACAATTCTGCTTGTGTGGGAGATAACTGACTGTCCCAATTCTGCAGCAGATCTCTTTTGTTCACTAATGCAGAGGATAATAGGAGGTCCACTCAGCTAAGGAAGACCTCCTGCCTTTGTATGGGGTGCAGAAGCTGTGTTTCATGCATATTGGCTCCCTTCCAAGGATAAGTACACATCAACAACACAGCTCAATTAAAGGGCTAGTGTAATTGAATTCCTTTGGAGTTCAATGGGAACATCAGAAAAGTTGCTCCTACTTATTGTCATTAAAACATTAGCTTCATGTTCCTTGTGTTCTTGGAGGAGAGGCACTCTAAACAATGTAGAGATTTGCTGTTGTTTATTGCCGGGACAATGGCTCTTTAATTGCGACATTGTGTGAAAATCTTTGACCCAATCATGAGATAATGGTGGGATAATGGCTCTTTAAACCCCCAATTTTCCCCATGTGATAAAGTCCTATAGAGTATTTGTCCATTAATTCTGCTAACAGCTTTCAGTTTACATTCATTGTAAACTGTTGATCTCTCATTCATAGGGTTGCCATAAGTTAAAGTTGACTTGGTAGCAAATAACAACAAAACCCTCAATCATCCCTTCTCTCACCCCCCAAGCCATGTCATACATAACATCTGGATGTTAATTCTAATCTGTGTTAACTCTAAAATACTTGGAATAGAATCCCCCTCTTTTCTGCTGTCCTCCTCCTCCATGCTAGTCCACTCTAAACAGAAGTATCCCACATCAGTTTATAGAAAACCCTAATATTTGTATGCTCACCTCAATTTGTGTTAACCATAAGATTTTGGAATGCAATCTTTCCACATTTTTCTCTCTCTTCCTCCTCCTCCTCCTCTGCTGCCACTGTTACTGTGACACTAGTTCATCACACAGAGGGGGGTTGCAGACTGCCAGAAATAGTGCAAATTGAGTCCACTTTTAGGGTTAGGGTTAGTGCTAGGGAATCATGGGAATTGTTTTTTTTCTGAGACATTGAGCCTTCTCTGTCAGAGAGCTCTGGTGCCACAATAAAATACAGTTCCCATGATTCCCTAGCACTAACCCTAACCCTAAAAGTGGACTTAATTTGCACTATTTCTGGCAGTCTGCAACCCCCCAGAGATTTTGCAGATTTAAAACTCTTGGGATAGCACATTGTGCAGTTTTTCTATAACTGTAGACCCAACATGAAAAATACAGTGTGGTTTTTCTGAAAAGCTGCACAGTTCCCCCTTCATATTGTCAAATTCCTGTGCAGTTCAAAAGTGATACAGTTTTGCTGTGTTGAAACAAAAAAAGTTTGTGCAATGTTGTGGGTAATTATTTTTTCAATAATATCTTTATTGGGTCATAACCCAAATAATACATAAATTGACACAAAACAACAAATAATCCACACAGAGCACACAAAACCACAAAGTGAAAAACATACATAAAAACAATTACATATCAACAGTATATTAAAAAAGACTTTCCAAATAACAAGGGATCAGCCTATGTCATTATAAACTTTCTTAGTACAAACATAAAAGAGAATTCATAATACAAACAAATCATTTTACCATCTCAATCTTTTATAGATTAACTTATCCATTGCATAAACACATATGAACAAAGGGTAGTAAGCAATTTATCAAATTTGTGTTGCTAGTATGCCTGAAACTTTTCCCCATCTCTTGTAAATTTACTATTAGCTTTTCCTTCAAGGATGTATGTTTATTTGTTCATTTCTGCTATGTTTGCTAACTTCCCTATCTGTTCCTCCTCTGTCAGAATGTTAGGCAAGCTCCAGTATTTAGCCAAAAGTATTCTTGCTGCTGTTATCATGTGCCAGCTGAGTCTACCAATTTCTTTCTCAACACTCTTGTCAAAATGAAATAGCCCTAATAGAAAAAAAAATGGGGTGCAAATCTTCCTCTGAAAAATGAACTGCATTCTTGGTTTTACCATAAGCCAAAATTTCACTACTTTCTTTTATCAGCACCACATGTGGTAAAATGATCCAATATCTTTACCACATTTCCAGCATAAATTGTTGGTTCCCTTGTAAATCTTTCCCATCAGGACTTTATATTAGACCGCCTTCCTAGAAAAATGACCAAACATCCAAAAAGGACAAATATAATAGTAATGGGAAACTTCAACCTAGAGATGGGATTGGAATTCATTAATTTCCTGAATTTGGAGTTCTCAGCCACTCAAGAAATATAGGCTGCATTGGGGGGATGTACTGGTTCTTGCAAGCTTCTTTTACTAGCCCTGGTGCTTCAGGGGCTGAGCCAACTCTTGCCACCTTCTTTCACCAGCCCTGGTGCTCTGGGGGCTGTGCCGGTTCTTGTCACTTTCTTTCACCAGCCCTGGGGTTTCTTTCAGCCAGCCTCTCCTCTATTTGTTGTCAGTGTGCCTTTAAGTTCTAGCAAGGTCCTCTTCCTCTCTCCATGGCAGCCGTTCTCCTGAAGTGTGAATGACAAAGGGAATTCAAAGGGGAATAAATGGCCCTGGAGAGATTTGGTCACAAAATAACCTGGTTTCCACACTGGGTTATTTTGTAGTGGGAATGAGCCCCAAAGGCATTGCTGCTGTCACATCAGTTATCTCTCTCACAGTGACCTTGAAATTACTTTACTTATTGGGTGGACTTCAGCAACTGCTTCTAACATTACTGTGCAAAAAGACACATAGCAGAAGGAAGTCTATCCATTTTTGAAATAAATCATGTAGGGGATACCGTATTTGAATGGGTCTGGAAGTCACCTACCTCTTTCTCAGAGGTAAAGACATTTATGGCCTGTTCCATACTACATTTTCATGCCTTTTGAAGACAGGAGAATGTCATAATACCAATATGACTAGTCTTTGGTTTCTGTGTCTGTTACTGAAAGCTTCTGAAAGGAAGATTAAGATAGGGAACTTATCTGAAAGCATAAAATGATAGTGGGGTAGGGAGGGATTTAAGATGACATCAGTACTGTGAGTCCAGCTGGATGCTTTTCTATCACACATTCACCTCTCAACTGGCTAGTAAATGGTCATGTTGTGAGAATGTGGGGGGTGGTTGTGGATGCAACAGCTAAAAGGTGGGTTGGAGGGGTGAGGGAGGATACGTGCAGTTCTGCCAGGGAGAACATTATGCTACACCTTACTGCTCTAGTTTACACGAATAGTAAGCAGGATCTATAATCTATTAAAGATATGGGAGCCCTGTCCTGTATTCATCCTGGTACCCCTATTCCAGAATGAACAATTTGCATTTTTTTTGTCTTGCCTTTTCCCCAATATGGAATCCAAATCACACATTAATTTTTTCCATCCATTCTGGTGTTTTTTTTTTTTTTTGGCTGATGTCAGAAGTGAGATATTTCCTCCTTCAGTGGTCCCCTCCTTCAGTGGTTTCAACATTTTCTACTTTTATTGGTTTGATTTCTAGTTTTCTAACAGGCATCATCAACTCACCACCCTAGAGGAAATGACTATATAGATCAGGGGAACGCAACCTTTTTAAGACCTGGGCCGGTCTCCCGTAGCCCAGGTCTCGGCTGGGCCGAGGGGGGGAGGAATGGCGGCACGCGTGCTCATGCACGCACATGCGCCCTCCGCCACCGCACACGACCCTCCCATGCACGCAGCTGCCACGGCTGCAGCCGCCGCGGCACATGTCATGGCCGCCATTTTGGAAATCAAAATGGTGGCCGTGAAGTGTTTGCGCATGCGCAAGAGTACTGCGCATGCGCAAATGCATCACGACCGCCATTTTGATTTCCAAAATGGCGGTCATGGTGAGCGCGGCCGCAGAGCGGCAAAAACGTGCCATGGCGGCAGCGTGCATCGGCGGCGGCAGCGGCAGTGGCGGCTACCTTCGGCCTGGGCCGGTAAGTCCAGAGACCAGGGCCTCAACCGGCCCCTGGGCTGTAGGTTGCTGGTCCCTGATATAGATTGTTGTGATATTTTCTCTTCCTTTTTTTTCTGTGGCAGCATAGCATCACAACATCATATATTTCTCCCTTCCCACAGTGCACGTTACTGTTTGGAAATGTGAAAGATAGTACAGTAACGGATCCCTCAAGCAGAGTAATTGCTAGGCAAATGTTGTACAACTTACTCCACTCCCTCCAAGATCTAGCTGACACAGGTTCATTTTTTTTGGGCGGGGGGCAGTAAGAAAAGAAGAGATACTGCATGGTATCAGGAAAGTCTGGGCATTTCACCCTGGGCATGTTACATGGTGAGGGGAGAGAGGACAGATGTGAAGGCAGATGAGAACCCAGAGACAGGAATGGCAAGGCTATGTGATTCATAAGAGACCAGACGTGGACAAACACACACAACAAACAGGAAGCTGCTATAAACATGCTGTGCTGAAACTCCTACAGTTGCATGTGATTTGTCTGTCAGTAAGTATAAGCATACAAAGGTTGCCAACTCCTACAGCTGCTAGGTATGTGTATGCTAGTTTCTTTGATTTCCCAACAGCAAACAACAAGGCTTGCTGAGGGAGGGAAAACAACCCTAAGTTTAAAGATGTAACTGCTAGATATAGCATTCCATGTGTTCCTTCCTCCCTGCTGACTTCAGCCAGCAAAACTTGGATGTGTGATTCTTATCTCCTTCATCCCATTTCCATCTCCACTCCCTCTCAATGATAAGCCTGGTTATCACTCAAGCTATTCCTAGTTCCCCATATTTTTTGATATGATGTAACTATTCACTATAGCACAATACAGTCTATGTGGCCATAGTGCAAAAGTTATAAAGGAATCTATCAGTGTTGTTTGACATGTATATCATTAGAATCAAGCTCAGAAAGATTCAGTCAAGCCACAGTGATCATTCTAATTTAGAGGCACCTGAATGAGAAAATCATAAAAATAGGCACTAGGCTAGTGGCTCCTAAATTTTGGACCTCCAGGTGTCTTGGATTTCAACTCCCAGAAGCCCCTGCAAGCATGGCCAACTGTCAGGAATTCTCAGTTGAAGTCCAAAACGTCTGTAGAACCAAAGTTCAGGAATCACTTCATTAGGCCAAAGTAAGATAGAAATATATGACAAGAATACTGGGCTACAAATCTTCTAAGCTGTGAAGTCATATAGATTGTTACAACTCAAAGCAATAACAAGTTAAACATTCACAGGGTACTCCAATCCAGACAGTTTAGTATTCCCTGCTGATAAGCTAACAGGAACTAGTTTTGATACTTGTGGTTTTGAATTACCGTAGTGCTTGTTCCTAGTTAATTTGCATAACAGTAGTTAGCATATGGTTAGTTAGTGCTTGTTGGTCTCAGATTTTCAAAAAACCTATAAATATATAAAGTGTAACCTGTCCCTTTGGCCAGATCATTACAGTGTCCAATATGTCTCTTCTGAATAAACTATTTCTTCCACTCATTGACCATTACTTGGGGAAATTCCCCATCACATTCACTTTCCCTCACAACTGTGAATGGAAAGCAATGGTTGTTCTGCCAACATGGAAGGGTAAGGGTACAGATTTGTGACTGCCAGCAAAAGGACACTGGGACTGGAAATGGGAAGAGGCTGTCAGAGGTGGTAAATGTCCACCCTCAAAACCAACAACAACACACCGTTAAAAGGAAGTGAATGATGGAGGGTTTGAATTACTGATAGACATGCATAATGAAAGCAGAGAACATTAGGAGAATATAATCTGGAGGGGAAAGGCAAGATAAAACACATTGAGGTGCTAAGAATATAACATACATTGAAACCATGTGAAAACATGTTTTAAAGTGACCCATCAGCATTTCCTCAGTGAAGCTGTTCCAACTAATCAAAAGTTTTTCTAAACTTTCCAGACACAGCCCTCCCATGCAACATAGTACAGCAGCCCAAATGGAATGTGACTGAGGCATATGCCATTATGACCAGTTCTGATATCTCCAGGAATAGATACACTTGGTGCACCAGATACAACTGTACAAACTAGGGATGTGACAATCATTATTTGCAGTTCACTAATATATGGATTTTTGTTTTATCAGACCTTTAAATTTCTGTTAACAAACAGAAAAATTTGCCAACTGACCACCCAAGTCTGAGAGTTTTCTGATTTGAAAATTAAGTAAATGAGCAGGCAGTTCCATTTGAATTCTATGTTCTGGGTGTTTTTATTGCTTTATTGCTTCAGCACAGTTAAACAGAAGATGTACAATTGAGTCTTGTGCACCTTCAAGCTGGAAAGATCTAGCAATACTGGAAGTTGTTCTTAGTATATCAACAATGAGATGTTTGAAAATGTCACACCCATAGCTGGGTGGGGGATTATGGGAGGTGTAGTCCAAAACATTTCAAGGATCTAATTCTCTCTCTTTCTCTCTTCTTCTCTCCAGTGCATACCGTAATGCCCAATTTATTTGGATCAACTAATAGACATAGAAAATACAGTTCAGTGTAGTGGTTAGCATGTTGGACCTGCCCCCCAGCTATTGTTGGAGTGCAAGTCCCAGCATCCCCATGATTATTGAATCATAGAATTTTAGAGTTGGAAGAGACCACAAGAGCCATCCAGTCCAACCCCTGCCATGCAGGAATTCAAAATCAAAGCACCCCTGATAGATGGCCATCCAGCCTCTGTTTAAAGACCTCCAAAAATGATATAGATAATACTGAGAAATGCTGGGAGCTGCAGTCTAACAGCTGGATGGCCATCTGTCGGGGATGGTTTGATTTTGAGTTTCTCCATGGCAGGGGGTTGGAATGGATGGCCCTTGTAGTCTCTTCCAACTCTATGATTCCATAATTCTATGAACATCTGGATCATGGAAGCTGTGCTACTTGAAGGCACATACACACACAAACACACACACACACTTTGCAATCTTTGCAGCAACTGGAGCCAGATAGACCATATTTGGCCCTAGGGCCACACACATGCTTTGCAATTTTTGCAGCCCCTGGAGCCAGGTAGGCCATATCTGGCTCTAGGGGTAAATGTTGCCCCATGGCTTTTTGTTTGTTGCAGCCATTGGTTTCTCCAGCATGTTTCCATGAGAGAGGGTCTGATTGCTGTGGGAAGAGGAGGGGGGGAGTCAGGAAATGAAGAGGATGACAGTGTCTGATGGGACAACCTCCTCTTTCTGAGTCTTTCTTTAGCCATCTCTTTTGAGGCATCTGTGAGGAAAGAAAGTTTGGAATGGATTTCAAGGATCAGGACCCAGCTTCTCTGGATCCTTTAAAAGAAAGGGGTGCCAGAGAGGGCACAAGACATTCTGAGGGAAGACAAAGAGGGGGTCAGATACTGAGGACAGGGCAGGCATTAATACCTGCTTTAAGCTTGGTCAGCCAACATGCCAGACAATGGAGGGAAGCCAGGGGATTTGTTTTGTGCAAGAGAATGGCTGATATCCATGCTAGCTGAGTGTGCAGCTGTGGTGGGTTCATATCGTAGATTTTTGGCCCCCGGGGCCTTCTGGAGGCCACGTGGACTGCTTCAAATGCCCCAAACAAATCCACTTCTGGATTTTTGAGAGGAATATTCAATAGTTCAGGGGGAACAGTAAGCTCTTCAAAAGGCAAATTGCTGCTCCTGGAGCTTTCCAAGAGAAGCCACACATTTGTATCTTCAGTTGAGTTCAGTGCATTCTAATATACACTGGAGAGAAAGAGGAGGATTAGAGCTTGGAAAAGTTTTGGATTATATTTTAAAGCAAGGATTGGCATGGATGAGATCTGTCCTGTGTGAGAGAAAAGACATTTTAATTATCTCATATTTCTCATGTGAGGAGAACAATAGTTATATTTCCTGTCCTTCTTTAGGGATGAGAATAGTTATGAAAGTGATTTATATCACTAGCACAAATACCCTCCATAGCTGTTCAACTTCTGATCCAGAATCCGAATGTCCATTTTTAGGGTTGAATCTGCACTCACACACAAGCTGCAAATCCAGTTCTTCAAGGGGAATTAGCTCTACTGAACAGACATTGGAATTACCTTCCCCAATCTGCTTATTGACTAATGAGGAACACCTCTGTCTTGTTTTGAATGAAGCAAGGGTGTTCACCTTCCAATCATTCTCTCTCCAGTCCATTACTTATACTGTCTTCTACAAGTCTTTTTTTTTAAAACAGGGATGCAGTGGCTTAGTGGTTAAGGCACCGATTCTGATGATTGGAAGATCAGAAGATTGGCTGTTCAAGGACCAAGTGTTGCTTGATGGGATGAGCTCCCATCACTAGTCCCAGCTTCTGCCAACCTAGCAGTTTGAAAGCATGCAAATGCAAGAAGAAAAATAGGTACTCCTTCGGTGGGAAGGTAACAGCTTTTGGTGCAATCATGCTGGCCACAAGACCACTGGAGTAGTCCTCAGACAAAGCTGGCTCTTCGGCTCAGTAATGGAGATGAGCACCACCCCCTACAGTTGGTTACAACTAGAAATTCATGTCAAGGGACTACCTTTACATTTTAAAAGTCTTCTTAAAAACTGTTTCAGCATAAAATAAGAAATGGTGAGAATAAAAATTTATCCTCAAACATGATGCTTTTTTTTTTAATTCCCACATTTTATGGGAATATGCCTATTTTATGCCTTCAGGGGGGAAGCAGACGGGCCGCCGCGGGCCACCCCGGGAAGCTTTGCCGTGGGGCCGAGGTATCCCCACACCTCGGCCCCGCGGTGCAGCTTCACTGCCCCTGGAAGGAGCGCTAAAATAGTGCTCCTTCCACAAGTCGCCGAAGGTGTGCTGCAAAAGGCTGCCAGCGCACCTTCGGCGACTCTTCCACTGCAGTGTGTACGGATGCTGCAGTGGGAGGTCATCCTTGGAGCACCGGCCATGTGGAGGGCTGGCTTCTCTGAGGACATTTTGGGGAAGGGGTTGGGGTGCCCACCGTGCGGCTGCCCCTCCCCTTCCTTGCCCCCAAAATGGCGCTTTTCGCCGTCTACTTCCCCCCTTTGGTGGCTTTTTATGGAAAGGATACAGAGAGAGCTGATTGCCATCATCTCACAGTTCTCAACAAACCTGCAAAACTCTAAATGTCTTTCCCCAGCATGTATGTGTCTAAGTTGAATAGCATAGGGGTGAGGGAAGATGGAACCTTGAGGGACACCACTGTCAATCCAGCACCATCCTTAGGACTTCTCATTCCATGAAAAACTGATACCATTAGAAAACAGTGCCCCCAAGTCCTCCCCAAACAGATAACTCAGAAAGCTTCTATAGTTAATGGGATTAAAATCTACAACAAGGTTCAGCAAAAGCAACAGAGATACATTCCCTTGTCAAGTTCTGGGTGTAGGTTATCCATTAAGGCAACCCAAGCAGTCATTGTCACACAGCTGTGCAGACATCAAATGAGCTATATTCTGTTTATAGATTTGCTCCTGGTTGGCCACTAATAGTATTCTAATTTGGTTCTTGGGATTCTAGCACACACTGTAATTAGTATTTTTTAAAAAAGCTCCCCTTAATAAAAACATACAGTGCAGGCTGGAGGGGCAATATATTACAGCTATTAAGGTTTTATCTTAGGGATTTGTGAGACAACAACTGCATATTTATGTAAAAGTTCATTGTGATGAACAATTCTGAAAATATTGGTGCATATCACTACAGTCCTTTATTCACATTATTCATTTCTGTGATGCATCACAAAGCGTTCCCCCAAAGCTCTTAGTATGTTTCCTGGTATTTTCTGGTGTTTGTCTCGTAAAGCTTCCATGGCAATTTTTGTCTGTTACAAAGAAAAAAAGAAGAAAAACAAAACAGCCATATAGATTTTGAATCAGGGAAATTAAAATCAGGTTCTGAATATGGAGATAGTTATAAACAAATTTTATTGGATTTAGTGATGTAATTCTTTATTAATTTTCTTCTCAAAGGACACAACAAATAATTTCAGCAGTTTTCATCCTTCTGTGAAAACATCTTTGAAAACTGCCATTTTTGAAGATTATTTGCATTTTAGAACTTATTCTGCACAAAATATTCACATGGTTGCTCTGTGTAGAAAGTAGCATTTTATGTGCAGGAAATGGTAACTCTATGGTAGATATCATATTGGTACATTATGCCTGTAGATGCAATTTTATAGAACTGTGCAGCGGTGGCAGGGAATGCAAACAGACTCCAATCAGCCTAATTCTTGAATGCCTTACTGCATTCACAGTTGCTATATCTGTGACTTTTTTTCTCTTCCTGCCACAATCATCTAGGCCAAGACAGTTATGGTTTGGTAGCATAGTGCACTAGCAATAAGGCACTCGCCTTATGTTTTGAATACTCTGTGCAATTTTTCTCACCCTCCACTCAAAAGACTGTTGTAGAGATGGAAAATGTGCACACAAGTAGAGCTAACCTCATCAGTCAAATTATTTCCTCTTCAAAGAATGTTTGAGATTTCTTGACTTAAAATATAATGAATTATGGGAGAAAGATGATGTGTGTGTGTGTATGTGTGAGCGCATGCGCATGCGTCTGTGTGCCTGCGTGTGTTTGTAAGTACCTTCAAGTTGCCTGTCATGGCAACCACATAAGATTTCATAGGATTTTCTTTGGCAAAGTGTACTCTGAGGTGGTTTCCCAATATATACTCAGAGATGGTTTTCCTCTGAAATATATCTCACAGCATCTGATGTTCATTGGCTGTCTCTCATCCAAGTGCTAACCAGAGCTTATCCTGCTTAGCTTCCAAAATCAGACAGGATCTAGTACATGTAGGGTAAGACAGTATGGGGCTATAAAACCATAAATGCTAGTAAGGTGGTAGGAGGCTATAAAATCATAAATAATTGCAGCCTAGATGTAGATATCTATGTAGATGTAGCTTTAATGCATATAATTAATGCTACTTCCACACTAGCATCTTTCAGCACTGCTGTTAGCATACCCTACACACCCCCCCCACTGGATATGCAGTTTCATAATTAATATCTAGAGTTGGACATGTTTCAAGGTCACAATGATCTGTGGAAACATGTATGCTGACCAGGCATGCAGAGACCTAGGATATTATCACATTTACTTTAAAATGACTTATACCTGATGGGATAAAGTCACATTTAAATTTAAAAGTGGGTGTTATCACACTCAGCCGTGGCTAGGTGAGTGCAACACATATGCAGCCCAGACTCCATCTGCACTTATCCAGAGGCTTTTCAAAAACTGGAGCTTGCTTTTAAATTTAAACGTGACTTTATCCCATCAGAGATAAGTTGCTTTAAAGTAAGTGTGATAATGTCCCTAGATAAAACTAAGATAAACATTAAATGGGTTTGCTGATCACCTCACCCCCCCCCCCCGGCTTTTTGCATTTACTCTTGCAATGGAAGTAAAAGGAGTCCATCAAAAGGCAATCAGTGACAACATCCTTTACCTAACCTTATAATGATATTACTATGTGCCTTTCCTGCCCAATTGTTAAGGGATTGTCTCAGATTTAATCAATGTGTTGTCACTTCAGAGCTAAAGCCATCAGTCATTCTGACCCCTTTCATCAGTTCCCTAGGAAAGCCATCAAGGTCTTTGTCCCACCACATTGCAATGCACCCCTCAAGGGGATGAAATGGAGTATAAAAATCTGCCCCAGCCATACCCACTTTATTCACAGCTCTCTCTATGTAAACCTCAGATGCAGTCTGAGCCACTCTGCATTTTCCATGGGCCTCTCTTCAAGATTTGTAATTATCATCCTCTTCAACTCCTAACTTCTCTATCCAACCTTCCATACCTTTCTTTCCAATAACCTTGTATGATTCTTATGTTTGTATCAATTCTTGTATGTTTGTGTGTGCCCTTGTACATTTTTAAATAAAATATTTATTTTACTGGAACTGGAGTACTCTCTGCATTTACTTTTGATATAAAAATATTTACTGTTGACAAGGTTGTCAAATTGTATCTGATCTTAGGGGGTGGTGCTCATCTCTGTTACTAAGCCGAAGAGCCAGTGTTGTCAGAGACTACTCTGTGATCATGTGGCCAGGATGATTACACAGAACGATGTTTACTGATATACATAAGTGAAAAGATCCCCACAGTTACCCTCCTCTGACAGGCTTCCTTTTGAGCAATAATTTCCCCAAATTTATGGAGATGCTGACATTGCTGGTGGTGACCCCCAACATCCTACACTTTATAGAGTAACACAGCCAACATAATCTTAAAAATTAACAGAACCACTGACTAAGGGCTGATGCACATGGCCCATAAGTGATGGCTCTATGCCGCCCCTGGGAGTAGTGGATTGAGGCTGTGGCAGCCACATGCTGTGGCCCCGATCCTCCTGTTTGCCACCCCCAAATGCCACTCCTTTTTGGGGCGGCAAAAAGCCACCCTTAGAGCCGCCGCCATGGCTCTTTTGTGCCCCTTTGGCACAGTGTGTCTGCACACTGTGCCAATAGGGTGCTCTGATGCTGTGCGCCATGTGGTTGGGTGCATGGCATCAGAGCAGAGTTGGGGTGGCTGGCATGTGGTTGCCCCACCCCAACTTCACCCCCAGGCCAACCTAAAGTGCTAGTTTGCATCCCCTCCTAAGTAAATGATAATTTATAATTAATCCCCCTGTTTTATGGAGGAGGTTAAGGAAACTGGTCCACACTCCACATGCAGTTTCTTAGGATTATCTTGTGTCCCTGCGGCCTCTACTGCTCAATTGTTCTTTACTTTAAAATATATAAACAAACAGACACATCACCTCCTAGGAGTGTGTAAGGCAATCATGGTTTGGATGTCCCAGTCTGTTTGAGGCAGGACAAGCCTCTATCAGATACTGAGTTTTGGTTTAACTTTTTGAATAAAGCCCTCTCATAGCTGTATGACAGCCCCACATGGGGATGGTATGTGTGTAGTCTTTTTTTTTTTATGTGCAAGGGTGGGAATGTCATGTGAATGGGGAGCTCTGGGAGGGGGTCACAACAGTGGCATTTCCTATCCCTGTACAAAAAACCCAATGAAATGGGCTGCATAGAAGGAAACTTTTGTTTTGATGCAGACGAAGTTTTAAATGTCTTAGCAGCATTTTTCATATTTACTTTGAAAAATAGTTAATGTGACCCTGAAAATCACCGTGAACTAGATTTGAAGAAAAACACCAGACAGAAAAGTGGAATGGCATGATTTGACAAGTAGAAATATTATTTCCTGAGCAGAAAATGCTATTTTCTGTGCAAAACAATGATGTGTAAATTTTATACAAGATAAGTCCCAAATTGCAAATAGGTTTCTAAAACTGTGGTTTTCAAAGTCTTTCTTGCAGTAGAATTGCTTTCTTTCAGAAAAAAAACAACATTATTGAGGATGTATAAATTAACTCCAAGGCAATTTCAACACCAGCATTTCTCTGGTGTGTGTTACTAGTGGCTGCTTCTCCTGAACCTTGCTTATCATTGCTAGCCTGACAAATCTTAAATCACTTGAGTTCACTGTTTGACTGAAGTACTGGCAAATTGACAATGGTAAACAAAAATCCTACTTCTTTACATTTTTATAAACCTTCTTAAGATTTCTATATGTCTTTGTGCACTTTGTACTGAGTATGAATATAACTTTTAATCCTTAACAGTACAATACTTACTTTTTCTGCTAATTCTTCTGCAGTTATATTTGGATCATATGGAATGGGTTGTCCAATATGTGTCCGAAATTTCACTGGAAATAGTCCACACATAGGAAATATTAAAAGTCGTGTCTTCTCATAAAGCCATCTCATTGGTCCTATATAGAAAATTAAAATCAGCTAGGAACTGTGTACTGAGAGACTGCCGAGAAATTTTGTGTTTGAAATTGTAATATTTCAAAATAAACAATAATAAAACTGATACCAACTAAAATACTCTAAAACCTGTGTTAGTTCACTATCATATGTACAACTCTTAATCATCTTCAAGAATAGAAAGTATACAGAATTTTCAGGCTCATAAACTACAATTTAACATTATGCACAGCTTGATCTGCTCTTTCTATGTGGAAACAAGTCCTACAGAGTTCAATGTGGTTCTTTCAAAGCAAGCACATATAGGTTTGCAATATAAAAAACACATGTCTAAAGTGTGAAGTATAAACTTACGTATGTTTCCATATGTGATATATCCCTCTCGGAGATTTGAGGTAAACATAGGAATGATGGGCTAAAAGACCAAAGATAGAAAATTTTAAAACCATTTTTTAAACTTAAGCCCATGTAGGTCAATGCAAACATGAATTGTTTCTCTTGGAAAGAAATTAATTAGATTTGTATAGCCAGCTAAAAGAGTAGGCCTTAAAATTATAAAGGATGTAACAGGTATGAAGGTGTAAATTAATCCCTTCCTCTTCTATTCCAGAAGAAATGCCTCTGAAACTGCTATTTGCATTTGTGCTCCTGAATGTATTTTCTGTCCTATAGAGTAGAGATGTATGTTGCCATTTATATTTTATTCTTATTTCCAGGATGAATTTTTTTTAGCTTTTCTTCCTGCTGAATGAGATTACAATACTTTTTGTACATTTTTGATCCATTCCAGATTCTCCCAGGAAGATGGAAACTTGATAATAATCAAGCCTCATTGGCTTGAATGGCCACACTCTCCTATGTGCAGCCCTGCACACACACCACAGATATGCATGCCATTTAATTTAATGGAGCTCACCCCTCTGTGAATAATCAAGACCGCAGACTTCAAGTCTGCAAAAATGGAGGGGTGAGTCTATCTATCTATCTATCTATCTATCTATAACATTTTGGGACTGTGACAAAACTCAGATAGCATTGGGGTGTCCTGCAACTTCCTCCACCCTACCTGCAACATCCACACTGACCCAGCAGAAAGGAGGAGCCACCTGATAACTCTGGGTGGCTGACGAATATGCACCAAGGTGCCTGGAAGGCTGAAGGGAAGGAGCTAAAAAGGGAGAAAACAGGAGAAGAGGGGGCAGTGAGAGAGAGATCCCTAGCCAGGAACTGAATGGACATGCCAAAGGGGGAAGAGTGGTGGCTGGCGAGAGGGTGACCCAGACCAAGGGGAAGAAGATGCTTAGGAGAGCCAACAGGAAAAGATGGACATGACTTTAGAGTCAGGGAGGTGGGTGTTGGTGGCAGGGCAAAGAGTCAGAAGTGGAGAAACCTCCAAAGTCCAGGCCTCGGGAGGACTCTGGAAGCTCTGCACCTGACATTAGGGGAGGAAGAGACTTTGGAGTGAGGAGAAGGGATGGAACAGGAGCAAGGAACCAAAAAAAGTTGAAAAGGGGGTCTCAGAGGGGAAACCATAGAGAGACTTGTACACACCCAAACCCAGGAATGACCCGTCAAGCCCCAGATGTTCCAGCCTGTGTGAGGGGGAGTGGTGGGACATCAGATGCTGAAGGTGGAGCATAGGGCGAGGCTGCCACAGCGACAAAAAGGTGGACTGGGAAGTGTCCAAGAAGAGAAGAGGGGCAGGGGGAAGAGGTTCGCTTCCCTGGGGACCAAGAGCAGAGGACCAAGCAAGTTTAAGCCTGTTTCAGTTTTGTTTATGTTATATGGGTGTCAGCAGAAGTTTGGATTACTGTAACTTTGGTTGGACAAAATTAGATGTTGTGGCAGTAAAGAAGTTGTGTTGAAAGCAAACAACCTTGGATTGCATACTTGCATGGACAAGCAAAAGAGGGCGGGACACCCAGCTATAGGCTAGGGAGGAGCAACAGGGACAATTTGCAAAAGTTTTACTAAGTTCTTTTTGGTACAAATTACAATGCTTTTTTTCCTGCAAAAACCAATGCTTGTGTAAAAAAAAATATATTTTCACATTTTTCTTTTGCAAAGTCATCCTATATATGTATCAGATATACATATATGATATAAAAATCATTTAGCTTTGATGAATGTCTCAACATGTCAATACACCAATTTCTCATTGAGAATTAGAAAATTCTCTAATAGTCTTTACATCCCCAGTCTATCACATTCAGATTGCTTTCTGTTCTCTTCAGAGTTGATCTAGGACACTGCATTTTAATGTTAAAGCTTCTGTTTCTTGTTCATAAAGTTATTTGGGAATATTGATTGGACAAATACAAGGATTACTCCAAATTTGTTATAGTGTATATGTATATGGATTTCTTTGGCATTTAAAAAAAACATATGGATCCATCTGTGTCCTGATGTTTGTGAGAGTGTTCTGAGCAACTGGAAATAGGGAAAGGAAAAGAAAATCAGGATGAACAAAATTGGTCTTTTCTTATGATGAAATATTATAAGTTAGCAGCTTACTTTAGGCTTATGGCAGCTTTAACAGTTGCCTGTTTCATGAATATATTACATTTAACTGAGGTGTGATCTTTGAGAAACTGTATCTCATTTAGACAATACAGCTAAGGCAGATAATGTGACTATCACAGGCTTTGAGTTCCATTTTGGGGAGAAATGTGAGCTAGAAAATAGAAGAAGAAAGAAAGAAGGAAAAAAACGGAAAGGAAACCACTCACCACTTTTGCATCTATGGCCACTTGAGCAAATCCATTACGCTTTCCCCACACAAGCTTGTAAGTACTGTCACTATAATCCTGCTCTCGAATTCCACCAGGAGCAATGCCCAATAGATGTCCTTCTTTTAGAAGAGCCACACATTCTTGTTTTGTAGAATGAATACAGTGAATCACTTGAAAAAGCGATTTTAGCCCTGTAAAAATGAGAGGTAGAGCATATCTTCATTGACAGAAAAATCCAGTTTACCTTTGGATTACCCCTATCTGCAGCAGCCACAGCCCTGTCTACACATTCTGAGGCAAATTTCAGGAGAGCTGTCTGCACCACACACACACACACACACACAGTTCTCTCTTTCAAACTCACCCTGATGTGATAAATTGCAGTATGCATGGCCACATGGCTATGGCTGCTCTGTGTTTCCTTCCTCCCCCCATACATGCGAATCAATGATGCTTTGAAGTACAGTCCACACACACACACACACACACACAAATATCTGAGTTTTCCTCTCAAAACAAGGATAAAACCCCACTCCCCCCCCCCCCCCCAGATTAAAGCCCTGAGGTAATGAAAAAGCCCAGATTCAGCCCCAGCCACCCTGTACATCATTTGGACAGCTTGCTGTGAAAACTGAAACCTTTATATTTGGCCTGTGTAGATGCACCCTAAGGCACAATTACTTCAACCTTGCTCATTCCCACTTACCTTTACACCAGTTTGTGAATCGTATTGACACCGGGTCATGGAATCGATCGAGGGTGGTGCTTAGCTCCCACTATGGAAGCAAATTATTCCTTTATTCCATGTCATTCCCACCAGTGCCTTTGTGCCCCAACTTTACGCAGCAGGAGGGGGATGTGGCACCTGGGGCCCTTAAAATGATATGTTAATAACAGCCAGGGACTGGGGCAGGACCCAGCGCAACCTCCTGAGCCAGGCAAAGAACTGGGACCTAAATAAGCTGTGTGCTGTTGGGAGATTGGCTGCGGCTGGCGGACAGCCTCTCGAACACCTGTTGGGAACCTCGGAGCACAGACAGGGCCAAAGAGCCTGTAGGAACCCAGAGATTTGAGGCTGAAGGTAAAGCAGGGGCCTGGGGAGGCAGCCAAGGCTGGCAGCTGTGGAAAAAAGGTGGCCAGGGAAGGCTTGGTGGCACAAGAAGTGGCAGCCAAAGCAGAGAGGTGGGCAAAATAAGGGGTTGAATTGGTTTCATGTAACAATGTGATTCTTTCCTCTGTGTATTTCTTGATCTAGGCTAGAGGAAAGTAATTGGGGGAGGAAGCAGCTGAGCAGAAGAAAGAGACTTTCCCCATAAGCTCAACTCACATTTATCATTTCAAAGTTACTGGCAGAAGGAAGATGGGGGGGGGGGGGGAAGAGGGGAGAAGAGAGGGAAAGACACAAGGTCCTTATATCTCCTCCCATTGCCAACTACATAAAGAAGAAAACAGTTCATGAAGACTACCAAAGGTTATATAGTTTTTCCTGTCCACATGTTCTCCCCATCTCAGCTTGCATGCAATCTGGTTCGGTTAATTTTGCATTTTAAAATTGAAGAGGAAAACATTATTAAATAGTGAATCCTGCGTGATACACACCTTCAGCCATACTATGTGGATAACAAACTGAAGATTACAAATAATAATCAGGAAATTTTGAGTGTCCATTTAGAAAAAAAAAATCAAAAAGCTAGACAAAAATCATTTGAAAGAGCACCATTTTTATTAAACATACTTCTCAACAAAATTATGAATTGTTTTCTTTTTTTTACCTGGTAGACGAAAAAGGAGATGATCCAGCACAGAAAAGCAGAATCTACCTGTGATTCTATAGAGTTTGAATATAAAGAAGTAATAATCTATTGCTATGGCTCCATGGTAATAAACAAGAACAGCAGGTCCTTCTGGAATGTTTTCTATTCCACAGATTTCATAACCTATCAAAGAACAACATGAAATGGCTTCAGCATTGTTTCATGAACACATAATATTATAATTCTCCATATTCTAATAAAATAGAAATAATAAGATATAAAGAAAGCCAAATGGTATGTATATACATACATACATACATACATACATACATACATACATTTAATGCAAACATTTAAAAGTATCAACATTTATGTTTCAAAAAGAAAACTAATTTTGAAAGTGAAGCTCTAGCATCTATCTAAATTACTGGTTCTTAATGTTTTTTGGCTGACACATTTCCTTGAAAATCCAATGAAAGCTATGGACCCCCTCTCCAGAAAAATGAACTTAAATACATTTTCAAAGTAACAAAGATGAAATTGGCTGGGGGTGGGGGGGAACACAAACAAACCTGTGGTGAATTACACTGGGTCCACAGACCAGCTGAAGTCCACTCATGGATCAACTTTTGGTTCATGGACCCCAGGATAAGAACTCCTGATTTAAATTTAAAATTTTAAACCTGCTTCACTAAAAGTGTGTATGTGTGTGAGGGGGGCATCTCTCCAGTTTTCTCCTAAAGCATGAAAGTTTAACAAGTGGGATTAGCCCAAATGAGCTTCACAGTATACATGGCAGAAATACTAGCCATGTAAGAGCCATTACAGTTAAAGCAGCATCAAAATGCCTTGATTCTGAAGTGTGGTAGTGGAGAAAAAACCATGCTTACCATGTAATATCCTTCCTATCACATATGTCACTACTGCCATAAATTGCTTTGGCTTGTCCCATAGTTTGTTATCTGTATCTTCTGGAAGGTTACCAATTTTTCTACAAAGGACACAGAATCCGGTGCCGAGGTACATCACAATAATTGAAACAATAGCAGGATAATATAATATTCCTAATATTGTGAAGAGGTACACCATAAAATCTGGCCATCCACCCAAAATATAAGTTGTAGGTTCTTGCTCTAAACCATAGTCTCTACTTTCTGCTGTCATCTTTGGAATTAAAGATAAACCACATGAGAATATGTTCCAGGCCAAATTATTTCTTCACTTTTCTCCCTAGAAAAAAAGAGAGAACACACAATTAACTGAGTTTATCAATTGCAATCCTAACTGGAAGATCTTCCAGTTGGAGCAATCTAGGTGGAAACTCTTTATCTGTCATCATAAACAAAATCTCTCTCTGCAGATTTCCTTCCATTGGTTAACCCACAGCCCAGCCAGGAGACATGTTCTGGAAAGGAAGTTTTGTCAGCAGATGAGGTCCAAAACAGCCTTGGAGGAATAGATGCACTGTACAGCTTCATTATGTGGACAAAGGATGAGCTATAGTGTAATCATTGTATTCCCCCCCCTCCCCTCTCCCATGGTAGGGATTTGAACCATGAGTAGCAATTTCTTCACTCAAGTTTTATGCCATCACTATACACTCCCCTGTCACTTCCCTAAAGTGTTATGCTATGTTAGTATGTAATAGCATGAAAATAAAGCAAGCGAGGAATTTAGTAGCATCTTTAAGACAAGTGATTTATTTCAGCATGAACTTTCATGGATTTGAATCCACTTAATAGTTCAATGCATATGAAGAATTGGATTGAAATCCATGAAAACTCATGTGGGTTGTCTTAACAGTCCTAGATTTCTTCTACTCTCTCCCCTACTTTCCTTTTAAAGGAATGTGTAGTTTTGTGTGGTATTTTGTAAGAGAGCTCTAGTGCCTCACCAAACTACAAATTCCAGGATCCATTTTGTGATTATTTTTAAAAAACAACAGAAAAAAGTTTTTGAAAAGATAAAAAGATGAGGGAGAGGGAAAAGTAGAAGCCATGCCATAATTAATGTTTAATTAATTAATTATGTATATGACCATGTTTCCAAAAAATACATTTTCTTGGAATTGGATTCTATAAGATAAAGTCAGCCTTCCAAATTCATGGACTCTTTATGCACAGATTCAACCATCCATGGCTTGAAAATAAATATAAAAAAATTCCAAAAAGCAAACCTTGATTTTGCTAATTTATGTAAGGGACAGCTTTTCACTGTGTCATTGTATTTAATGGGACTTGAGCATCCATGGCTTTTCTATCCATAGGGGGTCCTAGAAGCAAACCCCAGAGGAAACTAACAGCCCACTGTCTATGTTCATGCAGAACTAAGGCAGTAAGATCTTCTTACCATTAAACAGTGGATGATGAAAGTTTATCTTTCCAACCTTGGAAAGGTTTCAACAGTATTGTCTTTTTGTAACTGTAAAAGTATGCATGGTCCAATAATGTTGCCCTTCAGTTAAACTGGACATCACAGGAATAGAATTCAAAAGAACATGTGCATCTAGAAATACCAAAGATTTTTCTAAAACAAAATTAATATGTTGTAAGACCTCCAAAAAGAGGTAACTGAATACAGCTATGTCTTATGCCACAAAGAAGCATTACCTGTATTACATTGGTTGAAGGAGATAAACATATTTCTTAAAAAGGCACAACCATGTCCATATACTTGAAACATTAGTTATTGCTGGACTAAACATAGTTTTAGGTCTAAAAGAATTTCAAAGTTCAAAGGTAAGGCAGTTTTCCACTGGTTAATTTGCTCAAGGCAATCCACTCAATTCTAATATCATTAACATTAAATCTAGTGGTTTGTATATATATTTATAAACTAGACTGGTTGGTTTCCATTTCTCTGAGGATATGATTAATGTTTTCAATGCTATAGAGATGGCTGAGGCACTCAAAACTGATGGTCAATATATAAAGAGAACAAAATATGTTGTAGTTGTAGTACAGTATAGACACCAAAGGATATATCAGGTAACTGACTGCAGTATTGAAAAGGGTAAAAATTCTCAGTCTGACCAATTGATTGATCCAATGTATATATCCCATGGAACATAAAGTGATATGAAAGGGCTTTAACTGTGTAAAGTTCAAGAGATGAAAGCATCTCCTTATATAATAACATATTTTCTTATTTTATTAACAGGGCTGATACATTATGGAAACAAACACATAAATGAAAATAGATGGAAGTTGTGATGGTGGTGGTGTGTCTTCAAGTCATTTCCAGTTCATGGCAACCCTAAAGCAAACTTTTCCTGGCAAGATTTATTCAGGGGAGGGGGGTTGCTCTTACCTTTCTCTGATGCTTAGAGAAGAGTAAAATTTGCATAGGTTCACCTAGTAGTTTTTCAAGACCAAGTGGAGATTTGGAACCAGGTCTCCATAATTGTAATTTAATGTTCAAAACACTACACCATGCTGGATCTCCATTTAATATTCATATCATAATATATCTTGATTTCTCTTTATCTGCTCTTGCCGCATAGTGAAAAGGTAATGGGGAAACCCAGGGTTAAAAATCTTAATAATATAATGATTTAAAAACCATTATTGCCAAAACTGAATTACTAAAACCTAGAACACAATATACCAGAATTTATAAAATGAAAATGAAAATAAAAGCAAACATTTATTAGATAAACACTGACCTTGTGAACAGAGAAACTTCTGCTGGGAGGATTGAATTCCAGTCACAATCTCTCTTTCTCTTTTATATTTATGAAAGTCAATGATGCAATCATTAAATAGAAAAACTGGTTCTTCTACACATTCCAAAAAATATGCTCTGAAGTAATCCCTTGTGGAGGAATTGTCCTTTCTCTTCCCACATGAATGTGGACTAAATATAGAGTGATGCACACATGTACACTCATTCATTAAAACCCTCAAAATATGAAAACTAAATTGCAGTGCTACTTATAACTTAATATCAAAATTACAATGAGTCATACCTTCTCCTTCGTTATCTAGGACAGTTTATCTTTTCCCCATTCCAAGCTTTCTTGTGGTACTGACATTCTTTTGCTAGTTTTTAACTAATTGTTACTAAGAAGATGCCTTTAGGTCTTGTTTATATTGAGGCAGAAGAATTTCTTTAATTAATGTTTTATATGCCTAAATTAGAGATGTGTGCTATTATAAGTGTAAAATAATGGTCAAACAGCTATGCGAAGGGAATGCTGGGAAGTAGGCCTCTAAGGAAGATGCTGGAAGGTTTAAACTCAAAGAATGCTAAAGGGTTATTTAGACAGGATGACCCCAGATCTGGTAACCTGATGCATTAAAGACCTTCATTAGGAGCCAGCGTGGGCCAGAGAGCCATAATAAATCATTGGCAGTTACTCTTGTTTGGGCACAAAGACCTTTTGCCTAGTACACACCAGCTTATTTACTGATAAGAGATTTTGGTATGTGGTTGGCATGGCAACATGGTAACTTAAGCATATTATAATGTATTCTGAAATCTGCATTCTCATTGCTCAGGATTTTGTGTGTTTAAAGTTTAGAGCATCCAATAGAATGTCAGATTTGAATTTCTTTGTCTGTGAGTGCATAAAACTACAGCCACCTTGGCTCATCCTTTGCCCCAATGATCTGAAATGCTAATTCCATTGCGGACTTGCTGGCAATAAATAAATAAATAAACCTATGCTTTCAATCTATTTTTGGTCCCCTGTTTCTGCGTCAAGCTCTGCAAAGAGCTGTGGATGCTGGGAGTTAATTTGCAACAGTTGGTTTTTCCACTACAATATCATTACTATGTTCTGCAATATAGCCTCTGGAAAAAGTGATATGACACACCTATGGACTAAGAATCTGTCACTCACATCAACCACTCTCTGGAGCACTATGCTATAGTATCACTTGTAGCTATGAGTGATGGACTTCAACAGCCAGTCTGTAGAGATGGAATTGATCCAGTACTCCCATTGTTTGAGAGAATCTCATTACTAGAATTTTGCAAAACTTATCCTCCACAGCCTGATCTCATATGAAAGACACAGCTTGATAAAGACTTCATTTAAGTATTTATCAATTTTGTACTCACTAGAAAACAAAGAAAGATGAAATGCACCCCAAAGGAATGCATGTGTAAGTTTTACTTACAAATGTTCCTTAAGAGCTAATTAAAAACAAATTTAAAGCAATTTGAAGCAGTTTGAAAGGACAAAGGCCACACCCAAAATATAATTTTAGCTGAAAAATGGATGCTCAGTAAGTGTGGAGGAGCCTGACTTCCTTTGGAGGTGTTCCACAACTGTGTTGCTATGTATTTTCCAGACTATGTTCTTAAACATTGTGGCACACAGCAAAGCTTCTGTTGAAGATTTCAAATTTTGGGCAGGCTCATAAAAGAGGAGGAAACTACCTGCCCCAAATCCTCAAATGAGATCAAAAACAGATGAGAAACTAGTGAAGTTGCTTCAAGACAGTGATACTTGGTTTTCCAGGTGAAGCCAAACCATAGTCTGGTCACTGCCTTTTTTGCCCAAACTGTGGCTTCTAAACATTTTTCTGGCCAGCCCTATGCAGAGTACATTATAGTACAGTTGCCCCTCTGTTTTTGCTGACTTCAAGTCCATGTCCTTCACTTGTTCGCAGGAGCAAACGGAGGGGGTTAAAATGGGGCGCACACCACCATTCAAGCCAATAGGGTTTGAATATTGGCATTTTCCCATTTTTGCTGGGGGGAGGAACAGATCCCCACAAAAACAGAGAGGCAACTGTAGTCTAATTGGAGAGTAATGAAGGCATTTGGTTCACCAGGTTAGGACTATACCAGGCAGGCCCAGGAATTTAGCCTTTGTTGGATGGAGCTACACTCTTCCTGAAGAAGGTTTGTAGCTTAGGTGTACTCTTGGACTCAGCCGTAAACCTAGAAGCCTATGATTTCTGTGGTGACCAGGAGTGCTTTTGTACACTTAATGCTAACGCACCAACTGCTCTCATTCCAAGAGATGCCTGATTGGTCCATGATGACACATGCATTGATTACATACCATTGGATTATTGTAACACACTTTATGTGGGGCTTCCCCTTGACTTTATTACTCTTTCCCCAGGAAGGGTAGAATGGCCCTCTCTTTGCTGTCTTCCCACAGCAGGCAAAGACTTTTTGAAAATTCAGACAGGATTTTAGAAATGAAGGCTTTTAAGGGAAGACCTGGATCTTAAATTGTACACTTTGGCTGTTTTTTTAAATGTATGCTTTAAATTGTTTTAATATGGCCAAAATATTACTTTGTGTTTATTGTCAACTGTTTGTCTTCAATTAAATTTCAATCATTTTAATTTGTAAGCCACCTTAGGTCTAAGTCTTGGGAAAAAGATGATGATGATGATGATGATGATGATGATGATGATGATGATAATGATGATCCCCTCACCTTCACTGTGAGGACCAAAGAAGGGGGTCCAGGCCCCAAAATCTGGGAACCTTAGAAGGCATGGCCCATTTGGGTCTAGTTTGCCTGTTTTGGGAATGGGTGCTGTGCGCCGGGTCACAGTAGTTACTTGGCATTTTAGGAACACTGTACATCAAAGAACACTTCTACATTGCATCCCTTGTTCATTTGAAGGAATGGAGCCCCATCCAGAATTGGCTTAAATCCCAATCTAGGTTGATTTTTTTGGTGACTAACAAAATTTCTGTCTTGCCTGGGTTGAGTCTCAGTATGTTCACTTACATCCAATCTGTCGGTGGATCCAGATATCCATAGCCCCCCTGCCATCAGTTGAAAAAAAAAAGAAAGAGATTGGCATCATGAACATAATAGTGAGACCTAATAACAAAGTGCTAACCAACATATGTCAACAGATATGGAAAACAAAACAATGGCCAACAGATTGGAAGAGATTAATATACATCTCCATCCACAAAAAGGGAGACACGAGAGACTGCAGCAACTATGGAACCATAGCACTGATCTCCCATGCAAGCAAAATCATGCTCAAAATTCTGCAACATAGACTCCAACCATACACGGAGAGAGAAATCCCAGAGGTCAAAGCAGGATTCAGGAAAGGAAGAGGCATGAGGGACCATATTGCAAACACACGATGGCTAATGGAGTGCACCAGGAAATTCCAAAAGAAAATCAGCATGTGCTTTATAGATTATAGCAAAGCCTTTGACTGCATAGATCATGAGGCTATGGAATGCCCTTAAAGACATGGCAGTGCCAACACATCTGATAATCCTGATGAGGAATCTGTACTCAGGACAAGTGGCTACTATCAGAACCGAACACGGAGAAACAGAATGGTTCCCAATTGGCAAGGGAGTCAGACAAGGCTGCATCCTTTCACCTTATCGTTCAACTTGTATGCAGAACATATTATAAGAAAAACAGGCTTGGACACAGAAGGAGGTGTGAAAGTAGGAAGAAGGAATATCAACAACCTAAGATATGCAGATGGCACCGTAGTACTAGCAGGACCTCACAGACCTGGAAAACCTGCTAAGGAAGATCAAAGAAGGCAGGCTTAATGTTGAACAAAAATAATGACCACTGAGGACTTTCACAAGTTAATTCTAGACAATGAAGAAACAGAAATAGTAAAAGAATTTCCATACATGGTATCAAACATTGATAGAAATGGGGACTGCAGTCAGGAAATCAGAAGAAGACTAAGAATGGGGAGGGTGACTATGAAACAACTAGAAAAAAAATCTAAAATGCAAAGATATACAACTCAGCATAAAAGTAGAAGCATACAAGCCATTGTATTCCCTATTATTATGTATGGATGTGAGAGCTGGATATTTAAGAAAGATGATAAGAAGAAAATCTCATTTGGGATGTGGTGCTGGAGAAAGAGTGTTGAAGATCCCATGGACAGCCAAAAGGACAAACATGTGGATCCTAGATCAGACTAAGCTGGAAACCTCCCTGGGAGCCAAGATGACCAAACTGAGGCATCATGAGAAGGGAGGACTCTTTGGGAAAAAACAATAATGCTGGGAAAGATGGAGGGAAGTACGAAGAGAGTTAGGCCACAAGCTAGATGGATGGACTCTATTAAGGAGGTCACGGGTATGGAGTTGCAGGAATCAAACAGAACAATGGAGGACAGAGGGTCTTGGAGATGTCTCATTCATAGGGCTGCCATGAGTCGAGATTGACTCGAGGACAGTTAACAACAACAAATAACAAAATATCAGATGCGCTCCCTCTAGTGAGTTCATGTAAATATTTAAAAGCACAAGGAACACTGGTGCACCTTGGGAAATCCCATAAACTGACAGCCATAAACTTAAAAAGCAATCATCTAGCCCCATCTTGTGGAGGCACACATTTAGGACCAGAATAACATCAAAACAGTTTCCCCAAGTTCTATATCCCTCAGAGTCCATAGAAAGATACAATAACTGATGGTAATGAATTAACCTAGAGATGTCCCCACAATGGATGAATGGCTGATAAGAATGTTAGTTACCATAGAAATGGATAAATTGTCTTGTTCAATTGACAGCAAACTTTTTGAAGAAATTGAAAAAGATAGGAAAAGTTTTATAGAAAATTGTGAAGATAAATGGAGTTGAAAAAAATCAAAAGAAAGTTAACAAAAATGCAGGTATAAAGAAAACAACTTCTTAAGAGAAATGACAAAAAGCAAATAAAGCTTGAAGCAACATGAGAGTTATACTTAATAGAGAAGTGGAACAAGAAAAAGAAAGCAATCATAAGAAATGGATAGTAAATTAGGAAAGACATACAACAGATATAGACAGGTTTCATTTGTTTTTGTTTTTCTTAAATTATTAGTAACAACAATAACAGAAATGATAAGTGTACATGAATAGACAGATAGCTTATTTAAATTACAAACAAAAGTATTGTATATATTTTGTTTGATTTTCTAGTTTTGTATAACAACTGTGTAAGATAACTGGATCACTGTTTTGAGGGAATTAATGTATGTGGTGGTAAGGGATGGTGTTGTAAAATTTTTTAATTAATAAAAATCAAAATAAAAAAAAAGATCTAGAAGAACAGAATGCAGTCCCTCCCTGTCCATTCAATTCCAGGCACCAGTCACCAAGATCAGCAAGGCTATTTCTAGTCGTCAGATACAACAGAGCTAAAATCAGATTAGTGACCTGATCCAAGAATTATGCTGATACCATTCAATGCTACTTTCTGTGCAGGAAACATTTTTTGTGTGCAGAAAATGTCATTTTCTACACAAAATCCCCACATACATTTCTCCTCTAAGGTTAAATCCTAAACTGTCAATAGTCTTTCAAAAGTGCATTTGCAATGATTTTTTTTTTAGCAGTAAGGTGAGAAATAGTCCAATTCTTCATTCTTGTCTGAGGGAAGGAAATTTGTGACAATTTACTAGGGATGTAAATCTTTATAAATGTCATACTTTTATCCTTAGTTTGACAGCTACCAGTCACCAGTCAACAGCCATCACAGCCTTAAACTCCCTCCAGCAACAAAGGTTCAGGAGCAAAGAAAGTTGCGTCTGCACAAAGGACACTAACGCGATTAGTATGGGTGAAACATTGGCCACAACTTTATTTGTACAGGGTCTCACATATTTAAATTCCAATATAAACAACCAATTCTTTTAACCACAATTTAAGTATTTCTTAACAATAATTTACTTGACGCATGCCCATGAGTTTTAAGCGCAAGGGCTGTTGAATATTTACCTTTTACAGGGCATGCGTCAAATCCTTTAACTTAGGTGATCTCATAACCAATTATAAACCCCTCCCCAACCGGATATGACACCAAAAGCGTTTTCATGACGTCACCACATTATGACATCATTAATTTTAATATGATGTCATAATAAATTTATTTAATCTGATGACATATACCGAATTTCTTTAATATTCTTTGCCAATTAATAAATCGAATTAACCTAAAGAATTCCCTACAGGGGGGAGGGTCCCTGCCCGCCAACCATTCAGTGCTTCTAACAATAACGTTAACAGACCCAACATCCCTAGTTGTGACAAACTACAGCTTCCCAGATTTCAAGTTCAAGAAAAATTAATGCAACCTTAGTCATTAACCCATCCTTATAACTTTTCCCCCAATAATTGTCAATAATCAACAACCTGCATGTATAAAAATTGGTAATGTCGTTTCCCCAGGGAGGGCGAAAAACCCAGTCAGTTACTGGGAAAATTCCCTCCCGGCCCCTATGAAGGTGACCAGCTGCAGCCTGGGTGTCTGGAACATGTTAACCAATTAATTAATGGGTGGGAGGGATGGGTTGCTTGTCTCCAACAAAATGGCTGCCAACACGTGGCAGCGCGGGGCTTTATAGCTCCGCAAATCTCGCCGGCAAATCCCGCGAGATTTAAGATCTCGCAAGATTCAGCCGCGAGATCTTTTTCCATTGGCCAGGCTGACCGGAAGAGGCGGGACTTCCGGTCTGCCTAGCCAATCACGCGTCATTGCCCTTTTTTGGGCAGACGCAACAAAGGCCCCCTCCCAACTCGTCGGGGGGGGGTCTTTCTGCTTGCAATGCCACAGTCCATTAAGTCCAGTAATGTATCAGAAAGTAAGCACCCTATCTTTCATCTTTATGTGGGATCTCTCTCTCTTTTCTCTTACTGAAATCTGTGTTACTGTCTTTTAAAAATATTGATATAACAAATGCCAAAACTTGCCAGGAAGAACACTTGCCAAAAAAAAAAGTGAAAACATCACAATGAAAACTTATCATATGTATTATGAATATCTCTAGATAGATAGATGGATAGATAGATAGATACATAGACAGATGTTGTGTGCCTTCAAGTAGTTTCCAACACATGGCAGCCCTAAGGTGACCCTATTATGGGGTTTTTAGGGGCTGGGAAGGTGTGATTTGCCCAAAGTCACCCAGTGGGTTTCCACGGCTGAGCGGGGAATCAGTCACTCACTCATGCCATGCCTCAACATCTGTTTGAAATCACCTCCAAGCAGGGAATCAAACCCCAATCTCCAGTGTTCTAGTCCTATGTTCAAATGACAACACAACACTCGCTCTCATATATATATATATATATATATATATGGAGGTAGTTGTAATATTTTAATATATGAATAATAAAGTAACACTGTGGTATATCATAGGCATTTAAAACATTATTTCTGCATATATTCTTTTATCTTCTGTAATTAAAATTTCCCCACCAAAAAACCTTCAACAATATATATTTCTTTTCTTAGAAGTTCTATAATCTATGCAACAAAATAACGTTTCTATCACATAATTTTCCTTTTTTATTTTAAAAACAATAAAAAATATATAGCATACATAAGTATACAAACATAATAGGAAAAAAGACAACTAACTATAAAAGTACTAACATTAAAATAACTTTCCTTCCTTTATCATGAATATTACTTTGTATATATATTTGACTTTCAGTATCTTTACAAAATCTTTACTATCTTCGAGTAAGTTTCTCTATGTCTTTTTACATTATTTTCTAACTCAATTCAGCTCATCTTATTCAGGGTCACACCTTGATCGTAATCACTGATCTTCCCTTTTTCTCATTGTCTGAGACAGTGTTACTATCTCTCATCCAAATTTACATATTTCCCCTTTTTATATCTTTTGATTAACACATAATTCCTTTCTTATTTCCTATTTCTTTCTGACAAATATTGAGTGATTGGCAACCAATCTCTTTCATATTTATCATTTGTTTGATCTTTTAACATACAAATAAGTTTGTCTAGTTCAATAGTATCATATAATTTGAGTTGCCATTCATTTAATGAAGGTTCTTCCGTATTTTTCCATTTCTTAGCCAGCACCGATCCTGCTGCATAAAGTATATAGAAGATAACTTTTCCAAATTTTCTCTCAGTTTCCTCATCAACCATTCCTAATAAATATGTGGATGGATCCAAATTCATATTTGTATCTATAATCTTTTCTATTTCGTTGTGAATTTGTGTCCAAAAATTCTTTGCTCTTTTACAGTCCCACCACATGTGCATAGAAGTCCCTTTTTCTTCTTTACAGTTCCAACATACATTGTTATTGGTTTTATATATTTTTGATAATTTTTCCAGGGTTAAGTACCATCTGTACTGTATTTTGTAGTAACTTTTTTTAATATCATAGTTTAAGGTATATTTTAATCTTTTTTCCTAATTTTTTTCACAATTTTCTAGCATTATGGGTCTTCTCAAATCCTGTGCCCAGTTAATCATATATTGTTTTATCGTTTCTTCTTCCATATTTCTTTCCAACAGCAGTTTATATAATTTTGAGACCGTATGTTGTGTTTCATGAGTCATTAATTTTTCAAACTAGATTTCATCTTTTTCTATTTGATTTAGCTTTTTGTCCATTTTAAATCTTTCCACCATTTGTCTATAAAGAAACCAATTACATTTTAGATTTACATTAGTAACTCCTCCATTGTCTTCATTCCATATTCCCCTGTCTCCATTATTAAAAGATCATTATAAGTAATCCATTCTCCTTCCTTCATCCTTTCCCTTCTGTAAAAGGTTTCATTTACCGATGTCCATCTTGGTATTTTTTGAACAAAAATTGTTTTATATTTCTTCCATACCCTTAGTAATGATTTTCCTATATAGTGGTTATTGAATTCCATATTTACCTTAACCTTGTCGTAGATCATATAAGCGTGCCATCCATATGGTAGGTCATATCCTTCCAACTGTAAAAGTCTTTCTTTCTTTAATGATATCCAGTCTTTTATCCAGTCCAGGCAGCAGGCATGGTAATATAGTTTTAAGTTTGGTATACCAAGCCCACCTCTTTCTTTGATGTCTTGCATAATTTTCATCCTAATTCTAGGTTTCTTTTTATTCCATATGAATGTAGATAGGTCCTTTTCCCAGTTCTTAAATGGCATGTCATTGGTTATTATTGGCAGGGAATGAAATAAGAACATCATCTTTGACATCACGTTCATTTTAATTGTTGTTTTTTCCCCCATCCAGGACAGATTTAATTTAGACCATCTCTGTAAGTCTGTTTTTATTTCTTGCCAGACTTTTCCATAATTATTTTTAAATAATTCTGAATTTTTAGCCATAATATAGATTCCTAGATATTTTATTTTGTTCTTTATTTCAAATCCTGAGAGTTGTTGTAGTTGTAGTTGTTCTTTTTCTTTTTTTGTCATATTCAGGACTAACATATTTGTTTTCTTTTCATTTATTTTCAGCCCCGCTAATTTACCATATTCCTCGATTGTTTTCAGGAATGGTATAATACTTTTCAATGGATTAGACAAAGTTATAGCCATATCATCTGCATATGCCTTGATTTTATATTCAATTTTTTTTATCTTAATTCCCTTTATTGATTCTTTCCCCCTAATTTTGTTATTGAGTATCTCCATAACTGTAATGAACAATAAAGGTGACAGGGGGCAACCTTGCCTTGTTCCTTTTTGTATTTGGCATTTTTCCATTTTCTCTCCATTAATTAATATTCTAGCATCCTGTTCTTTATAGATTGCCTCAATCCAGTTTAAGAAATTTGATCCTACTTCCATCTTTTTGATGGTTTCTATTAAGAAATCCCAATGGACATAATCACACACTTTTTCTGCATCAAGGAATATTAGAGCTGCTTGTTTATCTGGTCTTTTGTTATGATATTCAATAATATTAACTATATCTCTTACATTTTCTTTCATGTGCCTGTTAGGTAAAAAGCCAATTTGATCTTCATTAATCCAATTATTTAATATTTTCTTGAATCTTTTTGCCGATATTGTTGTGAACATTTTATAATTTGTATTTAATAATGAGATTGGTCTAAAATTTTTTGCTTCCTGTATAGCTTTGCTTTCTTTGGGGATTAGGGTTATGAATGATGTTTTCCACGTTTCTGGTATCTCACTCCCTTGAATGGCATTAATTGTAATTTGTAGTGGTACTGCTAACTGGTTCATAAATTTTTTATAATATAATGCAGGGAAACCGTCTGGACCTGGTGTCTTTCCAGATTTTAATTTCTCAATTGCTTGTGTTACTTCCATTACTGAAATTTTCTTATTCAGCTCATTCTTTTGTTACTCATTAATTTTCCAAAATTTTTGTTTGTCCATAAATTCTTTAATTTCTTCTTTCTTAATTTCTTTTTGGACAAATAATTCGTTAAAATATCTGTGAAATATTTTCTTTATTTCTTTTTGCTCTGTTTTCACTCCTTCTTTTATCTTCCAAGTTATCTTCTTTTCTCTATTATTTTTTAATTTCCATGCTAACCATCTTCCCAGTTTATTTGCGAAGTCAAATTGTTTTTGTTTTGCATATCTAATCTTTTTCTCTAATTCATCTGTCATCATTATTGAAATTTGTTTTTTCAGAATTTTAATTTCTTCTATCAAATCTTTATTTGTTGGGTTCTTTTTAAATTGGTTTTCTTTACTTTTAATTTCTTGTAGTAATTGTCCCATTTTTTTCTCCACATTTTTTCTTCTTCTCTACATTCTTTTGTATGAAGAAATCCTGCATTACTGCCTTTGATGTGTCCCATACTATTTAGGGTTTAACTTCTTTATTTAAGTTTTCTTGAAAAAACAATTCTATGTTTTTTCTGCTGATTTTATATTTCTTCTTCTTTTAGTAATGATTCATTTAATTGCCAATTATAATCTTTTATTTTATCTCTGATTTCCATTGTTATTGGGTTGTGGTTGGATAAAGTTTTTGGAAGAATATCCATTTTATCTATCTTGGGCACCAAAGAAGATAATGTCAGGAATATATCAATTCTAGACCATGAGCTATGTCTGTCTGAATAGAATGTATAGTCCTTTATATTGCCTTGTCTGATCCTCCATATATCCATCAATGATAAAATGTCTTTTATCTTAAAAAAAATATTTTAGGTAGTTTTCCTTGTTTCTTCTTGATTGTTTTTTTCTGACTTTCTGTCAATTTCTGGATCTATTACTCCATTCCAATCCCCAAGCATAATTGTTCATAATCATATTGAGCCATAATTTTTGTTAATTTTTGGTAGAATTTGTCTTTTTGCTCCGTTGGGGCATAGATCCTTATCATCAGTGTTTTTCCATTTTGCCAGTCTACCTCTAATCCTAAGTAATGTCATTCAGGTTGTTAAACAGTTCTTTTGCTGTTATTCTTTCATTTATATAAATTACGACTCCTTTTTTCCTTTTAGTTCCTGCTGATATAAATTCTTTACCTAGTTTACAATTAGATAAATATTTTGTTTTGTCCTTCATTATTTGAGTTTCTTGTAGGCAGTATATGTCAAATTTCAGTTTTCCTAGATAATGAAATACTTTTTTCCTTTTCTGAGGACTATTTAGTCCTTTTATATTCCACGAAAAACATTTTATATTTTTATTAACCATTTTTCTCTTTCACTTCTGTCTATCGCAGCTCTCCTTCTTCTCCTGCTTGTTCTTGGTCATTTTCTTCTCTGAGATTTTTATCCAAAGATTGTTCTTCTGTTTGTAACATCAATTGTTCATCTTCTAGTTCTTGTTCCAAGTCTTTTATGAGGTTAGATTAAATTTGCTTCTTGTACCAAATTTAATCTAACTCGCTTTTGCTTGTATCTGAAAGATAATCCTTCTGGATTCTCCCACCTGTAGTTTATGCCATTTTCTCTAAGTTTCTTCATTAAGAAATTGTATTCTTTCCTTTTCCTCAATATTAACCCTGGGATATCCTTCAAAAGTTGAACCTCCACTCCCTTTATGTTTAATCTGGTCTTAAAATGCTGCTGTAATATTTGTTCTTTCATCTCAGTTCTTACAAAGTATATGACAATATCCCTAGGGAGCTTCTTTTGCTTTGCAATCCAGGAGTTCACTCTAAACAACTTGTCTATCTCAAGTTCCATTAATCCTTTGTCTCTTCCAATAAATTCTGCCAACGTTGTAACAATAAGTTCATTTAGATTCTCATTATCCGATTCTGGCACTCCTCTTACCTTAAAAAGTTTTCCTTTTCTTTGTCCACAATTTATGGATCTTAACTTCAGTTGACAGATCTTTTTGTCCCTTGATTCAAGTCTCTCTTTCTTAGTTCTTTTCCAGCTTTCCTTTCTTTCCAAATTCGCCTACCAGCCTTCCTCTATTTAAAGATGTTAATAAGTTCTTTTTCTAGTCTCTCTCTTCTTATTTCTTCTCCCTTCTTATCTGCATCTATCTTTCTTTATCTTTTTCAGGCTGAGAGTCTTTCTATCTTTAACTTTTGCTCCACTTTCTTTGTTTCCCAGTGTCCTTTCAATCTCCACCCCAATCTCTTTCTATTAATTTCGTTCTTTACCTCTCCTCTTCTTTATAAAAGCCTCTCCACTCTGTTCAGATAAACCTGGTTTCCTCTCCTCTCTTCTTCCTCTCAGGCCCCCACTTATCTACCTTGGGGGGCAATTCCAAATCTTACTTTTTACGTCGACTGATTCTTTTTCAGTGTCCCTCAATAGTCCTCCAGACTCTTCCCCAGCTTCTTTTCCCCATGTTCCTCTCCACTCCTCATCTCCGCAACTCACCTCACCTCCTCCGTTCCCTGGATCCTGGTCTTCCTCGCGTCCTCTGTCGCTTCCCCGGTTTTTTCTCTGTACTTTTCTCCACTTCTTGCCTCGCCGCCTCCGCTCATAGGTCTTCAGTCTTCTTCGCATCCTCTGTTTCTTCCCTGGTCTTTTCTCTGCATTCCTCTCTGCTTCTTGCCTCATTGCCTCCACTCTCAAGTCTTCAGTCTTCCTCGCATACTCCATCTCTTCCCTGGTCTCTTCCCAGTCTCCCCTCCACTCTCTGCCACTTTGATCTTTCCTTGTCTCCAAACTCTGCAATGATTATTCTTTTCACCCTTTTTCCTCTGATGTTTCACTGTCTTCCGTCTTAGCTTTGATTCAACCAAATGACCTTTAATTAGGTCTTTAGGGTTCAGTCTCTTTGTTTGTTAAAGTTAGTGTGTAAATCTTGATGAAAGTTAATGTTTCATGAATAAAGGTTTTTAATATTGCTGCTAATTTTAGTTCGAATAGTTTAGTTGGTGGTGTCTGTGAACCATGCACTGGCGGCACAGAAGCAGCTGTGTATAGTTCTTCAGTCCCCTCAGTCCCTTACCAGCCAACAGTTTAGTTGTTCCTTTGTTGTCCAGGATGGGATTCAGGCCACAAACCAAGATGCCAACTCTGCTCACACATTTAACCAGGAAATGTCATCATAAGACCTAATGGCATCACCCACAATATTAGGGGGATCTTCACGTGCTCATCCTCTAATATGATTTACACCAACTATGTCATCAATGCCCATCAGCACTCTACATCAGACAAACAGGCCATACATACTGATTCTACAGGCTAACACAGCTATATCTGAATTCTATATCAAAGACTGGTAAAGTTTGTGTGGCATAAGCTTTTGTGAACTACTACCTATGTCATCCAATAGAAGTGGGCTGACATCCAGGAAAGCCAATCCCAAGTAAAACATTTGAACACACTGGTTGTGCTTACTTCTTTGAAATCCTGGCAGATACACACTGCTTTCTGAGGGGTGAAAGGGTGTGTCTGTGGTTTTGTGTGGTTTTCCCCCCCAACCTGGTTTGATTCCCTACTTTCTAGGAGGGAGGTGCTGTTTAGGATGATCAAAAGTCCTCCTTTCCCCAGACATGTTCTACATTTCAACCTCCTGTGCAGGAGTCTGAAAGGAATGCCAGCATGTCCTCTGTTTTGAGCCATAAAATCTGTCACGTGGCTCAACAGATTTATTACTATGTGGATGCTTCAAAGGGCTTGTTAGTTTTCCTCAAGCAGTAAACATGACCAAAATGTTTAGCCTTCAACAATACTCTCTCATGACTACAGAAAAACTGTTGCCTGTGCCAGAGAGGCCAAAGAAATGGGGAAGAAAGTGTGTTTTTTTCTAAAGGAGGGGTGGAAGTTTAGATTCAGTCAAGGATTTGTTGCTAGTAATGTACAATTTAAAGCATTTATTTGGGTCAGAGTTCTAGAATAATAATAATAATAATAATAATAATAATGTATATCCCACCCCTCTGTGGAGCAATCGGGGTGGTGTACAGCATTAAAATTACCATACAAGTGAATGAAATACAATATAAGAACAGCCTAACAATCCCGAAACCCACCCACCCCTTAGTTTTTATAGGCTACAGCAAATTCCTCCCAGAGGACCTGAGTGTGTGGGGTGGATTATACAGGATGAGGAAGTCCCAAAGATATGTTGGACCCAAGCCATTTAGGGCTTTAAAGGTAATAACCAACACCTTGTACTGTACCTGGAAACTAATGGTCAGCCAGTGAAGTGATCTTAAAACTGGCGTTATATGGTCTCCTTTCATTGTTTCTGAGACCAAACTGGCTGCCATATTCTGTACTAATTGGAGTTTCCGGACCAAGCATGAGGCTAGCCCCATGTAGAGCACATTACAGAAATCAAGACGGGAGGTTACCAGTGCATGCACCACAGTTTCAAGATCCCCAACTTCCAGGAAAGGGCGCAGCTGGCATATCAGCCGAAGCTGATAACAGGCACTCCTAACCGTCGCATTTACCTGATTTATCATCTGACGCGACGGATCCAGGAGCACCCCCAGTCTGCGAACACAGTCCTTAGAGGAGAGTGTGACCCCATCCAGGACTGGAGAATGTATCCCAATACCTGATTTCAGGGCCACTACTGTAAGTACCTTGTTTAGTCTGGATTCAGTCTCAATCTGTTTTTCCTCATCCAGTCCATTACTGCTTTAAGACAATCACTGAGAAGAGAGACACCATCTGAAGTTAAAGCTGAGGACCAAAACATGAAGAAATATATCTGGCTGTCATCAGCATACTGATAACATGCTGCCCAATGTCTCTGGATTATTTCTTCCAGCGGCTTCATATATATATATATTAAATAGCATCGGGGACAGAGTGGTGCTTTGTGGGACGCCACAATTAAGCTCTTCCCTTGTAGAGCAGCTGTCCCTGAGCATGATCCTCTGGAATCTGCCCAAGAGGAAGGAACAGAACCACTGCAATGCATCACCTCCAATTCCTAACCTTCTCAGGCGATCCAAGAGGATGTTATGATCTATTGCAGGGGTAGGCAACCTTTTTGAGCCAGGGGCCGGTGCAGCGAAGTCCTTGCTGCCGCTGGGCCGAGGGGGGGAATGGTGGCATGCGCACGCATGACCCCCCCGCGAGCTGCCGCCAACACCGCCACCACTGCGCAGCCGCCTCCGCGCATGCCGCAGCTGCCATTTTGATTTTCAAAATGGCGGCCGTGACTTGTTTGCGCATACGCAGTACACCTGCACATGCGCAAACGTGTCACGGCCGCCATTTTGAAAATCAAAATGGCAGCCGTGGTGTGTGCGGCTGCACGGACAGCAAAACGCACGGTGGCGGTGGTGTGCGGTGGCGCCGGCGTGTGGCGGCGGTGGTGGCGGCAGGGGTCTGCCTGGGCCGGTAAGTCCGGCGACCTGGGCTGGAACCGGTCTGGGGGCCGTAGGTTTCCAACCCCTGATCTATTGTATCAAAAGTTGCTGTGAGGTCCAGTAGCACCAGCAGGGTCACACTACCCCTGTCAATGTCCAGATGAAGGTCATCAGCCAAGGTGACCATAGCAGTCTCAACTCTATATCCTGTCCTAAAGCTTGTTTGAAATGGATCTAGATAATCGGTTTCTTCCAAGACAGTTTGGAGTTGAAGAGCAACTGCCCCCTCAATCACTTTGCTCAGAAAAGGTAGTAAAGATTCTGGCTTATAGTCATGTCCAGGGGGTCCACGGAAGTTTTTTTCAGAAGCGGCCTAACCACTGCTTCCTTCAATCAAGATGGAACATGACCTTCCCTAAGGGATGCATTGATAATGTCTCTCAGAAACATCCTCAAGGCATCTCCCCCCTGGATGGCCAGCCATGATGGGCAAGGATCAATAGGGCAGGTTGTTTTCCTCACTCTACCAAGGAGCTTATCCATGTCATCGGTACTCACAGATTGAAACTGAACCAGTGTAATTTCATCAATGGAGCTGCTGGACACCTCATCAATTTATTCTGTTACAACACTGGCATCTAAGTTGGCACTTATCTGAGAGATTTTATCTGCAAAGAAGTTGTTAAATGTGTCACAGCAAGCCGTTGTCGGGGTAAGTAGTGAGTTCTGCATAGGTGGAGCCTTTGTCAGTTCCCTTATCACACTAAACAGCTCTGCTGGATGGGACTCTGCAGACACAATACGTGTAGAGGAGAATGATTTCTGCGCTGCACGTATTGCCTCTCGATCGGAACAAAGGAATTTCCTATGACGAGTCTTATCAGATAAGAGTCGAGTTTTCTACCAGATGCACTCTAGTCATTGTCCACCCCACTTAATCTTCCTGAGCTCTTCTGTGTACCATGGTTTATGGTTAGAAGTGGGTTGCAAAGGATGCTTGGGAGCGATTGTGTCGATAGCCTTGGCAAGATCGGTGTTCTAGGTATTAACCAAAGCTTTGACAGAATCACTGGGGTTACCAACCATTAAACCCTCTAAGGCTTCCTGGAACCTGATTGGTTCCATTAGCCTTCGAGGGCGGACCATTCTAATGGGTCCACCACCCCAGTGGGGCAGATAGTGGTTCTTAGTTTAGCCTTGACCAGAAAATGATCCATCCATGACAATGCAGTGGTTTTAATAACCTCCACCCATCGATATTCCTGTTCTGTACTAAAGACCGCATTGAGAGTATGACCCACACAATGAGTGGGCCCGATGACCAATTGGGATAGGCCCATGTTTGTCATGGATTCCATGAACCCCCAAGCCACACCTGTTAGATTTGAGAAACTTGTCTCAAGTGGAATGTTGAAGTTGCCCAGAACTAAAAGTTCATCAGAAAATTATGGCTGAGTACATAATAGAATACAATATGTAGAGAGATCTTGTAGCACCCTTGAGATTAACTGAAATAAAGAAGTTGGCACCACGAGCTTTCATAGACTTCAGTCTACTTACTCAAATGGGGACTGCAGTCAGGAAATCAGAAGAAGACTAAGAATGGGGAGGGTAACTATGAAAGAACTAGAAAAGATTCTAAAATGTAAAGATATACAACTCAGCACAAAAGTTAGAATCATACAAGCCATTGTATTCCCTATTACCATGTATGGATGTGAGAGCTGAACAGTTAAGAAAGATGATAGGAAGAAAATCAACGTATTTGAGATGTGGTGCTGGAGAAGAGTGCTGAGGATCCCATGGACTGCCATAAGAACAAACAAATGAATCCTAGAGCAGATCAAGCCAGAAACTTCCCTGGAAGCCAAGATGACCAAACTGAGGATGTCATACTTTGGACACATCATAAGAAGGGAGGACTCTTTGAAAAAAAACAACAACAATAATGCTGGGGACGGTGGAGGGAGGTAGGAAGAGAGGAAGGCCACATGCCAGATGGATGGACTCTATTAAGGAGGTCACAGCTATGGGGTTGCAGGAATTAATCAGAGCAGTGGAAGACAGAGGGTCTTGGAGATGTCTCATCCACAGTGACTTGAGTCAAGAGTGACTTGAGGGCAGTTAACAACAACAAGAATATAGGGGAAGCAGATGAAGTCTATGAAAGCTCATGCTGCCAATGTCTTTATTTCAGTTAGTCTCAAAGGTGCTACAATGTTTGTCTATATACTGATTCTGCAGATTAACAACGATATATCTTTGAATTCTACCATCATAGAATACTGTATATATAATATAGCTGTAAATAAACCCATATTACATCAGACTCCTAAAGCATTATAAAACAGATGTCATGACAGTATGGGGTAGAAGCAGGCAATGCCAATAATAGGACAGAAAGAGGTCTATTCATAACAAAATACAGTTTATGTAATATAGCTATACAGAAACCATATGAAATTTATTTATACTAGAGTTTTTTATTTGATAATGTCCTACATGTTTTGCATGTCTTATATTTTGTGATGCCTTATCCTCTTTTGAAGTAATAAATACCAGCCACCTCGATTGATCCCAAAGGGGCGGGGTATAAATAAATTTTATTATTATTATTATTATTATTATTATTATTATTATTATTATTATTTATTATGGAGGCTCATTTCCTGGTCAAGGTTGGACTAAGAGCCACTGTTCACCCCACTGGAGCTGGAGGACCTATTAAAATGGTCCGCCCTCGGAGGCTAATGGAGCCAATTGGATTCCAGATAGCCTTGGAGGGTTCCTTGGTGGGTAGAGCCGGCGATCCTGCTGAAGCTCTGGTCAATACTTGGAACACCGATCTTACCAGGACTAACAACACGATCGCTCCCAAGCGTCCTTTCCAATCCGCTCTAAATCATCATCCTTGGCTCTCAGATGAACTTAGGAAGATGAAATGGGTTGGACAATGACTAGAGCGCACCTGGCAGAAAACTGAACTCTTATCTGACAAGACTCGCCATAGGAAATTTCTTCGTTCCTATCGAGAGTCAATACGTGCAGCACAGAAATCCTTCTCCTCTGCACATATTGCATCTGTGGAATCTCGTCCAGCAGAACTGTTTAGGGTGGTAAGGGAGCTGACACAGGCTCCACCTGTGCAGAACCCTTTACTTAACCCGACAACAGCTTTTGGTGCTTTTGGACCTCTCAACAGCTTTTGATATGATAGACCAGGGGTAGGCAACCTTTCCCCTTTAAGGGCCGAGGGACTTCAGCTCCCAGAATCCCAGGAGCTATTGGCCAACATGGGACTATTGGCCAACATGGCTGAGGCTTCTGGGAGCTGAAGTCCCTCAGCCGTTAAAGGGGAAAGGTTGCCTACCCCTGTGATAGACCATGACATCCTCTTGGAACTCCTGAGAGAGTTATGAATAGGAGGCACTGTTCTTCAGTGGTTCCATTCCTTCCTCTCAGGCAGGTTCCAGAGGGTGTCACTCGGGGACAGCTGCTCCTCAAAAATAGAGCTAAAATGTGGCATTCCACAAGGTGCCATTCTGTTCAACATCTATCTGAAGCCACTGGGGGAGATTATCAGGAGACATGGAGCGGGGTGTTATCAATATGCTGATGACACCCAAATATACTGCTCCATGTCTTGGTCAGCCATGATAGCAGATGGCGGTTACCCCCTCAATCAATGTCTTGAAGCAGTAATGGACTGTATGAGGAAAAACCAACTCAAGCTGAATCCAGACAAAATGGAGGTACTTAATGGTAGGGGGCCCCAAACCAGGTATTGGGTTGCAACCTTCAGTCTTAGGCAGGATCACACTCTCCGCTAAGGTCTGTGTTCGCAGTCTGGGGGTGTTCCTAGACTCGTCACTTCACATGACAGAACAGGTGAATGTGACAGTCAAGAACACCTGTTATCAGCTTCGGCTGATACGCCAGCTCTACCCTTTCTTGGAAGTAAGGGACCTAGAAACTGTAGTACATGCACTGGTAACCTCACGACTTGACTTCTGCAATGTGCTTTACATGGGGCTACCCTTATACCTAACTCAGAAACTATAATTAATACAAAATATGGCAGCCAGGTTGATCATCGGAACATCAAGGAGTGATCATATCACACCCATTCTGAAATCTCTTCACTGGCTGCCTATTGGTTTCCAAGCATAGTACAAGGTGTTGACCTTTGAAGCCCTACATCAGGTGTAGGCAACCTTTCCCCTTTAAGGGCCGAGGGACTTCAGCTCCTAGAAGCCTCAGCCATGTTGGCCAATAGTCCCATGTTGGCCAATAGGTCCTGGGATTCTGGGAGCTGAAGTCCCTCGGCCCTTAAAGGGGAAAGGTTGCCTACCCCTGCCCTACATGGCCTGGGCCCAACTTACCTAGGAGATCGCCTTCTTCCTTATAATCCACCCTGCACCCTCAGGTCCTCTGGGAGGAAGCTACTCCAACCGTTAAAAACCAGATTAGCGGCAACCTCCCAGGGGACATTTTCTGCTACAGCCCCTAGACTCTGGAATGCCTTGCTGGAAGAGATCCGGCAGATAACCAGTTTAGATGGCTTTAAAAACGCCATCAAGATGGATCTCTTCTGGCAAGCTTATTTGGAATAGACTACCTGGTCCCCCTCCCGTTAGATACCCCTCTCATCTTCTTACTGTGCCCAAGAGAGTTTAATGTTGAACATTTTAATGTTTTAAACCTATGTTGAAATTTATGATTTTAACTGATATGTCTATTTAATATATTTTTAATAGGGGGTATTGTTATTTGTAACATTGTTTTATTGTTTATTTTGAGGTAATTTTACTCAATTTATCTTAGTTGTAAGCCGCCTTGACTGCTCTGCAAAAGGTGGGGTATAAATAAAGATGATGATGATGATGACCCTGGTGCTGCTTCCCTCCCACCCAGAAATATTTTATGAGAATCACTGGGGAGGTAGCTGCTGATATCTCTGGTTGGTTTCTTGGAGGCAGAAGGTGAGCAAGCAATTGTTTGGCTAGGTGGCACTATTTTCCCACAGCTTCTAAGGAAGACAGAGAATGCTCAGCGAACTGAAGGTGTGTGTTTGTTTATGGATGTGCAGGCACATATTCTCTTGCTTTTCCTCTGGATAGGTGGTGCAAATTGCTCCTTCCCAGGAGGGGAGAAAAGGGAAGAGGTTCCTTCAACAGTAGATTTGGAGGAAGGGGGGCGGGAGAACACCTTTTTATGTCTTAGGGAGGCAATCTCACTATTATCATGTGATTTTTTTCTATATTTGGGGATGAATGTGGTCTGTGCATGCACAGGAGCTCTCTCACTTTGCAGGAGGGACTTTTCCCCAGGAGGGACTGTATGCACATGTTGAGAGAATGTGTATGTTTGCAGAGGGCTCCTTTCTCCTGGTTTTTCACCTTTCCCTGTTTTTTGCAGGGTGAAGGGAGGAGGGGGAAAGTATTGTAGAGATTCAGGTTTCTTAACACTGAGCTAATTTCATGTTTTGCTATGCAGAGATACAGCTGTAACCCCAAAATCAAAGATAAATTGTCTATGTGTGGATATAGATCCACTCATTTCTTTTAACTTCTTTCTAGTAGGGGAGAAGGAATGGGCTCCTCAACAGCAGATTTATTTATCAGAATAGGGAGCCACATGCTAGATTGATGGACTTTATTAAAGAGTCCATGAATAATGGTTTGCAGGAGCTGAGCAGAATAGTAGAGGATGGGGGGGGGGGCTGGAGATGTCTCATCCATTGGGTCACTATGGGTTGAGATCAATGCGAAGGCAGTTAAGAACAACAACAATTGATAACAAGGGAACAATTAGAAGATCAGAATTTCCTAGCTACCACCCACATGCTCTATCTGCCCTCTGCCTTCTTTTCCCTGCTTTTCCCTGCTCCTACTTGTATAAGCATTTAACACAAAGATATGCAAAGCAAGTTTTTATTCTAAATAGGAAGTATTACATCAGATTCCTAAAGTGTTATAAAACAGATGTCATAACAATTTCGGGTAAGAGCAGGCAATGCAAATAATAGCACACAAACAGGTCTATTCATGCAACTAACCACTAGTACTTTGAGAGAACCAAAACATTTGGAAAAGTTTGTGAAAGTTCAGATGCTGTAGATTACAGGAACAAAGGGAACTTTTCCAAGGAGTAATATGAATAGCTATATCAATTTAACATCAAACAATGAGGTACAGTTTTTGTTTTTTAAATGGAAGCATTTATCCCTATGCCAAAATATATATCTGTCTGTGGATTTGCCCAGTGATACACATGATGTTTTTCCTCAAAATGACTTCTGAAACAGCCATGAAAATTTCAGTTTACATTGTCCATGCAGCGACCCTGTTACAGGTGGGGTAACTGTACATAGCAAATGTTCAGCCAAACAGAAGCCAAATGCAAGATGCTAGAAAGTCAGTGTTGATATTTCATTATCAGCATGGCTCCATGCTATGGGATGCTAGGATTTGTAATTTTATGAGATATTTAGCCTTCTTTGTCAGAGCGCTCTGGTTCCACCACAAATTACAAATCCCAAAAGTCCATTGGATGGTGTCAGATTTAGCAAAATCAGAACTCTGTGAAGTAAGTAAACCAGCCAATAGCAGCAATCAGGAGTTTATTGAATACACAAAGTCAGTATTTCACAGCACTGCGTTTAAGCCAGAACTGCCCCCCCCCCCCAACATCACAGCCCCTAATTAAAACCACTCAAATCTTCACTCCACCCCCTAGACATTTAGGCACGCAAACCCATCTCCACCTACAATTCCCACAGTTTCGTTTCCCCAGCTCCTTCACCCCCCTTAGCTCATCCCTTACCAACAGCTCCAAGGAGTACCATCCTCCCTTCCAGTTCTCAACATTCCAAAGAGCCCCTCATCAAAACAACCCAGCAGCCGCACACCACCCATCCTCCCAGATCTTCCAGCACCTTCCAGTCTATTCTCATTATCCATCATCCCCAACACTAATCTGGCAGAACCTGAAACCAGGTTCTGACAGATGGAGCCATGGCACTTACAGAGGCATAAAACTACATTAATTCTGCAATGTGGCAGCAGTCTAAGATGAATACCAGGAGTTTGAGAAATCTGGGGCTTGTGTGGTGAGGTTATGACAGACAATAGCAAAGAAATAAATAAGAAAATATCAAGTAAGATTGTACAAATCTGTTTGAAGATTGCCCATTTTTTTGGGGGGGGGGGATGCACCAGTGCCATCTATAATGGCCTAGAAAGGGTCAGAAATATCATGAAATTGCTATCCCCACATATCTTAGTGGGTGTGGAGACATTTTTTCCCAATAAAAAAGTAAACAAAGGGGACTGGAAAGTGATGGTGTAGGCCTCATATGTCTCATGGAGGGTCAATGTGGGTACATGAATCTCAGTCCCTACCCCATAAAGCATGATCTGTCCCATCTGGATATCATCACCTCTACATAACTTTCACTAACAAAGGTATGTCTTTTCTTCCTAGGATTCAAATTTTGTTACATTGTATAATAAAAAACTGAAATGTATCCTACACAAGAATCCAAGATAGGAATTCTGTTTTGAGTGCAGATTTAGCTTACTTTTCCAGCCATCTCATTAGCGGTTGAACTTGTATCTTATGGTATGGGTTTTTCAATATATATATATATGTAATTTGACAGGAAAGCCTCCATATATGGGAAGAGCTAGCAACTTAAATCACTCAAACAGATACCTCAGCAGCCTTGCAAATGATGATACAGACCACTATTTTGAGAGAAAAAATGGTTTCCTACTGTTGTGGAAATTTCTACACATAGTAAACAGCTTTGTCAGTGTTCCACTCAATATTGATATTGTGCTGGGTGATTCTTTCTCCCCTTGAAGCCTTCTGCTCACATTCGCTCAAATCCTGCACATTCATGCTGATGACCTCTCTGACTGAGTCTATCCATCTAGTGTGTGGCCTTCTTCTTTTCCTATTTCCCTCCACCTTTCCTAGAATTATTGTCTTTTTAATGAGTTATGCCTTTCCCCTTTAAGGGCCGAGGGACTTCAGTTCCCAGAATCCCAGGAGCTATTGGCCAACATGGGGCTATTGGCCAACATGGCTGAGGCTTCTGGGAGCTGAAGTCCCTCGGCCCTTAAAGGGGAAAGGTTGCCTAACCCTGTGATAGAGATATATAAAATCAATCATGGCTTGGAAACTGAATCTTTTTTCCTCCCTTTCTAATGATACACGGTCGGCCATTTAAGCTATTATCCAATTAATCTAAATCAAATTAAATTCCAAGAGAACTGAGGCAAATAAACAGAAATATTTCTCCAGATTTTATTTATTTATTTATTTATTTATTTATTTAATATGCCACCTTTATCCTACAAATGAACCCAAGGCAGCTCACAGATAAGTTAAACAATGGATATTGTTACCACAGTATGTGATGATTGCTGCTTTGGTGCACCACTCCACAGTTTAGAGAGGACAATTTACAAACCAGTGCATTCTTCCTTACTTTCTTATATAAACTTCCATTTATATACACAAACACATGTAATGATAATGAAGATGATTAAAATTTTATATTACTAGTTTTTAAAATACCAAAAGACTCCTTGCATTTCCAAAAATAAGAAGAAATTATTTACAAGAAATCCTTTAATCTAGATACAATACACTTAGCAGCGTGCAAGTAAAATTCTTTCACATTTACTGTTCCTGGAAATTCTGCACTTTATTTGAGTCCTGTCACCTCCCTCTGACTGTAATACTGTTTCTTCTGAAGTTGTTTTTCCCCCCCCCTGTATTCCGTTTTCTCCCAGTCACTCCCAGGAGTTTATCACACAGAGAATAATTGGAAGTTTAAATTGTTATTAACTCACAATTATGCAAATGGTTTTCACACGTAAAGCACTATTATCCTGTGCAGAATTTGAGATTACCCTGCACTTGCATGCAAGTACGCAAATGGTTTTCACATGATGGGACCAAATGTGCCTCCATCCCGATAATTATTAAAGTGCGCGCATTCTGCAAAAGTGAGCAAATGCTCCTCTGAATGGAGTGCTATTTTAGCGCTTCTTTTTAGAGGTGCCATAAGCGTGGATTGGGGCCGAGGCATGGGGCAGCCTCGGTCCCAATCCATGGCTTCTCGGGACGGTCCATGGCCGCCTGTCTGTAGAGGCCATTATTTCTTTATTGGAAGATACATGGGGGCTGGAAATTAAAAATGGAATAGTTTGTTTTTCCTGCTCATGCACTTTCTGCTGTGTTCACTTTGCTGGTGAGATGAAATCAATCTCCTATTTTCCTGAGCTTTCTAATGGAATGAAAAATTTGATCACCTTTTGGAATCAATGTGATATTTGCATTTCTCCATTTTTCTGGGATTCCATTATTTTTAACATCATTTAACATCCTTTGTAATGGTATTTTTTTTATCTCCTCACAGAATTTCGTATAATACCAGGCCATATATCCATCTAGTCCTGGTGCTTTGTTTATTTTTAATTTCTTTACTGCCTCTTCTATTTCATCAGTAGTAAAAGCAGCATTCAAAATTATCTGATGCTCTTCTTTCACCTGTTGAATTTCTTGTTTATCCAGGTAATCTCTTATTGCATCCAAATCTATGCTGTCCTTACTATATAAATTTGAATAAAACTTCAAGAAAGCCTTTTCAATTTCCTCTAGTTTATTCACTAAGATTCCTTCTTCTTTAATACTTGTTATTAATCTTTTCTTTTTCTTTTCATAGCCTATTTGCCAGCCACTTTCCTGATTTGTTTACATTTTCAAAATGTCATTTTTTTATATATTTCATCTTCCTTTCAATTTCTGTTATTAGCATCTTGTTTATTTGTTGTGTAAGCCATTTAAAATGTTTGTTTTTCCTGTCATTTGTAGGTTCCTGACCTAATTCTAGTTCTGCTTTCAACATTTCTTTTTCCAATTTCTCTAAATCCCTTTTATGTTTATGTTTTAATTCTGCTCGTCTTTGTATTAAGATCCCTTTCATATAGGCCTTTCTTGCATCCCAAACTGATTTCATTGTGACATCTTCTATTATCCACAAAAATGTCTCAATTTATTTTTTGCTTGTTTGAGAAGTTTTTTTTGTCATTTAATAAAGATCCATTTAGCCTCCAATTGAATTGTTTTTATCTTAATCCTATTGTGAGAAGAATGAAATTATGATCAGAAATTAGTTTTGGTAAGATTACCCATTTTCTTAATTTTTGATATAAGTGAATTTGAAAGAAGGTCCATATCTATTCTTGATGTGGAATTATGACACTCTGAGTAAAATGCATGGCCCTTTTCCCCCGGCTATAATCTTCTCCATGCATCAATCAGATTCATCTCTTCTTTTAATTTTTTTTTTTAAAAAAAAGGAATTGGGAAGTTTTCCTTGGTTCTTCTTGATTTTTTTATTTGATGTCCTATCTCTGTTGGGATCGATGACCCCATTCCAATCTCCCCAAAATAATAATATTCTCATAGTCCAACTTGCTAAGTTCCTCATTGATTACCTTGAAAAATTTTTGTTTACCTTCCTGTGGTGCATATATGCCCAATACCAAATATTTCACCTCTCTAATTTTGACTTCAATGCCAATATAATGACCATCTTCATCTTTACGTATCTCAGTCACTGAATATTTATTCTGGACATAAAGTACCACTCCGCTTTTCCTTTTAATATTCAATACCATGTAGAATTGACTTAGTTTTGGATTATTTAAGTATTTTGAGTCACTTTCATTTATTTTCACCTCTTGTAAACATACTATATCCAGTTTCTTTTTATTCAAATAATGAATTTTTTTTTGTATTTTGAATTTAATCCTTTTACATTCCAAGTTCCAATTTTCAACTCCACTTTATAATATTTCATGGATAACACAAATAAAAAGTTAATCATAACTTTATTTAGAAGAAGAAAATAATATCCATAACTGTTTATGATAGGGGATATTGTCAAGAAATTTACAAATATGAATATTTGTTGAATATTTTACACAACTCTAAATACAAGTATACATTATTTTAACACATTACTCACAAAGATATGAATATTTTAATTAGACATTTGGCTAATGAGACAGGCCAGTGCATAAGATATATGAAAGCTAGTTCTCTTTGTGATGTTTCTGAAATCGTTCTGAAAGAGCTCTTAAAATATGTCCTGGTATTTGTTGATGTTTATCACGGAGATTTTCAATAGCAATCTTTGTCTGTTAAAAAAAAAAAAAGGAAAGGAAAATATAACATTATAAACATTTTAAAAAGCCCACAGAGATATCACATACAAAATTATGAGGTAAGCAGTGCTAAAATCAGCATGTACAAGGACTAAATGTGATTAGATTATCTGATTTCAGAATAATTTTATTCTATAGGTAGAGCAAAATGCAAGGGTATACAGATAAGCCCCAGTGAAGCAGATAGCCTTTGAAATTTATAAAGTGTGGGTCCTTTATGCATCATGATTGTTTTAGCTAGTATTTTTGGGCACATCATGAGAAGGCATAAATAATAATAATAATAATAATAATAATACTAATAATAATTTATACCCCACCTCTCTGTTAAAACAATCAGGGCAGCTTATAGCAATTAAAAATATATCAATGCAATCTAAAAAACCGAACCCCCACCCTCCCCCATAAAAACGTATTAAACTAACATCCATTAAAACCAACTAAATCATAAATAACATACAATAAACAATGAAAATAAGTAAACAATAAAAAGAATCAAACAGTGGCAATCAGAGACACAAAGGGCAAGGGTATAGCTCCTAAGGCCAGGATCAATCAGGAAAGGCCTGCCAAAAGAGATCCATCTTTACCGCCTTTTTAAAGCTACTCAGGCTCTTAATCTGATGGGTCTCATCCAGCAGGCAGTTCCATAATCTGGGGGCATTACTCATTAGAAAAGACAATAATGCTATGAAAGGCGGAAGGCAGTAGAAATAGAGAGAGATCACATACCAGATGGATAGACTCAATTAGGGAGATTATGGGCATGAATCTACAAGACCTAAACAGAGCTGTGGAGGATAGGGGGGCTTGGAGATGTCTCATCCACAGGGCTGCCATGAGTTGGGGATGACTCAAGGGTAGCAAACAACAAATAACAATGCCTTAAAAAAAAAAAAGCAGATGTGAAAATGAGCAGGGATCATTTTCCCCAGATGTTTGTGTGTGTGCATGTGTATATGCAAACAGATTGTGAATAATGGTGGCACGTTATGGTGTAATGAAAGTTTTCCTACACAGACACAGTATCTGACATTTTTTAAGAACTTGTTTTTGTTAGTATAAGCTTGAGAAATCAAAAAGTGCTGAACAGAACTGATCTGTTTTTACTGAAGCAATTCAAGATGTCAGGAAGTGTTAAGGAAATCCAGATGAAGTGTCAGGAAATCCAGATGAAGATAATCCTAGAAAGACAGTAATAACATTTTTGAGTAGAAAAATTATGTCTTCTGCTCAGAAATGCTATTTTTGTGTGTGCATGTGTGTGCACACACACAAACAAAATACTGTTTTTTGCATAGGAAACTATTTCATGATTTTAAAAATTATTATTCAGGGAAACTGCACAACAAGATAGAAACATCTTGTCTTTGCATTTGTCCCCAGTTTCCCACAGTGGCTACATTTCCAGCATGAAATCCAAATGTTCTTCCATCACCAGCCCTTAATCTTAATTCCAGCTTGCTGTTTAAATCTGCATTTTTGTTTTGTTTTTCAAAATGGCCTATGTACCTCCTGCTGTGTCTTCATTCCAATGCAAATATTTATGTATTTGAATTATATCCCATCTTTCTCTCATACATATGGGACACGTAAAAACAAAAACATCATGTCAAAAAACAATTAAGCAAATGTTATTATTAAAATGCAAAAGAAATAAAAGCTATTAAAGCTTAAAGTCCATAAGAACAAATGTACTACTCTTCTTACAACTGAAAAGGAAATGCTGCTAGCCCATTTTTCCTATGCTATTATTACTTCAGGAAATCATCAACAACAAATGGAGTGATGTAGAGGAGAAGAGAGATCTACAAATGATCAATAAATTTATTTGGACCAACTATTCACATCATATATTTTTTCTTTAGTCTAGATGGTACAAAATAATAACAATAGTAGGGGTACCAAAGAGGTACAGCAACATGGCCATGCACTAGCTTCTATCTGTGAGTATTCTGCTGCAGTGAAGTGCTCCACATGGTAATCGCTGGGTAGAGGAGTGGGACCCCAGTGCTTGCCCCCTGGAGTACAGGGAAGATTCATGTGGGCACAGGGAATATCCATGAAGATCCCAAAATCTCTTCTTGGTGGCCAAATTGTCACATTTATGGCAAGCAATTGTAAGTGGAAAGGTGAGACCAGAGAAAACACTGTGCCTGCTCTTAAAGGGCAAGCAAGAAGCTTCATCTTTAAAAGGAGAAAATAAAGCTTGAGAGTCAACTTCAAAGAAGGTTTAGACATGATGATGAGATCTATACTTCTAGCAAAGGTACTTCCCTATGTGAAAACTGAAAACATGAGTAAACTGGCATGGAAAATATTCTGCAGATACTGTGGACTGCTAAAAGAAAGACAAATAAATGGGTCCTAGAACAAATTAAGCCTGAACAGAAGCCAAGATGACTAAGCTGAGGCTACCATACTTGTGCAAGTGCACATACAGTCAGCCCTCCATATCAATGGAATTTTTTTTATCCATGGATTCAAGCATCTGTGGCTTGAATATATACATATATATATTTCATAAAGGAAACCTTGATTTTATATATTTTATATAAGGGACACCATTTTACTACACCATTATATTTAATGGAAATTGAGCATCCATGGATTTTGGTATCCATGGGGTGTGTGTGTCCTAGAACCAAACCCCAGCAGACACCAAGGGCCCCTGTACTGAATGTCCATTCCTGAACAAGGAGAATATAAATAAGTATGCAGAACATAACAAATTGATTTTATGTTTATATTTTCATGAGCAGTTTCACTTACTTTTTCTGCTAGCTCTTGTGCAGTTGTATTCGGATCATATGGGATGGGTTCACCAATATATGTACATAATTTGACAGGTAAATATCCAGTAACAGGGGGGAAAAGCCATCGAGTTTTTTCATATAGCCATCTGATAAATCCTGTGGAGGAAATGACATAATTTCAGATTTAGCTAATGCTGCATGTTATCAGACTGGAAACTGTCTGGCATCTTGAATTTTAAGAGTGGCAAGAATCCAACCCATGAAATGAGAATTAAATAATAGAAGGGGCAGATTACATATGGTATTAAACACATCATCCTGCCCTGGGTGCTCATTTCCCTTATCCCATATAGCCGGGATGTATATGATCTGTATTAATTATTGGTAGTTATAGAGCTCAAAAACTCCTCTCCCTACTTTAGTCTTAACAGATCCAACCTGAATGAGAAAAAGCTTCAACTGAAGTGAATGGGAAGTTTTCTTTCTGTCCAAATAGCCAGTATATCATACCCAAGTATAGACAGGATCTACAGTACTGTCATAGCACCAAATATTTCCTTCTCACAAATCAGTATCACCATCCGGATTAAGGACCTGTGTTGACTGTTTTTGAGGCAAAAATCCTGTATTTAAGGGCAAAATTGCACATGCCATGCTTAGGCCTAACCCAATTTGATCTTAGAAGCCAAGTAAGATCAGTATTTGAATGGGGGACTGACAAGGAAAACCAGGTGCTATTGGCTGTATTTAAAAGGAATATAGGAGTAATCAAGAGGAGTACTCAAAGGAGTAATCCTTGCCTAAGAACAACTAGAACAAAGCCCCCAGGGAAACTGAATATATTCCCAACATTATATAAAGACAGATATTATAGGCCAGATTAATGATTTGTGATGAACTTTTAAATAAGCAATAAATGTCACCTTTAGAACCCCTAATAATATTGTCATGGCACTGGATAAATTATAGACAGCTAGTCTATAGCATGCACATCCCAATAGCTAGGTAAGAGAGAGAAACATCCACAGTTCTGAAATAAAGAGGTATATGTTCTTTCTCTGTACCATTATTGTTACATTTTTTCCTGCTTTCAACTTTTTCATTCTATCTTTCAGGCATATCCAAAACATTGTGGTTCCTGGCAATAGAGCCAGAACAACTAAAAGCTCTCATGGTATGTCTCCCTGATTAAGGTCTGAGCTTTGTCCTGTATTTACTCATTCCTCCCAACTTCTACTGAAGGCCCAGAAGTTAAAGGGGAAGAGGGAATCATGAAATCACACACACGTACATTGTTGTATTAAAAAACAAGGATATAACTTCATTGGTAATAGCTGTTAGATCCTTTGTGCAGCATAGCACCTAGATCCAAGCAGGCCATTTGTCTGCCATCTGATGAAGCCCCTCTTCCAATCTGCCTGTTGGGAAGAACTGTTTTATGACAGGCTGTGGGGAGTCCACATGGGCATGGGCCACTATGTGAGACTCCCCCATCCACCTTGGAGTTAAATATTTTCTAGGGTTGTCTCTGATTAATTCCATCCCCAAGATCTTTAATACAATGCTATAAGCAGGAAGCATGCAGCTCACCCAATGATCTGACCAATACCAAAACCTCCATCTAATGTGTTGTGACAGGAAAAATCTGAATGATACAGCCAATGAAATACTACAAGATTGGGTTCACTCCCAAGAAAACATAAACAATTCAACATCACCAAAAATTCAACATCTCTTCCACCAGGGAGGGAGCTGAGAAAGACTGGAGTAAAATGAATTGAGAATAGCTTGGTGGGAAATGTTTTTAAACTTCCCAGGCATATTACAGTGGAGACTGCAGGAGTTCACCTTGTTCAGGGAGGTTCTTCCTTCAAGTCTTCCATCTTGCTCTCTGATTAGCTGGGCTCTGTGTAGGACTCAGATAATCATGCTAAGTGTCTGAAAGCTTAGATTTAAGACAGAGGGGCTGCACTTCCAGGTCTTTTATCCCAAAGTACCATGTGGTAAGATATAGTCAAGGAAATCCTGAGTGTTGAGTCTGCTTAGAAGGCTATTTCAGGATCAACTATGTTGAAAGTGCAATTAATATCTAATTAGACAATATTGCACTGTCCATACACACATATTTCCATGAACAGACATGCAAAAGGTAAATGAGGATTATCAAGCAAATTGTGAAAATAATCTTAAGGAAAACATGAAGAAAACACAAGAAGGAATTTAAGAAATCAAGCTCACGTATATTTCCAATTGGTCTGTTAACTTCACGAATATTTCGTGTAAACATGGGAATGATGGGCTAAAAGGATGAAAGAATGGTTGAGAAATGAGTTTCACCATAGCAATTATTTTGTTATTAAGGCCTACCTAACAGTTAGCACTGTAATTACAAGTAGTCCATAAATGAAGAATTTGGCATTGTAATTCCTAATAAAGATTATTGCTGTGAATAAACTTTTCACTCACTCACTCACCTGGTTGGAAAACCAACCAGGGTCAGGGGCTTTCCCAGCAGACAATATCCTTGTTTGCATATCCTCCCACCCTGAAGCCATACCATTAACAACAGAACAATACCTATTCAACACAGAACAATACACAGTTTACATGGGAATCACTCCTCCCTACCCAGGGTCTCACAGTATATATAGATCCACTCTCTTCCATTCCAGTATTCTCTGAAGATGCCAGCCACAGATGCTGGTGAAACGTCAGAAAGAAACTCTTCTAGAACATGGCCACACAGCCCGAAAAACCCACAAAAAACTATTTTCACTCACTGTCTTAAGTGTACAGAAAAAGTGAACAAATGAACAAACAAAAGAAAATACAGCAAATAAAAAGAAGAAAAGAATCAGATTTTTAGAATGGCGTTGAGTTCAAGGAAATATCTTATTTTAATGGATATTATACAATATTTTAAATGCTGTGGCAAAAAATTGATTCATTTCCTCCTTAGGCATCCATAGTGCTAAACTATACAGACTGCCAGAAATAATCCAGCTTGAGACCATTTTAACTGTCCAGGCTCAGTGCTAGGGAATCATGGGAACTGTAGTTTATTATGGCACAAGAGCTCTCTGACAGAGAAGGCTCAATGTCCCAGAAAAAACTACAATTCACATGATTCCCTAGCATTGAGCCAGGACAGTTAAAGTGGTCTCAAGCTGGATTATTTCTGGCAGTCTATACAGGCATTGCTCAAGCTATAGGCTCAATGGGAACTGTTATGTTAGTTCTATTAATTTATTGAGGCTACTTTAGTTTGGACTAAAAATTGCTATGGCTGAAATCTGGTTAATATACTATGCAGCTGTAACTCCTATGAATTATTTCTTTGGCCCACTGGATGAGGAAACCCTAAAGGAGAGGCTATTTTTCCTACTTCAATTCAGAAAGAGAGGGAGAGCTAGAGAGGATAAGAGCTGCCGCCGCCAAGGCTAATGATTAGCACTTCTCACCTTGAATAAGTTAGTAGGTTTTTCAATTATGCATTTAGGAGGGCACAAAAAGTTAAAATTCCTCAGTGGAATTTCTATTAAGCATTTGTATCTTCTATGTATTTATTTTGTATTTTTTATTTAGGGCTTTAAGATTTGTATCAGAGGTTGTTGTGCTACCAAGCAGCAGATATAGAACAGGCCTACAATCAAGTTCTGCATTGGCACCTCATTGGGATGAATGGAACTTCTGGAATTATTGATGTGTATTCAGTTGTGTTGTTATTTCCCTGTAGCCTTAAACTGTGGTAAGTGTTTGCAATATTCATCAATGAACCTTGAAAGAGGTACACTGCCACAACAATGCTGCTCGTGGCAAGAAGAAAAAGTCTGCATTGGACGAGGAGGCAGCTTGGAGCTGGTAGATTTTCCACAGCAGAAGCAATTCCTCCTGGGGTTTGACAGCTAGGGGCAAGGCTTTCAATACAGCATTAAAGGCTAATGATACACTTGCCCTCCATCCCCAAAAAGACATGTGTCTGCAGAAGCCACACTTACATACATGTATGCCACTAACAGAATCTTGCGTTTTGTCTGCCTTCCCTCCCCACCATTGGAATTTTACTCTCCTATTTCTGAAGTAATCAAAGTACATTCACACCCCTGCACATTGCATTGTATTTCTAGCATAATTTGAAGGCAGTAAATAAATAGCACACTTACCACTTTGGCTTCTAAAGCCACTTGGGCAAAACCTGTACGGTTACCCCATATTAGTTTATAGTACTGGTCACTAAATAATGCTTCTCTCACTCCACCAGGTGCGATCCCTAATAACTGGCCTTTTTTCAGGATTTCAAGACTTTTAGCTCTATCGCCAGGAATGCAACCACACAGTTGAAAAAAAGGTGTTAAGCCTGTTAAAATATGCCATGAAAGGAAAAAAAAAAGACACAAGTTGCAGAATACCTGTGTACAGAATAATACTTATGAAGAAATTCTGTTTGTAAGTAATGCTATGTTCCTTGTGTTGAGAATGTTAGGAAACTTACTTGTAAACCAAGAGAAAGAATTTGGTTTCCTGTGTGCATCTGCAGAGTATCTGAATGATGCTCTGTGAGTGGCTAATTAAGAACTGCCCTGACTTAATGATATTCTTACTGTAGGGGTTTAAGAACAGAAACAAGCATCTTGTCTCAGGAGATTATTGCTCTGCTACACTCTTAAAATGGGGCTAGGTCACTTTAACTGCTCTGGCTGCTTCCTGTTGCATTCTGAAATTTGTAGCTTAGGAGGGGGCATTTAGAATATTCAGCCAGAGAGCCTTTAAGCCTCACTGAACTACAACCCCCAAAATGCAACAGGAGGCAGTCAAAGCCCTTAAAGTGACCTAGCCCTGTTTTAAGAATGTGGTGGGATAAGCTCGTCATAACCCTCTTTCTGCCACTTATCTCAGAAATCAACTGGCAGAGGAGTTTGCTGATTTAATAGTACTGTTCTAGATGAGATCAACAGAGAGAAGAGCCCAAAAGAAATAGTAAAGGGGCAGAAACCCTTCCCAAACCCAATGGCCAATATGTTAGCAGAAAAAAATGACCAAGGCAATACCTCTAGACTGGATGGAGGATCTCTGCAGGCCATATATGACCTACTGGCCAATGATTTTCTACCCCTATTTGGGGGAATCACAAACTAAGCAGATTTGATACTGTCTGTTATTTGTGTCACCCTGATAATACTGTCATATATTGCTTGTGACTAACTTAGGAGGGCTACAGATGGGTGGCTCTAGGCCACCCCAGGAAGTGGAGGATCAGGGCTGTGGCTACCACACGCCACAGCTCCAATCCTCCCTTTAGCTGCCCTGAAAAGAGTGGCAAAATGCCACTCCTTTCAGGGGCAGCAAAAGGGCACCCCAAGAGCCAGTGCATGGCTCTTTCTCACCTCTTCCGGTGCAGCACATCACGACGCTGCCCCAGGAGGACATCCTGATGCCACACGCCATGCATAATGGCGCACACCGTCAGGACATCGTCGGGCTGGGGTTGGGGTGGCAGGCATGTGGCAGCCCCTCCCGATCTCTGCCTCCAGGCTGGCTTGTTGGGCTGGTCTGTAGAGGCCCATTGTCATTTTTTCCCCTCCTCCATGATTTTAAACATATTTGCCTGATGAAGAAGCCAACAGAGCTTTGAAAGCTTGCAACAAGTATTTTGTGCATTTTGGATGGCCCCAAAAAGGTATCAGTGTTTTGTGGATTTTGGATGTGATCATATTTTATATTAGGGTTAACTTAATGCATTTTGATTGGGACCAGCAACTGGATTTTCTGTCATAACTTTCCACAATTTAAGCAATATTACAATATTGCAATTTTAAATATGGAATTACCAGTACCTGGCAGAGCATACAGGTGATTTTCAACCACAGAATGACAGACTCTTCCTCTCTGTAGAAAGAAATTAGCTACAAAAAAATTTAAGTCGTAACACAACGTTCCATGATATAAAATAATAATCCCAGGTCCTTCTGGTATATTCTCCATGCCAATAATCTCATAACCTGAAGAAAGTACAGAACACAAGAGGTAACTATTCTGTTTTAGTATAAGTTAAACAAACACATAATACAGTAATTCAAAGACATAACTGTGTTAGGGGGGAAGCAGACGAGGGCCTCTGGGATGCCGCAGGACGTTGGTGCCCCTGAAAGGAGCGCTAAATCAACACTCCTTTCAGAAGTCAGTGAAAGTGCGCCCCAAAAGCGTAGGGCGCACTTTCACTGACTTATCCACCGCAGCATGTGCGGACGCTGCGGCGGGAGGTTGACCTCGGAGCGCCGGCCGTGCGGAGGGCCGGCGGCTCCGAGGATGACCTCGGGAGGAGGAAGGGGCGCCGAGCGTGTGGCTGCCCCTCCTCTTCCCTGCCTCAGAGACGGCTCTATTAGCCATCTGCCGAGGCCCTTAGTCTAGGTCAGGGGTAGGCAACCTTTCCTCTTTAAGGGCCGAGGGACTGCAGCTCCCAGAAGCCTCAGCCATGTTGGCCAATAGTCCCATGTTGGCCAATAGCTCCTGGGATTCTGGGAGCTGAAGTCCCTCGGCCCTTAAAGGGGAAAGGTTGCCTACCCCTGGTCTAGGTTCTTGAGAGATCTCAAAAGTGCTGCATAATCCCTTTGCATAAAAACATAATACATTTATTTATTATTTAGTAGAAAATAGTGGATAGGAAACAAGCTCACAGAAGAAAGCTATATTTTAGGTCCAATCCTTTTAGGATACTAATTTGTCCTTATCTAGAAGCAGGATCTTCTCTGTGAAATGAAAAAGCCCCCCATTTGAACTATATATGGGAAACAGGTGGGAAGCTTTTTCCCACCAAGCTTTTGGATAAAGCATAATTTAAGGATATGTGCTACACCACTGGATTATTTTTGTAGTGTTCAGCCTATGTTAACTTGAATGATTTAAATATGACTCCATCTGTATTCACCCCAATCTACTATAGCAGAGGTAGAAAGACATATTCTTATCACAATTATACATCAATCTGTTCTTGATGTGCACATTATTTTTCTTCAACAAGTATAGAAAGGAAATTGATGGTAAATATGTATGAAGATAGCATGTTATTCCCCTAGAGGCACTCTTACTTTTTTCCTGTTTATTTTTAAAGTTAAAATTATATACTTTTGTGCTCACCATTATACTAGCTGAAGTATCATCCAGCATTATCTGACTCCTAGTACATCTAAATAGAGTACATTTTAAAGTGAAGTTGGACACTCCTGAAACATCTACTAGAATGTCTTGATGAGATATGGCTGCCCCTACTTTTCTTCCAGACATCCCTTCCTTTGTAATTTCACCTTGAAACTTAGTACTTCAATTTAGGAGACCGTCAAAATTGTCAAATTTTGTCTATCAAATTTTGTAGTATTTAGCACAGTGCTATTAATGAACACCTACAGATATGCAGGCATTACTTGTTTACTGTTATAGATAAGATCCATGGGTATAGTTGCCATTTGTATACATCTATATTAATTGTATATAGATGTATACAATTACTTCTATATACAATTAATATAAATGTATATTATCTATACATCTCACATCTATATTAATTAAATTACTGAAATGTTAGGCTCCTAAACAAATGCTTGGTGTTTCCGTTGTTTATCTTTATTTGGCTTTAACACAAGAATGAGGAAAATATGCCCCTAAACTTTTTTTGCATTCTTTATGCTTCCCAAATATCTTCCAGTGAAATTTGGTAGTGAATACAGTGCCCATTGTAGTTTGCCACCCAAAATCAGCAACAAACTGCATCAATATAACAAACAAGAAAGGAGACACATTTCAGTCTTATTACTGAATTTCAGTCAATTTTATGTTGCAGGTCTGGAACACTAATTTGTCTGTGGCAGCTAAAGCAACGTTGGATAAGTGGTAAGCACCACCAGCTTACTGGTTTGTTGTTCTTAATGTTATTACAATAGGAAATTGGCAAAAGGATATCATTTCCATTGGATTTCAAGACAGATATGTTGGGAATCCCCCTCCTAGTGCATCATGCTGTCTCATCAGCATTGGAATTCTAGATGACCCACCATAGGAATAGAGTAGCTCATCAGATGAGTATTAAGAAAATATTTGCTTACCATGGATTATTTTGCCAAGTGTACTCCCCATATATGAAAGTATATACCTTGGATTATCCCATATTTTGTTCAGTATGTTTTCTGGTGCATTATTAATTTTCTTGTATATATATAGAGAAAATGAAACAATGCATATTGAAATGTATACAATTAAACAGAATAACAGCGCCAAGATGGCAGGCATATAAAGTAACCACCAAACTACATAACGTAGATATTCATCCAGATAAGTGAAACTAATCCATTCTTTCATCGTTGAAGTGAACCAGGCCATGGGCTCTTGTCCTGGAGTATCAGGTATGGTTGAAGATACCATGTCCTGTGCAATGACAAAGCAAATCAAGTGAAATTTTCCTATTCATCCTTTCTCTGGAAAAACAAAATGTGCAAAGCCCATTACTTTGAACTGTCACCCAACATTCATGTTAAATTATAATTGATGATGATGATGATGATGATGATGACAAACAGCCATATGCACACTATTAACAATAGCATCTTCATTTATATACCGCTTCATACTGTGCTATGCAGTCTCTAAGTAGTTTGCAACTGCAAACTAATTGCCCCCAAAAGGAACTCTTCTGAGGAAAGATGGTTCAGGGCATCTCAAATGAGCCTATCACACAAACCTTTATCTCACAGACCATTGAGGCAACCCTAGCAGCAACAATCACAAACCTCTTGCTTTTCTTTCGGAATTCAGCTAAGATTCAAGGTTGGGAAAACAGCCTGGTCTTTGGGGGAAACTAGGAACATGCACCCCAAAAGGGGGCTTTTGTTTTACCTCCAAGTAGTTGGCAAAAGGAAGAGAGATCAGAGATTCAAAATGAAGCTGGCTAATTCTCAAGGCTTCTGCGGAGACAGGCTCTTGAAATGACCTAGCTGTTACGATGACCGGAAGCCTTCCACTTTTGATATGAAATGTAGTGAATGTTGCCCTCCATGACCCTAAATGTTCCCTAAATACACCCACCCTGAACTTGAAAGTGATAGATTATGTAGGCAATTTGGGAGTTGTGATAAAGGGGAGATTCACATGCATATCTCAGGAAGGCTAGGCAATAGATCACAGAATGTTTGGCACCCAAGTCAGAGAGTGCCCATTTACAACCCCAATTTCCACTTCAAAGACCTCCATCTTGAGTGACTCTTTGATGTAAGACACCTGGTCTTTGTCCCAGGTGAGTTTTGCCTTATATAAGATCCCAAATTTTCTTTGTTCCCCAGGCTAGTTGGGTTTTAGGCTGACTCCATGTCACTCTGACTTTGCTAGTCCCAGCTTGTTGCGCCCCCCCCCGACACTATGGAGTGGCTGAGTCCCACTTCCCAGCCATCAAACCACATCTACTTGTAGCAACCTAGCTGCTGGTAATTATAACTGCTTTTGAAGCCTCAACTCTAACTTCCCCTCAGTCCCTGGTGTATGTATGTGTGTGAGAGTATGAATTCTGTGTATGCTTGCATATAATTTCTTTAATAAAATGTAGTTAATAGAAGATTCTGCTTCTGCAATCCCTTGTCCCTGCACCTCAGTATACAATTTAGACAGATCCCCTGGGCTGCTTGTAATCCAGCCACATTTAATTGAGCTAATATTAAAAATTCCCCAGACCCCCCTGGTTACAATGCAAACACCATTTGCTTGGTCTTTCAAGTCCAAATCATTGATGATGGGATGCTTGGGACATCAATGATACCTCCAAAGTCCCCTATTCTTCTACTGCCTAATGAAGCAGCTGAGCCTTACCCTATTGTTAGGTGAATCCTCCTGGGACCTGAACTGTGTCAGTTTGTGCTCACTTGAGTAGCTGGCAAGATGTGTTCATAGATGGGCAATATGCTCACCCCTTTCACCTCCATATTTCATTTTATTTGCAGCTTTATATATGGAACTACATTGTGATTTTATAATTTTATGAACTTTATGAAAGTTCAAGTATTTTTTATATTGGTTCTGGAGCTGCAAAATAATGACAGAAAAAAATACCCATTTACTTTGTCACTGAGATGATCTTGCATCAGTTGCAACCTGACTTCCATTAATAAATCTATTCTGATCATCTATGATATATGCTAAACTAAAACCACTCAATTGGTTTGGAAATATTAAAATAATTATTTTAGAATCCAAATTTAAAAGCTTATTTGGTCTATATCATTCAAATATTTCTGTGTCTTAGAAGTCACCTCAGCTTATTGTGCTGGGGTTCTTTAACATCTGTGGTGAGAATGCTCTTCAGCAGCAGCTCATGATTTTGTGTGCTCCAAGGGTGAAATTTGGAATGGATCTAATTAAAATTTAAATTATTAGAATCTGTTTTTTTTCTTTTGTTATTCCATATAGTTTAATATCCATTTTGAATCTTTCCATAAGCTGTCAATATGGCAACCATTGTAGATTTATTCCTTTTGCTTTTAATTCTTCTTGATTTTTCAATATTGGTTTATCATTCTCCCATTTCAAAATATCTTTATACTTCAGCGAACCCTTTTCTGCAAGTTTTTCTCTCCTTAAAAAGGCTTTGTGTGGTGATATCCAATCTAGAATCTGTTGGCAAATTTTTCTCTTGTATTTTTTCCTAGTCCTCAATATTCTTATTATGTGGTCATTAAAATCTTTATTTCGTTCTAATTTTTCATACCACAGATATGTGTGCCGGACGTATCTGGTATTAAAACCTTCCAAATGTAACAATTTTTCATCTTTTTCATTGGAGGAGCACTTCTCCCTCTGTACGCCCGTGCAAGAACTGAGGTCTATAGATGGTCCCTCCTTTATGTGCCACTATTAGAGGAAATGCATTGTGAGAGGACATCTCTTTCACATATTGTTCCCTTTTTCACATCAAACAAGGAATTGCTCTTCAAGACAACTGCTTCTGTTTAAACCTATGAATGTCACAGTAAAACAAAACAAGACAAATGTTTCTTTCACCCTCTTTACCATAGTGGAGCTGCAACAGACCTATTTCTTCAAATATAAGTGCTAAAATCAAAGTCAAACAGTCCTACATGCCCTTTGGCTTCAGACACAGCCCAAACTCAATTCCTAACAAGTTAATTGACTCTGTAGAAGTCCATCAATTGGGCTCCCTTAGCTACTCCCTCTACATGGCTTCTTTATGGACAGAAAAACATGTTCCTAAAGTCACATCTGGATTTTTAAGAGAGGAGACAATCCTGTCAGTCTTTGTCAGGAGAGTCTTGCCTACAGAGTTCCTCAAAGACAAGACTGAGAGATATTAAGAAAGGAGGAAAGTAACAGTCAGTCTTACACCATAGACTGTTTATGAGTAAGAAGGCAGGGAGGTGTAGAGCAGGGGTTGGCAACCTAAGGCCCGCAGGCTGCACCCGGCCCGCGGAGGCCTTCAGACTGGCCCCTGTCCAGTCCTGCCACCACCACCACCGCCTTTCGTGGCCATGGGGATCCTCCGGGGCACCATTTTGGATTCCAAAATGGCGCCTGGAGTCTCTCGCAACCTTTCCCATCCTGCCCCGTTATGGGAAAGGTCACACGAGACTCTGGGAGCCATTTTGGATTCCAAAATGGTGCGCCGGAGGATCCTTGCGGCAGCAAAAGGTGGCGGTGCGGTGGCAGTGGTGGGCATCTCTGAGGCCCGGCACAGTCGAGGGAGCCCTCCTGGGGGACCCCCGCGGTCATGCTTGGCCTCTCTGAGGGCAAGCGCAGTTGAGGGATCCCTCCTAGAAGCCTCGCAGCTGCGCTGGGCCTCTCCGAGGCCTGGGACGGTCGAGGGAACCCTCCTGGGGGACCCCCGTGGCTGGCGGCCTCCACACACACACGCGCACAATGGTGGGAGTGGTGCACATGCACGTACAAGCGTGCACACATGCCGGCCCCCAGCACCATTTCCCCCCCAGCCCCCTGGCAAAAAAGGTTGCCAACCCCTGGTGTAGAGGGTAATCTAAGTATAGTCATAATGGACCACCATCTCCACTTTCTGTCCTGTAAGGTTTTTTTTTTGCAAAGCAATTGTCCACAGGAAAGAAAGGGAGGGAGGGAGAGAAGGGGAGTGTGATGGTGACAAAACGTGGCACTGCCCCAAACCTCTTTATTTTCCTTTTAAAACCACCTTTTACTCCTGTGTCCCCTTGTGCCACAGTTGCCACCAATCTGTGACAACGACCTATTCCCCCCAAAAAATCATTACTCAAGGTACTTAATAATAAAATTACTCAAGGGACTTAATAATAAAATGTTTTCCTCAATATTGGTACTGTATTACTGTATCCTTGAAAGCACTCCAAACAGTCATTTATTGAAATGACGTTATAAGTTTATTTGCAAGTTAACTGAAATACAGTATCACTTATGTGGGATGTTGTTCACAGTTGATATGTCATTGGCATACTTTATTTGTTACACTGTGTTATGTTTGTGGTTTCTTGTCCTTATACTTTGTTACAGTAACCTAAAACTATTCAAAATCTTTATTATACTCTTTTTTTCTTACATTTTTATTAACTGATTGTGCTACTTTTTACTAACTAATATTCTCCTTGGAGACCAACACTTCACTTTCCCCAGGACACTCTTAGTCCTCTCTTGGACTTTTAAACTTTTAACTGCCTTTCTCTGCAATAATACCTAGCCTCTCAGGCTTTCCAACCCCTCAGGTTGTACTAAAACAGTAACTCTCTTGAGTTCTGTCCTCAACCCACTAACTAACAACACCAATATCAACAAATCCCCTCTCTATTCTCTCTCCTCCTCTATTTATACCTACTCCTAACTCTACTCTCATTGGCTGGTGCTTGACCCATCCTGATTCTCTTGGCCTGCCTAAATCTGCCTTATCTCCACAAGGAGGTAAGTCTGTTCCCCCTTTTTTTTGGATACTTCAAATGCTAAGGACTATTTCTGCCCAAAGCTCACTGTATATATGAAACTGGTTTTGATTCTCTTAGTAGGAGGGAAGAAATGGGAAGGGGAAGTAAGTGTGTTCCCCTTTTTCCTGATACTTCATATTCTAAGGGTAACTTTTGCCCAAAGGTGCCTGAATATATGAAATTAGTTTTGATTTTCTTAGAAGAAACCATTCCAAAAATATAATCCAATTCTTCCAAGAATTTTTTTTTGAAATCCCTATGCACACACACATGCACACACACACACACACACACACACATGCAATAGTGTATTTCATTAAAACAACAAAAACAACAACCTTGCACTTCTTTATTTATAGTATAATAGAAATAATCTCCTCAAAGCTGGTTACTGTGTATAATAAATGGGGAAGAGGTGGCGGCGAATTTGTTTGATTTCCTGATTTCTGGTCATAGTAAAAGGAAGGCACAAATCCACTTTTAAAGTATTGACAGATACTAAGTGCATGATGTAACTGAATGTGCACTACATGCAATTAGGATTTGCTGTCATAGGTTAAAAGGGTAATAAAAATACTGATATCTTTTGACCAGTTATCACCAAACCCAATAAGGTTTCCTTCACCAACACTAATTTTGATCAGAGTTTTACAAGGGATAACATTCCCTTTAAAATGGAGAAAATGGAGTCAAAGTATCAATGTTCAGCATTTAAAAAATTGTAGCAACTGTTTTTAACTTACACATTTCTATACATCATATAATAGACAACGAATACCATGGAATGTTGAGTCATATGGTGGATTCCCCCCTTTTTGACTCACTTTAACTGAGGAGGCACTATTGTGCTCCTTTAATTATAATGATTATTTCCTAATGGTAATCTATAAATATACATATAGTTTTACATAAAATACATGTTGTTTTGTGTCCTCTTTATCACTGATGGATCTCCTCTTTTTTTGGCAATGCTTAATATGTACCCTAAGAGTGGTCCCTTGCATTCTCAATAGTTGTGTAGAAGAAAAATTTCAGCAAGTATAGCTGAAGCTTAAGTTACTTCTGTTAAAATTTCTTCTTCTGTACAGTTATTCAATATGCAAGAGTTTATGCTCTCTGGCATCTGGCCATCTGATCTTTCATTTGTTCAGGCAGTTCTGCTCAACTAATAATTCTATTGTTTCCTCATTACCCTATTCATTTGTAGGATCTCTAAGGATCAAAGGGGGGGGGGAGTTCCTCAATGACACAATCTTCCATTCACCTGAAGGCTACAGTCTCTTCACTTTAAAAAAAGTTTTTAAAGACTCGACAAGATGTGAAGGCCCACTAGCAGTCAATAAAGGAAGATGTCAAAGCAAAACTTAGCTCATCAGTTGTAGGCTCTCTACATAGCTGAATGAACAGATAATAGTTGCCAATAATGTCACCCAAGAAGGAAAAATTTCCCCTTTCAACTAAAACTGAACAACCATTTCTTCGTGTACATTTTTAAAGAAACTTCTGACCTCACTTTGCATAGAAGTCCACTTTGCATCTCTCCCTCCCCCCCCCTGAATATTTTTGTTTCAGTTCTCACTCCTCCTTTCCCTCTGATCTGCAAAGACCACATCCAGAGCATTGTGGAAATTGCCAACTTGTTGTCCACCTGCCAATAGTCACTGCTTCTTGAGGGGGAGAGATACAAATAATCTATATTCAGTAGAGAGAAATCAAACTCCATTGTACTTACTCTTTCTGGAAACTCTAAACTTCCCTTGCTTCCTCCCACCTTGCTTTGATACCAATGATTCCTTGATCTGAAGTTCTTTGTTTCGCTGCTTGTGAGTTTTCACATTTACCTGCTACTCCCATGGATAAAATTTCCTCACAAAAGGGTGGAAGATATGACACCACTATCCATGTATAAATAATGCTGGCTATAAATGAGATATCAATTTAGATAGCACAGATAATTTGGAATGCCATTAAGTAATGAATGGTTGCAAAGACAACACACCCAAAGTAGTCATATTATCAGATACAGAAAGCCAGTGTACTTACCACACATCTGATCTAATACACAGAGTTTGAGACTAAGACATTAAACTTCATTACATTCTCTACTAAGATGAATACCTTTCATACATGTCTGGCTTAAAAACACTATTTTGCTATCTAATGGTACTCACTAGTTCTTCAATGGTTTGGATGATCATGAAAAGCTATCATGAAAAGCCTGTCTGCCTACTTTGTGCTTGTTGATTGAAGAAGGAGGGAGAAAGAGAAGAGTGCAAAAAACCCCACAGAGCAGTGTCTATGCTTGAGTGAGTGAGGAAAAAGAGAAGGACAATGAGAGAAGGTAGAGAGTAGAGAAGATCTGAGGAAGTCAGGACTAAGAACATAGAAAGGAGGAACACAGGTGCACTAGAAAAAGAGGGAAATGTGCAGAACATAGCCACAGCACACTATGATGTGATCAGCACTTCAGCCTGACAAGTTGTCGAAAGGAAGGTTGGCTGTCATTGACCTGAACTGCAGCTTATTCACTCACACTATAATTAAAGGATTTCAGACTGTGTGATAAATTGCAACCTAAGAAGTCAAACTCAAAATCCAAAGTACACATTGTGTTGATACCTTTACTAGGCCAACCAGAAGGCTCACAATTCATTATGCTAGCTTTCGAAGCTCACTGGCTTCTCCAACAGGCAAAGATGGTTTAAAAAAAAATCATACAAGGGCTGCATCTGCACTGCAGAAATAACCTAGTTTCATACTACTTTAACTGGCATGGCTCAATGCTATGGAATTCTGGGAACTGTAGTTTGTTCTGGCACCAGACCTTTCTGATTGAGAAGGCTAAAGGTCTCACAAAAGTACAGTCAAAGAATTCCATAACATTGAGCCATGGAAGTTAAAGCGATGTTAACCTGGATTATTTTTGCAGTGTGGATGCAGTCTATATGATGAGTAGGAAAGCTACTTGTTATAGGGTCTCTGCAGACCAGCCCAAAGGGCCAGCCTGGGGGTAGAGTTGGGGTGGGGCAGCTGCACGCTGGCCACCCCAACCCCACCCCGATGCTGTCCTGATACTGTGTGCCGTTATGCAGGGTGCGTGGTGTCAGGATGCACTCCCGGTGCACTGAAAAGGGCGAGGAAGAGCTATGCACCGGCTCTTAGGGCATCTTTTTGCTGCCCCTAAAAGGAGTGGCATTTTGTTGCTCTTTTTGGGGCGCCAAAAGGGAGGATTGGGGCCGTAGCATGGGGTTGCCATAGCCCCGATCCGCCACTTCCCGGGGCGGCTCAGAGCCGCCCGTCTGCAGAGGCCCATAGTCAGAGATCTGCATCTTATTTGCTTAAGAAGTTATATATACAGAGAGACAGTCTATGGGAACAGAAATTTCAGTGCCTCCCACTCCAAAGTCTGTGAAATAACTGGAACAAAAGCTGTAAAAGAAGACAATAACATTTCCTTTCTCCATCTCCAGCCCCCTGTGTCTGTCTCTGAGCTCTGGGTCTGTTCCTGAATTGTATGAGGCTACAGGTCCCTCTGTTGGCAGCATCCAGTGATCATCTTGCCTTTGTTGTCAGTCTGTAGATAAATAGAAGTGTTGTAATGAAGTAAGCCTGCCAATAAGAACCAAATTAGCTGATGTTATCTTAAACTGCAAAAGCAAGTCTCATTGAAAAATGACACACTTTCTCCAGTTCAGGATTCTCCAGATGAGCAACTATGGGACTGAACAGACTACCAAAAATAATCCAGCTTGAGAGCACTTTAACTGCCCTGGCTCAGTGCTACGGAATTATGGGAACTGTAGTTTATTGTGGCACCAGAGCTCTGACAGAGAAGGCCCAATGCCTCAGAAAAAAAACTATAATTCTCAGATTCCCTAGCATTGAGCAGGAACAGTTAGAGTGGTCTCAAACTGGATTATTTCTGGCAGTCTGATCAGGCCCTATGTTCAATATATTCAAATCTATCTATCTATGGAGATTATCACATGCCCAAAAAAGTGACTTACCCCTTCTGGGATACAATCACTTATGGGATGCAGTCAGGTATTATCACATTAAAAATGCCACTGATACTACTGGACGTCTGCACCCTGGCTGCATCCTGTTTCCCAGCCGTGCTCAGCTGGTTGATTTGCAAACATGGGAAGCTCCCGTGTTTGCAAATCAGCCAGCTGATTGTGGTTGGGAGCCAGGATGCAGCCAGGATGCATTTGCCTGGTGGCATTGGCAGCATTGGTGGCATTTTCAATGCAATAATACCCAACTGCATCCCATAAGTGACTGCAAATCACTTTTTTTGGGCATGTGATAATCTCCTATCTATCTATCTATCTATCTATCTATCTATCTATCTATCTAGTTGGGTAGCTATATTGGCTTAAAACAATATATGAAATTTAAAGTATACATTGTGGTGTTAGCTTTATTAGGCTAATCAGAAGCTGCAAAATTCATTATGCTGTTGTTGTTTTATCAGATTGCATTACAGAGGGGCGGGATATAAATAAATTTTATTATTATTCATTATTAAGTATGGTAAACAAAATCATTTAGTATTGGTAAGAATAAGAGATAACAGCAAACACAGCCTACCAGGAGCCACAATCTCTAGAGGTTATCATCCATGAGTGTGCTGTGCCTGTTATAAACACACTTCCCAACTGACTGCATTTATGAATTATAATACCTAGAAAAGTAAAGTTTGAAACATCTTTCAAATTTTAACTATTTGTTAAAATTTGTTAGGTGTGCGTGTCCCTACAATCAACTATATTCTTGGCCAAAATGAGTTGAACCTTTTCTTGAAATAAAATCTTTTTTTTTCTTCCACATTCTGAGACTCCATCTCTTCTTTACATCAGGTTTTTACTGAATGCTTCCAGTTTCTTCCACTTTTATGCAGATGAAAGTCCTAAGAGAGTGGTGGTATGAGACAGGCGAGGGATTGAAGGTTCTTTGCCTTAGGCATATCAGTCTGTATTGAGCAAGATTTCTTTAGAGTTTACGGTATTGTTCATCTAAATTCATAGGTCTGAAAGCAACAGTATGTTTAATAAGCAAATCAACACTAACATTTCCCTTAAGAATCTTCTAAGCTGTGGATTTTTAGGAAACTTGTATTGCAGGAGAATAAATATACACCTTTGTCCCTTTTATATATTTCTTGTGTACAACAATCAGCTTATGTAGTTACACATTCCTTGAGGAGGTTCATCATATATAGACATTTCTGATCTAGGCACATTATCTTTATAGACATTATATTTATTTATTTCAAGGATTTTTATCCCAGCTTTCTCCCACAATGAGACCCAAGGCAGGTAATTATATAGTCTCTGAATGTTGTTTCTATGGACACCAACTAGAAACAAGTAAGTAGAAAATAAATAAAAAAACAATAGAATACTGACTGGTGTGATGAAAATATATAGAAAATAATCAAAACACAGAACTTACTCATAATATAACAAGATAGTTGCATAATTGTTTAATAACATACTATATAACATATTGAGCTAGATAATCAACAGTGGTGGGAATCCACAATAAACAGGGAACTCAATAGACACATCACAGTTCTTTTCTGCTTGTAAAAAGTTCAACCTATACAGTAGGTGTTTGTCAGCATGTAAGGAATACCTGTCATATTTATAAGGCATAAGGCATTTCTAGTACATAGTATTATCTTCTAAGATATAAGAAGTATTTTTCATTCTTATAAGGGACATGGTACTTGTAATACATCTCAGTGGCAAGGAGCATTAACTTACAGCATGGCCTCAATTCAGCATCCCTTCTGCAGTGTGTAAATATGCTATACTAACCTATATACCACAACAAAACAACTTATTTTAAAGCTTACAGCATTCTGTGTTTTGATGTGTCAAGAAACCCTTACAGGAAGAATCCTGGAGTGATAAGAATCTTTGCAATTCAGGAGTTATTTTTTCAAAATTTGCATGTGGTTATTCTCTGCAAAACAAACAAACAAAACAACAACAACAAAAAACAGCAGCATTTTCAGCACAGATTCCATTTTCTGTACAAAACAACCATATGCACATTTTGTGCAGAATACCTTACAGATTGCAAATAGTCTTTGAAAATTATGCAATGGGAAGAAAATGGCTAAAATCACTTCACGCTTTCTTCAGGATGAAATTCAGTGAACAAATATATCCCTATTCTTTATTTGTGTAGACAACATAACTGTTAACCAGCGTTTCTGCCAGAAACTGTAATGTCAAAATGTTCTCTTTCCCATTGGGAGTGCAAACACCATAGAAAATAGCCTAGTGGGTGTAGTCTGTGAGACTGTCCTCATCTACAAAAATGTTTGGTTTTATTAGTGGGACTGCTATTTGCTCTGTTGATCAAATAATCATGACCTAGGATCCCTAAAGTGCTATAAACAAGTGGCATGGCTCACATCCCTGGCTTCTTGCTGTGCGTATATGCTACTTGTTCTCATTACTCATAATTGAGGCCTATGCTGAGGATCTAATTAGAGGTTGTATATTATTTGCCGAGGCAGGCTGCATTCCTGTATTCAAATCATCATCGTCATCTCCCCATATAATAATAAGGTTTCTTTTTTCTCTTTCTCTGAAGAAATAAACCATGCTGGATTACATCCCAGTTTTTGCTCTTGTTTACAATATTTATATTTAGATCAGTTCTTATCTCTTGCTCAGATTGTTTTCTGGCTTGATTCCAGCATAGCTTTTAGTAAACGTATTGCTACAGGGAACAAGGCTTTTAATTCTTACGTTCCAGCCTACAGAACACTGAAGACAAATATTATCAATATTGGCAATTGGTAATCGATGCCCATCATAGCTGTTTGTATTATATCAAGCTATGTTTGAGTTGTCCCTTTTCTCACAGAAACAATGATTTTATCAAACATATAGTACACTCCATAGGCAGCACATTCACTTTATAGGACATTCATTTCTTTTCAAATTATGTACATTTTTTAAAAAAGGAAGAGGGTAATATCAGCAGAAAAATATCAGTAGCTATCACAGAGATACATAGACATTTGCTACTTCAACTAATGTATTAAAATAAAAAACTAAAAAAAAAACCCCAAGCCCTGGGTGTCATCTTTTATATGTTATGTATTAATTCTATCCATACTTGAATAAAGTGGTCTCAAGGAAAATGTTGTTTATTGATGATAGAGATTTGCTTGATTTAAACAAAAAGATGTGATGTAATCATTTTCTGATTACTCCATTTCAACCCATACTTAATTTGCATCATTGTTCAGTAATAGAAGAAAGTGATACAATTGACAGGAAGTGCAATATTTATGGATATCAGGGCTTGCACAATTTTGATAGTTCAAACTTTTCCTACTTCTTGGTTATTTTTTATTAAAGATAATTGGATCAAAATGTATTGGAAGGTTTTTAAATGCTCAGTTAGCAGTGCTATTGGAAGGACTTGGAAAAGAACACTTAACATGAATAGCATTCCGATTTTAAATTGCTGTCATCCACCCAAACTATGGACTTTATCACATGGCGAAAAAGGACAGGAGCATAGCATTATGTTGTTGTTGTTAACTGTGTTTGCGTCGAGCTTGACCCATGGCGAACCTATGGATGAGACATCTCCAGGCCCTCCTGTCCTCTGCTGCTTTGCACAGTTCCTATAAACCCATATTTGTGGTCTCTTTAATAAAGTCCATCCATCTAGCATGTGGCTTTCCACTCTTTCTTCTTCTCTCCACCTTTCCTAACATTATTGTCTTTTCTAGCGATTCATGCCTTCCCATGATGTGTCCAAAGTATGACTGTCTAAGTCTCGTCATCTTGGCTTCTAGGGATATCTCTGGCATGATCTGTTCTAGGACCCATTTGTTTGTACTTTTGACTGTCCATGGGATCCTCAGCACTCTTCTCCAGCACCACATTATCTCAAATGAGTTGATTTTCCTCCTATCGTCTTTCTTGACTGTCCAGCTCTCACATCCATACATAGTAATAGGGAATACAATGGCTTGTATGATTCTGACTTTTGTGCTGAGTTGTATATCTTTGCATTTTAGGATCTTTTCTAGTTCTTTCATAGCCATTCTTAATCTTCTTCTGATTTCCTGGCTGTAGTCCCCATTTCAATCCACATTTAATCCCAGATATGAGAACTCTTTTACTATTTCTATTTCCTCATTGTCTAGTTTGAATATGTGTAAGTTCTCTGTGATCATTTTTTTTATGTTCAACAGTAAGCCTGCCTTTGCGCTTTCTTCTTTGATCTTCCTTAGTAGTTGTTCCAGGTCTGTGAGGTTTTGTACTAGTATTATGATGTTGTCAGCATATCTCAGATTATTTACATTTCTTCCTCTTATTTTAACTCCTCCCTCTTCCATGTCCTAGCCTGCTTTCCTTACAATATGTTCTGTATATATGTTGAATAAGTAGGGTGATAGGATGCAGCCTTGTCTGACTCCTTTGCCAATTGGGAACCATTCCATCTCTGTGTTCTGTTCTGACAGTAGCCTCTTGTCCTGAGTACAGATTCCTCATTAGGACTATCAGATGTGTTGGCTCTCCCATGTCTTTAAGGGCATTCCATAGCCTTTCATGATCTATGCAGTCAAAGGCTTTGCTATAGTCTATAAAGCACATGCTGATTTTCTTTTGAAACTCCCTGCTATGCTCCTTTAGCCATTGTATATTTGCAATGTGATCCCTGGTGCCTCTTCCTTTCCTGAACCTTGCTTGGACCTCTGGGATTTCTCTCTCCATGAATGGTTGGAGCCTATGTTGCAGTATTTTGAGCATAATTTTGCTTGCATAGGAGATTAGTGTTATGGTGCTATAGTTGCTGCAGTCTCTTGTGTCTCCTTTTTTGTGGATGGGGATGTATATTGATTGCTTCCAATCTGTTGGCCATCATTTTGTTTTCCATATCTGTTGATATATGTTGGTTAACACTGTCAGTGTGGATTGCAACAGTTCTATTGGTATATCATCTGTTCTTGGAGTCTTGTTTTTTGCCATTTCTTTTATTGCAGCTTCCACCTCAGTTTTTAGAATTTGGGGTTCATCTTCATATGGCTCTTCGCTACATGTGTCCTTCATTTTGTCATCTCTTTTCTATAGTTTTTCTGTGTATTGCATCCAACATCTTTTTATTTCTTCCTGGTCTTGAATTATGTTATTTTTTTATTGTCGTAGAGCATCCAGGTCTTTGGTTTGAATTTCCCTTTGATTTCTCAAATCTTGTGGAATAGGTCTCTCATTCTTCCCTTTTTGTTGTTGTCTTCTATTTCTCTATATTTGTCATTGTAGTAATTTTCCTTATCTTTCTGCACTAGCTGTTGTACTGTTGCATTCATGTTTTTTAGTTTATTCTTATTTCCTTTTTGTTTTCTTTCTCTTCTTTCAATTATTGCTTGTAGTGTTTTAAAAAGACCCTTTAAAAAGGCTGCCTTTTCCACCTGGGGCAGCGAGGAGGAACCCTTTAAAAAGGCTGCCTTTCCACCTTGGGCAGCGAGGAGGAACCCTTTAAAAAGGCTGCCTTTTCCACCTGGGGCAGCGAGGAGAGACCCTTTAATAAGGCTGCCTTTTCCACCTTGGGCAGCGAGGAGAGACCCTTTAAAAAGGCTGCCTTTCCCACCTGGGGCAGCGAGGAGGGACCCTTTAATAAGGCTGCCTTTTCCACCTGGGGCAGTGAGGAGAGACCCTTTAATAAGGCTGCCTTTTCCACCTTGGGCAGCGAGGAGAGACCCTTTAATAAGGCTGCCTTTTCCACCTTGGGCAGCGAGGAGAGACCCTTTAAAAAGGCTGCCTTTTCCACCTGGGGCAGCGAGGAGGGACCCTTTAAAAAGGCTGCCTGTTCCACCCGGGGCAGCGAGGAGGGACCCTTTAAAAAGGCTGCCTTTTCCACCTGGGGCAGCGAGGAGAGACCCTTTAAAAAGGCTGCCTTTCCCACCTGGGGCAGCGAGGAGGGACCCTTCAAAAATTGCATTTAAATTGTATTTGCATTTTATATTGTATTTTGTATATTTTTAAAAATTGTTTTAATTTGCTTTGTTTGTTTTGTTTTGAGGGGTGGGTATGGGTGGGGTTGGGAAGAAGGGATGGGCTCTGTATTGATGTTATTTGTTATTGTGATTGTTGTACGCCGCCCTGATTGCTTGGCAGAGGGGCGGGATATAAATAAAAACTATTATTATTATTATTATTTTATCTGTCATCCATGGTTTATTCATGTTCCTTTTTTGTGCTGAAAGTGTCTTCATGTATTCTTGTTTTATTATGTCCCTGGCTTCAGACCAAAGCTCTTCCAGTTCATGATCTATTATTCAAATCTGCTCCTTTTATTGTCAATGAATTCTGTGGAAATGTTGTTTAAATCATATTTTGGTATGATGACTGGTTTTGTTCTCTTCTTGAGTTTTACTTTTATTTTTGAAATGAGTAGTTTGTGATCTGTGCCACAATCAGCACCTGGTATAGTCTTGGCCACCAGTATGGAGCTTTGCCATCTTTTACTTCCAATTACATAATCTATTTGGTTTTTGTTGGCCATACGGTGATGTCCATGTGTATAAGCTTTTCTCTAGTTGTATGAAAAATGTGTTTGCAATGAATAGGTTGTTGGCTCAATAAAAATATATCAGACGCTCATCTGCTTCATTCCTTCTGCTTAGTCCAAATCTGCCTACTGTTTTTGATTCTTCTTTACTTCCAACCTTTGTTTTCCACTCTCCAATGATCAAATTGACATCCTGTGTTGGTGTGTAGTCAATTTCTTCCTGTACTCCTTCATAAAATCTATAAATTTCTTCTTTTTCTGCCTCAGTGGTTGGTACATATACTTGAATCATGGAGCCTTATTGAGATGATTTGGTCTGATTTTGCATTGTTCATCTGACTGCTTTTGCATCATCTTTTCTTAGTATGAAAGCCACCTTGTTTCTTCCTGTCTTTTCATTCCCTGAGGAGAACACTGTGCGGTTGTCTGATTCAAAGTGGCCCATTCCTGTCCATTTTAACTCACCCCCAATACTACCATGTTCATGTGTTGCATTTCCATTTTCACTATGTCTAGCTTTCCTTGGCTATGCTTCTCACATTCCATGTCCCTATTTTATGTGTGGTGCCGCTTCTGATGGGGTTTGTCTTTCTGAGAGTGTTTACTGCTTGCTTCTTCACTTTCACTGCCATTAGTTGCTCTTGCAGGTGTGTTTTCCTTTAGTTTCTGTCTATCTCTCTGTTAATGCTCTTGTTCTGTCTGTGTGACATTTTTGATGTCTCCGCATAGGGTTTTCTAGGTGGAGGGTTACACAAGGAGGACCACCTACACCTCCCTGTGTGCAGTGCTAACAAGTGTTAGCTATGATGTACTGCTGTTCTTCACTTTAGTAACACCCACTACTACTGCTGCTGCACAGAAGTTGTTTCCTATGTCCCCCCATTATTGTTGAACTGATCATTTCTCTATCCTTCTCTTCCCTCCTCTCTCCTTTTCCCTTCCTCCCTCATGTCCTTCTTTTTTTAGTCTCTCATCTGTCTTCTGGCTCTTGTTTGATTTTCCTTGCCTGTCCTCTCTCTTTTCTCCTGTCCTTCCTCTGGAAGGAGGGGGTGGTGGTGGCTGAGATGATCTGTGCTGGGGCTGAGATGGACTCATGTGTCTGGCTTTTCTCTTCCTCTTCCTTCTAGCTGTTTCTTCTCTCCCCCCTCTGGAAGGTGAGGGGGCTGAGGTGGACTCACGTGGCTTTCCCCACCTCTCCTTGCAGTTTCAGATGGGAGGAGGAGGTTGGATGAGTCTTTTCCCAGCTCTCCTTGCTGCTGTCTTTCAGTGCTATGCTCCTGTCTTTTTTTTAAGTGTGATAAAGTCCTTTGACAGATTAGGAACATTACTACATGAGGCTTTTAAACTGCCATTAAAGTGGAGAATAGGATATTTGACAATACTTATAACACATTGTCATCTCTGTCTCCATACTGCTATGCCTGTGAAGTGTTGTTAGAGCACTCCTTTTCATTGATGAAAAAAACCTATCAAATAAGCTCACAATCCCATGGCTGTTCCATTACTCCATAGGTGTGATACATCACTTCCATGGTAGCTCCAATATTGGCAGTCACATGGTGTCAGTGTCTTCTCCTCTTCCCCTGTCCCTCTCCTTGCTTTTCCCAAGCAGGCTGTTTTCCTTTCTTCCCATATCATTTTAAAACTTAAATCACATTAGCATAACCCCAGAACTGCATTAAAAATAAAAATTAAAACACACACACACACACACGAGGAAAGTGGAGTTAAGGAGGAGTATGGAAAATTGCACAAGGATGTTAATGGCTTAAACATCACCTTTGCTCTATTGCACAGAATAGCAATAATTGAATGCTCCCAAACCAATATGTTCCCATTTTCTTTTACTAATGTGATTGTGGCAAGACCAGGGAGCATGTGATAATATCCTAGGTAGAGGTAATTTTTGACCACTTTTTCATATGTAAATTACTTAGCTTCATCATTTTATTATGATTATGTTTCTTCAAATTGTTAAACTTTGGGGAAATATTTATCTCCAAATACTTTATTAGCTTGATGTGTGTATTCAAAGCAAAAGTAAAGCAGCTTCATTTATATACCGCTTCATATCACGCATGGGTGATTCAGACCTGTGTGTTTACTGAATCTTTCCTTCCTTGCATTGGACAATCCAGTTCATAGTGCTTTTGACTAATCTAGATGGATTCTAATTCTGCCACTGACCCATACAGTTTGAGTTTTGGCATTACTTCCTCAGGCACTATTAAGGATTGACAAGGAATATAACAACAAAATCTGCAAATAAGCTGATTTTGTGGCAGGTTTTGTCAATTTTAACTCCTTGAATAATTATGCTGTTCCTAGTGATGAGGTAGTCCATTGCAATGGTAAATAGGATTGGTGACAGATGTCATCAATCCCTTCATTTAAAGGAAAATGTTCAGTTCCCATCCACCCAGTCAAGCCCTTCTGGTTATCCAAGAAAAGAATATCCAGAGCTTTATGTTTTCCATTGTTGAAATTAATAATGTTCAGAACACTCTAATTGGATCTTTAATTTTATGGCCTGGTATAAATTCTGTTTGCTATCAATATATTTTAATGTAAAAGTATCCAGTCTGAAGGCCTTGATAGATTTAAGCAATTTTGTGTCCTGATTTGTAAGAGCCTGTATGTTAGTAAAAAACTGAGATACATGAGTTGATTTCCATGACTGTTGGATTATCCTATTCTGAAGAATATTGTTGAACAGTATTTTAAGTATTGGTATCAAGAAATGCCAAACCTTTAATAGAATCTACTAGTTAAATCATCAGTCTTTATAATGAAACCAAGGAGCCAGCACAGCAAAGAGATATGAGAGCAGATTTTCTCTGGTTTCCCAAGTTTTATTTGTTGTTCTCATCTGGAAACTGCTATAAACATTACTTAACAGGGTAGGAATTATTACTTCATTGCTGGACATGCTGGAAGATGGAAGGAAGACAGAGGAGGAGTGTGCGTGTGAGAGAGAATGGCTGGTACTTCTGCTAGCTGCAGTGTGTGTAGTTGTGGTGGGTTCAGGGGATCAGTTTTTGGCCTCTGGGGTTTTGGGGGCCCTCATGGATTGCCCCAAATGCCCCAAACAAACCCACTCTAGATTTTTTGGGAAGAATATTAAATAGTGAGGATGGAGATGTGAGGTATTTAAAAGACAAAGGTCTACTCCTGGAACCTTCCAAGAGAGGCAGCTTACTCTTTGTGGCCAAAAAGGTGCAGCCTACAGCACCTAGTATTCCCTAGGGGTCTCCCATCCAAGTACTAACCAGGGCTGACTGGCCCTGCATAGCTTCCAAGATCCAGATGTTGTTGGACTGCAGCTTCCAGCATTCCTCAGAATTGGCTGCATGAGCTAGGGACTGCTGGAATGTGCAGTCCAAGAATAGCTGGCCTCAATAACTCCACTGAGTTCAATGCATTATAGTATGCACTGAAGAGAGAAAGGTAGAGAAAGAGAGAGGGCCTTTACAGACTGCCAGAAATAATGCAATTTGAATCCACTTTAAATGCCCTGGCTCAGTCCTAGGGAATCATGGGAACTGTAGTTTATTGTGGCACCAGAGCTCTCTTACAGAGAAGGCTCAATGTCTCAGAAAAAACTACAATTTCCATGATTCCCTAGCACTGAGCCAGGGCAGTTAAAGTGGACTCAGGTTGCATTATTTCTGGCAGTCTGTAAAGGTCTAGAATTAGAGCTTGGAAAAGTTTTAGACTACAAATTGAAGGAAACCAAACTAAAAGAAAACCCAAATAATAAAAAATATACAATTAGAATTACAGAAATTACAGAAACAAATGTCTATAATGTTAACAGAAGAAATGCAGAAAAAATTAAAATACATTCGTCAAAGACACTTTGAATGGGCTAATAAACCTGGAAAATATTTGGCATATCAAATAAAAAAGGCACGAGAAAAAAGAATCATTAGTTCATTAAAAGAGGGACAAAATATTTTTTCTTCTCAAGATCAAATTAAAAGAATAATGTTTGAATATTTTTCTAATATATACAAAGCTAATAATACCAACTTGGAAAAGATCAGTAAATATCTACAACAACAAGATATAACCACAATCATAGAAAATCATAGAAATTATCTTAATAAAAATATTGAATATCAAGAACTTATGGAGACAATAAATGAGTTAAAAATTGGTAAAGCTGCTGGTCCAGATGGATTTAATGCGGAATATCATAAGAAATTTAAAGGACAATTGTTGAACCCCTTATTGAGGACACTCAATAAAATAAAAGAAGGGTATATCCCGCAAACGTGGAAAGAGGCAATGGTTACTTTAATCCCGAAAGAGAATAAAGATAAGACTGAACCGAAAAACTACCGACCAATTTCACTATTAAATGTCGATTATAAAATATTTGTTAGTATCATTGCAAAAAGGTTAAAAAAATGGTTGATAGAATGGATCTCGAAAGACCAATCGGGGTTTCTTCCAAATAGAAGAATGCAAAACAATACTAGACACGTAGTTAATTTGATTGAATTCTACAATAAAAATATAGATAAACAAGCCGTTTTGATATTCTTTGATTTGGAAAAAGCATTCGATAGTTTAAATTGGGAGTTTATGAATAAATTAATTGAAATACTAAATATGGGTCCAAATTTTCCAAAATGGATAGAACTGATTTATAATAATCAAAGAGCTAAATTAATAATAAATGGAGAAACGACAAAAAATATAAACATTCAGAAAGGGGTAAGACAAGGCTGCCCCCTTTCTTCTTTACTGTTTATTATGTGTTTTGAAATTTTATTGAGAGATATTCGTAGGAATAATAAAATTAAGGGTGTTAAAGTAAGAGGAGTGGAATTTAAAACGAAGGCTTTTGCGGATGATTTAATGGTGTCTATAACTGACCCATATGAAAGTGTACTTGAATTAGTACAAACGATGGAAAAATTTAGTTTAGTGTCTGGACTTAGAATCAATAGGGAGAAAACAATGATGATGTTCCTGAACATTTCGGAAAAAGAAAAACAATGGTTAAAAGATAAAACCCAATATCTGGAAGCCAAAATGATTAAATATCTAGGCATAAATTTTACTATGAAAAATTCGGAATTATTTAAAAATAATTATGAGAAAATATGGTTAGAAATCAAACAGGAAATGAATAGATGGGAAAAATTAAAGTTATCTTGGATAGGGAAAATAGCTGCGGTCAAGATGAATATTTTGCCTAAAATGATGTTCCTCTTTCAAAATATCCCAGTATTGATAAGTGATGAGCCTTTTCTAAAATGGGAAAAAGATATTTCCAAATTTATCTGGGAGGGGAAAAAACCCAGAGTGAAAATGAAGTATTTACAGGATACGGTAGATCGTGGTGGATTGGGCTTACCTAACCTTAAGCTATATTATTATGCATGTGCCTTATTTTGGTTAAAAGATTGGATATGCCTAAAAAATGAGAGAAATTTGAAGCTAGAGGGTTTCGATAATGTCTATGCATGGCATGGCTATTTAATCTATGACAAATTAAAGGTCCATCAAAATTTTAATGATCATTATGTAAGACGAGCCCTTTTAAGGATTTGGATGAAAGTAAAGAAATATTGGCCAGATAAGATACCATTGTGGACTGCAGTTGGTGAAATGGTGAACAAGGAGAATAAATTTAATAAAGAACACTGGTTAACATATAGGGATTTATTAAAAAAAAAAAGGAACAAGGAATGGAGATAAAATCTCAAGAGGAATTAAATAAAGATGGTTTTTCATATAGTTGGTTCCCATACAGACAAATAAGAGAAAGATATATAATTGATTCAAGAACCAAAACGATAGGAATTATGGATAAACAATTTGAGGAAATAATCTTTGAGGAGAGTAACAAGAAAATATCAAAACTGTACAAACTCTTGTTAACATTGGAAATGGAGAGAGATATGATCAAACCTCATATGGTTAAGTGGGCCCAGGATTTCGGATTTAGTATAGAATTATCACAGTGGGAAAGGACATGGCAAAGGAGACTTAAATACACATTAAGCTGTTCTATTAAAGAAAATTTTTATAAATTACAATACCGTTGGTATTTGACTCCTGTTAAGCTTGCAAGGATGAAAAATTCCTTAGAAATTAGATGTTGGAAATGTGAGAAAAGCGATGGTTCCTTTTATCACATGTGGTGGAAATGTCCTAGAGTTAAAGAATATTGGGAAAAAATAATAAAAATAATATCCGAAATCGTGGGAACCACCTTGGAAAATAGTCCACAGACGTTATTATTGAATATGGTAAAAGATGATGACTTGGAAAAAAGATTTGGTAAACTATTGTTTAATCTTATTATCGCAGCAAGAATAACGTATGCTTCAGAGTGGAAACAAAGGGATATTCCCTCGGTTCAGAAATGGATGTTGAAAGTTATGGACATAATAGAAATGGATAAACTGACAAATTTAATAAGAGGAGAAAGTGAAGAGATTTTCAAGAAGACTTGGAAACCGGTGGTGGATTACTGGGAGAATAATAGGGATTTAATTACGACAATAGGTCTGATATAGAAATGTATGTACAAACATAAATAGATAGGTAGGATATAGTGAATATGATAGAAAAGTTGTTAAAGGAATACTACAAGAATTATTAATCGATTATATATTATAATTCGTAATAGATTACGCGTTTCTAATTTAATCATATATCTTGTATGGTGTGGGATGAAATATAATATATGGCAATAGAAGTTTAAAAAAAAAGGGCTAAGCACAAGGAAGGTCTAGCTAAGGAAGTGTTTTAGTTTATGTAGTATAGTATGTTAGTAGATTTTTGTTGTGTAGTGTTGCTTGTTTGTTGTTTGTTTTGTTTGTTTGTTTGTTGTTGTTGTTGCTTTTTTTCTTTTTGTATGTATGTATGTATTGTATTGTAAGTATATGTAATGTAATTATTGAATTGAGTTAATAACTGTTGAAGAATTATTGTAATTAAGGCTTGTTTTAATAATAAAAATTTTCTTTAATAATAATAATAAAAATTTAGACTACAGTTCCCATAATCCCCCTTCCAATTATAGGACTTGTAGTCAAAACTTATCCCAGTTTGTCTTCTTCAGTCTACCTTTCACATAAACTATAACAAGCTACCCCCCTTACCCTCTCTTGTGGGGCATTTTCTGCTTTAGTTTTGACAAATTTGAATCCAGTCATTGCAGAAAGAACACACAATTTCTACACTTCCTTGGCAAGACAGCTTTCTATGTTACTCGCTAGACTTTTAAAGTTTGAATCTGCACACACTTTTGCACCCCTGCCATTTAATTTCACTGATTCAATAAAACCATAAGCCTTTTAGAACACCAAATTTCAAAAAGAATTTCCCACCCTTGATTAGATAGAATGGGTGATCTCTGCCCGTTCTGAGGGATGAGACATTATAATTATCTCACACTTCTCATGCAGGGAGAACAGTAATTTTATTGCCCACCATTCTTCAGGCATAAGAAGAATTGTTCTGTCATTTCACATTCCTATGACACGACAACAACAAATTTATATTAAGCAGAGTAGCAGTGTGCCCTAGTGCATCTGAATGTTTAGTAATAAACAAGATCTAGGAAGGTTGAAAAAACAAGAGTTTCTTTATTGTTACAAAGAACTCCACCTAATATAAGAAAGTAGACACTCAGTAGAAAAACTGTACTTGGTACAAGAGTCTCTAAAAGTTAACTCTTGTATGTGGATGTAAGAGGAGGAAAACATCCTGAGGCAGAGCCTCATGTCAGCATCCTTCTCAGAAATAAGGACAGGAAGAAAAGAATGAGTGAGTGAGGACAGAGTTGTAAAACATTCTTAACTTTTAGGAGAGAAAGGGGAAGAGAGAGGAAGTGGCCTCTTCAGGAAGTTCTCTCTTTACTCATAATTATCATAGAGACAAGCATTAATGCAACCTTAACTTCCAGCAACCCTTGGATACTTGCTTAGATCTATGAGATTAATCTTCTCTTTCAGGAAGATGAGACAAGCATTAATGCAGGATCTGGAACTGGAAATGATTTCTAGGAAGTTGATAAGTATTTATGCAATCATCTCTTTTGATGGACAATACTTCATTTCAATACATTTGATGGACAATACTTCATTTCAACACATTATATTTCAAATCAATTCTATTCAAATCACATTATATTTCAAAGTACATGAATTGATCTTTCCAGTCTGTGAGAGTTTAATGCAGCTTTGGTTGTCTTCATAATGCTCTTTAGGCATTGGTTCAGTTACTCAAAATTCTTCCAGCAATTGACATAGCCCCATGATTTCCTGACTTGCTTGAACAGCCAATTCTGCTTCAGTAGACGATAGTGCTACAGCATCTTGCTTGTCCAGATGACTACTCCACCTCCATAGAAGAACAGGTTTCCACTGGTGGATTTCCTATCTGAAGGGCCCCCAGCCCAATCAGCATATGAATAAGCAACTAGTCTGGGATTATTGGTGGTATGTAGTTTGAACTTCAAGTGTGCAGTGCTTTTCAAAGATTTGTCCTCTCTTTTCAAAGCATCCCAGTCCTTTTTACTAAGTTAATTGGTTTTTCTATGAAGAATTCCAACTGCTGAGGTCTTGAGGTTGTGGCTAGGTACATTAGCTTTCCTACAGCACTTCTGTACTTATTGTCATTTGGTAGAAGTTCACTGTGTTCATCTGTCTTGAGGCAGTTTGTTTTCATAGGTATGACACGGGGTTGGCCTCCTTAAGTCCTAGGTATTCCATGAGTTTACAAATCCTTTGTTCTTGATTGAAAAGATAGCATCCATCTTCATCTCTTTTTATCTCTTGATATCAATCTTTTTGTTTAAATATCAGCTTCATCTTGGTAAGCCAAGATCAAATCATCAACATACATCAAATATAAGCCCATTCATCATTTTTGTATTGGGACAAGTATCAGCTTTGCCTTGTATAAAACCTTCTTTAATTAGCATTTTATTTAGTTTCTCATTTCAAGCTTTTACAGCTTGTAAGTGTTCAACATCCATCTTTCTTGATGCTGGCACACTTAAAAGTGTCCTTATTGTGGCAGCTTCTTTCCATTTTCTTGCTTCTTCTGCAGGCAGTCCTTGAATATCTTTTCATGTGAAAGATGCATATAGCACCTCTGTGTAGAGGCAGAGGTGATACTCCTCTGTTTGATCAGGCTGAGAGCCTGACTTCTGGTTCTGGTACCCCATCTGCTTCATGGCGACCTCCAGCTCTGAATCTGCTTCTGCTTGCTCAACATCCCCTTTTGCTTGTGTATTTACTTCCTCGTCTTTGTTTTTGAATATATACCAGTATGCTACTAGCTGTTCTGTGTTGCATGCCTCCTCTGTTGTGCAGTCTGTGCATCTTTCATACCTGGTTTCTCATTCTCATCAAAGTACACAATACTTCTCACTGTGATTCTTCCTGGTTTTGGATTCAGGATTCTCCAGCTTTTATATCCTGGTTTGTACCTCCACCATTATGCCTGCTTCAGTTGTGTTGTCCAGTTTAGACTTTTCTCCCTCAGAACATGAACATAGGCTGTAGTACCAAACACTGGGCCTTTGCAGACTGCCAGAAATAGTGCACATTAAATTGAGGCACTGCCCTGGCTCAGTGCTAAGGAATCATGGGAACTGTAATTTATTGTGGCACCAGAGCTCTCTGACAGAGAAGGCTCAATGTCCCAGAAAAAAATACAGTTCCCATGACTCCCTAGCACTGAGCCAGGGCAGTGCCTCAATTTAATGTGCACTATTTCTGGCAGTCTGCAAAGGCCTACTATGTTATGGTCCATACTTGGCTTTCTTTGTGCCTAAATTCAAATGGTGTCTTGTTTGTTGCTTTTGTTGGCAGTCTATTCTGTAGGCATGTAGCTGTTATGATGGTTTCTCCTCAGCTTGCTTAGAGTCTTGCAACATGTATCTTACCATTTCTGTGAGTGATCTATTCCTTTGTTCTGCCACACTTTTTTCCTCAGGAATTATGGGAGTTGTGTCTCTATGTATAATTCCCTGCTCTTTTATTTAGGTTTGAATGTGATGTTACATATAATCATCATAATTGTCAGTCTGCAATCTTCTGTTGATTATCCAATTTTCCTCTTGCCACAGACAACTTATCTAGTAGATTTTAAATTGTTTCAATGTGCTTCAAATAAGCACCACCACTTGTAAATTGTAATGCAAATAATACTTGATAAAGTTCATTTTGATCCTGAATAGTACTCTGTCCATGTAATTCTCCCAAGGATTCAATCATATTCTTGGCAGATACTTCATTTTTCACATGTGTTAGCTGATTATCCTCTAAGCATGAGATTATCAAGCCTTTCTCCTTACTGTGATGTCCATTCTAAGTCAATTGAACTGTATCCTCAGCTGGTCTTCAGTCTCCAAAGCACCCAGAATTCCATCTTGAGACACCTGTGTTCATATTCAGAAGAGCCAAAAATGAAAATTATCCCCTTCTAGTTTAGGGACCAAGGCACATCTGTGAGCAGCTGTTTGAGCCATCTCTGCTCACCTAAAACTCTCCTGTTTTAAAAGCTCGGGGGGGGGGGGGGAATGCACAAGCAAACTCTCAGGAGCTTAAAATCCAAAAATCTGGTGTCCACAACTTGTAGGCCTTTACCTAGGCCCATAACTTATAGGAATTTATATTTGGTATTTATATCAAGCAGAGTAGCAGTGTGCCCCAGCACATCTGAGCTTCTAGTAATAGAGTGCTCTGATAAGATTAAACAAACAAGACTTTATTGGTTAGAAAGATCTCCCTCTAATACTAAGTAGATAGTCAACAGAAATACTATACTTGGTACAAGAATCCTTAGAGTTGGCTCTTATGTGTGGACGTAAGAGAGGAAGGCATCCTGAAGCAGAGCCTCATGCCAGCATCCTTCTCAGACATAAGACAGGAAGAATAGAGAGTGTGAATGAGAACAGAATTGTAAAACACTTAACTGAAAGAAGCTGATAACATCTTTCATAGACTTGAGTCTACATCAGATGCATGGCATTTATTGTATTACAAGAGTAATGATTTGTCTATAAAGTCTGCTAGCTATGAATCTGATTATATTTGACACATACAATACTGGCAGACTTGATCTTTAAAATGTTTTTTGTTTCTATATTGTAATGCACTTTCAAGTCAGCTCTGACTCTGGAATAGGGGTTTCTTGGTAATATTTATTCCAAGAAGGTCTGCTATTGCAATTCATCTCAGGCTGAGAAAGACTGACTTGCCAATGGTCATCCAGATGAATGGGAATTTAAACCCTTTGTTTCTCAGAGTTCTTGCCCAATACTCAAACCACTGTTGTGTGCCTTCATAAGTCGTTTCTGACTTAATGGCAACCCTAAGGCAAACTTATAATGGGGTTTTCTTGACAAGTTTTGTTCAGAGGAGGTTTGTCATTGCCTTCCCTGAGGTTGAGAGAATGTGACTTGGCCAAGAATTAGGAAAGATTTGTAACAATGGGTGTGTCCACACTGCAGAAATAAATGTTTGACACCACTTTAACTTCCATGACTCGATGTTCATTCTGGGATTTGTAGTTTTATGAGCTGTCTAGCTTTCCCTGTCATATTAGTCTACAAATCCCAGAATTCCATAGCATTGATCCATGGAAGTTAAAGTGGTATAAAACAGCTTTATTTTTGCAGTGTGGCAGCAGCCAAAGTCTCCCATGAGAAAGAACAGTTGTTCTGAGACCCCACTAAAAAATTGGCATGAGATATTCCAAATAGACACTGTGCTGAGCTCTAGGAATGTTTTTTCTCTCTCATTACAGCAATGATATTGCATAGATAAGCATCAGATTCCTTGATAACCACTTTAGCCTCACCTTCCATGCTTTTCTTGGTAGCTAGGGAGTTCTTATGCAAGATGGGTAGCTTCATTGCAAGGATAAGTACCGGTAGCACTGGCTTTGAGTAGAATCTACTGGGCGGGTGCATTCTTCTGTTTCATTCTCAGTGTTGACCTGCTGTGTGGCTCCACCATATTCTATAGAGCTTTCATTCTTCTGTAGAGCTGATTTTGTCTGTTAAGTACTGTTGGAGATTGTTGAACTGGTCATACATGCTGTTTTACTCCTGTCTTCTGAAACTCTTCTTAATTATTGTTTGAGGAATGATGCCTCAATATTTCATAGCCTGTTTTATGTTGATCAGCTGCTTGTTGTCTGACTCAATATGTTGAAGGAGTTATGTTGCAAACACAGTTTCAGGGCTGGGCACCTGATTCAGTTAAGTGCACTCTTATCAGCAGAAAGAAAGCTTTTATATTCATACTGAATAATCTTTAACATGGGAAGAACTTTCTCCAAGGTGGAATTTTCCAGCACTACGTAGTTTGGTACATTCATAAAAGGTCTTTTAATTGACCACAAGATCATGCATCAGGCCCAACTGACTGGATATAAAATTAAAAAGTTGATGTTCCTTTCTTCAGCACATCATTTTTGAAAGCCCTCTTCTGTTCATAAAGTCTCTAGCATGCTCAAAATGGTATTCCAATGCATAAAAACATGCTCTGGAAGTTTTCAGTGAATGAAAATGAAACATTATTTCCTTCACAGGGCAGGAATGCCAAGGCGGCTGCAAATGGAGAAGCCAGTGTCAGTGTTTCTTTATTTTTGAGGGAGCATTTCTGATATCTATCTATCTATCTATCTATCTATCTATCTATCTATCCATCCAAGAAATTTTGAATGCACTAAACACAGTTCATTCTGCTAACACAAATACTTCTTGGGAGTGGGTCACATTGTATGTTGCAATGTGTGTATTTGATTTATAGTGTACCTTTCCCTCAGGGTTGGGATGCAAGGAAGTTTAAAAGATAAATAGAATTGTTCCGATACAATTGCAACAAATTATGCATCTTAAAATGCATAATTTAATTTAATACAAATTAAACCAATTATACTGTTAAAGCACTAATTGAAGCAGATAAGGTTATGATAAATATGCAATAACATTTTAAGAAGTTTATCATATTCCTTTTAACACTTCAAACTATATCATGCTGGCAGTTTTGTTGTTTACCTTTGTCTTCCTCTGAGGCTGAGAGAGTGTGACCTGCCCAAAGTCACCCAGTGGGTTTACATCAGAGGTCCCCACACTTTTTCAGCTGGGGGCCGGTTCGCTGTCTCCCAGATCTTCGGAGGGCCGAAGAAGAAAAAAAATCGCGGCCGGAGGTGCGCACTACTCGGGTGCCATTTTGTGCTCCAAAATGGCACCCAGAGTCGTGTGCATGTGCGTGGTGTCACGCGCACATATGCACGACTCTGGGCGCCATTTTGGAACACAAAATGGCACCCGAGTAGTGTGCATGCGTGCGCGGTGTGGGGCGCCATTTTGGAACACAAAACAGCACCAGAGTAGTGTGCATATGCTCATGACGCAGGGTGCTATTTTGAAACACACAATGGCACCTGAGTAGTGCGCATGTGCGTGTGCGCACCTCCAGCCGCGATTTTTTTTTCTTCAGCCCTCCGAAGATCTGGGGGGCAGCGAACCGGCCCCTGGCTGAAAAAGTGTGGGGACCCCTGATGTAAACCCACTGGGTGGAACACAAAATGGCACCGGAGTAGTGCGCATGCTCATGTGACGTGGGGCACCATTTTGTGTTCCAAAATGGCTCCTGGCATCATGCATGCATGAGCACTACTCTGGTGCCATTTTGTGTTCCAAAATGGCGCCTCGTGTCGTGCATGTGCAGTGGCGGCGGCGGCGGCAGTGGCGGCGGCGGTCACAGGACCGGCTGCAGGCCGGTTGAAAGGCCTCGACGGGCTGGGTTCAGCCTGTAGGCCGTAGTTTGGGTACCCCTGATTTACATGGTCAAGCAGGGATATTCATATCTGGTCTTCAGAGTCATAGGTCACACCCACACTGCAGAAATATTCTGGTTTGACATCACTTTAACTACCATGGCTCAATGCTATGTAATTCTGAGAACAGTAGTTTGTTGTGGCACCAGAGCTCTGCTTGAATTGTCTTGAGTTGTGACTATGAAGAGGCATAATTGTTTTCTACTCAAGCTTCCCTGGCAAAGTACTAAATCACAATGACAGAAGAAAGCAAAGTACACCATTCTTTGCAAAACATCTTAATGTATGTACTGGAGGAAAGAAGAGCCAAACAACAACAAAATAGGGGAAGCATTGCTTAATGTTGTCAACACTTGAAAAATGGATGGGAAGCCATTTTCCCTTAAAACAAGGTGTGATAACCACCTTATTCTCTTTAATTACTTTTCTTGATGGCAGCACCATGGGCCTTTTAATCCCACCTGCCACTTATGTGTGAAATGCATTCACTATTTTATCTTTCTTAAGGGACTTAACCTCAAACACTCTCTAAAAATGTTGTTTTGGTAGCGTGTTTCCTTATCTTATTGAAACATCAGACAAGACTGTATTCAAACAAGGTAAAAAGTTTATTTGAAATTTATCTTTAACAATGTATCTTTATTATGAGATGGTAAATGTCTTAGTTTTGCTTTACTTGTTACACTTGGTTACAGCTGCATTAACTCTACATCAAGTTTAGAATCAATACCCCAGGACCTTCTCTGTCCTTCTCTGGTACTCTTTACTACCTGTTTCTACACCAGACACCAAGACTATTTCTATCTCCCTAGGTACTTTATAACAGTAACTCTCCTTCAGGGTTCTGTTATTCCCTCAGTCCCTCACTGTCAGAACCCAAATCTAACTTCAACCTCAGCTTCAACTGCCACTAACTGACTCTAACTGGCCTTTTATCCCATCTCTAACTCGAATCTGATTGGCTGGAGCCTGCTCCTTTCATATTGGATGTTGATACGGCTGGCCAAACTCTGCCTTCTCTCCACATGAGGTAGTACAAACTGTGATGGAGAGCAACAAGAAAAACACAGGGGGTTAGGTTTAAACAATTCTCTATCCTCCATATTCATTAATAAAATACATTATTTATAACAACCTCATAATTTTCAAGTTACTTAAATCCAGTGGCGGTGTCCTCCTAGGAAGTTTCTTTCAAATTTTTCCCTTTCTTTCTCCCAACCTCCTCTTCTATCTCCCTTAATCTTTCTCCTGCTTCTCTTCTCTCATCCTTCCTGGAGGATAGAGAATTGGTCACTGAAGAATAGATAATTGATTACTGAGAATGATTTATACTAATAGATAATGGATAATTGATTTATGTCAAGTGTTTGACTAGGAGTAGGATTTGATTGTATGAGATATGTTTGAATATTTGAATGTTTTTATGTTTTTTATGTATTTAATAATAAAATTTATTTAATAATTTTTTTTAAATAAGTGCTTCTTAAGCAATGGCTATGGAGGACCAGCAATCCCTTCCTGCCAGAGTGCAGGGACCAGTACTATATCTGTGCTTACTGGCTATAATGGTTTCTTTAATTTCTATCATCTCTCCAGGGACAGGAAACTGATGGCTCACTGCTTCACAGAACACCACCTTGATTAGTGCTGATTTAATTTCAACTGTAAGAGAATTTAAATTTCTGGGAGAACAAAAACGGATTATGCAAAAAATAAGAAAGGAAGAGAAAGTTCAATGAGAAGGTGTGGTAAAGATTGAATGATATTAGCAACTGATGAAGTAAGTGAGGGAAGAAAGGTAATAGCAATCCTAAATGATGCAACTCATATTTTCATCAATATTTATCTGAACAATCAACAGCTCCAACCCACTCAGCTCCCCAAGCAATATGCAGAGGCATACTGTCTCAGGTACTGGAGAGATGGTATGTTAGTGAGACAAGAAGCAACTGATAGACTTATCCTTCACAAATTTGGCCTATATTTTAAAAACTGCTCCAAGTCTACTATCTATCACTTTAAAAGCAGTCCAGTCATTTCTGTTGCAGAAAATCCCTCAATTTAACTTCTGTGTTCCAAGTGGGTTAGCAAAATATTTCCCTGCACAACTGAATCACAGCATTCTTCGCCTTCCTACTCACATCAAGAAGCTTGGTCTGAACAGATGTGTAGTAAAGCACATATTTAGAATTCAGGAATGAGGGCCCACCAGTTCAGTCTTTGGCACCCCCAGTTTGGAATCAATTCCTTCCAGACAGACACAGCAGTTTCTTAATGAGAAACACGGCAACTTACCTCTTTTCTTCTTTGTTGAAAGTTAAACTCTGCCAAGAATATATGAGCTAACAAATTCCTCATCTGCCTTGCAGACAATTTAATTGTTCGAAAGAGGCAACAAGGGGACCATCCAGTGATAGTCAAGTTTATCAAGTTTTTATGCCAAGTCTCAAGTCTTTGCAAGAAAAACTTTCAAGTCAACTCTCAAGTCTGTGAGTACTTGAGTACTTTTAAAGTTTTTCAAAACCAGGACAAAGTGCTGAGTAGACCAAAACCCCTGCCTAAACCCTTTTATTGCTGAGTTGAGTCCAAGTCAAGTCATTGCAGTGACTTGAGTCTACAGCACTGGGATCAGCTATTTTACATCTGAGCCTAAACAACAGTGAACCTTGTTGTGGTATTAGCATCAATGCTTGGGTGTAGATGTATGTTTTCCTTTCAGAAGTGGTAGTGTTCTCTACACAGAAACATTGATTTATCTCTATGGTCATTTGGTCATTGTGTCTGTGAAGAGGTCACTTTAGGAATTACTGGTCGAGATCAAGTAGCAGTACCACTCTATTCTGCTTTGGTCAGACCTCACCTGGAACGTTGTTTTCAGTTCTGGACACCACAATCAAGAAGGATATTGACAAGCTGGAATATGTACAGAGGAGTACTTAGCATATATGTGATCATGTGGAATGATGGGCTATGCTATGCTATTGTTGATCGTGGGAAAAGACAAGATTGTGTATCATTTGGGGCATGGCATAATGAGCAGATTGTGAGGAGGGAGTATGAGTTGTAAATTACTAAGATTGTTCTTGTGGGAAACTAGTTTGGTGGTGGGGGAGAAGGTGGGGTAAGACCTGGGAAAACAGTATGTTTTGACTTGCTGACAAATGGAATGAAGATTTTTGTAATGGGTCAACTGTTTGGATTTTAAGGGCTTTGTCACATTACAAAAGAAAAACAAGAGGCAGCAAGATAGAAGCAGCTTTATGCTTACTTTCCTGCATGATGTTGCACTACTTCTATTTTACCTCCAGAGGGAGCTGGTGGTAAACACATGGCTTTTGCTAAAGGACATACAAACCTATCTGACAATTTAAATAAAAGTAGCAAAACATTATTCCACTTTCTAGTAACTGACTCAAAAAGGGGAAAGACTTTATTGCTTATTTTCTATTTAGTCATATACACCTACAATCCTATATCTACATACCTGAGTATAACCTATACTAACACAATATGTATCTAATTTGCATCTTTTCTTTTAATTACCACTCCAGCAGAGGATTTTCTCATCCAAGGATTAAGGATTGCTTGGCCAATATCAAGCAATGTAATGAGTACCTGGGCCTATCTAGTCTTAAAGCAATTTGCACTCACAAAAGCATGACTTATGTTTCACATTGTTGCAGAATAGCTTGCTGGACCACAGCCAGCCAGCACTCTTTTCCTACTGAAATTTGTGACTCTGAGCCAAAACTCTCTTCACACATTATATTCCTGCCCTGACTGCAACCTTGTTCACTCATGTTGTTGTTGTTGTTTTTATTTCAGGATGAGCATGAGAAAGGAGCAAAGCAAAAGCAAAGCAAAGCAGCTTCATTTATATACTGCTTCATATCGCACTATGGGATGTCTAAGCGGTTTACAACTGTAAGCTCATTGCCCCCCAACAGTTGGGTACTCATTTTAGGGCCTCGGCAGACGGCTTATTGAGCCGTCTTGGAGGCCCGGAAGAGGAGGAGCAGCCGCATGCGCGGCGCTCCTTCCTCTTCCTGAGGTTGCCCTCGGAGCTGCCGGCGCTTCCGGGGCAACCTCCCGCCACAGCGACTGCACGCGCGGTGGCGGAAAAGGCAGGGAAAGTGCGCCGTGCGCTTTTAGGGCGCACTTCCCCTGTCTTGTGGAAGGAGCGCTGATTTAGCGCTCCTTCCAGGGACGTCGCAGGAGCGCCGGGGTGCGGAGGCTGCGGTCCCGCGGCGCTCCGTCTGGCGGCATCTCCGGCGCCTCCGTCTGCTTCCCCCCTTAGTGACCTCGGAAGGATGCAGGCCTGAGTGTAGCCTGAGCCCTGGCTAGTATTGAACTCGCAACCTTGTGGTCTATGAGTGAGGGGCTGCAGTACAGGCATTTAACCACTGTGCCACAAGGAGCAACTTGTGTGTCCAAACTTTAGCAATTTATAAATCTAAATTTGAATCCTTTCTTATTCAAATGCCCATTTATATCTGTAAGCAAATCAAAGACATTCTAGTGAATAGTCTCCTGTTTCTCCCGTGTGTGTGTGTGCATAAGTACATTTATGCATGTACATTATACAACTCTTGAACAGCAAAGGGTGACACCTGCACTTTGTCCCATTTGGGTGAACTCAGAGGTATCCCACTTCCTGAGACCCAGTTATCATCAGCGGGACACCCACTGTGCTTATCTTGTAGCCTTCAAAATGAATCTAATCTAAAATGAGATACCAGGTAATAAAATGAGTTATAACACACACACACACACACACACAAAATCACTTTCAAAGGGATGTTAAAAATTAAAAATTAATTCCTGGCATATTTTACATGCTGCAGATCAACATTTAACTAGTTTGATAAAAGTAGTTGCATTCTGGTTTGAAAGAAGTAGAAGTATGAAATGTATTTGAAGGTCTATTCAGTTTCCGGGGAAAAAGTTTGCTTTTTAATATATAACAATAAAAAGGAAAGTAATATAAAGGGACAAAAGGACAATACACAGGAACATGAGTTATTGACTCACACTCTAACATCATGAGGATACTTGTGTCCATGGTAAAAAAGCTATCTAATATCTCTCCTCCAAGCATAATGAAGTCAGAAAATCCACTGCCCTTTGTACCAAATATTGTTTCATATAGAAAGCAAAGGCATTTATAAATAATTCCTCACTGACAGTGAAATTTGGAATAATAAAATCTAGCATTTAGTAATAAACACATAAAGGAAGAACTGCAGCATCATCCAGCCATTTCACAATATTCCAATAAAGCAGTGTACGGTAAGCTGTTGGTTCAGTTTTTGTCAAACCTTTACATTCCTGCTAAAAACAATAGTTGAATCTACTCCACCCAGGTTTTTTTTTTCTTATGACATATCACAATTATAATGCACTGGAGTGTATGCATCAAAGGTATTTTAAAATTGTTTTAAACATCTTATTCAGGAAGGTATGAAAGTTTTTATTAGACATATGCCTACGAATCTGATCTGAAAGATGGTTGAAGACTAGTTCTCTTTGTGATGGCTCTGAAATCGTTCTGCAAGGGCTGTTAATATACTTCCTGGTACTTTTTGGTATCTATCACGAAGCTTTTCAATTGCAATTTTTGTCTGTGAAAACAAAAAAGGAAAAACATAACATTATAGTAATTTAAGTAAATGGAGAGATATACCATATAAAATTACAAGACAAACTTTTAAAAAATCTTTGTGTGAAAGGACTAAATGTATTTGGATTTTCTTTTCTTTTTTTAAAATTTTTTTATAAAGAGTTTATTGAATTAAAAAAACACAGATACAAAATAAATTAAACACAAGACAACACATACAGACAAATAATCAAACATACAAAAAAAAAACAATTTTAAAAATAATGTTACCAAACATTATCACTATTATAACATACATTATATCTTCATTGAATTATTATCATCATAATTCACATACTAGTAATAACTTCACATTTAACTCATTCATTCATTCATTCTTTCATAACTAAAATACTTCCAGCTCTTTACCCTTGTGCTTAGCCCGAAATAATTACTTCTATATTTCCTATCTATTTTGTACTACATGCCATACATTGATGCCTCCTCTTTCTATAATTTTTAAGTTACATTTCAATGTCTACTTAAACTACCTATCAACTAAATTTCATCATCAACATTTGTCTTTCTAACCAGCCTTATACAACACCAATATCTACATTAATACATAAATATCCTCGTTATTCTATATTTTTCACAAAACAATTATTGGCGCTTTCCACCCATTTCTTGTCCAGTATTCAATCAGTGGTTTCCAGTTCTTCACAAAAGATTCATTATCTTCCCCTCTAATCAATCCTGTTAACCTGTTCATTTCTAATAAATCCATCATTTTTAACATCCATTCATGGACTGTTGGTATGTCCGTTGACTTCCATCTGGATGCATAAGAGATTCTAGCTGCAGTTAGGAGATTGAACATTAATTTGCCATATGTTTTTTCTAACTTCATATCAGTGATCATCCCTAATAAGAACGTTTGCGGTTTATTTTCAAATGAGATATCCCAAATCTCTATGATAATCTGTTTTATATCCCCCCAATTTTTTTTTTCACTTTTTCACATCTCCACCAAAGGTGGAAAAGTGAACCCTCTTTTTCCTCACATTTCCAGCATTTAAATTTTGATGATTTTTTTCATTTTAGCTAATTTGGATGGAGTTAAATGCCATCTAAATTGTAATTTATAAAAATTTTCTTTCAGATTTATACTTAGGGTATATTTTATTCCAACATTTCTCCCACTGTTCAAGTTCAATGTTATAGCCAAAATCTTGGGCCCATTTTATCATATGTAGTTTTATTAATTCCGATTCCATTTCCCTTTCCAATAATAATTGATATATTTTCTTTATTTTATGCTTACCTTCATCCATTATGACTTCTTCAAATTGTTTATCCATTATCCCTATTGTCCTTGTCTTGATATCCATTTTATATTGTTCTCTAATTTGTCTATATGAAAACCAACTATAATTGTACCCCTCTTGTTTAAGTTCTTCTTGAGATTTCATCACTGTCTTTTGTCCCATTTTTTTCAATAAATCTTTATACGTTAACCAATGGTTCTCTCCAAATTTATTATTTTTATTAATTAATTCCCCAATTGCTGTCCAATATGGTATATTATTTGGCCAATTTTTCTTAATTTTATACCAGATTTTCAAAAGTGTTCTTCTCACATAATGGTCATTAAATTTTTTATGGAATTTAACTTTATCGTAAATTAAATACCCATGCCAGGCATATACATTATCATAGCCCTCTAATTTTAAGTTTTTTTCATTATGGAGGCATATCCAATCCCTTAACCAAGATAGAACGCATGCGTAATAATATAGTCTCAAATTTGGTACACCTAATCCACCTTGTTCTACTGTATCTTGTAAATATTTTAATTTAATTCTAGGTTTTTTATTGTCCCAAATAAATTTTGATAAATCTTTATCTCAATTAGAAAAGGGGGCATCAGTTGTTATAATTGGTATGTTTTGGAAGAAAAATATCATTTTGGGCAAGACATTCATTTTTATCATTGCCATTCTCCCCATCCAAGATAATTTTAGTTTCCCCCATCTTTTCAAATCTTGTTTAATTTCGGACCAAATTTTTTCATAATTATTCTTATAAAGATCAGATTTTTTTTCCGCAAAATTTATACCCAAATATTGAATCATATTTGTCTCTTGAAATTGTATTTTGTCCTTAAGTTGTTGTTTTTCTTTGTCGCATAGATTTATTAACATCATTTTCGTTTTTTCTTTATTAATTTTCAGTCCAGACGCTTTACTGAATTTTTCCATTGTTTCCATTAAATTTTGTATATTTTCTCCTGGATCAGCCAATGAAACCATTAGGTCATCTGCAAACACCTTTAATTTGAATTCTATCCCTTTTACTTTTGTTCCTTTAATTTCTCTATTATTACGAATATCATTCAATAGTATTTCGAAGCACATAATAAAAAGTAATGGGGATAGCGGACAACCTTGTCTTACACCTTTTTGTATTTTGAATTTTTTTGTAGCTTCTCCATTTACCAATATTTTTCCTTCCTGGTTGTTATATATCATTCCTATCCATTTAGAAAAATTTGGTCCCATATTTAATTTAACTATCAATTTATTCAAAAAATTCCAATTCAAATTGTCAAATGCTTTTTCTAAATCGAAAAATAAAAGCGCCATTGTTTATGTATATTTTTATTATAGTATTCAACCCAATTTAATAAATGTCTGGTATTATTTTTAATCATTCTACCAGAAAGGAAACCTGCTTGATCCTCCGAAATCCTATCTGATAACCATTTTTTCAATCTTTTAGCTATTACATTTGCGAATATTTTATAATCGATATTCAATAAAGATATGGGTCGATAATTTTTTGGGTCAGTAGTATCTTTATTCTCCTTGGGGATTAAGGTTATATTTGCAAGTTGCCACATTTGTGGTATAGATCCTTTTTTCATATTATTCAATATTCTTAACATATGGCCCGCTAACTGATCCTTAAATTTTTTATAATATTCAGCACCAAATCCATCTGGACCTGGTGATTTTTCTATTTTTAATTCAGATATTGTATCTAAAACTTCTTGTAATTCAAAGTCTTTGTTTAATTGTTCTTTATATGTGTCTGGTATCTCTTTAATTTCCTGTTTTTATCCATCCATCCTACATTATTATCTTCTGCTCTATATAATTTAGAAAAATAATCCACCAAAATTCTTTTTATTTGTTCCTGAGTTGAAAAATTTCTTTGACCCTCTTTCAGCATAAATATTGTTCTTTTATCTCTTTCTTTTTTTAACTGATAAGCTAATAATTTCCCCGGCTTGTTTACATATTCGAAATTTCTTTGTCTCAAAAATTTCAATTTCTTTTGCATCTCTTCTGTTAAGATTATGGACATTTGTTTCTTTAAATTCTGTAAATTAAGTTTCAACTTCTTATTATTTGAGTTTAATTTCCATTGATCCTCCAAACTTTTAATTTCATTTTCCAAATTTTTAATCTATTTTTCTCTTATCCTTTTTAATTCTACACTTTTTTTCATAAAAAAACCCCTCATATACGCCTTTCCCGTATCCCAAACCACATGGTCTGGGACGTCTTTATCTAAATTTTCCCTGAAAAACCAATGTAAATTATCTTGTGCCTCTTTAACTACCTTTTCATTCTTCAACAAATTTGCGTCAAATCTCCAATTATAATGTCTTATTCTGTTTTTAATTGTCATTGTTACCAAATTGTGATCTGACCAAACTGCTGGTACTATATCAATTTTATGAATTTTACTTATCAATGTTGTCGACACTAGGATCATATCTATTCTGGACCATGATTGATGGGGATGAGAGAAAAATGTATAATCTCTGGCATCCCCATGCTTTATTCTCCATCCATCTTTCAACGACATTCTCTCCTGAAGGTAAAAAAAACACTTGATGGTAATTTCCCCTGTGATAATTTAGTTTCCCTATTTAATGATCTATCTATCAATGGGTTAATTACCCCATTCCAATCTCCTAGCATTATTATTTTAATGTATTTGGATTTTCTGATTACCAAACAATTGTATTTTGTGAACAGAACAATGGTCTAACATATACAATTAAGACTCAGTGAAATATTTTTTACAAAGTTCTGTTCTCCTAAATATATATATAGGATATACTTCTCCATATTATTCCATTCTAAATCCTAAAATTGCTATCCCCCCTATATTTTCTCATAAAATCAGTTATCAGTTCCCACTCTTTTTTAAAATTCCCACCCATCTCTCTAATTAAAGATTTTTTTAAAAAATAAAATAAAATAAAAGTGTGGAATGTGGGTATTACATTTCACCTTGCTAGTTGCCTTCCCATAGATGCCAATGGATGCTGTAGTGAGGTGTTTAATATATTAGATATCATATTACAATGGTCTCCTATTTTCAGATGGTAAAAGTGGGAATTTAGTAAACTACGGAAAGCCTGCTATTTATTGCAAGCAAGAAAAATGCTATAAACATCACACCAAAACAAAGCTCATATTTATGGAAACTTATATGCCACCAGATTTATTCCTCTGGTGTGTACATTTTGTAAAATTTGAAGATGCAGTGTCATTGGAGTCCAATAAGTCTCATTCTTATCTGGCCCAGGAAGATAGTCAGAACAATTCAGGAAATTTTGGTCTGGCATCTGTAATCTAAATAGGAGATTCTTCTGAAATATTAGTCTAAACCTCTTACTGACTAATTGGATATGTGTCTGTCTGTGCACATTATAAATAAATAAATTTATGATCAGTAGTCTTTTCTCCCTCCCTATGTATATCCATTGCCTAGGGCAGGGGTAGGCAACCTAAGGCCCAGGGGCCGGACGCGCCCCCCCTGAGGCCTTTGGAACGGCCTCAGGCTGGTCCTGCCGCAGCCGCCGCCACCGCCCACCTTGATGATATTGATTATTGTTGTTATTACTTGCTCTTGGGGTTTTGCCATGGCTTTTCTGGGGCTGAGAGAGTGTGCATGCATATTTTTTAATTTTTAATTTTATTTTTTAAAAATATTTATTTATTTATTTATTGGTGCTTCGGCCCCCCAATTGTCTGAGGGACAGCAACCTGGCCCCCGGCTCAAAAAGGTTGCCTAACCCTGGCCTAGGGGGAAATTAAAATGAATCCAATTTAGATTTCATTTCTTTCAGATGCTTGGGTGTGGGGAGGAAAGGGGAAAAGGGAGTGACTAAGGCTTCATCCGCACTGCAGAAATAACCCAGTTTGACACCACAGTAACTGCCATGACTCCATCCTATGGAATCTTGGGAATTGTCGTTTGTTATGGACCAGAGTTCTCTGACAGAGAAGGCTCAATGTCTCATAAAACTACAAATCCCAAAATTCCAGAGTGTTGAGACATGGCAATTAAAGTGGTGTCAAACTGGATTATTTCTGCAGCAGAGATGCAGCCTAACAAATCCCGTTTATTGCCCCAGGGCACAATTCATAGGTATTCCCCAATGCCTTCTGAGATCCACTGTAACTTTGAAAGTCCCCAAGATGCCAGCTCCTTTCTGTTTGTTGGTAGAAAAGGACTCCGGAGGAAGACAGCCATGAGTCCAGGCTAACTATATTTTACCGTAAAAGCCTTCCCAGGTTTTGGGGTCTGTGAGGGAGGAACCTCTTTTGTTCCTGTGGAGACAGTGTCTCAAGGAAAATGTCCAATGTGGTTGATAAACAAGTGACCAGGCATGAAAGGCAGCCATAATGACACAGCACCTTCCACCAGCTGCTGTGTCATAGGAAGTGACATCAGGTGATGGTCACAAGGTGCTGGAAAGCACAGAAAAAACTGAAAAACTGCCAAGTCACCATGGATGAGTGACAGGTACCCAAAGGAAGAAGCAGGTCCAGAAGGCCACATGGATCCCTGGGTATATAAGGGAGTTGTCTCAGGACATATGTATTGGTTGTGGGTTGATGCGGACTGTTGGTTGTGTGTGGGTTGATGTTGGTCAAGAGTTGGGAGTTGTTGCTGTATATAGCCTTGTATAGAGGAACCAAGATTAAAGCCTCATCTGAGAGACGTCTGTCTGTAGAGCCTCTTTACTCTTTCTGGAAGGGGAGAGGTGCTCCTTCAGCTCACAAGCTACTGTCTGCATCTGAGAAGGTGGTTCTGGTGCTGCACCTTGACGTGGATCATCGCATACTGCATAACCACGCTAACAGTTCCCCCTTCCCTCAGTAGCATATTTACTGTTGATGTGAGAAAGGGTCTTCTTAGTAGCTGCTCCCAGGCTATGGAACTCCCCTCCAAGTTGTCTTTGCCCCTCTTATCCTTTTACCAGTGGAGCAAGACATCCCTCTTGAGGCAGACTTTTGACAGCTGAAGGGCTGTGAAGGAAACTGCTTTCATGGGTGGATTTTTATAAAGTTTTTGAAACTCTTTAACTTGTGTTTTAACATTTTCACTATTTAATGCTCTGTGTGTGTATTGCTTGCCTTCAAGTCACTTCCAACTGCGGTGACTGGAAGGTCTGTTCCCAAAATGGGCCACTGCTGCAGTCCCAAATGGGCCACTGGCAGGAGTGGATTTTCACTGCTCCTTTAGGGCCAGTTACAGATGGATAGACTCTGGGCATTTTTGTACTATACAGTTATAGTGCTATGATTTTACTTTAACCACCATGGTTCTGTTCTATGGAATCTTGGGAATTTGCAACTCTAGTTCTTCACCAAACTACAAGCCACAGGATTTTATAGGATGCAGCCCATAGGTCTTTATCTCAGTACAATCTCACCATGGTGTGAACACATTAAGTACATCTAGGTAAACATTTAGGTAATATAATGACACACCTTTTTGGTTTTGATAAGTTAAAATTAGTTTTAATGAAAACAATGGGAGAGAGGCTACATTGTGAAAAAATAGTTATGCACAGGGCTATGGATTCATACAGGGAGGATGTAAGTAGTTATGCATAATACAATGAAAAATGAAATATATTACTTGCAAATGGATTTGACTTTCTTATATCCATGGCCAAGTTAACTCACTTTTTCTGCTAACTCTTGCGCAGTTATATTTGGATCATATGGGATGGGCTCTCCAATGTATGTACGTAGTTTGACAGGAAAATATCCCAAAATAGGAAGGTGCGCTTTTCGAGTTCGCTCATAAAGCCATCTTGACAACCCTGTTCAGGATGTGAAATAAATTGTCCAGTTTATGGAATGCAACTTGATACCAGCTTTTTCTCTGACTTTTAATAACTAACCGAGGAAATTAGAACTGAATAACCAAAGAGCAAGACTACATAATCTTAATAATGAGAACTGGCATCTTGTTCATTACAGTGGACCCTTTTCTTCTGTGGGGGAATTGGTTCTGAGCCCCCTGTAGATGGGAAAAAACATGGAAAGTCAAGTCCAGACCCCTCAATGGGTATTGATATGAGTACCCCCCCCCCCGCCGCCTTCCAGAGGAAGGAGAGGAGAAACAGAGAGGATGGACAAGGAAAATCAAACAAGGGCCAGAAGACAGATGAGAGACTAGAATAAAGAAGGAAATGAGGGGGAAAGGGAAAATGAGGGAGGAGGGAGGAGAAGAGTAGGGAAACAATGAATTCAAAATAATGGGTGGGGAGGGAGAATGAAATAGGAAAACAACTACTGGGCAGCAGCAGTGGTGGTGTGTGTCACTAAAGTGAAGAACAGCAGTGACATCATAGCTAACACTTGTTAGCACTGCACACAGGGAGGTGTAGGTGGTCCTCCTTGTGTAACCCTCCACCTAGAAAACCCTATGAGGAGACATTGAAAGTGTCACACAGGCAGGACAAGAGCACTAACAGAGAGATAGATAGAAACTAAAGGAAAACACACTTGCAAGAGCAACTAAGAGCAGTCAAAAATGATGAAACAAGCAATAAACACTCTCAGAAAGACAAACTCCACCAGAAGCAGCACCACATATAAAACAGGGACATGGAATGTGAGAAGCATGAGCCAAGGGAAGCTAGACATAGTTAAAATGGAAATGCAACCCATGCACATAGCAGTACTGGGGGTAAGTGGGTTAAAATGGACATGTATTGGGCCACTTTGAATCAGACAACCACAGTGTTCTCCTCAGGGAATGAAAATACAAGAAGAAATGGGGTGGCTAAGAAAAGATGTTGGAAAATCAGTCAGAGGATACAATGCAAAATCAGACCAAATCATCTCAATAGGGCTCCATGGGAAACCTATGAATATCACCATAATTCAAGTATATGTATCAACCACTGAGGCAGAACAAGAAGAACTTGATAGATTTTACAAATGAGTACAAGAAGAAATTGACTACACACCAACACAGGATGTCAATCTGATCATTGGAGAGTAGAAAACAAAGGTTGGAAGTAAAGAAGAATCAAAAACAGTAGGCAGATTTGGACTAGGCAAAAGGAATGAAGCAGATGAGTGTCTGATAGATTTTTATGGAGCCAACAACTTATTCATTGCAAACACATTTTTCATACTACCAGAGAAAAGCTTATACACATGGACATCAACAGATGGTCAACAAAAAAACCAAATAGATTACATGATTGGAAGTAACAGATAGTGAAGCGCCATACAGGTGGCCAAGACTACACCAGGTGCTGATTGTGGCACAGATCATGAACTACTCATTTCAAAAATAAAAGTAAAACTCAAGAAGAGAACAAAACCAGTCATTATACCAAAATACAATTTAAATAATATCTCCACAGAATTCATTGACAATATAAGGAACAGATTTGCAGTACTAAGAATAATCGATCATGAACTGGAAGAGCCTTGGGACATAATAAAAGAAGAATGCATAAAGTCACTTCCAACAGACAAAAGGAAAGTGAAGAAACCATTGATGATAGATAAAACACTACAAGCAATAAAGGAAAGAAGAAAAAACAAAAAGGAGATAGAAATAAACTAAGAAACATAAATGCAACAGTACAACAGCTAGTGCGAAAAGATGAGGAAAATTACTACAATAACAAATATAGAGAACAAAAAGGGAAGAATGAAAGACCTATTCCACCAGATTCGAGAAATGAAAGGAAAGTTCAAACCAAGGACTGTGTCCTGGATTGCGGCCAGCACACACAAACCTACGCCGATAAGGATAGCTCAACAAGGTAACTAGCTATGCAGCTGGAAATAGTCCACCAACCTTGCAGAAATTGAGAGAAAGAGCAAACCAAAAGCCAGAGCTGAAGTCAGGAATACAGGGGTCACGATAGTCAGTTCAGTCCAAGGTCAGGTCAGCCAGAGGGTAGCAATAGTCCAGTCCATTCCGAAGTCAAGAATCAAAGCCACAAAGATTCAAGGTACAGAGAGCCAGTGCAGGCAGCAATCACACCAAAGGATCATACAATAAACTCTGACACTGAGTTGGCATCTCCCTGCTTCCTAAATAGGGGATGCCCTCCCCCGTACCAGATGAGGCTGATTAGCTAATTACCTCGCAGCAATTCTCTGGGATCTGCATCTGCCAGCACTTTCAGCCCTGCGCTGCCTGAAGGAGGGAACCTTCAAGCCTGATTCCTCCCCAGAGTTACCACTAGGCTGCTGTACCACCAGAGGAATCCCATGAGCACTAGGACCTGGCTGAGCCTCCTCCTCTGGGACTGGGAGATCAGGGCTGGGCTCTGGCAGAGCAGGATTAACACCTAGTGTAGCCTCAATTACCTCTTGCTCTGGAGCAGGATTAGCCCCTGGTGTAGCCTCAATTACCTCTTGCTCTGGAGGAGCCACATCCTCCTCCTCCGAATCCAGCTCCTGATTGACCATGACATAATTCCCCCTCCCATAATACTCTCCCTCCGGCTGCGGGGGACGTGGCCTGTCCGAGCAGCAGCGATGGAAAGCCCGGACCAATCGCGGTGCATGGACATTGGAAGCATCCACCCAGGAGCATTCTTCCGGCCCATAGCTGACCCAGTCGACGAGGTACTGCAGACGCCCCCAACGGTGACGAGAGTCCAAGATGTGGGCCACCTCATACTCCTGTTCTCCATCCACCAACACTGGATTGGGCAGAGGTGTCAGCCCAATGTCCGGCCGAACATTGGAAGCTGGAAGCAACAAGGAGCCGTGAAAGACGGGATGGATCCACCAGGGCCGAGGCAGCTGGAGCCAGAATGCCATCGGATTCACCTGAGCCACAATCTTGTAGGGCCCCACAAACTGAGCGTCCAGCTTCCGACAGGGCCGCTGCAGGGGCAGGTGATGCGTGGAGAGCCAGACCGAGTCCCCCACCTGCAAAGGAGGACCCACCTGACGTTGCCGGTCTGCACCCCTCTTATATGCTTCCTTGGCCACCTCGAGCTGCTCCTGCAGCAGGGACTGTGCCGCCCAGAGCTCCTGGAGCCACTGATCCACTGCGGAGACCTCCAAGCCTGGCACCACTGCTGGAAAGCCTTGTGGATGGAAGCCTCCCGTGGCAAAGAAAGGCGTCTCCTGGGTCGAGGCGTGGACCGCATTGTTGTAGGCAAACTCGGCCAGCGGGAGCAAATCGACCCAGTTGTCCTGGCGGTAACTGACATAGCAGTGGAGGTACTTCTCCAGGGTGCTGTTGGTCCTCTCTGTCTGACCGTCCGATTCTGGGTGATGTGCCGAGGACAGATGGGGCGTGACATCCAGGAGCTGGAGCAAGCTGGTCCAGAACCGGGTGGTGAACTGGCTGCCGCGGTCTGAAATCACACCGTCGGGCAGGCCGTGGAGCCTGAAGACATGCTGGATGAACATCCGGGCTGTCTCCTTCGCTGTGGGAAGACCAGCTCATGGCACGAAGTGCGCCATCTTTGAAAAGAGGTCCACCACCACCCAAATGGCGGTGCAGCCATCAGAGAGGGGCAGGACCGTAATAAAGTTCATGGACGTCACCTTCCAAGGCCCTGACGGTGTCAGCAGCAGCATCAGCAACCCTGCAGGCCGACCCGGATGGTCCTTTGCCCGATGGCACACTGGACACATGTCCACATACTTGGCCACCTCTGCCCGAATTCGAGGCGACCAAAAGTCACGGGTGAGGAGGTACAGAGTCTTGCAGAAGCCGAAGTGCCCCGCCGGCTTGGAGTCGTGACACAGGCGCAAGACCGCTTCCCGACACGGCCCTGCCGGCACATACAGGTGACCCCGGTGGTAGAGAAGGCCATCCCGCATGACGAAGGGAGAGGCGTCCCCTTCCCCCAAATGCTGTGCCACCAAGGGGTCCTGGCTCTGGAGTTCCCGGATCTGGTCCACCAGTGCGGCCTCCCTCGGCGCTGCAGCGAAATTCTCCGGGTGAAGAATGGTCGACCGCAACTCCCTCTCTGGGCACATGGCGTACTCCGGCTTCTGCGAGAGCGCATCTGCCTGCCTGTTCTGGGACCGAGGAATGTACTTGAGCTAGAAGCGGAAGCGGATGAAAAAAGATGACCAGTGCTGTTGCCTCTGGGACAGCTTCCTGGCTGTCTGCAGGTGCTTCAGGTTCCTGTGGTCAGTGTGGACCACCACCAGGTGTGCTGCCCCCTCTAGCAGATGTTGCCAGGTCTCGAAGGCCGCCTTGATCGCCAACAGCTCCTTCTCCCAGATGGTGTAGTTCAACTCTGGAGGCGAGAGCTGCTGGGAGTAGAAGGTGCAAGGCAGCAAATGGGGATCCGTGGGCTGGAGCAGCACCTCCCTGATGGCTACGTCCGAGGCATCCGCCTCTACAACAAAGGGCGTGCGAGGATCTGGGTGCTGCAGGATCGGGGCTGACATGAAGTGTGCCTTCAGGGCCTCAAACAAAGACTGTGCCGCCGCTGTCCACTGGAACTGGCCCTTCCCCCCCAACAGTTGGGAGATGGGGCTCGTGAGGGCCGCATAGTCCTCAATAAACTTTCGATAAAAGTTGGTGAACCCCAGAAACCGCTGCACATCCTTCCAGTTGTGAGGGGGCTGCCAAGACAACACCGACTTGACCTTGTCTGGGTCCATGGGCCGAGACAATGTACCCCAGAAAGTCTACCTCTCGGAGATCAAAAGCACACTTCTCCAACTTGGCGTACAGGTGGTGTTCCCTCAGGCGCTGGAGCACTGCACGTACTGCACTGCCTGGAGCTCCTGGAGCCACTGATCTATCACAGGGACATCCGAGCCTAGCACCACCACTGGAAACCCTCGTGGATGGAAGCCTCCCGTGGCAAAGAAAGGCGTCTGCTGCGTCGAGGTGTGAACCGCATTTTTGTATGCAAACTCAGCCAGCGGGAGCAAATTGACCCTGTTGTCCTGTCGATAACTGACATAGCAGTGGAGGTACTGCTCCAGGGTGCTGTTTGTCCTCTCCGTCTGCCTTCAGACTCTGGGTGGTGCACCGAGGACAGGTGAGGCATGATGTCCAAGAGCTGGAGCAAGCTGGTTCAGAACTGGGTGGTGAACTGGCTGCCACAATCCAAAATTATCCCTTTGGGTAGGCCGTGGAGACGGAAGACGTGCTGGATGAACATCCGGGCCATCTCCTTCGCCGTGGGAAGACCTGCGCATGGCACGAAGTGTCCCACCCAAATGGTGGTGCAGCCAGCAGAGAGGGGCAGGTCCATGATGAAATCCATGGACACCACCTTCCAAGGCCCCGACAGCATCAGCAGTGGCATCAACAACCCCGCAGGCCAACCTGGATGGTCCTTTGCCCGATGGCACACCGGGCGCGTGTTCACATACTTGGCCACCTCTACCCGAACTCGAGGCCACCAAAACTCCCGGGTGAGGAGGTGAAAAGTCTTGCAGAAGCCGAAGTGCCCCGCCAGCTTAGAGTCATGGCACAGGCACAAGACCACCTCCCGACACGGACCAGCTGGCACGTACAGGTGACCCCAATGGAAGAGCAGACCATCGCACAAGGTAAAAGGCGAGGCATCCCCATCCTCTGAATGCTGTGCCACAAACGGATCCTGGCCCTGAAGTTCTCGGATCTGGTCCACCAGTGCAGCCTCCCTCAGAGCAGCAGCGAAATTCTCTGGGTGTAGGATGGTAGACCGCAACTCCCTCTCTGGGTTTGTGGCATACTTGTACTCTGGCTTCTGAGAGAGCGCGTCCGCCTGACAGTTCCGGGACTGAGGAACATACTGGAGCCAGAAGTGGAAATGAGCAAAAAAGGACGACCAGCACTGTTGCTGCTGAGACAGCTTCCTGGCCGTCTGCAGGTGCTCCAGGTTCCTGTGGTTGGTGTGGACCACCACCGGGTGCGCCGCCTCCTCCAGCAGATGCCACCAGGCCTCGAAGGCCGCCTTGATTGCCAACAGCTCCTCCTCCAAGATGGTGTAGTTCAACTTCGGAGAAGAGAGCTGCCGGGAGTAGAAGGCACAAGGCAGCAAATGCCCCTGAGGGCCCGTGGGCTGGAGCAGCACTGCCCCAATAGCCATGTCCGAGGCATCTGCCTCCACAACAAAGGGCGTGCGAGGATCCGGGTGCTGCAGGATCAGGGCCGACGTGAAGCATGCCTTCAGGGCCTCAAAAGATGTCTGCGCCACCATGGACCACAAGAACTGGCCCTTCCCCCCAACAGTTGGGAGATGGGGCTCGTGAGGGCCATGTAATTGTTGATAAACTTCCGGTAGAAGTTCGCGAACCCCAGGAACCACTGAACATCCTTCCTGTTGCGAGGGGGCTGCCAGGACACCACCACCTTGACCTTGGATTGGTTCATGGCCATGCCCTGCGCCGAGACCTGGTATCCCAAAAAGTCCACCTCCTGAAGGTCAAAGGTGCACTTCTCCAGGTTAGCATACAACCGGTGTTCCCTCAGGTGCTGGAGAACGGCCCGTACATGAGCGTCATGAGCCGCCTGGCTTGGGGAATAAATCAAAAAATCGTCCAAGTAAATGATGACAAACCGATCCAAATAGTCCCAGAACACATCATTTACAAAGTGCTGGAAGACGGCGGGGGCATTACAGAGTCTAAAGGGCATGACGGTATACTCGCAATGCCCATACCGAGTCTGGAAGGCCGTCTTCCACTCGTCCCCTGCCCGAATCCTCACCAAGTTGTAGGCCCAGCTTGGTGAAGACCCTGGCATGGCGAAGCCTCGCCAACAATTCCGGAATCATCGACAAGGGGTAGCGGTTCTGGACGGTGATCTTATTCAGGGCCCGATAGTCATTGCAGAGGCGCAACTCCCCAGACTTCTTGCAGATGAAGAGAACTGGTGCTCCTGCAGGGGACTTGGAGGGACGGATGAAGCCCCGCTGCAGATTCTTCTCCAAAAAATCCCTCAGAGCCGCCAGCTCAGGCGCTGAGAGAGAGTAGAGACGCCCCGCCAGGATAGGGCCCCCCGGCACCAGATCAATGGCACAGTCATAGGGCCAATGTGGGGGAAGCCGGTCCGCCTCCTTCTTGTTGAAGACGTCCGTGAAGTCCTGGTACTTCTCTGGCAGCACCACCTTGCCCTCCTGGGCCTCTGCCACCACCGCTGCTGGAATCCGCTCCGGCCAACAGTGTTCCTGGCAGTACTCTGACCCAAAGAGCACTTCCCTTCAGGACCAGGAGATATGTGGGTCATGCCGCGAGAGCCACAACATGCCCAACACCAGCGGAAAATGAGGGACTGCTGCCAACAAAAACCGGAGTTCCTCAACATGGCCCTGGATTTCCAGGTGGAGCACTGGAGTCTGGTGTGTCACGGGGCCCGACCGGAGAAGCCGGCTGTCAATAGTCTCCACACCTCCCGCCTCCTCCGCTTCTTTTCTGTTCCCAATAGCCGGGGCCGAGCTCCTCCCAGCTGCATCAGCTCCTCTGTGGTTCCAGGAGCAGCAGCCTCAGGGGCAACTGCAGGAGACTATGGCACCAGTGCTGAAGGAGGCGGAAGGCCAGATTGTCCAGCCACTCTTTGAGCTGTAAGGCAGCAGTCCAGGCGGATGGCCTGCGTAACCAAAGCCGACAAAGTCTTTGGAGGTTTGGAGCGGGCAGTTCATCCAGGATCCCAGCAGACAGACCGTGCCGAAACACAGGCTGCTGTACCACCAGAGGAATCCCATGAGCACTAGGACCTGGCTGAGCCTCCTCCTCTGGGGCTGGGAGATCAGGGCTGGGCTCTGGCAGAGCAGGATTAACACCTGGTATAGCCTGAATTACCTCTTGCTCTGGAGAAGCCCCATCCTCCTCCTCCTCCTCCGAATCCAGCTCCTGACTGACCATGACAGACTGGGATGCTCTATGATAATAAAAATAAATACTATAAAAATAACATAATTCAAGATAAAGAAGGAATAAAAAAATGATGGATGCTATACACCACTGAGGACCTTCACAAGTTCAACCAAGACAATGAAGAAATAGAAACAGAAAAAAAAATTCCCAAAACTGGGTTCAAACATTGATAGAAATGGGAACTGCAGTCAGGTAATTAGGAAACTATCAAGAATGTAGTAGTGGTGGCTATGAAAGAACTAGAAAAGATTTTAAAATGCACAGCTCAGCACAAAAGTTAGAATCCTACAAGCCATTGTATTCCCTATTACCATCATTTGAGATGTGGTGCTGGAAAAGAGTACTGAGGATTTCACAGACAGCCAAAAGGACAAACAAATGAGTGCTAAAGCAGATCAAGCCAGAAATATTCCTAGAAGCCAAGATGGCAAAACTTAGACTGTCATACTTTGGACACATCATGAGAAGGCATGAATCATTGGAAAAGAAATTAATGTTAGGAAAGGTGGAGGGAAGTAGAAAGAGAGGAAGGCCACATGCTAGATGGATGGACTTTATTATAGAGTCTATGAATACGAGTTTGCTGGAGCTGGGCAGAGCAGTAGAGGACAGGGGGACCTGGAGATGCCTCACCCATAGGGTCGCCATGGGTTGATATTGACGCGAAGGCAGTTAACAACAAATGATTGCTCCAGTGGCTGATTTTCAATTTGAATGCTGACTATCTGGACTAGCCTACTATCAACTATTGTCTTCATTTTACTGATGTCTCTATTCTTAAATCTAAGTGAGGGGTGGCGTTGGAATTTCCCTATATGACAGTGTTGCTTATACTGAATAAGACTGTATTGCTCATATGCACACATTTTCATAAAGAGATATGCTACAAGTAAGAAATGCTTATCAAGCAGACTGGGGAAAAAATATGAAGGAACACATTAAGAAATTGCAAGAAGTTATTTAAGAAATGAAGCTCACGTGTTTTTCCAACTGTCCTGCATGCTTCACGAATATTTTGTGTAAACATAGGAATGATGGGCTAAAAAAGAAAGAGAGAATTATTGAAATAGAAATATTTCAGTTTTTCCCTTGGAATAACTTTTTTCCCCCAAAGCTCAACATGTAGCATTGGCCCAAAATATACAGGACAAAAAAAGGCATCTTCTGGTTGTTTTGGGGGCTTGCCGTTTACATGATGCAGGCCCCCAAAGCAGCTGGATACTTCTCCGAGGCTGCACTAAATAGAGAAAAGCCAACCCAAAAAGGAGTGGATACAATCCACTCTTGCCGGTGGCCCACTTGGGACTGTGGTGGTAGCCCACTTCTGGAGTGGACAATGTGGTTGCTGTGGTCATGGCCTGATCACAGCTGGAGTGGCCTCCAGCCATTCCTTCCAGGATGTGTGCTTCAGTTCACTGTGACCACAGATAATTCACAAATGGAAGAGTTGACATTGAAAATTCTGATAAAATTTCTGTTGCACATAACTAATTTTTCCACCAATGTTCTGAAACAAACAGCATTTAACCCCCCCCCAATTATATGTTCAGTCAAATCATGTGTTTTTAATAGATATACCTTTTTCAACCCTATAATTTACAAAAGCTGGATTTTTGCCTCTTCAGCTACCTAAAAACATTAAACTGTGAGCCTTTCTTAGTTTGCTTTACTTACGATTTAATCTTCCACTCATTTACCTGCTTGCAAATGCACTAAACTAAATGGGACTTACATCTGAATATTGTTTACTATGCTTGAGTTGACTTTGACTAATGGCAACCTTATGGATGACACATCTCCATTTTTTGAACATATATGCATAATATTCAGTGCATAATATGTGTACTGTTAATGGCTCTGGACAACATTGTAAATATGGCCTACCATATATGCTTGACTATAAGTTGAGAATTTTTTGCCCAAAAAAGTGACCCCAAAAACCTGGGTCAACTTATATACGGGTCAATATGGTAATAGGCTTGCCCCTCAAGCTTCTTCTGCAGCCTGACTGTCTCTCGAAGGGATATCCAGATCAGGGAAAGGCTTGGCAGCAAACATTTGCCTCGCCCCTCTTCCCCAGTCTGGGTATCCTCCAAAGGCTGGAGGACATCCAGATCAGGGAAAGGCTTGGGGGCAAATGTTTCCCTCCTTCCACTTCCCCAGTCCGGGTGTCTGCCAAAGGCTGGAGGGCACCCAGATTGAGGAAAGGCTTGGGGGCAAACACTTCCCTCCCCTCATCTTCCCCAGTCCAGGTTTCCTTCAAAGACTGGAGGACACCCAGATCAGGGAATGGCTTGGGGTCAAATGCCCCTCCTCTTCCTTTATTCTAAGTAAGAAATCTCAATATCAAAAGGTTATCTCTTTACATGAAGGGTCACCTTCCCTTTGGGCACATGTAGGAGTTACAGTTACAGATAGATTTGATCATGTCAGTCAAGCCAGTAAAATCACCAAAATCCCTGATGTCACTAGCCAAAACACTCTCCTGTTGTATTCACAGATCAGAGAGGATTTGTAGTCCTTGGTGTTTGAGGGGGTGAGTAGTTAGGAATCTGGATGCTTCTGTCCAGCCTTGACCAACTTCCAGTAGCATCACTGAGGGTTGCGGGGGGTTCAGACTGCACCAGGTGACATCCCAGAAGGGGGGTTGACACCAGGTGAGCTCCCTGCCCTCTGTGGATGCTGTTTCAGCTCTGCAGTTGCTGCTCTGCTCCTTGTGGGAGCTCACTGGGGGCTCATGGATGCTCCTAGGCCCCGTGCAGGTGCTCTTCAAGGCTGTGCAGGAGCTCCTTGGCCCCGCACAGGTAACCCTCGGGGCCATGCGGGTGTCACTCAGAGCCATGTGGGTGCCACTCTGGCCCTCATGGACATTCCCATGTGCCCTTCACCCTGGAAACCCCACTGTAAGTCTGGGGCTGGAAGTCCCAACCCCTACATGGGTGTCACCAAGTGCATGAACGCTGCTGCCAGCTTTTCCAGGTAAAACAGAAGCTCCTACTCCCAAGTGTCCCTTTGTTAGTGTCCCTTGCCTTGTGATCACTTGAGGCTTTTTATAACCTGTGCTGAGAAGGATCTCAAAGATTTGAACTTCTGCCCAACTGGCCATCTCACTGGGCAATTGTCCTCTTGTCACCTCTCTGATGCCGAGCCCCATTAAAATGTAATGTAACCTCATCACATTATTTAACACTTTGTTATCTGGGCAGAAGTTTACCTGTGCTTCCCAAATAATAGGAAAATCACAGTTATCACACTTCCCATTCCCAGTTAGGGGTGGACCTTTGGAAAGGGGGGAAATTGAGGCAAAAAGGCATTTTCATAGTTGCTAAAAAAGCAGGAAGGCAGATTATTATGGTTGGTCATTGGGACTGAACTAAAACAGTTGCAGGTTCTGTAATTTCTATTGCATAATATTATATCATATACATTATAATGTTATTCAGGGTAAGCTACAATGAACCTCTTTACAAGTCTCAAATTATTCAGTGCTAGGCACTTGGGTAATTAAGTGAAAAATTGTCTTTAAACAAATTCCTTGTTTCTATTTCTCCCTGTTACCAACTTTTTAATTATACAGTTAAGGTAAGATGGGTCCAAAGAAGAGTGGACTTGTTAAATACTTAGCATTAAAACTGCAGATGCCACAGACTATATTTAGGATATCTGACACCTACCTGCAGACTATGGTTTTGCTACCAGTTAAAAATGTTTGGCTAGTTCTCACTCCTGAACAACTGTAAACTTATAGTCTTGGGTGTTCAACTGGTTGGTGATACATGCAAGTGTCACAGAGGGTTACAAATGAATCTGTACTTTTTCAGACTGTATGGAAGGAGGGCTAAACTCTAGGGGGCAACAACAGATGGAAGGATGCAAGGGCACTGCTCCATTTCTGCATTCCCACTGATCAGCAGTACATAGAAGCCCTTCATGCCCAAGAGCACCAAGAATGAGCCTGGGTGTGCCTCCACAGGTTATGTATGGTTGGGAAGACAGAATTAACCTGGCAGCCCCTGTTCCAATTTTTGCTGCACACTGAGGAAGCACATGCCACCACTGCAGCCTCTGCCTCTCCCATAAGTATGTGGATAGAGACCTATGTTCACCAATATGATCCTTACCTTGCAGGATGTTTGCCTTGGAGTGCACTTTAATTCCTTGTCTACAAGTTCACTGCCACATTTCCTGTTATCAAAGTGCTTCTGTATCTCTAAAAATGGCATGGCATCGCAAGCATAATTTGAGAAATAATTACCACAGAGAAACCACTCACCACTTTGGCTTCTAAAGCCACTTGGGCAAAACCTGTGCGGTTACCCCAGATCAGTTCATAGTGATGGTCACTAAAGAGTGCTTCTCTCATTCCACCAGGTGAGATCCCCAATAAATGGCCTGCCTTCAGGATTTCAAGACATTCAGCTTTCCTACCACGTGTGACACACCACACATTAAGCAGAAGTCTCAATCCTACAAAACAAAAAAGCATACTTTACAGAACTCATATTTATGGAATAGTTTGTGAAGAAAGCCTGCTTGCAAATACTAAATTTTCAGTGTTGAGAACTTGTCATAACATATTTCAATTGTTGAATGATTTACATGCCTTATGATGTTATCCTCCTTTGGTCCATGATCTTGTTCTATTGTGAGATACATATGTTGGTGTGCACAGACTCAGGTCTTTGCTATCATGTCTATGACACTGTGTCCTAACTAATATCTTCTCCTTGTGCTGTAGGTAAATATGTTTCCTTAGAAATATTGTGTGTTAGTTATTGCTTCTGGACAACAAGAGCTGTAGGGCAGCAAGGGCAAACATCTTGTTGCTTGGACACTGTTACTAAATATCTGTTTCTGCCTTAGGCTGAATGAGTGCAGTTGCCTGTTGCCTGCTTTGACTCTCTGAGGTGTTCTCTAAGCTCTGGAATTGTCAGGCTGTGTTGGAAAGAAAGAGAAAGGCCTCATTCCCACTTACATTTAAACCGGTTTGCAATTCAGCTTCGCTCCATGTCAGTGAATTGATTCCAAAAGGTCCATCATACCCACTATGAACGCAGATCTTTTCATTATTCCCTTGTAATCGTTTCTTTTTTGACACGATTGTTGTTCCCACTAGTTTGCGCTGCTTCAAAATGCATGCTAATCATCTACACATCAGTGGTGATGCAAGCAGCAACATGGTGAAGAAGGGGCCAGAGTGAGGTGACTTTGGCTGCTCAAAAGTACACCATTTTCCCTTTGAGCAGCCTGGCTTGGGAACTATTTTTTTTTTTTAAATTGATAGAAGATTCTATTTGGTATTGCAACTATTTGTCTTGCTGAGCTGCCATCGGTCTAATCACCCAGCATGTCACCAATTTGCAAAAATAATGGATTGTATATATATATATATATATATATATATATATATATATAATCCATTATTTTTGCAAATATATATACAATCCATTATTTTTGCAAATTGGTGACATATATATATATATATGTGCCCATAGGTCACACAAACACAAAGGCAATGCTGGGGGCGGGGGGGATGGTGGATCTCCCAAAAAATGAGTCGGGTTAGTAAACACTCCTCTGCCATCAGTCCCTCCCCTCCAGTATGGTCCGATTCAGGTCCGTCGTTCCCACTTGTTGAACATGCTTCGGAATCGATTCTTTTCAAAAGTACCACCAAAGAACTAATGTCAGGAAACAGCGTTTTTTTTTTTTTTTTATGTGTTTGCCTCACTTCATCATGATTGCAGCTGAGCTCAATAGGATTGGAACTGATTTCAAGTGGAAATGATGGTCATATAACCCGATCTGTAATTCACTTTAAATCATAGTGGGAATGAGGCCAAAGTATGTTAGGGGCATACTACTGTGCTGGGCTACGTATTGCCAAATGTTTGCATATTAAAGTGTAACTTATGGGGAGGATTTATAATGGGTATTACAAGCTTAGCGGCAAAATTGCAACAACTTGGCATATTTGTCCTCCTGGTGTAATCCCTGCCTAAGTTAAGGCTTTGAACCCATACTCTCTGGGTACAGCAGCATCACTACTAGGGTATCATCCAGTGTGGAAGGCTACCAGCAGACCTCGGTCTTGTGCATATCTCATAGCCTTCCCTCCCCTAGCTCCCCAGCAGCAATGTTGCTCTGGCCAGGCAAGTGAGGCAGTGGGAAGGGACAGAAGAAGTGCATTCACTCCTCCTGCTGCTCTGTTGCTGGGTTTCCTCCCCAAAGGCAAAGCCTGGAGACAAAGTAACCCATGAAGAGTGCACGTTTACCCCTCCTCTCCTCCACCATCAGACTTCCTCCCCAGGGACAAAATGCAGTGACAGACCCCTGGCACAATGAAGGTGGAGGAGGGCCCAACCCTCCTCCCCTCTTCTAGAGTCTCATCTGATTCAGTCCACCCCCAACCCCCTCAGTAATGCCAATGTCCATGTACATTCAATCTCAATGTCAAATGTCATGAGCAGAATCTCTAGTCCATCACAGTTGCTTCAAGGTATACACTCAGCCTGAACCTTGATAAAATCAACAGCTTGATTAATGAAGAGGATGCTGTGGATATAGCATATCTTAATTCTGTAGGGTCTTTGACATCCCTCATGATATTCTTGCAAACAAACTAGTCAAATGTGGGCTAGACAATGCAATTTTTAGGTAGATTAGTAACTGGTTGACCGGCTGAACTCAGCAATCACTGCTTTTCTTCTTGGAGAGAAGTGACCAGTGGGGTGCTACAGGGTTCTGTCCTAGGCCAAGTGTTATTCAACATCTTTATCAATGATTTGGATGAAAGAATAGAGGCCATACTTATCAAATTTGCAGATGACACCAAATTAGGAAGAGCAGCTAATACCCCAGAGGAGAAGATCAAAATTCAAAATGATCTTAATAGATTAGAAAGCTGGGCCAAAATTAACAAAATGAATTTCAACATGGAGAAATGTTGCACTTCTACTGCACTTCGGTAGAAAAAAACGAAATGAATAAATACATAATGGAGGACACCTGGCTTAAAAATACTACATGTGAAAGGGGTCTAGGAGTTCTAGCAGACCACAAATTGAACATGTGTCAACAATGTGATGTGGCAACTAAAAAAGCCAATGCAATTCTAGGCTTCATCAATAGAAGTATAGTGTCTAGATCAAGGGAAGTAATAGGGCCACTCTATTCTGTTTTGGTCAGGTCTCACCTGGAATAGTGTTTCCAGTTCAGGGCACCACAATTCAAAAAAGATGTTGACAAGCTGGAGCATGTCCAGAAGAGGGTGACCAAAATGGTGAAGGGTCTGGAAATCATGCCTTATGAAGAGAGACTTAGGGTGCTGGGTACGTTTAACCTAGAGAAGAGATGGTTAAGAGGTGATACGATGGCCCTGTTTAAATATTTGAAGGGGTGTTATATTGAGAATGGAGCAAGCTTGCTTTCTGATCCTCCAGAGAATAGGACCTGTAGCAATGGATTCAAACTAGAGGAAAAGAGATTCCACCTCAACATTAGGAAGAACTTCCTGACAGTAAGGCCTCTTCAAAAGTGGAGTACACTCCGTCAGAGTCTGGTGGAGTCTTCTTCTTTGGAGGTCTTTAATCAGAGGCTGGATGGCCATCTGTTGGGGGTGCTTTGCTTCTGAGTTCCTGCCTGGCAGGGGGTTGGACTGGATGGCACATGTGGTCTCTTCCAACTCTATGATTCTATGACCAATTATATATGGACACTTGCCAGATGGAACAATTGAGCCAATGATCTATTTCAGATCTGTACAGCTTCTGATCCACTGAACTGAAAAGTCACCAACCAGACGTATCACAGTCCAAGAAAGGCTCAATAAACTTATATCCTTAACTCTCTGATTGGGAGTTCCCAAAGGAACACACTAGCAGCTTATATTAGTGTTGGGGCAAGACTGGAGAAAATGGCTCTCAAATTCCAGTTTGGAAAAAGTCTTAGGGGCCATATTGTACAAATACATGCTGGGAAGGTCACTGTTAATGGGTACTGACCAGGAAAGAACAATAGGAGTAGTGTGGGGCAAGGGGAGATACAGCGTTAACAGGGTGGGGGGTGAAACAAAAGGGAAGATGGGATCGATATTTGAAATCTATCCCACCTTCCGCCCACCCTGTTAGCCTAAAAGAACCAAGAGTTGACCCAACCATACCACAGACTCTTACCTTGCTCCTTTGCAATGCCAGGTCGGTGAGGAACAAATCACATGTCATCTATGATTTGTTGGAGGAAGAGAATGCTGATGTGGCATGCTTTACTGAAACCTGGCTGGGGGAGGATAGTAGTGTCATCTGGGCCAAGACCCTCCCAGCCAGGTATGCGGTTAAGGAGCAGGTTAGGGAAATTGGGCGTGGGGGGGAGTGGCCTTGGTCCATAAGAGTACCATCACTTTGACCAGGAGACTTATCCGGAAAATGGACTATATCGAGTGTATTTACCTGACCATGAAAGCTAGGGACAGTCTGGGGATTCTGTTGGTATACCATCCACCCCGTTGCTTAACAGACTCCCTGGCCAAGCTGACACAGCTGGTCTTGGAGCTGGTGTTGGAGTCCCTCAGGCTCCTTATCCTGGGGGACCTCAACATCCCCTTCGAGTCCAGTTTATTAGATCTGAAAGGTGCAGCTCGGGAGTTCATGACTTCCATGACAGCCATGGGCCTGTCCCAACTAGTCTCGGATCCTACACATTGTGCTGGTAATACACTCGATGTGATCTTTAGTATGGATCAGGAACAACCGTGGGCAGAAGTTTTTCAAATTTCTGCTCTGTCATGGACGGACCATTTCCTGGGCAAAGTAGGACTTAAGGTCACTACCCATACACCCCTCGGGGGTGGAGGACCTATTAGAATGGTCCGCCCTCGAAGGCTGATGGAACCCAAAAGGTTCCAAGAAGCCCTAGAAGGTTCTATGGTTGGGAAAGATGGCAATTCTGTCGAAGCCCTGGTAGATACTTGGAACAACAACCTTACCAGAGCTGTAGACATTAACACTCCTGAGCGTCCTTACCAATCCGCTTCAAATAAAAAACCTTGGTATACAGAAAATCTTCGCCATATGAAGTGGGTTGTGCAACGACTAGAGCGCCGCTGGCAGAAACATCAACGTTTATCTGATAAGACAATCCTAAGAAGTCATTTAGACTCTTATGGGGTGGCAATAGATACAGCAAAGAAATCTTTCTGTGCTGCACGTATTGCATCTGGAAAGTCTCATCCAGCAGAGCTGTTCAGGGTGGTGAAGGAATTAACACAACTGCCTCCCACCCTGAACCCACTATTGGAACCAACTAAAGCCTGCTGTGATGCTTTTAATGACTTTTTCATAGATAAAATATCTCAGATAAGGGTCGATCTAAATAATAATAATAATAATAAAAATAATTTTTATTTATATCCCGCCCCTCTGCCAAGCAATCGGGGCGGCGTACAACATATAAACATCAAAACAAATACAATCAAATTCAATCCCATCCCTCATTCCCACCCCAAAAAACAAATCAAACAAACAAATTAAAAACAATTAAAATTCACAAAGCACATCTATACAATAAACAAAAGCAATCCAAATATACAGGAGAAAAAAATTAGAGAGAGTCCCGCTGAGCATCAGGGCCACACCCCCAAGAGTCTTAAAGGGCTAAGGCTGGGGATGTACTGCATCCCCAGCCTTAGCCCTTAAATGCAGGCATTGTAACAGAGCCAATAAGAGAGACGTCCAGGGACTCTGTGGACTGTATTAAACTGGATCAATTTGAGTTTGTAAATACCGATGAAGTGGACAAACTTCTTGGATGTGTTAGGAGGACGACTTGCCCTCTCGATCCATGCCCTTCATGGTTAACCGTCCAGGGAGGCAACGTAGTAAAATCATTGCTACAGCACTTAATCAATACATCTTTCAGGGAGGGCAAATTTCCATCAAGTTTGAAATGAGCAATGGTAAAGCCCCTCTTGAAAAAGCCCTCCCTGGATCCCCTGGTAAAAACCAATTATAGACCGGTTTCGTTACTGCCCTTTTTGGGCAAGGTGATCGAGAGGGCAGTTGCCTTCCAACTCCAGGCAGTTTTGGATGAAGCCGATTATCTGGACACATTTCAAATCGGCTTCAGGGCAGGATATGGAGTTGAGACTGCCATGGTCGCCTTAGTCGATGACCTCCATCTGGGCATAGACAGGGGAAGTGTGACCCTGTTGGTGCTCTTGGACATCTCAGCGGCGTTCGATACCATAGACCATGGCATCCTTCTGGGACGCCTGAGGGAGTTAGGTATTGGGGGCACTGAGCTTCAGTGGCTCCGGTCCTACCTCTCAGGCAGATCCCAGATGGTGAGGCTGGGGGACAGTTGCTCCTCTGAAAGGGAGCTGACATCTGACATCCCGCAGGGCGTCATACTGTCTCCCATGCTGTTTAACATTTACATGAAGCCGCTGGGAGAGATGGGGAGAGATGGGGTGCGGGTTTATCAATATGCTGATGATACCCAACTCTGTTTCTCTATGTCTCCAACTGCTGCGGTGACTAAGGATGGCATCGCTCCTCTGGATGCTTGCCTTGAGTCAGTAATGGGCTGGATGAGGGAAAACAAACTCAAGCTGAATCCAGAGAAAACAGAGGTACTTGCAGTAGGAACTCCTGGTGTGGGAAGGGAATTGTGTCATCCAGTCCTGGATGGGGTCACACTTCCCCTAAAAGACAAAGTACGCAGTTTGGGAGTACTCCTGGATTCATCGCTACAGTTGACATCTCATGTAGATGCGATGGCCAGGACTGCTTGGAATCAGCTTCGGCTGATTCACCAACTGTGTCCCTACCTGGACTGGGAAGACCTTGAAGCAGTAGTAATTTCTGGTTTGGACTACTGTAACGCACTCTACATGGGGCTACCTTTGTACCAAGTTCGGAAGCTTCAATTAGTTCAAAATGAGGCAGCCAGGCTGGTTGCTGGAACATCTAGGGCAGACCACATTACACCTGTGTTGAGAGCCCTTCATTGGCTGCCAATTAGCTTCCGGGCGCAATACAAAGTGTTGGCTATTACCTATAAAGCCCTATATGGCTCGGGTCCGTGTTACTTAAAGGAATGCCTCTTCCCACACAATCCGCCCCGCACACTCAGAACTTCTGGGAAAAACCTATTGAAATACCATAATGTTAGGTTGGTTTCCACCTCCCAGAAATCATTTACGGCTGGGGTCCCTAAACTATGGAATAGCCTGCCGGAAGAGGTTTGCACCATCTCTATGTTGGAGGCCTTTAAAAAGGCACTTAAAACAGAACTCTTCTGGTGGGCTTACCCACCCGACCTAAAATAACACTAGACAATGATCCCCCGGGAAGGAAGACCTCCGTTATTGCCTGGATTTGCTTTAGTAAATGTAATTGTCAATTTTATTGTTAATGTTAATGTTAATTTTATTGTCTTATTGCATAATGTTTGTTTTAAGAATTTTTATTGTAATTTTGTCATGTTTTTACTGCCATGTTTTAAACCTTGTTGTTTTATCTCTATTGCTGTACTCCCGCCTCGATCCATTGGGATTATTATTATTATTATTATTATTATTATTATTATTATTATATTGCATCAGCAGGCAGTGCTAAGACACAGCAGGCAGTGCTAAGACACAGTATATAATCAAGAGCAGAGCAACTGGGGCTATAAAAAGAGTGGGTGAAACTAGATGGAATTCTTATGAACTGGGACGTGTTCTCATCAACCAAAGAAATCACAACTTAATTTTACTGATGTGTGTTTAAGAGTACTCTCCAGTGCAATAGCTGTTTGGTTTCATTGAAGGATTTCCTTCCTGCAAAGCACAGCCCAACTTTAGGAGGATCTCTGAAAGCCTAAGAATCTTTAAATTTTACACACACACATATACTGATCACAAATAATAATAATCTTATGCACTGGATGAAGATTGTGCACTGGATGGGTAATCACTGCTGACCATATCTGGCCCAGTGTTCAATGGGTCCTTATTTCTAGATGAAGCCATAACAATGCCTTTCAGAGTTGGCTAGCTGGTTTCCTTTATCAGCTACATCCATTGAACCAAAAGGATTTACTGTATATACTTATGTATAAGTCTAGAAATGTTTGTCAAAAAATTGACTGCAAAAAGCTGGGTCAACTTATCCACAGGTCAATGTAAGCAGTGTATTTTAACTCTTCTTTTTCTCTGAGTAGAGAGGCAAAAAGTAAGAGCTTAGTTCATCTTGGGAGCACCCAAACGAAGCACCAATCCCATCTACTCTTTCCACCATGACACTGCTTCTGGACTTTTTGAATCCTTGGGTGGGAAAATGGCGACACCTCTTTAGTGCTTCCCCTCAAAGGAGTGCCAAGAGGAATTGAGCTTAGAAGGATATGAATAGGACATTTCTGTATGAAGACAGTAAACTTTGTCCTTTACATCCTTTGTTGCATGCATCTAAATTTTATCCTTACCTTATCCACAAGTCATATCAAAATCCATAATTTGGCCTCAAAACTTGCTCTTGACTTATACATGAGGTCGACCTATAGTTAAGTATATACAGTATATAATGTTAGCTTAATTCCTGTGAATGCCTTCTTTTAGCTGGGATCAACAATTGGATTTACCTCTACCATTTTCACAGTTCAAACAATTTTGCAATATTTCTATTTAAAGTATAAAATTACAAATACAGTACCTGGTAGAAGATACATAATATTGTCAGTCACAGAATGACAAATTCTGCCTGTCTTGGAATACAGGTTACTTGTAAAAAAATTATAGTCATTGGCAAGAACTCCATGATAAAAAACAATAATGCCTGGTCCCTCTGGAACATTCTCCATGCCAATAATCTCATAATCTGGGGAAAAAAAGATTCAACAGGTAAGTACTGAAACATAAATTAAAACACAGAAAAGTTTATTAGGCAAAATACAACAGTGCAGAAAAAGCAAGGTCAGAGGAGAAAGCTCCATTCTAAGTCACATCATTTTAGGATACAAAATTGTAATTATCCAGTAGAGGCAGGAACTCCCTGTGGTAATTCTGGATGAATGAACAACTTTCCCTGTGAGCTTGCACTTGGGAAACAGGTGGAAATATTTTTGTCCCATCAACCCTTTGAGTGAAACAACATTTTTTAAACATCTACTTGGCAACCTTTATTTTGTTTAATTCTGTGATAGTTCAATCCTGTGTATATCTCATAGCCTTCAACATTTCACAGATGAAGAGGGGGACATGTAAGCCAAGCAACATCAGAGTATGAACAAGATGACAAACTTATTAATGAGGAAGAACAGGCAAGGTAGGAGAGGTAGCAGCAGTTTGCTTTTGTATGAGTCTTCTGGGAAGGGCAAGATTCTACCCCGTCATCTCTTCTGCCTCCTATTGAATTACTGGAGTGCAAACTACTTTTGTACTTTGTACCAATGGAAGAAGATGTGGACAAAAGGAGAAAATGGAAGGAGGAGAGAGAAACTGGGACTTTGGAAAACAGCTGAAAAAGTGGGACAACATAGAGTTAATCAGGACTGTCTCTGTCAAGTCGGGTTGGAAGGTATGATGTATATTTAGAACTAAAGTCCATTGATTTCAGATTAATTTCCTCACAGGACAATTTGTTTGGCCCAGAGCCTTGAATTTAAGGAGGCTGTGAGTCTTTAGAATTTCCAAAATGTGACTAAATGTTAATACAACAGCAGCTTTAAAAGATTTCACTTACCAGTGCAACATCATGTCACATTTTAACCCCTGACTTACCCTTTAAACTATTTTTTAAAAAATGAAAGTAAGGGTTTAAAAAGCCCCATTTAAAAAACCACTGCAGATGGGGCCAAATGTACCCTTGAGAGATTTGTGCACAAGGACACCACTGAATTAATAAATAAGTTAAAGGTAAAGATATTCCCCATTGACAAGGTTGTCAAGTTGTGTCTGACCATAGGGGGCAGTGCTCATCTCCGTTACTAAGCCAAAGAGCCATCATTGTCAGAGACTACTTTGTGACCATGTGGCCAGCATGATTGCACAGAACGCTGTTTACCTTCCCACCGAAGTGGTACCTATTTATCTACTTGTATTTGCAGGCTTTCAAACTGCTAGGCTAACAGAAGCTGGGACTAGTGACAAGAGCTCACCCCATCATGCAGCACCCAGGCCTTGAACTGCCAACCTGCTGATCTTGCAATCAACAGAGTCAGTGTCTTAACTACTTGAGCCACTGCAGAATATGTAATAGAAAAATATTGATTTGTATTGAATTAAAACATTTCATCTTTTCAGATTTAATGATCAAATACATGCTTCCTGCAGTCATGTAGTCTTAATGGGATGCTTTTATGATCTGGGCCACCTACACTTCTACTCCTTGCCATATACAATGGCCACTTGGTATGTGGTTGAGGTTTAGTACCAGGACCCACTGTGGATACCAAAATCTGTGAATGCTCAAGTCCCATTAAATACAATGCCTTAATGAAAAGGTGCCCCTTATATAAAATGGCAAAATCAAAGTTTGGTTTTTTAAAAAATTTATATTTTTTGAATATCTTCAAGCCATGAATGGTTGAATCTGTAGATAAGAATCCGTCGATATTGAGGGCCAACAGTATTTAGCAGACAGAAAGAAATAGAGTGAGATAGGGTTGCGAAAATTAAAACTAGAGGGGGCTCCTATACTTTTTTTTGTTGGTTCTGTAGAATAGAGTATTTCAGCAGTTGTTGCTTATCACGCAACTTGGTAACAAGCAACATTTGCTGAAATTCCTTCTTTTATAAAACCAACACAGTTATAGGACCTCTTAAGTTTTCACTCTAGAGGGAGTGAACTGAAGACCAAGAAGCCTATAAGGAATATGAGCAGCCTTCATGTTCTTTAATCTCTTTCCCTCTATTTTTCAAAGAGTGAGGCCAAGGAAGGAAGAGGTGGAATGCTCTATGGGCACCAAAAGGTTTTCACTTGCAGAAGGCTCCAGTTCTAGTAGCAACAAGACTTGTACATAGGCAAGCTTGAAGATATCAGCCAGGCTGGTTCCTCTCTCCTTTGCTCTATTGCCAAGGGTGATTCACATGGAATCTAGTGTGGCTTCTTTCCTTTCCCCTGCTTGCCCAAAATCTTTGAAACTTCTTTCCTTCTGCTGGAAAAGATGGTCAAAGAGGACATAGAGATGTTTGGAGTTTCAACTCCATATTCATCCTTCATTCCTCCAGTCACAGGGTTTCTATCTTACCACCTGGAGAGCAGCCACAGTGAAGTGGCTAAAGCAGAGGTGGTCAATTGTGGAAATGTGAGAGATTGCATTAGGCTCCCCCCCCCCCCACACACACACACCTTCCTGCCCTGCAAAAACAGATTCCAGTAATCATGAATTTAGATTGACACTTTGCATGACCAGGATTTTGTTTGTCCCCAAATGGGACGATGAGGGCATTCTCACATATTTTTAGGACTTCCTGTGCCATTTTAGGCTTAGGTGATGCCTTTAAAAAAAAAATCTGCAAGTGAGTGTAATTAATTTCTTGTCCACTTCCTCTTTTTTTTTTTTAAAAAAAAAGGGGGAGTCTCTCCTGAGCTTAAATTGGCAGCGGGGGGGGGGGGGGGGAGAGACATGTCTTAGAGGGAATTTGGAAACATTTTTTTTAATAAAATGCTAACCATGGTGAGGCATAAAAACAGTGTAAATGGCTTTAAACTGTATACTGAGAAGGGTTTAAAAGAAGGGGATGTTGCAACATTGAAAAGGAAATGTCTGTTATCTTCTTCACTTGGTGTGTGTCTCCTTCCCCAGTATAGGACTCTGATTTGCAATTCATATTAGCCATTCATTCAAGAGATTCAAGACTCAAGAATAAACATGGAGATCTTGGGAAATGAACTACAGGAGATTGCTCTCTTTTGAGTGAGCCTACAGATGATTACTTCCAAGTAAAGAAAACCAGGTATGGGTTGCAGAATGAAGGTAAATAGGTATGAAGATAATAATATATTTTATCCCTGGAAGTTCTCTTACTTTCTTTACTTTCTTTTTTCCTGTTTATTTCTTCATTAAATGTATACAACTTCATGTTCACTATTCTACACTTAACTTGCAGATGGGTTATCCAGAATTGTCTGGGTTCTAATACCTGCACTGAGATCCATTTGGATGTTTAAATGAAACTGGCCACTACAAATTTGGTGATTACTAAAATAGTCTATCAAAATTTGAACTATCTACAACAATGTTCCAAGTACTCCTTTTATCTCCTAGCAAGCATTTCACCTTGAAACACTGTAAAATTGAAGCACTGTAATTTAGGTGACAATCAAAAACGCTCTGTCAAACTTTGTGATATCTAGCACAATGCTCTGATGAGTTATGACAGCCATGGACATGCAGGCATTACTTGTTCACAAGTATAGATAAGATCCTTGGGTTTATGTATACTAATTAAATTATTGAAATGTTAGGCAATTAACTGAATGCTTTGTATTTCAGTTATTTATTGTAATCTGACACTGATATAAAAGTGTCAGGAGTTGCATAGACAACTTGCCTGCCATAAAATGTTGGGAATTAGGTATTATGGATGATACAGTAGAAGGGGTATCGTTAAGTCATTGGGATCTTAGACACAAGTGCTGAGATAATGTTGGAAGGGAGGCAAGCATGAGTCAAGCCTGTTTCTGTGAAAGAATCTGGTGACAACAACAAAGAAGGGTTCAAAATGGGAAAGAGAGGAGAAGTGTATTTGTGAATGATAATGACTAAGAGTTAAGCCCATCTGAACTTTGAAATAATGTGTAGTTAGGAAAATTAGGAAATTATAAAAATAAATATATTTTATTTATTTTGCTTATATCTGTAACTGCTGGCTGTAATTAAAAAGGGAAACCAATTCAAATATGTACTGGTACTTTTCAAAAGAGCAATTTAAAAGGGGAGGAGGAGGAGGAGGAGGGAATTGAAATTCCTTAAAACCTTTAGGCTGCAGAAGAAGAAAACCCATGACCAAAAGTAATATGAATAATAATTTCCATCAGTTGTTGTTGTTGCCAGCGTGGCATAATGGTTTGAACACTGGACTATGGCTCTGAAGACCAGGGTTTGAATGGGCTCAGTCATAAAACCCACTGGGTGGTGTTGGGGAAGTCATACTTTATGAGCCTCAGAGGGAGGCAATGGCAAACCTTCTCTGAGCAAATTTTGCCAAGAAAACCCCATGACAGGTTCACCTTAGGGTTGTCATAAGTCAGAAACTAATTGAAGGCACACAATAACAACAGTCTGAGGAAGTAGACTGAAGTCTACCAAAGGTCAGGCTGCCAATTTCTTTCTGTTTCTCTACACTCTGATTCTACAGATTAACACAGCTATATCTTTGAACAAGATCAAGTGTTAGTAACAGGCCATGAGTAAGGAAATTATCATATTACTTTTAAAGCACTTTATCCCTGACGGGATAAAGGCACATTTAATTTTAAAATGGCAAAATCTCATTTTTGAAAAGCCACTGGATAAGCATGGCTCGATCCAGGCTGCATACGGGTTGCATTGACCCAGGCATCGGCGAGTGCGATAACACCCAGTTTTAAAATTAAATGCACCTTTATCTCATATTTTCTTATGTAATAAAAGGTACCAGTTTTTGGAAATTAGGCAATTTTAACATTTCCTGGTCAGTTCTGACAATCAACACACTCAACTGGATATATTGTTTTTTAAACAAAGATTTCCTGAGTTTTAACTACTGAAGCCTGATTTTCTGAACTTGGCATCCTGCTGACTTGACAAGGAGTAACAGAAACATGACCCCAAACCATTTTTGTATCCCCCATGCCTTCCAACATCCACTACACTTCTATCAATGAAATTTGGGAATGTATTGTCCCTGATGGAGTCTGCCATCAAAAATCAGTAACAAATTCTGTAACTATAGTGAATGAAGTAAGAGACACATTTCAGCTTTATTGCTCAATTTTTTTGCAGCACTAGTGGAACATTGATTTGTTGGCTGCAATAAAAGCAGAATTAGACAACTGGCAAGCACTACCATGCTTACTTCTTTTTCTTAATATTATTACAAAAGAAAATCTACAGTTTCTATTAGTTCCCAGGAGAGGTGTATTGGGAAATCTCTTCTTTATGTGACACCCAACATTTTAATGGCCATAGTTTTAGTTTTATGAGATATTTAGCCTATTCTGCCAGACCTTTGGTACTATAGCAAACTACAAATCCCAGGATTCCATAGGATAGAGCCATGATAGTTAAAGTGGTGTCAAACTACATTAATTCTGCAGTATGGCAACAACCCAAATCAGCATTTGAATTCTGGACCCCCACTTTTAAAATTATAGAGGCGCTCCAGATTAGTATTAAGAAAACACTTGCTTACCATGCAATATCCTTGCAATTTGACATGAAAAATAAGCAAGGATGTGCCTTGGCTTATCCCATAAATTGTTCTGCATGTCATCTGGCATGTTATTCATTTTCTTGTATAAGTAGAGATAAAATGCCAGTAAACAGTATGAAAAGTAGACTATTAAGGTGAAAAAGAGAGGCACAAAACATAAGCAAACCACATAACTCCAATATTCATGCAAGTAAGTGCAGCCAATCCAGTTTTTCATAGTTTCAGTAAACCAAATCATGATTTTCTGTCATGAAGCATCAGGAGTGGTTGAAGATCTAATTTTCTGGAAAATAATAAAACAAATAAATTGACATTTTCCTATTCACTTAACCTCTGGAAAAACAAAGCATGCACAATTCATCACTGTGAATTCTGTTCTTAGCACTGGAGTTCCTATTTATCTTCTATTTGATTTGTTTCTCCTAGTTTCTCCTAGTTTAAGAGCCAGTTGTTCCAGTTTCACAAAGCAAGTACATTGGAAAGGAATATTGATGCCTTGTATGATAGGAAAGATGTTATGGAGGATCACCAATTCTGCTTGACTACATTTTATCTTGCATTCAGCTACACTTTGCCAAATCTAGAGAGGGATGATGAAATCTGACTTCTAGTGCACTTCCTATTAGAAGAAATGCCTCTCCTGTGTCTATAATAGGCTGCTAATATGGCAAAACTGTCCCCTCCCCACAGTGTAGAGGGCATTTGGGGGGCATTCTGGGGTAAAAATCGAAAAGAAATTGTTTGAACACTGAAAGGTTTGGGTGCGGTCTTCTCAGTCATTTTGGATTTAGGATGATTTTTTTCTTATACCAGCCCCTAAAATGGTGATAAAAATGGCTGCTACTGGCCAGCTACAGTGCTGATCTTCCTCCCAATTTGCTTGAGGAAGGAGGAAGGCCCAAAGCTAAAGTGGTTTCAGAAGAAGGTCCTGTAATATAATCCAACTGGAGAGATGAAGGAGATCATTTACATGAGGTTTCTACAGTGCAGCTATCATGCTTTTGAAGCACAAAGAAACATACTGGTATTGAAGAAAGCTTTGTCACACCTCCATTTCAGTACCTGTATGGTGCTGCACTGTATGGTGCACCGATATCTGCATGGTACCACTTCCACATTGTCTCTCTTATTGCCCTACTTAGGGCATGCAGATCAGTCAGGGAGTGGGGAAGAGAGATCAGCCAGTGGGAGGAGTGGGTGGAAAGAGAGATCAAATAGCAGGGATTTGGGGAAGAGAACAGGTGGGGGAGGGGAAAGAGGGATCAAATGGCAGACTTGAGATCAGAAAGGTGTTGGCAGCTTGGATCACGCCTCCCACCACTTTCTGAAGCATAAGGATGCTTTGTGTACATATACACAGCAACCCCACACATTGGGAGAAAGCGGGGAGACCAGTGATCCCAGCTACCAACATAGCACACAGTAGTTGGCTTCAATAAGGTACTTGCAGCTGTGATCATTGAGAGGGGGATGGGGAGAGGAATAGAATCGTGTCCACACACACTATGAGGTTGCCTGGGAAGCAGAACTGCTGCAGGAGGGACCTACCACATCAAGACAGTAACAGCAAGATTGAGACTCTATTGATGGGGTTTGCCCATCAATGAAAAGGTGTACAACAGTAACATACTGAATGCAAGACAGCAACAGGATGGACACAACAATGTGCAAAAAGGTGCAACAACATATTAGGGAGCCCTGGTGGCACAGTGGTTAAATGCCAGTAGTGCAGCCACAAAGTTGTGAGTTCAATCCTGGGCAAGCCTCCAAGGTCCACTCAGCCTTCCATCTTTTTGTAAGTCAGTAAAATGAGTATCCAGCTTGTTGTGAGCAATTGGCTTACACACTGTAAATGCCTTAGGGACTGCTAGTTCACTGATAAGCAGTATAGGAATGTACTTGCTATTGCTATTTGCCCAAAATACTTTTATTCCATTAAAATTGTACGTTTTAGCCTTGTGTGATAATTTCTAAAGTATCTCTAGAACTTGGTATTGGATGGTTTCTGTAATCTTATTGCCATGAGGTGAAAAAATTGAAACTGTAAGTTAATAAAGTGGTGGGTCAGTAATGTTAGAGGCAAGTTTTTTTGCCTCCAAGATAGCTACTCAACTATTGGTTTGTTTGTTTATTTATTGCCAGGAATGAGCCAAAAATGTGACATGGAAATAATCATAACCCACCTCTGTGTATTTGTTAGAGTTTCTGGTCAATCTTTTTACAATTAAAAGTACTTCTGGGAGTTGAAAGATGATGATGCTGGCTTGTTTTTATACAAAAGGCATCCCCTATTTTTTGTCAACGTGTTTTTCAATGTTCTGCAGTTTTGATACTTGCAAATTACAGACATGTTCCATTTAATTTGACAAGAAGTTTGTTCTTTCATCAGTTCTTCCTGCCGATGGAGGCTCACTTGTGGCAAGTAAATGAGGAACTCCTGAGTAATAGTAATGGTGCAGATGGGTGAGAATCACCCACTAGCCATGGGTCCTCAGTTGGTGCTGGAATGGGTGTGTGAACTGTCCCTGCAACAACTCAGGGATCAACCCAGGTAAGCACCAGCGCCAGATAGCATGAGCTCTGCCCGTGCTATCCTAGCCCATTTGCCAGGATAGCTGGCTCTTACTTATTCACTCACTTCAGATATAAACTAGCCGACTGGGCTAGTTTTCAGACAGAGGCCCATCTTAATCCCTGATAGTTTAATAGATCATGTAGGAGTCCATCTAGTGGCCCCACCCAACCTCTGTTGCCCTTTCCTTTAGATTGCTTCCTTATGGGCAAAAAACCCTGATCCTGGAGACACTCCTGAACCTCCAAGGAAGGGAGAATTGTAGGGAAGGTTTCATTCTGCATCATGTCAGAATAAAAAATATCACTGCAGATGTCACTGAAAATTTTAAGAAACTTACTTTAAAAAAAAAGATAAAAAGGGGGATAAAGCTCTTTTTAAAAATGTACTTGCACCAGTGCATATTAAACTAGTTTGGAATTTCATATTACTTCAGTGATTTAGCAGTTTTGTCATGGCTATGGGAGAAAATGGACATTTTGCACAGTTCTTACTCAGAATTTGAACATACACGCTATTCTGCACAGAAATGCACATGCATATTTGGTATGAAACCCATGGGAATTTGTGGAAAAAAATCTTTTTAAGGGACACAGAAAGTCCCTATTTCCAGAAACTGAAGGTTTGGGGGAGCAATAATGCTGGGTTTTGCACAAAAATCAGCAATTTAGCACACACACAAAATAACTACATCAAGTTCTAGAAAGAGGAGAGGTTTTTTCATGCTAGTTGTTTTTGTGGAGAAATACATTTTGGGGATGAAAATTCTGTTTCCAGAAATTTGGGCCTTTTGTGTTAAAAATGTTTTTGATTTTTTGCACAAAAATCTGGAAATTGTAATTTTTGCATGAAAATTTAGTCTTTCTTCCCAAAAAAGCCACACATTTTCCATGCAAAATATGGCTGTGTCTAGATATCCTTCCGTGGAATATAGTCTATAAAATTGCTGATTTTGTGCGAGGAGATTATTCTCTCCTCAGCCACGGAAGCTCATTGGGTAAACTTGGGTGAGTCACATACTCTCTGAGCCCCAGAAAACCCCATGATAGGTTCACTTTAAGATTGCTGTAAGTCAGAAACTACCTGCAGGCATACAACAATAACAAGGAACAACTGGAAATGTCGGAAGGGGTTGGTCAAAAGCATTTCTTCACACACACAAAAAGGAAATTAAGGGCCTTTACAAACTGCCAGAAATAGTGCAGCTTGAATCCACTTTAACTGTTAGGAAACCATGGGAATTGTAGTTTTTTTCTGAGACATTGAGCCTTCTCTGCCAGAGAGCTACAGTGCCACAATAAACTACAGTTTCCATGATTCCCTAGCACTGAGCCAGGGCCATTAAAGTGGACTCTGTTGGAATAGTAACAAGCTCTACACTTGAGCCATTATAGGGTTAATGACCATTATAGGGTTAATGGAGAGTTACTGAACACAGATGACTTCCAGCTGTATATGCATAGTTCTAATCAACTTTAGAGTCTTAATAAGGCTAGCTTTGTAGTGAGTTCTCTCTCTCCCTCTTTTGCTCACTCTATTCTCAGCCTTCTTTTCAGTTACATTATATTTGTGTTATTTGCTTGTATTATATAGTTTGTATTATTACTATTTGCTATTTGTGATTATTTTGCCATTACTACTATGTTTTACTTTGTATCTATGTATGTATGGGTTTTCTATGACTATGGGCCTAAGCAGAAGGCGCTTTGCGCCATCTTCAAAACAAGGAAGGGGAGGGGCAGCCTCACACTGGGCACCCAAACCCCTTCCTGAACACATCATCGGAGCACCCGTCGCTCCACATGACCGGCGCTCCGACGACGTACTTCCACCGCAGCATCCACACACGCTGTGGCAGAAGAGATGCTGAAGGTGCACCCAAGGCCTCTTGCGGTGCACCTTCGGCATCTTGTGGAAGGAGCACTATTTTAGTGCTCCTTCCAGGGCCTGAGAAGCTGCGGGTTGGGGCTGAGGAGTGCGGCTACCTTGGCCCCAATCCGCAGCTTCCTGGGGCAGCCCACGGCTGCCCTTCTGCTTAGGCCCTTTGTTACATATATTGTTTATTACCCTTTTAAACAATTCTAGATAAAGCCTTATTTATAGTACCTTAGGGGGGATGCAGACCAGGGCGTCGGGGACGCCCTGGTCCGGAGCGCCGGCGGAGCTCAGCCTCCGCACCGGGGCACTCCCCCGATGACTCTAAAAGGAGCTCCAAACTGGCGGTCATTTTAGATTTAAGGGAAAGTGCGCCCTAAAAGTGGCGGGCGCACTTTCCCTGCCTCAAATGCTGCGGCGAGTGTGGTCGCCGCGGCGTGAGGCCAACCCGGAAGCGCCGGCCGTGCGGATGGCCGGCACTTCCGGGGGCGACCTCAGGAAGAGGAAGGGGCGCCGAACGTGCGGCTGCCCCTCCTCTTCCGGGCCCGGAAGACAACTCTATTAGTCGTCTGCCGAGGCCCTTAGTCTCATTTTGTCTCTTTTCAAATCCATTGTCCCAACAGACTCAAACTGCATTATTTCTGGCAGTCTGTAAAGGCCCTAAATTTCATTAGGAGACAGGACAGAACAGAAAATCAACAAATAGCACATCATTATAAGGCCATCACCACTAATTCCTAAAATCCTGATAAAATAGGAAAGACTTTGCCAAGTAGAAAAAAAAAGAACATGGAGAGAACCATCCTAGCTTTCTTAGGGAGTGATTTGCAGAGTTGTAAGAGCAGCCACTGAAGATCTTAGAGTTTCTACAGGTTCATGTGAGAAAATATAGTTTTTTAAATAACTAGAACCTGAGTTTTATAGGGCATTACATGTCATAACCAGCCCTTTAAACACCTGATAAGATGTGAAGACCCATCAGCAAATCAACCAATAAAGAAAGTGGACATAGTGAAGACGTAGCTAAATAATTATGCACGATGTAAGTAACTGAATGAACTGACTATAGCTTTCTATGATGACAGCAAAGAAGGAAGAATTTTTACTCTTGGCTAGAACTGAACCACAATTTCTCTGTGGACAATTATGTGAAAAAAACATTTTCTTTCCCCTGATCCCCCAAAACAGAAGTTTACTTTGAAAAAATTATTGATGAATTGTTCTGTGGTGGCTACTATTCTTCCATCTCCATTTGACTTGAAAAAGAAAGTCTAGAGTTGCAAACTTTTTCTCCATCTGCCAATAGTTATTGCTCCTTGAAGGTGGACATAATATATATTCAATACAGAGAAATCAAAGACATTTATACTTACTGTTTCAGGACAACCCAAGTTTCTCTTGCACCCTGTCACCTTGTTATGAGTGGAACAGCTCTTTGTGTGAGGTTCTTTGATTTATTGAACGAGAATTCTCATATCTGCCACTCCCTATTGTAGTTTTCTCATAGAAGGGTGGAGCATATCATGCCAGTGGACATACTATGTCTAAATCATGACAACTAAATATGATGTATCAGTTTAGATGTTGCAAGTCATTTAGAAACTCAATAAATAAATAAATAATCATTGCAAAGAAATCACACCCAGTGTGCATGGCATTACACAGTACTGTGATAAGTTAGACAAAGCCAGCATGTTTTTCACACTCCCAAGTGAATGTGCAGAGCATGGAAATAATATATTAATTTTGATGTATTGTCTGGTACTATGTATACTTCTTCTCTCAATGAGGCTTAAAATGCTGTTGTTTAATATTGAACAGTGCTTGTTAGTTCTTCAGTATAGTAAGTAATAATATTTTTTGCCTTGTTATTTGTTGGGAGGAGGACTGGATATCAGTGCTGGTTTGTGTTCCCATGAGTTTATTTTACTGTGTGCCTTCTATATATTTGTTGGTGGTAGTATGTAAATCTTCATAAATGTCATTCTTGGAGGCAATAACAAATAATATTAGCATTTTCCCCTCACTGTGGAAAGTAATTGAAAACAGCAGTTTTTTTTAAATATGATGTCAAGAAATATTGGCCAAGAGCTTGCTTCATCAGATTTAGCTACAATGACAGAGGTTTATCATCGTAGCCCCATATCCCAATTCAGCCACCCAAAACCTAACTTAGAAGCTAGGAAGCTCAGAAAGTAGAGCACTGAACTATAATAGACCCAACCCTCTCCTGCCAGCAAGGCACAGTGGGAAAATTAATTAGAGAGTATTACTAGGGTTCCTATCACAACAGATTTTTGCACTGCACCACACTATCAGGAGGGGAATAGATGTGTCATTGTGGCAATGGTGCCATGACTGGAAATGTAAATTGCAATACTCATGAGATAATACATATGGCTTATGACAATGGAATGCCAGCCAGCCATGTTGTTATGTGTGTAGAAAACTTGAAAATGCTGTTTTGTGTGCAACAAATTCATCTTATGCACAGAAAGTGTAGTTTTCTGTGTTAAAAAAAGCCATGAGAATTTTTCATGCAGAATAAGTGTCTTGCCTGTTTAGGGTTTTGTTGAAAAATGACAAAAGCAAAACAAATGTGTTTCTCACATATCTCCTGACACTTGAGAAGCATCAGGCTTTTAAAACAATTTCCCATTTTTTAAAAAAATATATATTTCCATTCCAAATCAATGGGCAGGAGAAGGAGAGTGCAGAAAGCCATGCAAGTTTATACATATGCGTTTTATTGAGTGAGAGAAAGAAGAGACTGAGAAAATGAAAACTATTGAAGATTGGAGGTCAAGCAGGTCTGAGAATACAAAGAGGATGAGAAGATGTTGGCCGGGGAGAGTAAAGAATGGATAGGGACAGTTGGGGAACAAATTTTGCTGGTCATGGCCACAGTACATCAGGAGGAGCCCTTGACTTAAGCTGAGTTTCCACTCAGATGAATCAGCAATATCTGGCAAAGAGGCCAATTCACTCCTTGAAGAGGAAAAGGGCAACTATTCTGCCACTATATCTCATGCTGGCCAAACCACTCAGTCCACCTACTGAATCTCAGTTGTAATCCAATGGACATCTAAAAGGTAAAGGTATGCCTCATTGAAAAGGTTATCAAGTTGTGCTCATCGTCGTTACTAAGCCAAAGAGCCAGCGTTGTCAGAGACTACTTTGTGATCATGTGGCCAGCATGATTGCACAGAACTTTGCCTATTTTTTTTTTTGTAACCCAGAAAATTCAAACATCATAGCTGTTTGTTTAGGATTCCTTCTAGTTAGAAACAATAACAAAATTACAGAAAAGCCCTCACGATGCAAAACAAGACCAGTTTTTGCATAGTCGATCAACATACTTATTCCTGGTAATACTTGGATCATGACCTTTTTCTCAAATTGAATCACTGGGGACTCAAAACCCATAGCAGCAACAGTTTACCTTCCGAATCAATTATATCAAAGCCTGGTTGGCCACAGTGAGAACTGTTACATGTTTAGTGGGCTGCTATTCTGATGGGCAAACAGACTTTGAGAAAGATCTGCGGTGCCCTTACTGGATATAGCTGATCATTATTACACAGTCCCAAGTTGTTTTCAGACCTCTTCTGGTGTTAGTGTCTCTGCCTTCAATTTAATATGGATATGGCTCTCCACCAAGTGCCCCTGGTTAAGTGAAGGATCTGCCTGCCCTATTGTGACTACCAACCTCTTTATACAAGAACCCAGAAAAAAGGCCAATATTGATGCAGTATGGAGTGGCAAAACCTCTTATTATGAAATATAAATCTCACCTCTCCTTCCTTCCTCTTTTCAGTGCCTGCAGTTTTGTGGGTGCTATTGCCTTGCTAGGGATGCGGGTGGTTAAGACACTGAATCTGTTGATTGCACAATCAGCAGGTTGGCAGTTTGAGGCCCAGGTGCTGCATGATGGGGTGAGCTCCTGTCACTAGTCCCAGCTTTTGCCAACCTAGCAGTTCGAAAGCCTCCAAATGCAAGTAGATAAATAGGTACCACTTTGATAATAAGGTAAACAGCATTCTGTGCAATCATGCCGGCCACATGATCACAGAGTTGTCTCTGACAATGCTGGCTCTATGGCTTAGTAACAGAGATGAGCACCGGCCCCTATGGTCGGATGTGACTTGACAACCTTGTTGACGGGGAATGCCTTTATCTTTTATTGCTTTGCACAAATCCTGTTCCATGGAAATTAGTGGCTATTCCAATTCATTCAACACCCCTGATTTTCCCTCAGTGGATCAAGGACGCAATTCTCTTTACTTCAGGGCAACACAGAAGTCACACAATGAACAACTGGTATCACGTATATCTCATCCAATCTCCTGCCATTATCTAAACTATCCACATTCTTTACATGCTCTGTTATAGTTCCACTTAGTGTTGGAAGCCAAGGACAAGCCTAGCACTCTGAGCCTCACCCTGCTAAGCACCCACAATCTTGATGGCATTTGTTCTGGTTTGTGTGTGCCTGCTACTGCTAGTTGATGAAATGGCTCTTCAGTTTACAGAACAGAGTATAAGAAATCCTGTTGCTCCATCCTTAAGTCTCCCAAGCAAGGAACAATGTGCTATGCTGAAGACACTGGCATGTGAAGGGCCACACCAAACTCATAATCCAAGGAAGGGTAGATGTAAGGGAACTGATAAAACGAACTACTATGATGTTGTCAGACCTGAAGTGAACAGCCTGGTCTACCAATGAAACTAAGAACCTTCATAGCCCTCTGTCCTGCTCAATCAATGTGTGACTGACTGTTGTATGGTCAGTGACTTGGATTATATTATATAGATTATGAAGTGATCTAATACCATGTAATAATACCATATAATAAAATAAGTTATAATACTAAATAATTTTAAGAAAAAAATTCAGAAGCTTAAAAGAAGTTATTGCATTCTAATATGAAAGAAGTAAAAATGCATCCAGACTTCCAAGCTTCAATAAAAGAATTTTGATTTTTTTAAAAATGAAAAATTTTCATATGTCTCAATAAAAGAGTGAGTATAAGACCATGAATTGCTGATTGAATCTCTACAAGATAAATATTAATTGCTGCACTGAAACACTTTTATCTCTGCAGAAAATGCTATTTTCTATGCAAATTAACCTTGTGTGAATTTTATTCAGAACAAATTCCCAACTATAGCTCCCCCCCCCCAGCATTTTCTGTTCAGGAATCAATATTTATGGATTGTAGTGTCATTTTGGGGAAATGTCAGGCTTACAGGTAAACTGGAATAAATTGGAGTTAATGCTGTTTAGTTATACTAAAACAAAACTGTTTTTCTAAAGGATAAAACAATATATTAAAAGATACAATTAGATATTTAGGAATAAATATTACAAAAATTTACAAAAATTGGAGGATCAAATTATAATAAATTAAGAATAGAAATTAAAGGAAATTAGAAGATTATAAAAATATTAAATTATTGTGGTTTGGTAGAATTGCATTAGTAAAAATGAAATTTTTCCTTAAGATTTTTGTTTGTTTGTTCAGGATGTGTCTGTCAAGTTATGTATGGTATATAGAGTGATGGAAATGTACAAGATGTATGGAGTTTTCCATTAGAGTTTTAAGTGGTAAACAGAACTCAGCAACAGGTGGGCAAAAAGCCATAACAATTATAGTTTTAGCTGGGGAAAAGATAGTCAGTACATCAACATCTAAGCTCATGAGAAAAACAGTCACATGGGGGATGATAGACAGCAAGAGGCTGAGTTAATACACATCATACATGCATAATCCAATCAGCATAAGGTTAACACCCAGAAGGTGGAGTATGGGAAGGGCCAAAGGGATCATTTGTTTAAGTGTGTTTATATTTACAAGCACTGTGAGTGTGTGTGTGTTAGGCAGTGGTTTTAACCATGGAGTTAGGTTTTGGCTTTTAGTTTTTTGAGTATGCTTATACTGCTTTTACAATGTAACTCTTGGATCAGGATCTGGATCTGAAACATGGATCTGTTCCTTCTTCTTAACTTTTAACTATAACAAGTTGGAATCTTATGCTTTTGGATCTGCTAAAGATGTAATCTCTCATGGCTGAACTGGATAAGTTCATCACAATGAATTTTACTTAGTTATCTTATTTTTCTTTTATATGTATTAATAAAACTATACTTTTGGACTTTACAATGTGTCTTCTTGACTGAGGAAGACAGGATGCCTGAAGAAGAGAAGCTGAGCTAGTTGATGATAAGAGATACAAAATGGCTGTGGATCAGAACAGCCAGCTTGTCCTACAGATTCTGCTGGGTGTCAAAGAGCATCACTGCAACACCCATCATCCACACACTGACAGCTACCAATACAAATATCAAAAGCAGAAATAAAACATTGGCAAGTATTAGTGAATAATTTTTGTGATGGGAATAAAAGAGTGATGATTAATAAATTATACTGGTACAAATCCCAAAAAGATGGAGGATTGGGTCTGTCAGGAAAATGACATGGATGTGACCACAAGGTGGAGCTGTAGGATAAGAAATGCAAACAGTTCAGCTCCATGGGCAGGTGTGTGTGTGTGTGTGTGGTAGTAATTGGAAATATATACACCTGAGATGCCTGATGCAACAGGCATAGTTAACTGCCTATAAAAAGGAGATAGGAGGTATCTCCAATGTGGGTTTGTTGTGTATGGTAGTTGGCAAAGCAGTTTGGTGGAGTGTTGCATAGTTGTGAGTATTTGAGATGGCTGTCTAATACTCTGTATGTATATATTGTACATAGTGCAACTAAAGATTAAAGCCCTTGTGTTGAGTGAAGGCTGGCCTTGCTGCTGTCTTTATTTGGAAGAAAGCCAGAGTTCAAGGCTGTGTGCTGCTGTGAAGGAATTTATCCTTCTCTGCCAGAAGTCCTTTTGCAGACAACTCTCTGGAATCCTTCTCCTGGTGTCCTGTTGACGTGAAACAACTCTGCACGTGGTTGTGGAGGACACAGCGCATCTTTCTATACCCCAACAAGGGTTATGGGCCCAGTGTCTCCGTGGACAATGCTTGAGAAGCTGTGGGAGATATAATTCTGCAATTGGTGAGCTGCTTTGTGTTCCTGGAGGGCTGAAGAGAAAAGTCCTGGAGAGGAATGAGTTAAGTGTGTCTACTTACGGACTCTGCTCTTATCTGTTTGCTTTGGAAGCTAATTGTTTTTGGCAGCCTGCCCGGACTGTAATCCATTCCAGTCTGCTTTGGTCAGGCCTCACCTGGAATACTGTGTCCAGTTCTGGGCACCACAATTCAAAACAGATGTTGACAAGCTGAACCGTGTCCAGAGGAGGGTGATTAAATGGTGAAGGGTCTAAAAACCATGCCCTATGAGGAGAGACTTAGAGATCTCAGAATGTTTGGCTTGGAGAAGAGATGGTTAAGAGGTTATATGATAGCTCTGTTTAAGTATTTGAAGGGCTGTCATATTGAGAATGGAGCAAGCTTGTTTTCTGCTGCTCCAGAGAATAGGAACTGAAACAATGATGCAAGCTACAAGAATATTAGGAGGAGCTTTCTGACAGTAAGAGCTGTTCAGGAGTGGAACTCACTGCCTCAGTGAGTAGTGGAGTCTCCTCTGGAAGTTTTTAAACAGAGGTTAAATAACCATCTGTTGGGAGTGCTTTGATTGTGTATTCCTGCATGGCAGGGGTTAGACTGGATGGCCATTGTGGTCTCTTCCCACTCTCTGATTCTATGAATTTATTCATAAAGCAGGATGGATTTTTATTTAAACATAAATCAAAACAAGAATATGAGTGTGGAGCACAAAACCCAAGTCTCTCTTCTCTTGCATCCCTTTGTTCTACTTTTGAAGCAGTTTCTTCCCATTGAAATTCACTTCTTAGTGTCAGGTTCAGGCTTAGGGCATGACAAGTAGGTTGAGAGAGGTATTGGTCCTTTCTTATTCTCCAGATGCTCCATTCAGTGTTTACTGTGAGCCCCCCCCCCAAATTTTTAATAGGCAAATTAGTATTTTAATGAAACTATGGAGCTTATTGCATTCCTAAATAACTCGCCTTACCTGATCCAGCTTAAAATTAAATTTGGGCAGCGTCTGGACCCTATCACAAGGGTTTTGCCACCGAAATCGCTGCCTGAAGGCAGTCTGGGGCCATCCCTGCTCCAAGAGTCACTCAGCATGGTGCTTTTCGAAGCCGGGAGTTTTCCAACTTGAGAAAATGGCTGCCAGAGCAGCTCCAGGAGTGGGGATGGCCCCAGAATGGTCCTGGGCTGCAATTTTGGTGGCAAAACCCTTGTGATGGGATCTGGGTACCACCCAAATTTAATTTTAAGTTGGATCAGGTAAGGCGAGTTATTTAAGAATACAATAAGCTCGTATGTATGCTTTTAATAAACTTACATACATTTAATAAAATATATAAACTTATTTGAAATATTTAAACATGGCTATCATGTCAGCCGTTAACCTTCTCCCAAGCTAAACAGACCCAACTCCCTAAGATGCTCCTCATAGGACATGGTTTCCAGTTGTTTCACCATTTTGGTCACCATCCTCTAGAGATGCATTGTAATAAAATAAAATGGAAAGCAAATGGCAGCTCAAATTACTAAAAGCTGTTGTACTAGAGTGATGAGGTAAGAAGGGGAGGAGAGGATTAGGAATTAGAAATTTAGAAATAGTTTTAACTATCTTGACTTGCTGAGAAGCTTATCAAAGGCTGACAGGAGCAAAGATCCTTAATGGCAAGGTTAATTCAAATGATGGCAGTATTCTCAAACTACATCAAAGTTTTACCAGGAAATATTCTGGTAAAGAATACAGGCTTGAGGAGTCTAAGACCAGTGATAGTTTTAAACCAATTGAAAGATGGATTTCTAAATGAGCTAAAGGGAAGAATACCTATCTGTGCTTCAGCATTCCTGTTTCTCTGAAGATGCTAGCCACAGATGCTGGCGAAACGTCAGATAGAAACTCTTTCAGAACATGGCCACACAGCCCGAAAAAACCCACAAAAAAACTATGGATGCCGGCCATGAAAGCCTACGACTTCACATTCCTGTTTCTGCTTTCTGGATTGATGTCTTATGGTGATAGGTAGAAGGTTAAACAAGAACTCGGTGTTCTCTATTAAGAAAAATCAAGATGTTCTCTTGATTGCATTATTGTTGGTGTTGTAGTTGTTGTTAACTTGACTGATGGCAACATTGCGGGTGAGACATCTCCAAGATCCCCTATACTCTACTGCAGGAGTAGGCAACCTTTCCCCTTTAAGGCCCGAGGGACTTCAGCTCCCAGAATCCCAGGAGCTATTGGCCAACATGGGACTATTGGCCAACATGGCTGAGGCTTCTGGGAGCTGAAGTCCCTCGGCCCTTAAAGAGGAAAGGTTGCCTACCCCTGCTCTACTGCTCTGCTCACGTCTTGTAGATTTGTGCCCATGACCTCCTTAATTCAGTCTGACAATCTGGCATGTGGTCTTCCTCTCTTTCTACTACCCTCAACTATGTCCTTTCTAATGAGTTGTACCTTCTCATGATGTGACTAAAGTATGACAGCCTCAGTTAGATCATCTTGGCTTCCAGGGAGATTTCAGGCTTGACCTGCTCAAGGATTTGTTTACCTTTTTGGTTGTCCATGGTATTCTCAGCACTCTTCTCCAGCACGACATGTCAAATTAGTTTTCTTTTCATCCACTTTTTCACTGTCCAGTTCTCACATCCATACATAGTGATGGGGAATACCATGGCTTGGATAATTCTAACTTTTGCTAGTGTGTGGAGTCTCCTGCTTTGGAAGTTTTTAAACAGAGGCTGGATGGCCATCTGTCAGGTGTGCTTTGACTATGAGTTCCTGCATGGCAGGGGGGTTGGACTGGATGGCTCTTGTGGTCTCTTCCAACTCTATGGACGTTATCACATGTGGGCCAGTTTCGTTGTTAAAGAGATAATAAAGTGGAAATGAAGCATCCCGAAAAGAAAGCGAAAATAGAGCTTAATTACGCAAAAGCTTTTCACACATAATTACAGTAATAATGGAATTAAGTTAAAAGTGAAAAAAAAGATGTTTTAAACTTTCATACACAAGTGAAAAGAACCCGTACATGTACTGGAAATGGGTGTGTTTCGTGACCAGACTCCTCCTTTTTGCAGGGCGGGTCCTGCATTTCCCAGGAGGAAATGTCAGACTGTCTTCCATTTGGGGTCATGTCCTCCTGCACAGGTCCTAACCCCCTTCAGTTGGGGTTAGGACCTCTCAAGAGAGCAGAGGAGGAGGATGAGGCTGGAAAGGCAAGGCAAGGCAAGGGAGGGATTGAGAGGGGGAAACTGGAGGTAGCTCCCATGCCCCCCCATAAGCCTTTCCCCTTTGTAGGACCTGCAGGGCAGAACTTCATGGTGAGATGGAGCTCCAAGTTGCTCCACAAGCACACCCCACACTTGCACCCACATCCACCCACAGCTGCTGTGAGGGAAGCCTTCTTTCCCCTCCTTTTCCCTCCATCCCAAATGCCAAACTTCTCCTCCGTCCCAAACTTTTTTCTCCTGGGCTGCCTTCCCTTCCCTTCCCTTCCCTTCCCTTCCCTTCCCTTCCCTTCCCTTCCCTTCCCTGGCACTGAGAAGGAGCCCAGGACTCTCCTCCCTGGCGGCCCCTCCTCCTCCTCCTCTTGGCCCTCCTCCAGGTTTTAAAAGAGAATTGTCCGTGCGTATTTGCTTTTCACATTACAATAAATGCGAAATTACTGTAATTTCGCAAATGCATTTCCTCTAAACTCCCGAAATTAAAAAGATCTCGGATAATACCATTTCTGTCCAGTTTCTGACCAGTTTCTGTGCGACGTCGTGTGAAATCGTGAGGTGCAAATTCAGTTTTTGTTTGGGATTTGTGTAGATTAACCAACAGATTTCCCCCATGTGATAACGTCCTATGATTCTATAAAATATTTAAAAAGGAGAGCTATAGTGGTAATAGGAGATTTCAACCCACTGATCTTTGTTAGAAGTCACACTCTGTCAATAACATAGGTTATCAGCAACCTCAGGCAAAACTAGCTTAGGGCCTTTACAGACTGCCAGAAATAGTGCAAATTGAGGCCACTTTAACTGTCCTGGCTCAGTGCTAGGGAATCATGGGAATTGTATTTTTTTCTGGGACATTGAGCCTTCTCTGCCAGAGAGCTCTGGTGCCACAATAAACTACAGTTCCCATGATTCCTTAGCACTGAGCCAGGACAGTTAAAGTGGCCTCAATTTGCACTATTTCTGGCAGTCTGTAAAGGCCCTTAGTTTTATATTAGCTTAGCCCCTTAGAGGGCTTTCCTGTCTTAAAATTCTTACAAAAGAAAACTTGTGTCTTTAGCCACTACTGCCTTTACTCTTTAATCAGAATCCTCATGGGGGCATCCTACGCTCATCTATCCTTCCCACCTGCAGGCTTTTTTTCCCAAGGCCAAACTGGTCTTCCCACCTCGTTTCCATATCCAATGGCTATGTCTTTGTCCACATTAAAACTGGACTTGCTATTTCATTTCCATACCCAAATGATTTTGAATTGACATTCTCACATACCTATAGCATATATATGTCTGTTCCTGGCTTCCACTCCATCAAAATCATCTAAGGAAGTAGACTGAAGTCTATGAAAGCTCATGCTGCCAACTTTTTTTTTTCAGATAGTCTCAAAGGTGCTACAAGATCTCTCTACATACTTGTTCAGAATGAGTTTGCCATTGTCTTCCTCTTAGGCTGAGAGAGTGTGAATTGCCCCAGGGCTCCCAGTGGGTTTCCATGGCTGATTGGGAATTCAAAATCTGGTCTTCCAGAGTCCTAATCCAACACTCAAACCAGTATGCCACACTGGCTCTTTCTGGAGTAATTAATCTGTTAGTAATTAGCATATTACTTAATATATTAATATTAGTATTCTTTGTGATCACAAATACTGTAGGAGCATATTGTGCAGTTGGTTCTATGATTTTCACTGTTATGCCTGCCATTCTCTTTAGCTGTTTCCACTTTATGAAGTAGTGGAATTAGAATCCTCCTTGGTGAATATATATAATATCATTCTGCATTGTCCTTAAAATAACATCTACAGAATCTCCATTTAAGAATCCAAGATCTCCAAGCACTTGCAACATATTCTGCTTTCCTGATAAGTATGTAGTCTTAGTCCCCTATGCAGTGGCTGAGGAGGTTGTGAGTCTTAGGACTCACATATGCACTAAAGTGGTATAATATTTGTGCAGAAAACTGCCCCAGAGAGGTCAAGGGGCCTCTAAGGTGGTGTCAGCAGGTTTCAACACAGGAGTTGGACTGAGGCAAAAATATGCATTTTAGGATATTGTCATTTTATCACCTGACTCAGTTTTAATGTCCATGAGCATTCCACACTGCAGGATAGCTCTGTATTCCCTCAAGCAATAGGGTTCAGAAAAAGTGAATTTGGAAGGTCAACTTCCTTATATATTAGAATTATCCTGAACTTCTCCAGCTTCCTTGTGTAGCTATATAGAAATTAACACATTTTTCTTTCCACTCAGGCTATCTGAACATCTGTTGAAGCCAAAGCTTTCTGGGACTGAAAACAGTACTGTGGCAAAAAATCCCTTGAAAGTGTGTGGTTAGATTTCCGATTTGATGCCAAATTATTTCAGAGACCAACCATAAAGGTTAAAGAATATAGGTTCTATTCAAAATTGTGTAAATATGGTGAGCATGTAAGTAAGTACATGTAGAAATATGTTTTGAAACTAGAGACTATATGATACAGTGGATCCAATTTTAGAGTATAATGTTTAAATAGATGTTTGGAGAAAATGTGGATTAAAGATATAAAATTTACTTTGTACAGTAATTTTAAAGAAAATACATTTAAGATTATGTACGATGGTATCTAACTCCAAATAAATTGTCCAAAATGTCTAGGAATGTTTCAAATCAATGTGGGGTTGGCAGGATAAGGAGGGTACTTTTTTCAGATGTGGTGGAGTTGTAAGAAAGCAAAAACCAATTGCTCTGAGTCAGGGGTCGGCAACTTTTTTTTGCCGGGGGCCAGGAAGGGGGGGGGAATGGCGCCAGGGCCGGCATGTACACACTTAATAATAATAATAATAATAAATAATAATTTTTATTTGATACCCCGCCCCTCTGAGCGCAATCGAGGCGGCTTACATCATAAAATCAAACAAAACAGTTAAGAACAATTTCCTCCCCCTCCCCCCCTTAAAAAATTATGCCCACCGTCATGCACATGCGTGCACATGGGGGGGGTGCCATTTTGGAACTCCCAATGGTGCTGGCGCCGTTGCCGTTGGGCATTCCGAAATGGCGCTCTGCGCACGATGCTGGCGCCATTGGGTGTTCCAAAATGGCACCCGCCGCCATGCGCATGTGTGCGCAAGTGCAGGCACCATTTTGGATGCCAAAATGGTGTCCACGCTCATGCGCATGTGGCACAGCAGCAGCGGCAGCGTGCGTATGTGCGGTGGCGGCGGCAGCGGCAGCGGCAGGACCGGCCATGGGCCGGTCCCAAGGCCTCTGCGGGCTGGCCCTGGCCCGCGGGCCATAGGTTGCCAATCCCTGCTCTAAGTAGATTTATATCTTAATTTATATCTTATATCTTAATTTAAAAACATCTTAAAGGTACAAAGCAAAGCAAAGCAGCTTCATTTATATACTGCTTCATACCATGCTATGGAGTGTCTAAGCGGTTTACAACTGTAAGCTCATTGCCCCCCAACAGCCGGGTACTCATTTTAGCGACCTCGGAAGGATGCAGGCCTGAGCCCTGGCTAGTATTGAACTTGCAACCTTGTGGTTTATGAGTGAGTGGCTGCAGTACAGGCATTTAACCACTGCGCCACCAAGGCTCCTTTGCAATGTTACCAGAAATGTACAGTTTGCAATGTTACCAGAAATGTTTCTATTGGATATTTTGGATAGAAAGTTTGATAGCAAACATGGGCCATTTTTTAGATATATGGAGACTATCACACGGGGGGAAATGGGGGGATTAAAAAAAGCATTTTCCCAGGACAGTCGCACACACTAAGATTGTGCTAAGATTTTCACACACACTGCGATCTGAGAGGACTTATCCCTGGAAGAACTGGGAATGCTCCAGCAACAAATCATTCACGGGGAAATCCCATGAATGATTTGTTGCTGGAGCATTCCTGGTTCATCCCAGGCTAAGTCCTCTCAGATTGCGATGTGGTGTGAAAATCTTAGCCTCGACCGTGCGACTGTCCTGGGAAAATGCTTTTTTATTCGCCCGATTTTCCCAGTGTGATAGTCTCCTATGATAAGTGCAAGAACTTTGTTCATTCAAGCTTGGAAACAGAGTGAAGCTCCATTGATAGAAGAATGGATTGTCCAGATAGCCAAATTTTGCGAATTTGTCAAAATAACATGGTTTTAGAAACAAATCAGTTGAGGATTTTTGTAAAAGACTGAAAACAATTTATGGATTTTTTAAAATCAATAATTTGTTAGTTACTTCAGTAATTTAATGTAGTTGGAGTTGTCAAGGTAGAATAATATACTTCTTTGCTTTTGGATTTGTCTTCTCATTACAGATGGGGAGTGGTCAGAATCCTTTTGTGTTTCAGTTAGTTACATTTAATGTATTAGGTGGTTTATACTTTTTGTTTATTGTTTTAATATAGTATGTTAGTATGGCATTTTATTTTCAATTTATTTTTAGGTGTATATGCACATACACACACTTGTGTGTATGATTATCTTTTCTCTTTTCTCCTTTTCATTTTCTCCTTCATTCTGAATATTTCTTTATGCTGAATTATGCTGTTTACATCTAAACTAACACATACACACACATAAATTTTAAAAAGAAAAAAAATTCAGAGGCAGGCAAGAACAGTGAGTTTCTGCTAGAGAACAGCTTTATTTGCTTAAGGAATAATCTAGAACAGGGGTAGGCAGCCTTTCCCCTTTAAGGGCCGAGGGACTTCAGCTCCCAGAATCCCAGGAGCTATTGGCCAACATGGGACTATTGGCCAACATGGCTGAGGCTTCTGGAAGCTGAAGTCCCTCGGCCCTTAAAGTGGAAAGGTTGCCTACCCCTGATCTAGAACAAGAGTTTAAATAATGTCTTCTGATGGGACACAGCTCCACCTGTAGTATATTAGTAATACTGCAATTAAGCTTCACATTAACAGACAATAAACCAGGAATGAGAAAGTACCAAAAGTTGCATTGACCCTGCAGGACCCTGGAGAGCTACATACCCCTCATGCCTCTTTGAAATTAACAAAAAATATCAAATTTCAAAACTAAAAACACCCAACAAACCTGTGTGTATGTTAAAAGGGGGGCATTTTATGGGACATTGGGTCCTTTTAGGTGCAAGAGAGGGATTTTTAATAAGAAGGTAAACTGGAATTCAATTTCTGTTGAACAAAGAGCTCACCAGTGGGCAAAAGCTCAGGGGATGTGTACTAGCATTCCCACACCGGGTGACACCTTGTGCAAGGGCGGGGCTTCCGGGGATTGGCCCCAGACTTCCAGTAGGGCTTCCAGGGCAGGGGTATGCATGGGAGCACCTGCAAGGGCTGGAGAGGCACCCCCGTGGGCTGGGGAGAGCCAGCAGGGCCTAGGGAATTCAGCGTAGAGCTGGGGAGAACCAGCGCAGCCCCAAAAGGCACCTGGGTGGGGCAGAGCAGCAGTCACGTGGGCCAGAACAGTGCTGGCAGGGGGGAAAGGAGCCGGCCTGGTGTCACCCCCCCTCCTTATGGGATGTCACCCAGTTCAGCCTGCGCACACCGAGTGACACTACTGGGGATATCCAAACATGATACTTGTGGAGAGTTGTGTTAACAAAACAAAACAAAAATGGGAACAAAACTTGAGGGAAGGATGGGAAGAAATTGGGGGCAGGCAGTCCTGAGGAGAAGCTTGCTGGCTTCACTTCCTCAGTCTGGCTTCCCACAGGAGATGAACCCTTGAAGGCAAGCAACATACTTAAGGACCTAAACGCAAGTCAGAAGTAGGACTGTGGACTGTATGTCTGATTTGTTTCTTCCATGATCAAACAACAGGTGAGTTCAATCTCACTGTGAACTGACCTGGCTTTAAATAGAAATACTACCAGATCAGGGGCTCCAGTAACCAAGGCAAAGTGCCAAGTATAAAAGAATCTGAATTCTAAATGTAAATCAGAGCTCGTGAACACAGATCAACAAAAACCTTAGCAATAGGAATTATGTTGTTTCCAACATTGGCCAAAGCTGCTTATAAATCTGAAGGCTCCTAGCCCAAGACACCTTCCAAGCGATTTTCACAGTGGCCAAGTTCCTTCTTTGGGATAGATACATCTACCATGTAGCTATGTCTTCATAGTTATGTCTGCCAGTGCCGTGTCCTTATAACTCACCTTATAACTAAATTAGCCTCCCCTACCCCCCAACACAGCAATTTCTGTGTTGTTCAAGAAAAGGGGAATCTGTGGAAATGCATCTAGCTATTTTCCTCTAGCTGGGTGCACGGTGACAGATATCTGCAGTGACCTGGCGTGGGAGAGTCATTATGCAGTGTCTAGAGATGACATCTTGCAGCATGCCCAGCTGCAGAAAACTAGCTGGGTGTGTCGCTGCTCATTCCCACTCTCCATCAACACAAAAATGGCAGTGCTTAGGGTGGGATTGGGGGAGAGGCTCTGTTCTGTACAAGGTGAATTTTGGAGAGAATTTTGGTTATTTTATGGTTGGGACAGAATTCTGACCTTATCAATGATCAAAAATGTAGACTCCTCCCTTTCCTAATTGCAAGAGTTAGAGCTGATTCAACTCTCTACTTTGTACTTTGTTATTCAAGTCAAGTGAATGCTGGTAGCTCCTACACCTCCTTTTTGATGTTTGAAACAGCAGCTGATGTTGCAGCATCAGCATATGGAATAAAAGAAAAAAAGACAAATCCCCACATTAATTTTTTTTAAAATCATAATGATATTTGAATCTATAACACTACCAATGGGTGAGGTATGTATATTCATCATATCTTCAAGAGGATCTTTGTAACCATGCATACATACTAAGGGGACTCCAAGAGTGTACATCTCATAACTGTTCAATCTCACTGTGCAGAATGATTTAAAAGTTGATTGATTTAGGTCTGAAACACACTGCTGAAATAATCCAGTTTGATATTGCTTTAACTGGCCTGGCTCAATGCTAGGGAATCCTAGGAATTGTAGTTTATTGTGGTACCAGAGGTCTCTAACAGAGAAGGCTAAATGTCTTACAAAATGACAGTTCCCAGAATTCCCTAGCATTGAGCCAGGCCAGTTAAAATGGTCTTAAAATGGATTATTTCTGCAGTGTGTTTTGGACCTTAGTCTAAACTAATTAAAATCTGCCATTGAGTCACTGCACCAGAAGGTGGCAGACACTGCTCTTCAGAAGCAAGAAGAAAAAGAATTTGGGAAGACTTGTTTGTCTAAAAGTTTGTGGCTGGTTTGGGATAGAGTTAGGGATGACTAAGCTATAAAAAATGCTTTCAGTTCTAGTATCTCACTAAAAAGACAGATGATAAGGCTATGCAGACGGGAGGCTCTGGGCCGCCCCTGCTAGCGATGGTTCAGGACCGCGCCAACCCCACGCTGTGGCCCCGATCCTTCCTTTTGCCACCCCTAAAAGAACAGCAAAATGCTGCTCCTTTTAGGGGTGGCAAAAGGCCGCTCTAAGAGCCGACACTGCGGCTCTTCCACACAGCTTGCCTGCACGCTGTGCCAGGAGGGCCTCCTGATGCTGCGCACCATGCAAATGGGCACGCGGCGTCAGGATGCATCAGGTTGGGGTTGAGGTGGCCAGCGTGCAGCTGCCTCGCCCCAACTCCACCCCCTGACCAGCCCTTTAGGCCAGTCTGTAACACCCCTATATTTACTTATCTATTAAAAAATCTATTTGTTGTTTTTGGTTTTAACTGCCCTTCAGTCTACCTTGATTCATGGCAACCATGAGAATGAGACAATGTGTGAATGAGACATCTCTAGGATACCCTATCCTCCATTGCTCTGCTTAAGTCTTGTAGATTCAGACCAGTGACCTGGTCAGTCAGAAAGCAGATCAGGGAATAGGGGTTCAGCTTGTGTTGGATGGAATTACAGTCTCCTTGAAATCTCAGGTTCGCAGCTTGGGTGAGCTCCTACATTTGGAAACATGCCTAGATGCCCAGGTTTTCAGCTGTTGCCAGGAGTACATTTGCACAGTTAAAACTAGTGTGCCAGCTGAGCCCGTTCTTGAGAAGTTGGCTCTGGCTACGGTGACCTCCTTTTTCTGAGTCTAAGCTTGCTCTTCATGTGATATTATATGATTATTTAAATCATGAGTTGTAACCATTACTAAATTAGCTGAAAATGTTGTTTTGTATTAGGTTTCTTTCTGGAATTTCTGTAAACCAATTGGAGTGTGGTTTTACTTTGGAAAATTAGCATTCCATTGTGTAGATTTAGAAGCCTCAAGCAGAACTACAAATTTAGTACAATACCCATTCCTGAGAAAGCTCTACCTGTTGAATGTCTACCTCTGTTAAAGGAACAGGACATAGTCGAAAAGGTAGTGATAGGGCAGAAAAGCAGTCAAAGTCATGCACAAAATACTTTGAGCTCTAGGTTGTGCACCCTTTTAAGTGTGTTGAAGAACATAACATCATTTTAGGAAGAAATTGGGCAGCCTAACTTTTTAAATTACATTTCCATTTTATTTTTCATTTATTTATTTTTAAAAGGTTCAAAGAAAGGGAAACAAGAAAGAAGAGGGCAAAAAGAAAAATATAAAAAGTGAAGAATTCATTGATATAACTATAGGTTAGGAATATACACTGATATAAGCTCACTATGGTCCAAAACACACTGCAGAAATAATCCAGTTTGAGACCGCTTTAACTGCTGTGGCTCAGTGCTAGGGAATCCTAGGAATTGTACTTTATTGTAGCACCAGAGCTCTCTGACAGAGAAGGCTAAATGTCTTACAAAACTACAGTTCCCAGATTTCTGTAGCATTGAGCCAGGGCAGTTAAAGTGGTCTCAAAGTGGATTATTTCTGCAGTGTGTTTTGTACCTATGTTTCAAAAAACACATGTTTTTGACATTAACATTTATAAAACATTTTATGAGTAGCAAAAGCAGTAAGATCAGCTGAACATTTAACAATAGATGGTTAATTTTTTTCTTTCCATCCTTGGAGCATAATTTTTTTTTAGCCAAAGGATGAGAACCCAAGATCTAATCATGTTGATCTTTAGTTAAATTGCATGTTGCAGGGATATAATTTAAAATAACGTGTGTGTTTGTGTACAAATGCCAAAGATTTTTCCTATACAAAATTAATATATTACAATACAGTTAGTGGCCAGAACAATAGGACAAAAGGCGATCCTAACACTGGTGGCATAGGTGGGGACAAGGGAAATCCCTCACTCTTGGTGAGATTTGTGATTGTGTCCACATTTGATGGCAGTGGAGGTTTAGGTAGAACCTTTAACCTGGTGGATTAAGTGATGATGCAGCTTCAATTTATTGGCCAATTACAGTGTTCAAGCACTGACACCGCACCCGCACAGTCAACTCTGACATGGATAAGTAGAATTGAGTGTCTGCATACTCATGGCACCTCACCCAAAATGCCTCATCAACTCACCCTGTAATTTTATAGAGATATTGAACAGCATGGGAGACAAGATGGAAGGAACCATATGGCACTCTATAGCTTAATACACACAGGGCTGAACAGGAGTGCCCCAGTGCCTGTCTCTGGGACTTGCCTCACAGATAGGACCAGAACCACTCTAACACAGTACTTCTTACTCCTACCTGATAAAGCTGATGCAATAGGATACTATGAACAATGATATCAAATGCAACTGAGATGAACAGACTAGCATTAGACTTTCACTGCAAACAGGAAGTATTCCTTTGGGCTCTAACTAGGTGCTGCAAAATGGTCTTTTAATGGGGAATGTTTATATTTTATAAGTATTGTAAACTGCTTTAAATATTTTAATATGATTAGCTGTACCACGTTGTTTTGTTTTATTTTATATTTTATTTTAGCTGTACAATAGCTAAAACATTTCTCCCCCATATTGGGATAAAGGTGGGATATTAACTACATACATACATAATTGGGTCCAGACAATTTGTTTCCCACAAAAGTATCAGAAGCTGCCCAGCCACTAGATGTTCAAGCATCTTAACCTAAAAGGGGATACTATGAATAGAAGGACAGTTCTCATATACCTCTGGGCCCAGTGAGGTCCCCTTCAGCAAAGGATATTCTACAAATTTCTTCAAGGCAGCCACCACCTCTTCCTGACATAGTGTGAGATCTACCACCCCTCAACCTGCCAGATCAGTCAAAATAGCCAAAGGTCAAGTTTATGTGTGAGAGAACAGACTGATACAACTATCTTGTCCACACTATCAGGTCACAGCAACGAACAGTGATCCTAGGGAGACAAACTAGAGAGAACACTGGACAACTTCCTAGATTGTACATACAAGCAACTTTCTTCATGATGTACCTAGCAAAATTATCACAGAGGGCAACCAAGGATTCCTGCTGGGCAGCCTACACCCCACACAGGGTTATGAAATTCCAGGGCATTTTGCCACCATAGGTGGGTAACATGGCATTTTCTATTGTGCATCTGAGTTTAGAATTAACTTCCCTACCTATGTTGATCAGGCACCAGGTCAAGAAAGTTTTATTTCCTTGGGATTTTAATATATCACATGCTTCTTGGTCTTACTCTTTCTCTGTGCATACTGTAGTTTCTCTTATCGTTTTATAGATGTTCATTTGTAACAGGTTATTTGTGTAATTATATTCTGTTATTTGTCACAGGATTTTCTTATTCTGAAAACTAGGATACAAAAGATTTGAATAGAAATTACAATAAATGTATCCTAAGGGTGAAACCCACCGGCTGTAAATAAACATACACATATGTGAGAAATGTTTTTTGGGGTGGATTTAATTCCCATTGTATGATTCAACAATCAAAGCCAAAAGATGTTTACATTCATGCAATGTTCCTATCTCATATTGATCTTGATAGTTGCCTTGAGAGGAAGTAGTCTAAGCAGTTTCACAACTCAGGCTGTTCATTCAGTACATGATACAAGGAAGCTATCAATCAAAGCTCTCATACATATAGAGAGCAACTCTGGGCTAGGGTGCTTCCAGACACAGCGTTTATCATGCAATCATCTTACCTCATGGAATTTTATGGGGGCTCCAGGTAACGCCAACTTCCTTCTGTATTCTTCTAGCATTCTGTACCTTAAGGCAGTGGTCCCTAAACTTTTTTCAGACTGCTGCCTCCTTCCTCTTGGATGACAACCTTTATTTCCCCCCCCCCACCTATTTCTTTACATTTAAATCTTCTGTTGTAGTGCAAATTCAAAACAACAAAACAATAACAAGGCTATTATTGTGTACAAATTTACTGGGGAATAGGCTCCATTGCACACAGTGGGCTTAAGGGTTAATAAATGTGCATACTGTTGAGGTGCTTGATATATCAAATTATTTTTCATTGCTCATGGTATATGCTAAGTGTGTGTGTATGATTTAAAACAAGTTTGTTTTAAAACCCAGAGGGATATAGTTAATCACTAATATATCCTTAAGAATGTTAATGATGGAGTGTTCTAAACTATGATCTTGGCTACAAACTAGTGATAAGGTGACAAGTTCGGTTTCAACTATGGTCTTTCAGGGACAGACAGGAGGAAAGATGTTGTCTAAGGCCAGGATGGTGGATGACCATATGAATGATGGCGGCCATTTTGGAATGTATGTGTGCATGCTGGGAACCAGAGAGGTGATATGATAAACTGGCTAAGACCATCTTCAAGAGGCTGGGGTGTTCACTAGTGCTATAATATGTATACTGTGACAGGAAACCATTGTCTCTGCTCAACTCACTGTTGATGGATTGGAGTTTGTGGATGTATTCTAATTCAGCTGTTTCTCTTCCCAATCTTTCTTTGTAGTTGTTGTTGTTCAAGGACCAGTTGGTTTCAGGACCCACACATTTGACAAGTCACACCCTTGATGCTACTTTTAGCTCAGAGCATACAACATTGTGGGCAGAGGTGATTAATACTTCTGAGTTGTCATGAATAGATCACTTTCTGGTCAGAGTCAGTATCACAGCAACTATGTGTCCCTGCAGGGGCGATGGACCTATTAAGATGGTCTGCCCTCAAAAAGCTAATGGATCCTTCAGGGGTTCATGGCTGGTATCACCAATCATGGTGTTGAAGCCCTGGTCAGTAGATGGAAGCAAGACCTGACTAGGGCTCTTGACACAATTGCTCCTCAACATCTTCTCTGATCTGAATTTTCCTAATTGGGCTTCTTGGTATACAGAAGGTCTGAAACAGGAGCTGAAACAGGAATGAAATATGGGAGCTGAAACAGGAATGATGACAAATGGAGCACAGATGAAAGAAAACTCAACTTGCAAGACATGATATAGAGAACATCTTTGTTCCTATAAGGTGATAATATGTGAAGTGGAAAGTTTTCTCTGTACACATTGCATGAGAAAATTCACATCTTGCTGAACTATTCAGGGTGGTGAGGGATCTAACTCAGTCACCTTGCTCTATGAATCCTATATTAAAATAACTCCACTAATTAGTTTCTGGGCAATTAGTTTCTGGGCAAAGTGTTAGTTGTTATCTTTTAAGCCCTATATGATTTGGATCCATGTTACCTATGGGATCTCCTCCTTCCATGTAATCTGCCCCATACACTCAGGTCTTCTGGGGGATATTTACTTCAATCAGGACCAGGCTGGCAACTGTTAATGAGAGATCTATCTTATCAACTACCTCCAAATTGTGGAATGACCTGCTGGAAGAGATTCAACTGCTGTATAGGCTGTCTGAGGGGCTCTGCAGATGGGTAGCTCTGGGCCGTCCCTGCTAGTGGTGGATTGGGGCCACGGTAACCCCACACAGTGGGCCCAATCCTTCCTTTTGCTGCTCCTAAAAGAGCGGCAAAATGCCTCTCCTTTTAGGGGTGGCAAAAGGCTGCCCCTAAGAGCCAGCGCTGCGGCTCTTCCATGCCCTTTTGGCACAGCGTATCTACACGCTGTGCCAGGAGGATGTTCTGATGCCGTGCACCATGCAAATAGGCACACAGTGTTGGGGTGGGGTTGGGGAGGCTGGCATGTGGCTGCTCTGCCCCAATTCCACCCCCAGGCTGGCCCTTTAGGCCACTCTGCAATGCCCTTGAGTTTAAAACAGCATTATAGACCAATCTCTTCCAGCAAATCTATCCAGATTTTTTTTAAATTATGAATTCTGAAATTATGAATTAATTGTTTTTAATATGTATGCTTTTTAAACTGTTATGGCCTTTAGCTGATTATATATTTTTAATTGGTGGTTGTCTTTTTAACTGAGTTATGTGTTTACTTGTTGCTATATTTTAATCTATTGTTCCCTGCCTCAATCCATAGGGAGAAGTGGATAAGAAATCATCATTATCATCATCTTTGTAAAAATAAAAAAATAAAAAGCCAAAAGAATTGCAAGCAGTTCTTATAGGACTGCTTGCATGACTAAACATTTTTGTAATTAGTATCAAGAAGGGGCTGCACTGATAACAGGAAATCTACAAGAGGGAAAGTATTAAAGATGCTATCATTATTTTAACAGGAAATGCCTGATCATGATTAGTCACAGTCATGTTGGAGAGGAAAATACCTTCTCTATGTACATTCTGTTAGGAGATGTAATTCTGTATATAGCTAATGCTGAATAAATTCCCTATTTAAGACAGTAAAATATACTTGGGTAAAGGCAACAGTTCTGTGATGGTAGTACTATCCTTTTACATGAAAAGGTTCAGGGTTTTCCTGGCATCTCCAAGAAGGGTTGAAAAAAGTGTTTGAGATTCTAGAGAGTGGATTATTACTGAGTCGGTCAATTTATAGTCTGCAGCCCTGTTTAAATTTAGCAGAATGTAAAACTGATTCAATGTACTTGTATAAACTGTCCACAGATGATGGAGTTGGGCAGTCTGGCACTGTATTGTATTACATTGTCATCACCATCATAAGCAAATGTCACTTTGGCTAATAGTTTTACAGTGCACCCAGCAGAGTATTGATGGTCATGTGAGTATACATGTATACAGGTGCCAACTAGCTAATATGCTGGCCATTATACTGTGGGTATGCAAATAATTGTCTGCATGAAGGTACTGGATACTTTTTCAAATAGCGCAAACACTGGTGTAACCACTCCCATGCATTTTGGCCACATTAATGGATGATTTACACTAGGAAATGGACTGAAAAATTTTTCCCTAATGGTTCTGTTGGACTTCTTGGTGGCCATCAGCTATGATATCATTATAAGACACCTATCCAGGACAGAACTTGAAGATGTGGTTTTATGATGTCTCTGGTCTTTCCTGGAAGAATAGATTCAGATGGTGATGTCCTTTTCAACATTGGTCTATCTATGGTATACCTCAGGGAATAAGATATCCTTGATCTGAGGCTGTTCTTTCCTGGAAGATCATACTCTCTTAGACTCAGATCTACAGTTCAGGTGAATTCCTGGATTCACCTCTAAACCTGGATGCCCAATTCTGGCCAGTGACCAGCAGTGCATTTGCACAGTTGAGGCTTGGGTGCTGAACTTGTTCCTGGAGGTGTTATATTTGACCATGGCAATGCAGAGCTTCATTAAATAACATTCAGATTACTATAATATGCATGGAAGGTGCTTTAGAAAGTTTTTCGAAATTACAGCTGGTCCAGAATCACAGGGGAATTCTCACTGCCTCATTCTAACAATGCCACTGGCTACCAGTCTGTTTCTGTGCACAGGTCCAAGTATTACCAATAAAGCCCTGTCTGACATTGTACTAGACTAATTGAACTATTTTATTCTCATTTACAAAATCTGTTTTTGTATTAAGTTAATTGCAGAAGACACATCTTTGGTCCCACCAGAGGGAAAATAACACTTTAATTCAGGCAAGACTTTGGTGCTCAGACTACCTGGTAGGGCAAATAGTCAAGCCAAGATCAAATATTCATGCCTTAACAGATCAAGTCCAAAGGAGAGTTGATACAGAGGAAAGTTAAAATGCTCTAGTTATGAGCAGGGTGAAGCAGCCAGCACACTGATTGATTGATTGATTGATTGATTGATTGATTTATATCCCACCTTTCCCCCATGAATGGCCCTCAAACTCTAGGCTGATGAACTAACCCAACTGTGCATTAACTGATTTATGTGGTAATAACCAGTGTACTTGTTAGTGATAATGCACACAACACCATGCATCATTAAAACCAATGTTTTTCATAATTAAATTGTCATGAAGGTAAAGCGACAAGATTTGTCCCCTTTCTTTGGGACTGGCAAGCTTTAGTATTTCAGATTTCTCTTTTCCAATTCTTTAGGTACACACTGCCCATGATTTAAAACACCAATACAGAATTCCTGAAACGTTGTGAACCTGTATATGAATGGAATGAATGGAACCACATTCCACAAAGCCTGCAGACAATGACAGTTTGCTAATCATAGGATTAAATACAAATATATATGGTCATGTAAGTGTGGCAATGTAACTCTTGAGAAGTAATTAGAAAAGACACCTCCTATCTTAGTATTCATCTGCAAGCCAACAGGTTAATAGTCAGTAGCATCACAGCATTATAGGACTCCTAAACAAAAGAAGCACAGAAACCTCTGACATCCCAAGAAGAAAAATTACAACTTGGGACAACTTGTGCGAGTTCAGCAGCAGTGAGAAAGAAGAGACATAATACTCATCTACCTGGATATCTGGTAAAGGTTTTAACTCTTGTTTTGAGACACTGGGATCCTATTACATCTTAAATTTATATTTTTATAAGTAATAGGCCTATTAGATGTCTTGAGAAGAATGTTTTAACTTAGATGACTGAAATCCTTAGGGCCAAATCCTATCCATTATCATGAATTAAGTTGCATATCATTTGTTCAGTGGGAATTGCCCCCAATAGGACTTAACTGTGTTTTTTTCTTAATGGAAAACTAGGTACTTTAAAAATCCAATTTAAATACAAATTTAGAATGCTGTTAATATGGATTAAAATAAATTTATAATAGTATTTATTGGGGAAATTGTAATGGAGTTTGGAAAGCACTGAAATGACTGGTCAGTCTTCACAAAGAAGAACTGCCTTGTCTTGAGAATCATGTTGATGTCAAGAATCATATTTGGAAATATCCTATGTGTGTTTAGCACTTGAAATACGTACTCATTTAAAAAAAAACCCATACAAATGGATCAATTCTTGTTTAAGTTATAAAAATTGAATTATAAGTTGAAAATGACCCAGCAGTGTGATGCTGCAGCAAAGAAGTCAAATAAGATTTTAGTTTGCATTAATTCTGCACTATGCAAAGGTATCTTGCAGCACCTTTGAGATTAGCTCTGTGAAAGAAGTTGTAGAAAGAAGCTTTCATAGACTTTGCCTGTTTCTTCAGATGCATGGTAAGAACGGAAGTTCCCAGAGGACCTTTATAGACTGTATAAATACCCAAGGAGTGGGTATAGACAGTATACCATTTATACAGTCTATAAAGGTCCTCCCTGGGCATCAGTTCACTCTATGTATCTAAAGATGTAGACCAAGTTTACGAAAGCCCGTGCTACAACCTCTTTCGCATAGTAAGTCTCAAAGGTGCTGCAAGATCCCTTTGCATACTGATATTCCTGACTAACTCAGCTATGTTTCTTAATTCTGCACTACTCAGGCCTCATCTGAAGTACTGCATTCAGTTCTGGGTATCTCATTTTAAGGGTATAGCAAATTGGAGCAGGTTCAGAGAAGGGCAACAAAGATTGTAAGGATGGAGAACAAAACATATAAGGAAAAGTTAAAGGGGTTGAGCATGTTTATGATATGATTGCATTATTTAACTATCTAAAGAACCATCATGGAGATGAGTGTGCTGGAGAGTGCAGGTTTATTCACTGCTGCCCCAGAAGGTAGAACCAGGTCTCAAGGTTGTAAGTTACAGGAGGGTGGATTTCGATGAAGATTAGAAAGAACTTTTTGACTCTAAGAGTGGTGGTGGGATCTCTTTCTCTGGACAACTTGGAAAACAGTTTGGACAGCAACCTGCCAGAGATGCTGTAGCCTGAGTTCCTGCACTGAGTGAGGAGCTGAGCCTGATGGCCTGTGAATTGCTCTATGATTCTAGTCCAACATAATAATGTCTGGATGAAAATCATTTTTTTTGTTTAATTTTTTTAATTGGTTTCTAGAGGCATGAAATGGAATACTAGGGAAGAATGTTTTCATATTACACAAAGGTTAAAGGAAGAAAAAACAAACCAGAACAATGAAATGTACAGAAATGGAATGGGATTTTTTTGTTCTTTTTCAAAGCTGATCCTTTGGAAGGGTGGGAGACTATCTGAAAATTTCATATCATTTGGATGGAAAACCCCAAAGTTAAAGGCAGCAGAATGCTTGCTGGCTCTACTGTTAAGACTTTTGTTGTTGTTGTGTGCCTTCAAGTCATTTCTGATTAATGGTGACCCTAAGGCAAACCTATCAGAGAGCTTTCTTGGCAAGATTTATTCAGAGGAGGTTTGCCCTTACCTATTTCAGAGGTTGAGACAGTTTGACTTACCCAGAGCCACCAAGTGGGATTCCATGGCTGAGTGGGGATTAAAGGCCTATCTCCAAAGTCATAATCCACCAGTCAAACCAATATTTTGTTGTTGTTGTGTGCCTGCAAGTCACCTCTGACTTCTGGTGATCCTAAGGTGAACCTACTACATTGGATATCTAAGACTGATGGATAACTGGAAATAATTTGAAAGAAAAAAAGTGGAGGGAGAGAGACAAAACTTTCAAAATGAACTCTAACTCTAATGAAAAAACTGAAACCACTTTAAAATGCATACCTGTACACATGAGCATGCTAGATTCTTTTAAGCTACTGTAATTCCAAGGATAGTAATGTGCTGAATAATTATACCACTAGTATACTTGGTCATTCTGTTTCAGGAAGGAGTCATACACAGAGAAGCTTCTGCATGCATATTCCTGGCTGAAATGAGAAATCACCCACATAAACAGATACTGCATTCATGGCTCTTCATCTTTCCCTGCCACCTCGTTCCAACTGTAGAACTGAGGAACACAAATAGCACTGAACAGTTTTTTTAAAAGGTTAAGAGAGAACTTCTGAAATTATGTGATCTAGTGGACCAGCAAATTTCCTCCCATTGTACCAGGGACTGGTATCACATCTGCACAAAATTATTATCATACTTGCACAGTTTCCTAGAAACTTGCTGTGGACAGGCAGATAATGGCTCATGAGCTGACGCTGGTCCCTAGGCTACCTGTTTGAGTAGCAGTGGGTTAGGAGATATTGAGTTTATTCTCCCTTTCCTCATGAGTACTTGCTGCTCCTTTTCTGTTGGATCAGGATTGAAAAAAAGTGTGGCCTCTTGGACACGTGTGTTGAGCTCTTTTTTCTCCCCCTAAATCCACCTGAGACACTCCCAATGCCCTCAGATCCCCTCTTTCCATTTTGGGCTGATTTATCACGAAAATTTACCATTCTTCAGCTGGAATACAGAACTGGAATGAAGGTATTACTTTTGGTTGATCACACCAGAGTGATGGTGCAGATCATGAGGGTATAGTCCCTGACTGCCACACAGTTGCCCACCCATGCTTTACTCACTTCCTGTTCACAAATGAATCAAGGCAGACACCTGAAAAAACAAACAGCATATGTGTCTAGGGTGAAATGAAGTGGAGTAGACCAATGCAAGTCTGCTACTACATGCAGGCTCTTTTTCTGCACATTCAGTGAGGTGGTCTTAAAAAGTGAGGTGGTCTGAAACAGCTTTCTTGGATGGCACTTCAAAGATTTCCCACAATTGAGAATCCTTTAAAAATGAGTCTCTGTGTAGGAAGAAGGGACAGTGGGATAGGGCTTGCATATTCACCCCCATACATTTGCATATTCTCCCCTACACACTTGCATGTCCAGGCAAAGGCCTGAACAGGGCTTTTGTGTTTGTACAACAAACAAGCCACTTTGTATGAACTAGTCCTATAAACCTTTGAGATGTAGGAATTATGAAAGGTAGATTACATTTCCCAACATACATTAATCCAGAAAAATTGCTAAAATAATCACCAACATTATTTCTTTCAAAAGTATATGAAACAATGTTGAGCAACTAATGTGAATGAAATGCTAATGAATGAAGTGGCCATTCTGAACATACATTTCTAGTCTTGTAATTAAAAACAACAACACCCAATTAAATTAAATTTGGTGGGAAAATTACTTGAAAGAATTATAATTACAAAATAGTAAAATATGCACCTGACATATGGAACTTGTGATATTGCTTCTGGGGTTCTGGAAATGCTATGCATAGAAGACATATCTAAAATGTTGAAATTGCATATGTCTTAATGGGTTGACTCCAGTGTTTGTCCGAACTAGAGCTGTCTTTTTTAAATGAATGAGACTTAGACAAAATTTATGGAAATCCCATGTATTTCATCTAGTTAACTCTATTTCAAAATATCATTGGATTTAGCCTAACATTTTTACCCACTTACCTACTTGCATCTTGAAATTATTTTTCCTGTTGTGTAAAACACCAGGTCACTATTCCCTTAATACTGTTCTGCTGCACACGTGAGCATACACCAGCTGTTAGGAAGGCACACATTAGGATCCATCAATACAAAATAATTGTTTTTAGTATCTAAAATGTTTTGTTCACTATAGCAGAAGAAAATCCTTATTAGTGTCAGGACAATAATTCAGCCTGATTTTAATTTATTGAACAAGCAGCATGTTCTGCATCTCAGTGCTCCTCAAGCATCGGCCTTCACAGATCTGAGGAACAATTCACTCCATGTATTTTTGTCCCTGCTTGTGTGTCACTTGTTGGAAACTGTTATGAGAAATGCTGTGAAATGGATTGTTTCCTGTAGTCCTGGGTGTGTAGATTCTCTGGTATGACTCTTAAGCAGAAATGCTGGCTTCGCCATTGGTTCGAAGTGAGACCATTATGTAGACACAGATCAAAGCACCTAGTTTGGGAAGTTGCAGGCAGAGAAGATTCACACCTTCCATGGGAGATTAAGGTGATTTACAGTCACAGGATGTCTTCTGGCAAGGCTCAAAGAGAAGACCATTAACCCATCTATATCAAAGTAACATTTGAAGTGTAGCAACAAACCTTAATTTTAGCCTTAGATATGGTCAATTTAAAGACCACAAATTCTTTTGTTTAGTGTGCTAGTTGAAATTCGGGTGTCCTCCATGTCACTCTGAATTTTGATTTAGCTCCGACCCTCAATCACTCCTCCAGTCACGTTCCACACAGTTTGGGTCTACAAGGCATCAATTCATCATAAGGAGTAGCCACGTTCAGGTAATTATCACCCATTAGAAGGCCCCTTGTCTATTTCCACAGCTAATCCCTTTATTCCTGAATTCCTGAGCATATGTGTGGGTGAAAGGTTGTCTTAAGTGTGTGTGTATTTCCCCAATAAATGCAACAATTACTTTGAAATACTTTGTCTTTCCCAATCTCTTGTTTCTAGCTACCTTTGTATAAACAGGGATAAAGATCAATTGAGCTAATTAAAATTCCCCAAAGTCAAGTTCATTCATAATAATTGGTGAGTAGAATGCGGGCATCCCCCGAAGTTTGAATATTCCAAACTGCGATATTGGGATTATTTAAATTTCGGATGTAAAGGTTAAAAGGAACAGAGATTTGGCAGATGCAAGAGTAAAAATCCATGTGTGTGTTGCTTCTTGTATGTTTGGCCACAAGGGTTTGGGTCTATCGTCGGTTGGCTGCTCCCATTTCATCACTTTGGTTGGTTGTTCTGCAAGTTGGCTCTGGGCTTGTTACCCAGTTATGGGATTCCAGTCACCCCAGGAGTGGTGTCAATGTAGATTCCTGATTCCCTATTTTTATTTTTGCTATTGTGGGTTGGGAAAACAGGTGCAAGGATTCTATTCCAGCACACCCCTTAGTTCCAAACCCCAGGTTCAAGTTCAAAAATCCCAGTAAGAAGAGTGATAGAGTAATAACCATGCTTGATTAAAGGTTGAAAAGCCGCATTAGGGAGAGAAGTCCCTCTTACGGTAGTGACCCCCTCATCTCTCTTGGTCAGAGAGATTCTTACATCCTGGTAGGCACCCCTTTCCAAGGCGGAGGAATCCTTTGCTGTTGGGTGGTGGTAAAATCATAGTGCACTGGATAGGGGCCTATCCCTCCTGGTTATAAGACCCCCACAAGGAATTGAGAAAGCCCTGTCTGTCTCTCCAAGTCAAAGTGGAGTCATCAACATTACTCCAACAAAGCTTTGATAAGCTGGGGGGGGGGGGCAGAAGGCCCAGATTTCAGCTCCAGGACCATTGTTTTTGTCTAACTAGGAACAAAGTTCTGCATTGATTTAGCCAACCACTTTAACCTCAAAAGGGACTGTCACACTAGAACTCCCTAGTGAGAAGGATCAGTGGAGCTGACTACTTGGTCAGATCTAGCTGGAGAATAGCCCATATGTTCACATCTGCAGTGTGGCAGGACTCTCCCATGCAAATGGTTGAGCAACTTCACCCCCGATCTGTGTTGGTTACATGGGGAAGGTGCCCCACAAAAGAGCAACATCTTAGGATACTAGGTAAAGACATCCCATAAGGTTAGATTGAAACATGGGGAAGGTGTCCCCGCATGAGAGAGAAATATCCTATTGATTTGAAGTGGAAACATGGGGAAGGTGCCCCTGCAAGAGCCAGCAATGATGGCAAATGTGTCACCAGCCTCAGAGAGGCTGATCAAGGAAGACCAGCTCTGAGATCACTTAGAAGAGCATATAATTATTATTATTATTATTATTATTATTATTATTTATAGCCTGCCTCTCCCTGTGAATTGAGGTGGGTTACAACAAATAAGAATAACAATACAATACAATATACATTTAAAAACCACATTTCTAAATAATCCCCCTACCCCAACCCCACTCCCAATCATAAAAAAGAAGCAAACTAAAAACAGTAACAATATAAAATGAATAGCAATATAAAATACTAATTCAAAGTGGAAGAAATAACAAATTAGCTAAAATTAGAGGTAGTTGGAGGTGAGACATCTATCTTTCTTGGGGTAGATGGGGGATATCAATATCAGTGGATCAGAGGCTAATCTGGAAAGGCCTGCCAGAAGAGATCCATCTTAACAGCCTTTTTAAAGGCTTCTAGAGTGGTAATGTTATGGATCTCCTCTGACAGGCCGTTTCATAACCCAGGAGCAGCAGATGAAAAGACCCTCTTGGTTACCACAGCCAATCTGGTCTTCTTAGGCTGCAGTAAATTCTTCCCAGAGGACCTAAGTGTGTGGAGTGGATTGTATGAAGGAAGGCACTCCCGCAAATAGTCTAGACCTTGGCCATGTAGGGCTTTAAAGGTTATAACCAACACCTTGTACCGTGCCTGGAAACTAATTGGCACCCAATGGAGAGATTTTAGAACAGGTGTTATATGATCAGTTCTAGATGTATCTGCAACCAGCCTGGCTGCCATATTTTTCACCAATTGAAGTTTCCGAACTTGGCACAAGGGTAGCCTCATGCAGAGCACATTGCAGAAGTTGTCGAGAGGTTACCAATGCATGTACCACTGTTTCAAGGTCGCTTGGCTCCATGAAGGATTGCAGCTGGCGTATTAGCTGAAGCCAATAACAGGAACTCCTGACTGTCATGTCTATCTGTGGTGTCAACTGGAGAGACAAGTGAACTGGAGAGACAGGAGCACCCTCAAGTGTGACCCCATCCAGAAGTGGTTGACCAAAAAAAGGGACCTAATCCTTGGAAAACCACAGGCTTCCTAACAGAAGATCCTTTTGCCACCCTGTTTAAAGTGTACAATGTAAAACAGAGAAAAAGGGATCATTAAAACGGGTACCACAATCAGAAAAGGACAGGTGGGCATCATAGGGACTTTGGATGCTTGCCCATGAAGCAACCCAAGAATATCAAATGCTCAGACAAGATGCAGACACCCTGAAGTGACAGATAGGAGATCTAGTCACACAGGTTTGAAAAAAGACAGTAGACAACTCGCTGCAAGCCTGGAACACCAGTGAAGCAATTTTGAGGGCCAAAAAGGCAGAAAAAGAGAATCCCTCCCTACAAAAATATGTAGAAGAATTAGAAGTGAAATTACAGCAAGCTAAACATGCTGCAGACTTCTTCCTCTCTAAAAACACATGTGAAGCCTGTATTAAAGAATTGGAAAGCATGCTCCATACTCATGATGCCATTGTGGCAACAATACACCCACAGATCTTAAAATCCACATCCCAGGCAATGGCTGTCCATGATCCTATACCTGAAGTTGCAAAGGCACTCCATCCATTTAATCCCCAATGGCAGAAAACGAAAAAGGAGTCCCATATAAAACCCAGGAATAAATTAGTACTTTCCCAAGGAGTTCTAGGTCAAGTTTATGAATACTGCTCCAAAAACTTGGGATCCTGTCTGATTTCATCCTAGTTTGCTACCGGATTAAGTTTGAACAAAACAATCACTCTGGATTGTACAGTGGAAGTACAATAGATGGTACTGCCCTAATAGTGGTGATGTAAATTAGGTAAGAACGGTACTCAGTGTTTGTAGACTGCACACAGTTATAGGATAGGAATTTTATCTTGGTTACTTAGAACATGCTATTTTAATTATTTTAGTAATAAATTCCAGGTGAGAGAACAGGTACATTATGAAACACTCATTTTAATAAACTGTTCTATTGTTTCAGTAAAGGTTACAACCTGCCCCACATTTTGTAAAAAAGGTATTTTCTAGATGTGAAGGAAACACATGGCTTCCATACCTGCCAAACAGCCCAATGGACATAATTTTTAAGGTTATTTGTGCTGAAATTACTTTCAAAAACATTGATTTAGTTACTGCAAAGGGTTATTCCCTTTTTACTTAATGTCAGAAGCTAAGGTTACCATTTGTTCAAATCAGCCTCTTATTTCCCACAAGCCATAGCCATTGCTAATTCAGTTGCTCTGGCAGATGGCAGCTTTATTTGCTGCTCAAATGTTCCACAACAGTTCCCCTTCAAAGACATAGCTGTGTTAGTCTGGATAATGAGTATGCTAAGGTATCTTGTAGTACCTTTGAGACTAACTGAAAGAAGGAAGTTGGTAGTATGAGATGCAGAGGAAGTAGGCTCATGTCTATAAAATCTCATGCTACCAACTTCCTTCTGTCACTTAGGGCCTCTGCAGACCAGCCCAAAGGGCCGGCCTGGAGGCAGAGATGGGGAGGGGCAGCTGCATGCTGGCCGCACCAACCCCAGCCCAACAACATCCTTACGTATGGCACACAGCATCAGGACATCCTCCTGGCACAGCGTCCTGACGCGCTGTGCCGGAAGGGGCGAGAAAGAGACGTGCACTGGCTCTTAGGGCGCCCTTTTGCTGCCCCTGAAAGGAGTGGAATTTTGCCACTCTTTTTGAGGCAGCAAAAGGGAGGATCAGAGCTGTGGCATGCGGTAGCCATGGCCCCGATCCATTGCTTCCTGAGGGAAGCCCAGAGCCTCCCATCTGCAGCCGCCCTATGTCTCAAAGGTGCTACAAGATCCCTTTGCATAAGTTTCCATTGTCCTCTCCCAAATAGTTGTCAAACACACTACTCTATATTAATAGGGAGATAACTGGGGTGCTACTCGAAGGTTCCTCACCAAGTCAATTTCATGTATATCATATGAGTCAGACCATCCACATACGGTGAAAATCTCTCCAGCCATTTTCATGTGATGTTGTAACACTGCAGAAATAATCCAGTTTGAGACCATTTTAACTGCCCTGGCTCAATGCTAGGGAATTCTGGGGGCTGTAGTTTTGTGAGACATCTATAACTTTCTGTGTCAGAGAGCTCAGGGGCCACAATAAACTACAGTTCTGAGGATTCCCTAGCACTGAGCCAGGGCAAATTAAGCAGTCTCAAACTGAATTATTTTTGGAGTGTGTTTTGGACCTAAAACACTTAGTGTATATGAGGATGTTTTATAAATTTCGGCATTACTACCTTATGGAGAGTCAATTTGACTGTGTTTAATTTGCTTTCAAATCAAATGAAAATGCAGCATTATATATGTATGTTCCACACAGCATAGTAAGAGATAACTGAGCCTATCCCTTCTCCCAGGCTACTGAGATAAATTATGAATTTAATTTACAATAGGTTGAAGAAAGTGTGGCCAGTGACATGCCTATATCCATTAAATATTTTTGAAGTTCTAGAATTCCACAGCATTCCCTCTCCACAATTTGAAGGACCTGGGTATATCTTTTTTAAAAACAGGAAGTGATTTGTTGACTTTTGTTTTTTAAAGAGACCTCGCCTGAGTATAAAATATCCTGGGAGGATAAAAGCATGGCATTCTCCCCCCGCTTTAGGTGTTTTTTTGTTTTTTTTTAAAAATGGGTGCAATGGGATGATTGCCCCCATGAAGGGTCAATGCAGCCTCTCAATCCCTGCTAATTGTATTTATTGCTATTAACCTCTGGCAGTTGCCTACCTCTGCTTTTTAAATTTGTAAAAAAATTAACATTGCCTGCAGTGAATGGAAAACTTAATTTAAGTTACAGAAGACTGTGATTTTCCAACATAAAAGGAAATTATGAATTAAGAGAGCCAGCATGGTGTACTGGTTTGACTGTTGGACTAGGACTTGGGGAGACCAGGATTCAAATCCCTGCTTGGCCACGGAAACCCATTGGGGGACCTTGGGCAAATCACTCTCTCAGGCTCAAAAGAAGGCTACTGTAAATCCACATTGAAAAAATTGTCAAGAAAACTCCATGATAGGGTCATCTTAAAGTTACCATAAATCAGAAATGAAGGCACATAACAACAACGACAAACCCAATGTCAATATTTGGGGATAGAAAGGTTTACACCTCTCCTCCCCACACCCTAAGATTCCAGATGTCTCACTCTTCCCACTTGACTGGTACTTTTTCTAAGACCAACCTGCTCAGATAAAGAGGAAAGGTGCATGATTTAAATAGGGAGAGTGGTAAAAGATATGGATTTGACATTTTGGGATATGACTGTAGGACCACAATGGCTGTTCCACACCTCTGACATTTGTGCAAAAGTAGATATTATGAAAAAAAACTCCCCATCCCTTAGGTTAATAATATAGCTAATGTTATTTTGTTCTTTCATGCAGGGACTAAATACAGACACATCCATAGTATCATCTATGAGCTCCTCAACAAACCTATCATACATGTTTGGAGAATGGATTGGAATAACTTTTTTATCAGAATATTTTCTCTTAGGGGTCATATGTTTGTTTCTGGCATCGATAGCAGGTCCTCTCTGGTTCTTTTTCTATGTCTACTTCTCTGCTTTTGTTGTCCTGATCTATGAGAAGACCCTCAAATTAAAGGGAAAATATGATGTCACATTATATTTAATTTTGGGATACCTATGGGACATCTTTGGAAGAGTATGGCATGGTAAGAAAGGCTTTATTTGTTAAGAGTTGTTTTGTTTTCGTGTTTGTACTTTATGGCATTGAGCTATGGCATTATTTTCTGAAGCGAGCTGGGATGTTATTGTACAATTCTTTGGGTATCTACACAGAAATTATTATCACTGAATTCAGTTACACTTTTCAATCTTGTTGAAAATTAATTTTTTCTCCTGCCCCCAAATGATTCAGGTACTGGTACATTTCACAATGCACTCTGGGTCTTGCCACAGGTTAGGGCTTCACATACACTTATTCAGAAAGGTCTTGTAGTGCCTGTCCTTTCATCTTATGGTGATAGACTGTCCTTCTTTTGATGTCTTTAAGGAGTGCTTTAAATGTGCATTCATCCGTGGGAGGAGGTTGAACAAGATGAGTCTTATAATAGCTTCCAAATCTATGATTTGATCCTCCAGCCATTTCCTGGCTAGTCTTTCTGTAACTTCCTGGCTACTCACCTCCAGATCAATAAAATGAAAAGATCAATAAATGAAGTGGGCCAACAACAAAAATGAGAACCTGTGGAATTGTTCAATATGGAAGGATTTCCATTAACTGTTGTGTCATCACAGAAAATGGAGAAACAGAATGGTTCCTAATTGGCAAGGGAGTCAGACAAGGCTGTGTCCTATCACCCTATCTGTTCAACCTTTATGCAGAACACATTATAAGAAAAGCAGGCTTGGACACAGGAGAAGGAAGAGTGAAAATAGGAGGAAGGAATATCAACAATCTAAGATATGCAGATGACACCATAATACTAGCAGAAAACCTCACAGACCTGGAACACTTAAAGATCAAAGAAGAAAGTGCTAAGGCAGGCTTAATGTTGAACATAAAGAAAATAAAAATAATGACACCAAGGACCTTCACAACTTCAGCCTAGACAAGAATTCCCATTCTGGGATCAAACATTGATACAAATGGGGACTGCAGTCAGGAAACCAGAAGAAGACTAAGAATGGGGAGGGTGGCTATGAAAAAACTAGAAAAGAGTCTAAAATGCTGGCCGATTTCCAAAAATTGGAGCTTCCCATTTTTGAAAATCAGCTGGTTAAGCATCGCTTGGAGCTGGGCTGTCTGCAGGTTGTAGTTGTCCAGCACCAGTGCCGGTGTTTTTGAGTACAATAATATCTGATTGTATTCTGAAATGCATCTATATCCCATCAGGGATAGGTTGCTTTATTTTGGTGTGAAATAATCTCCTGTACGTATATCAAATAATTTTTGTTTGAGAATACATTAAATTTTAAATATAGCGCCCTATATTAATAGACACATTAGCTTTCTAGGGATAGGCTTAACACACACTGCCTAGCCACAGTCCTCTCAAGACATGCACTAAAGAGTTATATATTTTGATGTGTGGAAAGAGTATGCTTCGATGAACCATTAACAATTATTTATGTATTTGTACTGTTACTTAAAACTGGCATTTCCCCCCCCCTGACATGGTTATATAACTAATACTAGAGCATTTACTGGGAATGTGTGTGGAAACAATAGCATTGTCAAGGTCCCTGATCACATGTGGTGTTCTACTTCCATTCAAATAAATAAACGTAGAAAAGAAGTGGAGAAATGGATGCCCAGGCCCCTAAAGCAGCCCTAACTAGCATGACCAAAAGCAAGGGAATACCAGTGCTCAAGTCCAAAATATGTGGAGACAGTGTAACACTTTTTTGAAACTTCACACATTTGGTAGAATGTCTGAAGAAGGCTTGATCCTTACTGCAGGCACTTTTCAGGAAGTGTAGCTCATTGCTGTTTCTTTCCTTGTATCTTTATCCTGCTAATTAGCTTGGAGTCAGCAGAATTTTATTTTGTGCTGCAGCATGAGATTCATATAAAAATTAAAGACAGACCCCCTCCCCCTAAACCCCACATCCAACTACCTGGTATATCATGAAGATAAGATGCAGCATCCTCCCTTATGATGTAAGGGCCACTCCTACTATGAGTAGTGCTGTTAGAGGACCTAGAGATTCCTAGAGGAGTTCTCTAAGGATATCTAGATCCTCCAGCGCTACTCTATGGTCAACTTCTTCCAGACATCATTCATTTCAATAGGGTTCACTATCACCCACAGGTTCAAGTTTCCATGGTGAGTCTGGGAATGTATGCCCCCATAGATATAAGGGCTGTACTGTAAATATTGTGCTGACTATGGACGTTTTCACACTGGCCTTTTTGAGGACGCTAGCCGGCCTCCGTCCGGCCCCACTCCGGCTCCATTTCCGCGTAGTTCACACACGCGCGGCGGCAAACCCCGCCCCTTCCGGTGTCATCCCTGCGTCCGTCCGGCTTTTCGCTCCGTGTGTTCAAACGCATTGAGCCCTAAGTCCGGCGTCACTCCGGCCAAACCAACGATAACTCCGGCTGAAGCGGCGGAAAGGTAATTCCGGCTGTCGAACAGGAATTAGCCTTTCGGCGGCAGAGCCATTCCAGAATCGGCGGCACGACCCATTCCGGAATGGCTCCACCCGGCTTTAGGAGGACTAGTATGAAAACGTCCATGGTGGGCCTAGATGTCACAGCTCATTTATACAAATGAATGTTTAATGGCCAAGCCTAGTCAAAATTGGTGGATTCCACCCCTGCCTCAGTATCTCTTGTAGTACCAAAAATTCTTTTGATACCATAATTTTCATCAATGACACTATTCTGCTTTCCATTTAAAACAGGTTATGAACTGCATGGCATAGAAAATATACCAGAAGGACCAGGACTTCTTATTTATTACCACGCTGCAATTCCTTTAGACTATATTTTCTTTATATCAAGGTTATTTCTTTTGAAGGGGAAACAATGTTTTTCAGTGGTTGATCGCTTTGCCTTTAAGTTGCCAGGTGATATAAATTATTTATTTATGTATTCCTTATTTTCTCCAGGGAATTTTTGGTGCCAAACAAGAGTTTCCCCATCTTAAATGAATTATAACCCAAGAACAGAGCTTCTAAAAGGTCCTTTTTGAACTACAACTGTTACAGAAATCTACCCCTTGTGTGTTGAAGTATAGAGTTTAAAGTAGAATGAATGTAGGATTTTATTGATATTGACATGCCAGGCAAATGTTAGTATTCAAACTGATAATCTTGCACCAAAGGAAACATATATCTGACCATTGACAGCAGGTTTAGAAAATCTACCAGGCATACTACAACATAATATCATATCATAAAAGTATATTGGACATAGCCAGTTATGAAATAGCAGGCATTCAGCCATAATGGCAAAGTAGTAAGTAAACAACAAGTAAAAACTATTTACGTTGCCCCTTTCCCTTACATTCCAAATTTGTACTGTTATTAATACAAAGTGCCAGTCAGTCAATACTAGGGTTGAAATGCTCTATAACTGTTTGATCTGCTTTTCCTTGAAATTTATAAGAGATAAATAACTGCAATTTAAAACATTTTTGTGGTCAGGGATATTTTCCCTTGAGCATAGCTCTACATTAATTTAACCTTTTCCACATCACATTTCCCCAAATCCCTTAGCCAGCATAGCCATAAATATTTTGTTGATTTTTTGAAGTACAAATATGAGTGGGGATGGGGAGGGGGGAGGAGAGGAGGAAAAAGAAAGACAAGACAAATGGGAAAGGGAAGTATATATGATATAAGGATTAGGCATATATACTGATATATGCTGACCAGATTAACCAAAATACATTTTCTTGATGTTGATGTCTACAAAATAGACATTCCTAAAGCAGTAATACCTTTAGACTATTGAACAATAGATGGTGAATGGTCTTTCCAGCCCTGAAGTATCCTGTATATACTCATGTATAAATCTAGAAATTTTAGTCAAAAAAATTGACCCAAAACCCCTTGAATGGATTTATCCACGGGTCATTGCAAGTACTGTACTGTAACTCCTATAAATAAAGGAATCACCCCCTAGTGAAAAGCAAGAGAGTAATCTTTCCTGACCCACCTCTATTCTCTCATCCATCCAGCCTTTAGTTAGAGAACAGTTATAGCTGCTGGAATTTTGTAAATTCTTTGGCATTGTTTCCTTTTGCTTCATCCTTTAGATCCTTTGATACATGCCCCTAAGTTTTGCCCTCAACTTATCCACAGGTTATATCAAAATCCATAATTATGGCCCAAAAACCTGCCTTCGACATATATGAGGTTGACTTATAGTCAAGCATATACTGTAAGTCTTTTTTGCAACACCAATGCAATAGCTATTAACAATTTCTAGTCTTTAACAAATTGTGCTTAACATTTAACAAAATGCTTGTATATTATTTTGTTCAATCTTTTTGCCAAGATAATGGCCCCAAACTCAAAGACCTTTAAAAAGGCTCTAGGTCTATCTGATTCAATGAGATATTTTCTCTGTTTCAGTATTACAAGCATTTTTGCTTCTCATGTACTCAGGAGGATGTGTTTTTGTGTTATTTCATGCAGGACTTTTCTTAATTATATTTATAAGGCATCTGTATTGCATTTTATAGAAAAATATTTGTTTGGCATGTCATATTGTAATGTACTGTTAATTAACCATTTTCTTTTACTGCTTTCTTATAGGCCTTATTACTCTGTTTGAGATATTGTTAATGATAACTGGTACAAAGGATGAATGTCTTTGCACTCTGAAGGAAGGTCATTTGTTAACCATTTCACCAGGAGGAACACGAGAAGCCCTATTTAGTGATGAAACCTATAAAATTCTGTGGGGCAAGCGAAAAGGTTTTGCTCAGATTGCCATAGATGCTAAAGTGGTTAGTACTGGGAGAAAGGAGGGAATAAATGTAAATACAATAAAAATATATTAATAAGAATTTGCTGCTGGATGAACCATGCAGCAAAAGTTGAGTATTGTATAATCATATTGATGATAAAATAAAACATTGACTTTGTAATTCTAACCTTTATTAGATCTGTTTTCTTTTTCAAAGTGCAATCATTCCGGCTTTGCAAGTATTGAGGATTGGGACAGGCTCCTCTGGTTGATTATATATATATATATAAAATCAACCAGAGGAGCCTGTTGTTGTTCAATTTGTTTCTGATTTATGGTGACCCTAAGGCCACCATATGGGGTTTTCTGAGGCTGAAACTATGTGACTTGTCCAGGTTCACCAAATGAGATTCAATGGCTCAGTGGGGATTCAAACCTTGGTCTCCAGAGTCATAGTCCATTACTCAAACCACTGCACCACACTACCACAAAACCAGGAAAAAGTGTAGAATAAAATGTAGGACAAAATATAGGACAAAATATAGGACATTCAAGAAAAATGGAAGATATGACCAATGAAAACCCAAAAACATTAATAAAATTAAGAAACAATAAAAAAATGTTCCTTACCTCCAGCCCCAGGGAGGCCTTGCCATGCTACCGGATCAGGGAGGTGGAGGCAATGGCTGAGAAGGCCCCAACCCCCACCCAGCCCCAAGTGAGGCCTGATGGCCTTCCAAGGCCTAGGCCTCAGTACTCCTTGCTGCTGCTGCCACCACCTCACTGAAAGTGCGGAAGAGAAGTGGCAGCAGCAGCTAAGGAGTCCCAATCCCCCCAGCCCCAAGCAAGGCCTGGCGGCTTTGCCAGGTCTGACTGGCCATCACCGGTGCGCCAAAGTGTGGCATCTGGCAAAGGAGGCTGTGCCCCAAGTGAGGTCTGGCGGCCTTGCCAGGCCTCGCTGGCTGCCACTGCCACACCAAAAGCGCGGAAAAGAGGTGGCGGTGGCAGCTAAGGAGGCCCAATCCCCCCCCCCCCCCCCGAGCCCCAAGCGAGGCCTGGCAGCCCTGCCAGGCCTCACTGGCCACCGCTGCCACTGCGCCAAAGTGCAGCATGATAGGGAAGCAGCAAAAGCCTGCAGAAGAGGCTGGACCCCAAAGCGCAGCAGCAGAGGAAGAAGAGGAGGCCCTGAAAACCCACCCCACCCCAGCAAGGCCTAGAGAGGAAGCCAGGTCTTGCAGGCCGCTGCCTCCATGCCAAAAGCACAGAAGTGGCGGTGGTGGTGGCAGAGCCCCCAAACCCCACCCCCCAACCCAGAAAGGCCTAGCAAGGAAGCTAGGCCTTGCAGCAGGCCACTGCCGCGCTGAGAGTATGGCATGATGCGGTGGCAGAGGAGGCCTTGAAAATTGAAGCCAGTCCTGGTGTGTCCAAACTGGCTCCAAACCCGGGCCAGGACATTCAGCAATGGTCAAAAACCATGAATGTCTTGGCCAAAACCAGTATATGGCAACCTTAACTGCACTAGCTCTTTTTTTTAGCTCTGTAATTTCTCTTTAGATTATTTCTTTCTTCTCAGGCAGATCCCTTGGCATCCCCACCCCTAGTGTCACCTGGTGTGGGAGGGAGACTGTTGAGAGGGGCAGCAGCCAAAGGGGCATGCTCATCTATTCTCCTTTGTCATGGCGGCGGCCTCCTTGTGAGGAGATCTTTGCTGCTGTGGCAAACTAAGGCTGGGCTTGCTTGCCCTTTCTCACCCCACAGTGGGAGGAGGGCCCAATCAGGTGTCACCCCTTCTGGGGTATGACTCAGGTGTGGGCCACTCCAATACACCCCCCCTAGTGACACCACTGAAGCTCTCTCTTATTCTTTCCCCCCTAATTTGATTCTATTCTCTGTTTTCCCTCTTTTGAGCTTCTGTTGAGCTTCTTCTGTTCCATATGGAACTGCTGTTCCAGTGATCCTAAAACTGTTGTTGTTTGTGACTTACCTTACTTATAGATCTCTTCACATCTTTTCCCTCACTGAAAACTGGTTGTCTTCCAAATCATACCACTATTTCAGCTGCCTTCTCTGTTGGAAGATTTTTATTCTCTCATAATCATCAAGGGGGTGATGCGGTTCTTTTGCTTTTTTAATCCACTTTTTATCAGTTTCAACTTCTTTCTTTTTCTGTCATTATATTATTTTTCTTCTCTTGAGCTGTTTTTCTCCCCTTTGCCACTGTAGATTGCAGCCACATTTAGTGAAGGAGGTCTGTTCAGGTGCCGACCAGGGTGCAAGGATGTTGATGTTTCCTGCCCCTTCCCACTAGTGAGTAATGCTGCAACAAGGAATAGCAGCTTTGTTTGCTGGTGGGAGAAGACTAGCATTTATGATCGTGACAACTGTGTCATGATTGTGACTACAGTGAATTAGTGAGAAAGAGACAGTTTTGTGCCCCATCCCAATGGTTTTGGTTTGAAATTACTGCTAGTCATCCATCAGTCTTAGAAAGCTAGAGTGGTTTAACTGTTGGACTGTGATTCTGGAGGCCAGAGTTTGAATCCCTGCTCAGCCATGGAAACCCACTGTGTGACCTTGGGCAAGTCACACTCTCTCAGCCTCAGAGGAAGGCAATGGCAAATTCCTTCTGAATAAATCTTGCCAATGGAACCCTGTGAAAGGTTTGCCTTAAGGTTACCAGAAGTCAGAAACAACTTGAATGCACACACCACCAACAGGAATTAGTAAATATAGAACAGCTAAAAATTCATAATTACTTATGATTGTATAATTACGATATAGAATGCCAGCCATTATTTTCATTTGTATTATCTTCTTCCAATAATGGGATTCTAGGTGGTTTACAAATTATTAAAACCAGTACAGATTAAAAACATGCAGAAACATTAGTCAATGTGTATATATTTGTCTCTGTGTTATTTTAAAAACAAATAAACTATCCATAAATTGTTAAAATTAATTTAAAGATTATGCATTTAACAAACCAGCATGCATTGAAAGCCTATCACAGTCAATTCCTAAAAGCCTGACAAAACAGAAAAATTTTCATTGGCTGGCAAAAGGAGAGCAAGAATGGAGCCATTCTAGCCTCCCTAGGGAGGACTTCCAAAGTCTGGGAGAAGCCACTGAGTCCCTCTCCCTTGTACCAAATATGCCTAAGAAGACAATAGGATTGAAAACCCTCCCCTGACGATTTTAGAGCTGCATATGGAGTCATCCTGTGTCTCTCTGCTTATACACAGGATATATTTATTCCTCAATCCATCACTGCATAACCGTGGGCACTGGAGAAAACCATGTTTTATTATTGCACCGAACTACCAGACAAGTAATAGAGAAACTTCTCTAATTAAGACTGGGCCACAAATTTGTAACCAGTTTACAATTTTCTTCAGTCCCTTAATTGCTTCAATCATTTGTTGTTGTTTTTTAAAAAAATAAAGATAAGGCTGAAATTTCCCCCATGTTTTGATCTCTTTCCTTTTCCTCTTCCCCAGCCCATAATTCCTATGTTTACACAGAACGTTCGCGAGGGGTACAGGACTGCTGGGAAAACAGGTAAAATGGATTTTCTATTTATCTTCCTAATGCCTGAGAGTTCTTTGACCTAATTTTAAGAAAAATTGGTCTTTGTCACTAAAGTATTACAACACAATGGGCCCCTGGTATCCACTGGAATTTGGTTCCAGGACCCCCTGTGGCTATCAAAATCAATGGATGCTCAAGTCCCATTAAATAAAATAGCATTGTGAAATTGTGTCCCTTCTATAAAATAGCAACATCAAGGTTTGCTTTCTGGAATTTATCTTTTAAAAATATTTTCAAACCATAGGTAGTTAAATTTGTGGCTAAAGAATTTGTGGATATGACAGATCCACTGTATTCGGCTAGATATGTGGGAAGAGGGCATGGCCTTCACTTTCACTTTCACTTTATCAAGGGGTAAAAAAATTCCACTGTGCAAAGGTTTTGTCCATATATTCCTTTAGAAATAGAAATTGGTTCTTTTTACTGCTGTGTCTTAGAATGAATATATTGTGTATTTTCTTTTATTTATTTTATTCCTTCATGTTATTTATACCCCACCTTGCTCTCAACATGGCCACCAAGTGGCTTCATTACATAGATTAAAACAAAGTATATCTACAAAAATAATGATTATAATAATTTAATTTAAAAGCAATTAAACTATCCCATTAAAAACAGCACTAGTTTGAAATGGTTTACAAGCATTTTAAACACAACAGTGAGAATAAAAGTGCATTCCCCAGGTATTGTTGCCATCTATTCAATTTTTTATTGTTTCAGCTTCTGTAGTTGAAAGTATGTGACAGAGGCTTGTCATTAAATAATTTTAATTAATTAATTAATTAATTAATTAATTAGCAGCCTGCCTTTTTCCTAATATGAAAGGCAACTCAGAGCACACATTAAAGTTAAATGCAGCTTTAAAACAATTTATACTTTTATAAAAAGACGAGCATCCTAGTCAGTATTTATGAGATCTTGTAACTTTGAAGATTCGGGCTTACAGTCATTAACAATCAAAAATGGCCCCCAAACCTAGCTCTCTAGCCTGGCAGTGCCCCAACCAAAACATTGTCAGGGTGTTGAGGATTGAGGCACTGCAGAATGACATCACAAGCGCTCTCTTGATCATGGGGTGCACTGAGAGCAGCAATTGCAGCAGGACCCGAAAAGGGGAGGGGTCTCTCCAGTTTCCTGTTCTCAACATGACCTGTGACCAAAAGTGTGTTGCCGATATCATTTCCCAGTGTTTCAGATACTCACACCTGAACTGAAGTTTCCAGGAGTCAGTCATGAGGAGATGATGCATATAGTGGTCACAGAGAAGTTCAAGACATCACTGATATCTGTCAGCTACTTGCAAATAAATTACAAGGTCCAGAAGGTACCTATCTGAGAACTCAAATGTGAAATTTCCAGTCTTCTATTTAAAATACAGTTGGCTCTCCATGTTGACAGATATCCATGGATTCAACTAATCTATGGTTTGAAAATATTCACACAAAAAATACAAAAAGAAAAACTTGATTTTGCTGTTTTATATACGGGACACCATTTTATTTGTTCAGCATAGCAATCAAGTTTTACTACTAATTTCATCACAGTTGTTATAAAAAATACAGTCAGCCTTCCATAGCCACAGATTCTTTATCCATGGATTCAACTATTCATGACTTGAAACTATTCAAAAAAGATATACATTCCAAAAAGCAAACCTAGATTTTGCTATTTTATATAAGAGACAGAAGATCTTATGCTATTGTATTTAATGGGACTTGAACATCCACGGATTTTGGTATTCATGCAGGGTCCTGGAACCAAACCCCCATGGATTTTGAAGGTCCACAGTATACAACATGTCCCCAAGATCAGCTTCTGTATTTGAAAATTGAAAAGTGGTGTCCAAGGAACATCCAGGAAAAAAGGCTTCTTAAAGTCTGTTCTTGGTCAAATATTAGAAAATACTAAAGTCAAGCATATAAAAGGGCAAGCCTTGTAGAAAAAGAAACAGTCCTGCTAAAAAAGCATCAACATTTTGAAAAGATTTGTCTCACTAACTGTTAAGAGTTATTTGAAAGTATCAGTATACATACAGTGTACATACATTCAGAATCAGGAGCAATCTACTAGACATTGTTCATCTGCACAACCAAAGATTCCTGAGCAGTGTTAACACTAATGGGATGAGAAATTCCTCTTATGGACTGAAAACTGCTTTTTAAAAATAGAAAACAGAGAGCAGAAATAAATGATTAGTTTTTGCAATGGAGGGATATAAGCGGTGGGGTCTTTCTGGGATATGTATTGGGAGCAGAGACTAATGCTTTATAACTTTATTAATAAATGAGCTGGAGTCTAGGGGAATAAAGAGTAAGGAAAATGCTGTGTTTACTGATGTCAACAAAGTATTTAGAGCATTGAAAACAAAAATAGATTGTGAGGACATGCAAAAGTAGTTCTCCAGATTAGAGAAATGGGAAATGAACTGGCAAATTAGTGTGATGTAGTAGTTTTAGTGTGAGACCAGGACTGAAATCACCATTCAGCCATGGAAATCCACTGCATGATCTTGGCAAGTCATGCTGTCTCAACATCAGTGGAAAGCAAGGGCAAATCCTCTCTGAATAAATCTTGCCAAGAAACCCCATGGTCACTTGAGGGTCACCATAAGTCAGAAGTGACTTAAAAGCACACAGCAATATATATATATATATATATATATATATATATATATATATATATGAAGTGATGCATATTAGGACAAGAAAATCAACATCAAACCAGTGTTATGGCTGTTGTAAAAATAAAAAAAATATATGTTGAAAACAAATCAATTTTAAAAACACCAGTATCATATTGCTCTTCTACAAATCCATGATTGTACAATCACATCTAGAATACTGTGTACATTCTGGCCACAATATTGAAGGGTTGGAAATGGTGTGGAAAAGTCAACCAAAATGATCAAAGTACAGCAAGGCCCTATGAGGAAATGTTGCAACATTATATACATTTATATACATATAAAGATATGCCATGAACACTGCAAAGTTGGATGGCTTTAAAATTGTTTTAGATAAACTCATGCAGGTTAGAACATCAATGCCTACTAGTCAGGATACATTCAGGGGTAGCTGTGTTGGCCATTTAGCAAATTCAAACAAAAATCCGTCAGTGATACCTTTATTGCCCCCCCCCCAAAAAAAAGCAGCACAATATACTTGTTGCAAAAGGGGTGGGAGGGTTGTGGGATTTTGGATTGTATTTTAATATTGTATGAAGTTTTAAACTGTTGTGAGCTGCCCCGATTGCTTGACAGAGGGGCGGGATATAAATAAAAATTATTATTATTATTATTATTATTATTATTATTATTATTTTGGTTGGCCAGTAAAGGTATCACTGATGGATTTTTGTTTGAATTTACTAGTCAGGACGGTTCTATCTGTTCTCAAGAGGCAGTATGTCTTTGTATATGAGTTTTTGGGGAATATAGGAGGGAAGGTATAATTGCACTTATTTCTGGGTTTGTTGTAACCAGCTAGATAGCCACTGTAGAACAAAACTGGGGGTTCACAGAAGTGGAAATCATCCACACATCCAAGTGTTTGATGGGCAATGCATCCCAACAGACTTAGCCAATGTACCCAATAGTGAGATGTGCTGCAACCTGCAGTCCAATAATATCTGGAGGTGAATGTTTCCCAGCCCTGTTTTATAACATATACAAACTTAGAATCTCTTCTTTCACTTTGCAGTTTTCTTTCTGTAAACATGAACTTGAAAGCTGTCATGTGCATGCTGATATATCACTTGACTTTACTCTCACACAGGAATATTGAAAAAGCTGTATGAATCTATTCGATGGCCAGTTGTTTTTATATATGGTGGATGGCCAGTCAAATGGCGCACATACATAGGAGAGCCTATTCCATATGACCCAGATATAACTGTTGAAGAGCTGGCCAAAAAGGTAAGCAAATTCATATCTGAAAATTTAAACCCCACTGCTCCTTGGTATACCTTTGTAAATTACCATGTTCAGACTATCAAGTTTATTGCATTACAAAATAATGCGACTGTATCCCTGATGAGAGAGTAACAGCTGCTATTATCACATTCAAATTGCTGCTGCAGCCACCGAGTGACTACAACCCGCATACAGCCTGGATCCCAGCTGCACTCATCCAGCTGCTTTTCCAAAACAGCAAACTCCCATTTTGGAAAAGTGGCCAGATAATTGTGGCTGGGACCTGGGCTGCATGTGGGTCGCAGTTGCTTGGTGGCAGTGGCGACAATTTAAATGTGATAATACCAGGTATTAATCCCAAACATGGCTGTATCCCATCAGAGATAAGCCACGTTATATTGTAATGTGATAATCTCCTATATTTTTACCAGACAACAATGAAATGCTCTAAAATGAAATTACAAAGATGAATTAGAAAATTATTTCAGAGCATTTTTTGTCAAAATGTCTATGAAATCATTAACATGGAAAATGATGAATGAATGTATTGTTTAGATGGCTGAGTTAGCCCAAATGGTCAAATTAACATGGGATTTAAATGATAAGCCAATTGAAGATGTTTTGAAAGACCAGAAACTGTTTACAGATCCCCCCCCCCAGCAATATGTAATCTAGTGATTTAATAATCTGTGGCTATGGTTATTAGTAATTTTGGTAGAATTATGTAGATGGATCCTTGCCTTCCTCTGAGTCTGACAGCATGTGGCTGACCCATGGTCACCTAGTGAGTTTCCATGGCTGAGAGGGGATTTGAACCCTAATCTCCAGAGTCATAGTTCAGTGCTCAAACCACTACACCATGCTTGCTTCTAGAATTCTAAATGTCCCTCCCTAAACTGAAAATTCCAGGATTCCATAGGATGGAACCATGTCAGTTAAAGTGGGATCATAGCACTTCAGCTGTGTTGAAAGAGACTGTCTACTTAAAGAAAGCTTGAATTGTGCTTTTTCTTCTCTCAACAGGCAAAGATTGCTCTGCAGAGTTTAATAGACAAACACCAAAGGTGCCCAGGAAGCATAAGAAGAGCTCTGTTGGAAAGATTTGATAACCATAGCCATGTAAAGAACGATTGAGCACCTTGAATATTCTATATGACATGGTCTGCTGCATTATTTTAATGGCTATACTTGATTTCTGCTGCCTTATTACAGGAGCAGGAAGAAGCTAGATCAGGATCTACTAGTACATCAGGGGGATCTGAATTAGATCAACAAGGATTTCTAACTGCCAGCTGTTTAAAAATGCCATCAAAAAATCCCACTGCTGCCACCTGTTATGTCAGTGAAACAAAGAATGTAGGAAGCTGAAGCAACCAGAAACCAGATTTTGTATGTAAAAGGGTTTCCTACAATTCTTTCATTCAAAACATATGTCTTTCACATCTGACTCTGGCTGGTGGATCTCAAACTCCATCTATCTATCTGTGCTTTTTTGTAATCCTGCTGTTTTCATAGAATTTTAATTGATTTTTATTTTAACATTTTGATACTGATTTGTTTTCTGCAACTGACATCTTGAGGAGGTGGATTGGTATGGAAGAGGTTTGCTAGCAAACATGGATATTTTAATGAAATTCATAAGAATTTAATTCTTATGAAAAAAATGCTTTTCACATTCAGGAAAAAATAATAATGCCAGCTTACCAAAGTGTTATATAAATATATTTGTTGCTGATAATAACAGCTGTATGTGGTTTGCTGATTATATAATTAACAGTATAACATGTATAAATGTGTCTTAAAAACAGTGCTTATCAATTTGTAATGCAAAATTCCTATTTCCTTATTTCATCAACAATCACCTTACATAGATCAGCATGGAACCGCAAGTATCTATTATCTTCCAACCCTCTTTTCAGCTTCTACACACTATAGTTCATTTTATTCAAATAAACATAGTGTCAATCTAGCTAGGCCCATTTAGCATTATGCCTGAAAAATCTTTCCTTCTTTCTTTATAATTTCCTTCACTTTAGGATTTTATATAATGAGAAAGGAATAAACAGAAATTGCATTGAGCTCATTCTTATCTTGCATTTAAAATAAGGATATACCATAATAGATTGTTCACCAAATATGACTGCAGTGGAAAATAGATGCTGATGATTAAGTGCTCCAAAATTCTGTACCAGTAACAGAAATTCCTAATATTTTCTTATTTCATCAACAATCACCTTACATAGGTCAGCATGGACCCACAAGTATCTATTAACCATCATTATACCAAAATATGACCTGAATAACATTTCAGGTGCATTCAAGGACAGTGTAAGAAACAGATTTGAACTATTGAGTATAATTGACTGGGAACCTGAAGAACTGTGGACAGAAGTCAAAGACATAATTAAGAATGAATGCAAGAAAACACTAATGTGGCCAAAAAGAAAGATAAGAAACAATGGATGACAGATGAAACACTTCATGCAATAAAAGAAAGAAGAAAAGCAAAAGAAAAGGGAGATAGGAACAATGCCAGAAGTATAAACACAACTGTGCAATGTCTGACATGCAGGTATAAGGAAAAGTCTACTACAATGACTAATGCAGAGAAATAGAAGACAACAACAAAAAGGGAGGAACAAGAGACCACTATCAAAAAATCTGAGAAATTAAAGCCAAGTTCAAACCAAGGACAGGGATGCTCTATGGAGAATAATACAGGAACAAGAAGAAATAAAAAGATGCTGGAGACAAGACACAAAAGATGTATAGAAAAGAGATGAGGGAATGAATGAGGAATTGGAATGAGGAGCCATATGAAGATGAATCCCAAATTCTAAGAAGTGAAGTGGAATCTGCAATAAAGGAAATGGGAAAAATAAATCCCTGGGAACAGATGATATCCCAATTGAACTGCTACAGTGCCTACAAACAGATGCAACTTTAGTGCTGACTGAAATATGCCAACAAATATGGAAAACAAAGCAGTGGCCAACAGACTGGAAACGCTCAATATATATATCAATCCACAAGAAAGGAGATACAAAAGACTGCAGCAACTATGGGACAGTAACACTAATCTCACATGTAAGCAAAATAATGCTCAAAATTCTACAGCAAAGACTCCGACCATACATGGAGAGAGAAATTCCAGAGGTGCAAGCAGGATTCAGAAAAGGAAGGGGCAGTAGGGACCACATTGCAAACATATGATGGCTAATGTGGCACACCAAAGGCCTCATTCCCACTAGGTTTTAAACTGGTTTGCAAACTGGTTTGAAGCAGTTTAAATGACCTTGGTTCTCACTTGAACTGAATCTCTGAAGCAGTTTGGAGAGGGGGCCTGTGCCCTAGACCTATTTAACATGCATTTTTTTGACACTGATTTTTCCCCCATGCCTTTTTCTATAAATCAATTCTGTGCAAGTGTGAACCAGATGAGGATTGAAATCAATTTAAATTTGCCCTTTGGCTGGCTGAAGTGGGTCCATTTTGAATCGATTCATTCGTCAATGTGAACCACAAGTGGGTTATTTTACAGTAAGAAAATGTGATTGGGGCAAATGTAGTGTGAACCACGCTCCACTGTTGAACTGATCCACCGATTCGGATTGCAAACCAATTCATTTGTAAGTGGGAATGAGGCCAAAGAATACCAAAAAAGAATCAGCATGTGTTTCATAGACTACAGCAAAGCATTTGATTGTATAGATCATGAAAAGCTATGGAATGCACTCGAAGACGTGGGGGTGCTACAACATCTGATAGTCCTGATGAAGATTCTGAACCAAGGACAAGAGGCCACAGTCAGAACAGAATTAGAGGAAACAGAGTAGTTCTCAATAGGCAAAGAGGTCAGACAAGGATGCATTCTATCACCCTACTTGTTTAACATATGCTGAAAGCATCATAAGAAAAGCAGAATTAGAATCAGAAAAAGGAGGAGTTAAGATAGGAGGAAGCAACATTAACAACCTAAAATATGTGGATGATACCATATTATTAGCAGAAGACATTCAGGAATCGGAACAGTTAATAAGGAAGGTCAAAATGAAAGTGCAAAGGCAGGTCTGACATAAAGAAAACAAAAATAATGATCACAGAAGAAATACATAAATTCAATCTAGACAACAAGGAAATTGAAATAGTTAAAGAATTCCCATATCTAGGATCAAACATTGACCAGAATGGAGATTGCAGTCAAGAAATAAGAAGAAGACTAGAAATGGGAAGGGCAGCTATGAAAGAACTGGAAAAGATAGTGAAGAGCAAAGACATACAACTGAGCACTAAAGTCAGAATCGTCCAGGCTATTGTATTCCCAATTACCATGTATGGATGTGAGAGCTGGACAGTAAAAGAAGCAGATAGAAAGAAAATAAACTAATTTGAGATGTGGTGCTGGAGTAGAGTACTTAGGATACCATGGACAGCCAAGAAGACAAACAAATGGGTTCTTGAACAGATCAGACCAGAGCTCTCTTTGGAAGCTAAGATGATCAAGTTGAGACTATCGTACTTTGGTCACATAATGAGAAGGCACAGATCACTAGAAAAAACAATAATGTTAAGAAAGATAGAGAGTAGAAGAAAGAGAGGAAGACCACAAGCCAGATGGGTAGACTCGATCAGGGCGGTTATGGGGAAGGTCTTGCAGGATCTGGGCAAGGTAGTGGAAGATAGGGATTCTTGGAGATGTCTCATCCACAGAGTTGACATGAATCAGAACAGACTTGAGGGCAGCTAACAACAACAAAATATAATACTGGTACAGTTACCTAAAAAGTATAGGCCAACATTAAGAGTGCACTGTCCTTTTTATTTCTACTTGTGTTGTTGAATTTGAATATTCAAATAGAAGTTGGAGTTTCATGTCACCTGACTGGTTTCACAGATTTCCAGACAATGCAGACCCTTCTTGGTTGAATCAGTTACTAGATCTATGTAGTCCAAGTTCCCAAATCTCTCACAGCCCACACAGTTTTAAAGGCCTCATTGCATAGCAGTTGTTAACTTCCCTTGACTTTGTCCATTGCTATTAAATTCTATTAATGTTAACAGAAACTTGCGGGGGGGGGGGGATAAATGTGTGGTGTAGAACTGAAAGAAGAGGAGAGGAAATGAGGGACAAATGCATTAAAAGAGAAGGAGAATTTATTTTCCTAACTTTCAAAAGAATAGATATGCTTGTCTCTTGCAGCAGAAAAAGGAGGAAGGAGGAAAAGAATGTAACAGCATGTTTAAGACTAACTAGTTTTTATTTTACTATGAATTTTCATGGATACAAAGCCACATCTTTAGATGTAGTAAAAAGTGCTGGGCTCCTCCCCCCTCTAGTTTTATGTTAAAATTGGGTAGAAGGTCCTTATTATTATTATTATTATTATTATTATTATTATTATTATTACCCCGCCCCTCTGCAGAGCAATCGGGGCAGCTTACAACATTAAAATTTACAAGATACAATCCCCATCCCATCCCAAACAACCCCAAAACCCACTCACCCCTAAAAAAGTATTTAAAAGTATCACAAATTTAAAAACACATTTAAAATACATACATTAGAAGGGACCAACCCTCATTACAACCGAGAGTAGCAAAGGAGAGGAAGACTAACTCTTGGGCCAGGAAATCTAGTCAGGAAAGGCCTGCCGGAAGAGATCCATCTTAACAGCTTTCTTGAAGCTCCTCAGAGTAGTAATTTGACAGATCTCATCCGGCAGGCCGTTCCATAGTCTGGGAACAGTAGCTGAGAAGACCCTCTGGGAGTAGCAAACAGCCTAGTTTTTATAGGCTGTAGCAGATTCCTCCCAGAGTACCTGAGTGCACAGGGTGGATTGTACGGCAGAAGGTGGTCCCGAAGATAGGATGGACCCAAGCCATTTAGGGATTTAAAGGTAATAACCAACACCTTGTACTGAGCCCGGAAACTAATAGGCAGCCAGTGAAGAGACTTCAAGACAGGTGTTATGTGGTCTCTCCTAGATGTTCCTGAGACCAATCTGGCTGCCATATTCCGTACTAATTGAAGTTTCCAGACCAAGCACGAGGGTAGCCCCATGTAGCGCACATTACAGAAATCAAGACGGGAGGTTACCAGTGCATTCACCACAGTTTCCAAGTCCCTTACTTCCAGAAAAGAGCGTAATTGGCGTATCAGCTGAAGCTGATAACAGGCACTCCTGACCGTCGCATTTACCTGATTAGTCATCTGGAGCAATGGGTCCAGGAGCACCCCCAGAGTGCGAACACAGTCCTTAGCGGAGAGTGTGATCCCATCTAGGACTGGAAGTTGTATCCCAATACCTAGTTTCGGGGCTGTTACTGCAAGCACCTCCGTTTTTTCTGAATTTAGTCTCAATCTATTTTTCCTCATCCAGTCCATTACTGCCTTAACACAGTCACTGAGAGAAGAGACACCATGAGAAGTCAAAGCCGATGACCAAGACATGGAGAAATATATCTGGGTGTCATCAGCGTACTGATAACACCGCACCCCATGTCTCCGAATAATCTCTCCCAGCAGCTTCATATAGATATTAAACAGCATCAGGAACAGGATGGCACCTTGAGGGATGCCATAATTATGCTCTTTTCATGTAGAGCAACTTTCCCCGAGCCTCACCCTCTGAGATCTGCCTGAGAGGAAGGAGCTGAACCACTACAATGCAGTGCCTCCAATTCCTAACCCTCCCAGGCGATCCAAAAGGATGGTATGATTTATCGTATCAAAAGCCGCTGAGAGGTCCAGTAGCACCAACAGGGTCACACTACCCCTGTCAATGCTTCTCCAAGTACTTTGATAAATTCTGTGACTGTGTTTGTCAGAACAGCATGTCTCACCTTGGTCTTTATATGATATTGCTGCCTTCCATGGAGAAGCTGCTTGGGTTGTGATTTTCCTGTATACACCAGGAGATGGAAGTAGGGGTGTAGGGTTGCTATAAATCTTCAACATGGAAAGACAGGGCTGATGGTGCTAGTAGACAGAATGAGGCAACCATACCAGGCAGATGGCTGGAATTAGCACATAATAGTAAATATTTGGCAGAAGACTGACAACATGGACTGTAACATTAAAAGTAGGAAGGGAAGGGGAGGGAAAAATGGAATGTGGCAGCACCTTTAAAACTACATTTTTAGCATGAGCTTTCATGGATACAAGCCCATTTCTTCAGATGCATTACAGAGCGATATTAAAGCCTTAGATATAAAGCATATTTATATAGTCGTGGGCATGGTATAGAATAGGATCCAGAAAGATGCAAATCATCCTTCTTACTCTAAATTTTCAAAGATCTGGTTGAGGTGATACAAATCTTTCAAATCTTTACCATAACCAGTTAGTATTGATGTGTGAAAGCAATATACCTGCTTACCAAAAGTCAGTTTCCCTGGATTCAAAACTCTCTATGAGAAGTTTCCATTTGTTATATGTGCAGTACCAAGGACTTTTGTATTAATATATGCAGTGTTGATCCATACATGCCTAATACCCTAAGCTGGACCACAAGCTGACTAGACTGAAAATTGCTTGAAGCATTTGTGGTATCTGAATACTAAGCATTAATATTTAAAGGGTATTCAAATAATATGAACTAAGTATGTGGACAAACAACTATGACATTTTGAGTTTTCCTTAAAAAAATAAGAACATATGAGAAGAGGCATAAGAAATATTGCATATTTTCATACTGTTGTTTTATATTATTGTTCTGGAATGAATAGACTTCCACATGGAAACAATTATCTGAATATTCAAAAAAGAATTAAGACATTATGCACGATACCTCCCTGTTTTAATAGCTAACTGTTGCAATGATGACTGCATATGGGAATTTTCTTCTTAGAATTGCAACAGTGCTGATTGCTTATTAATGCCAGGTGTGTTCACAGAGTAATAATAGATCACTCTGCTGTCAGTCCCACATTGGGAACGTGCACATTTGACATCAGAGGAAGATATGCTAGTTATGCTTGAGAAGTGCTTTCAATTTAATGGAGATGATGAGGATAATATCCAATGTTGAATTTGAACTAGCTTGAAATAGCTTACTTCCCATCCTTAAGATATGTAAGTTAGTATGTGAAGTCGTAGGCTTTCATGGCCGGCATCCATACTTTTTTGTGGGTATTTCAGGTTGTGTGGCTGGCATCTTCAGAGATCGCTCTCTTTCTCTTTCTCTTTCTTTCTCTGAAGATGCCAGCCACAGATGATGGCGAAATGTCAGAAAGAAACTCTTCTAGAACATGGCCACACAGCCTGAAAAACCCACAAAAAACTAAGTATGTGTTTGTAAACTTTCTCTATGTTGTCCTTCATGTTTTCCTTCATCTTGATCAAAAAAATAAGCCATGCAACATTAGCTGGATCCCTCAGCAGCTTTCCACTCTACTGGTCATGGTCTCCTTCTGCAATAGGACATGTGATTACTATTTTATAGTGGTTCCAAACTTTCTTGTAGGAGAGCAAGCTCAGAAAGTGGTGCTATGGGGTTTCTGTTTAGTTCTACAGCTACATGAATCTGGGCTCCCTCAGATTTGAGTTTTGTTCCCCACACTATTTAACATATGCATGACACTACTGTTAAGGTTGTCCAAAGTTTTGAGAGTTTGGTGTCACCAGTACATTGATAATACCTAGCTCTATTTCTCCTGTCTGTCTAATTCCAAAAATGTTGTTTCTGTGCTAAACTGGTATCTGGCATCATTAACTGACTAGATGAAGGCAAACAAATTGAAGCTTATTACAGACAAGACAGAGATGCACCTGATCAATCAAAAAGCAGAGAACAGGGATTTAGTCTGTGCTGAATTGAATTATATTCTACCTGAAGATGCAGTGTCACAGCTTGGGTATACTCCTAAATTCAGGCCTCAGTCTGTATTTCAGGCTTCTGCACTGGCAAGGAGTGTATTTGCCAAAATAAAATGAAATGTACTACCTGTGCATGTTCCTGAAGATGCCTATTCAGGCCATAGTGGCACATGTCTTAGGTACATTTGTCCACTGCCTATGGAAACTATTCAGAAACTTCAGCAGGTCCAAAATGTTATGGGCAAACTGCTGACTGGGACTGGTTAAAGGGAACATATAATTCCTATTGCAGCAGCAGTTTCACTATCTACCAGTCCACTTTTGCTCACAATTCAATGTGTTTATTATGACCTATAAAGCCCCATATATCTCAGGTCCAGACTATCTGAAAGACCAGACAAAACCAGACAACACCAAGTTCTGTTCTAGTTGCTGGTAATTCTGTGCTCCCTCCCACTGCTCTCCACTTGGAAGGCATGAGCCACATTTGGAGGGATGGCTACAGCTGAAAGTTCAAATTTGAAAAGGAAATCAAGGCAAGAACCTTTACCATGGAATTTTATGGTACCTTGTCCTTCTTCTCAGTTTGTTTGGACTGGAAGTTACAAGAGCCCAAACTTGCATCAACCTGGCTACCTTGTGAGCTATGCTGGGTGCCATATTAATAAAAAGGTGGGCTATAAATAAAATACATAGTATTATTATAAAATACTACACATTTATAGATTTTCTCTGTTGGTATTGTTTTGTTTACTCATCAGAATAACGTAAGAATCATGAGGTCTCTAAAACAAATATAATCTTCTGAATTACATCAAAACTATTACATTTGTGTCCCATCTCCAGAGACCATGTCCAACAAGGTTATACACAATTGTTTAAAGTAATTGTGTAACCATTTCTATACTGAAGTATTATGGTCTTCACGTTGATCTTGACCCATGGCGACCCTATGGATGAGACATCTCCAGGCCCCCCATCCTCTACTGGTCTGCCTAGCTCCCGCAAACTCATATTCATGATTTCTTTAATAAAGTCCATCCATCTAGCACAGGGGTAGGCAACCTTTTTCAGCTGGGGGCTGGTCGGCTGAAGTCCTCCCTTCCAGCAGGCTGCGGGGGGAATGGCGGCACGCGTGCTCACGCGTGCGCATGAACCCCCCAGCGCCACACGTGACCCCTGCCACGCGCGCTGCTGATGCCGCCGCGCCTGCCATTTTGTTTGGCGGCGGCCAAAACTCGCAGCGGCGGCGGCGGCGGCGGCGGCGACAGGGGTCAGCGGGAGCCGGTAAGCAGGGCCCCCCCGGGCCGGAACTGGCCTGCGGGCCATAGGTTGCCGACCCCTGATCTAGCATGTGGCCTTCCTCCCTTTCTACTTCCTTCCACCTTTCTTAGCATTATTGTCTTTTCTAACGATTCATGCCTTCTCATGATGTATCCAAAATATGACAGTCTAAGTCTTGTTATCTTGGCTTCTAGGGATATTTTTGGTTTGATCTGCTCTAGGATCCATTTATTTGTCCTTTTGGCTGTCCATGGAATCCTCAGCACTCTTCTCCAGCACCACATTTCAAATGCGCTGATTTTCCTCCTGTCTTCTTTCTTGACTGACCAGCTCTCACATCCATACATGGTAATAGGGAATACAATGGCTTCTATGATTCTGACTTTTGTGCTGAGTTGTATGTCTTTGCATTTTAGAACTTTTTTTCCCTAAACTTATAACTTATATGGCAGGATCCCAAACTTAAATGTTCATTATTAGGATGGAATGCGGTGCCTGTAGAATGTTTTCTCCCACTGCTGCTGGATTCTGAAGGATTCCCAGATAGACACATTCTTTGCTGGAAAAGCTTCAAAATCTAGCTTTCAGGCATGTCTGGGCCTGCAGCGGGGAGATAGTGAAAGTTCTGTCATTGAACCACATTGAACCACAAGTGCCATGGCATTGAACCATAGGTACCATGCTGAAAGGTTGGCAAAGGCAAACCCCCTGAAGAAACTTGTGATAGGTTTGCCTATCACCATAAGTCCGAAACAAAGTCAAAACCCACCACCATGTTGGATTTAAGCCTTTTTCCAGAGGCTTAATTTTGTATCTATTACACAGTCTAGAAAATGCTGAATCTCCCACAATACGATCCCTCCTGAGTAAAAACATTTACTTTGCCACATGCACTTCTGTTCTTAAGTAGTGATCATGAAAAATGTACAGATTGCAAACAGTACAAGAGACAGAGATAGGGGCGGAGCAGCGGGACAGGCAGCGGCGGTATCCAGAACTGCCCCGCCTCCCTCCCAAGCCTTTAATCTCCCAGCACCTGGCAGAGAAGAGGCGGAGCAGTGGGACAGGCAGTGGCGGCATCCAGAACTGCCTTGCCTCCCTCCCAAGCCTTTAAATCACCTAGCGCCGGGCAGAGAAGTGGCAGAGCAGCGGGACAGGCAGCGGCAGCATCCAGAACTGCCCCGCCTCCCTCCCAAGCCTTTAAAACTCCCAGCGCCATGCAGAGAAATGGCGGAGCAGTGGGAAAGGCAGCGTCCAAAACGCAGGGATGAAGGACCTAGTGAAAGTGCAAATAATAATAATAATAATAATAATAATAATAATATAATTTATTTGTATACCGCCCTATGGCAAGCCAATCCGGGCGGTGAACAGCAATCAGATACATACAGGATAAAACAATATCGTCCCCCCCCAAAAAAAGTTATTAAATCAAATACGATTAAAACTACTACAATTAACTTTAACTATTAAAAATTTAAAATTTTAATACAAACCAACACTTCCCTGCTACTAGATTCTAAAAGGGAATTATAATAGATTCATGAAGGGAAAGTCCCAAAAATCCCAGGGATCCCGAGGCCAGCTATCTAGTCCAGAAAGGCCTGCCGGAAGAGATCCGTCTTAACAGCTTTTTTGAAGCTGTGCAAAGATGTTAATTGACGGATCTCATCCGGCAGGCTGTTCCAGAGTCTGGGAGCGACAACAGAAAAGGCCCTCTGGGAGGTCGCCGCAAGCCTAGATTTTTGAGGCTGCAGCAAATTCCTCCCAGAGGACCAGAGAGCGTGGGGAGGATTACATGGGAGGAGGCGGTCTCTGAGATAGCTTGGACCCAAGCCATTTAGGGCTTTAAAGGTAATAACCAACACCTTGTACTGGGCCCGGAAACCAATAGGCAGCCAGTGGAGGGACCTCAAAACCGGAGTGATGTGGTCCCTCCTAGATGTCCCTGATAACAATCTGGCTGCCATGTTCTGCACTAACTGCAGTTTCCGAACCAAGCACGAGGGTAGCCCCATGTAGAGCGCATTGCAGAAGTCTAGGCGTGAGGTTACCAGCGCGTGCACAACAGTTTCGAGATCCCTTACTTCCAGAAAAGGGCGCAGCTGGCGTATCAGCCGAAGCTGAGCATTCTTGACCGTTGCATTTACCTGATTTGTCATCAGGAGCGACAAATCAAGAAGCACCCCCAGACTGTGAACACAGTCACTGGAGGAGAGTGTGACCCCATCCAGGACTGGAGGTTGCAACCCAATTCTTGGTTTCGGGGCCAATACCGTGAACACCTCCGTCTTGTCTGGATTCAGCTTCAATCTGTTTTTCCTCATCCAACCCATTACCGCCTGAAGATATTCATTGAGAGAAGAGATGCCATTGGAATTCGAGGCCGACGAACAAGACACGGAGAAATAGATTTGAGTGTCATCAGCGTACTGATAACACCCAGCACCATAACTCCGTATTATCTCACCCAGCGGCTTCATATAGATGTTGAATAATATCGGGGACAAAATAGCTCCCTGAGGGACCCCACAAGTAAGGTCCCTCTTACTGGAGCTACAGTCCCCAAGCAGCACCCTCTGGGACCGACCTGAGATGAAGGACCGGAACCACTGCAAAGCAGTGCCTCCGATACCTAACCTTCTCAGGCGGCCCAAGAGGATGCCATGATCTATTGTATCGAAAGCCGCTGAGAGGTCTAGGAGCACCAACAGGGTCACACTACCCCTGTCGATGCTCAGACGCAGATCGTCGGTCAAGGCAACCATGGCAGTCTCAACCCCAAAGCCTGTCCTGAAGCCGGTTTGAAATGGGTCTAGATAATCGGTTTCATCCAAGACAGCTTGGAGCTGAAGAGCAACTGCCCTCTCGATCACCTTGCTCAAAAATGGCAGAAATGACACCGGCCTGTGATTTTTCATCTCCAGGGGATCCAGGGAAGGTTTTTTCAGAAGCGGCCTAACAGCCGCTTCCTTGAGACTAGATGGAAGATGTCCTTCCCTAAGGGATGCATTGATGATATCCGTGAGGAATCTCACCAGTGCATTTCCCCCCCTGGATGGCCAGCCATGATGGGCAAGGGTCAAGAGGGCAAGTTGTCTTCCTCACCTTACCAAGCAGCTTGTCCATGTCCTCGGTACTCACAAATTGCCACTGATCCAGTATAACCACATCGGCGGAGTCACTGGACGCCTCGCCTACTGACTCTGTCTCAACAGTGGCATCTAAGTCAGCTCTTATCTGAGAGATTTTGTCTGCAAAAAAGTTATTAGCAAAGCAAAGCAGCTTCATTTATATACCACTTCATATCGCGCATGGGATGTCTAAGCGGTTTACAACTGTGAGCTGATTGCCCCCCAACAGCTGGGTACTCATTTTAGTGACCTCGGAAGGATGCAGGCCTGAGTCGAGCCTCAGCCCTGGCTGGTATTGAACTCGCAACCTTGTGGTTTATGAGTGAGTGGCTGCAGTACAGGCATTTAACCACTGCACCACCAGGGCTGTTCTTTAAATGCGTCACAGCAGGCCGTCGTCGGGTTTAGTAAGGGATTTGGCGCCGGGGGCACTTGCGTCATCTCCCTCACAGTACAAGAGACTGTACTGTAAATAAAAAGCCACTATTTTTTTATTGGAGAAAACACCACTCTAGGAATCTCTGGGCCCTCCAGCACAACTCTCAATATCTGCCAGAAGTTGATCATAAAATTGTGTTGCAAGACCTATAAATACTAAGAGATGTATTCTCTCTAGGAATTTCTAGGTCCTCCAGCATAACGTCTGGTGAAAGTTGGCCATAGATTCACACTGGATGACCTACAGATTCCTAGAGAGAACATATTTATCAAATCTGTAAATAATCAAATCCACAAAAGTCAAAGCTGCAAATGTGGAGGGTCTACTGTACAGTGGACCCTTACCACTCACGGGGGCTTGATTCCGACCCTCTTCCATGAGTGAGTGAGAAGAAATGTGGATATTTAATGGGTGTTGACATGTGTGTGCCTGTGTCAATGCTCCTGTGGGTATGCACCACCATTGCATAATATGGGATACGGCAATCCACAAATAGTCCAGTCTGTGGATCACTGAATGCCAGTCTTCATAATTTAATGTAATTACACATTTCTGTCATAAACAGAATCTTTTTGCAACTTAAGATATATTTGGCATACATCTGATGAAGTAGGAAGCAGTCTGTGAAAAAGTATGCCAGTAAGACTTGTTAGCTTTTACGGTATTACAATGCTCTTTTCAGTTTTTGTTACAATAAACTAATACAATTATCTGTTACCTCAGAGATCATACAACAGAAAAGAAGAAAAAGGGAGGTCTATAAATTATCTTTCTATATGGTTACTTCATACATTGTTAGAAAATATATTAGGACTAACGGCAATGCGCTTCCCTGACTGTGCAGCGAACTACACTACAGGGGGGCTCCATGAATTTCCCCTGCCAACCTTTGTGTGTGCTCTTTGCTTTTAGGAGGACACAAAGATTCTCTCACCTGCTTACAGCCTGCTTATATTTGTCTAGTCTTTGCTCAGCTTTTTGAATCTGTTCTCTGTCCCTGATAACTAGTTGTTCTCCTTCCATCTTACTGTTTGCTTTCTTTAAATTTATCTCCCTTCTGAAGCATCCACCTTTAGCCCAGCCTTGCATCTTCCACTTATCAGAATGTTAAGGTTGCTTCCCTCTCCTTCAGTCTGGCGTTTTTTATTTAAATTGCTTTCCATTATGAATTGCCCTCCTTCTGTGCCCATTCCCCTTGTTTTCCCGTTCCTCCCCACCCCTTCTTTGCTGTTGGTTTTTTAAGTAGCTCAGTTGAGAACCATTTTGCAGGACACTGAAATACAACAGAATGTATAATAGTCTATTAATGTTATTGGTATAAGTGATCAAAACTTAAGTACCTAATACACACTGCAGAAATAATCCAGTTTGAGACCACTTTAACTGCTTTGGCTCAATGGAGATTATCAGATGGGGGGGGGGGGAAGCCGGGAGCAAAAGGCATACTCCTGGCATAATTGCGCAATCGTTCTGAAGATTTTCGGATAAATCACACTCATCCAGGACTTATCCCATAAAGATGCAGGCATGCTCCAGCAACAAACCATTCATGGGGAAGTCCCAGGAATGGTATTTTGCAGGAGCATTACTGGATTTTCATGGGATAAGTCCTGGATGAACATGATGTGCAGTGCTAAAAATCTGCAGTGCTATCGTGCAATTATGCCAGAAGTATGCCTTTTACTCCTGGTTTTTACCCCCATCTGATAAACTCCAATACTAGGAATTCTGGAAACTGTAATTTTGTGAGACATCTGTCAGAGAGCTCTGGTGCCACAATAAACTACATTCCCAGGATTTCCTATTACTGGGCAGTTAAAGCAGTCTCAAACTGGATTTCTGAAGTGTGTTTTGGACCTTTCCTTCCAAGTACATCCCTTCTGAAGTGTGCTTTGGACCTTTCCTTCCAAGTACATCCCAGAAACTTCCAAAAAGAATGGGGCCCTGTACATAAGGAAGATTTATATTGGGACCTGTATGGGCATCAATTGTATATTCCTTTCATTCCACACTCCCAATATATATATATCCTTTCATTCCACACTCCCAATATATATTGGGCCAGCAAAAAGGAGGATTGGGGCTGAGGCATGGGGCAGCCTTGGCCCCAAACCTCCGCTTCCCAGGGTGGCCCAGAGCCACTCATCTGCATCCCCCCAATATGTCCAGCTACTTAAGCTATTATCACACAAGTGCATGACTGAGTATATATTGACTGTCTTAACAAATCAAAGATATAGCCATGTTCGTTTGTAGAATCAGTATGTATAAAGATCTTGTAGCACCTTTGAGACTATTGAAATAAATATGTAAGCACAGAAGAGTCCAGAGTTGAACAAGTAAAAAGCCAACCCTTGGATAGCCCAGCCCTTGTGGTACAAACACACAGAGATTTCAACACCCACTCTTGCTTGGAGTTTGCAGTTTGGAGCTCTATTTCCTCTTTCCTCTACATTTGAGAGATGAAGAGACCAATAGGCAGCTTGGCTTGTTCAAATGTCAGGGCTGCCCTACAATTTTTCAACCAAATTGTAAGCACAGCCTTGGGACCTGTCTTGGAGGACAGTCCTGGAATCTTAGGGGAATATGTGTTAGCTCAAATTTTGGGTGGGCTATGTATAGCATCTTAAGCCTATGTATACAGAGGTTCAAGGCAAGAGAGAGTCCAAAAAGGCAAATCTTCAATATAACATATTTTATTTAAAGCAACACACATCCACATATACATAAATCAATACATACATACACACACACAACTAGAGAAAGAAAGGGGTTGGATTGAACTATACCAGAGATATTACACCTGATGGATTGTAGTTTCTCTTGCTGGGTGTCCTGGGGAAGATGGAGGACTCAAAGGCTCCCAGTGAGGAGAGGGGAGTTAAAGAGGAGCATGGCCAAACCAAGTAGCAGCATTTCTGCAGGCTGGAAGGCCTAGATGAACAAAGGAAAGCCCGGGGTTTAAACAGGGTTTGTCTTCCCTGTGGCAAAAGAGAACGGATTCTTAATGGGCTAGATCAGGGGTAGGCAACCTAAGGCCCGGGGGCCGGATGCGCCCCCCCCAAGGCCTTTGGACCAGCCCCAGGCTGGTCCTGCTGCTGCCCGCCATGATGATATTATTGTTGTTATTATTGTTCTTGGGGGTTTCTTGGTAAAATCTCCACAGGGGTTTTGCCATGGCTTTTCTGGGGCTGAGAGAGTGTGCATACATTTTTTTATTTTTATTTTTTTTTTATTTTAATATTTATTTATTTATTTATTTATGGTGCTTCAGCCCCCCAATTGTCTGAGGGACAGCAACCCGGCCCCCAGCTCAAAAAGGTTGCCTACCCCTGGGCTAGATGAAATAAAGCCTTTGATATGTATCTATGGGCCTTTGCAGACTGCTAGAAATAGTGCAAATTGAGTCCACTTTAAGGGATAGGGTTAGGGTTAGGGAATCATGGGAACTGTATTTTATTGTGGCACCAGAGCTCTCTGACAGAGAAGGCTCAATGTCTCAGAAAAAAACCAATTCCCATGATTCCCTAGCACTAACCCTAACCCTTAAAGTGGACTCAATTTGCACTATTTCTGGCAATTTGCAAAGATTATATAAGTTTTGAGATCTGGTCTTCCCAGAAAGGAGAGGTAGCCAAAAATTGGCATGTTTCCGAGGAACTAATGACAAGATCATATCATGGCAAACACCATGTCTATTGGTTTATTATATTTCCATTTAACACCTCCTCTTCTGTGAAAAGAGGAACATCTCCTGGCAGTGACTCCAAGAATGCTAGCCATGCATACATGACTTACCCACCTTGAGACTATAGAGACTTTCAGAAAGAATGGGTCATACGGGCAGGTATCCACTTATCACTTAATATCAAGAGGGGTCCCTTATTCAGGTATCCAATGGGTGTGACAAAGAAGTTGGAAGCATGAGCTTTTGTAGACTTCAGTCTACTTCCTGAGATACATATAGTGGAGTAGAAACCAGGGACAGACATTGGTATGTGAGACTGTCAATTCAAATTCAAAATCCTTTGTGTATGGAAAAGAAGTAGCAAGTCCAGTTTTAATGATAGTCGTTACTGAAAAAAGACATCATGAACTGGCCAATGTGTATGGAAATGAAGAGGCAAGACCAGTTTGGCTTTGGAAACTAGCCTGTAGGTGAAGAAAATAGATGATTGTAGGATGCCCTCTGGTGGGTACTGTAGTTTGAGGAATGCTTATTATAATTCCTTGAGTTTGGCATCCCTGTCTTGTGGGTCTGAGCAGATGTGATTACATCGGAGGGCTTGGCTGTAGACTATGGATCTGGTGTTGTGTTCAGAGTGGAAACTGGAGGCATGTAAGTACATGTAGTGGTCCATGGATTTGCGATATAGTGTGTAGCTTAGATGTCCATTTTGTAGCTGTAATGTGGTGTCCAGAAAGTGAACTTGTTCTGTAGATAGTTCTAGGCTGAGGTTAATGGTGGGGTGGAAGTTGTTGAACAAATGCCAAACTCATGGAATTATAACAAACTACAGTACCCACCACATGAAATAAAAAAAACAAAAAAGGACTGGTCTATTATACAACAGATTGAAGAGAGGAAATGACAGAACCCCACTGATGGTCACATATAGCTCTCAACTGGGACCTCTCAGATGCATCATCAATGAACTACAACCCATTCTGGACAATAATGCTACTCTTTCAAGGGCTCTTGGTGGCAGATATTTACTCGCCTACAGACAGTCTCCAAATCTCAAACAGGTACTCACTTACAGGAAGACACATGACACAGGTACTAAACCTTGCCACAAACCAAGATGCCAACTGTGCCTGCACATTTATCCAGGAAATGTCATCACAAGACCTAGAGGCATCACCCATAATATTATGGGGACCATTATGTGCTCATCCTCCAATATAATTTATATCATACTATATCATCAATGTCCACCAGCACTCTACATAGGGCAAACAGGCCACTTCACCAGAGGATGAATGGACATAAATCAGACATTAGGAATGGGAATACACAAAAACCAGTAGCAGAACATTTCAATCTCCCTGGGTGTTCCATCTCAGATCTCAGAACAGCAGTCCTTGAACAAAAGAACTACAAAGGTAAATTGGAAAGAGAAACAACAGAATTGGAATTCATCCATAAACTACAGCTCCTCAGCACTGGATTTAATAGCGATAATGGCTTCCTGACACACATTTCAACCCTATTTGACCCCATCCTTGTGAAGGCATCCTATCAAAAAGACTACCATATGCTTCTAAACATATGAAAAATTCGGAATTATGTTAGAGTGCTGCCTCAGTATTAAAATGCTCATTGAAAGACCAATTCTCTGAACAGAAAAGAGCATTTCAGTATAGAAAACCATGTTTTCAAAAAAAGAAAGAAAGAAAGAAAGAAAGAAAGAAAGAAAGAAACCTTCTGTGCAAACAAACAAACAAACACCTGTCTGGGTTTTGTTTTTTAGAATAAATCCTGAACTGTGAATAGTCCACAAAACTGCAGTGTTCAAGGATTTTTTTGTAGCAGGGGAAAATATTGTAAAGTTACTCAGTCTTGTCTACCAGAATGAAAATTATGAAGACATATCTCTAGTTAACATAGGGGCTATGCAGACGAGAAGGAAAAGGTGACCTGAAGTTGCCTTTCCCCGAAGGTGCAGCAACCATATCACTTGCCCTGAGGATGCCCTAAATGGGGATGGAGCAACCGCAATGGGAATAGTTATGCATTGAAGCCCCAATAAGCACACTGCCAGCCCTGAGGTTTCCCTAAATGGGAATGGAGTAACTGCATAGACTGGTATCAGCAGCTTTAATATTTTTTTTTTTTTGTGGTCTCTCAGGTGCATGCGCACATGTACCGGAATAACACGGCCTCTTTAACAGCAATGTTGGCATTGTTATGCACCTGTGCAGTGTGCGAGGCACAAAGAACAATGGAAGTTATGGTGTCCAAGTGCTCCCCACTGGTAGTCAACCTGCAATGCACGGCCACAGGAGCCTCCGCCATGGCTGCTGCCACGGCTGCATACATAGGGGACAGCAGTGATGACTCGGCTGACACAAAAGTGAGAACTGGTAGACTGGGTGCCGCAACAAGCATTGCATGGTATATTGTTGCCACCGCCGCTCTGATGCCCCCTGAGAGAGCCCTGCGCCACTGTTGGATGTTCCCCAGAAGCACTGATTGGTGGGATGGGTTCGTCATATACATCTGGTCCGATGAGCAATGGAGGATGTTCTTCCGAATGCCCCGTGCCCTCTTCCACAAGATAGTAGAAATCCTGCGTCCAGAAATGGTACAGTCTGACACTATGATGAGGAAAGCCATCTCAGTGGAGAAGAGGGCTGCCATGTCCATCTGGGTCCTTACCCACAAAGCCAGCTATAAGCAGGCAGTTTGGGGTTGGCCAAACCACTGTGGGGGAAGTGTTGGTGGAGTTCACCCTCACCATGGAGAAGCTGCTGCTCACACAGTGTACCTGGAGGACGCCGCTCAGGTAAAGACAGTTGCACACACTTGTCCCCTTCACCTCCTGTGCAAAAAGCCTCATGACCCAGCATACAGTAGAGCTGTCACTGTATAGGACTGTGGGCTCGGGTGTTGAACCTGCACAGCTATGTCAAAATTGTCATGACCCAGCATACAGTAGAGCTGTCACTGTATGGGATTGGGGGCTCGGGCATTGAACCTGCACAGGTACGTGAAAAACGTCATGAGTTGGTAGGTGCCCTGACTTTTTTACTTTAATCCTCCACTTCTCCCCCTTCTTGTCACCCACAGATCATGCAAGGATTCACTGACCTCAGTTTTCCCGAAGTAGTGGGTGCCGTAGACCCACGACGAGAGGGTGGCAAGGAACTCCATCATCTTTCAGGCCATGGAGGCTGGCATCTACATGCCAGGGAACCCCACTGTCACCCTGAGGGGCCAGCAGATCAGCCCTCTCCTGTTCACTGACAGTGCCTACCCCATTTGGAAGTGGCTCATGAAACCTTACCAGGTTTACCTCAATAAACATATCATATGATACACACTCTGTGTATGGGTAGCATTCATGATCTTATGCAGTTATCCTTGAACATGAGCCTAAGGGAGTCACACACAGACACACAGAAACACACATACAAAAGGGCATGGGGGGGGGGTCACCTGGCGCCACATTTCCTGGGAAGAGAAAGATACAGTGCAAAAACCACCAACTGAAATCCCTGACAATGTATCAGAATTCCCAACAGTCAGCTTACCTAATGGCCCATTCGATTGTAACAATTCATAGCCCAGAGGGCTACCATTGGGGGCTACAGACAAACTGCTCTTCTGAGGGTTCCCATTGGCCAGGAGCCAGGTAAGGCCATCTGCCCCAGCAACAATTCCCCAAAAATGCCCCTACAGACCTCCACAAGTCTCCAGGATGATGATGGCAGTTAGGAGAGTGCCCATCCAGATCGCATACTGGACCGATGAGGAGGTGGGCATTCTCCTTCATGCCCTCACCCCCGAGGCAGCTGCGAGAAGGGTCATGACCAACAGCAACAGGCCGAACCGAGGGTACTTTTCCCAAGCTACCCAGGCCCTCCACCGGCAGGGCTTCAGGAGGACCCCCCAATAGTGCCAAATGAAGTTCAAGGCACTGAAGGGGGTCTTCTTTGAAGCCCTTGAGGATTATGGGGAGTACCCCCCGTCAGGAAACGGCCACCCTTCTATAACCGGCTGTGTGACCTGTGGGTGAGGGCAGGCCACCGGAGATGTTAGGATTGTCATCCTCCGGGTAAGTGTTGGGCCCCTGCCATGGTCCCTCATGCCCATCCCTACCATCCCCTCACCCTTCCCTATCTCTCCCCTCTCTCGTTTCCCAGGCCCATGGGTGTTAATGGTGTCCCTTTTGTCCCCAAAAGCAGGTGTGCGGCAGAAGTGGCAACAGGGATGGAGGAGGGACCCTGCCGGTTCCCCCTTCTCCTCCTCTTCCTCATCCTCAGACAGGGAAGCTGGGCCAGGCAGAGGGAGCCCATGCCATCCCTCTGCAGCCACGCCAGCCTCCCATGCCACAAGGTAAGTCCCTGAGGGGAGGGGTAATGACCTTATGACTGCAGCCTCCAAGGCATTCCTGTCCCTCCCTCCCCCCCCCCCACTTTCCATGCTGGTTTCCTCTTTTTTCCTTTCACAGGTGGACCTGCTGAGGAGGAACATCCTGGGCTGAGCCGCCGCCCACCAGGAGGAGAAAGGCAGGGGGCCCTTGGTGTTGCCTGCCTGGCGGTGCTACAAGAGAGCCAGGAGCAGGACCATCAGTGGGGACACAGAGGGAGGGAATGGGGGGCAGGAACCCTGGCTGTAGCATTGGGTGACGGGGTGCAGAGCAACCTGCTAATCACACTTTTTTTCTTTTCCCTTGCAGATCGACGGATGGAGGAGAGGATGGTTGCCATGGAGGACCAGGTGAAACATCTCGTCGACTCCGTGGCAGTCATCATGGACCATCTTGGTCTACCCCCACCGCCACCCCCACCAACCTCTCCTGATCCCTGAAGCACCTTCCCCTCCCCTTCCCCTCGTACATTCTTCCATCCTTCCCCTCCCCTTCTTCCCCTGTTGTACCTACCCCTCTCTTTATAAGTAGTTCCCTCCCCTTCCCCCTATTTGTTAATCTCTGTAAATAGTTGTTTGATTGTATTTTTATTGATTTTTTAAAAAAAAATTATGCCACAATCTGCGCACATATGCAGGTCTGGCAAAACCTGTATTTTGTGAATAAAAACTTTCTATTTCTAAACCTTGTGACGTTTTATGTGCAGGTAGGTACGTTCAATGCACGATCTCCACAGGGAACCAGCATCTGGGCATAGTGGGGGGGATGGCAATCAGTGAGGTGGGCATAGTGGGGAGTAGTTGGAGGTGTCTGCCTTGGTACTTAGTGGTGATCTTCGCATCATCTCCTTCCCCCTCTACTTGATCTCTGCCTTTGCTGAGAGGGTGCTGGCACTGCCACATCACTGCTGAAAATGCTGGCAGAGTCGCCTATGGGGTGCTGGTCAAAGATTTCCACCTCCATAGCAGCCTCCACCTCCATAGGAACCTCCACCTCCATGGGTGGAGAGCTCTCCCTCCTCCCTCTGCCCAGGCCAGAAGGCCCCTCCTCCATGTGTGGAGAGTGACCCCTCTTTTCTCTAGCCAGCCCAGCACCCACCTCCATGCATAGAGAGTGACCCCTCTTCTCTCTAGCCAGCCCAGCACCCACCTCCATTGGTGGAGAGTGACCCCTCCTTCATCTAGCCAGCCCAGAAGGCCCCTCCTGCACAGGTGGAGAGTGACCCCTCTGGCCTCTATGCAGCCCAGCACCCCCCTCCTGCTGGGCCAGGGGGATGCCTCTCTCTCTTCCATGCTCCTAAACACCTTCCCCTCTGCCACCAATGTCCCTCTGGGACCCTGTTATGGCATCCACAAGCCAGCCCAGCAGACCAGTCTGCATTTGTAGGGAGTCAGCAACACAGCGGTGCTCATGGGTGACACACTCTAGTTGCTGGAGAGATCTCTGTTGGAACTCCCTCTGGTGCTCTGTCTCACTCAACCTCAGCTGAAGGGAATGTTCAGCAAGATAATAGGCACATTCCCTGAGTCATTCCTCCTGTTCCAGGAGTTTGTCCATTTGGTCAGTGCTCCGTTCCATGAACTGATGCAGGGCAGTAGTAGTTGCTGTGGCTGCTGTACGACGTGCCCTCTTCCCTCTGATCTCAGCCAGGTGGGCTTCTGGTGGCATTGCAGCTCTGAGATTAGCTGTTTCCTCCTCCTCCTCTCTCTTTCATGCTACTTCTCATTCTAGGGACATATATGGCAGAGGGCACCATTTACACACAGCACATGTTCCACACAGATTGGGGGTGGAGGGGAAAGGTACATGCCAGGGAGGTTTGTGTAGATACACTGGATACATGCAGGTGGTGGTCATGTGAGGGACATGGTGAATGGGACACACTGACTAACATTCCTTCATGTTCTCCCCCCCCCCAGCATGCTAGGGTGCAAAAGTGGTGTGCGGGGGGGGGGGGGGGGGAGGGGGTCTGCAAACCTGCGGACCTATGCAAAAAATGTCACAAAAGCCATACAACCTGCTTTACTTTTTGGGGTGCAGGCATACATGCGACAGAATGCATTTATTGTCATAACAGGGAATTTACCGTGTGCAGCCTGGACCTGCTGGATCAGCTGGGTGAATTGTCCAGGATGTGCCCACTCCTCACCCTCGTTGTCATCGTCGCTTACCACTCTACTTGTCTGTGGGACAGGTGAGCAGTCACGGTGGCTACTGATCCTGGAAGATACAGTGAAACATGAGATGGTGGTCTGCTGGTGGAAGATGTAGAGGCACGGGACAGTGGTCTCATGGCAGAGATGTCCATAGCCCTCTGACTGCAGGATGTCTCATCTGAGTCAGGGTGTTCCTCCTGGTTATCTAAATAACAAGTGATGGGGTCATCTCTGCCCTCTGCCCACCCTAGTACTGTCCCCTGCACCCCTTCCCGGGGCCCCGGCGCATCTTACCTGGACGGGCCATCAAAAGGTCCTGGGCACATTCTCCCTCTGACATCTCCTTTACAGTTTCTGCTCTGGCTGGCTGGCCCACTGGGACCCTCACAACTTCACTGCTGGTACATATTCTGCTGGGCTGTATGCTACCGTCCCTGGTGAGGACGGCATGGAGTTCTTTGTAGAAGGGCATGGTGGAGGGACCCCGTCCACTTTTGGCCTTGTGATCCCTAAACCTCTTGTAACCTGCACTGAGGTTTTTGGCCTTCCGACGACACTCCTACCACGTGCGTTGGTGGCCCTTCACCCTCATGGCTTCTGCCAACTCCTTAAATGTATTGGCATTCAAGAAAGAATTTCTCAATTTGTCCAGAATGTGTGGCTGCGACCACAGAGCTATGAGATCAGCCGTCTCCACATGGGACCACGATGTCCCTCTCCCTCTTTTTGGCTCTCCGTTTGTGGATGGCTCTGTCATTGTTCCCGCTGTGGACAAGATGAGCCCCAAAGTGGACAGCTGTGGAGGTCAGCAGCTACAAAGGTCCACTGCGAAAATGGTGCTGGGATGTGTATGGGCTATCCATAATTTAGACAACAAACTTTAAACAACAGTACTTTTACAGTACAGTTTAAAAAACAGTACTTTAATGGTAAATAATAAGAGATGATTGAGTAACTACCAATTAATCAACTATTACTATTTCTCTCTAGTGAAGAGCAAACAGTGACATGCTTCTGCCAATCTGGACTATGAATAATTGGGCTATTTGTGCAATCCCCTAATCCAGTATGTTGATTCTGTTTGCATAATAGTTCTACTAGTTGTTCTCTAAATCATTGCATTTGTTGTTACACAACCATTTTTTTTAAAGTTCATTACATTATCTCTGGATTTAGCAATTGAAGAACTGCTAGTGAAGCAACATCACCTCTTATTTTCCCCAGTAATATGTATTACAAACAATTACCATGTTTACTCAGAAAAAAGACCATTTTTAAATAATAAGGCCTACTGCTTTTTGTGAGCATAGTACTGCTGTTTTTGACACCATTGTATATCTGTTATATAACAAATGTGCAAACAGAAGATAAAACAGACAAGCATGGTGCTTCAGCTAACCAGCCATCATTTTTTCTAGAACATATGAGTATGCATCATCTTCATTTAAATTACAACTCCCAAAATTCTTTCTGTGTCTCAGTGAGAACATAAAAAGAGCCATATTGGGTCAGATCAAAGGCATATCTTTTCAGCTTTCAATTCCTATAGTGGTTGATAAGATTCCTCTCTAGGAAGGCCTCAAACTACAATCGACTCTTTGTATCTGTGGTGGATCTGTTCCAGACCCTTGCACAGATATGAAAATCAATGGATGCTCAAGCTCTCATTATCCTCAACGGTGGTGCATACACATGGTCACATTGTCATTGGGGACAGCACCTGTTGTCCCATGGCGATGCATGCATGTGGCCATGCTGCCATTGGGGACAACAAAACTTAATGGTGACATGGCTGCATGAATGCATCGCCATGGGACAACAGGTGGTGGTGTGGCCACGTGCATGCCCAATGGTGGTGTGGCCACGTGCATGCACCATCACTGGGGACAATGTGGGCTTGCCATCTGTGAATGCTTGAATCAGCAGATGGCAAGTCCACAGATACCAAGGGCTGACTGTAGCATATGAGCATAATAGCACCCTCCAGTGCATATTCTCCAGTAGGTGCCATTCAAGGCATATTAGCTCCCACACTGGAAACATTATATTGCCACTGAACTAGTAGCCATTGATATGATTATCCTCCATGAATTTATCTAATCTCCTTTAAAAGCCAACCAAGCTGGTGGCCATTATTACATCTTGAGCTAGAAAATTTATTAGTTTAACTTTGTCTTGGATGAAGAAGTATTTCTTTCCTTCTTTTTCCCCAGCTTTTTAGGTCATAAGCGATGAAACTCTAATATGAGTATTCCATGTTGCACATTCACTTGAAAGAGAAAAATAACCAACGATCAAGGCTGCCTATTTTGAAAACAGAATCTTTGTTTCAGGCTCTTTGAGACCTTGGAAAATTACTTAACTATATTATTAAATGCAGCTATTAGTTGAGTTATTTATTGTAAAGTCCCCAAAAGTAGTCTATTGTCACTGTGTACATTAATGTTACAACAGATCAGAAGGTTACAGAGAACTGCACACAATACAAAACAATCAGTAATACAAAATTAAGTAAAATTGAACAAAATGATAATTTGAAATTTAAAAACAAAACAAAAAGGGGGAAATAATAAAATATTCATGTCAATCATACCAAATTCATATGACCGCCTTTCTAACTGAGCTCATCTGTCCTGCTTTAAGTTTGTCTGACTGTAGCTGCAACCTTAGTTCACCCCAGGGTAGCAACAAAAAAATCCTAGATGGGACTAATCCAGCATAATTAGCAGTCACACCAAAGTCCAACACCCACATTCTATTAGATTTTAATCCAAACTATAGCAGTATATAATATATACAAAGTCAGGCAATCCCAAGTCAAAGCATGCCACAACAATAATAGTCTTAGTTCAGCTGAGAGCAAGGCACAAATTGCAAGGCTTATTTGATAATCTTAAAACTCAAAACAATACATTGTTTTCATCAACTTTCCTTGGTCAGGACAGAAGCTTTTATGGCTTTAGCATCCTAAGCACAACCAGAACTCAACCATAGATGATTCAGCAGGAGGAAGGATCTTTCATGTAAAGGTTGATTCTCCTAGTGTATTTATGCCTAACCCATATCTTCAAGTGCTTTGGTACTGGAATGGGGGGGGGGGGGGGTTCCAGGGACTATTGTCCCCTTGATTCCCTATCATTTGCCTGCTTTCAGGGAAAGGGCTACAAGAAGTATTTTTCTCATTTTGCCCCAACTAAAAATTCTGCCACACCACGCCTATAATTTTTTTCTTCAATCCCCAAACTTACAGCATTGCAGTAACTTTAAACTGCAGTTGAACATTTAGAAACACAGTTTAGGCATCCAAAGAAAAGGCATCCAAAGAAAAGGGGAGTAGGTAAGGTTATCAAGGGAATGCAAATACAAAAAACAGAAGAGTTCTAGATGTGAATTATTTTCAATCTCTCACTCTCTGCAATGCTAGAATTCTGGAGAAAGGAGGAAAATTTTGTTTTGGAAGGCAATGCCTCCCTCATAATTCCCCCATAACTACACTCCTGTTTGTGTTGCTCAATCATGTCCTCATCAGATCACCTTTTCATCAGAGCTGTAATATCTGCCCATATTATCAATCTTATCAGCTGATATTTGGGAAAGCAGAGAAAAGAGGACATGTTGCTGCCCTGAACTTATTGGACTAGAAAATCCTTGGAATGCTTTTGAGGGAAATAGCAAACTAGTTATATGCATTTCCTATTTTCCCAGATTGAGTCAGTGAGGTTCTTTCACCACCTTAAGGCAGACATTATGTAGCAGGGAATCTTAAGTGAAAGCCAAATTCACTTTTTTGAGTCATCCATCTTGCACCAGAAAAGGCTTGCTTGTTTGTTGTTAACTGCCTTCACATCAATCTTGACCCATGGCAACCCTGCGGATGAGACATCTCCTCTACTGCTCTTCCCAGCTTCTGAGAACTCATATTCATGGTCTCTTTAATAAAGTCCATCCATCTAGCATGTAGCCTTTCTCTCTTTCTACTGCCCTCCACCTTTCCTAACATTACTGTCTTTTCTGGCGATTCATGCCTTCTCATGATGTATTCAAAATATGACAGTCTAAGGACATTATCACACGGGGTCTAAAGCAGACCTAATCCAAAGGGTATCCGTAGCTAATACATATTATTTCCCCGTGTTTACACACGACGTTGCACCGAAACTCGGCAGAACCCGGAGCTAATCCGTAACGAATTGAGATCTTTTGACCTTTGGTTTTTCGGGGAAGTACAACCGAGCTTTCGGAATCATTGCGCAATGGCCGCGCAGGTGAAATACATATGATCGCACAATACGTATTGTGAAGCATTTCCCCGCCCTGACCCAAGGTTCCCCGCGCTACTTCCCATGGATCTGTGAGGAAGCATCTTATGACGTGTCCTTCCTGTTTGGATTGGGCAACAAATGGGACGGGTAAACATGGTCCTCTCTTTGTAATTTATGGGATTTTCTAACTTGTGTGTGCACAGAGAATATGTTTCCAGGATGCGTGTCCCGGGAAGTGCGATAAATGCGCTATGGCGGTAATTGCGTGTGGTAGGCATTTACATATTGCGGGAGCTCTTTCAGTTCATTTCGGTTTATTTATTCTAATTTCGGTTACTTTTCGCTTCGTGGCCAGCATGTGATAAGGTCCTAAGTCTTGTCATCTTGGCTTCTAGGGATATTTCTGGCTTGATCTGCTCTAGTACCCATTTATTTGTCCTTTTGGCTGTCCATGGAATCCTCAGCACTCTTCTCCAGCATCACATCTCAAATGAGTTGATTTTTCTCCTATCTTCTTTGACTGTTCAACTCTCACATCCATGCATGGTAATAGGGAATACAGTGGCTTGTATGATTCTGACTTTTGTGTTGAGCTGTATGTCTTTGCATTTTAGAATCTTTTCTAATTCTTTCATAGCTGCCCTCCCCATTCTTAATCTTCTTCTGATTTCTTGGCTGCAGTCCTTGTTTCGATCAATGTTTGATCCCAGATATGAGAACTCTTTTACTATTTCTATTTCTTCATTATCTCATTTGAATGTGTGTATTGTAAGTTCTCTGTGGTCATTATTTTTGTTTTCTTTATGTTCAACAGTAAGCCTGCCTTTGCACTTTCTTCTTTGATGTTCCATAGTAGTTGTTCTAGGTCTGTGAGGTTTTCTGCTAGTATTATGGTGTTGTCAGCATATCTCAGATTGTTCATATTTCTTCTTCCTAATTTCATGTTTAAGCCTACTTTCCTTACAATATGATCTGCATAGGTAGAGTAATAGGATGCAGCCTTGTCTGACTCCTTTGCCAATTGAGAACCATTCTGTTTCTCCGTGTTCTGTTCTGATAGTAGCCTCTTGTCCTGAGTACAGATTCTTCATCAGGGCTATAAGATGTGCTGGCACTCTCATGTCTTTAAGGGCATTGCATAGCCTTTTATGATCTGTGCAGTCAAAGGCTTTGCTAGAGTCTATAAAGCACATGCTGATTTTCTTTTGGAATTCCCTGGTGCACTCCATTAGCCATCAAATGATTGCAATGTGGTCCCATCTGTTCCTGGGGTCTTGTTTTTTGACATTTCCCTTATTGCAGCTTCCACCTCGGTTTTTCATAGAGTCATAGAGTCATAGAGTTGGAAGAGACCACAAGGGCCATCCAGTCCAACCCCCTGCCATGCAGGAACTCCCAATCAAAGCATCCCCAACAGATGGCCATCCAGCCTCTGCTTAAAGACCTCCAAGGAAGGAGACTCCACTACTCTCCGAGGGAGTGTGTTCCACTGTCGAACCGCACTTACTGTCAGGAAGTTCCTCCTAATGTTGAGGTGGAATCTCTTTTCTTGCAGCTTGCATCCATTGTTTTGGGGTTCATCTTCATATGGCTCTTCATTCATGTGTCCTTCATATTGTCATCTCTTTTACATAACTCTTCTGTATATTGCATTCATCGTCTTTTTGTTCCCTCCTGGTTTTGAATTATATTATTTTTATTGTTGTAAAACATCCCGGTCTTGGGTCTGAACTTTTCCTTGATTTCTCAAATCATGTGGAAAAGGTCTCTCATTCTTCCATTTTTGTTGTTGTCTTCTATTTCTCTACATTTGTCATTGCAGCAATTTTCCTTATCTTTGCGCACCAACTGTTGTACAGTTGCATTCATGGTTCTTAGTTTATTCCTATCTCCTTTTTGTTTTGTTTCTCTTCTTTCCTTTATTGCTTGTAGTGTTTCATCTATCATCCATAGTTTCTTCACCAATGGTCTGCATTACTTCCTTGAAATAATCAGGAGAAAGTGTGATCTGTGAGTTATTCCAGCTCAATTCTTATTCTCCTCTGACATGTTTGAGAACATGTGGGGGTTGTGGAGCCCTGCTGGAGTCTTTGGGGTTCACAAATGGGGTGCAGGGGCTGCATTTAGACTGTAGGCTGCACTTTCCCTGCTCTGCTCTAGATTCATTCCATGTGATAGGAGTGTTTCATCATCTTTAATGTCTTTACCAGTTCTACTGGAGTGGCATGTGCATTGTCTTCTGTTTTCATTACATGTCTTCTCATTGTTCAAAGATATCCATGATTTATTTATTTTTTTACATTGGTTTGTAGGGCTGAACCAGTAGATTTGATGATGGCTACATGATCTGCTAAGACTGTTTGCAGCAGAAAGAGAATATCACTGGGTAAGCTGAGTAAATTTGGAATATTTTTCTTACCTTGTAGCAGGCTGGCTCTGAGACATTCTTTGCTCCTATAAATCAAGACAAACCTTACTATGCCTCAACATGCAGTCCAACTCTTCCAAAGTCAAAGAAGCCACCAAGAGAATAAGGAGAACTTGTGACCCAACATTGTGTAATGGCCCTGTTCCCCCAACAGTCCTGATCCTTGCAGATCCTTGCAATGTATAAGGAGCTTATCGCATTAAAAAATAAACCATTTATCCCTGCCATTTTCAATTCTATTACAGGATGCAGGTGAGTATTATCACATGCAAAATGCTGCCACTGCTCAGCTGCATCCCAGCTAAAACCTGGCTAAAATCCACGCTCAGCTAGCTGATTTGCAAAGTCAGGACTTTGCAAATTGGCCAGCTAAGCATGGATTTTAGCTGGACTTTAGGTGGGATACAGCTAGGCAGTGGCATCGGCAGCATTTTGCATGCAATAATAACCAGCTGCATTCCATAATAGAAATGAAAACAGCAGGGGTAAGACGGTTTATTTTTTTATGTGATAAAATCCATTATAACTCTATCAATGGCTTCTCCTCCTCTTCCTCCTCTAGCAAATATTAAACCACATACAAACAATCTTTCTTTAAAAGTATCAAGTATGATTACAAATGTTCTGTTATTTAAAGACTAGGAGTTCATTATTCTGCTGCTGTATATTTTGGAATATGTGGTCATAAATGGTATGGAATTCCCCATCACTGGAATCTAGGTTAGATTCCTCTCTTTCCTCCTTTCACTGGCCAATAAAAGCTTTTTTAATTATTTTAACAGGTATTTCATTATTAATTAGCTGAGGAGATTGTCTAATAGGGTCTCTGTGTGTTGCATTTTTATCTTTGTTTAATCATATTTTAAAAATGATTTTATGCTGTTTTAAATTCTAAGTGTTTAACAGTATAGCTAACTGAATTGGTTTTTAACTTTTGAATCATCAGAAGCTTTTTTATTCTATTTTGTTTTAACCTTATTTTAAACCATCTTGTGTTTCATGCCAGAAAAAAGGGGAGGGTATTAATTAAATAAATTAATACTAATAAGCATTACACTTGAAACACACCCAGTATATCATATCACTCCTTCTGACCCCTTGGGATAGGAAAACATGCCCATTCCAATTTGTGAAGGAAATAATTGTGGAAAAGACTTTTGTAATCCAGTTTCAGCACAGTGAAGTTTATGATAGCTTTTCTTATTAACTTTACCAGGGAGGAGGTTGTTTATCACTGAAAAGCTTTTAATACTATGCTAACAACTGAGAGCATTGCCTAAGATGAAGATGTAATGATAAGTGAGAAGGCAAATGAGAATGAAACAACAAATCATACTTTCATCAAAAGTACTACATGTTGCACAATGTAGTACTCCAGAGAAGTATGACTGGCGTTCTACATATGCAATGGGATTTATCCATTTATTTCTTTTCACCAAAGCTCTCTGCTCCATCTCAAAATCTAGTCTACGGGGCCAGGGCCTTTTCCAGTGCCTACACTGACAGCATGACAGCATTCACATACAGGTGTACCTTAGTTAACTAAGCAGTAACTTAGCATTACATCATTACAGCATTCACATACAGGTGTACCTTAGTTAACTAAGCAGTAATTTAGCATTACATCATTCATGAAAGCTTTGATACTAAAGGCAGAAGTAGCATGGAAAGAATAATGATAGGTTCCTACATTTCAAAGAAGAAGAATAATTCAACACTTTTCATTAGATTTTCTTGCAAAACTGGTAATATGCATATGTAAAATTAAACAACCAGGTCAGGTAAGCCTTAAACAAAAACATTTTTAACCTTCTAAAGAGCCCTTCAAAGTTTCTTCCAAAAAGCATGCATGATAATGTTTTCTTTCCCAAGCCTCTACTTTTCTTATGATTTCCAATTTTTTGGCTAAACACATAGAGCTATACTTACTTAACATGGTAGCGGGAAGTGAGTCATACAAAGGTCCAAAACACACTTCAGAAATAATCCAGTTTGAGACTGCTTTAACTGCCCTGGCTCAGTTTTAGGGGATCCTGGGAACTGTAGTTTATTGTGGCACCAAAGCTCTCTGACAGAGAGGCTAAATGTCTCATGAAACTACAGTTCCTAGAATTCCCTAGCATTGAGCCAGGGCAATTAAAACAGTTTCAAACTGAATTATTTCTGCAGTGTGTTTTGAGCCATAGTTGTTCTCCCTTTTTCTCTTTGCTTTGCTGTTCATACACTCAGTAAGGACTTTAGCACAAGAGGCAGTAAATCATTAAAATAGCTGATTAATAGCATCTTTTGCCAGGACCTATCACACAACATTGCCTCTTTTCTGTTATCTCTGTGGGAGATTGTTTGGCAGGCATTTCTTTTTATTCATTCAGAACCTCAGTGAATGACTTCCTTCTCTGTTTCTGTGGTGCTAGCATTTGTAGTGCAATATATCAATTCTGCCTTAATTCTGATTTTGAGAGGTCAGTGATTAGGCTTTAGGAGTTGCTTGTCCTTTTCTTGCCAGTGATCAGGGATGAAGAAGTTCCTGATTTGAGCAGACTAGATAAATTGCTGACAGATTAATCACTTCCATTTGCCAGTGATTAATCTATCCTGAATAATAATAATAATAATAATAATAATAATAACAATAATAATAAATTTTTATTTATAACCCACCCCTCTGCTCAGCAATCGGGGCGGCGTACAACAGATTAAAAATACAGCAAGGTAAAACAGTTCCATCCTCCCACCTCTAACCCACCCACCCCTTAAAACAGAATTAAACTATCATAGGATTAAAATCAAATTCAATTTTAAACACAATACCATCCTGACTGGATTTGCCTACATATCACAACAGCGTAAAAATTGGCAGGTCACCTTCAATTCTTGCCGGGCGGCTATTCCGGGAAGGCCTGCTGGAAAAGATCAATCTTTACTGCCTTTTTAACGGCAGTAAGAGTAGTAATAAGATGGATCTCATCTGGCAGGCCATTCCACAGTCTGGGAGCAGCCGCAGAAAAGGCCCTCTGGGAGTTCTGCAAAAGCCTGGTCTTTATTGGTTGCAGCAGATTCCTCCCAGAGGACCGAAGTGCCTGGGAGGGATCATATGGGAAGAGGCGGTCCCTAAGATAAGATGGACCCAAGCCATGTAGGGCTTTAAAGGTTAAAACCAACACCTTGTACTGTGCCCGGAAACTAATCGGCAGCCAGTGGAGGGATTTTAGCACCGGTGTTATGTGCTCCCTCCTAGATGTTCCAGTAATTAACCTAGCTGCCATGGTTTGTACTAATTGCAGTTTCCGGGTTAAGCACGAGGGTAGCCCCATGTAGAGTGCATTGCAGAAATCCAGACGTGAGGTTACCAGAGCATGTACCACAGTTTCCAGATCCCTCATGTCCAGATAAGGGCGCAGTTGGCGTATCAGCTGAAGCTGATAACAGGCACTCCTGACCACCACATTCACCTGACTAGTCATGTGAAGCGATGAATCTAGGAGAACCCCCAAGCTGCGAACACAGTCCTTGGAGGAGAGTGTGACTCCATCCAGGACTGGAGACTGTATTCCCAAATCTGGTTTTGGGCCCGTGACTGCCAGTACCTCTGTTTTGTCCGGATTTAGTTTCAATCTGTTTTTCCTCATCCAATCCATTACCGCTCTGAGACAGTCATTAAGAGGAGAGACGCCATCTGAAGTCTGAGTCGATGATCTAGTCATGGAGAGGTAAATCTGGGTGTCATCAGTGTACTGATGGCACCGAGCTCCATGCCTCCGAATGATTTCACCCAGCGGCTTCATATAAATGTTAAATAGCATCGGGGGCAGGATGGCGCCCTGAGGAACGCCATATTTAAGCTCGCTTTTGGAAGAGCAACTGTCCCTGAGCCTCACCCTCTGAGATCTGCCCGAGAGGAAGGAACGGAACCGCTGCAAAGCAGTGCCTCCAATTCCCAACTCTCTCAGGTGATCCAAGAGGATGGAGTGGTCTATTGTATCAAAAGCCGCTGAGAGATCCAAGAGCACCAACAGGGTCACACTACCCCTATCGATACCCAGGCAGAGGTCATCGGTCAGAGCAACCATTGCAGTCTCCACTCCATAACCTGTCCTGAAGCTGGTTTGAAATGGATCGAGATAATCGGTTTCATCCAAGACTACTTGGAGTTGGGAAGCAACTGCCCTCTCGATCACCTTGCTTAAAAAAGGAAGCAAGGAGACTGGTCTATAATTATTTCTATCCAGGGGGTCCAGGGAAGATTTTTTCAGGAGTGGTCTATTGGACGCCTCCTTCAAACATGATGGTACTATACCTTCCCTGAAGGACGCATTGATTGTATCCCGTAGGAAAACTCTCAACGCATCCCCCTCTGGACGACCAGCCAAGATGGACATGGATCAAGAGGGCAGGTCATCTTCCTTATTTTTCCAAGAAGCTTGTCCACGTCATCAGTACTCACAGATTGAAACTGATCCAGTAAATTGCCATCAACGGAGTTGCTGGACACCTCGTCTACGGATTCTGTCGAAACAATGGCATCCAAGTCGGCTCTTATCTGAAAGATTTTATTACAAAGTAGGTATTAAACGTGCCACAGCAGGCCGTCGTTGGGTTAAGTAGAGGGCTTGGCGCCGGAGGAACCTTTGTCAATGCCCCCACCACCCTAAACAGTTTTGCTGGACGGGACTCTGCAGACGCAATGTGTGCAGAGCAGAAAGATCTCTGCACTGCACGCAAAGCCTCCCGATAGGAATCAAGATGCTTCCTATGGCGAGTTCTGTCGGATGGGAGCCGAATCTTCCACCATTCGCACTCTAGTTGTTGTCTAGCTTGCTTCATCCTCCTAAGTTCCTCTGTGAACCAGGGCTTACGATTGGAAGCGGGCTGGAAAGAACGCTTGGGAGCGATTGTGTCGATAGCCCTGATAAGATCGGTGTTCCAAGTATTCACTAAGGCTTCGACAAAATCACCGGCGTTACCAACCAACAAACCCTCTAAGGCCTTCTGGAAGCCAATAGGTTCCATTAGCCTTCGAGGGCGGACCATTCTAATGGGTCCACCACCCCCGGGGGGGCAGACAGTGGCTCTTAGCTCCATCTTGACCAGGAAATGATCTGTCCATGACAATGCAGAGGTTTTTATGACCTCCGCCCACAGATATTCCTGTTCTGTACTAAAAACCCCATCGAGGGTATGGCCAGCACAATGTGTGGGCCCATCAACCAATTGGGATAGGCCCATGTTTGTCATGGTCTCCATGAACTCCCAAGCCGCACCAGTTAAATTGGACAAGCCGGTCTCAAGAGGAATGTTGAAGTCGCCCAGAACTAAAAGTCTGGGTGACTCCAGCAGCAGCTCTAAGACCAGCGAGGTCAGCTCGGTTAGGGAGTCTGTTAAGCAACGGGGTGGCCGGTATACCAACAGAATCCCTAAACTATCCCTGGTTTTCAGGCTAAGGTACATACACTCGATATAGGTTGTTTTCTGGATAGGCTTCCTGGTCAAGGTTAAGTTGTTTCTATGAACCAAAGCCACTCCGCCCCCCGCCAACTTTCCTTTATCTGCTCATTAACTGACTACCCAGCTGGGAGGGCCTGCGCCCACATAGCGGAGCTAGCGTCTCCCAGCCAGGTCTCTGTAAAGTATGCCAGGTCAGCCATCTCATCCACTACGAGATCGTAGATAATATGGGTCTTATTTTTAACCAACCTGGCATTGCAAAGGAGCAGTGTAAAAGTCTGCGGAATGGTTGATGCGCTCTCCAAGTTATCCCGGGAAACAGAGTGAACTGAAGGAGGGATAGGTATTACACATCGATCCCTTCTTCTTTTGTAACATTTGTTCACTTTGTTACCACCATATCTGCCCTGCCCCCCCACAACCTTGATGTCCGCTCCCAGACTGTACCCGGCTCCAGTACATGATGATGATAGCCGTTGATCCAGCTAATGAGAGAGAGGGACTGGGGGAGACTGGCCAAAATGACTCATTCCAGTCCTGACAATTTCCACTGCAGCATAATAGGGAGGCAGAGATAAGTATCGTGTTGATAAAACAAATTCTAGTCCCCCACTCTGCGGCCCCTAGAATGGCCCATAGAACAAATTCTATGTAAGCCCCACTCAGTCCTCTGCGGCCCCTAGAACGCCACCACCACTGCATATGTGTGCCAGGGGAGAGATGGAAAACTCCTCCCGGCTAGATGCAGCTGCGGGCGGTCCAAGGCCGCCTCGATCTTCTCCCCTGTCAGGGTTGGGCAGGGCTGGGACAGTCCTCCTCTGCAGCCCACAAAATGCCACTGCCGCCATGTGTATGTGCCGGGGGAGAGATGGAAAACTCCTCCCGGATGGACGCAGCTGCGGGCGGTCCAAGGCCGCCTCAATCTTCTCCCCTGTCAGGGTTGGGCAGGCCTGGAACAGTTCTTCTCTGCGGCCCCCAAAACGCTGCCGCTGCGTGTATGTGCCGGGGGAGAGATGGAAAACTCCTCCCAGCTGGACACAGCTGCGGGCGGTCCAAGGTAAAGACAAGGCCTACTTGTCTTTACTGTCTTCCCCTCCCCAAAGGGGAAAAAGGTCTTTTTCAAGGTAAGGCTCCTTTCAATTTATATTTCTTTGGGGAGTTTCTGTGTCTATGCACATACTAGACAGTGCCAAATGCTGTATGTGATAAGGTGTTAGCATGAACAAAGCCTGTAATACCAGAAAGATTGTGGGGGGATGCAGATGGGCGGTCTTGGGTCACCCTGGGAAACAGATGATCGAGGCCAAGGCAGCCAGAATCCTCAAGGTCTAGCAAATTCCTCACTTGCCTCGAAGACAATTTCATTCTTCAAAAGGTGGAAGAGGCAACGAGGGAGTCAGCTATTTTGGATCTGATCCTAACTAACAGGGAAGACCTAGTTAATGGGGTGCAAGTGGTTGGCTCCTTAGGCGGGAGTGATCATGTCCTCCTGGAGTTTTTTATACAGTGGAAAGGAGAAGCCAGGCATAGTCAGACACGCATTCTAGACTTTAGGAAAGCTGATTTTACTAAACTTAGAGAAATACTGAGGGTGATCCCATGGACAGGAATACTAAAAGAGAAGGGAGTTCAAGATGGATGGGAGTTTCTCAAAAGGGAGATACTGAAGGCACAATTTCAAACCGTGCCAATGAGGAGGAAGAATGGGAGGTGTCTCAAGAAACCAGGATGGATGACTAAGGAACTTGCAACTGAACTATGTTTTAAACGGAACATGTATAAGAAATGGAAAAATGGGGAAATCACCAAAGAGGAATTCAAACAAATAGCTAGCACATGTAGGGGTAAAGTCAGAAAAGCTAAAGCGCAGAATGAAATCAGGCTTGCTAGAGAGGTTAAGAACAATAAAAAGGGCTTTTGGGGGTATGTCAGCAGCAAAAGGAAAAAGAAGGAAATGGTAGGGCCACTGTGTGGAGAAGATGGCAAAAAGTTAACAGGGGACAGAGAAAAGGCAGAATTACTCAACACCTTCTTTGCTTCAGTCTTCTCAGAAAAGGCAAAGGGTGCTCAACTTGAGGATAATGGAGCAGAGGACAGAATAGGAGAATTTCAGCACAGAATAAGTAAAGAGATAGTACAGAAACATCTGGTTAATCTAAATGAATATAAGTCTCCAGGACCAGATGAATTACATCCAAGGGTATTAAAAGAACTGGCAAATGTAATATTGGAACCATTGGCAATAATCTTTGAGAATTCCTGGAAAACAGGAGAGGTCCCAGCGGACTGGAGGAGGGCAAATGTTGTCCCCATCTTCAAAAAGGGGAAAAAAGAGGATCCCAACAATTATCGTCCAGTTAGTCTGACATCAATACCCGAAAAGATTCTGGAGCAGATCATTAAACAGAGAGTCTGTGAACATCTGGAAGATAATTTCATAATCACAAAAAGTCAACATGGGTTTCAGAGAAACAGGTCATGCCAGACAAATCTGATCTCTTTTTTTGATAAAATTACCAGCTTGGTAGATGAAGGGAATGCTGTGGATATAGTATATCTTGATTTCAGTAAGGCCTTTGACAAGGTTCCCCATGACATTCTTGCAAGCAAGTTGGTAAAATGTGGGCTAGACAAAGTAACTGTTACATGGATTTGTAATTGGTTGACTGGTCGAACGCAAAGGGTGCTCAACAATGGCTCCTTTTCAACTTGGAAAGAAGTGACCAGTGGGGTGCCACAGGGCTCTGTCCTGGGCCCAGTCCTATTCAATATCTTTATTAATGACATGGATGACGGTATTGGGGGCATAGTTATCAAATTTGCAGACGACACCAAATTAGGAGGAGTAGCTAATACCCCAGAGGACAGGATCAAAATTCAAAATGACTTGAACAGACTAGAAAGTTGGGCCAAAGCTAACAAAATCAAATTCAACACGGAGAAATGTAAGGTACTGCACTTAGGGTGGAAAAATGAAAAGTACAGATATACGATGGGGGACACCTGGCTGAATGAGACTACGTGTGAAAGGGATCTAGGAATCCAGGTGGACCACAAGTTGAACATGAGTCAACAGTGCGATGCAGCAGCTAAAAAGGCCAATGCAATTTTAGGCTGCATCAGTAGAAGTATAGTGTCTAGATCAAGAGAAGTAATAGTGCCACTCTATTCTGCTTTGGTCCGGCCTCACCTGGAATACTGTGTCCAGTTCTGGGCACCACAATTCAAAAAGGATGTGGAGAAACTGGAGCGTGTCCAAAGGAGGGCAACTAAAATGGTGAAGGGTCTGGAAACCAAGCCCCATGAGGAACAACTTAGGGAGCTGGGGATGTTTAGCCTGGAGAAGAGAAGGCTGAGAGGTGATATGATAGCCATGTTTAAATATTTGAAGGGATGTCATATTGAGGAGGGAACAAGCTTGTTTTCTGCTGCTCCAGAGACTAGGACCCGAAACAATGGATGCAAGCTGCAAGAAAAGAGATTCCACCTCAACATTAGGAGGAACTTCCTGACAGTAAGGGCGGTTCGAGAGTGGAACACACTCCCTCAGAGAGTAGTGGAGTCTCCTTCCTTGGAGGTCTTTAAGCAGAGGCTGGATGGCCATCTGTCAGGGATGCTTTGATTGGGAGTTCCTGCATGGCAGGGGGTTGGACTGGATGGCCCTTGTGGTCTCTTCCAACTCTATGATTCTATGATTCTATGATTCTATGATTCTATGATTCATTAGGGACTACAGGACTTGAGGTCCTGCATTTTTGGTAGCCATGGGGCGGGGGGGGGGGGGGGATAGGTCCAGAATGGATCTCCTGCAGATACCAACGTCCAACTGTACATAGTCACATGTGGTTCAAGTGAAAATTTGATAAGATTTGATATTTCTAAGAATTTTTTTAAAGAATTAAAAAAAACTTGTTCATTTTTTTTGAAAAAATCAAAATTATTTAAAAAGCCATAGGGCCTCTCCTTTCTCCTTCCACTGAGCCTTGCCCCCCACTCACACCATTTCTTCTATGTGTTAAAGGGACACAGGCTGAAGGGACACAGACAAATGCCATAGCTCATTCTGTCCAAAGGCAGATGTTTGGGGAACAGTGGTGGCACAAGTGTCACTTGGTGCAGTCTGCACCTCCTGCATTCCCTAGTGATGTCCCTGACTGTAGCCTTTACAAAAAAATAAACCAAAGCAAATATTTCTTCTTCATCCCTATAAGACTGGATTTGCAGTAGTAGGCTTCTTGAAACCAGCTGTGTAAAACTGGAAATAAAGCAGCAATGGCAGCCTAACAATCCTCCTCTCCTGGGCACCAACACATTGCCCTTCAGTATCCCTGACATGCTGTTTCAATCCATTGAATTGACTTGTTAGTGTCTGCCCCTTCTTGCCTTGAGCTCCTTGCCTTGAGCTCCTGGTAATTCACAGAAGTTAAAACACAAGCAGATAAAAATTTGCTGGATGCAGTGCCTTAATGGTTAATATACCAATTCTGAAGATTGGAAGATTGGAAGGTTGGCAGTTTGAGGCCAGAGTGGCGCATGATGGGGTGAGCTCCTGTCACTAGTCCCAGCTTCTGCCAATCTAGCAGTTCAGAAACATGCAAATGCAAGTAGATAAATAGGTACCACTTCAGTGGGAAGGTAACAGTGTTCGGTGCAGTTATGCTGGCCACATGACCACCAGAGCAGTCCTCAGACAATGCTGGCTCTTTGGCTTAGTAATGGAGATGAGCATCATCCCCTACAGTTAATTACAACTAGACATTCATGTCAAAAAACTACCTTTACCTACAAAAATTAAACATTAAAAATAAACTATCAAGTAGGTTTAAAGCAATTGAGAAGCATGCCCATTTTTTAAAAAAGTCACAACAAATACATACAATATAGCACATTATTAAAAATGCTTTCCCTATGAGCAGTTAGTTCCTGCTGATGGCCTGTTGAAACAAAACAGTCTTTGCCTGCCACCAAAAGGATGCATAGAAGACACCAGTCTAGCCTCTTTAGGAAAGGGGTTTCAGCCAGAAAAGACTATCTCCAGTCCTATGTAACCATCAGCTATACTGTTGGGAGTAATTGTTTGGAGAGAATGACTGCCCTGAAGACTACAAAATCCAGGCAAACTCATCTGGGAGAATATCAAAGCAAAGCAAAGCAAAGCAGCTTCATTTATATACCGCTTCATACTGCGCTATGGGGTGTCTAAGCGGTTTACAACTGTAAGCTCATTGCCCCCCAACAGCTGGGTACTCATTTTAGCGACCTTGGAAGGATGCAGGCCTGAGTCAAGCCTGAGCCCTGGCTGGTATTGAACTCACTACCTTGTGACTGGCTGCAGTACAGGCATTTAACCACTGCGCCACCAGGGCTCATCCTTCAGTTAACTTGTACCAGAGCTTTAAATATAAAAAACAGCATTTCGAACTATGCCTGGAAACAGACCAGTAGCCTGTGGAGCTATTGAAACAAGGGAGTTATGTGATCCCTTTAACAGTAATAATAATTATAGAATTTTGTTTTTGTTTGTTGTTGTGTGCTTTCGAGTCATGACTTATAGCAGGGGTAGGCAACCTGTCCCCTTTAAGGGCCGAGGGACTTCAGCTCCCAGAAGCCTCAGCCATGTTGGCCAATAGTCCCATATTGGCCAATAGCTCCTAGGTTTCTGGGAGCTGAAGTCCCTCAGCCCTTAAAGGGTACAGGTTGCCTACCCCTGACTTATAGTGATCCTAAGGCAATCCTGTCATAAGTTTCTTTGGCAGGTTTCTATTTTGTTTAAAGAATATTAATCCTTAGATTCCTGATTTAAATAACTTCGATATACCTACAGACAACCTAACCATAAGTCCCAAAACAGATGGTGTGTGTGTGTGTGTGTGTAAGAGAGAGAGAGAGAGAGAGAGAGAGAGAGAAACAAAACTGGAGAACACCCAACAGAATCCACAGGAAAAGCAAAGACAAGTGCCCACTTACACAATCATAGATTGAAAGGGACTGCAAGGGCGCACTCCTGAGAGATCACCATTCAATCTCTAGTTATAAACCTTCAAAGAATAAGACTTCTCCTCTACACTCCACGGGGCACTTTTTCCCATATCTAGGATGATTCATTGAGGTTGGCTCATTGTGGCCAATTAAATGCTCTCATTTTAGTGCTGCTGATTCAGCGCTGCTGGCTTAGCATGGTTGTTTAGCTGGTCACAGCTGTTTCAGTGTGGCTGACTGAACACAGTTGTTTTAGAGCCTATGGGAGTGGACAATCTAATGCTGCACTTTCAGCATGGCAATTCAATCAAGTAGCTATTTCAACACTGCTGTACCACTTGTCCCATTTCAATACAGGCATCGAATATGGGGTGACTGGGGAATGTGATCAGATGACAGGATCACAATCAGATGAATGGGCTGATTAGGGAATTCAATAAGATGAAAGGTTCACAATCAGATGAAAGGGGATGAATGGGGAAAGTGATCAGATGAAAGGATCACAGATGAAAGAGGTGAGTGGGGAAAGTGATCAGATGAAAGAATCACAATCAGATGAAAGTTATTAAGTGGGGGAAAGCTACAAAGCACATAATACAAAGCCATTTATACCTATTTGCATACACAAAACTGTGCTGCTTCTCCCTATTTGTACCTCTTTCATCATCCTCCATCACTATCAAAAGTAGTACAGTATTTTCCTTTGATGTATATGGAAATATTTCTATAAGGATCATCCCTACCTGGCCACAGATTCATTTGTGTCAAAGCACTTTGGCATGCTGAGGATCCTTCAGAAGAGAGAAAACCAGTACTAGTGGGTACCATGGAGGGTTTTGCAGGTACCCCTGCAGGTAGGCTTATTTCTCTGTGTTGTCCATGACCTACATCTGAATCCTCAGTGCAGCTCCTGGAGCTGAGAATACCAGATTTTTATACGTTGCTTATGTAGATATAAATCCAGATGTCATGCTTTTGCTGAGACAAGATGGACGTAACTACTTAAAAGATATGAAGAGGGATATGTTTTAGTTCTGTTCTGTTGTTAGAATTTGCTTCAGATGCTTAGCACCAAACTACATATTAGTTGTGATGTACAAATAAAAACCTGACTGTTTTATCCAAGAATGAGTATCTGTATGCTAGATCTGGATCAAGAACACTCCCCCCCTCAAAATTTTTATCTTTTAAAATTTATCCCATTTCCAACTATTATTCAGTGGTTTAAAGGAAAACAAGCTCCACTAGCAGAAATTGTGTGTTCTTCTTCTTTTAACTTCTATGTAAGGGGAAATATAAACCTCCAGATGAGAAAAGCCTTATATCTTCCCACTCCAGATTGGGACTATGTGTGTTTAGACCACAAACAGGAACTGGAAAAAATGTATTAGGATCCACAGGCAAAAGAGGAAACAAGTCTTCACATGATTATTGATGACTGTAATTTGTTCTTTTCTATTAAATTACTAGTTAATTATTAATTAATTAGGAACCCTGGTGGCGCAGTGCCTAAATGCCGGTACTGCAACCATTCACAGCCAGAAGAGTGTGAGTTCAATCTCAGGCAGGGCTTCAGGGTCCACTCAGCCTTGCATGCTTCTGTAGGTCACTAAAATGAGTACTCAGCTTTTGGGGGGCAATTAGCTTAACATTGTAAATAAGTGTACTGATAAGTAGTATACAAGGGGGTATTGTAAAGTTTTAACTATCACCTTTTAAAAAAATTGACAGAAAGTTTGTTTTGATTTGTAGTTGTTAACTTATCTCTACATAGTCACCATCCAGATTTACACATTTTTCACAGTGTTTCTTGACCCTCCAAATACCTGATATTGTAGAAGTCTGCAGATTGCGCCTTATCACCTGGAAGTTATTATGGTGTATTGATCAAATTTTGTCAGTGTCATCACTGGTCCCTAAGTGCATGATGTTGATAAAATCAGCTCAATGTGTCTTTTATTTTTGTGACAGCTTGGGCCAGAAGTGACTAAAGTGTAAAATCCTTGTAAGGGGCAATCTGCAGACTTCTACAATAATGGTATTTGGAGGATTAAGAAATGCTGGGAAATATGTGTAAATATGATGGTGACTATGTAGAGATAAGTTATCAACTACAAATCAAAACAAACTTTCTGTCAAAAAATCAAAATCTAATTGCATAAAAAAGCATCTGCTTGTCAAACTTCTATATAGAAATTGCCTCAGGTGTTACCATTCCATTGCTGGCCCACAATGGAAATAAAGAGACCAGACATAAGAGAAATGGATGAATAAAGGCCATTTTATTAACCCAGTTAACTGTTAAACTCTGTGATAAACAATAGGGAGCAACTGAGGCAAAGGTTTTCCACCAGACCTCATCTTCAGCTTTCCCTGGGCAAACACCAGACCCAAAGGACAACCCAATAACTGAGTTGCTCTCTGGCCAGCCCACAGGGCAACCCCAGTGAATCTTTCTGCCAGGACCTATGACCTAAAGGAAGGATCAGCACCCAGGCCTTTCTGAAGGGTTGTCTCGTCCTGCCCAGGTTTCATGACTTAAAGAGGCAGTTCCAGAAACCTTCCCATCACCAAGAGGGTGTCAAAGGTGTTGACCCCTACTCCCACAGTTGCCAATGTTGAAGAGGAGGCTGAGTGGATAGTCAGAGCCTATAAACACTCTAATTCCATCTCCTTTCAGTGTCATGAGCCACAACTTTTAACCCCTGCTCTCTTCCCCACTGGCTCCAGCCAAATTGGCTCTTCTATGTGGTTCCAGAGCTGGGTTTTCACTGCTCCAAACCATCAGCAATTGTACCACTACATTCTACCCAAATAAGTATCACACATATAATAAACACACACATACTCCAGTAGTATCACTTGCAAGCTCAGTGAAACCCAAGGATTATGAAAGCACCTGGTTGTAAGAAACATAAAATTCATCAAACAAGGTATCTGCTGGAAGAAGTTTCGTTTACAACAGGGGTAGGCAACCTTTCCCCTTTAAGGGCCGAGGGACTTCAGCTCCCAAAAACCTCAGCCATGTTGGCCAATAGTCCCATGTTGGCCAATAGCTCCTGGGATTCTGGGAGCTGAAGTCCCTCGGCCCTTAACGGGGAAAGATTGCCTACCCCTGGTTTACAATATTAGCAACGGCTCCAGTATTTTTTGAAGAAGTAAACTCGGAAAGTGGTGCTGGGGAAATTCCTGTTTGATGCCCTGGCTGTTGGCCTGTGTGGTCCCTGTGCTGCTTAACATCTACATGAAACAGCTGGGAGAGGTCATCCCGAGTTTTGGGATTTGATGTCATCAATATGCTGACAACATCCCACTCTCCTTTCCATGTGATTCCAAGAAATATGTCTTAGAATTCAAAGACACAGCCTTGTTAGTTTGTGGTCTTGCCACTTCATTTCCATACATAATGGCTAGTCCCCAACATCTTTGTTCACTAATGACCATCGTTAAAACTAGACTTGCTACTTCATTTCCATACACAAAGGATTCTGAATTTGAATGATGTTCTCACATACCAATGGCATATATATGTCTGTCCCTGGTTTCCACTCCACTAAATGCATCTGAGGAAGTAGATTGTAGTCTATGAAAGCTCATGCTGTTAACTTCTTTCTTTTAGTTAGCCTCAAAGGTGTTACAAGATCTCTCTACATACTTAGTTAACTATAAAGCTGTTTGTAATGGAAATGGATGAGGGCAAACCTAGTTAACACTTAATCCAGAAGTGCTCCTGGTCAATCAAAAGGCAGATCAGGGAATAGAAGTTCCATCTGTACTAGATTGGATTACATTCCCCTGAAAACTTAGGGCCCAAACAGACTGGCAAGAAAAGCCAGTTTCCAGGCAGCTTGGGGGTGTAGTGTTTTGACGTTGCTGTGCAGCCAATCAGATGGAGGCATTGTCAAGCTGCTCCAAGGGTTTGGTATTTTGATGATGCATGCCCCATCACCTAAGGTGGCCCAAAACTGGCTCAAAAAGAAGCTGATTTTTTCTGCTCCTATTTGGGCTGGTGGTGTGGAGGGCACCTTCTGGATCATGGCATGTGTTTGCCATGGTCCCAAGGCATGTTTGGCAGGAACAGCTTCAAGTCGCCCCTTCGCAGCCATCTGCTTCAGCCTTCAGTCTTGCAGCTTGGGTGTTCTCCTATATTCTAAGCCTGGTTGCCCAGGTTTCAGCAGTGGCTAGGAATGCATTTGCACAGCTAAAATTAGTGTTTTAAATATCTTGATTACATCTCACTTGGAGTATTGTAACACACTCTACATGGGGCTCCCTTTTGAAACTGTTTGGAAACTTCAGAGGGTTCAAAATGCTCTAGCCAGATGCTGTCTGGAACCAGTTACCCAGAGCATATAACTCCATTGTTGAAACAGCTTTGATGGCTGCTAGTTTATTTCCAGGCACAATTCAAATTGCTAATCATGACCTATAAACCCCTATACAGTTTAGGTCCAGACTATCTAAAATACCGTATCTCCCCATAAGAACCTGCCATCGTTTTGCGATCTACAGTGAAAGGCTTTCCTTCTCTCTTGCCACCATCATAGGCTTGTTTGATGAAGGTTGTGTGTGTGCGTGTGAGTGAGAGAGAGAGAATGATCCTTCTGTCCACATTATCACACTACACTCTTAAAGCATTGCTATTCCACTTTTACTGCTCTGGCCGCCTCTTGTTGCATTCTGGAGTTTATAGTTCATTGAGACCTAAGAGCTCTCTGGCTGAGAATTCTAAATGCCCCTCCTTAAACTGCAACAAAAGGGAGCCAGAGCAGTTAAAATGGAATAGCAGTACTGTAAAAGTGTAGTGCAGTAATCTAGTCAGTGGCTGGTCCTACCTTCTGGAACTTCCTTCCATGGGAGGCTGGCCTGGCCTTGTACTTGTTTTCCTTTTGCTAGTCAGCAAAGACCTTTCTGTTTATGTAGGCTTTTAATGTGTAAGCAAGGAAACTTCTTATTGGAATGTGTGCTTTATTTATTTTATCTTCTGTATGCCTTTTAAATGATTTTCTGCTGTTTAATCTGAGGATTTTTAATTATGTTTGTTTAATGCCTGCAACCCCATATCTGTGACCTCCTTAACACAGTTCATCCACCTGGCATGTGGCCTTCCTCTCTTCTTGCTTCCCTCTACTTTTTCCAGCATTATTGTCTTTTCCAATGAGTCCTCCCTTCTCATGATGCATCTGAAGTATGACAGTCTCAGTTTGGTCAATCTTGGCTTCAAGGGAGGTTTCTGGTTTGATCTGCTCTAGGACCCACTTGTTTTTAGCAGTGTTTGATCCCAGATATGGGAATTCTTTTACTACTGTATTTTCCGGTGTATAAGACGACTTTTAACCCAGGAAAACCTGGGGTTAAAGTCAGGGGTTGTCTTATACACTGGGTATAAGGAGGAGGGGGAGGAGGAGGACAGAGGTGTGAGGGGGAAACAGCCTTGGGAGGAGAGAAGGACAGAGGTGGGGGTGGGAAGAAGCCTTGGGGGAAGAGGAGGACAGGAATGGGGGCAAGAAGAAGCCATGGGAGAAGAAGAGGACAAGGAGGACAGGGGTAGGGGCGGCAAGAAGCCTCGGGAGAAGAGGAGGACAAGGAGGACAGGGGTGGGGGCAAGAAGAAGCCTTGGGAGAAGAAGAGGACTGAGGAGGACAGAGGTGGGGGTGGGAAGAAGCCTTGGGAGGAGAGGAGGACAAGGAGGACAGGGGTGGGGGCGGGAAGAAGAGGACGACGAGAGGAACCCTAAGGCGATCCTCTCCTGGGGTTTTCTTGGCAAGACTGGTTCATAGAAGGTTTGCCATTGCCTTCCCCCGAGGCTGAGAGTGTGTGACTTGTCCAAGTTCACCCAGTGGGTTTCATGGCAGAGTGGGGAATCAAACCCAGGTCTCCAGAGTGGAAGTCCAACACTCAAACCACTACACCATACTGTCTCCTATTCCCATGTACTACCTATGAAACAATTGCAGACTTTTATGTTGTGCTTGTGTGCCTTCAAGTCCTTTCCGACTTATGGCGACCCTAAGGCAACCTTATCATGGGGTTTTCTTGGCATGTTTCTTCAAATGGGGGTTGCCATTACCATCCTCTGAGGGTGAGAGTGTGTGACCTGCCCAGAGTCACTTACTTGGCCACAAATTGCACATACCCCAGAATGCATCACCTAGTATATTGGCAGTCCTTCCCCCCAACACTTTCTCATTTCCCCCCAATCATTTCATATCTGGGAGATGGAAATAATTTTTAAAGCAGCATTTAAATCTGGACTATTTTATATAAAAAAGTAAGGTCCAAAACACACTGCAGAAATAATAAGGTCCAAAACACACTGCAGAAATAAATGCTAGGGAACATGGGAGCTGTAGTTTGTTGTGCTTATTAGTGACAGTTTTCCTGCTAAGTACCTGCATGTCAAAGCATTTGAATTAAAATTAGCATATTGAAATAAAATCTGAAGTTTTAAAATTTTTTATTCGGTGTGCATTGGAAAAGGGGTAGTCTTATACGTTGAGTATATCCCAAACTCTAGGGGCCTCAGCAGACGGAAGCCCCCGAGACGCCGCGGGTCGGAGCGCCGCCGGAGTTCAGCCTCCGGACCGCGGCGCTCCTGCGGCGCATCTAAAAGGAGCACCAAATTGGCGCTCCTTTTAGATGTAAGGGAAAGTGCGCCCTAAAAGCGGCGGGCGCACTTTCCCTGGCTCAAACGGTGCAGCGCATGTGGACGCTGCGCCGTGAGGTCATCCCCGGTGCGCCGGCCGTGCGGACGGACGGCGCTTCTGGGGGCGACCTCGGCGAGAGGAAGGGGCGCCGCTCGTGCGGCTGCCCCTCCTCTTCCCTGCCCGGAAGATGACTCTTTTAGTCGTCTGCCGAGGCCCTATATTTTAACTGGAAAAGTTGGGGGTCGTCTTATACGACCAGTCATCTTATATGCCGGAAAATACCGTATTTCTATTTCTTCATTGTCTAGGTTAAACTTGTGAAGGTCCCCGCTGGTCATTATTTTTGTTTTCTTTATGCTCAACATTAAGCCTTCCTTAGCACTTTCTTCTTTGATCTTCCTGGGTAGGTGTTCCAGGTCTGAGGTTTTCTGCTAGTAGTATGATGTCATCTGCATATCTTAGATTGTTGATATTCCTTCCTCCTATTTTCACTCCTCCTCTTTCTGTGTCCAAGCCTGCTTTTCTTATAATGCATATAAGTTCAAACCAAACAAAACAGGAGGCTTACACCATAACTAATCCAAAATAGGAGAAAAAAACAAACTGGTAGGTACCTATAAATCACTAAATACCATTATAAATGAATACAAGGCTGAGACATATCTTATTAAATATATATAGCCAGTGACTGATAAATACAACAAATTGAAAAGTAATAACAAAATCCATGCAAGGATATAAAATGTTGCAGGGGATAATTCTTCTATTTAATCCAAAATTGATAATATAAGATGATTATCCCAATATTGCAAGTTCAATTACCAGTCTGACAACTATATCAATGTCCTGATGAAATCTACTTGCAGAAGATTTTGCTGAGTTGGTTTTTCAATTGTAGTAACTCAGGGTGGTAGCATGTAACAAAAAAATGAACCAATGGTAGCATAGATATAAAAAATATTTCTGTCACTGGTAGCAGACGGCTACCTCTGGGATATTTGTGTGACCGTTTGGACTCCAATGTCTTCTTCAGTAATAACATAACATACTATTTCGGATTATAATTCCAATAAGCTATTCCATGCTTCTAAATAGATGAAATTAACATACATTAGTGACAATATATCCAATAGTCTTTAAGCAAAATCACCTGAAAATAACATTACTTGTACATATCCATTGCTTACCCATATTCTAGGTCATCTTCAGTTTACAAAAACCAAGTCCATGATTACAGATTAGTAGTAACTAAATGAACTAATATACTCTTATTGTTAAATGTTCTGCAGGTGACTGATATATACATTGAATTTCTTAAAGGAACATGAAACTATAGTGAAGTAAACAGAATCTCCCAACATGTAAAACCTAAGAACAGGCTGAAATACATAATAATCATACATTACATATATAAATAGGATTTTACAGTAATGTAAAGTGAACCAGTGTGACAATTAATATTAGTAAGAATTTGCAAACTCATAACCAAAATTATCCTCTATAAAACATTTACACTATATACCTCTAAACTTACAATAATCTAGCAAGGCCCCAAAATTGTGACTCTATGATACTGATGTTACCAAAAAACAAAAACAACAACAACAACAACAAACCCCGACAAGTCAAGACGTTCATTCAAGCCCTCAGGTTTAGTTGCTGCTAATTTGTGGATCTAAAATGCTTCCCTTTGTAAAAGTTTAGTTTGTATTGATCCACTATAAAAGGGACCAAACTTAACATGGGGGCTTTGAGCCAGGGAAGGGGAGGGGCAGCTGGACGCCATTGCATATGGCGAGAGCTCCAATGACATCCTTCCGGCACAGCCTCCGCACGTGCTGAGCTGGAAGGAGCACGGAAGAGGCGTCTGCCTGCTCCTTCTAGAGCTGGCAGAAGGGTGCATTGGGGCCGCTGCGTGTGTTAGTAGCGGCCCCAATACTTCGCTTCTGAGGGTGGCCCACGGCCGCCCGTCTGCTCTCCCCCATGCTCTCCTGCAAGTTGATTTAGTGAAAAACCAACTCAGCAAAATCTTCTGCAAGCAGATTTGTTGTGATTCATCAGGATATTGCTATAGTTGTCAGATTGGTAATTGAACTTGCAATATTGGGATAATCATCTTATATTATCAATTTTGGATTAAATAGGATTATCCCCTGCAGCATTTTATATCTGTGCATGGTTTTTGTTATTACTTTTCAATTTGTTGTATTTATCAGTTACTGGCTATATATATTTAATAAGATATGTCTCAGCTTTGTTGTATTCATTTTTAATGGTGCTTAGTGATTTATAGATACCTACCAGTTTGTTTGTTTTTTCTCATTCTGGATCTGCATACAAGTTGAACAGACAGGGTGAAAAGATGCAGCCTTGTCTGACTCCTTTGCCAATTGGGAACCATTCAGTTTCTCCATGTTCTGTTCTGACACTAGCCTCTTGTCCTGAGTATGGATTCCTCATTATGACTATCAGATATGTTGGCACTCCCATGTCTTTAAGGGCATTCTATAGCCTTTCATGATCTATGCAGTCAAAGGCTTTGCTATAATCTATGAAGCACATGCTAATTTTCTTTTGGAATTCACTGGTGTGCTCCATTAGCCATTGTATGTTTGCAACGTGGTCCCTCGTGCCTCTTCCTTTCCTGACCCCTGCTTGGACCTCTGGGATTTCTCTCTACATGTATGGTTCAAGTCTATGTTGCAGAATTTTGAGCATGATTTCAGTGTTATGGTTCTATAGTTGCTGCAGCCTTTTGTGTCTCCCTTTTTGTGGATGGGGATGTATACTGATTGCTTCCAATCTGTTGGCCATTGTTTTGTTTTCCATATCTGTGACATATGTTAGTTAGCACTAGAGTTTACTCTTTCCGTGTGGATTGCAGGAGTTCAATTGGAATATCATCTGTTCTTGGTGATTTGTTTTTTGCTATTTCTTTTATTGCAGTTTTCACCTCACTTTTTAGAATTTGGGGTTGATCTTCATATGGTTCTTCGTTCCATGTGTCCTTCATTTTTATTGGTAAGGTGTTTGAATTGGTTCTCTTTAGTTCCTACTCTGGGAGAAAGTTGGCATACAAATGAAAGAAATTTTAAATGAAATAAACTTTAAAAGGCTATTTACTTTGGCAATGAGGAACAATTAATCATAAATCATAATTATCATCATTCTTATATTAGTATCTTACAAAATGCAAGAAATCTTGAGCTTACAAGGTGAGCTAAAGTAGCTCAACAGTGCCACCTTCAGTGAGTATGAAAGATAGCCTGTGCTTGGTTTCCAAATAAACAGCTGAAATTAATCCTTGTTCTCTTTCCAAAAAAGATTATTAGACAGAAGCCTGGTCTTTTAGTGCTAAATCCTGTTCTAATCTTTGTAGAGTATATCCATCAACTCAATGGAGCTTAAACTAGAAGTGATTAGCAAATCTTTTTTATCTAAATGGGTATACTCTAAGCAAGAGCAATATTGATTTTTAATAAATTTTCTAATTACATTTTTTTTTAAAAAAATGAATTTCTAATTACACTTTTAAAAAAACAGTGAAGAGTCATTAAGCAATTGACAATGGCCTCTAGGCCTCTGGATAGATCACTGATATCAGAAATGGATGTCAGAAACTGTCTTTCATGATTGAACAAAATGACAGTCTACTTTCCCTAAAGGCTGGCTTTTGGCTAGTCTCAGATTTTTATAAACCGAGGCTGCTGCACCTCAGTGTTTTGTAATGCTTGAAATATCACATAAGAAAACTTAAAAAAGTATTTCTTTAACCTCCCCCCATCTCTATCCCTCCCCTTGACAAGATTGCACTGAAGCAGATAATTAGCTCAGATTGATTCTTCCGCTTTGAATTTGAACTCTATGTGTCTCATCATTGCAATGCACATTTAGGTGCATATGTAGAATCTCAGAGATGCTACTCTACCACTGGTGGTGTTAGGAGAATTTTACAATATTTGTTAAATTTTGTGTCTTTTTGGTTTGGGAGAAGTAAATTCAAACAATCTTGCTTAAATCTTACCCTCTAGCATCCTTGACAGAATGTCTCAGTGCTTTCCAAGGAATAGGTCAGCCTGGCATATGTCGGGAGGTTCAAACTAAATCATGGTATCTATCTTGCTTCTTTTTTCATTTTTTCTTTGATTTTTTTTTTCTTTTGCACTGGCACAAAGGACACAAGACGCCTCTTTTGGGGTTTAAACAGGCCACAACTTTTATTTAGCTGTACAGGGTCTATTTACAAGGCAATAAACATTAACAAATTTGTCATGAGTGGGTGGTCCTTCACTGCATGTGACAAAATAAGTAAACAATAATAACAACAAATTTACAAACCCCTCCCCTCCAGAAGTGACATCATATTACATCATTCAATTAATGACATCATGCATTTAACTGCATTCGTCATTTCCTTTAATTTGTCTTATGCCAATTTTACCCCAATTAATTTTAATTAGCCAGATTAATTTTCGTGTGGGGTGGGGGTCATTACCTGCCACAAGAGAGGGCCAGCCTAGCTAGGCATCCCCCCTCTCCCCCCCCCGCAGACAGCTTTTAGAATTTGATCAGAGAGTGCTGTAACATACATCTCCGAACATTCTGGAGAGAGGTGTACCCCATCCCCCCTGTACAGCTGAGGCCGATCAAGTTTGATTCCATGTTCCACCATGAAAATGCCCATTTTAGAGAGCTGCTTAGCAACATAGCGATTCAGCCAATGACGAGCATTGTTAATCGCAGGATCTTTCTGAGCTCCAGGCCAGCTACACCGTGGCAAGAACTTAGTCCAAAGTATTACGGCACCCATGAAGATCTTTTGAATTTCTTGCATATCCCTCACCATCTGCTTTGCTAGCTGTAAGCACGGGGTCTTAACTAAATCATTTTCCCCCAGGTGTATCACCAAAACCCGGGGTTGCGGACACGATCGTGCCAATTGCATGGTCCATGGAAGAAGCGCTCCCCACATCATGCCCCTTTGTCCAAACCACTCAGTGGTTCCAATGTGCAACAGGCCCAGAGTGGAGTCGCGCTGATGCTCCAGAAGGTGGCATTCCACCCAGAAGACCAGACTATGGCCCATAATCCGTATTGAGCCGTGGTAAAAGCCAGCTGAAAGGAAATAGAACAAATTAGCTTGGCTGATCAGGAGTCACATTCCCTGATGGCCTGACATAAGACTTGAATACTCAGGAATGCCACCAGCCAATTCTGCAAATATCAGCTTTACTGAAACCATGAGTGGCCGCAGTTGTTGCTGCTCCAATACGAAAGGAGTGCAAAGAAAAATAGACCTGGGGCAGCTTAGCCCGCCTTAGTGTCTCCTTCAACACTGCCCTAAATTGAAATTGAGTTAAGGGCATACCAGACAGATGAATGAAAAGATAGCCCACCACGTTGGGCCTAATCTTCAAGTAGTTGACCATTGCTATTACCGGGCAAATTTGCCCCTGAGATGCTTTGGCTAAGAAAATAGACTGACCCTTTGCTATCTGATCAGTCTTGGAGCGCCTAACACAAATCTGAATCCCTTGTTCCATTAATATAATATCAGAAAATAAAAGAGCCCTGCCAGATTGTTCATTGTGAGATCCTGGCACAATCTCACTAATTCTTAATGCGGTGAAGAAGGCTAAAGCAAATACTGCCTTAAGTAAAGCCTCTTCCCCAGGTGAATAACATGTATCAGCTAATTGTTCTCATAATCTAGTCAGGACTGGGCCTGTTGTTGGCCATCACAAGTCCTTTGTTATGGGGGACCAACCTTTCACAGCTCTTTTGACCCTGAAGACTGTGGTAGGATCAAAATAACCCCTTGCCCTAGAGTGAAATGCCAGGGCGGCCAACCTGCCCCTAATAGTGACAGGCAAAAGACCTGCATGCCTAAGATAAACTATAAAACGTAGGATCAGGTCAACCTTAATCGGCCAACTTTGATCCTCCCCAATTTCCAATAAAAATTTATTAAACGAATTTAAAGCCGTTTGATACGACTTGCGTGTAGATGGGGTGATGGAATTCAAGATTGCCCTGTGAATTTCTAATCTCCAAGGCTCCAGAGCAAGGCTGGTACCCCCAACAGGTGTGTCGATGCCTCAGGAGCCAGCTTCCAGAACCTGGAGAGCTGAAAACGAGAAAGGGCGTCCACCAAAGGGTTAAGCACACCAGGAACATGTTGAGCTTTGAATAACACATTATAATTCAAGCATTGCATCACCATTGCCCTTACCAAACTCATAACTTTAGGAGACTAGAATTTACCATGTGCATGACCGCCTGGTTGTCACACCGAAAACAGATGGTCCTGTTAGCAAACTGGCTTGCCCATAAGTGGACAGCCACTACTATGGGAAAAAGCTCGAGAAACGTTAGGTCTCTGTTCAGACCGCTTTCAACCCATGCAGAAGGCCATGCCTCTGCAGCCCACTGGTCATTCCAATAAACACCAAAACCATGGGCACCAGCAGCATCAGAATGCACCTGAAAGTCGGCCCTCAGCAGCATTTCAGATCTCCAAAACGATGTGCCATTGAATTGCTCCAAGAAGGAGTCCCAGACCTTCCAATCCTCACAAATGCCCCTTGTGATTCTGATATGATGGTGCTGTGCCCCGACACCTGCAGTAGCCCTGTACAATCTTGCACAGAATGCTCGTCCCGGAACTACAACCCTACAGGTGAAATTCAAGAGTCCTGTAAGGGATTGAAATTTGTGAAGTGTAGCTTTTGTTTCCCCAACATGGCACTAACCTGCTGGCTCATAGCCACCAATTTGTCGTTAGGTAATCGAGAAATCCCAGCTATGGTGTCAATCTCAATACCCAGAAAGGTAAGCCGTGTATCTGGCCCCTCAGTCTTTTCTTCTGCTAAGGACACACCCAACTCATACATTAATTCCTGAAATTGGGCTAAAGAATCCCTACATTGTGAAGAATTGGGATCCCCAGCGATCAAAAAATTGTCTAAATAATGTGTTATGGCTCTATTACCAGTCCGCTTAACTGCACACCAATGAAGAAAGGTACTGAATGTCTCGAAAGCTGAACAAGGAATCGAGCATCCCATTGGCATGGCTTTATCAAAGAAATAATTTCCATCAAATTGAAAACCCAGTAAGTCAAAATCATCTGGGGGAACAGGAAGGAGCCTAAAGGCAGACTTAATATTGCACTTAGCTAAAGGGGCTCCCTTGCCTAAATTCCTAATCATCTTAACTGCTGAATCGAACAATGCATACTTAACAGAGGCTAGCCTAGGATCTATAGCATCATTCACAGAGTCACCCTTTGGATATGATAAATTGTGGTTCAATCTAAATTCCTCAGGGGCTTTTTAAGGAACCACACACAAAGGGGATAGATGGAGCATGGGAATAGGCAACTGATCATGCAGTCCTGCAGCTATTTCTTTTGCTAATTTTTGCCCCACAATGTTTGGTAGCTCCCGAACGGAACAAGCATTGGGCGCATAACGATGAACCCTAGGACCTATATAAGGGATACGAAAACCTAGGGAAAAACATGGAATAAATTACGAAGCAGTCTCTTTATTAGGGTAAATCTTTAGCCATGCCGCCATAGTGTCTAACTTAATTGGTGACGGGGCCTTTTCCTCCAGGCGAAGCTGGCCTGGGGCATTACCTACTCCTGGCCACTTGCCTCTACTACAGGAAGCTCCAGGGTGGCCACCCCCACAGGTGTTGCACTTAAGCTCAAACCTACAGGGTTGCCTCTTACACTTGCCTGCATTAAAATCCCAGCATATGCCAAATTGCCTTCTCTCTCCCATGGCAGGCCTCGCATTCGGCCCTCTTGGCATGGTAACCATTGGGACATACCCATTGTCACACCTGCTTGAGGGGGAGGCCCTCACCATAAGATCAGCCCAAAGCTCAGACTAAACATGTCTCCAGAACAAGGAGCAATCCTGTGCAGCTCTCATTCTAAACTGCTCGTCGTATTGTAGCCAGGCTGCACCTCTAGAGTTATGATGGCAATTAGTGTACACTTTTATCATGATCTCCTGATATTTAGAAAAGTCAGGAGATCTCAATGGTTCTTTCCCCTCTATAACACCTCTGTAAATAGTGAAACCCATAATCCAATTCACAAAATTGCGCTCCAGCTTAGGACGTTTGAGTGCTTGAAACTCTTTGGTAAGACTGAAAACAATCCCATCTTTTACCATGAGCCTCGGCTCGGGATCCCTGAACATAAGAGTAAATAGGTCAATGTATTCTCCCTTTCAAATCCTTTCTTTAGTAGAAAGAGGAAGGTGTGAACCAAGGGGTGTAGACATTCCAGCATAAGGGGTAGATTCAGCATGCCCAACCACTCCAGGTAACAAAGGAGTACTCAAAAGTGACACCACAGAGGTGTTGTTAGCCACAGCCATTGGCTGACCATCCTGCACCCTAGTGTCAGGGACCTGTGAAACTGCACATGCCTGCACGGGTGCCTCCAAAACTGCAGGGTTGGGCCATTCCACACCCACACCCTGACTAACCTGGCCACCGGGAGCCCATACCAAGGCAGGCCAATTAGCATGTGGAATATTAGGAGACAAACCTGAAACTGAAGCTTGCTGGGAAGCATCACCAGCCATCCACACCAGTCCCTCGAAGTGTGGCCCAACAACAGCTCGGGTGTCAAGTGCAGAAGAGGCAGCAGCAGCTTGATCACCTCTTTTCGCTTCATGGGTCTGCTCCATTGCACCAGCACCTGGAACAGGGGTAGGCAACCTAAGGCCCAGGGGCTGGATGCAGGCCCCCGAGGCCTTTGGACCGGCCCCAGGCCGGTCCTGCCGCTGCCACCGCCACCCACCATGATGATATTGATTATTGTTGTTATTACTTGTTCTTGGGGTTTTCTTGGCAAAATCTCCACAGGGATTTTGCCATGGCTTTTCTGGGGCTGAGAGAGTGTGCATGCATATTTTTTAAATTTTTAATTTTTTTTAAATATTTTTATATTTATTTATTTATTTATTTATGGTGCTTCAGCCCCCCAATTGTCTGAGGGACAGCAACCCATCCCCCGGCTCAAAAAGGTTGGCTACCCCTGACCTGGAAGAACCACTCCTTGTAAGAGGTTATATAAATCAGCCATTGTAGGCTGCACAGACACAGGGGCAGTCGCACCCTGAGTCTCCATACCAGGGACCCTTTTCAGGAGATCCCACACATCGGCAATAGTGGGGTGCCCAGCCTCCACAGCCTCAACCACCGAAGGACCCGGTGTAGCATCCATCACCTGATCATGAGATGCCATGGGAGGAGGCAGCACTTCTGTGTCAGTGGTACCAGAAATGCTGGCAATAGGACTGATGGCTGTAGCCCCTAGCCCCTTCTGGGCAAGTTGATTGCAAAGCGCAACACAAGCCTGAACTGTTTTGCCCAGTTGTGCCAACTGGGCAGTAATTTCATCATCTCTGCTTGTAGATTGGAAAGGCCTCTTCGAAGCAGAGTGACCAGAGCTGGGCACAGCTGAAGCTGCACGCCTTTTAGATTGGGCCTTACTGCATGGCATCTCTCCTTCAGTGAATGGAATACAGGCCCAAGCAAAATCACCCAACCTTGGATGACTACCACCAGGCCGAAAGGCCGCCCTTTCCCAAATCACACAAGAGACGCAAACAGCCAGGAGGCATTGCTGGCAACCAACCAGGGGGAAAAGTGTCCACCAAGGGTCCTATGTGGAGCCCTAACCCAAAGACAGCCATCTTACAACACACTCACCACTGGGGAGAAGTGTAGCAACCCTCCCAAACCAGCGATGGGGTCCCCACCTTACCAGACCGGGGTCGCTGGGACGCCGCTGGGCCTGAATCCAGTACCGGGTCCGTGCATCCAGTGAGGATGCCTGCCGCAGGGCCCTCCTCAGGTGTACAGCCCCCCGAGAATTGGGGATGCAGAGGCCCCAACAGGCCCAGAGGACCGGCCCGAAGGCCTCACTCAGCCCACCGGGTTGCTCAGGGAAAGATACCTGAACACTCCTGCTTGTAAAAGCAAGATAAAATCAGCCAAAGGCCAAAACGCAGCCAAGGAGTAAGCGCTAGGCCAAAGCCAAGCAATAGCCAGAGCAGAGTGATGTTACTCGCTCAGTTCAAGCTCAAGAATGGCTGCCTCCATGTGGCAGCACAGAGCTATAAAGAACAAACTCTCATCGCAAGTCTCGAGAGACCAGGAGCAACATGAGACTTTAGAGCAGAGGTAGGCAACCTTTCCCCTTTAAGGGCTGAGGGACTTCAGCTCCCAGAAGCCTCAGCCATGTTGGCCAATAGCTCCTGGGATTCTGGGAGCTGAAGTCCCTCAGCCCTTAAAGGGGAAAAGTTGCCTACCCCTGCTTTAGAGTAACAACCAAACAACCTAATTGGACAAAGTGCGCAGGTGTTCTCATTCCCCCGCACGCTTTAACCAATCAGGCTTCTCATGTCCTTATATGGCCAGCACAACAAGAAACCCCTCCCGACTCGTGGGGTGTGTGTGTCTTTCTATCTTTCCTTCCTTTCTGTTTTGGAGAGCCTTTGTGAAGAATATCAATCCCAATCTGGAAAGATTCTTGACTCTCCCTTATCGAAAATGCTTGAGACCAGAAGTGTTTTGGATTTTTTTTTATTTTAGAATATTTTCATACATATAATGAGATACCTTGGAGATAGAACACAAGTCTAAACCTGAAATTCATTGATGGTTTGTATACAACTTATACCTGTACCCTGAAGGTAATTTTGTACATAATATTTTTAATAATTTTGTGTACACTGACTCATCAGAAAGCAAACCACCCATGTGAACAATTCTGGGTTTTAGAGTATTTTGGAATTTGGAATTCTGGATAAGGGATACTCAACCTGTACTAGATCCACAATGCAAGGAAACCAAGATAATAGCTGTTTTATTTCAACTTTGTATCCCATGTCTCCAGCTACAATTATTTTGGCTTATCTGTTAGCAATCTTCTGAAGCTCTTCAGGTATATGCTTGGATCCTTGAACATGGTCAGATGATTGAGGAGCAAGCTCCATTCTGAGATTCTCAGCTAAAATGGAAGTGGAAGAAGGCTAGTTAATCATCATGATTTAAAATCCACATGCCTTAGATATGAAAGATTAGCTAGACCAAAAAGAATACTGTCTATTGATTTATTGTTGAATTCCACTTGTAGTTAAGGTCAGAATATGATGACTCACTCAGTGGCAATTCCTGAAAAATAAATGAAAACATTCTGTCATTTTCAAGAAACAAAATAGGAAAGTGAAATAAACTTTAATGAAATCCCTTATATCTGATTATAACTGCCAAGATGGGAAGTAAGTACTCTGCAATGGCCTGAAAATAATGAACTTGAAGAAATATGTCAAAAATAAATCAAAACATCTTTTCACCTGCTGTTATATGAAAGACAGATCTTCATAGTATGCAAAAATCCTTTATCTTTTTCCAGTTTTTTTCAAGCATGATCTTGGCTATCACTCTAGAGGCATTTTTTTATATTACAAATGTAATGCTTTTATTCAAACAATTCATCCTATTACATGGAACAAAACTGGTCTCTACGGAGATGAGTTCTATGGAAACTTAATGGGATAGTTAAGAAGCTATTATCAATCATGAACATACTAGTGGGCAAGTAAATGTTAGTGGACTACCACTAGGATAGATTTGTAAAGCTTTTCACCTGTTGTTGAAAATAGAAAGAAAAACAGCAAGAGTATCAATTATTTTATATATTGAGAATTTGAATGGCACAAGAATGGCATTGAACATTTGAAATTTAATAGTTCATTTATTTATTCATTTTATTAGTTATATCCTAATTTTCCACCCAAGATCTCAACGTGGTATAAATGGCCCTTTTGTGTATTTTTCTTACTACAGCCCTGTGAGATTGGTTAGGTTGAGGGCTGATAATTGTTTCAAGGCCAGCCAATGAGTTTCCTGTCTGAGTGAATTCAATATTCCCCATCTGAATTTTGTAGGATGCTGCTTTGGGTCCTGGGCTAAGAGAATAAAATGATAGATAATAATTAATCAATCAATTAACACTATAACACTACTTTTAAGTGGTATTTCACTGTAATTTTAAGGATGTGTATTTGGAAAAATGCTTTAAACAGATTTTTTTTTTTTTTGAAATGCCAATAAAAAATGTGCCTGTCATGATGTGTGGATTGAATGTGTTTTTAAATTTGATAGCAGTGGTCAAATACATTATTTATTTAATTATGAAAATATTTCTCTTCCACCCTTTTTCTGAAGATCTTAGGGTGGCTTACAATAAAATCAACTTTTAAAAATAAATAATTCCAAAAATTTGAAAGATTAAAAATATTAAATAATTGCCAGTTTTAAAACTTGTTAAAACCATTTTGAATAATGCAACTACAAAATGTGTACAGCCTGGATGAAATCAGTTTGCCCGAAGACCTTAATAAAAAGCCAGGTTTCGACTTGGTGCTGAAATTGTTGTCACCAATTGGGCCTCCAGAGGCAGGAAATTCCACAATGGGGTACCATCACAGAAAAGGCCCTCTCCTATGTCCTCCCACAATGTATTTCCCTTATTGATGGAATATGGATGAGGGTCCCTCCAATAGATCTGAATTCTCAGGTGAGCAGAGAGCGAGTGAGAGGCATTCATTCGAGTTTCAAGGTCCCAAGCCATTTAGGTCTTTAATTGTTGTTGCCAGCACCTTGAATTTAGAATGGAAACATATTGGCAGCCTTTAGAACACATGCTATGTGATATATGAAAGGAATCCCAATGAACAGTCTAGGTGCTGCATTTTGCACTAGCTTTAGTTTCTGAATTGTCTGCAAAGGCAACCCCATGTAAAGTACATCAGGGAGGAGGCATTTACCATCCCTCACGAGACCCACCCAGTCACTTCTGCTAAATCTTAAGAGCCAAGATGGGCAAAGGTCAAGACTACATGTGGTGGGGTGGATTGATTCAAGACTCAATAACTGAAATTGAGCCTAAGAAAATTGACCAGATGGTGTGCCGGACACCTTTCTAAGAACTGTGGCATCAAATTCAGAATGAAAAAGCCTGGCAAATTTATCACAGCAGGGAACTGGAGGTTCTAGTCTTGTCCTCTCGGAGCCTGACTCCCAAAAGCTCATCACCACCCAGAAAAGCTGTAGTGGATAATATGCTGAAGATAGAATAGATGAGGCATTTTTTGCCACTTTCAGTGTTGCAATATTAGGCACAATGAAAGATCTTTGCCAATTTTCAATCATATCTACTTTGCCACCACTTGCATTCACTGTGTCACTAGGGAGGGAGAAGAGAGGAAAGAGAATGGAAGGTAGGTAGGAAGGAAAGAGAGAGAACGGGAGGGAGGGGGAGAGGAAGGACTTCAGTTCAGTTGTCTCCAATGGTGGAGTGGCTGTGTGTATGTGCCGCCATTGAGGATGTGTGGGCTTGCTGTCTGTGGACACTCAAATCCACAGATAGCAAGTCCATGGGTACTGGACTGTATGTTCATTTTAATGTTAAACTTTGTTGTTACATGAAATATATTACTGCATTAGGCTTGTATAATCAATAATGGCCTAGATAATATAGAAGCTGTAGACAAATGTATATGTAAACATACTCATAAAAGAAATAAAACAAAACAAAATAAACAGGAACAGATAAATAAGTATTTCAGGACTTAGTGAACATCTAAGCTAAATCAGAATTTTCTTTTCCTAGCCTTCAATCTCTAAACTTTTGGACCACTTCATCAAAATCAATGTCTTTCAGCAACTCAGTTTCAACTGATAGTATCACAAGATCAGAAAATCTTAACCCATTGGACAGTTGTGATTGTCTCATGCAGCTGGCTAGATACTGAATGGCACCAGCAGTAAACCTAGGAAAGCCATACTTTTGGAAACCTGAGCATAGAACATCGGCTGTCACAGTCCCAAGAAATATTCCAGCACTGATAATCAGTGTGGATAAGAAAAGAGATAGAGTGGACCAAAGCATTTCACACACATCTACTATGGAAACAGAAGCTCTAAACAGACGGGCCAAAAGGCCACCATCAGACTGCATTGTGAGTGTGGTATTTACATGATGTGGCCATAAGCTGCACTGAGCCCCCCCCCCCCCCAACCCAGAAGAGTCAGGCCAAAAAGGAGCAGGAAAAAAAAACGTGCTCCTTTTCAAATGCCAGTTCAGGACTGCAGTGGTGGCCCAGATTGGGACCAGATGCATGTGGTTGCCATGGTCCCGCAGCAATCGAGGCAGGCCACTCCTTTTGCCCCATCTGCCTGAGGCCAGAATGATCTAGTAGCACATCTGATCTCTATATAAGGCACCTGTTAGCAGGATGGGAAATTCTCAGTACTATAATGAAATGTTATGCTAAATCTTATTCATAAAGAACAATTTGTAGTGTACATGAATAGTCAACAAGTAGCAAGTCTGTTCTGATAGTCTTTGTATTATAAATGAAAAATTACTTGAATCTGCCCAAACTAGAAGGAAGCTTCTTTTTATTTGCCTCTTTGGACACAACACTATCTACACATACACACACACACACACACACACCAGAGATGTATGTTTCCTTATATTGGAATCCTGACTGCCATATCTGTACAAAAATATTAATGATTCTTATTTTGAGACCCAGGAATTGGAGCTTTTATCTTGCATGATTATATGGCTTCTTTGGGGATGCTTCTCAAATAATCCAAAGAAAGAGAGAAGGGAGAGAATAAAGAAGATAGATCAAGAAGTTAGCTAAAAATAGATTTTAAATGGAAAACAGAATTTAAGAGGTAGGAGATCTTCCTTTTAAATCAGGGGGTTATACAGGAAGTTCCAAGGTCAAGTAGAAAAAAAGTAAGAAATAAATCTAATTTCCTTGGTGCTTCATCTTGGTGTTCACTGTGGCCAGAGGGTCTTCAAATACTTTAATTGTCACAGGAAAGTACAAAAATCCCAAGATTACATGAAATATTAAAGAAATGGGCTCAGCAAGTTTCCCCCCACCATGTTCTTGTTGAATGTTAGTCATCAGACAAAAGGAAGAAAGAAGCCCTGAAAGTAAGGGGCTAAACAGATGAGCAAAAAGAGGTGCTTTGAGGCTGACTTGGAGGTGTGGTGTTTAGATGACATGCGCCTAAAAGCAGGCAGGAAAGCACCCTCTAGTCACCTTATGTGGAGAAAAGACACCACAAAAAGAAGCAGTTTTTTTCCACTGCATCCTGAAAGGGGTGCCCCTCCGCAGGTGTGTCTGTATACACCTGAATCAGTGCGGCACAAAAGGGGGCACACGGCATTTAAACAGTCCATGTAAATGCACCGCCGCATGAGCAGCAGAAAATGAAATGTGGTTCTGGAGCATGTGCAGTAAGAAGCAGGATTCAATTTAAAGTGCCCTATACTCCCCGGTGTGGACACACCGCTGCAGGTGCACTTGCATATTACAACACTAATGCTAACCCTAAACCTAATACGCATTCGTTCTAGCAACTGTGGGACACTTAAAGCGTTCGTGCCAGATGTTCCAGCAGGAGAAAGTGATGTATCACTTTCACTTCTAAGCTGGTCCCTCCCACACATTCCAGCGCCATTTCCCAGTAGTCCTGTGGGCAGAATGGCAGTGCCATCCACAAGCAAGCCAAAAAGAAGGAGAGGGATGTTGTGAACCTATGCAGAGATGGTTGACCTGATAGGTCTGTGGTCACAACCACATATTTTGGACAAATTGAAAGCCTTCTTCTTGAATTCTGAAGCATTTAAGAAGGTGGCAGAAAGCATGAGGGCTAAGGGCCACCAACGCACTTGGGAAGAGTGTCGCTGGAAGGCCAAAACCCTCAAGGGAGACTACAAGAAGGTGAGGGATCACAAGACCAGAAGTGGCTGGGGTTCCAATACCATGCTCTTCTACAAGGAGCTCCATGCTTTCAATGCCAAGGATGGCAGCATATGATTGAGCAGATTATGTACCAGTGGTGCAGTTGCCAGGGTCCCAGTCAGCCAGCCAGCCAAAGTTGAAGCTGTGGAGGACACCTCTGAGGCAGAATGTGCCCAGGAGTTTTTGATGCCTTCTCAAGGTAAGATGTGCCAGGGCCCGTGGGAAGGGATACAGGGGAGAAGGGGAGAACATGGCACCAGGGTGGTTATAGGGCAGATATGACCCTCATCCCTTATTATGCAGATGACCAGGATGAACACCCTAACTCGGATGAGACATCCTGCAGTCAGAGAGCTGTGGACATCTCCAACATGAGAGAAAAAGATCCTGTCCTGGGGAGGGGACCTCTACATCTTCCACAAGCACACCACTATCTCATGCTAGGGAAGGGAGCACTACATCTTCCATGGTCAGTAGCTACTGTGACCACTCACTTTTCCCATGGACCAGTACTGCAGCCAGTGATGACAGTGAGGGTGAAGAGAGGGGAGGTCCTGGACAATTCACCCAGCTGATTCAACAGGTCCAGGCCACACACGGTACAGCCATTCCCTATAATGACAATAAATGCATGTCATCACAGGAACACTTGCACCCAATAGGCACAGCAGTTTGCATGGCTTTTTGTGACATCTTCTGCGCACATGTGCAGGTAGTCATAGGAACTGCCCATCATCTTTGCATTCTGACATATTTGGGGGGGGGCTCCTGGGGTAATGTTTGTCTGTGTGTCTTATTGACCATGTCCATCGCATGAGCACCAGGTATATGTATCCAGTCTCTCTATACAACCCTCCCTTGCCCTTACCTCTCCCCTCCCCCCTGATACCTGCAGGACATGTTTTGTGTTCAAACTGTGTCCGGTGCCATATATGTGCCATAGAACAAGAAACAGAAGCAGAAATAGCTAACCCAAGAGCTGCAATGCCACTGATGGCCTGCCTGGCTGAGATGCAAAAGAAGAGATTGTGTTGCTCAGCAGCCACAACAACTGCTAGTGCCATGGATCTCCTGATGGATTGCAGCTCAGACCACATGAAGGGACTCCTGGAACAGAGAGACCATGCCCATTAGCTCAGGGAGAGGCAGGCAGAGCACTGGAGGAAGCAGAGGGAGTTGCTAGAGAGGTCCGTCTGTCAGTGGATATCCCTGAGCAACATATTAAGGAAGGTGGCAGTGCCACAGTCCTCTCACCATCCCAAAGGTGGACGGCAAGTAGAAGGGGAAAGGGATCTAGCAGTCAGCACCAGTAACAAGGCAGTCACCACCATCATCTTCCAAAACAACCATATCTCCCTTCCCAAGGGTAACCCATCCCTTACTACCCAACACCATACCCACCTCACTGGTTCTCCTCACTGGTTCCCTGCAGTGATCCTGCATTAAACCTGCACACCTGCACATAAAATGTCACAATTTTTTTAAAAAAATATTCATAAAAAGACCAACTGTTTATGGAGTGGAAGGGAGGAGGAGGTATATAGTTGATCCTGTCTTGGTCCTGTGCAGGTGCGCAGAAGACATATATTTTTTTAAAATAATTTTTGAATAACACAAGCTATGTACAATAATTATTTACAAGGGGGAACGGGAGGGGAAGGTGTGTTGGGGAGGAGGAGGGAGTGTAGGGTTGGAGGGACCCAAGTCGTTCCACGATGGCTGCCATGGTGTCCTGGACTTTTTTATCTGGTCTTCCATGGCAGTCACTTGCTGCTCCATCCGGCGATCTGCAAGGGGAAAGAAAAGAGAAAAGGGTGATTAGGAGATAGCTGTGCACCCGATCACCCAATGCCACAACCAGGTTTTCTGGGTACACCCCCCCACTCCCTCCCCCTGTTTCTCTGCCACTCTTACATCATTGCCAATCCTTCTTCTGGGCTTCTAGGAAGGGGGCCAAGAGGTTGGCATTGAGAACCCCGTCTCCTTGGCCTGCCAGAAAGCAGCTTGGCCTGGGCTCCTCTTAGCAGCACCTGCTGTGAAAGGGGGAGAAACCAGTTACCAAGCTGCTGTGGGAACTGGTTGGGGAGGGGAAGGACAGGAATGCCATGGAGGCTGTACTCATGCAGCCATCACCCCATCCCTCCCCTTGGGCATCTACCGTCTGCCATAGGAGGCTGCTGTGGCTGCCACTGGATGGCAGGGGCTCCCTCTTTCTGGCCCTCCTCAGCAGGGGCAGCTTCATGCTGCAAGGTTGAGGGGAGCTGGCTGGGTCCTCTCACTGTCCCTGGCACCACACCTGTAGTTGGGGACAGGAGGGACACCATTAGGGTGAATGGATATAGGAAGGGAGGGAGGGGAGGGATAGGAACAGATGATGGGAGTAGGAATGGGCATCAGGAAACATGTCAGGGGCCTGGCACTTACCTGGAGAATGATGATCCACTGTGGGCAGCCTGCCTTCTGCTACAGATCAGGCAGCCAGTCATAAAAGTGTGGTCACTTCCTAACTAGGGGGTGCTCCCCATAATCCTCTAGGGCTTCAAAGACCCCTTGAACTTTGTTCAGCACTGCTTGAGGGTCCTTTCAAAACCCTGGCAACAGAGGGCAAGAGAGGCCTGCTGGAAGTACCCCCAGTTAGGGTGATTGGTACTGGACATCACCCTTCTCATGGTTGCTTCCTTGGTGAAGGCAGCAAGGAGAATTCCCACCTCCTGGTTGGACCAGTAGGTGATCTCCTTCTGGCCATCATGTCATCCTCATGGGCAGTGGAGGTTCACAGGGGCATTTATGTGCAGTTGTGCCTGAGAGGAGATGGCCTTACCTGGCTCCTAGCCAATGGGCTACCAGTTGTTACAATCCCATTAGGGAAGGCAGAATTTCAGGAACTCGATACATTGTCAGAGAGTCGGTTGGTTGTTGATGCACTGTATCTGTCAGTACCTAGGAAAATTGGCACCATCTGACCCCTCAATGCCCTTTTGTGTGTGTATGTATGTGTGTGTGTGTGTGTCCTTGAGACATATGGTTAGGAATGACTGCATAACAGCATGAATGACAGGCATACACAGAGTGTGGATGATAGGATATATTTATTAATCTGCTTATCATGTCACAGTACACTAGTACTTTAGGATCACAGATAGAGGAGGGGGGATACTTCAAATCCTCCCAGTGACAAAGTAATCTGCCAGGGCCTCCCATACAGCTTCCCCTTCTCTCTGTTTCACAATATCATTGTCCACCATGGGTGCCCGCAGGGTGGGCAGCACAAAGTGGTGCCTGTAGAGCAATCCCTCGTCCAGCACCCTGCCCTTGATCTCACAGAGGTTGTGTAGGATTATACATGAGGCAATGATGGGGACAACATTTTCCTCTGTCACAAGAAGTGGGGCAGTGAGGCACCCCCATTGAGCCTTCAGCCTCCCAAGTGCCCTTTCCACCACATTCCTGGCTTGTTGAATGCTTTCTGCCTGGAATTGGTGGTACACTTCATGAACCACTTCCGAATGGGGTAGGCACTGTCAGCGAGCAGGAGGGGGCCGACCTGCTGGCTCCTCAGGGTTATAATGGAGTTCCCTGGCATGTAGATCCCAGCCTCCATGGTCTCAAAGATGATGGAGTTCCTTGCCACCCTAACATCATGGGTCAACACTGACCAACCGAATTCCACATCTACAAAGCGTCCTGTGTGGTTGCATGTCCCCTGCAGGATGATGGAGTAGGTGTCCTTTCGGTTCACAAACTCATTCTGCTGCCCCAAGGGTGGCACAATCTGACAGTGGCATCCCTCTATAGCACCCACTATCTGGGGGAAGCCAAGTTCCCTGAAGTCATCTATGATCTATGAGTGGCAAGAAGGGGGCAGAAGTGCAGGATTAGTAACAACTCTGGCATACTTGCACAGGTACACAGGCAGGGCACTCCCAGTCATTCCCCTTTGTACACACATAATGACAGAATGTACACCGAATAATGATGTAATTGGTGCAGGTGTCCAGGGATGTCAAGGATAAGGGACAAGGGTGTGCGAGTTTCCTTACCTGACGGACGTCCCCCAGGGACATGATCTGTGTGAGAAGTAGTTTCTCCATGGCCAGGGCGAATTCCATCAACTTTTCCCTTGCAGTGGTAGGGTCAATCCCAAACTGCTCCAAAGTTTTCTTGTAGCTGCCTTTGTGGGCAAGTGTCCAGAGGGCCATGCTGACCCTCTTCTCCACTGGGATGGCTTTCCTTATGAAAGTGTCTGACCTCTCCAGTTGTAGATGCAGTATTTCCACTAGCCTGTGGAAGAGGGCACGGGGCATTCAGAAGAATGTCTTCCATTGCTCATCTGACAAGATGGATGTGACAAACCCATCTCACCAATCAGTGCTTCTGGGGTACATCCACCAGTGGTGCGGGCATCTCTCCACTGGCATCAGGAGGACAGCAGTGGCAGTACATTGAAGAATGACTGTGGCACCCACTCTAGCAGTTGTCTCTTCTGTATCCTCTGAGTCATCACCACTATCATCCATATATGCAGCTGCTGCAGTGGTCAGTGGGACCATAATTGCAGTGGCTCCTCTGCCCGTGCATTGCAGCCTGACTGCCAGTGCAGGCCACATGGGTGACATGGCATCTAAGATGTTGCTGCCTCAGGCACTGCGCAGGTGCACAGCAATGCCAATATAGCTATTAACATGGCAGTGAGTACTTTTTTGTTCCTGTGCACATGTGCATGTGTCTGATGGAGCAAGAAAAAATTAACACAGTGCCATGGCTTAAAGCCACATTCGCTACTACCCTGTGAGGTTGCTCTGTCTACCCTCACTGCATCCTCAAGGCCAGGGGTAGGCAACATTTTTGAGCCGGGGGCCGGGTTGCTGTCCCTCCGACAATGGGGGGGGGGGGGGGTGAAGCACCAAAAATAAATAAATAAATAAATAAATAAATAAAATAAAAAATATGCATTATTATTATTATTATTATTATTATTATTATTATTATTATAGTTTATTTCTAGAGCGCTGTCGGTGTACTCAGCACTGTACAAAAGACAATCAAGGATAAAACAGAATAAAACCTGCCAGAGGCGTACAATCTAAGTAAAACAATGAGCAAAATAATAAAAGTCAATTAAAACAAAGACAATTACAACAATTAATAACAACATCTACTGTAAACTCAAGAACAAGTAAATGTATATCAAACAATACCAGGGAATGCCTCCCTGAACAAGGTGGTCTTTAGCTTGGATTTAAAAGTGGACAAAGAAGTAACGGTCCGTGTTTGAGGAGGAAGAAGGTTCCAGGAGTGAGGGGCGGCAAGCGAGAAGGGGCAAATCCGAGATGGAGCAGTGGAGATCCTCAGTTCAGACAGCAGGCCTTGAGTACTAGAACGAAGGGTACGGGTGGGAGTGTAGGGAGAGAGAAGGTCAGATAAGTAAAAAGGGGCTAGCCCATGCTGGGCTTTGAAAGTTAACAACAAAAGCTTATATTGAATGCAGAAAGGGAAGGGAAGCCAGTGAAGAGAAGACATGATCAAAGCGACAAGCAGAAGTAATGATGCAGGCGGATGAATGTTGGACAGAAATTAAAGGGCGAAGATGAGAAAGAGGAAGCCCAGCTAAAAGGAGATTACAATAATCTAATTGGGAGACCACCAAAGTGTGGACCAGAGTCTTGGCAGTGGAGGCCGAAAGAAAAGGATGGATTTTGGCGATGTTGTAAAGGAAAAATCTGCAGGCTTTGGCTGTGGCCTGAATATGAGGAATAAAAGACAATGAGGAAACAAAATTGAAACCGAGACTGTGGGATTCCTGGACCGGATAAATAGAAGTGTTGTCAACAAAAACAGAAAAAGAGGATTGAAGGGAGGACTTAGGTGGAAAGACAAGAAGCTCCGTCTTGGACATATTGAGCTTCAAACGCTGATGATGCATCCAGAGAGAGACAGCTGAAAGACATGATGAAACTTGCTGTTCAAGCTCTTGAGAGAGATCGGGAGTGGAAAGATACAGTTGGGTGTCATTGGCGTACAGATGATAGGAAAAACCAAAAGAACTAATAAGTTTTCCTAGGGACAAGGTGTAAAGAAAGAACAATAGGGGACCCAAAACAGAACCCTGGGGAACTCCAACAGATAAGGGAACAGGGGACGAAGTCTGACCACCTGTGACCACTGCAAAAGATCTATCTGACAGATAAGATTTAAACCAGTCAAGAACTGAGCTCGAGAACCCAATGTCAGAAAGTATATCAATTAAAAGACAGTGATCCACAGTGTCAAATGCCTCAGATAAATCGAGAAGGATAAACCCAGAATAGAGACCATTTGCCTTGGCCCGTAAAAGATCATTAGAGATCGTTGTGAGGGCCGTTTCAGTGGAGTGCCGTGGGCGGAATCCAGACTGAAAGGGATCGAGGATGGAGTTGGCTTCGAGAAACTCAAGGCAGCGGGAATAAATGACCCATTCCAAAACCTTAGAAAGAAAAGGGAGAAGAGAGATTGGACGATAGCTAGACAAAGAAGAGGGGTCAAGAGAAGATTTTTTTCAAAACAGGGAAACAAGAGCATGTTTAAAGTCAGAGGGAAAAGAGCCTGTAGAAAAAGAGAGTTTAAAGATAGAAAGAAGCGAAGGAAGGAAAGAGGGGGCTATAGAGATTAAGAGACGAGGGGGAATTGGATCAAGAGAACAAGTTGTAGGTTTGGAAGAGTGCAGCAAGGTAGAGAGTTCATCCAGAGAAACAGGAGGAAACACAAAGAATTGATTAGTTGACGGTTCCAAAAGATTAATGGGGGAAAACAAGTTAGGAAGAACTGTTTCAGATCTGATAGTGGTGATCTTAGTGATAAAGTAATTACCAAAGTCAGAAGGGGAAAATAATGAAGAAACGGGGGGGGGGGGGGGGGGGGGAGGAAGGTTTTAGCAAGGTGTTGAAACAGGAAAACAAATGCTGCGGGCGCCTCTAATTGGCGCAGATCAATGATTTAAAGTAGATCTGTTTTGCCACTGACAAGGCACATGTGAAGGATAGAAGAACGAACTTATAATGAATAAAGTCGGCCTACTCCCTGGACTTTTTCCGAAGACGTTCAGCTGCTTGAGAGCACGACCGGAGGAACCTAACATGGGAGTAAGCCAGGGCTGAGGCCTGTTCATAGAGGAGGACATGCGAACAGATACAGGGGCAAAGCTGTCAAGAGTTGAAGAAAGAGTGGAGTTAAATAAAGACATTGCTGAGTCAGCGGAGTCCCCAAAAGATAAAGAAGAGAGGGAAGAATCCAAAGACTGACTAAGAAGGTCACAGTTAAGAGACTGAAGATCGCGAAAATAGCGTTGAGCAGTATGACGAGGAGGTGGGATATAGGTAAGAATAAACGAAATTAAATGATGATCAGATAATGGAAAATCAGATGCCAGGTAGTCAGAAATGACACACTTGGCAGCAAGAACTAAATCAAGGCAGTGACTGAGAGAATGGGTTGAAGAAGCATAATGAAGTTGAAGGCCAAAAGAAGCTAGAAGAGAACTAAAGCGAGACGTTGGAGGATTATTGGGGTCATCCAGGTGAAGTTTAAAGTCACCTGAAATCAATGTAGGTACTGCGTCTGATAGAAAAACTGTCAGCCAAGACTCAAAGTCTGACAGGAATTGGGTAGCAGAACCAGGAGGATGATAGATGACTGCAACCCGAAGTTGTAAAGGAAAAAAGAGTCTGATGGAATGAGATTCAAATGAGGAGAAGCAATAGCTGGGAGGGAAGGGAAGAACTTGAAACTAACAAGAGTTGGACAGTAAGATACTGACCCCACCTCCTCGACCCTCAGGGCTGCTAGTATGGGTAAAAGAGAGACTGCCAAAAGAAAGGGCAGCAGGAGTAGCAGTGTCGTGGGCCGGGAGCCAGGTTTCAGTAAGAGCGAAAAGGTGAAATGAACTGGAAAGAAAAAGATCATGAATTGCAGTTGCTTTTGAGACTGCAGAGCGACAGTTCCAAAGTGAACAGAAAAATGGGAGCTAAGAGATGGGAAGGGGTGGAATAGGAATTAGATTAGGAGAAATACGTGGAGCCATGGAAAAATAAGGGTTCAGTGCCCAATAATCAATGGATAAAAAAGTGACAATAATAAAAACAAAAAGATGACAACAGAGAGTACTCGATGACATTGCCTAAACATCACTGCTGCTGGATCCGCAAGTCCCCCAGCTGGCTAGCCCTCAGCTAGCTAGCTCGCCTCCTGTTCTTCCAAGGGAGAGGGAGGGGTGAGGAAGAGCCCTTTTGAAGCCAAAGGCTCCAGCCACGCCCCTCTGGCTGCCGGTCAGCTGCTAGTCTATCAGCTCCAAATGTTAAAGAAGAGAGAGTGCAGCACAGCGTCCAAGCAGGATGACACAGAGTTAGCTCGCCTCCTGTTCTTCCAAGCACACTCTCTCAGCCCAAACCCCCTGTGGAGATTTTGTCAAGAAAACCCCAAGAACAAGTAATAACAACAATAATCAATATCATCATGGTGGGCGGCGGCGTGGGATGGCGGGGGACGGCGGCGGCAGTGGCAGGACCAGCCTGGGGCTGGTCCAAAGGCCTCGGGGGGCTGCATCCGGCCCCCGGGGCCTTAGGTTGCCTACCCTTGCTCAAGACTGATGGTACAGTGGTGGGGCTTGAATACAGCTTCAGAAAAACTGCATTCACTCCCGCTCCAGTGTGGTTGCTCTGTCCTCCTTCACTACGCCCTCAGGGCAGGCAGTGTGGTTGCTGTGGCTTTTGGGAAAGACAGCTTAATGCTGCCTTTTCCTGCCCATCTGTTTAGCCCCTATATTCTATTTATTATATTTATTTTTATTTTTATTTTATTTCCTTTTTCCAAGCATTGAGAAATCCAGTACTACAAGTATAGTGCCACTCAATGAGCTGGTCCATGGAGCAGTGTTGGTTCATGGTGTGCATCCAAGATAGAAACAAACAACTGTAGTCAAACGGCACAAATATCCCATCCTTGGAGAAAAACAGGGTATAAATTCAATTAAAAAAAATGGTCCTAGCCCCTGGCAAATGGGGAAAAAGCCTGCTTTCCCCACCACATCAGAAAGCTTAAGAGGTACTGGTTTCAGGCAGCACTTCTCATGTTAACTGATGTACCAGATCATCAATTATTCTTTTCTAATTCACCAGGGAACAACATCATATTACAGGGTCTAGTGCAGTCAATGGCTAAAGTAGAGCTCAGAAAAGTGATTTTTCTATGACCTCGATCATGCTGACTATGGGATTCTGGGAGCTGTACTCCAAACAGTAACTCTTCCAAGCTTTGGGCTAGAGCAGGTAGAAGTATGAGAAAATTAAAATCTTTCATCTCTCACACAGGGGTGGGTGGGAATTTCCATTTGAAATTCAATGTCCTGGATGACTTTATTGCTCCAGTATTAAGCTGAGCAATTGTACGGTGGGTGGGTGGGTTCCAACTTTCTTGCATGCCTTCAAGTCATTTCTTACTTTTGATGACCCTAATGCAGACCTATTACAGGGCAGGATTTGTTCAGAGGGGCTTTGCCATTGTCTTCATCTGAGGCTGAGAGAGTGTGACTTGGGGCCATTTTCAATCAAAATAAATAAAGACAGAAATTCTGTGTTGTTGTTTTTGCAAATGACTGGATTCAAATTTGTCAGCCCTAAAACAGAAAATGTTACACAAAGGAAGAACATATATTAAGAATATAGTAAAGACAAGCTGGGATCTTGAAATTTTTCATTTTGGCATCTTGTGTGTTGCTTTCCAAACAAAATGATCTGTTGAAGAAGCACTCTGTGTAGCTCAGGAAACACACGTACTGTGGTCCTTGGAGGCACTTCCCTGAAGAAACTACAAACATTCATTCAGTTGCATTGTTTCTTATCTGTCAGAGCTTTGTTTCTTATCTGTCAGAGCATTGTCTTTTTTGCATTGCAGATCCCATAACTGGGAGGGAGATTATAGGATTATAGGAGATATTGCCAAAAATTTTCCAAGTTCTAATTCTCACTTTCCACTCCCTTCTCTCCAGTGCATACTATAATGCTCAGCTTATTTGGATCAGCTAACACACATAGAAAATACAGCCCAGTGTTTAGCATGTTGGACTTAGGCGAAAACATTTGGGTCCCCATCCTTGATACAACTTAAATTTACATTGTGCCTTTATGGCAGTCAGTGTCAAAGTTTAAGGCCTACCTTACAAGATTATTGGATTTTATCCAAACCCATGTATTCCTTTTTGAGCTCAACAGAGAATAAAGATGTCCCATTCAATTATGCAGCTATTCCTTTTTTTTTAAAGCTACTTTTGGGCCACTGTGTTATTTTATCATAACATATGGCCCTACAGCTACTGTTGGACATCCCCTAGCTAGTGTAGCCAATGCTGAGAAATCCTAGGAGCTGCAGACAGCAACATCTGCATCATGGAAACTGTGCTATTTGAAGGCACAGACAAACAAACTTTGGGTCAAAGCAAACTGGGGAAAAACACCGGCTTCGGGGGTGGCATGGGGGCATGGTGTACACATGCTGCATGCCCAAATACCGCCCCTCAAGCCAATGTCACACTACTCCCAAGCTGGCGTCACGCCACCCCGCTGACCATTTCTGCAGTGTGGCATTTCTGCAGTGTGGCATTTACACACGCTGCACTGCAGAAACATGGAAACAGCTTCAGTGGCAGAAAAGCCAGCTTTTTGCCAGCTTAAAAAGGAGCAGTTTTCTGCCACTTCTTTTTGAGCTGGCAAACAGACTGCCCCGATCCGGCGCTCAAAGGGGCAGTGACAAGCCACTCCTTCGGGGCAGTCTGTTTCATCTCTTTGTAATCTCTGCAGCACCTGGAACTTATGACCTGTCCTAAGGTAAAGGTAAAAGTATTCCATATTGACAAGGTTGTCAAGTTGTTTCTGACCATAGGTGGTGGTGCTCAAGTCTATTACTAAACCGAAGAGTCAGCATTGTCAAAGCCTATTCTATGATCATGGGGACAGCATAATTGCACAGAACGCTGTTTACCTTCGCACCAAAGTGGTACCTATTTATCTACTTGCATTTTCATGCTTTTGACCTGCTAGATTGGCAGAAGCTGGAACTAGTGATGGGAGCTCACTCCATCATGTGGCACCTGGACCTTGAACTGCCAGCCTGTTGATATTGATTCTATGACCCTTAAAAAATTAGAGCACTGGGACAGAAACCTACTGGTAACCTTGGCCAAGTCACACTCTCTCAGCCTTAGTGCAAAGGCAATCCCTGCCCCCCCCCCCCCCGAACAAATCTTGCCAAGAAAACTCTGCAATAGATTTGCTTTAGGGTTTCCATGAGTCAGAAATGACTTGGAAGCACACAACAACAACAAAGGAGAGAGAGTGAATTGTACTCCTGCTGTTTAAGTGCTTAACTTAGTACTGAGGCCATAAAACTGTTGAGAATGAATTTCAAATGGACATTTATAAATGACATTTGTAAATGAACCATCTGATGATTCTCATGCCTAGCTCAAGGAAGTGGCAAATTTCTTGACTTGTTCATTAAAATGTAAAGGGGGTGAGAAAACACATGGGGAATGTAAAGGGGGTGAGAAAACACATGTACTCTACATGGGGCTACCCTTATACCTAACTGGGAAACTGCAACTAATACAAAATATGGCAGCCAGGTTGATCACTGGAACACCAAGAAGTGATCACATTTCTCCGGTTCTAAAATCTCTACACTGGCTGCCAGTTAGTTTCCGGGCACAGTATAAGGTGTTGGTATTAACCTTTAAAGCCCTACATGGCCTGGGCCCATCTTACCTAAGGAATCGACTGTCTCCATATAATCCGCCCCGTGCCCTCAGGTCCTCTGGGAGGAAGCTGCTCCAACCAATGAGAACTAGGTTGGCAGCAACCTCCCAAAAGACTTTTTCCGCCACCGCCCCTAGATTGTGGAATGCTCTGCCGGAGGAGATCCATCAGATAAAGATGGCTTTAAAAAAAGCCATCAAGATGGATCTCTTCCAGCAGGCATTCCCAGAATGACATTCTTATAATCTCCCCCCACCATCAGATATACCATTAGATATATCATTAGATATCTTATCAGACACTCCATCAGATCATTCCATCAGATCGTTTTTTTTATACTCAAAGTGCCTATGTTTTACTGCATTAATTTGTTCGGTGTTTTTAAGTCAAATTTTAATGTGTTATTGATTTAATATATTTTTAAGGGGAGGGGGTGATATGTTTGTTATATTTTTATTTGGATAGGATTATATTTTAAATTGTAAGCTGCCTGGATAGCCTTGGCTAAGGGCGGGATATACATAAAAAATTATTATTATTATTATTATTATTATTATTATTACTATGCGGGTTCTCTGCGTTTAAACCTCCTGTCATTCTGAGGGATCCAGACTTTAATTAATTGGTTCAGGTTGGAGCTTAGGGCTAAATAATACAGAAAGTTAAATTCACACCTTTCCACTCATCCCTTTGTTTACCTTTAAAAAAAAATCTACCAGGTAGGTCTCTTTGAGTTAAATGGACAAAATATGAGATGTACCACTAATTTTTGTTGATCCTTGATAAGGATGCAGAACCACAGAGCATGCAGTTATTCTGTTCTGTAGAAAAATGTTATTCCTCAGAGGCACTCCAAACATTAATAATTTTCAAGCCTTAATTCACTGATTGATCTTTGTAGCATGCACTTCCAGTAAGTGACTACAACCCACCTGTAGCTGAAATTAACACATCACCCCTTACTAACTTTTAATTTCACTTATTATTGTTGCTGTTGTGTGCTTTCATGTCATTTCCGACTTATGGGGATCCTAAGGCAACCCTATAATGGGGTTTCCTTGGAAAGATTTGTCTTCCTCTGAGGCTGAGACAGTATGACTTAAGGTCACTCAGTGGGTTTCCATGCCTGAACAGGGATTCAAAGCCTGGTCTCCCAGTGTCCTAATTCAGCTCTCAAACCACTACACCATGCTGGCTCTCCAAGTTTTAGTAAACAAGGACATTGAAAGGTAAGTGAACAGTGTACATGTCAATGAGGGTGGGGGAGCATAGCAAAAAGGGAAGAGAGAAAGATCAGTGAGAAAACTGAAATGAACAGGATGTGGGCAGCCCTTTCCAACTGGAGAGCTGGCAGACATGTTACTTTCCCTCCACCAGCAGGCAACAATTGAATTGTAGGTTTTGTAGTCCATTTGTGTGTGTGAGAGAGAGAATCCACCACTTCTGAAAGTGCCAATAACAAAATGTGCCCCTACAGTGATCATAATCTCCATAATTTCTGTAAATCCCTTGGACTGCCCTGGAAACTAATGCTCAAAACCTTCAAATTTGCAGCTTTGACTTTTGCAGATCTGATTATTCATTGATTGAATATGTTCTCTCTAGGAATCCCTAGGTCCTCTATGGTGAACTTCTGCCAAAAGCCAGGCTGAAGGACCTCAAGATTCTTAGACAGAACACTTGCCTAGGCATTTGTAGATCTTCCAGTGCAATTCTATGGTCAACATCTGCCAGATGTTGACCATATTGTTACCCTGGAGGACCTAGAAAGTCCTAGTGAGATGTTCTCTCAAGTTAAAGAAAATTGTTTGTTTGTTTGTTTTGTTTACAGTTTTTCTACTTTCACAGGGGTTCTGTGCCTCAACCTCAATGAATTTGGAGGGTTCACTGTAGTAAGTTAATGGCAACTAAGCTAATTAAATGATCTGGATTATAGTTAGTAATGATAATAAATTAATTTCCCATTTATTGATATTTAACATTACAGTGGACCCTTGTTCTATGTTGGGGATCTGTTCCAGAAACCCCTCCCCCCCCATGTAAGGGAAATACCGTGTGACCTCAAGTCCTGTTGATTTTAATGGCAGCATGCTCCTGCATGCCACTCTGCGCATGCGCTGCACTATCAAGAGAGCTGGGGCTCTCCATCCGCATGGTCTTAAATCTACAAATGGTGAGCCCACGTATGCTGCAGGCACACTGTATCACATTACTTTTCAATCTAATTTCCCAAGCTCTGGTTTTAAAGAGCTGTTGGTTGAAGTTGCTTCTGCTGCCCATCAAACTGGTGAAATGGAAGTTAGAAACAGCGAACAGGAGCTATTTCCCCATGCTATAGCAATTGTGGAAGAGACTTGTCCACAAAATCTGGGAACTCAAAGGGATGTTCAAACCAAGGGCTGGAATGTTCTATGACACAAGAAGAAAAACACACTACAAGATCAAGAAGAGTTAAAAAGATGTTGGAGGCAATACACAGAAGAGTTATATAAAAGATGAAAAAATGAATGACATGTGGAATGAGGAACCATACTAAGATGAACCCCAAATCCTAAAAATCAAGGTGGAAGCTTGCATAAGAGAAATTCGGAAAAATAAATAATAATAATAAAATAATAAATTTTATTTATAGCCCATCCCTCTGCTCAGCAATTGGGGCAGGTTACAGCATTTTAAACATACAGAGTTAAAAACATCCCCTCATCCCAAATCTCCCATTAAAACAAGATTAAACTACAAGGAAATTAAAATGCTGTAAAAAACAAACCAACAAACAATACAATCACCAGAAACAGATGATATTCCAATTTAATTGCTACAATCCACACAGACATAATCAACCCTAGTATTAACTAAAATACACCAACAAATATGGAAAACAAAACAATGGCCAGCAGAATGGAAATGATCAATATACAACTTCACCCACAACAAAGGAGACAAAAATGACTGCAGCAACTAGAAGACCATAGCATTAATTTCCCACGCAAGCAAAATTATGCTCAAATTTCTGCAGCACAAACTCCAACCATACATAGAGAGAGAAATTCCAGAGGTCCAAGCAGGGGTCAGGAAAGGAAGACACACTAGAGATCACATTGCAAATATACAATGGCTAATGGAACACACAAAGAAAGTCCAGGAAAAAAACTCCTTGTGCTTTATAGACTACAGCAAAGTGTGTGATTGTATAGATCTTGCAAAGCTATGGATGGCTCTAAAGGTCGTGGGAGTGCCACTACATCTGATAGTCATGAGAAGAAATTGTATTTAGGACAAGAGCCTAGAAGGCAGAAGGCCCACTTCACAGCTGGCCTATTTTAGCATTGAATTAGACCCAGTGCAGGGCACCCCAGTGGGTTTTCTGGCTAAGCAAACATACAATGCAAACGTCCAATGGTTAATGGAGCATACCAAGAATTCCAGAAGAAATCTGCATGTGCATTATAGACTATAGCAAGGCCTTTGACTGCATAGACCATGAAAAGCTATGGAATGCTCTTAAAGACATGGGAATGCCACGACACTTGATATTTCTGATGAGAAAGCTGTACAGTCAACCTTCCGTTCTCGTGGGGGATCCGTTTGGGACCTTCCCCACGAGAATGGAAAATTGCATATATTCAAGCCCCATAGGCTTGAATGGAGGCGTGTGCCCATGGGGGCGCACACCCCATTTTGTGCCCCTACATTCACAGATAGGTGAGGGATATGGATCCCAAGTCCACAAGAACAGAGGGGCAAGAGGCAACTGTTAGAACAGAATTCGAAGAAACAATGGTTCCCAGTTGGCAAAGAGGTCGGGCAAGGCTGCATTCTATCACCCTATTTGTTCAATTTGTATGCAGAAAATCTCATAAGAATAGTAGGTTTAAACTCAGAAGAAGGATGAGTGAAGATAGAAGGGAGGGAGGAACATCAACAACCTTAGTTATGTGAATGACACCATATTACTAGTGGAAAACATCACAGAATTGGAACAGTTATTAAAGATGGTCAAAAATGAAAGTGCAAAGGCAGGCTTAATGCTGAAGATAAAGAAAACAAAAATAATGACCACAGAAGAAATAATAAATTTAATCTAGACAACTAAGAAATCAAAATAGTTAAAGATTTACCATACTTAGGATAAGCCATTGATCAGAATGGTGACTGCAATCTAGAAATAAAAAGACTAGGAATGGAAAGGGCAGCTAAGAAAGAACTAGATAAGATCCCAAAGACTAAAGACATACAACTGAACACTAAAGTAAGAATAGTCCAAACCATTGCATTCTCTCTCCATCACTATGCACAGATGTGAGAAATAGACAGTGAAAAAAGTGTATAGGAAGAAAATCAATTAATTTGAGATGTGTTGGAAAAGAGTGCTGAGGATATCACAGACAGCCAAAAAGACAAAGAAATGGATCCTAGAACAGATTAAGCCAGAACTCTCCCTGGAAACCAAGATGAGGAAACTGAAGCTGGTACTCTGGCCACATCACATGAAAGCATTACTCATTTGAAAAGACAGTAACACTATGAAAGGTTGAGGGTAGTAGAATGAGAGGAAGACCACATACCAGATGGCTAGACTCAATTTGGGAGGTCATGGGCATGAGCAGTGGAGGATAGGGGGGCTTGGAGATGTCTCATCCATAGGGCTGCCACGAGTCAGGGTTGACTCGAGGGTAATTAACAACAACATAGTAATTAATCCATTTTTACAAATTGAAATAAATCAAAGGCTCGAGATAAAAGTCAACTTGAAAACAGAAAAGTCATTCTGTAGAAATCATGGTAGCAACACATAAGAATGTTTGCATTCAATCCCAAAACTTCACTCAGCTATTCCTTTCCAATCACATTTGTCACATATGTTAATAACTTCTCATCCTACAGAAAATGGAAATATGTTTTTACATTCATCTTGTGCCATGCCTCCTGCCACTTCCGTCATCCAAAAGATTAGAATATGACTTTTCTTTGATATTCCCCTGTCTCTATTACTACATTAGGAAGACTGGGTGTGAATGCTGCTCCACCTCCCAGTGTGTAGGTGTGTGGAGTATTGTCTTTTTACAGACAGGCTACTCACAGGTTCTGTTGCTGCTGCTGGGGGTTTCCTCCTTTCCCTCTCTCCCACAGTGAGTGTGTGGATAGCCATGAGCAGTTATGAGGTGAGTTGATGGTGGAGGGCAAAGGACAGAAGCTTGAGAGGGCTGCTTTTGCATGGCGTTTTAATGAGTCTGTCTGAGCTGTTTAGACATGTTGTTAGGGCGAGGCATGTGAAAGAGCAGCAAGTATATTGAACAGGTACCTAAGGTGATAGCACTTGTGTCCTAGTGAGGTAAACAAGATCTGTAATATCCTTGAGAAGCTATATGTCCTCTGCATGGAGAGCTATGACTGAAAAGAAGCAAAGGAAAGGAATAAAGGTGAGTGTCAGCTGGCAGTGGTGAGAGCCATGAAGATGGTGGAGCTATGTGGGAAATATCTGAAGTACTGAGTTATGAAGCAAGATTCACATGAGCTTGTTCAGTGTTTTTGTTATCTTTCATCTGCCTGGGAATGATAATGCTGACCCCCGTAACAGGAATGATGCAAGGATTACAATACATGTTCTCGCTACTCTAAAGTACTAAACAAAAGCCAAAGGTTATACAGAAGTCTCATTGTTGGAGTATGAAAAAGGACCCCAATTTTGAATGGGTGTGAATGTTTAGTGGTCAGACGTATTTTGAAAGAAGGTGTTTTTAAAAAATAAAATAAAATACTTTTTGCTCCACTCGTAGGTAGGATAAAATGGAATGCTTCTGTGGTTAATATATTTTGTGGGGCAAAGAAGATGTAAAAGCGTACCACAAAAGTTGTCAATAGGAAAGCATGTTTGCCATTAGAGTAATTCTTGCCCATAAGGAAAGTGAGGGCCTTTGCAGATTGCCAGAAATAGTGCAATTTGAGTCCACTTTAAGGGTTAGGGTTAGTGCTAGGGAAGCATGGGAATTTTTTTTTCTGAGACATTGAGCCTTCTCTGTCAGAGAACTCTGGTGCCACTATAAAATACAGTTCCCATGATTTCCTAACCCTAACCCTTAAAGTGGACTCAATTTGCACTATTTCTGGCAGTCTGCAAAGGCCCTGAGTCATCAGAGAAAACACTGGCTGCATTAGGTTAATATTAAACATAATGGCTAATAATAATAATAATAATAATAATAATAATAATAATAATAATAATAATAATAATAATCAACTAGAATGATCCTAACATCTACCCTCTGGGCTCATGCCATCTCCCTTGGCTCTTTTCCCAATTATCTGGTAGGACGAATTCAAAAGAGTTTATTTCTGTTTTGGAGAGGGAATGGGTTAGTAAACTCCAATTCTCTATGTTGTCCAAACTACGCTGGTTACTCTTAAATACACTGCTTCACCTTTATAAATAGCTTCTTTCTTTCCAGAGACTATTGAACTTCCTGTTACCATATCCCCAGGGTTCTTTAACTGGTGTGTTTCTTAATCTGCCAATAATTCATTTTAAAGCTTCCTGGCAGCTTGGTACTCTAGGCTTCATGTGTTAGATAGAACCTAATGGCCTGAGATGGTCAAAACTATTAATCACAAGTATTTACTATAGAGATTTACAGAAGGGAATATTGTTTGGTAATTTGGGATTTTTCAAATTTAGGAGATTATCGCACCTCCTCCCAGACCCGGCTTACCTCTTGCAAATTAGAGCCCAATTTGGACTGGAGTTGGGTCTTATCACATGGCTTGCACCCATAAAAGAGCTGTCCGGGTGCATCTCCTCTCCCATGCAAATTGGTTCACCTTAGGGTCCCCATATTGACAGTTTCTAATGACTTAAGGAGAAACTGTTGCTAACACAACACAAGTCTTTTTGTGACTTTTTTTGACCACAGCCAAATGTGCTAAATTCAGCCTAGTTAGCTTCCCATTTATTCACAACCAGCACTAAATGATATTGATTATATTTATCTAATTTCCTGTATTTTCTCTGTCTTTGGCTGCATTTGCACTGTAGCAATAATCCAGTTTGACACCATTTTAACTGTCATGGCTCAATGCTATGGAACTTTGGGAATTGTAGTTTATTGTAGAAACAGAGCTCTCTGACAGAGAAACTCAAATGCCTCCCAAAGTCATGGTGGTTAAAGTGTGGTGTCAAACTGGATTATTTCTGCAGTGCAGAGAGCCCCCTAGTCTCTCACATCTGTAATCTGCCCATCACCATTCTGACTCCTCAGAAATTCTAAGAAGTTTAGAAACATTAAGCTTTTGCTGAAGAACTGAAATACCTGTGCATTGCCAAAACAGAAAGATTATTTTTAAAATGGCTAGTAATTCCAGCAAATCAAGCATAAACTTGCTCAGTATGAACAGAATGAATCCACCTGGTCTGGCCCCCTATCTAGGAACAATTAAGTGATCATCTCTTTTTAGCATATATCCTCAAGCAGTCAACATCACCACAAAGATCTATGACATAATAACATCACTCTGATAAAACAGTTGCACACACAGCATTTCTCCACAAGTGGTTAGTCTAAACAAGCCAGTTTAATAAACTAAGGTTTGAGGAACAGTTACCACAGCTTGCCCAAGAGTGCATCTACACTGTAGAAGTAATGCAGTTTTGACACCACTTTAAGTTCTGCAGCTCCATCCTATGGAATTCTGGATTTTGTAGTTTTACAAGGTCTATAGCCTTCTCTGCCAAAGTGTGTTGGTGAGTACAAATCCTAGGATTCTCTAGGATAGAGCCATGGCATTTAAAAGTGGTGTCAAAGTGCATTATTTCTACTTTGTAGATGCACCCCATGTTTGGACAACACAGCAAACTGCAGCTCATCAAAGGCAAGTGCATTAGGATCAGGTGAACAGGATGAGGGAGAAAATATCAGCTGATGAGAATTATTTGCATTTTTCCACTGCTAAACTATGATTCACATTTTTGTCTGAACAATCCTACTGTATGCTATGTCTATTTTTCAATACTGACAATTGTGGGTTTCTGGGTGGCAAATATGATTCTTTAATAGCAAATAATAGCACATGACTTCAGTTTTTGGCAGAAAGTGTCCCTTGGCAAATGTGGCTCCATTATCAGCAAGTTGCTGTTGTTGAATGCCTTCAAGTCATTTCTGACTAAAATGAACCTATCATGGGTTTTCTTGGCGTAATATGTTCAGAAAGTGTCTGTCCTTGCCTTCCTCTGATGCTGAGGTGTGACTGTCAAAGATCCCCCAGTGGGTTTTCATGGCCAAGTGGGAATTTGAATTCTGGTCTCCCAGTGTCCTAGTCTAACACCCAAACCACTACACCACTTTGGCTCTCTGTTGGCAAGTACTATCCCACTAATATCTACTTCTTCTTGAGCTATTCTGCTAGAGCATAAAATTAACAGCCTAAGATATGAATTGATAAATTCCCAAGGCAAGTCTTAGATGAACTATGAATTCTGATGGCCTTAGCAAAGCCCACTCTCTAAGCCCTAATATTTGTACATGCATACATAGTATCTGTAATGTGGAGATAATAATGTTAACCTCTGCAGCTAGAAAATATTCACAGATATAGGGGCATCTCAAAGGCTCAAGCCCTGAAGAGGAACAGAACTGGTATGGGATAACTAGTGATCTGCATTTTTCCCTTGGGTTCTATCTGCTTTATACAGTTATATCAGTTTTATATCAATTTATCTGTCATGGTTATATTCCACAGAATCATGAGATTTGTAGTTTGGTGAGATACTAAGGCGTTTATCACATTTTTAAAAAACCCCAACTTACCCAGCCGTTTTGAAGTCTACTACGGGATGCAGTTGGGTATTATCACATGAAAAATGCTGCTGATGCTGCCACCCAACTGCATCCCACCTAAAACTGAACTACAAGCCACACTCAGATGGCCAATTTGCAAAGTCAGGAGTCGTAGAGATTTGCAAAGTCTCTAGAGTATAGCTATGTGAAGAAGCAAAATGAGAGTATTGCTCTCCCCAAAATAAGATTAATCCAGATGTTAAATGTCTAGCATTGTATAGAATGAGCCACTGAAAATTATTCAAAAATAGAACTCATCTGATTTCTGGGTTTAGTTATTTAGTTACTTTTGCTGTCTCTTTCTTTTCTTCTAAATGCTCAACTGAAGTTTTAAGTTATTGCAATGCTAGAAATTTGGGGAATGAAGGGGGAAATCATTTGGATGTGCAGAACTGTTATCTGGAAGACAATGTTCTCATTTTGCCCCTTCATGTAGCTACATTTGCCTGTCTTCCAGGATTCATTTGGATGCAGCCATGATAGTTAAAGTAGCATGGAACTGACATAACTGTGCAGTGCATATACCCCATTTGTAAATTCCTAATTTCATTAAATATAAAACACATTACTTAAATCAGCAATGGGGATTTTGTGGCTCTAGCTAACATAGGATGCTGGGAGTTAAACTTCAACACAGTGATGTTCCCACACCTGATGACACCTGGTGTGTGGGGGGGAGAGGCTTCCAACGGGGCTTCCAAGGAACCCCTGCGCGGCCCCCAGGAGGCCCCACTCCGGGCCCAGGAGGCCTCCATATCAGGCCTAGTGGGGCCAAAAAGCCCCCGCACCGGGCCCAGGAGGCCCTGTGCAGGCCAAGTACCCAGTACCCGGGGGGGAGCCAACCTGGCGTCACCCCCTTCTTTGGTATTGCCCCCCACTTCTGAGGTGTCCACCAGTGATGCTACTGCTTCAGCAACATTTGGAGGGCCATGCAGATCTTTTACCTTACCTAAATGCTATTGATTTGTTTGCTTTTACAAAGATCCCAGCCTTACTGTGAGGCTGTAATCCTATTCATGTTTATCTGGGAGATTTAAGAAACACTGTACTACTGATTTCTAAGTGAAAACACAGAATATTTGAACTGCTAATTTATTTGTAGGGTTGCTGCCCTATACACACTTCACCTAGAACAGACCCTATTAAATTCTGTGGGACACCAGGAACCCTGGTGATTCAGTGGTTAAATGGCAGTACTGCAGCCACAGCATTGTGAGTTCGATCCCAGGGCTCCAAGGTTGCCTTCTATCCTTTCGTAGGTCAGTAAAATGAGTACCCAGCTTGTTGGAGGCAATTGGATTACAAATTGTAAACCACTTAGAGAGTGCTGAGCTCACTGTTAAGCAGTATAGAAATGTAAATGCTATTGCTATTGCTAAGTTGAAGTGGGTTCTAGAGTCTCAGTGGAGGCTACTTCTCAGCATCTCCTAGAATAGAACCTTGGAGTACTGTATGTTCATTGTTTGTTCCCTTCTCATTTTACTCAGTTCATAACAAGCTGCACTCCCCATTAGGCACTGTAGTCTGCTGCAAAATAGGAAACTTTTACAGAGAATAATCATGCAGGAATCTTCAGTGATGGGAATGGATGGTGTAGATATGGATATGTTTCTGCAGATTTGGAAGGTGGCACTATTAGGCTCTCTCAGACTTTTCATTTGAGTGAAACCTTTGGAGGCAGCACCATGGTTTATTTCTTTATTTCTGAGATTAAGACAATATAAATTGCATGGAAAGAATTTCACTGCTTTTTTTCTTTTTAAACAGGAGGTGATACGTATGAATAAATGCTACATTAATGGACAGCCAACTATGACCGACTCTGCACACCTCACATACATACCAGAAGAACTGTTTGTTCTTAAACATCTTTTGGGAAAATGTTTAGACCTTCTGGGTGCTGTTGCTCTGGTTATATTTATAATCCCTCTAACCATAATCCTTCTTATCTACATTTCTGCTTTATTCCTCCTAATCTATCAGAAGACCCATAACCTGAAAGGAGATTATTGCAGTAATATATGGGATAATGTACGACTGATTTTAAGTATCATGTGGGATAAATTTGCAAGATTTTGGAATGGTAAGCCAAGTAGGAATTGTGTGAAGTTCTAAATCTATTATAGGGTGTTCTATATAAATATATATTTATTAGTGGGCTAGAGTTGTTTTAGCTTGCATTGTTTGATGTCAAATTGGGCTCCCATTCCACAACGTATATTTGTTTTAGAATATTATTACACAATGTGCTGGATATTGCTTATTGTATTGGTGGGTGGATGTATTTTAATTGTGTATATATGTTTTAACATGGTTTTAATTTTTCTGATGGTTTAATTGTGTTTTAACTGTTGTATTTTCTGGATTTTAAACAATTTTTAAAAATAATTGTAAGCCACTTTGAGTCTCAATCTGGGAAAAAGAAGGATAAAAATTGTCATCATCACCATCATCACCATCATCATCATCATCGTACACTTTTAATGAAAGATGCATTTCACAAAAGACAGAAATTGGTGTGTTGGCCACTAGATTCCTTGCTCTATGTGATGGTTTCTATGAATGTTAAAAGTATTCTATTCATGATTTGGGCAGGCAGGGCAGTAAATCAAACACATTGGGAAGTATTTGGAATTGTTTGCATGGTTCTTTGGATTATGCTTTTTGATGTAGAAGAAATAAAATTATTATAAGTTGAAGGTGGATATAGTTTTTTGTGGGTTTTTCGGGCTGTGTGGCCATGTTCTAGAAGAGTTTCTTTCTGATGTTTCGCCAGCATCTGTGGCTAGCATCTTCAGGAAAAAAATTTCTCTGAAGATGCTAGCCACAGATGCTGGCGAAACATCAGAAAGAAACTCTTCTAGAACATGGCCACGCAGCCCGAAAAATCCACAAAAAACTATGGATGCCGGCCATGAAAGCCTACGACTTCACATTGAAGGTGGATATGTTTAACTTTGAGAGGTGACATGATAGCTAACTTTTAATATTCAAATTAAAGATATGCATAAAATGGAATAAGTTTTTTTCTGCTGCTCTAGAGACAACAACATGGACCAATGGGTTTCAATAGCAAGAACAGAGATTTCATCTAACCTTAGAAATATTTTTAATGTAAGAGCTGTTTGACAGTGGAATAGATTGCTTCAGAGGGTAATGGACTTTCCATCTTTGGAAGTCTTTAGAAAGAGATTGGACATCTTTGAGGAGTGCTTTAATGGAGTATTCCTTCATGGCAGGTGGTTGGATGAGGTGTTCCTTGTGTTCCTTTCTGATTCTATGGCACTAGTAAATTTAAGAATACAAAAATGCATTATAAATTGAGCATTCTCCCCTTCTCACATTCCTTGACCTGAGCATCTGTGTTAAATGTTCAAAGTGAATTTCAATGAATAAATACATAGCAACTTTGTGATGCAGGTTGAGTATCCTTGCACACTGGAACTCTGCAATCTGCTGAATTGGACTTGTAGCATACAAATGGATCTCTTTTCTGGAGATATTAGTTAATTGTTTGCAGTTAAATGTGTGACAATTGTTTTGGTACCAAAAATTAAAAATATTTTCTCTCAAATGGTTCTGCTATAAAAATACTAATGCCACATCATTATGGCAAGCCCTCCAAATATTTTGTGATGGAATCTGTGGGGCCAAGTTGTGATGTATGGGGGGGGGGGGGGTGTCTCCTACCAGAAGGCCTTGGCCCCTGTAGGTTACAGGTTAAGTATTGGCTAATCTTCATACTACAAGCTATTTCATCAAATAACTTGCTGTCACCACATAGTGATAAACAAAAAGCAGTAGGCCTCTTTTCTTTATCTATTGGAGATATAATTCAAAGCCTGTGGGTGGGAGGACATATAATAAGAATCCACCCGACTTTTCAAACAGGCTTAATTGGAATGTGAAATTCCAAATAAATAGTTCTTTGATACAGAATATTAGATAAGGATATTATCTAATAACCTCACAGACTCCACTATCATCCAACTTTATTGTTGGAAATTTATTTATCCTTTCCCTCTCTTTTGACCTCCTTACTCTCTCTGTCTTCTCTCTCACTGATTTCTCAGCCACTCACTCACTTTTTTAATCCTCTTTGCCTTCTAATGCACATGCATCTGTTAATTCTCATTTCCTGACTGATTCTAACTCCACTGTAAAAGTTGAAAAAATTACTTTTTGCCATACAATGATGATGATGATGATGTGTGCCTTCAAGTTGTTTATGATTTATGGCAACTCTAAGGTAAACCTATCATGGGGTTTTCTTGGCAAGATTTGTCCAAAAGAAGTTTGCCATTGCCATCCTCTGAGGGTGAGAGACTATGATTTATACTATGACTTTTTTTAAAAAGGGAGGATATGTATGTTCTTTGTTGTTGTAGTTGTGTTTTCAACCCATTTCTGAGAGACTGTGACTTATACTGTGACATTTGAAAAGAAAAGGAGGATGTGTATGTATTTTGTTGTTGTAGTTTTACCTTCAAGTCAACTTACGGAGACTCTAGGTGAACCTATTACAAGGTCTTCTTGGCAAGTTTCTTCAGAGGAGAAGAGGAGGTTTGCCACTGCCATCCTCTGGGACTGAGAGAGTGAGACTTGCCCAAGGTCACCCAGTGGTTTCATGGCTCAGCCAGGAATCAAACCTTGGTCTCCAGAGTCGTAGTCCAACACTCAAACCACTATGGCCCTCTGGCCCTTCCCATAATATTTATTTATTTCCTGAAGAGATAGGATGAGGAGGCATCAAATAACATTGCCTCCTCCTCATTCCTTTTGTGAAAATAGTATGCTGGTTCAGAATCATTCTGTGGCTAGAAAGACCCCTTACATCCATCGGAAGCAGATCTAGTATCTAACCTATTATCATAGTACACATAAGTAGATTTCAAGTAGTGACTTGATTGTGGATGCTTTTGAAAATTAAAATATATGAAATTAAAATATACTGAAATAATATATGACAGCAGAAATGTTTATAGGAACCATGTGTGTGTACATACCTTCAAGTTGCCTTCTCAGACAAGGAATACTAAAAGGTGGTTTTGCTAGTTTGCATCTGAAATATAGACTACAATACCTGGTATTTGTTAGCAGTCTCCCATCGAAATACCAACCAGAGCTGATGCTGTTTAGCTTCCATGATCAGATGGGATCTGGTACCTTATCACACTACACTGTTATAGTGTTATTATTACACTTTAACAGCTATGGGTGCATACTGTGGAATCCTGGGATTTGTAGTTTAGGGAGGGGTATTTAGAATTTTCAGCCAGCAAGCTCTTAGGCCTCATTTAAACTGCAAACCCCAGAATTCCACAGGAGGCAGCCAGAGCAGTTGAAATGAAATAATAGCACTAGAACAATGTAGTGTGATATTGTCCTTAGGGTAGAGACCTGGTGGCGCAGTGGTCAAATGCCTATACTGCAGCCACTCACTCTCAAACCATAAGGTTGCGAGTTCAATTCCAGCCAAAGGGCTCAGGCTTGCCTCAGGCTTGCATTCTTCTGAGGTTGCTAAAATGAGTACCCAGCTTGCTGGGGGCAATTAGCTTACACATTGTAAACCGCTTAGGGAGTGCTTAAGTGCACTAATAAATGGTATAGAATTGTACTTGCTATTGCTATTGCTTAGGGTATTCAGGCTTTACATAGAGTCATTAATTGCTGCAAGTACTAGCATAAATTGGACCCAGTTCAGTGTTACTTAATTTGAAATAATCAATTTTATTATTATTATTTAAATCTAAACAGGTTATGAACTACATGGCACAGAAAACCTACCAGATGGACCAGCTCTACTTATTTATTATCATGGTGCAATACCTGTGGACTACATGTACTTTTTAGCCAGATATTTTATTTTGAAACGGCGGTGTTGTTACTCAATAGCTGATGACTATCTTTTCAGATTTCCAGGTGATGTACTTTGTTAACCTAAAAGGTCTATATATTTCTGATAACATAGGTGATATCTTAAATATCTTTTCATGCATTTTTTTCTAAGTGAACCTTCATGTACCTTTCATCAGCCAAAGGTTTTTTTCTCTCCTTTCCTTAGCATTGTTTTGGAATGTAAAGGGATGGAAGTTTCTTATTGAAAATGTCCTTTGCCAGTATCGCTCCTTTACCTATTATGGATTAGTAACCCCAGGGCCGCTGTCTCTCAGCTGGCACAATCCCCATGTATAACACTAGAGAGCCCACCCCTTGTCAGCTTGGCTTAATCCAATAGAGTTGGAGGATACCAAGTTTGAGAAGGCTACCTAACTCTATATAGTATAAGTCAGTGCTTCTCAGCTACCTGAGACTCCCTCTCAACATGGCAAATACCAGTGCCATATTTGTGTCTATTGGCTACATATGTTTATTTCTTTCCTAATATTTGCTACAGATTGGCAGCTGATGACTCAGACCACTCCTCTGGTATAGAACACCCTGCTTCAGATCTGGCCACATGTGTTTGACTTATTTTTTTTTAATGAAAATAAGGAACATTTTTGAGGAAAATTGTTAATATGACATTAAATGCAGAAATGGCATTATTATATATTATTGCATGACCTTATATAATACTTCTTACAGGTCTTAGATCCTTAACAAGTGTGATGTGCATTATGCCTCGTACAAAGGAGGAATGTTTAAACATTCTAAAAAATGGCCATCTACTGGGAATTTCCCCTGGGGGAGTTCGAGAAGCACTCTTTAGTGATGAATCATATAAACTTGTATGGCATAAACGTAAGGGTTTTGCTCATCTGGCCTTAGATGCTAAAGTGGTAAGTACTATGTCTACATTATTTTTCATTCAAATATCACTGAATGTTTGTGTTTTTTAAAAGTGCAGCTGTACAGCTAGAATACATGTTTTTACATATATTTTCTTCCTATCAGTCATTGATAATTAACTTTCATGTTCCCAGCCCTCACAATAAGTAACATGTCTGTCTCTACCCTGAGATTATATGTTACAGCAAGGAGAAGAAAAAGAGTGAGCTGATCACTATTTGTAGTGTATAGGCAAGATTATAAATAAAATGAAATTACTAAGTGGGAGTACAAGGGACTAGAAAGAAAATAATCTAATTTGGCAAGATGGTTATCAGGAATGGAAATGACATCCTTCCTTCATATGTTATTTATATTTTTATTATTTAACAATTTCTTCCACAATTTGTACTTTCTAAGTGAGCCACTTCCAAGAGTACAAGAGCATAAGACAATTGGTGTTAGTCTAGTCCTTTAATGGAACCAGGGAGCTAGTCTGGTCCCTGATTTATTGTGGATGGGTGAGCCTTTCAAGAGCCATGGAACAGAATGGAAGAAAAATTTAATTAAGAACTAGCTAATTAAGAACAGGTTGTTTGGTAAGCATATGGAAATTCTCTTGACCTGGATCTGGGTGTAAAATACTTGTCAATAAATACTTTAAAACAGCTTCCATGAATTCCAAGGGCTACATATACTCCTTTCTAACTTCCCTTGCATCCCAACACAACTTTTAACTTCAAAAGCTCCTTGTACCATCTAGGGGGAGCAGGGTAACAATTCAGCTACATTTTCACCCCCTGAACTATCATGGGCTTGAAGAAGGCCTTTTTAAAACCTGCTTCTCCAAGTGTCTAGAAGCTAATTCTGGTATTGAAAAAAAGATTTCCCTGGGGTTTAAACAAGTTGCGAGGGAGCTGGCAAAACTGCTTGTGCACCTCTTGTGAGAGGCCTGTTAAAGCTGAAAAGAGGAGTGTAAAGGCTATGGTGAGGTTTAGTGATGACATACTCCTGCACTTTGCCTGGCCCTGCTTTAAGCAGTGCTTCAGTTCATAGGAGACAATAACCAGAGAACCACATGCATCAGGAGTGGCCAGAGCCTGGAACATAAGGTTTGAAAATTAATTCAATAATGTTTACTGTGAATATCTGGAAAATTAATTTACTAGCATAAACACTGATAACTGAGATCATTTAATTAATTAACTTATTATTAAACAACTCATTATTAATTTACTGTTAATCAACTCATCAGTTTAATGTTAATGTGAGACTAGACCCTCAGATTTACAGAGAATGGCACAGAGGTTGTCATTGTTGAACTTATGTATCACTAACTCCCATAAAAGGTTTCATTTTTGTCAATTTGACTGCTGGAATTTCCCCCCAAATGTACTACAAACCTCATAACAGGACTGTAGCCTGAGAATGATGAGAGTCCAGCATGTCTGGGAACTGCCAGGTTGAGGAAGGCTGTTCCAAAGCATGAAACCTCATCTTGCAACCTCTTCAGTTCAGATCACTCATCTGCCTCTCTCTTTTTTTTTCACCACCACCAACATGTACAATTCACACACACTTCAAAAGCCTTATTTGTTAAGGGTTAATAGGAGTTGTTTATTTCTGTGAAAGGTCCCTGATCTCCACAAGTGCAACAATAAGTGGATGCTTATAAAAAAATGGTCAGTGAATTTTTTTGAGATTTCTTCATATGAAAAGTCTTTGAACATATTACTGTTATTATGTGCCTTCAGGTTGTCTCTGATTTATGGAGATCCTATCATTGGGTTCTCTAGGCAATATTTATTCAGAGGAAGTTTGCTATTGCTTTCTTCTAAGGCAGAGAGAATGTGACTTGCCTAAATGGGTTTCTATGCATGCGCTGGGGTACGAACCCTGCTCTCCCAGAGTCCTACCCGACACTCAAACCACTATACCACATTGGCTTATAGCTATGAGTATGTGCTGAACAAAGCAGAGTGGCTCTGGTTCACAAGAACAGCCTCACCTTCACCAGGATACCTGTCTGGAACACAGTCCACTTTGAGTGTATGTACCTAAGCCTGAGGACTAAGGATAGTTTGGGGATTCTGTTAGTATACCATCCACCCCGTTGTCTAGCAGACTCCCTAACCGAGCTGACACAGCTGGTCTCAGAGTTGCTGTTGGAGTTGCCTAGACTTTTAGTCTTGGGCGACTTCAACATTCCACTCGAGACCAGTTTGCCAAATCTAACAAGTTCGGCTTGGGAGTGCATGGAATCTATGACAAACATGGACCTATGCCAATTGGTCGTCGGGCCCACGCATTGTGTGGGTCATACTCTCGATGCGGTCTTCAGTACAGAACAGAAATATCCATGGGCGGAGGTAATTAAAACCTCAGCATTGTCATGGATGGGTCATTTCCTGATCAAGGCTGAACTAAGAACCATTGTCTACCCCACTGGGGATGGTGGACCCATTAAAATGGTCTGCCCTCAAAGGCTAATGGAACCAACTGGATTCCAGAAAGTCTTAGAGGGTTTAATGGTTGGTAACGCCAGTGATTCTGTTGAAGCTTTGGTTAATAACTGGAACACCAATCTCACCAAGGCTATCAACACAATGCTCCCAAGTGTCCTTTCCAACCCGCTTCAAATTGTAAACCATGGGGTACTGAAGAGCTTAGGAAGATGAAGTGGGTTGGACAATGACTAGAGTGCATTTGGCGAAAAACTCAACTCTTATCTGACAAGACTCGTCATAGGAAATTTCTTTGTTCTTATAGAAAGGCAATACATGCAGCATATTGCGTCTGCAGAGTCCCATCCAGCAGAGCTGTTTAGGGTGGTAAAGGAACTGACAAAGGTTCTACCTGTGCAGAACCCATTACTCAACCCTACAACAGCCTTCTGTGATTTGCTTAACAACCTCTTTGCAGATAAAATCTCTCAGATAAGGGCCAACTTAGATGCCAGTGTTGTAAAAGAATCAATTGACAAGTTTTCCAGCAACTCTGTTGATGAAATTACACTGTCTCAGTTTCAATCCGTGAGTACTGATGACATGGACAAGCTTCTTGGTAGAGTGAGGAAAGCAACCTGCCATCTTGATCCTTGCCCTTTGTGGTTGGCCATCCAGGGGGGAGATGCCTTGAGGATGTTTCTTAGAGACATCATCAATGCATCCCTTAGGGAAGGTCATGTTCCATCTTGTTTGAAGGAAGCAGTGGTCAGGCCACTTCTAAAAAGACCTTCCTTGGACCACCTGGACATGAACAGCTATAGGCCAGTCTCCTTGCTACCTTTTCTAAGCAAAGTGATCAAGAGGGCAGTTGCTCTTCAACTCCAAGCTGTCTTGGAGGAAACCGATTATAAAATCCATTTCAAACAGGCTTTAGGACAGGATATGGAATTGAGACTGCCATGGTCGCCTTAGCTGATGACCTTCATCTGGCCATTGACAGGGGTAGTGTGACCCTGTTGGTACTATTGGGCCTCTCAGCGGCTTTTGATACAATAGATCATGGCATCCTCTTGGATTGCCTGAGAAGGTTAGGAATTGGAGGCATTCCACTGCAATGGTTCTGTTCCTTCCTCAAGGGCAGATTCCAGAGGGTGATGCTCGGGGACAGTCACTCTTCAAGGAAAGAGCTTAATTGTGGTGTCCTCAAGGTGCCATCCTGTCCCCAATGCTATTCAATATATATATATATATATATATATATATATATATATGAAGCCTCTGGGAAAGATCATCTTGACACTTGGGGTGCGGTGTTATCAGTATACTGATGACACCCAGATATATTTCTCCATGTCTCGGTCTTCAGCTTTGACTTCAGATGGCGTCTCTCCCCTCAATGATTGTCTTAAAGTAGTAATGGATTGGATGAGGAAAAACATATTGAGACTGAACCCAGATAAAATGGAGGCACTTAATGTAGCGGCCCCGAAACCAGTTATTGGGATCAAACCTCCAGTCCTGGATGGGTCACACTCTCCTCTAAGGACTGTATTCACAGTCTAGGAGTGCTCCTGGATCCGTCGTTCCAGATGATAAATCAGGAAAACGCGACGGTCAGGAGTGCCTGTTATCAGCTTCGGCTGATACGCCAGCTGCGCCCTTTCTTGGAAGTTAGGGACCTTGAAACTGTGGTGCATGCATTGGTAACCTCTCGGCTTGATTTCTGTAATGCACTCTCCATGGGGCTACCTTTGTACTTGGTCTGGAAACTTCAACTAGTACAGAATATGGCAGCCAGACTGGTCTCAGGAACATCGAGAAGAAACCATATAACACCAATCTTAAAATCACTTCATTGGCTGTTGGTTATCACCTATAAAGCCCTAAATGGCTTGGGTCTAACCTATCTTCAGGACTGCCTCCTTCCGTATAATCCACCCATGCACTCAGGTCCTCTGGGAGGAATTTGCTGCAACCTATAAAAACTAGGATGTCTGCAACTGCCCAGAGGACCTTTTCGGCAACTGCTCCCAGATTATGGAATGGCCTGCCGGATGAGTCCGTCATATTACCATCTTAGACAGCTTTAAAAAGGCTGTTAAGACAGATTTCTTCCAGCAGGCCTTTCCATCAAAAGACAGCCCAATTTGCTCCCTGGATTCTGCTGCAGTTACTGTTTATTATGTCTATTTTGTTTATTTTGTTTATTTTTTATTTGTATTAGCATTTTAAGCGTGTTTTAAATTGTCATTGTTTAATAGAATTTTAAGGGAGGGTGGGATTGAGGGATACAAAATGTATATTTTAATCTTGTAAGCCACCCTGGTTGCATTATGCAGAAGGGTGGGATAAAAATATATTATTATTATTATTATTATTATTATTATTATTATTATTATTATTATTATTATTATCTGAATCACTACATCCTTTCTGCATCTCCATTCCCAATCAAGCTGTGTGGGCTGCCAAGATCAGGGTAGAGCACATGCTCTGCATGCAGGATCTAGCTATTCCAAACACAATTTATTGCATATGCAGTTTTAATGATCAGATATCTGACAAGCCCACTCTCTTCTGTACCCATTTTACCTTAACTATACAATCAAAAGGAGTGGGTAAGGAGATAGGTGAGTAAAAAGGGTAAGGAGAGACAGTGAACGGGGAAATGCAAAAGAGAAATAATTTTTCAGTACTATCTGTATCTTTTTATTCCCACTGGAGGATGGGACTTTTTTCTGTCCCAGAACTAAATGTCACAAGTCTATATTATTAGTTTGTCCCACTGTATTTTTCATTTACCCATTATTTATGGTTCCCAAAAGCCTGGTATATTGAGGGAATGAGTGGGCATGGGAGCAGGAACATCCATTACAAGGCATGAAATCATGAAAGAGAATGCCCTGACATTTTCTGGAACAGTTGGGCAGTTTGGAGGGGCCCTGCTAGGAATATTCCTAAAGAAGATTTCTGGGAGAAGAGTGTCAAAAGTGCCATGCCAGCACAGTAAACAATGAGGGCCAGAACAGAAAAAGAATGCAGAGGAAATAGTTATGTGACAACATGTCATTTTATTTTGCTCCAGGATACTTATGGAGAGGGTGTGTTAAAATCAAAACTACACCCAAAACAACACTATTTGAATTTTTACTGAAATAAGACCATGTAACTAAAAGCGAAATAAATAAAACAATAGGAATTAAATTAAAAGAATAGGAATAGTCATTAAAGCATAGTAGCTGAAGCATTGTGTTCAATAATAAAGGAAACGATGAAGTAATAAATGTAATATTGTAAGGCTTATAAAGCACTATTAATGAATGCAAAACAACTTAGTGGTCTTCAGGCATGTCCCAGCCATACTACATTAAGTGTAAATCCTTGGATATCTGTTATTAAAATATTAAAGACTAGACACTGTATGCTAAAGCTTAATGCTGAATATTTAATATGTGTATCTATTAATTGAAACCACAATCATATAACACCTTATAAAGATAAAAAACATTGACAAAAAAATCTTCTACAAATTGGCCTAGCCCAACCCAATTCTAATACCTAATTTATCTTTACAAAAATCCTACACAAGCCAATCTCCAGGCAGGAATGTTGATTGTTGATGGATCCAAAATCTTTACATATTTCTTTGTTTTCTTCTTTTAATGGGACCTGTCTTTCAAACTGGATTAATCAAAATTTAGAAGTCAGGTTTTTTGAGTTAATTACATACATTTTTATCAACTTTTGGTTTGTTCTGCACATAAAGAAGGTAACTTCTTAATATTAAAAATTGAACACCAGTATTTTACATGATCTATTTAATTAAGGCTATTTCACTAAGTAACCAGCATAACATAGTTATTTGAGCATTGGACTATGACTCAGAGACCAGACCCTGCTCGGCCATAGAAACCCACTGGGTGACCTTGGGCAATTCACATGCTCTCAGTCTCAGGAGAAGGCAATTGCAAACCTCCTCTGAACAAATCTTGCCAAGCAAATGATAGGCTTGCCTTAGGGTCACCATGAGTCAGAAATGACTTGAAGGCACACACCACTACCACCAACCTCTCCTAGTTCAACTGCTCTCAAACCTGATAGAAACATCATTCACCCCTGCTCTGATCACTAGCACAATGGACTCCCATTCTCCCCATGAAGCTTTTGCCCAGTAAAGTAGGTTGTGCCATAGGGGTGATTTATGATCAGAGGCGTCACTAGGAGTCTGCAGACCGCACTGGGTGATACCTCGGAAAGCAGCCACGCAGGACCCTGAATGGGCACTCAGGGCCAAGTGCCACCCTCCTCTTCAGTGGTCTGAGCAGGTGGCTGGCCCAGAGAGAGAGCAAGGCAGTTCCATCCCCTACACTGGGTAACGCCAAACTCAGCAATGCCACTGGTTATGATAATGGCAATAATGTCACAATTGTGACTAAAGAGTGATCGTGAATATGGAATCATTATGAATGAGTAAATCTAGGTAACTTTCATATTTACTATCACTACATAGTCACAACATACATACATAGTCATAGTAAGTGCTATGATTGTAACTCCCCTTCCCCCCAACCTACTTTACTGGGAAGCAGCTGCACAGGGAGAAGGTCCATTCTGTCAGTGATCAGTGCACAGATTAATGGTGTTTCCATCAGGTTTTTTTTGGGGGGGGGGAGAGGTCAGGCAAGGAGAGGTTACTTCTACTTTACTAAATAGCTGATGTAAAATACTGGCCCAAATTTTTAAGACTTTATTTCCCCCTCCCATATTTTCTTTCATTTTTTAATGTTGCTTTTGCTATTTTCCTTTTTTTTTTTCTTTTGAAAAAAAAAATCTCTCTTGATTTACTGATTTATTACCTTTTGGACATTATATTTAATTTTATAAGTTTTGTTGTTACTGTTTTAAGCACTTAAAATCTCTTTATTTTGACTAGATAGAAATACTTTTATTAATTTTTTCAACTATTTTTTACCTGGATTAATTTCTGCAGTTTCATCTGTCTTCTATATACTCAGCATTTATATCCTACCTTTATTCTCAAATCCAGAATTAAATGCAACTGGAATGAAAACAAACAGAGTAGAATTAAAGTCTACAAATGATTAACATGAACATGTAATTAAATTGTCTCTCACAAATGTAATTAAACTTCCAATAACAATTTAAAACATAAGTCTGAAATAATAAAAGCAATATAATTAAAACAGTATAATTAAAAATTGTTTTAAAAGAGTACAGTTACAAGCACTGCGTGCTTATTTTCTGTACTTCTGCTTTGGACCTGAAGCTATCACTTTCTCTTGATCTGAATGCTAAAGTATTATACAGTTAAAAGGGATATAATTTAATGTGCTTTTCACTAGGTGAGCTGGAGGGATTCTAGAAGGCAAGCAATTTTAGCAATATTTGAAATGCTGATTTCAACATTTATATCAACATATCATTGCATGTTAATTCTCTACTGCTGTTAGTATTATTATTATTATTTTTATTATTATTGTGCCTATAGTATCATTTACATGTTTTTATACTTTAATCATTGTGTGTATTAGTCATTTTCATCTTTTAGGTTAGTAACATCTCCATCTATATATTGTCTCCTTAGCATCTCCTTTATTTACATCTTTCTGGATTGATATAATGAGCTTAAACATATCTACTATTTGCATGGTGAAATTTTAAAGAACTCTTTCAAATTTGGTCCAAAATACACTGGAGAAATAATCCAGTTTTAGACTGCTTTAATTGCCCCACTCAATGCTAGAGAATTCTGGGAACTCTAGTTTTGTGAGACATTTGTCAGAGAGCTCTGGTGCCACAATAAACTACAGTTCCCAGGATTCCCTAGCACTAAGCCAGGGCAGTTGAACTAGATTATTTCTGCAGTGTATTTTGGACCTTTATGTCACTTTTAATCTGTTCCTGTTTCTTTTGGATTCCATATGTTTCTTTCCTGGAATTAAGAACAGGGAAAATGTTTCAATGGGCACAATCCATCCAGGCACAAGCAATGAATGAATCCCTGTGGGGAACTGGAGCATTTGTTTCTCCCTTCCATTGGAATGGCATTCCAAAGTAGGGCTCCACGTTTGCTCAGGACTCAGTGTGAATTGTGTTTCACAGTTAGTTTGTGAGTTCTGTGAGTTGCTGTTGTTTTTTAAAAGAGCTGAAGATGATATGTTGTTGTTCTTAACTGCCCTGAGTTGACTGACTCATGGCAATCCTGTTGATGAGACATCTCCAAAAAATCCTGTCCTCCACTGCTCTGCTCAGGTCCTACAAACTCAGACCCATAACATCCCTAACTCAGTCTATTTACCTAGCATGCAATGTTCCTCTTTTTTTACTGTCTTCTACCTTTCCTAGCATTAGTCTTTTCAATGAATATGACAGTCTCAGTTTTGTCATCTTGGCTTCCAAGGAGATTTCAGGTTTTATCTGTTCATTCCCATTCATTTGTCTTTTTTTTTTTTTTTTTTTTTTTTTTTGGCTGTCCATGGTATCCTCAGTGTTCTTCTCAAAATAATTGATTTTCTGTTTATTCACTTTCTTCATTATCCACCTTTCATATCTGTACATAGTGATGGGGAATACAATCCTGACTTTAGTACTCAGTATGATCCTGACTTTAGTGTTCAGTTGTATGTCTAAATATAATCAAGTCATTATGTCCTGTGGTCTGTAAATTGTTGTTTACAGTGTGAGGAGAGAAAAGAAACATATGTACTTTTTCATTGTAGAAAGTCTTGACCTAATTGCTCCTCCTCTAATGAAAACACACCCTGAGCTGTGTTCTCTTCACATCCAGAGCAGGGCTTTGATCTTAACTGATGCCCATAACATCATCACCCACACACACTATTCTGAAGGTTCCTCTAGTGATCCCAAGGAGGTTTTCAGAGGGCATATAGAACTGAACAGGAAGGAAGGAGTGGATAGAGATAATTTCTTCTCCCATCCAGACAATGGAGTTCATTGCATTGCTAAAAAAACCTGGCTTACCTTTCCTGGTTTGAATCCTGTTCTGGGATGAAGCCGAGTATTATCAGATGCACTTTGCTGCTGATGCCATCGGCCGAGTGTAGCACGGATAACTTCCGGCTAGAAACCATGCTCAGCTGGTGAAGTTGCAAAGCTAGGAACTTCCCAGTTTTGAAAAGAGGCTGGCAGAGCATGGCTTCTAGCCAGAAGTTACCCTGGCTGCACTCGGCCAATAGCATCAGTGGCAAAATTCGTCTGATAATTCCTGGCTTCATCCCGGAACAGGATTCAAATCGGGAAAGGTAAGCCAGTTTTTTTTAGCAATGTGATATACTCCTAATGAAAACACCATTCAGATTAACACCATCCCAAAGACAAAAAGACCTACATTTGCAAGAGAAAGACCCTGCATCCAAATAAATGTCTTATACTCTCTTAAAAAGGGATAGAGAGTAAGTTTAAAAATATTTTAAATGGTCAAAAAATTGTTTCTTGAGTGTCAACAAATGCTGAGGAGAATCTTTGCAAATTTGGTTTACTCTAAACAAAATTTGCACAAGGCTGTTTTGTAGAAACTGCTGTTTTCTGTACAAAATAACCATGTGTGAATTTTGTGCAGAAGTCACACATTGCAAATAGTTCTTGCAAACTGTACAGTTTTCAAATATTTCCTTGCACCAGGAAGAAAACTGATGAATTACTCATAGCTTCCTTCAGGAAGAAAATTAGTAAATTACATCCCTACTCTTAAATTAGACCTGTGCCAATCAAGTGTTTAAATTTACATATACAGAGCCTCTAATAACACTATATGTGACTTTGCTGCCATGTTTAATTAAACCAATGTATGTCTCAAATTTCTGTCAAATCTGGCATTCAAGGTGTAATTAAGATGAATGGCTATTTAATGCCTAAGTTGTTTCACCTTAAAAACAGTCTAGTAAAGCTATGTAGGTAATATGATATGATCACACTGTAAGTTTCTATGTCTGTTGTCTGCTTCATGGACTGCCAACTTGCAGGATGGGGAAATTGTCAACATGATGTCATATTATACACTTTGATTTACAAGGCATTGCACAAGGGAGAGAGATGCAGGGCAGAGAGAAACATCAGGCAATTACTATGTTGTGAGCAATTCATGCAAGTCTGATCTTGGTACCAGAGAAGGGAGGAACAAGGAGGAAGGGAAAAGAAAAGGGAAAATGCTTCATTTAGTGAGGAAGAATCAAAGGAGACACCAATATTTTAAAACAAATGGAAGAAAGCACAGTAACACTGAGATTAATATAAGTTCATTGTTCTATAATGCACAAGAATTAATGTTTTACATTTCTTTTGAGGAACTGTGAATGATATGCCACTGAACAGCTTAATCTGTCAGGAATATCTGAACTTCCCTAAGAGACCAAATATCTCAGACCAAGATCAAGGACAAGAAAAACAAGAACTAGCAAAACAGGCTTTGCATGCATGGTTGGGCATGAAATGTCAGCACTCATTTGGCAAGAAATCTCTACCCTTCTGGAAGCCTTCTGGGAACTCATTAGCATTTATACTAAATATCAAATAGTTATTTTAGAATCAGTTACTGTTATATGTCTTGGACTTGTGTGAAGGATAGCTGCTTGGAATTAGTATCAAAGATGATCTTAAATGAAAAGAAATAGTTTATTAAGGAAATTATATCTCTTTATATGACATGTGTTTATATGACATGTACCCTGAGCATATGGTCTAAAGAGGTGGGGCTTCTACTGAGTAACTGACTTGCTTAAGGGCAGAGCTACCAGCCACTAGCTATATATAACTGCTGTCTCAGACTTTGGAGCTCAGTCTCTAAGGAAAGAGTAGAAGGTGGGCTGTGGTTTTTTGAGGGGCTCATCCAGAGAAAAACTGCCAATGAAAATGAAGAAGGATGTAGCATCAAGGGAGCACCCTGGGGGACAGTCACCACCAGGAGCAGAGCATGCACAATCCACACTGTCCAGCTGTCAGACTCACCCACTTTTGACAGAAAGCTTCTGAAGACACACAGACTGAGTTGATAAGACTTATGATTCAAAGGGGCTAAAGATAGGAGGATGGCACACTTGACCTCTATCTGTCAAGGTTACATAGATGTGCTAGTACCTCCAAAGGCTGTGGGGAGAACTTCAGAGCCAGCTCATGGGAACTGTCAAACTGAAAATGGGAAGGGGAATCTGTCAAGGAAATCTAGATCCCAGGAACATGATGGGATTGGAATAGGATGTTGTTATTCAGATACTAGAAGACCAAGAATTTTGGGAATCAACTACCAGGACTACCAGAACCTGGATCACTGCAGCATTGTCACATTAAAACAGGTCCAACTTGATAGCAATGTTTCCCACATAGATATGAACAGCTTCATCAATGGGGAACAGTTCCAAGACTGTCAAATCCCTAGTCACTCTGTTACTTACCCAGCCCAGGGGCCAAGGTTCAGCACACCACTGCCCCTACCAGTAAAGTCCAAAGCTATGTGCACTTGATACATCAGAATGGACCTATAGACCAGCCTGCAAAATTTAGGTGCACCCCCAAAATGACACTCCATTGTAATTATGGAGATAATTGCACCAGATTCCCAAATCATCCCCAATTTTCTTATATGGTAGTGGGGAGCAAAAACTCCCTCCGTGGTATTGTACAAGCAAGCACTGAACACCCATCCAGCCACAACAACCCTGCTTGCAAAATTCAGAAGACCAGCAATGACCTGGAACTCATTCAAAGTCACCTTTTGTTTATTCATCATGAGAGCTACCTGCTGGAGAAGGAAATCCATCTTATCATAAGGGAGGTACAAAATACCCTGTGTGGTATGTAGCTCTATGCCCAGGAAAGGGAGTTTAGAGGATGGACCCTCTGTCTTCTCATGTGCGAGATGAACATTGAGTCTCACGATGAGTCTTGAAAGGCCCTGAGTGTATTCTCACACACCAAAGAAGAGGCCCCATTTGCAAACAAAAAATCATCAAGATAATGCATAATTACAGGATTATCTGACTTCTTGATTGTACACAACTTGAGGAAGGTGCTGAACTGCTCAAATGTATGGCCTGATATCAAACAACACATAGGCATGGCCGTAGCATAGTAGTATGCACCCTCAAAGTGGAAGTCCAAAAGGTCAAAATCATCCAGGTGAACCAGCAGAAATTGGAACATGGATTTTATGTCAGATTTGGCCAATAAGGCACCTGGGCCAAGAGACCAATCATCCTGACTGCTGCATCAAATCATATTTAACTGTGTAGAGGATGGGATCAATAGAATCATTAACTGAAGACCCGTTTAGAAAAGAAAGGTCATGAATCAAGCACAACTCATCATAGGACTTCTTTGGGACCACCCTTAAAGATAAAAGAAGAAGGTTTGGGTAATGAAAGCTCAGAGTGTGGACCAAATATCTCATCTGCTAGTTACTCCTTAGCAAGCTTCTCCCTCATGATATCATACAGGTAGGCAACTGACCAAAAATTGGGTGTGGAACTAAAAACTCATTCACCAGAGTAGAGTATGCAAAAGTCGTCCATAAAACCATGCCAAAATGTATTTGGCACTGGCCAACCTGGTATATATAGCTAACCAGGAGGTAAGCGCTGGTATATTAATTGAGGTTGGGACCTTTGCCTCTCCGGCAACTGTTTTGGGAGACCCCAGAGTTGGGACCATTGCTCCTCCTCCCCACTTCCTTCTAAAACACAAAGTGTTAGGATGCTGATTGCTGTAGGTACTGCATTGATGATCATACTTTTAGCCCTGCATTTTACATTTGCCTGCATTATAATCCCAGAACATGGGCAACCCCTTTTTGTTGGAAAAGGCAGACCTTGCATATGTCCCTTTTGACTGGTTGCCCACCAGCACAAGCTATTGTCACAAAAATTAGAAAGAGAGGCTCATACCCCTACTTTAATGTTGGACTACAACTCTGGTTGTTTGCAGTTCCATGGAATAAATGTGTTCTGAGCCACCCTCATATGAAAATGCCTGTCATATTGTAAACAGGTGGATCCCTTGGAAGCTGTGAACACCCTAAGTATAATCATGGCCATATCCTTGCATATCTATGCAACTGAGACTTGAATATCATGCCCATGTAAATGACCCACCCTGCCAGGCAGGTGATAAAGTTTCTCTCAACCTTAGGACCCTTAAACAGCTTCAATTCCCTTATAAGGATAAGTAGTCCCCTATCCTTTACCAATACCCTGTGCTCTACATCCCAGAAAAGAAGGGGGGAATCTATGTAATTCCATATGCACGCCTTAATGGTAGGCAGCAGGTGATCCCAGAAAGGCAAAGACACATTGCTACATGGATTGCATTCAGAAAAGTATTCTGCTCCTGATCTAGCTGATGGAGCAATATCGATTGTAGGAAGTGGGGGGCGGGGAGGAAGTAACACTTACACTAGATAACACAGGGGCATCTCTACCCACCTGTTGTGAAATCCCTTCTATCTGGGAACCAGACATCTGTACTACCACTTGGTGATTGACTGCCTATTGACCAAAGCAGCAGTTGGAGGCCTTTTGGGTTTACTCTGCAGGATAATGATGAATCTGCAGAAATGTTGGAGCACATAAAAAAACCAGCAAGGTTAGTGCCAAGCAAGTGCCTGCTTAACCAAGCAGCAGCATAGTACAAGACAACTGAAAAGAGCAGTGCATGAGCATCCATGAGCCATCCATGAGAAGAAAAGATCAGCTGGAAATGGGAGGAAAAAGACAGAGAGAGAGAGACAGGGAGAGAGAATGAGAGCAGGATGGGAAGTTGCGAGGGCTGTGAGGAATAGTGCATCTGCCAAGAGATGGTGAGGAGAGAGCAGAAAGATGGAATAAAAAAAAATCAAAATAAAAAAAGAAAGCATGATTAATGTCCCCAAGCTGGCAAACCCACCCTCCTGTGATATGCAGCCCCACCCACCCATCCACCCATGAGCCCAGATATCACTCAAAGTCTTGTGATGACAGCTGCTTGGAGAAGACTGAGGGGTGACATGATCATACTCTTTAAATATCTTAAGGACTGCCACAGAGAAGAGAGTGCTGGCTAGTTCTCTACTGTATCAGAGGGGAGAAATAGGTTAAATGTTTTAAATTACAGGATTGTAGATTTTGATTGAATAATTGAAGGAACTTCTTGATAGTAATAGCGGTTTGGCAACAGAATCAATTTTCTAGAGAGGTGGTGGGGTCTTCTTCTCTGGATGTCTTCAAAAAGAGACTACACAGCTATCTGCTGGGGATGCTCTAGATGGACATCCTACATTGAGCAGGAGTTGGACTTGATGGCCCATAGGGCCTCTTCCAGCTGTATGTTTCTGTAGCTCTATGTTCTTTTTGGAGAAGGTGGCTTTCTTCCTTACAGAAAGATTGATTATATCTATGGTGATTTGATTAGTGTAACTCTGTGGCGAAATCACTTCCTGTCACCCTTCCTCTCCGGGGGTTAAAAAAGTTTTATCATTCTTTGTTCAGAGTCTCTCTCTCCCTTTCTCTGCTTTTAGTTAGCATGAACTAATCACAAGTCTCTCTCTCTCTTCTAAAGATGTTTATTCTCTTACTTACACTCATAGGGTCATCTGTAGTGGTCACAATGAGGTTGTGAAAAGTGCAGATGGTTCCTTTTTGCAAGCTATTTCTGAAAGACATTGGTTTTTTAAAATGCAGTACAATGGCACAAATTTAATCACAGCAAGAAATGTTTTATATGTGCCAGGCTTAGCTGGAAGTGTTTTGAGCATTGCTGTAATAACAGACAACGGGTTTTATGTGCATTTCAGTGGCAATCTATGCACATTAAGTCTTGATGGAGAACTATGTGCCAGAGCATTTAAGGAGATTATCAGTCAAGGGGGAAAAGCTGGGAGTAAAAGGCATAATCCTGGCAAAGTTGCACAATGGTGCTGAAACTTTTCAGATGTATTGCACTTATCTAGGACTTAACCCATGAAGATCCAGGAATGCTCCAGCAACAAACCATTCACGGGGAAGTCCCTTGAATGGTTTGTTGCTGGAGCATTCCTGGATTTTCATGCGTTAAGTCCTGGATAAACACAACATCATCTGAAAATCTTCAGCATGATTGTGTGACTTTGCCAGGAGTATGCCTTTTTCTTCCCTGATTTCCCCCATCTCATAATCTCCTAAGAAAATTTGTGTTTATGAACTGGACTGTACCAAGGAGCAAGTAAATATGATGAGGTCCTGTGCAAATGCAGATTGTTTTCACTTAGGCACAGAAGATTAGGGCATTTTCACATGGATGGCATAATAAATTTGAAGAGAAATTATTTGACTAAAGGTCTGAAATGACAAGACTGTGGATTTGATACCTCAAGGTATGTGTGTTGCATAAAAGGAAAAGGGACTAGACCTTCCATCCCTAAGATCGACCAGAATAAATCAATGAGACCATGATCTTTGATTTATTAAGATTTATGTGGACCTTTTCAAATGATATCTAAATCTGGAAATCATTATTTTCTGACCTTTATAGATGATTATTCCAGATATTGTGTAACCTACTTATTAAAGGAAAAGAGTCAGGTCTGTGGGCTACTGAAGCAATATGTAGCCATGGTAAGCAACAAGTTTGGAAGAAGAACTGAGGCTATACTAACAAACAATCATGGGTAATATATTTCACAGGAAGTGCAGTCATACTTGAAAGAACAAGGAATCCAACATAGATGTGTGATTGTTTATATACATGAACAGAATGGGATTGCTGAGAGAAAGAACAGATCACTGATAAGAGATGGTCAGGCACATGTTGGTAGATGCTAAGCTACCCAACCAGTACAGGGGAGAAGCTGTGGTGACTGCAGCATATCTACAAAATAGACTGCCAATGAAAGCAACCAATAAAACCCCATTTGAACTATGGCACAACAGAAAACCAAATATGAATCATATCAGAGTTTTTGGCTCATAAGCCTATGCTCATGTTCCACAAGAGAGAAGATCCAAACTGAATGACAAAAGTTGAAGAAGCCATAATGATGGGGTATGAAGAGGGAAGGAAAGGCTATAGAATCCTGAACCCCAAAACAGGAAAAACCATTGTGAAAAGTGCTGTGTACTTTGATGAAAGTGAGAAATCAGGCATGATATGTGCAACTATGGACTGCACAGAAGCAAAGGCACTAGATGTATATCAACTACAGTTGCCCATCCCAATTCGCAGGGGGTCTGTTCTGGACCCCCTGCAAAAATGATGGCTTGTTAATATTCGAGCCCCATTGAAACTAATGGCACATGCGCTTGTGGTGCGCATGCGGGGGTGCACATAGGTGCGCACACAGGTGTGTGTGGTCATTTTAAGAATGTCAGTTGTCCCTCTCCACAAAGAGCAAGACCACAGGCCTCAAGTCTGTGAACAGGGAGGGACAACTATACTGGAATATTGGCCTAAATTCAGAGGAAGAAGTGAGTACACAAACAGAAGGGGGAAATGAGCAAGCAGAAGCAGGTTTGGAACTGGATGTCACCAAGGAACCTGACAAGGTCCCAAAATCTCAAATCAGATGCTCATCTCAAACACATAGAGGAGTGCCACCACTATATTTGTCCTACCTTGCAAGGACAGAAGTACCACCTGAATGTTCTACACAAGAAGAAATGGACAGCTTTTGCAAAGAACATGTTACAATAAGGACACTTTTAAGTGTGGGAACATCAAGAGAAATGGATGTTGAACACTTGCAAGCTACAAGAACTTTGAATGAGAAACTAAATAAAGTTTTGATAAAAGAAGGCTTTAAACAAAGCAAAGCCAATCGTAGTCTCTACACATGATATAGCTATAACAAATGGACTTACATTTTAACTTCTATTGATGATTTGATTTTAGCTTACCAAGACAAAGTTGATTGTGAAGAAATCATAACTCATTTGAATAAGGAGACTGATATCAAAAGACTTGGACAAATAAATCACTTGTTATCAAGGAATATAAATAGAAAAAGAAGATGGAAGTTATCTTCTAAGTCAAGAACAAAAGACTTGTAGAATTCTTAAGATTCAAAGAGGCCTACCCAATGGCCACACCTATGGAAACAAACTACAACAAGGTGGATGAACACAGTGAACTTTTACCAAACAATAACAAGTACAAAAGTGCTACAGGAAAACTATTGTATCTAGCAGCAACCACAAGACCGGGCATTGCATCAGCAGTTGGAATTCTTTATGAAGAGACTAGTTCACCTCGAAAGAGGGACTGGAATGCTATGAAAAGAGTGGTCAGCTATTTGAAAGGTACTCCACATTTAAAGTTAAAGTTACAAGCCACCCACAGTCCCAGACTAATACATGGATTGGGCTGGAGATTCTTCAGATAGAAAGCCTATTAGTGGAGTGGTGAACTGGACAAGCAAGAAGTAAGATGTTGTAGCACTCTCATCAGCTGAAGCTGAGTATATTTCGGCAGCTCGAGCAAGTCAATTACTGGAAGAATTTGAAATTGAACCATTGCCTATAGAACTTCATGAAGATAATCAAAGCTACATTAAATGTTCAAAGACTGAAAGGATCAGTTCATGTGCCAAGCATTTTGATGTGAAATATCGCTTGTTGAGAGATCTGCAAGAAGAAAAGTTTATTGAGATGAAATATTGTGCATCAAAGGAAATGATTGCAGATATTCTCACCAAGGCACTACCTAAAGATCAGTTTCAGTTCCTGAGAAAGAAGATGAATCTCATCTATAAAGTGAAGCATTGATGAGAAGGAGTGTTGGAGTAGCATTAATACTTGTAGCTCTATATGCTTTTTGGAGAAGGGGACTGTCTTCCATACAGAAGCATTGATTATATCTATGGTCATTTGGTCAGTGTGACTCTGTAAAGAAGTCACTTCCTGTCCCCCTCCTCTCTCTAGGGCAGGGGTAGGCAACCTTTCCCCTTTAAGGGCCGAGGGACTTCAGCTCCCAGAATCCCAGGAGCTATTGGCCAACATGGGACTATTGGCCAACATGGCTGAGGCTTCTAGGAGCTGAAGTCCCTCGGCCCTTAAAGGGGAAAGGTTGCCTACCCCTGCTCTACAGGTTAAGAAAATTTTATTTTCGTCCAGACTCTCTCTTCCTCTCTCTGCTTTGAACCACCATGGTCTAGCTGCAAGGCTTTCTCTTCTAAAGATTTTTTTTTCTTTTACTTACACTCATGGGGATCCAGCTGTTGGGACTCTTCTACCAAAGTAGGTTTTCTCTACTGATTAATTATTTTTCTAGAACCTAGATGTACCAATAAAGTAAGTTTATTTTTGCCTACCTATGTATCCTGTTTATTTACCAGAAGCTCAGATCTAGCCCTTTACTATATACCTGTGGAGTACAAACTTGCTGCTACTGCTGCTGAACTAAGCTTACAATTTTTAATTACACCAATTTTCTAACATTTCTATGTTACATGATTGGGAAACATGGTGCCAGTGACTATTGCACTGAACAGGGTGACTGGAACAGAAATCAGGCCTGAGAACATCAGTCTATAAAATTAACCATCAGAAAAGATAAATGGAATCAACACAAGAATTCTGTCTCTATCTACAGGCACATAATAGCTTGAAAAAGTCTATCTGCAGTCTACTTTGTTTCCAAAAACTGTATACATGAAGATTGTCTTTTTAGTGCAACATACAGACACAATCTCCTTGATGCTAGTTCACATAGCATTTATCTTTGAAGAGGAACATATGCATTATGACTAGGAATATCTAACAAATGAGAGCTCTACTGGCTGTTCTATTACTGTTTGTTCTATTAGTCTGAGTTAAGTACATATTTGCCCATATATATAGTTAACATAAACATTTGGTGTATGGAAATGTAATTTCTTTCAGGTAAATATGTCCTTAAAAGCATGCTACAGTCTTGGGGTGATCATTTCTGATGCAGAGCATCCAGAAAAACACACACTGTGAGCTCTGATCTTTAGCTCAATAATGCCAAGGACAATATTGCAACATTTCAAACAATATTACAACATTTGATACCATAAAATGGATCTGACAGAGAGGAGAAGGAATATAAAAGGGACAGTTTAGGGCACAGTGTAATTTTTGAAGATACATGGTTAAAATCCTGATTTTGTATTTGGCTCTTGCACATCTTCATTGCATTATACTTCTGTTTAATCCCATTTTCTGCTTCTCAGAACATATCTGGCAAGGTGATAAGCAGGAAAGGAGAACAGTAACACTTTTTGATATCAGCTTTTGGGACTGAAAGGGACACCAGGAAGTTCTCTTTAACTGTCACAACTTGAAAAGGTCATCTTAGATGCATGTTTGGGTTGGAACAGGTAGAAAGAACTCTTGATTGGTGGGGCCAAGGTGGGTAACTGGTTTGGCAGAGAGGAGGAAAGTTGTAGCAATGGTTTTTGGCAGTACCAGCTCTGTATATGAGATATAAGATAGAACATTGCAGTGTATGTATGGTCAGATGAGTCATTTCCACTTTCATGTGTTTGTCACATGCTCATTTCTAAGGTGATCCTATCCCATATACATCTTGCTATGTGAACATTACTTTAAAAATATGCAGTAATGTACAACTGAAGACAATTGTTGAAATTCACTCTTTGAATTTCTCTCCCTCCAGGCCTTTTGTGAAGGTAAGTCCACCTGAAGTGACTAGAAACCTTGGCTGTTCTGACACACCCTCAAAATGTGGGAAAATGCTCCTGGGAGCAATGGGATATGATGACTTGATGTCCCAAGCGTCTCATGAATATACTATACAGACATAAAACTAGCTGCTTTATTTAAAATTATAGAATGTACAGTTTATAAATGCTTTTTTAACGATTTCTTCTTTTCTTCTTCTTCCTTAGCCCATCATTCCAATGTATACACAAAATGTACGGGAAGGATTTAGGGTCTTTGGACGATCAAGTAAGGCATACTTCTGGTGTATAATTTAGATAATTGAGTTGGAAATTGAAAAAAAATTGTGTTCTACAGTCTGCAGCTCTGTTCCCCACATAGTTCCTACTTGCACATACAATGTGATCCTGTCCAGTGAACAAACTGGGAAAGCTTTTGTGTGAGTATTAGTGGGAGGGCAGGGGAAACTAGATAGATGCTAACAGCAACATAGTAGATCTGGACACTTTTAAATTGTAGTGTCAATTAGGAAATCTAACTTTCACTTATTAGGTTTAAATGCATTCCTTATCCTGAGGTGTTGTTGGGGACAGGATTTGACACATCTGGCTAAGACTACCCCATGGATGCAAAATTAAATATCAAAGATCCTCTTCATCCCTTGTTGTTGTTGTTGTGTTATCTTCCACTTATTCTAGGCAAAGAAGAGCAGCCAAGGAGGCAGATGCCTTCTCTATTAATTCAGCAGTCACAAAATTGCATTGAGTAACATCTAGAGCAGATGGAATCCAGGAAAGTAGTGGTAGGAGTGTAAATTATTCCCCAAAGGGGGTATTAAGAAACATTTCTTGTTTCCTTTCATAGGTATCACAATTGCAGAATAAATAGTTGCCAAGTAGTGGTTAGAAGAAATATGTTATTTCTTCCACATAAACTGTGTATTTTTTACAGAATCAAAGCTGACATTAAGTTTGAGATCATGTTCATTTGTTTTAATGGTATAGCATTAGCAAGGTGGATATATGAATACAGTCGATTACCTATCCTTCCTCCATATGGTGGATTACCAGTCAAATTTCGTACATATATTGGAGAACCCATTCCATATGATCCAAATATAACTGCAGTGGAATTAGCTACAAAGGTATGCTTTGTTTATCAGTTAATGATATAAAACATCTTCAGTTCTCTACCTTATTGTAAAAATAACTTTATAAGTGAATTTCTGTCAAAGAAAAATGGCTTTAGTGTTGGTTTTTGGCTTGTTACTCAAAATATCTTTGAAAAGAAAAGAATACAGTTTTGCATATTTTCTAAATACACCCAGCATGCAACATGGCCACATTTGATACTATATTACTAAGTCATATTGAATTCTAGTATCCTTGTTTGTAGACACAAGTACAGTTATTATTATTAAATCAATAAAGAAATGTTTTCAAAAAGCTGCAGGAGATCTATAACAGGTGTGGAAAGAACAAATCATGGCCCCTTGATGAAATATTCATCAGTTTTCTGGTATATAGCTCTAGTACTTAGTGGTGGTTGCTAGGATTCTGGCAAAGAAGAGTGAACCCAGAAAACTCTGATCCATTTAAGCAAAACACTATTTATATTCTTAAGGAACAGTTCATACTAGGGATCACATAGCACCTGAGGTCTACTTACCTTCATTTTGAGAGATCTTGAATATGTCCACTTGTTTGTAGATCTAAAATGTATTGGTGAACTACAGGGAGATCACCATACAACAGCAAAACCAGCCCAACAGGCCTACAGTCCACAGTTCCATTTCACAGAAGCATGTGTAGCACTGCCTGTACATTTAAGACATACTGTCAGTACAACTGGGGACGTGGTGGCTCAGTGGTTAAGATGCTGTCTCTGATGATTGCAAGATCGGCAAGTAAGCAGTTCGAGACCCAAGCGCCACATGATGGAGTGAGCTCCCATAACTAGTCCTAGCTCCTGCCAACCTGATAATTCAAAAGCATGTAAAAGTGAAAGTAGATAAATAGGTACCACTCAGGTGGGAAGGTAACAGTGTTCTGTGTGTCTTGGCATTTAGTCATGCTGACCACAGACCATGGGATCATTCTAGACAATGCTGGCTTCCTTGGGTTAGTAATGGAGATGAGCACCGCCCCCTACAGTTGGACACAACTTGACTATCATGTCAAAGGGGAAATGTTTACCTTTACCTTTTGATCAGTACAACAATATTAAACCTAATACAGTCAGCCCTCCATATCCATGGATTCTGCATCCATGTATTCATCTATCCATGGCTTGAAAATAATAATTTTAAAAAATTTCAAAAAACAAATCTTGTTTTTGCCATTTTATATAAGGGGCATCATTTGACATATAATGCGACTTGAGCATCCATGCATTTTGGAATCCATGGGAGGCAGTGTGTGTGTGTGTGTGTGTGTGCTGGAACCAAACTCTAGCAGATATCAAGGATCTAGTGTATAATTATCATGCCTAGTTCAGTGTTTGGAATTTTACTTGGAATTGTAGTACACCAATCAACAATTTTCTTTTGAGTACTGAAACTCACTATATATGTAGCGGTCCAGAATGCACAATAGTCTTTTTGTACATTTCAGCAGAAAAATCAAATTCACCTGTGCATTATCTTCCTTAGGCATGGCTGAGCTGCTCTTTCCTTTTACACAAATGTGATGGGTTACATGTGTGAAAATTCCACTAATTCACCACAGCACATGCTGGTTCTAAATCAGGCTATGTGTGCTCATTGTATGAATAGCAATAATATGACACACAGTATAAAAGTATCTGCATGAGATATCAATAGAAAATTTGCCTCTAAAGGTAAAAGGGATGCAGTGCCTCAAGTAGTTAAAACGCTGACTGTTGATTGCAAGATCAGCAGATTGGCCGGTCGAAGCCTGGATGCTGCATGATGGGGTGAGCTCCCATCACTAGTCCCAGCTTCTGCCAACCTAGCAGTTTGAAAGCATGCAAATGCAAATAGATAAATGGGCACCACTTTGGTGGGAAGGTAAACAGTGTTCTGTGCAATCATGCTGGCCACATGATTCACAAAGTAGTCTCTGACAACGCTGGCTCTTTGACTTAGAAATGGAAATGAGCACTGCCCCTTATGGCCAGACACAACTTTATAAAGGTATCTGCATGAGATATCAATAGGAAATTTGCCTCTGCCCATCAGTTTTTCCAAGATGTATTCTCCCCAGCTGTTATATCCTTAAATGTTTTCCTTGTTAAAATAAATACTTTACGTAATTACAGCTGTATGCCATAGACATTTATAACTCTCCCATTCTTATGTGCTCCAGATGTCTCCATCTTTTGAGATAAATGAAAGAAACTGTTTATGTTGAGAAATACATTTCAAATTAAAAAGAAAAATGATATGGCTCAGAAGAGAGAAACTTGTTTTAATATGTTCAGGTCTCTGAAGTTCATTGAGATACTAATTAAAGCTTAGACTCAACAGCTCTTGATCTTTCAGAAGCTGATTCCATTTAGAGAAAATGCTGAGATGATAGAATTTTTTAAAACTGTTCTTAACTATTGTCTTAAATAACTTTTCATGTTATTTCATGAAATAATTTTCATGTGGCTTATCTTATTCAAACTACCACACTTAGCTATATGATATGCTTTAGTTTAGTAGATTTTACCGAAAAATTTAATAGCCCTTACAGATCTCATATTTTCCCCAGAGACTTGAAGCTGTTTGAAATATGAAGCATTGTATATATATTTATAAACTTCATAAACTCTTCACTTTCATTTCATTTGATTATTTTCCATGCTCATGGAATGGTACTAATAGAATGCTTTATCTCCTTTTTTTCCCTTTTATGTTCAGACTAAGGCTGCACTCCAGTCATTAATTCAAAAGCACCAGCAAATTCCTGGAAGCATCTTTAAAGCATTAATGGACAGATTTCACAATGAAAAGGAAAAGGACTGAAATGGACTCCTTCCATCATTATGCATTGCTTTATTTGTATGTCTTATTTTTACTTCTTGGAGGAGGTAGAGAGGCTTACAGGATATTCCACTACAGTTGTCACAGGTAGCTTGACCAGCATGGGATACTGTGCATAGGCTAGGACTGGAGAGTGGCATTAGCTACTCTGCCTGAGGCTAAAAATCATTTTGGGCCAATTGTTAAATTATATTGTACGTTATAAAGAGTTTCAGTATTAGATTTATCTAAACAGGACTGTTACTGCAAGTTGTCTTGTCTTGGCCAAGAACCAACTTGACAAAAAGAATGTTGATAGTCAGGATGTTCCTGTGATGTATTTTTACAAGGATGAATTACTGCACAAAATCCATGGTTGGGCAGTATTTTAATTAAATTAACTAAATTGCCATGGTTAACATTTTCCATTTCCCTAAATCTAGGTAACCTAATTTCACAATAGTTATAGGGTAGGAACACTGAATTAGGGATTAGGAATTCCTTTGAACAAACACACACACAATTTTCTTAGAGGGACATGTTTCAAAGTTTTTAAGGGGTAGTTGAGTTAATGTGTTGGATCTAGCTGTAAAATATAGAAAGTAAACACATTAAGTGTTGCATTGTTTCCTGCTACTATGGTTCAGCCTTGACATAATTTGTATAGTAAGAATAGATCTGAGATAGGAAGTACTGTAGTGTAAGATAGTGTCAAAGACAAGACTTAGGGAGACCCAAATTCAGATCTCTGCATGGCAATGAGTGTTATTAAATGATCTTGGATGAGTCATGTACAGGGTGGTTATAGAAATAAATTAAGAGAGGGACATATGTAAATTGGCCATTTACATTGTTTATGTAGTACAAATAAATGATTATTAATTATGGCATTCTGTCTCACACATAGAGACTTCTAGTAGTATTTTCCTTATCACTTTTTATTGATGGCAAATAAAAAGATATTTATTAGTTTACACAAGAAGCCATCAAGAATGACACACTACCATTTGAGTCACAGGAAAAATACTGTAGGAAAATGAAGGCAAACTTCAGAAATTGCAGAAATACTGATTAAATATTTTATTACAATTAAATATATTCCACTTTAACTGTCATTGTCCTTGTTTCATCATAATATGTGTGTTATCAGCTATTCTGTATCAGAATATCTGTTCTGCCAAGCACCCACTGTTTGCTAATGATAGTTAAGGTGATGATCAGGATGTACTTTTTTAACTTTCCATTCCCTCTCACTCCATTGATTACATCCTCCCATACACGGATATATATAATAATAATCTGCCAAGTGAGGCAACCTTTAATGCATCTGCTGAAGCGAACTACAATCCACAAAAATGTGTGTTGGTCTACAAAATGCCTCAAGATTCTGTGTTGTTTTTGCTGGAATAGACTAAGTGCTGTCACCACTTTTTATAGGGGAGCAGAATTCTTATTATGGGGCAATGCCTTCATTGTCCCCTCACTCATAGCAACACCTCTGCATATGCTGTATTTTCCTACCACATTACATGTTATAGCACTATATTCCACTTAAGCTCCCATGGCAACATCCTATGTAATTAAATGTTTTGTAGTTTAGCAAGGCCCAAAAACTTTCTGGCTGAGAATTCTAAATACCTCTCCCTAAACTACAAATCCCATATGACATTACAATAGCAGTTAAAATGGAATATAGTGTTATAATAGTGTACTGTGATAAAGAAATCAATAAATAGCTTGAAGAGCCATTCACAAAATAGGTAAAGTTGGCCCTTTCAAAAAAACATTGTTAGCTCCACCTCATAAGCAGGCTTATTTCTCACAAAACAGCTTGAAGAATAATGATTACATGTCTTTCTTTATACCTTGATTTGTACAAGATTTCCCTTTTTCAAAAAGGAAAACTGAAAATCTAGCACAGTTAACAGTGTAAATGGTGGACTAGCTGGTATCTTGGTAAAACTCAGCCAGACATGCATGATGGCAACTCTACAAAAGTGCAAATTTGCACACTTTTGTGATATTTTTGGTTTATTCTAAAAAGGTATTGTCCAACTGTGGATTTAGCTTTTCTCATGGACCAGTTTTCTAATTTTGGGGTATTTTGACTGTGTCTTCTAAGAATCCTAAATGCACCCTACTTTGATCCCATTACAAATAAAGGGCCCTACTTCTAAATACAAATGCACAGAATTAACTCTACTGAATTAATTCCCCTCCTAGCTAAGGATAAAGTATGTGTCTCTGTAAAAAGAAATGATAAACTAGAATTTGATATAAATTAGAAAGGTTGAATTTGAACTCTGTAAGTACATAGCATTTTCTGGATGCTGGTAGCTTCTCTGAATGGTGTGGGACAGTGGATGTGACCATCCTTTGGAATGTGTAAGCTGTGCTCCACTTCTGTTCAATCTTTGTATTTATAAATAAATTCAAATGTTTCAAAATGCCACATGTCTTCTGTAGCCTACTTTCAAAGGAAACTAACCCAAATAAGTGCTGTGCCCTAGAATCTCTCACCACTCAGGAAAATGAGGGGATACATAATTATAATGTCTCAGCCTAGTGATATACTACAGATATTATCGTTCTGATGAACACAGATAATCAGATTGCCTATCTAGTCTTGCCATCACTTCTGTTGAGAGGGCACATGCTGAAATGGAAGCAAAACAGCAAAATTATGAAGACCAGTTGATAGTAGTTTGCATCTGAACTATGTCTTTGATGCGATATGAAGCTCTGTACAGAGGGAAGGTACCTTTGCTCCAGCTTTGTTGGTCATCCACAGGTTTATAAAGAGTTTCCTTTTAGCAAGCATTAGGTTTGCCAGTGTGGGTGTATCGGGATGTGTTCATTCAGGCTGGTTTGGCCTGAAACATTTTGCTGCCTGAATCAGAAGGGTAAAATGGTGCTCACTCCTTCCTTTACCCACTCATGGCTGTGGAATCCTTTTTCTGTTATTGGGGCCAGAATGACCTCTTCCAAGGTTCTGATTCACACAGCTCCCCCTGAGTTTCTAACTTAAATTTTATCATATAGAGTTCTGATGATCTCCTAACACCCTCCTACTGCCCCCCCTTTTTTTCTTCATCACTTCCCTGGATCTTTATACACACCAGGGATGGTGATCCTGTTCAGTTTGGGACTCACTGATCCCATACCATCAGCAGCACTTTCTCATTAGCACTATAAAAGGCAGCTTTTAAAAGTTGTTTTAAGTGTAGTTATTTCCTTGGGGCATATGTTTTGCCATTCCATAATCTCTCACTCCTTTTGTTCCCTTTCCATAATGCTTACATTTTTCCTCATTAGCAATGTCCTCTTTCCCCTTATTCCCACAACCCCTGCTTCAATATGAACCAAAGGCCACATTTTCTGGCTGGCATGTGCATTTGGGCCTTCTGATTCTTCCCCCTTTATCCCATTTGTTAAATCATTCTTTGGACTTTCCCATCCTTTTTTGCCTCTTTGCACACTGCTTCAAGTGATTCCCTAAAACTTTTCTCTCCACCTTCCCTTTGCAAAAGGATCAGGTGTCAGTGGCATTTGACAAGAAAGGACTCAGAAAAGAAATAAAACAAACAAAATTGAGGTGTTCCACTTCATCAGGTTTCAGTGATGTCTGTAGAAAAAAAAGTCAGGGAACAATCCATAGTTTCTGGCCCTTTTCTATTGGCTTCTTTTCTTGATCATTATAAGAGTCAACAAATTCAAAACAACAGTGGTGAATACTACCTGGGTATACGTGTGTGTCAGGGGAGAGAAAAATTTCCCATGCAAAATTTAATGTTAAAATAACTTTCTCTGGAAATTGCCCTCCCACAATCTTCATATTCCCCTTCAAAATGGATTGCCTACTCCAGAGTTGTATATGCCTGCTTTTTGGAAAATAGTTATTTTTTTTCTCCCAATCTGCAAATGTGTGTGGGGAGGTGTTGTGACTTGTGCTTTCCCTCTCTTGTTCTCCCATCAAAGACACTGTCCGAGTGTTTGGTGCTGAAATGCATGCATAAAATCCCTCTCCCTGTTCTCTGGTCTGTGCCTTGCTCTCCAGGGGAGGGGGCAGAAGGGATACCTTTTGGGTGCAGGAGGGATTAAATTTCTTTGAAATCAATGTGGCTTGCTTCTCAATTTGTTGTTGTTGTTGTTATCCACCCTTGAGTCAATCTCAACCCATGGAAATCCTGTAGGTGAGACATCTCCAAGACTCCCTATCCTCCACTGCCTTGCTCAGGTCCTGCAAATTCATAGCCATGACCTCCTTAGAATCATAGAATCATAGAATCATAGAGTTGGAAGAGACCACAAGGGCCATCCAGTCCAACCCCCTGCCATGCAGGAACTCCCAATCAAAGCATCCCCGACAGATGACCATCCAGCCTCTGCTTAAAGACCTCCAAGGAAGAGGACTCCACTACTCTCCGAGGGAGTGTGTTCCACTGTCGAACAGCCCTTACTGTCAGGAAGTTCCTCCTAATGTTGAGGTGGAATCTCTTTTCTTGCAGCTTGCATCCATTGTTTCGGGTCCTAGTCTCTGGAGCAGCAGAAAACAAGCTTGTTCCCTCCTCAATATGACATCCCTTCAAATATTTAAACACAGCTATCATATCACCTCTCAGTCTTCTCTTCTCCAGGCTAAACATCCCCAGCTCCCTAAGTCGTTCCTCGTAGGGCTTGGTTTCCAGACCTTTCACCATTTTAGTTGCCCTCCTTTGGACACGCTCCAGTTTCTCCACATCCTTTTTGAATTGTGGTGCCCAGAACTGGACACAGTATTCCAGGTGAGGCCTGACCAAAGCAGAATAGAGTGGCACTATTACTTCTCTTGATCTAGACACTATACTTCTACTGATGCAGCCTAAAATTGCATTGGCCTTTTTAGCTGCTGCATCGCACTGTTGACTCATGTTCAACTTGTGGTCTACCTGGACTCCTAGATCCCTTTCACACGTAGTCTCATTCAGCCAGGTGTTCCCCATCGTATATCTGTACTTTTCATTTTTCCGCCCTAAGTGCAGTACCTTACATTTATCCGCATTGAATTTCATTTTGTTAGCTTCGGCCCAGCTTTCTAGTCTATTCAATTCATTTTGAATTTTGATCCTGTCCTCTGGAGTATTAGCTACTCCTGCTAATTTGGTGTCCTTAATAGAGTCCATCCATCTAGCATGCAGCCTTCCTCTCTTTCTGCTTCCCTTCACCTTTCCTAGCATTATTGTTGTTTTTTCCTGTGAGTCATGCCTTCTCATGATAGATATGTATATATGAATCACCTGGGAACAAGTTCATTTGAAATCAAAAGGGCTTAATTTTGAGATCTGTCTTGGACTGGGCTGTATAAAGATTCAGAAGGTTTGGAGTTATTGTACAATGTGAATGTACAAAAGTGAAATGAAAGAGTTTTTAATAAGAAAAGAAAAAATAGGACATCAGGCTACTAAAGCATTGTACAGCCTGGGCGCTTTTGGCAGGGAAAGATCAGGCAACAGAGATAGTGGCACACTCACATGGCCTTCAAATAGAATTATTCAGTGGACCCCTGGTATCCACTGGGATTTGGTTCTAGCCCCCCCCCCCCCCCCCGTCCCGTGGATACCAGAAACCATGGCTGCTGAAGTCCCATATAATAAAATGGCATAGTAAAATTGTGTCGCTTATATAAAATGGCAAAATAAAGGTTTGCTTTTTGGAATTTACATATTTTTAAAAATATTTTCAAGCCACAGATGGTTGAATGTGTGATAAAAAAAATAATTCGTGGATATGAAGGAGGGCCGACTGTACATGCCTCCTAACTCCTACCACTTTGAGCCAACTGAAAGTATAACTGTAGAAATAATTCTGCATGGAAACCAAGAGGACATTTCCTGTAACTAATATAAATTGCTACAATGATTTAAAATAAAGCAGTACAATATAATCTTTTGAAACAACAACACATGAGTATTCACTAACAAGGCCTTTGAAGGCCCTGTCACCAGATGTTACTGTGCCGAGAGGAAGGAAAAACACAGAGATAAAAAGAATGCCAAACTGGCAAGCTTTCTGTGTGATCAGTAAATATGTTTATATGTAGGCACTCATCCAGTTGAAGGTAATTTCCTCATCAATAGGATGCCACTGCAATTGCAAGATGCTCTGGGAGGATGCCTCTTTGTACGCATTCATCCACGCCCAATGATCTAATCGGTGCTTCTCCCATCCTTGAGAAGCTTATCAACAGTGATGTTTATTCTGAAGTCATATTCCTGCATTTTCTAACACATACTCATTCAATAATTAGACCAGAGAGCAGTGGCGTCACTAAGATGGCATCACTTAGTGTAGTAACTCATGGTTTCACTCCCCATTGACCTTCTCCCTACCACACCATACATAATCCATTTTTGCACTAATGTGATAATGTACTAATGTGCAATATCTCATCTTTGTTGAGATATTGTGCAAGTGCAACCAATCTGCTAATACTATCCTTTGAACACAATTCCCTGCCCTATACTTTCTTGTTTCTTGTTTCTTGTTCTGCAGTGATTTGCACCAACCAACAGATGAACAGCTTACTGACCTAGACCTGAACTTGTAGCCAGCAATTATACAGTACAGTGGGCCCTCAGTATCCACTGGAGTCTGGTTCTAGGACCACCACCACCCCAGAAACCAAAAATTTGTGGATGTTCAAGTCTCATTAAATACAAGGACATAGTAAAATTATGTCTATTATATAAAATGGCAAAATCAAGGTTTGTTTTTTGGAATTTATATTTTTTTAAATATTTCCAAGCCGTGGATGATTGAATCCATGGATAAAGAATCCATGGATACAGAGGGCTGATTTTAATTATATTGCAAGGGTAGATCACTCAGGTTCGAGACTGGGCAGAAATAATCACAAAACTTACAAATTACAATCATATTCTCTCTGTGTGTGTGTGTGTGTGAGTTTGTGTGTGTCTAAACAGAGAATTGGTTAATGGATCTGATGAAGAGGACTCTAGTCCTAAGCTACAATAAAACTGTTAGACATTAAGATGTCACCATGTGCTGCTGTTCTCACAACCCACCCACTACAAAACTGTAATAGTCTGGGAGTGCTTGCATTTCAACATTTCTTAATGATGCTCAAAATGCCTTCCTATGTAGGATGGGGGGAAAGTACAATGAACACTTCCTCTTTACAATATAATCTTCCATGTCAAAAGACCCTGTATAAAACAAACATTGTATATAGCAGAAGTGGGGAAATTGTGGTCCAAAGGTTCCTGCAATTTAGTCTTGATGCTGAATGCTCAGGTTCCTCTGGTGCCCCTCTGTGTCCACTGCTGAAGATGTCAGTTCTGGGTATAGCATACAGCATAAAATATTATTTATTTTTCAGCAAAACTTAAAAAAATTATTGTATATAAAACAACATAAAGCCTAACCAAAATCCCACATATTTCTACAGGCTGTATCATTGCCTTGGTCTTTTAAAAGAGGGGGTTCATAATCTATAAAGACCTGTAATTTGGCCATTTGTATTTCATGGAAGAAGTGGGCATGGGAGAAGGTAGATGGCCTCTTTATTCTATTACACATTAGGGACTGATTTATTCTTATCTATCAGCCAAAGTGTGTCAAAATACATTTGGCTTATATAAAACATCTATGCCTATGGTAATTCATACCAAGTTCATTTAGACTTATGAAATGTTTGTATGTTTTGTTTAGTAATATGGGTTAGGCAAATTTTAGATAATTGGCTTGGAGTAATAGCAGCAGTGGTGGCTGCATGCATGTGTACATTCCTATTTAGCTGCTTCAATTTATAGAAATTGGGTGAGATTTATGTTGATACCTTATTGATAAATTTATATTTTATGTTATAAACTCTTCCTTTCCTCTCTTTCTTTGTTTTGTTTGTTGTTAGAGTCATAGAATCATAGAATTGGAAGAACCCACAAGGGCCATCCAGTCCAACCCCCTGACATGCAGGAATATACAGTCAAAACATTCCTGCCAGATGGCCATCCAGCCTCTGTTTAAAACTTCAAAAGAAAGAGACTCCACCAAACTCCAAGGGAGCGTTTTCCACTGTTGAACAGCTCTTACTATATAGAATTCCACAGCTTTGAGTCATGACAGTTAAAGTCATATCAAATTGGATTATTTCTGCAGTGCAGAAAGAGCCCGAGTCAGATGATGGTCCAAATGCCTATTGTCCGAGTACAATCTGGTCAAACTGCAGGTATGACAATCCTATTCATAAGAGCTTATCACTTGGTAAAACCTTTAGATGTGGTCTTTTTCATTTCTGGACTCGTGATGGCTTATGTAATTAAAATAAATATAATATAGTTTTAACATACAAAAGGTTGACATTAAAATAGAATTAACTAATAGGCCACATTAAGAACAATTTAAAACATATAATTAAAAGCTGTTTAAAACAATATAAAATAATAATTAAACAATTAAAATAAATAATAATCTTCCATTCTCAAAAGCCTATAGGAATAAAAAAATGTTTTTGGAAGATGAATGGTTGTGGCCAAGTCTCTAGGAATGCCTACTTCATAAATGATAGTTTTACTGAGATAGAGAAATCTTTAGGAAGAAAATTAGTACACCCTTTCCCCAGTATAATAATTTTCCAAAGCAAAATAGCTAATAGCTTCACTCACGGCCACATGCACATTTTTCCTTACCAACTGTAAGTCAAACTCATCTATAAGATGAGGGCAGGTTTTGGGGCCAAAGTTATGGGTTTTGATATGACCCATGACTAACTCAAGGGTAAACCTTAGGGACATGTAACAAAGGATGTAAAGGATGAAGCAAGGAAAATGATGCCAAAGAACTTACACAAGGCTGGATGGATGAGGAGAGAACAATGGTAAATTGTGGCTGTGTGATATGTGGGGAAGGCAACCAGGCTAAGCCCCAGGCAGGGCTAAGAAAATGCACACATGTCAAAAAGGATGAACAGGCAAAGCAAAGAAAATGGTGAGTATGTTAGCAGTGATTATAGCCTTGTAACTTTAATGTGCTAACTTTGCCTGATTGTAACCCAGAAAAACCGACGAACACACACAAATGCCTTATTCAGATCCTTCAAAGCTTGAATCCTCCCTATGCTCCTTTGAAGGGAAAAGCCAAAGAGCTGCTATCACCACCACCACTATTTTCCTACCCAGGCATTCAAAAAGGTCAGAAGTGGAGTCCCAGCACAGAAAATAGAAAGGGCTGGTGCTTCTGTTAGGTGCTCCCAGGATGGACTAAGCTCTCGCCTTTCCCTACTCTTTTCAGAAAATATAATGGTTACACTAGTGACATAAAGTAGTATTCTTTTCATTAGATGGATTGGATGAATCACCACAAGATGGAGTTAAAGTACAGTTCCTACATTGACCAGTGGATAAGTCAACCAATGTTTTTGGGGTCATTTTTTGACTAAAATTTCTAGAATTATAAATGCGTATATACAGTATTTCTGTGTTGCCACGTTAGTTACACTAATGACATAAAGTAGTATTCTTTTCATTAGATGGATTGGATGAATCACCACAAGATGGAGTTCTAAGCATAGCTTTGCTTCCAGGATAGCTGTGAACAAATGGGAAGGAAAGAAGGCCACTTTTGTGTGAGTCACAAAAATACTCACAGGCATACACATCAGTTAACAAAGCATCAAACACTGAAGACATTTTTTACGAAGTCTTTTTACATCCACCCAGCTCCATTTTCATTTTTCTCCGCTATCTAGATTTATTTATTTATTTATTTATTTATTTATTTATTAGCAGCATAGCATTGGAAGATGGCAAAGGAAGGCTGGAGAAACACAGGTGTTTGGCTTAACTGGGAAAGAATGGGATGCTACTTTAGCTGATTCTACTGTAGTTGTATGTGTCTGACTATAACAGGCAAGGTAAACAGCAGCTAGCACCACAACTCCTTACTGAACACAGCAACAACAAAACAGAGAGAAAGGGGAGAGCGGTTAAACCTGCTGCACCAGGTCCCCCCCCCTCCCCTAGCTTGTTAAAGAAAGCATACATCTAGAAGTTTGGCCACCAAAATTAAAACCTTAAGAAAATTGGTGGCTGGAGGGGAAAAAGCCACCCTATTTTGGATCGTATCTAGAAGATTCAAAATATTTTTGTTTATTTACACAAGGCTTGCTTGACATAGTTGTGTCATTTCACATGTGCATACTGTTAGTTTTGGGTAAAAAGTTTGTTGAAAAGAGTTCAACTCTTCTTTTTTGTGGTGCTGAAACATGTCTATATTCTTTCCATCTATTATTATTATTATTATTATTATTATTATTATTATTATTATTATTATTTATATCCCACCTTCCTCCCAGTACAGGGACTCAAGGTGGCTAACAAATTTAAAACAGTCTAAGTTAAAACAGTATAAAACATTAAAAATACAAAGTTTAAAAAAAACAATTAAAAATTTCAAACACTTAAAAACATTACATTACTAAAATTTTAAAAAATTTAAAAAGTTTTTTTTTAAAAAAAAACAGTACCCAGTACAGAATGATTCATTAATTATTAAGATATACCTCTATTTTTTATGAGTGATCTAGTGTGCAGAACGTGTAATAACTACTTGTATTTTGCCATGCATACACAGAAGAAAATGCATGTGTATTGTACTGTACACATGCTATGCATATTGTTTCCTGCATGTACAGTGTTACTGAACACTGAAACAGTGTTTCCTGCACACACAAATGTTTTAATGTAAGATATCTGTCACATTTGCGACAATCCATGTGTTGCCTTTTCATGGGCAAGTAAAGGCATTTTATTTATTTATTTATTTATTTGTTTATTTATTTACTTTCTATGCTGCCTTTCTCCTAGAAAGGGACCCAAGGTGGTTTACAAATTAAAAACACATTAAAAAACTTATTACAAAAATTAAAACCACAACAACAACAACAACAAAAATACTCACCCCATATAATAAACACCCCATATAAAAATCTGTCCCATGGTCACACATTAAAAGTCTGCTTGAATAAAACTGTTTTTGTTTACTGACAAGCAAGGAGCAGGGGGGGGGGACAGCCTTGCTTCTCTTGGAAGGGCATTCTAGAGGCAGGAGCAGCCACAGAGAAGGCTCTCTCTTGTGTCCTCAATGGGCGAGCCTGTGATGGGGCTGGGACCAAGAGAAAGCCTTCTCCTGAAGATCCTGTGGGTCTGGTAGGTTCATATGGAGAAATATAGTTTTTACTTGCTATTATCCATTCTTTAGAGATGTCCAAGCACTCAGAAATCTACAATTCCTAATCTTGTTTTTCCCCAGCAAATACATATTAAAAGTAAATTTATTTTTAGTAATGCTTCTAAGTTCAGTGATGCCAGAATAATGAACATTAAGGAGATAAAAGCCCACTAAAAACAAATCAACCAAAAAGTCACCAAACCAGAATATCAAAATAATATTAAATTACAGTAATCACAGTCTCTTCAGATTTCACTATTGATGGTAAGATCAAAATGCCATACCCTCCAATCTTTCACAGATGAAAAGTGGGACATATGTGGCCAAGAAACATCACAGTGTGGTCAAGATGATAAAATTTATTAATGAGGAATAACACATGTTAGTAGAACATACACTAGTCTGCTTTTGCCTGAGTCTACAGGGAAGGGTCTCTGGCCCCAATTGCTCTCTTTGAGCTCAGTTTGCAGCAATTGAAGTAAGCTGGAGAGCCAGCATGGCATAGTAGTTTGAGGGCTGAACAAATCTTTCCATAAAAAACCCCATAACAAGTTTGCCTTAGGGTCAGCATAACTTGGAAATGACTTGAAGGGACATGACAACAACAAAGGATGAAGGAGGGGGGTAAAGTAAAGAAGGAAAGGAAAGGAAAGGAAAGGAAAGGAAAGGAAAAGTGTCTTCCGACAGGGAGCATCTTTATTGGAATATCCAGCCCCTATAATTGAAAATAACTTAATTGTGATTCATAGGAGAGATTTTAACCTCAAAGAGGTGTTGAAAGTGCATTATCACAAAAGAAAAAAGAAAAAGCTTCACTAAAAATGCAAGATAAATGGTCTACATTTGAAGTGTATGTTTATGTTAAGGCAGACCTACCCCACTCTGACAGAGTACAAGGGATGGTCGTGCAAGAGAAATCAAAGACATCATGTACAAATTAGATCTGAAGAAGTGCAATCCTGGAAACTGATGGCTGAAGAAGGAAGCACCCAGCAGAGAGACTGAGGATCACAGAGACTATTAAGGGGCCATAGAAAGGAAGAGGCTGCTGTGTTTGCTACTCTGGACCTCTGCTTTCCTCTCTGCCAGTGGTCTAGCTCTTTGCAGGACTGAAGTACTGATTCAGCAGGCACTGCTCTTTACACTTGCACTTTATTCTTACACTGGGTATAGAGGGCAAAAGTTTGTTCTTTTGCTGGACTGAGACAAGGGTCTGTTACCTGCATTACCTCCTCAACCTCAGAGGGAGAGAGGCAGGTCAGCTCCATCCAGTTTAGGCTAAATCAAGAAAGAGAGCCCTTCCTCCAGTCCATCTGCCATGGTCCAAGCCTCAGAGGGAGAGAAGATCTGCTGGACCTTATCCTGTTCCCCAGTACCATTCCCTTCTCCTTTTGTGTCATGTCTTTTTAGACTGTAAGGCTGAGGGCAGGGAACTTGTCTAATTAAACATTTGTAAGCTGCTCTGAGAGCCTTTGTGGCTCAAGAGAGGGGTATAAATACTCAAATTAAAATAAAATAAAATGGGACCTGGAAATAAGACACTAGAATTTCATAGTGTTTTCTTAGGCAAGGAATATGCTATATATACACACACACATGCAAAGGGATCTTGTAGCACCTTTGAGATTAACTAGAAGTAGGTTCAAGTCTACAAAAGCTCATGCTCCCAGCTTCTTTCCTTCAATTAGTCTCAAAGGTGCTACAAGATCCCTTTGCATACACAGCTATGTCTTTGAATTCTAATTCAGTACATATATATATATATATAGAGAGAGAGAGAGAGAGAGAGAGAGAGAGATTTCTTGGGCAAGGAATATATATGTGTGTGTGTACATGCATGCACGTGCACATGTATGTATGCATGTATGTATGTATTTGTTGTTGTTGCTGCTGTTGTTGTGTGTGCCTTCAAGTTATTTTCAGCTTATGACGACCCTCAAGTGAACCTATCATGGATAGATTTGGCAAGATTTGTTCAGATGAGGTTTGCCATTGCTTTCCCCTGAGGCTGAGAGAGTGTGACTCACTGCAGGTCACCCAGTGGGTTTCATGGCTGACTGGGGAATTAAACCTTGGTCTACAGAGTCCTAGTCCAAAACTCAAAGCATATATATGTATATTTATATACATGTGTGTGTGTGTTTATAATATATATATAAAACTTGTGACGGGCACCTCCTAATACCCTGAAGTTACTTTTACCTCTTCCTTATAGAAGGGCCCTTGTCATTAACACCTGCCCTGCTTTCACCCTTTTTTTTATATATATAATTTATATTTTATTAACATATACTATTCAAACATCTCTATAAAGTTAACATATTAATTTCTTTTTCAATAATTAAATACAAATATTTACAATTGACTTCCAAAGTATCTCCAGTTTGTACTCAACCTTAGTTCAATGTTCACTCATTGTCTTCATATATATGCAATTTTAAATATTGAATCCACTGTGTGTTATAACAATAGCTTTAATTATCTTGATCTTTAATAGTCACTTTTCACCTATTATTTAGTCAGTTTACTAATTTAGGGTATCCCATCAGTCTATATCTCTATTCAATTAAATTTTCTCTCTTACAGTATTGCAGTATCGGAGTCCAGTCTTGTTCAGTACTCTCTACATTTTGTTTGTTCAGTCTGGCTGTGAGTATGTCCATGCTCATCATTTCAATAAGTCTTGTAGTCCACTCACTGGTTGAGGACACTTCTGCTAGCTTCCATTTTTTTGCTAATGTAATCCGAGCTGAAGTTATCATATACAATAAAATCCTTCCATATTTCCTTTCCATTTTTACTGGGATCTTATTTGTCATGTTCAACAGATATATTTCTGGTAACATGTCATATCTTATTTTAAATATTTCACAAATTACCTTATGAACAGTTGTCCAATACTTCCTGACTTTGTCACAATTCCACCATACATGTAGCCAACACCCTGTAGTTTGCTTACACTTCCAACATCTGTTATTACCATTCCTGCAAATTTTTGCTAATTTCGCTGGGGTGAGGTACCAACGTTGCTCCATTTTCAAATAGTTTTCTTTCAAGCTGTTTTCACCCTTTTAACACTCTCCTTAAGTGTAGGCAGTTGGCAGTTTGAGGCCCAAGTGCTGTGTGACAGAGTGAGCTCCTATAACTAGTCCCAGCTCCTGCCAATCTAATAATTCAAAAGCATGTAAAAGTGAAAGTAGATAAATAGGTACCACTCAGGTGGGAAGGTAACAGTGTTCTGTGTGTCTCGGCATTTAGTCATGTTGACCACATAACCATGGGATCATTCTAGACAATGCTGGCTTCCTTGGGTTAGTAACGGAGATGAGCACACACACACACACACCCCAGTCAGTTACAACTAGACATTCATGTCAAGGGAAAGCCGTGTATAAGGGCTAGGGTCCCAAGTGTATTCTTCTTATTAAATCAGTATCTTAGGTAGCATGTTTGCCTTTCTTTAAAATGTATAGAATACACTCAGACACAGACATTTGTTACAATAAATAAACAGTAACTTTATTAAACAACATTCAGTAAGAAAGTAGCTTAGGTAGTGTGGTTACATTAATGTAACAGTTGCAGGCTTATTACAGTTTCCTCTGTATTAACTTAAGTATACTTCGGGCCTTTGCAGACTGCCAGAAATAGTGCACATTAAATTGAGGCACTGCCCTGGCTCAGTGCTAGGGAATCATGGGAATTGTATTTTTTTCTGGAACATTGAGCCTTCTCTGTCAGAGAGTTCTGGTGCCACAATAAATTATAGTTCCCATAATTCCCTAGCACTGAGCCAGGGCAGACTTTTGGCTACACTGGTCCTGGTGCATCCCGATCGAAGCAGGCTGGCAGGTAAGGGGCCGCCACACCTGAGAGGGCCTGCTCCAGGATAAGAACGGCAACTTCTTTCCCTCCCTGGCTGAATCCCCACTGCAGTCCTTCTGTCCAGGAAGAATTCCAAAATGTCCTCCATTTTGACCTTGAGTCACAGGCCCCAGTACATGAATTTATATGTGCATGAATTTATATTAATGGTTTTTTGTTTTTTTGAAATAGTAATGTTTTTGGTTTTTAGTTGGCCGTGTCCTCCATTTTTTCTTGAATGTCTCACATTTTGTCCTACATTTTGTCCTGGCTTTCTGGAAGAGAATTATGGCAACCCTAAGTATGATAATAATATCCACAGACTCCACACACTCATTCTTTCAGTGTAACTGACCCACATAATGTTCAATCTGAGACCGCTTTAACTGCCCTGGCTCAGTAGTAGGGAGTCCTGGGAACTGCCGTTTTGCGAGACATCTAGCTTTCTCTGTCAGAGCGAGCTCTGGCGCCACAGTAAACTACAATTCCCAGGATTCCCTAGCACTGAGCCAGGGCAGTTAAAGCGGTCTCAAACTGGATTATTTCTGGAAGTGTGTTTTGGAACTTCCTTTGAAGGGCCTCAAAGGAGCTTCTTCTGCCGCCTCGTGGTGGCATTTTGATATCTCAAACGCCATTTTTAGTTAAAGTGGCTCCTGACGCGCACTCGGAAATCATCCACGCGAGGGCTCTCTCTACTTTTTCCACCATCCTTATATTTCTGGACACACACACACGGGCGCGGGCGCGCGCGCACCAGACCCGGAAGTGGCGCTTTGGGAGGCGGGTGTCTGTCCATCCCCACAATGGGTCCGTCTCCTTCTCCTTTCCCGGCGAGGCGTGCGTTCCGCGTCTCCAGAGGCACCTACTCTGAATACCGCCCTTCTGGGGGCGGTAGGAGTAGAAACAAAACCCGGACTCTGTAGAAGGGGAAGAAGCGCCGAAGCAGCTGCAGAGACAGGCAAGGTGAGACGGGGCGGGTCGGTTCTCCCTTGATCCCCCACCCCGGGGAGGCATAGCCGGAGACGGCGGGCGAAGGAGGGAGAGAGAGAGGGAGGCGGTTGGCTGAGACATATCTCCTGGGTCCTTCAGGGCGCCCTTCTCCACTTCCATGACGCCCCGCTGGGCAGCTCTTCCTTCCACTGCTTCTCTTTCTTCTGATTATTGTCTCTATGTCATCACTGTGATCTCCACAGCCCTCCATTTTCTCCCTGGTTGTAATGGTGGCTCTGAGATATAGATGCACACATATCCATGCTATCTATCTGTGTGTGTGTGTGTATGTATATCTATATCTATATCTATATCTATATCTATATCTATATCTATATCTATATCTATATATATGCGTGTGTGTATACATGTATATGTATATGTATATATGTGTGTGTGTGAGTGTATATATATATATATATATATATGCATATGTATGTGTGTGTGTATATGTGTCTGTGTACATACACACATATGTATGTGTGTGTATATATGTATGTATGTATGTGTATACAAAAAGACGTGTGTGTATGTATATATACACACATACATACATACACTAGACATATGCATATGTGTGTATATGTGTGTGTATATAAACAGAAACGTGTGTGTATGCATATATATGTGTGCATATGTGTTTCTGTGTACATACATATGTATGTGTGTGTCTGTGTATATGTATGAAATATGTGTGTCTGTCTGTCTGTATATATGTATGTGTATATGTGTGTGTGTGTTTTGTACATATATACATATATATATATATATATACACACACACACACACATCTATATGGATATATATATACACACATGCACACTCATATGTATGTGTGTATATATATATGTATGTGTACACACACACACATATATATGCATGTATATATGTGTGTGTGTGTCACATATATGCATGTATACATATGTGCGTGTGTCACATATATGCATGTGTATATATGTGTGTGTATGTCTGTGTATATATCTGTATACACGGAGACACACACATGAAATACATGTGTATACGCACACAGACACACATGTATACGGATACATATATACACCTATATGTATAATATATACATATATACATGTACACATACATACAGATCATATATATATATATATATATACACACACACAGAGAGATATGCACACATACATACAGATCACACACACACATATATATACATATGGATGTATTTATATACATATACACGTATGTATATATACACACACACACACACATATGTATATATATATATACACACACACACAGATATATATATATATATATATATACACGTATATAGACCCATTGTTGCTTTGTTGTGCTTTCAAATCATTTCTGATTTATGGCAACCCTAAGGAGAACCTATCATGGGGGAGGGGCGGTTTCTTGGCAAGATTTGTTCAGAGGGAGTTTGCCTTTGCTTTCTTCTAAGGCTGAGAGACTGACTTGCCCAAGGTCCCCCAGTGGATTTACATGGCTGAGCCAGGGTATGAACCCTGGTGTCCAGAGTCCTAGTCCAGTGCTCAAAGCACAACACCATGCTGGCTCCAGACACACACACACACACACCTTTGTTGTTGTTGTGCCTTCAAGTCATTTCCAACTTACGGCAATCCTAAGGCAAATCTGTAATGGTGTTTGCCTTAGTTTCTTTCTTCTTAGTTTCTTGGCAAGTTTCTTTACAGGGGGTTTGCCGTTGTCATCCTCTGAGGCTGGGAAAGTGTCACTTGCCCAAGGTCACCCAGTGGGGTTCCATGGCCAAGCGGGGATTCAAACCCTGGCCTCCAGAGTCAGAATCCAACACTTAAACTGCTACACCACACTGATTCTCATACATACATACAGATATACATACATATGTGTGTGTCTATGGGTGTGTATGTATAAGTGTGCATATAGTTTGTGAACACACTGTCAAGTTCATGTATACTATTTTCTTGTAACCTTCCTTGCAACAACCCTGCAGAGCAGTCCATGTAGATTTGGGGCTCAGAAAGCATGGCTCTGCTCATGAAAGGCCAGCTAGGAAATTTACGGCAGCAGCTACTTTAGAATTCTTGATCATCTCATTTGAATTGTAGCAGCTGTGGGCATTTCTGTCTTGCCAAAATGTGTAACATCTGTGGTGGTGTATGGTTTTGCACACTTGTAAGGAGAGGGGGGAGGAGAGGGAGGAGTGTGCTGGGGTTTGGGTTGAACAGGGTAATTGAAGGCCTAAGCAGACTGCCAGAAATAGTGCACATTAAATTGAGGCACTGCCCTGGCTCAGTGCTAGGGAATCATGGGAATTGTATTTTTTTCTGGGACATTGAGCCTTCTCTGTGAGAGAGCTCTGGTGCCACAATAAATTACAGTTCCCATGATTCCCTAGCACTGAGCCAGGGCAGTGCCTCAATTTAATGTGCACTATTTCTGGCAGTCTGCTTAGGCCCTGTGTCTTTGTGTAATAGTCACTTCTGCATGTGGCTTAAGGAAGAAATCTACATTTGAAAAGTATTTTTCTCTAATCTAAAAAAACGAAAAACCTTATTGATTTTGTCTTGCTCAGAACCACAAACATAGTCACCATTCTAACAAATTTATCTGTGTGAAAAGCATAAATATTATCACTGAAGCATCATGGACAAATAGTTATATATGGATTTTTGTCTGTCTCTTAGAAAACAAGTTTTCTGTCATAAGGGTCCAATATTAGCGTCCTGCTCCTCCACAACAAGCAAATGATGCTGGGACACAGCACTGAAGCAAGGACCCAGGGGAAATGTTTACATAAATAGATCATGAGAACCGGTTTTCCACTGCTATTCATTGGTACATTGGATTATAATATTTTATCATACCTTGTGCTTCGTGCTTCTGCAAGCACAGGGTTAACAGGTACGACAAGATTCCTAGTTGCCTTTCTTCAAAACCTGATGCTGTGCATTACTTGCATTGATTTCAGTCCTGTTTGGCACTTAAGGATCCATTCCTATTCCCATTTGCCTGAACTCAGCTTCACTGGGGTTTACAAGTGTTCATTTGCAGAATTTTGAATTATCTCTTGGTAGACATGCATAGGATAACGCTAGTCTTTTTTGGTTTCCTTTGTTGAAAGTGACTAAACCAAGATGCCTGCTCTGAAGAGTTGCATTTGAGAGACTGGACAGTTATGTTGTTTGAAGAAGCTGCTTCATTATGTTTTATTTGTTTTTTCTTTTAAACAGAATATGATAGGCCAAAATGAATCCTGCGATGCAGAACAGATACCCATGTCTTACTTAACATGCATGCTTTACATACTGGAAGGATGGACTGGAGTGGAACACTTGGAGGAATACCTGAGTTATGTGGTCTACCTCACATGGCTCTTTACACCGCTGCTTATAGCTTTTCTGCTTCCAGCAGTCATTATTCTCCTCCTTTATGCTTCCATTGTCATCCTTCATATTTATAAGAGACGTATTGACCTAAAGGAGGCTTATTTGAGTGATTTCTGGGATGGTGCAAGACAAACGGTGGCAACGCTATGGTATGTCCATGCAAGAATATGGAATGGTGAGTACTCTCTGAGACACTGTTCTTGTGTGTAGATGATCTGAATGAAATTGTTCTCAAGTATAGAGGCACCTATTTGTAAGATCAGTGGTTATCATGTTAATGTTATTTCCAGAATAATGTCTCCTTACTATTTAATACATTTTTAAAAGATGCTGTGCAGTAAATAGCATGGTGTTGTAATAGCCACACATTACCAAAAAAATCAGGAAGCATTCCACAAGGGATTTCTTAACAGGAAGTGTACCTTTGTAGCCTCTTTGTGTTTGACAGAGGTAGATTACAACATGATATATATTAAAGGAGCTTCTAAAAATGTGTTTGTTGCTATCTATTCATTAATTAATTTACTTTTAGACCAACTGTATACACCTTTAACTATCAGAGTGAGAAGTCATGTGGGGGGGGGGGGAAGGAGGAATCCTGGAATTAACAAAATTTTAAAAAGCATACTTTCACAAAAAATTTTAAAAGTAGATAATCTGCATCATCACCTTCAATTTCTTTCCAAGGTTGGGATTTAAGCTGCTCATAAATTAAAATGATCACAATATAGTTAAAATCAGTGATGTATTCAAGGCTTTTACTCCAAGTCTCAAGTTAGGTCCCTATCTTTAAGTCTCAAGTGCTTGCAAGATACTTTCAAGTCAAGTCTCAAATTGAGACTCAAGTCTAGGAGCCAATTTTAACAGACTTAAGGGTGGTAATGGTGGTGTGTGTGTGTGTGTTTTTTTTTTTCTGATGGAGGTGGGGATGGAAAGAAGATTGTTGAAGTAGATCAGCGACACTATAGGGGGACTGGGTGTGTGTGCAAAAGTGCGTGATTACACTTCCGGGCGCAGTACAAGGTGTTGGTTTTGACCTTTAAAGCCCTACATGGCTTGGGCCCATCTTATCTTAGGGACCGCCTCTCCCCATATGATCCCCCCCGCGCCCTACGGTCCTCTGGGAGGAATCTGTTACAGCCAATAAGAACTAGGCTGTCCCAGACCTCCCAGAGGGCCTTTTCCGCAACCGCCCCCAGACTTTGGAATGGCCTGCCAGATGAGATCCGTCTTATCACTACTCTTGCTGTCTTCAAGAAATCAGTAAAGACGGATCTCTTCCGGCAGGCCTTCCCGGAATAACTTCAGCTGGGAGATATGTTTTAATCTGTTGCCCTGATTTCATCCTTTGCTCTTATCTATTTTTAGTGGCATTTATCTAATGTGGCATTTTTAAATTTGATTGTGTTTAATTCTTTTTTAAGGGGGTGGGAGGGTGGGGGATTATGGGATGAGGGATTGATTTTTAACTTTGTTTGTTTTAAATTTGTTGTTCCCCGCCCCGATTGCCACGCAGAGGGGCGGGTTATGAATAAAAATTATTATTATTATTATTATTATTATTATTATTATTATTATTATTATCGTCATCATTTGGTTTGGTGAAGGAGCAGGAGGGATATGAGAACAACTAAACTAAAATTTGTGCTTGAGGCTAGGGTTGAGAACTACTTGGCAGCCTGTGAGAAATGCTTCTTGAGAAATGCTTCTTGTCCTCTGGGAAGTCTTGCCTGCTGCTTAGGATAAGCATTAGAGGATCTTTGTGTCTCACGCCTGTTGCCGAACTTGTTTGCTATGCTTCCCCCCCCCCCCCCAAAGAAACACTTCCCACACTCTGGGAGTGAGCCTTGCTTACTGCTGAGGAAAAGCTTTAGAGGATACTTCCATCTGAAGCCTTTTGCTGAACTCATTTACTGTGTTTACCTCCAAGAAACACTTCCTGCGCTTTTGGGGTTGGGCTTTGACTGCTGCTAGGAAATGCTTTAAGATTCCTTGTTCTCCAAGACCAGCAAGTCAGTGGTTAAAAGTATGCATGTCTTGAGTCGAGTCTATTTCATTTATGGCAGAGCCAAGTCCAAGTAAAGTCATTGAAATGACCTGAGTCTAACTTTAGTCTGACTCAGTTTAAGCAAGTCTAGCTCATTGGTAAAAACATAGAAAAGATCAATATTAAAATGAAATGAAAGTATTAGCAATATTATAACAATTTTAAAAATACACATAAAATGGCAAAACCAGATAAAAACAGTATACTTTAAAACAGCACAGAACTCTCCTGAAAGCACTTTCTTAAAAAAAACAAAAAAAAAACACCCTTCAGTTATGAAAGCCTGTCAGAATAAAAGGGAAGGGAATTCCAATGTCCTGGAAATCCAGAAAATTAAGAGCAGAGTTAACTGGTAAAGATCATAAATAGTTTGGGAAAATAAAAAAAACCTCTTCATTGGTGTTAAAAATATAATATGAATGAATCTGAAGTGAGTTTCCCTTTCTTTTTTATTTTTTCCAATATTACATGCAGTTTTCCCTGAGCTTTGTAATTTTTCTAGCCTTTAGTTTATACTGAACTTTGTGAACATTTTTAGAAGTTCACACAAAAATGTATTAGTTTTTACATACTTCTCCAAATACATGCATATGGTTTCATGCAGCTTTTCCTAATATACATATGTTGTGTAAGCAGTTTTCCTGACGCATATTATTGAACATTACTTTCATTAATCTGGGCATTTATTTTCCTGTAATGTATGCATTTTTGTACACATTTTATGGGTTGGAACCTTGCAAAATTTGAGGAGGTGTGAATTTTAAAGGATGGTGAGTTTCGATTTGTGGAAGAGAGAAGTTAGTTAAGTTCACATTAAAATGCTAAGCATGTTTTCAAGCCTGAGGACAGCATTTCTCAAATAGGGATACCAGTGGAGAAAAAAAACCCCTGTCATAATACTTACAGCTACTTGACAGACATCCCCAGAAAGATCTATGAAGAAAATCCTAGGGTAGATAAAACTGAGAGGAGGTTCATCTTCTATTAACAGGGCCCAGGTACATAACCTTAGTTGTAAATGGTTCTAGCCTTTAAAAATTAAAGCCAGCACTTTGAATTGATCCTAGAAACAGACTAGTAGTTGGTGTGCCTATAACACTACTAATATGATGTATTCGAAGTAGCTAGTGCCATTTAGTAATCTTGCTGCTGTCTTTTGGACTATCAGAATTTTAAGAGGGAGACATTCATATAATAATATTGCCTAACCTCAGCACAAGAGACTTATTAGAGTTTCAGTGGCTGTAGGAAAGCCATTTCTCTCTGTTTATGGTTATATATTGGGTTAAGCTGATAAACTGTGGCCTGTGCCACTAAGCTACTTGTACTTCCAGTGACCTTGATGGATCTAGGATAGGATGAGGAATCTTCCAGGCCAAGGGCCCAATTCCAGTTTGAGAAGGGAAACCATATTTTAACAGCAGCAGAGCTAACGGCAGTGCAGGGTAAAACTGAAAAGGTAAGACCAATGCAGTTGTTGCCTATTTGAACATTTTCCTCCCAGGCATATAAAACAAGCTCAATTTTATGGTTGTCTATTCAAATGTATAGACAATCATAAAATTGAGCTATGTTTTGTCTATTAAGATGTAGAGCGGTGGCTTATTGGTTAAGATGCCAATTCTGATTATCAGAAGGTTGGCAGTTTGAGACCTGGGTGTTGTATGATGGGGTGACCTCCTGTCATTAGTCCCAGCATCTGCCAACCCAGCAGATGCAAGTCGATAAATAGGTACCACTTCGGGGGGGAAGGTAAACAGTGTTCGGTTCAGTCATGCTGGCCACATGATCACCAGAGCAGTCCTTGGACAATGCTGGCGCTTCGGCTTAGTAATGGAGATGTGCACCACCCCCTACAGTTGGTTACGACTAGACATTCATGTCAAGAGACTACCTTTACCTTTTTTATTCAGATGTAAAAGCTCTTTTGGCTGCAAAATAGTGCTTATCTCAATGAACCAGTTTTCTGGTTTCACAGATAACATATATAGGGAAACCATTTGGGCCAGAGATTCTCTGCTTCTGATCCAGGAGAACCCCCACATTGCAAATCTGATTCTTTAGGCTCTAATGTTTAGTGGGCTGCAGACTCAGAACAAATTGAAAGCCAATTTGAGTAGACAAATCAGATGCTGTGGGGGTGGAGAATTGGATTGCCCTGTGTGGCTGGATTGAATCCAGGTATCTCCACCCTGGAATCTTTCAGATTGGATATATAGATACAGATATATTGAGAGAATGAGAGATCACTGTGCATGGTTCTTTATTAGAAAAAGAAGGAAAAAAAAAACCCCAGTTCTCCGCCCTCAGGCTTACAATCTAAAAAACGACAAAACACACAAGGAAAGGAGATGGCAGTGGACAAGGGGATTAAGTACAATAGCTTCAGTTTCTTTCTCTTTGAGGCCAGGCCAGTGGTAGTTGGGATGGAGGGCCTTTCATCTGCTTCTTGGCCTAGGCGTTGCAAGACTATGCTTGCTTCTTTTACAGTTCTGTTTCACAGAAGGCATATTGATGATGCTCAGAGACAAGTAACTTGCACGAGAAAGTTAATACAAGTTATAGGAGAGTATCTTAGTGCCAGACATGAGCAAATGTTGAACCACATAGTTGTCTCCAGAGAGGACCACCAAATACCCATTTCACAAGACAATAATCAGTAATGTTCAGAAAAAACACACACAGAGAGAAATATGCCCACATGCACACACTCTTCAGAGTATACCAAAACAAATAAGGCCCGATTACTGCAAACACCATATCAAACAACAACCAGAGAAAAACACATAGCGTAGGAAATGTACCCTCCTTTTTCTCCACCACATATTCTGGAACCATGGGAAATTGCCTCAGTTTCCCTCTTCCCTAGCTGTCTGGTGAAACTACAAAATGAGACAGCAGGCAGTAGCTGCTCTCTAGTTTTATTTTGTAAGAATGCCCCTGGGGAATATGTAGAGTCCTAAGGAATTATTAGAAAGAAAGGTAGAGAACTTTTCTTTACAGAATACCAGTCTCACAGTTTGTTTATTTAGCACAAACTAGAAAGCCCAAGAAATTCAGGGAGCCATAACGTTGGACTCAGGGGTCTGCAGTGTGAGCTTCTGGAGATTGATAAATGAAACAGAACATCTTGGCAACTCAAAAAAATATTCCTTTTGATTTTGCGCTTCTTTCCTGCCAAGGACTGTGTGTTTCAGGATGAGAAAATGCATAGTGCCTGGCCTTTTTCCCATTAGCAAAGCAGCTAAAGCAGCTTCATTTACATACCACTTCATATCGCGCTATGGGATGTCTAAGCGGTTTACAACTGTAAGTTCATTGCCCCCCAACAGTTGGGTACTCATTTTAGCGACCTCAGAAGGATGCAGGCCTGAGTCTAGCCTCAGCCCTCAGTCCTTAGGACTCTACATATTCCCCAGGGGCATTCTTAGAAATCTCATTTTGATTCATTCTATCTGTGAAGACCTGCTTCAGACTAAGAAGATAATGCAAGTTTTTCAGGCTGACTTTTCATTCCAAAGAACCCTAGTTATGATTCTTCTTAGGAAAAGTCTCATAGAATGAGCAATGAAGGGGGTATCTCAGCGGTTTCCTTCCTTCTTTTTCAGCTGCCTGAAATCAAGGTGTTCCTGAAAGGTTTCAAAGAAAATACAGTCGGTCCTCCACTTTTGTGGGTTTAACATTCGTGGATTTGATTATTCGTGAGTTTGCCTACGGAACGTCTGGGAAGGGTGTGTGTGCATTCCTCCTGGGCTTTTCCTCTGGGGGTAAAAAAGCCCAGGAGGGAGAGAGCATCTGGGAAGAGGAGTGTGTGTGCACACTTCTCCCACCTTTCCCCATGCTTTGGCTGGCTTTCCTGAACTGGCCAAAGCATGGGGTGGAAGAAGAGCACACATGCATGCCCCCCACCTACCCTTATGCTTTGGCCAGGTTCTTCTTAGGAAGAAATAACAAAGACAATGAATGGATCAGGTATAAAGACCTAATAAGGACAAATAACCAAAATACATGGGAAATAAAACTGATACAAGAAATTAAAGATTTGAATGTTGGTTTCTACTTAAACAGCTTCAACAAAGATTTTAAAAAGACTTGGAAGAAGGATTCACACATATACAAAATGAACTAGACAAAATCTTGGAAAAAAGTGAAGAGAAAACAATTTCTAAATTATATATACTACTGTTAGAAGAAAAATGAAAGAAAGACGCTATAAGCAATTATGATAACATGGACAAAAGACCTAGATAAAACAATTGAATTACAAATCTGGCACTCAGCAAGAATTAAAACATTTAATTTACAAAATGCCAAAGAATCTGTGAAAACTACCTCAAAATGGCTTACAGATGGCATCTAACACTTGAAAAAATAGCAAAAATATACAAAAACAATCAACACAACTGTTGGAAATGTGAAATACCAAAGGTTTCTGAATCCACATATGGTAGCATTGCCTGAAATAGAGAGAATTCTGGAAAAAATATTCACAGTAACATATGCAAACTATAAAATGACTCCAGAAATATACTTATTAACTAAGATAGATAAAATTAATAATATTCAAGCAAGAAAAAAAATATCTGTATATGATCTCAGTCGCAAGAATCAATTTTGCTAAAAAAAATGGAGGGGTGGCAGAAGAAACACAAGACAATGAATTGTCTGATAGATACATTGGAAGTCATAGAGATGGGTAAGCTCACATGCTCAATAAATTAAAAATCCATGGAAAAAGTAGGAAAAGATTGGGAAGAACTAATAGAATTCTGTAAAAATAGTTGGAAATGAACAGAAAGGAGAAATGGTCAAAATCGAAAATAGGACAGCAATAAACATCAGGATCTCAATTTAACCTAAGAAAACAAAGAGCACTGAAGGAATACACTAATTACAATATTAAGTAGAGAAGTAGGTAAGCATAAAGTATGTCTTACCGTACAGAGAACTCAAGGAAGTCATTAAAGAAGAAGTATTTACTTAAAAAGATGAAATATAAATTAAGTATCCATTAACACCAATGTTGATATTTTTATGCTGTCATGTTAGTGATTTATAGAGCAGTTTAGTTAAAGAAAATGGAAATCTCTGCAACCTGTGGAACTTATATATTTCAGTTAAATATGTCTTAAGGATTTTTTATTAATAAAAATTAATTAAAATTAAAATTTAAAAAATGGTGGTGCATGCATGTGGCTACGCAGCCATTAGAGACAGCCCCGTGAACAGAGGAAAGATTACCATATATAATTGACTATAAGTTGAGAAATGTATGCCCCCAAAGTGACCCAAAAATCCTGGGTTGACTTATATATGGGTCAATACACTAGTACTGTTTCGAAAGGTCCTAAAATAAGCATGCCTGATGCCCTACTCTTGGTGCCTGAGGCACATGTTTTTCTCTCTCTGTGTGTGTGTGTGTGTGCAAGTGGTTCCTAGTCCATTTTGCAAGCCTTTTCTTCCCTTAGAAAAAACTCCCCATTTAACAGCACTTGCCCATTCCCAGTCTGATTTGCAAGGCTTTTCTTTCCATGGAAGAAACCCTATTTAACACCACTAGCTTCTCTCTTCAGTCTATTTTCCATGCCTTCTTTTCCCATTGAAGAAACATTATATTTAACACCACCGTTTTGCAAGGCTCTTCTTTCCATGGAAAAAACTCTCCCTTTAACACCGCTTGCTTCCTTTCTCATCCAATATTAAAACTTCTCCAGCACCAGAGAATTGGAGTTAGGTAGCCGGGAGAGGTCCAGAGAAGGAGAAGGCAGGTCGGAAATGGTATTTCCTCCTTCCCATCCTTCATTATAGTCCCCTAGGTTTTACCCTTGACTTATTCACAAGTCATATCAAAATCCATGATTTTGACCCAGAAACCTTCCCTCAACTTATACATGAGGTCAGCTTGTACATGAGTATATACGGTAATCATTGTCTGCAATTGTTACATAGAACACAGGACAGAAAAACATGCTCAACTGTTTAATAATAATAATAATAATAATAATAATAATAATAATAATAATTTCTATCCTGCCCCTCTGTGGACTCAACCAGGGCGGCTTACAGCATTAAGATGCAATAAAAATACAATACAGATCCCACCGACCTACACACCCCTTAAAATAGTATTAAACAATAGAAGCATCTAAAACACACTTAGAAATAATCACGTAACATCAAATAATGGTACAATAGCTATGGCCAAAAAAAAAAAAAAAATGGGAAAGACAGATAAATTAACTCTTGGGACCGGGATATCTATTCAGGAAAGGCCTGCTAGAAGAGGTCCATCTTAACATCCTTTTTGAAGCTATTTAAGGTAGTAATAAGATGGATCTCGTCTGGCAGGCCATTCCATAATCTGGGAGCAGTTGCTGAGAAGGCCTTCTGGGAGATTGCAGACAGCCTGGTTTTTATAAGCTGTAGCAAATTCCTTCCAGAGGACCTGAGGGTGTGGGGTGGATTATACGGGAAGAGGCAGTCCCAGACCACTACCACTGCTCCACAGAGACATATTTGCTTATTAGCTGGGATCTTCTTAAGTTGCTCTTCTAGCAGTGCAAATAGTAACACATTGTACTTGGTAAAGGTACATACTTTTCTTTGTTTATTAATACATTTAATTAGTACAGCTATGAAGCTGTAAAAATCCTGTACCTTGAAGGTTTACTATAAAGTAGTGAAGAACAAGGCATCTGGCTACAGATCTCATCTGCAGCAAGTCTAGATTGACTTGGACCACATAAAATTGTGCTTTCTGTAGTCAGTAGTTGCTCAGAGTTTCAGCAGAGAAATCCAAGAGGGGACATCCTCCTCCTCAGCATTTTCATTCAGTGACTGGTAAAAGAGTCTGAAATCATTGGAAAAGGGTAATTCCTGGATGAAGTTAGAAAATGCAACTGTAGCCAGCATTTTAGGGTCAATTAAAGCCTTGTATTCAACTGATCAACATTTACTTCCATATTGGAAACATATAAAGATGAGATCAATAATTTTTTAAGGAAACATGACTGAATTATTTCCACTTTGAGGCTAATCCTTGCAACCCAAATAGGTAAAGTATACGTGAGCTGGGTAGGACCTTAGGTTTATATACTTGGATGACAGGAGGAATGAATTAACTTGTGTAGGGGAAAAAAACACCCTGAAAATTCCCTAAAATTAGCAAAATCTGCTCTGATCAGAAACCAGTATTTTTTGTATCAGAATTCCTAAATATCTAGTTGAAAACTTGTTTAATATAATTCCCATTCAAGGACCACTTGTATTTCATCTGAGCTTTTGGAATATACCAGAACTTGAGTCTTATTATAGTTAATAGTTTGATTGTTCTCAACACAATGTGACCCAAATGCAGCTAGTAAATTATTCAGACCCTGCCTATTCTGAGATAAAAGGACAGTTTTACCAGCATATAGAATTAGTAATTTTTTTTACATAAGACTTTTTAAGTGCATGAGAGCTAACCTGACAAGATGCCAAATAATTACGAAATAGATTAAATAAAAGTTGAGCTAAAATGCAGCCTTGTCTAAAACATCTAGTTGAGGGGGATTGACCTCTGTGTGTATATGTATATGATAGACATAGAGACTGATCTTGATTTTTAAGGGGGGTTGGTATGTGTGTGTTTAGATTTATTTTTACTTCTGTGAGGCCAGTTTTTGTGAGTTTTGCAGTTGATTTGAAATGAGTATGAATGGCACACACAGAATTAAAGTTGCAAGGCATATGGTTCAATAAGAGGAACTGTAATAATAATCCCTATTATTATTAATAATGGGGTGGGAGGAATTGAGAGTTTTTAAAAATTAATCTCATGCATGAACATCTGTGTACTTCTGTCTAAAAAGGAAGAGGGAAGAGATATGTGGTGGGAATCTGTTGTGTAGCTATGAATGTGTAACCTATACGACTTTGTGTTCATGTTCCATATGTAACCCCTATTTTAGGGGATACGTAGGGACCCCAATCCCAATTACCATCCAGCAGTTGCTGTGATCAATGGGAGTTTGTTTCCTAATTCTTTGGGAACAAAAGATCTCCCTCTTGCATGAGCAATCTCAGGCATGAGGGGGAATTGCAACAGCAGTCCTGTTTCTGCCTGTCACACCAGAGATCATTCATGGGTGTGGGTATTAATGTCAGTTTGCTGCCTCCCTACCAACAGGGAAACATACCCCGTTTTAAGTATATTCATAGGGCATAAACTGAGGAAAGCATTCGGAAAACCTAAAAAAAGATTATTATGAGCAGCTGGAATCTTTGTGTGATCACATGCAAAGAACTCTGTTTTGGTAAATAATTATTGAAACTTTTACTGTAACTGTTTGCATACTTAGCCTCATCAAATACAAGCTGTAGTTTATCTGCCATGCTTGAAGAAGGAGTTTACCAGTAAGCATTGGGAGAGGGGGACTAATGCAACCATGCATTCTGGACACATTTCACTGTATTGTACAGTATTTGGTGTTGTAAGAATTTCATATATAAAACTAGACTATTGGAAATGTTGCCATATAGAAATTCAGTCATTCACACCATTCCACCAGTTCAGGCTCAAAATAACCATCACAATGTGTCTTCCTTTGTGATACTATAAACTGTGAGGGGTTTGAGTAAACTAATTTACTCTTCCTACGCCATTTTGTTTTTTTGTTTTTCAGGTGGCATGCAACATTGTATGACTCTTCTCTTTTTGTATTTGTAATTAACATTTTATTTTAAAAATGGGAGAAACATATTCTGTGGCTTTTCATGCCCACTGAGCATACTTAATCTTGGGCTAGTTTTTTCCCTTTTTGCATGTTGAATCCTTTTGGCCATTTTGGCCATTTTATAAAAAACATTATTTATTTTGGGTTTTCTTTTTTTAATTGTTATTCTGAAAACCACAAGATTTCTTGAAGCATACTGACATCTACCTTTGTTTCTCAATGATATCACCTTTCCTAAATGTTGTGCTGTAAATTGCATCACATTTGCACTTTCTTCTGTTTTAGAAATTTGCCAGATGCTTGTATCACCCTAGACATGAGTAAATTTCCCAGAGCATTTTTTATTAAAGTTTTATTAGATTAAAAAAAATACAACTTACATACAACTTCTATACATACATACATACATATATCAAACACAATGTAAACAAACAGACAAAAAATAAACATGACATAATACAGAAACAAAACATACTATAAAAAAGAACATCGACCAAAAAGACAGTTGTGGCTTCCTGGATCCTTTACCAAGTCCTTGTCCATACCATTAGATATTGTACATTCTTAATTTAAAGAAAAATTAAGATGTAGTCTACTTCTCGGTATATCTAGATTATATTTTAGTCATATGTCTTAGTATATAAGATTTACTGTATTCATTCATTGCCTAACCCTATATATATATATATATATATACACATTATATAACTATATGTACAACTATCTATATAACTATGTATGCTAGATTCCAAAATCCATCATGTAAGGTTATCTCTCCACTGTTTCTTAATCATCTCTCTTTATTTTACTTCTTATTTTTGGTTCTTCTTTATTTTTATTCTTTTATTTTCAATATAATCAAGCAGCGGTTCCCAAATTTTTTCGCTTCTTTCCCACTCTTGTCCTTTTAGCATTATAGTTAGTTTATCCATCTGCATTAAATTGATTAATTTATATAACCATTCTTCCTGATGCGGGATCAATAACTTTTCCATTTGCCAGCATATACAATTCTGGCACTAGTGGTCATATAAAAGAGAAGTTTTCCGTATTTGCGCTCTATCTCCTTATCAGCATGCATACTTAGCAGATACATTTTGGGATCCATTTCCAATTGAGTTGATAGGATCTTTTCAATAGTTTTATGTATATTAATCCAATATTTTTTCGCTTTTTTACAACTCCACCATTGATGGTAATAGGTCCCTTTTCCCCCCGCTTGCATTTCCAGCGTTTTTCAGATAGACCTTTATAAATCCTAGCTAGTTTTACAAGAATTGTATACTACCTATAATGCATTTTAAAAAGATTTACTCTGAGATCGTAGCTGACAATATAGTGTGGGGTTTTATTCCAGATCCTTTCCCGTTGTTCTAAGTCAATTGTCTGGTTAATATCCTGGGCCCATTTGACCATATATTCCTTTACTACCTCCTCTTCTAATTCTATATCCATTAGACATCTTATAATATGAGGCTATCTTGTGTGGGTTGTCGGACATCATACTGTCTTCAAATTTAGTTTTCTCCATTCTTATTCCTGTTGCCTTTCAGTTTATCATAAATTTTCCTCTCAATTATCTGAATAATAACCATCCCATATTACAGCCTTCATTTAATAATTGCTCAAAACTTTTAAGTTCTATGCTGTTATTGACTGAATTAGAAGTTGTTAGGTCTTTATATTTTATCCATTTATCTTGCTTTATTACTTCCCTATTATAGAAGGCCTCATGGATGGAAGTCCATAACGGCATTTTAGGGCATATTCTTTCCTTATATTTGTACCACACTCTTAAAAGGGATTTTCTTACATAATGATTTTCTTACAAAATTCATAATCTCTATGAATTTTATGTTTATGATAGAATAAATAAGCGTGTAGTCCAAATCTCGTCTTCTCCCTCTAAGATAAGCAATTTTTTATCTTTTAACATCATCCAATGACAATTTGCTTCATAATAAATTTGCAAGTTAGGTAGGGCCAGACCTCCTCTTTCCTTCCTATCTTGCATGATCTTAAACCTAACTCTCATCTTCCTCCCACCCCATATAAATTTTGAAATCTCTCTATTCCAGTTCTTGAAGGGAATATTATTAGTAATTATTGGAATGGTTTGAAAAAGGAACATGAATTTGGGCAATATGTTCATTTTTATTACAGAGATTTTTCCTAACCAAGAAAGATTAAGTTTTCCCCAATTTGCCAGGTCTTTTTTAATTTCTTTCCAAAGCTTTTCATAATTGTTCTTATATAAATCGACATTCTTGGTCATTATTTCTATGCCCAGGTATTTAACTTTTTTTCCCTATTTGGTAGCCCAATATTTCTTCTATTTTTTTGTTTTCCTCTTTGGGTATGTTCTTTGTTAATACTGTCGTTTTTCCCTTATTCATTTTTAGCCCTGATACTTGGCTAAAGTGTTCTAATTCCTTTAACAGTTGGATTAGACTTTCTTCAGGATCCGATATTGTGACCAAAAGGTCGTCAGCATAGGCCTTTAATTTAAATTCTTGTCCTTTATATTTTATGGCTTTAATTTCCTCATTCTCCTTTATATTGTTAATAAGTATTTCCATGATAATTAAAAAAAGTGGGGGGGGGGGCGGAGGGCGTCCCTGCCTTGTTCCATTCTCAATATTTATCTTTTTTGTTTTCTCATCATTGACTAAGACCCATGCTACTTGTTTACTGTATATAGCTTTTATCCAGTTAAAGTTTGTCCCAGCATTGATTTTTTTCTAGCACTTTTTCCATAAATCGCCAATTCACCTTATCAAAGGCTTTTTCAAAGTCCAAAAAAAGCATAACAAGTTTTTTATCAATTTTTAGCTCATGCAGTTCCATTGCATCAAGTACAAATCTAATGTTATCTTTTATTCTTCTTTGTGGTAAAACGCCATTTTGATCTTTGTCTATCCATATTTTTAATATCGTTTTTAATCTTTCTGCTAGAATTGTAGTGAAAATTTTATAATCACTATTCAGCAGGGATATGGGTCTATAATTTTTTATGTCTTGTTTGTCCTTACCCTCTTTTGCTAGCAGGCTTATATTGACCTGTGTCCAGGTTTCTGGTATTCCGTTTGTTGCAACTTCATTTATTACCTCTTTTAAGGGTGGGGCCAACAAATATGCATACTTTTTGTAGAATTCAGCTGTGTAACCATCTGGGCCTGGGGTTTTCCTTAATTTTGTTATTTTAATTGCCTCTATTATCTCTTGATACTTAAACAGGGTTATCATATCATCCCTTAACTGTCTCTTCTCCAGGCTAAACATACCCAGCTCCCTAAGCCTTTCCTCAAAAGGCATGGTTTCTAGACCCTTCACCATTTTGGTCGCCCTCCTCTGGACATGCTCCAATTTGTCAACATCTTTTTTGAATAAGCAAGCCAAAAGATAGAATACTGAATAACGATTTACCAGTTTTAAAAATAATTTTAAAAAGCCACTTTCAAGGCAGGAGTGCCACATTTCTAGCGACCAGACCTATATGAAGTTATAGTCTAGAAACCTCTTGGGATACTAGGTTGGTGTACAAATCATTGTGCAAATGGTTGCACTTTCTGTGAGTCAATGAGTGCAGTCTCAAATACCAATAGCCAATTGTTCCACAAGCACACACATACTTTTGAAGAAAATCAGCCATTGTGCAGTGGGTAAGCTCAGACGTTGTGGCACCCATTGTATAGTTGGCTGCATAGTTGTGAGATCCAGCTTAACTACACTGGCATATGTTTATTGTGCGTAAAACTCCTGTATCTTGGATTTTTGCCAATTGTCCAACCCCACCCCACCCCACCTCAAAAACCAGTCAGGATAATACCATTGTGGTTCCAATCATAGTATCACCCATATGTTTCTCAAGAAGCATAGTGACTGGCAGGACCTATTGCAGTGAACAAATCATCACTTGCTTGGTCCTTCAGTCCTCTGCAATTGAACAGAGATGTACCAGATGCTATCTGCAGGGAATATAACTACAAACTTACATATGTATCAGAAATCAAAAGTCTGAGGTCATGGCCAGGAAATAGTTATGAGACATTTTAACTCTGAACACAACTCAGACATCTCTGATTTGTCTGTGTTTGGAATGAAATTTCTATCTCATTCAAGTACCTTGAGAAAAGGAAAATTTCTAGTTCCAGAGCCTTAAGACTTTAACACTGTATGGTTGCAACTTTGAAGATAATATATAACACTAATGCCCACTTAAGAATACTGATAATGGTGGTTTTACACAAATACCATCTCTGTCTCTAAAATATTGGAATAATTGTCCTCGACTAAATAATTGTGCTGTACTAAAGATCAGTGATTACAGAAGCATTTTTGAAAACAGCTATAAAAACAGTATTATTATTCATCCCAGACAAAATAGAATACTGTTAAAACCAATGTATTTAGTAAATTAAAACAATTTCAGATATTGCAAAGTAAATGCAGAAAGATATTCTAAAATCTGTGGTACAGTATGATACGAACTGACTGAAATCTAGGTTCCCATCTTAAAGTTAAAGAATCAATAGTAACCTGAACCATCCTTGCAAAACACAAAAAGCTGTTCTTCCCCACTTTGCAGAGGTTGTCAGGAGAAGGGTGCATCCATGAAGTAGTCAGTGAAATCTTTTGAGTCAGACGGGACAGGTTCCTTATCAAGAGAAGAATTCCTTTGAAGGCAGAGTGATGTCATAACCCTTCTTAGAGGTATTGACTCAACAGATTTGCATATATGTATTCTCATGGGTGGAGTTACTTTGATCTTGAAATGATCACATGTGTTTTTGATTGCTGTTAGCAAACAAATGATTCTCAAGGGCAAGGGGACGGTGGATTGAAACTCTAAATGCTTATTTGATAAAATAAGAACAATCATCTCACAAGAGCAAACGCCACTGCAGTTTTGAGAGAGCACTATAGTCCTACAGAACGGGGTCCCATTCACACTACACAATTATAACCATATTCCAGGCATACCTACTTAACAAAACCTCTAACAATGACACTCCTTTTTACAAGTCTTTTTAAACAGCCCAGTCCAGCCCCCCCTTATCTTTTATCTAGCTGGAAGTTTTATTTGTAGCATTGCCATTGGAGGAATGTGAAGTAGGGCTGGAGAAAGACAGACTTTCATTGCTGAGTTGCTGCGGCGTTTCTGCAGTAAACAATGCAATAAAGCTTGACCTGGGAAAGAATGGGATTCTGCTCTAGGTGATCTCCTGCTGTAGCTATGTGACAAACAAAACAGAAAGCAGATTAGCCTACTTCTCCAGCTACCCTGCCATGTTGAAAATACATAGATCTACAAGTTTCACCACTAAAATTGAAATTGTAAGCAGAGGGTGTTGAAAGGGGAAAAAATCATCCCTGGATTCATTTTGGAACAAGCTTTCAAGTGGTCTCTAGAAGTTTCAAAATATTTTGTTTCCTTAGGAAAGGCTTACCTGACCTGATTGTTTCATTTTACATGTGCATAATGTTAGTTTTTATCAAAGGTTTGCTGAAACACATTGAACTATGTATTTGTGTGGTTAGGAATCTATCTCTGTTCTTTCCATGTTATTTCTACCTCTGGTAGTTTCTGTTAAAGACTTAAAGCCCAGTAACACATCTACTGCATTAAATGAGGTAAACCATACCTGTATCCCACTTTAACTGCCATGGTTCTATCCTGTGGAATCCTGGGATTGGTAGCTTAGGGAGGGGTACTTAGAATCCTTAGCCAGAAAACACTCCAGTGCTCACCAAACTAGAAACCCCAGGATTCCATAGGATGGAACCATGACAGTTAAAGTGGAATGATACTGCTATAATTGTGTAGTGTTGTTGAACCTCTGGATTGCTCTTGCCCTAGGGAATGGTATATAATAATAGATTTTATATATATGCAGCAGAGTAACCAAATATTATGAAGTTTTAAGTATGTGCTGTGGATGAAATTTATTAATCCCAATTTATATGTGTTGTTTAACCATCATGAAGTAAGCTGACAATTCTTGTTGGTCATCAACAGATGCTAGTCCATAGAAGTGTAACTCTAAAACTAATCCAATAGCTGTCTAAAATGACCAAAGTGAAGGCAACACCACCTGATTGACTTCACTGACAGACAAGGCAGTCCTTTAGAGGGATAAAAATAAAGTCATGCAAGGGAGGCTGTCTTTCCAATAAATATTTATGATTCATAGTCAGTAACCATTTTGTGGCTGTGATATTGTTATTTCTGTGTAAAGTGCCTGCAGTTGGTGTCATTATTCAGCTTGTCTCTGGAATGTTAATAAATCTATAAGAAGTTTTTGCAATACAAACTTGATTGCAGATGCTAACCCCAAGTACCTTCTGTTCTGCTCTCAACAGGCTATGAGGTGCATGGCCTAGAAAAAATACCTGACGGGCCAGCACTGATCGTTTTCTACCATGGAGCAACTCCTATAGATTTTTTCTACTTTATGGCCATTGTCCTTATTAGGAAAAAAAGAATCTTGCATATAGTTGCTGATCACTTTGTCTTCTCACTGCCAGGTAAATTTAGCCAAGTATGGTCATGGTGTTGGTAATCTAAGACAGCAGGCTTAGAAATGTTGGAACTCATGTTCTTGGCATTATTTTATGTACACAGATATGTACAAACAAAAGTTAAGATGGCATTTTGGGTTACTGTTCCACAATTCTACATAGGTTATCATTGTATTCCATTCTCATGTAATGTGTTCATAATTGTACATCTTAAATTAGACCTATTTTTGTTTTCAGAGCCCATTTTAATACTAACACATTAGCTTTATTTTGTTTTAATTCTTGTTGTAAACTGCCTTGAATCTTGTGCTGGGAAAATTGTAAACTGGATTTGTTGTTAATTTGTGGAAGATTTTCTGGATTCTGTCTTTACTTGCAAAAGTCACAAACATAGAAAGAAAGAACAGTGCATCCTCTAAATGCACTACTTGGAAGGGGAAATGAAGGCGAGTGGAAGAAGGAAGGGGGTGACCAGACATCTCTGCCCTCCCCCATCAACAGAGAAAGGAGCAAACACTGCCAGAACCACAGGCAGGCAAGTGGAGGAAGGAAGGACATCTCTGCCCTCCCCCAGCCATGGAGAAAGAAGGAAAGAAACTAAAGGAGGGAGGGGGTGAGGATAGTGATGGACTAAGGAAGGGAAGAAAGGAGGGAAGGGAAGGAGGGAAACTCAGGCATAAAGGAATGGGTAGGAAAGCAAACAAACAACGGGAGGGATGATACAGGGAGACAAACAGCTACTGGGCAGCAGCAGTAGTGGTGGGGGTCACTGATATGAGAAAACTAGTGACACCATAGCTAACATTGGTTGGCACTGCACACGGAGGTGAGGTGCTTCGCCTTGTGTAACCCAGTCACCTAGTAAAACCCTATCACACTCCAAGTGAGACATAGGTAGGATCAGAGCATTAACAGAAGGAGAGGGAGGGAGAAATAAAGGGATATCACATTTGCAAGATTAGCCAAGGGCATAAGAAAGATGCCAAGACTAATAGCATACACTCTTAGAAAGGCAAATGGCATCCAAAGCAGCATCACACATAAAATAGGGGCATGGAACGTGAGAAGCATGAGCCAAGGGAAGCTAGAATAGTAAAACTTGAAATGTAACACATGAACATAGCAGTACTTGGGATGAGTGAGTTAACATGGACAGAAATGGGCTAGTTTGAATCAATACAGACACTTTCAATAAGCAAAAAGAAAGAGAAAAAAGCCACAGATGACAGACACAACACTATAAGCAATAAAGAAAAGAAGAGAAGAAAAACAAAAGGGATATAGGAACAAACTTAGGGCCTGTAGAGACTGGTCAAAAGGGCTGGCCTGGGGGTGGAGTTGGGATGGAGCGGCCGCATGCTGGCCACTTCGACTCTGCCTTGATTCTGCTGTATTGCTGCCAAAGCAACTGCACAGTGGGAGGCAAAAAAGCGGATCTTCGATGCAGTGTTTACATGCACTGCACCGAAGAAGTGCCGAAAAGCCACTACCACCGCAAGTAGGCCACCCTTTCTGTGGCGCAAAAAGGAGCCACTTTTTGCAGCTTCTTTTTATGCCATGGAAAAGCCAGATAGGGGCCGTGGCATGTGGTTGCCGCGGCCCCGATCCAGCAAGAAAAGGGGCAGCATCTTGCCGCCCCTTAGGGGCCATCTGTATAGCCCCTAAGAATCATGAATGAAACAGTACAACAGCTTGTGCAGAAGGATAAAGAAAATTACAACAATGACCAATGCAGAAAAATAGAAGACAACAACAAAAAGGGAACAAGCGATCTATTTCACAAGATCTGGGAAATCAAAGGAAAATTCAAACCAAAGACCAGGACACTCTATGACAATAAAAATAACATAATTCAAGACCAAGAAGGAATAAAAAGACACTGAATGCAATACACAGAAGAATTATACAAAAGAGATGACAAAATGTAGGATGCATGGAAGAAAGAGCCAAATGAAGATGAACTCCAAATTCTAAAAAGTGAGGTGGAAACTAAAAGAAATAGCAAAAAACAAATCAGCAGGAACAGATGATATTCCAATTGAACTGCTGCAATCCACACTGACAGAGTCAATTCTAGTGCTGACCAAGATATGTCAGGTAGGTAAAGGTTATCCCCATTGATAAGGTTGTCAAGTCATGTCCGACCATAGGGGGTGGTGCTCACCTAAATTACTAAGCCAAAGAGCCAGCGTTGTCAGAGACTACTCTGTGATCATGTGGCCAGTATGTTTGCACAGAACGCTGTTACCTTCCCACTGAGAAGTGATACCTATTTATTTACTTGCATTTGCATGCTTTTGAACTGCTAGGTTGGCAGAAGCTGGGACTAGTGACAGGAGCTCACCCCAATAAAATACTGGCCAACAGATTGGAAGTGGTCAATATACATTCCTATCTACAAAAAAGGAGACATTAAATACGGCAGCAACTATAGGACCATACCACTGATCTCCCATTCAAGCAAAATTATGCTCAAAATTCTGCAACATAGAAGTTTGCAGGAAGAGGCACTAGGGACCACATTGCAAACATACAATGACTAATGGAGCGCATCAGGAAATTCCAAAAGAAAATCAGCATGTGCTTTATAGACTATAGCAAAGCCTTCGACTGCATAGATCATGAAAGGCTATGGAATGCCCTTAAAGACATGGGAGTGCCAACATATCTGATAGTCCTGATGAGGAATGTGTACTCTGGACAAGAGGCTGCTGTCAGAACAGAACATGGAGAAACAAAATAGTTCCCAGTTGCCAAAGGGGTCAGACAAGGCTGTATCCTGTCACCCTATCTGTTCAACTTACATGCATAACATATTATAAGAAAAGCAGGCTTGGACACAGAAGAGAGAGGAGTGAAAATAATCAACCACAAGTTATGGAGATGACACCATAGTACTAGCAGAAAACCTCACAGACTTGGAACACCTACTAAGGAAGATCAAAGAAGAAAGTGCAAAGGCAGGCTTAATGTTGAACATAAAGAAAACAAAAATAATGACCACAGAGGACCTTCACAAGTTCAAACTAGACAATGAAGAAATAGAAATAGTAAAAGAATTCTCATACCTGGGACCAAACATTGATAGAAATGGGGACTGCAGCCAGGAAATCAGAAGAAGAAGAATAGGGAGGGTGGCTATTAAGGAACTAGAAAAGATTATGAAATGCAAAGATATACAACTCAGAACAAAAGTTAGAATCATACAAGCCATTGTATTCCCTATTACCATATATGGATGTGAGAGCTGGACAGTTAAGAAAGATGATAGGAAGAAAATCAATGCATTTGAGATATGGTGCTGAAGAAGAGTGCTGGCAGCCAAAAGGACAAACAAATGGGTCCTAGAGCAGATCAAGCCAGAAACCTCCATGGAAGCCAAGATGACCACACTGAGGCTATTGTACTTCATTGGAAAAGACAATAATACTGGGAAAGGTGAAGGGAAGTAGGAAGAGAAGAAGGGCACATGCCAGATTGATGGACTCTACTAAGGGGTTCATGGGTATGGGGTTGCAGGAATTAAGCAGAGCAGTGGAGGACAGAGGGTCTTGGAGATACCTCATCTGTAGGGTTGAGATCGACTTGAGGGCAGTTAACAACAACAACAACAAAAATGATTACAAATTATGTTTAATTAGTTTAAAAATTAGATACTTTCCTTAAAAATATAAGAGGTATTGTTTCTAAGGATTGTTTAGAACACGGGTGAAGAACTGGGGCTTCTGCACATATTGTTGGACAGCAGCTCCCACCAGTCTTACCCACCATAGCCAAGTGCAGAGAATTGCAGTCCAACATTTAGAGGTCATAGGTTTCCCATTCCTGTTCTGGAAATTTGAAAATGCTAATCTTTTCAAGGGTGGTAATGGAAAGTATGTTTTTATGTGTCCAAGATGTGAGCTGTACAATACAATGCTTGTCCTGCATAAATGCATTTGACAAATGAAGATGTGTAACTGTTTTCATTTAGCACTTTCCTCCCCATTCCCCACCATCTTAAATACAGTGGGAGAGTGCAGGAGTAGGAAACTCTTGTTTTGTTTTGTTTTGTTTTTGTTAGACTACAGTTTTGTTTCCTGTATTGAAAATACAGTTTTTCTTTACTACTTGCAGGTTTTAAACTGTTACTTGATGTGTTCAGCGTTCTTCATGGAACACAGGAAGAATGTGGAAAAGCTTTAAAAAAGGGAGACTTGTTGGCCATTGCACCAGGGGGAGTTCGAGAAGCACTATTCAGTAATGAAAACTACATCCTTATATGGGGAAATCGTAAAGGATTTGCTCAGGTGGCTATTGATGCAAAAGTGGTGAGTGTTCACTGAACATAAATGGATTGTAAAACTAGAAATATATAAGAAAAAGAAACCTTTTCAGATTTGAGACAAAATAAAAACAAATTACTTTGTAGGACTATGCTTGCTCCTGTTCTCTATCCAGAGAATATTGGAAGGAACAAGGTCAGATGAATGTGTATTCAAGTTCTCCATATTTGCAATTTTTCAAATCCAATATCGCCTACATATTTTTTTATAGTTACTGTTAACATTGTGCTAGTGCTGCTGTTCTAATGCAGTGGCTGTCAGAATAATCAGTTTCCTGGCAAAATGGAATATGAAGTAGAAAAGAAGTTCATAAACTGTTCTCCCTTCTTCCATCTTAACTTTTAAGTTACTGTCTGGATGGATTTGACATAAGGAGTGTCTTGGCTGTATCCATACATTTCAGTTGATCCTTGTTCGTGCTCACAGTCCGAGAATCCCAAAACATAAGGCTGAGTTTAATTGTCTGTTAAAATTTCAGGCAATATGTTAATGTCATGCACAAATAATCCTCTAAGTTTATTAGTGTTCCTAATATTTTTGTAGTTTCCATTAGAATGTATGGCTGTGAAAAGTTAGTATGAGAGAGATTCTAGCCTGCTTGTCCTGTCATTCCAGTAGTGTCAAGGGAGTGCTTGGTTTAGGTTTTCCTAATATATGGGCCAATTCATACTGACTACATCAAAGAGAGAATGTTGACAAGCTGTAAAGATCTATCTTACTTCTGAGCAAATGTAGTTAAAATTTACATTATTGTGATTTTAGTGTGCTGCATGTTGTATGGGGGAGAAGAAATGCCTAATAAATGTACCCCTGTTCTCCATTGCAGCCCATCATTCCTATGTTTACACAAAATGTTCGGGAAAGCATTCGATCCCTTGGTGGACTAAGTAAGGAACTTTTTTACTATATTAAACTTTCTGTAACATTTATTTTAGCCTTCTTTGAACTTTTTGTCTAGTGGTCCTCCGTGTGTGTGGTGCTGACAGCCTTTTAAAATGATGGGGTGTGAGTTGGGCAGACTTTAGCTCTAGAAATCTACCGATCTCCTCTTCCTTACAGAATTATTTCCCCGAGCCTTAATTCCTATTTATATTTATATCATTCTGTGCTGCAGGTAAATCCAGAGTTCTTACAATTTTCTCCCAACATAATAGTCCTTAGTTGGAGAATCTCATTTTGAAAAAAAAGTAAGACCTGTGCACTCTGAGCAGGTTAAACAAGTCCAGCCCTTTTTTTCCTTTTTTTTTTTTTTTGTCCCCTCTTCCTTTTTGGAAGATTCTCTTTCTGACTTTTCTTTCTCCTTCCTGCCTCAATCCTTCTCTTAAGGGCAAACTAGATGCAGTTAGCAATTGTCGGAATGGTTTAAGAAAAATAATGCAGGCATGGTGGGCCTAAACAATAGCACGGTTCTCATGTATGTATTGGAGATCGTCCCCAACTTCAAAAAGTAAGTGATTTCGGCAGCAGAAAGGAAGTAAATGATGAAAGCCCTCTTGTGTGTGCCAAAAGTCTTGATACTGATTGGACTTGGCATGCTTGCAGTTTACTTTTTAAAAAGCCATTCACACACTTGCTAATTGTGTGAATGGTGTTTATCTGGTTTGCCATAACGCAAGCCTTCTGTCATTCCTCCAGGTCCTGGTTCTCCATTATCTTCTATCCTTTCTTCATCCAGACATGCTGCAACTGAGTTCTCCATTCTTCTTTTCTTGTAAGGCTTCTTTTTCCACTTGACCTCCCTCCCTTCCAATATCCCACAACCTTCTGTTTTTCCCGTACTTTGTAAAAGAAGGGTGGAAATTGTGCAGCTGTCCAGAAAGTATTGTACTGTAGCTCTCGGCATTCCTTTCCTTCCACTGTGCTGGCTAGGTGGTTGAGAGTTGCAGGGCTGTACAGTTACCACACCAATATAACAGTTTCTCCTAGTCTCCCCACTCTCCCACCAGACTGACTTTCATTTTCTTTACAGAAGATACAGGGTTTTCTGTCCCAACTGCTGGGCCAGTCATAAAATGTTGATAACAGATACAGTTTTAAAATAGAAGATCAAAATTAGAATTTTTTGCTATAAAAGTCAAAAATGGTTTTGAAGTATCATTTTCATCACAATAGACTAAAAAAAAATCTATCTGTATTATGATTGAGCGATATACATTAATTATTGTCGTATAATTACCTCTGCTTCCCCCCCTCCAAAAAAGCTAGTAGATGGTGTATTTATCACAGGACATCCTTGCTCAAAATACAGGTGTTTGCAGGACATCACTACATGAAATGTTTATCCTCACCCTCAGAACAACTTCCAGATTCTTTCCCCTATTATTATGTTAACTAAAGATCAGAGTTCGTAGGACTTATAGGGGTTGCAGACTGCCAGAAATAGTGCAAATTGAGTCCACTTTTAGGGTTAGGGTTAGGGAATCATGGGAACTGTATTTTATTGTGGCACTAGAGTTCTCTGACAGAGAAGGGACAATGTCTCAGAAAAAAAATTCCCATGATTCCCTAGCACTAACCCTAACCCTAAAAGTGGACTCAATTTGCACTATTTCTGGCAGTCTGCAACCCCCATTAATCTTAGAATCATTTGCAGTTTTAGGCCTTGGTTTACATATAAGATTAATGCAGTGTATCCATGCCTCTTTACCCTTGGGCAGATTGAAAAAACAAAAACAGGCAAGGATTGATTAGTGTCATCTCCAAATCTGAGATTATGGTTTACTGAGCACAGGAAAATTCAGATATCAAATCATAAGTTCATTTGGTATGTGTAGCTATCCCTTCCTGGTTTGTCCATCTGTTCATGCAGAGAAAAGAATAAAGAAAAAGGTAGTGAGTTTTGTGCATTAGCATTGTAATTTAATGCTAATTTTGAATTGTAATGTAAGAAGCCAGAAGTTTTGAATTAATGTTATTTGTTATTATGGCCCCCAACTTTGAGATGGTAAATGTGGCTTTGGGAAACTTGTCTTGGTGTTAAACAGCATGCTATACTAAAATGTTGAGAGCACAGCTAAACTTTACTTCCCTTTTGGAATTCAGAAGCAAGGATGACCAGCCTAATCCTGATCAGGTTCAACTTGTCTAAGTAGTTTTTACCCAGCTCTTTTCCCTGCCCCAAGGGTGGGATGTTCTTCTCCCCATGTAGAGAGGAAAAGAAAGGAAGGAAAACAGTTGGAGACAAAATTTAAGCCCCCTTTCATGCATGTGGTACACCCAATCTAGATCATGTCCCTATAAAGTAAAAAAGAAAACGGGTTAGCTGCATACTACACATTTAACACAGTATGTTGTTCATCTTCCATTAATTCCAATTTTGAATTTTGTTTCTCTGAACAGTAGTTAACACTAACCCTTGTTTGCCCCAGGCTCAGACATAATGAAGCATCACACTTAATTGAAGACAGAAGCAAAAGCTAAAGATAATCTTTCTCATGACTGTGTGGTGGGAGTGTACAATCCATACCTTTGTGGTGTTTGTGCACACAGACCCCAACAATGGTTTAGCATATGTAGGTTTAGATCTTGGAAGTGTATTAGCAACAGAACTTTATTGTCTGAATAATTCTTGCTTAGAATGCTAAATGCATGCAAGTAGTTCAGAGACACGTATATTCCTCAAGACAGCTGTGGAGTCAGACAAAAACTCCCTGCTTACAATGGTAATATATGTGTAAATTGAGTAATAAGCCATTGCATCTAAGTTTAAATTAATTAAATCATATTGGCAATAGGACAGTAGTGTACCTGTTGTCCTTGTAATGTGTCCTTTTTCATGAAATAGGACTTTTTAGGCTGATGTATGAGTATATCCGTCTGCCACTAGTTCCGTTGTATGGCAACTTTCCTGTCAAGCTGCGGACATATATCGGTGATCCTATTCCATATGAAGCAAATGTGACTGCTGAAGAACTGACAGAAAAAGTAAGCCTTTCTATTTTAATAACACTGAAATGTTAATTTCTAAATATTTATATGAGCCATGGACAACTTCATTGGGTCTGTGGAACACATTTGCCTTTGTCATCTACACATCTTATGTGTGCTTTGCCATCCACACCTTATGTTCCCTTCAAATGAAAAAGAAATGTTATGAAAATTTACAGGCTCTTGTGTTTGGCCTTCTCTAAGTCTGAAAGAGTCGGGGGGGGGGGGGTTAAGAGAGAGAGAAGAAATGATAGGTGCTAAAAAGTCCTACCATTAGAGCTAAAATATCATTTAAAAGATCAGTCATGTTTCCCAGAGGCTTCTGGGAGTACAGCTGGCTACTTTCACTACACATTTTTTCAGCATAGGCAATCAGGAAAGAGTGGGTCACCACACGTGGCTTGTGAGCTATACTTTGATCATCCCAGACTTACCGTCGCCATATAAGATGCTCCGGCATATAAGACGCAACCTATTTTTAAGCAGGAAAATCTAGGAAAAACGATTCTTAACCAAATACAGTGGTACCTCTACTTACGAAATTAATCCGTTCAGGGTGGAAGGAGGCCTCCCTTTAGCCATGGCCTCGATGGTTCAATGGGCTGCCCCTGGGATTGGAGGACGTCCTCTGATCCCAGGGGCAGCCTATTGAAGCACTGAGGCTGCGGGGGGAAGGAGGCCTCCGCGGCCTCGGTGCTTCAATGGGCTGCCCCTGGGATCGGAGGGCTTCTCCGATCCCAGGGGCAGCCCATTGAAGCACCGAGGCCGCGGGGGGAAGGATGCCTCCGTGTCCTCGGTGCTTCAATGGGCTGCCCCTGGGATTGTTGGAGGACGTCTTCCGATCCCAGGGGCAGCCCATTGAAGCACCGAGGCCGCGGGGGGAAGGAGGCCTCCGCGGCCTCGGTGCTTCAATGGGCTGCCCCTGGGATCGGAGGACATGCTCCGATCCCAGGGGCAGCCCATTGAAGCACCGAGGCCGCGGGGAGAAAGAGGCCTCCGCGGCCTCGGTGCTTCAATGGGCTGCCCCTGGGATCGGAGGACATGCTCCGATCCCAGGGGCAGCCCATTGAAGCACCGAGGCCGCGGAGGCCTCCTTTCAGCCACGGCCTCGGTGCTTCAATGGGCTGCCCTTGGGATCGGAGAAGCCCTCCGATCCCAGGAGCAGCCCATTGAAGCACCGAGGCCACAGCTGAAAGGAGGCCTCCTTTTAGCCGCGGCCTTGGTCGTTCCTTCGCCTTATAAGACGCACCAACTTCCCCACCCCCGTTTTGGGGATGAAAAAGTGTGTCTTATATGGCAAAAAATACGGTGTATAGTATGAACCTGTCAGAATTATGACTCTTAATGTTAATGGTACATTACAGTTCAGTGTAGTCCTGTCAGTGGTACACGAAATGCAGAGGATTTTCAAGAACATAGTTTGAGAAATATTTGATCAAAGTTCCCTTGGCTCTATCACAGTAATTGCATACTTTGGGTTCTGTTTATTCTCTGGCTCTATAGTGTTTAAAAGAGTAAAGGCTGATGCAGACTAGCTTAAAGGGCTGGCCTAGGGGTGGAGCGACCGCACACCGGACGCCCCAACAACGCCGTCACGCTGCACACTCGACTGCACGGCGCACAGGGTCAGGGTGCCCTGTTGGTGCAGCATGCACACATGCTGCACCAAAGGGGCACAAAAGAGCTGTGGCGGCGGCTCTTTTTGGAGCGGCAAAAAGGAGGATCCGGGCCATGGTGTGTGGTTGCCACAGCCCTGATCTGGTCCCGATCTGGCCCCGATTGGCCCTAAGTCACCTCATGATAGAATAACAGTTCTCTCAGTATCAGCCCATTAGATGTTTTTTTAATAATTCTGGTTAATTTGAATATTTTTGGATTCCCTCTCTATTCCCTGAGCATTGTTTAAAGCTGTAATTTTAGATTATTTTTTTCAAACTTGGGAAGAGGACCTAGAACAAAAACAGAACTGATGTTTGATATTTGCTGTGATAATGGGCTAGGGAAGACACTGACATTTGCCTGAATACATGCTCTATGATAGTGCGAAATTTGTGGAGAAAGTACTGTGTTCGGAAAATACAGATGTCCTTTTTGAAGAATAGGCTTTTTACACCATTTTGCATTTATGTGTACTCTACCTGTTTTCCAGTGTCAGGATTAAAATATTGATATATTGGAGAATATTTCCATTAATCCCATTCTGGAAGAAAGCTGGGATATAAATCCAATAACATTTATTTATTTAATTAATTATTTAATTATTTAAATAAAATATTTAATTTGAAAAGGACTGTTTTTAATTTTAATCTTTGAGTCACTTTATGATTGACAGTTTTATAATAATGAACTATTTATTCCCCATCACCCAACTTTTTTCCACAGGCAAAGACTGCCGTACAGAGTTTAATAGACAAACATCAGAAAATACCTGGGAATGTATTCAGGGCAGTAATGGAACGATTTCAGCTAACAGAAAAAGAAGACTAGTAACTTTGAATATGAGAAACAATTGTGAAAAAACTTAAATTATGTTTATCATGTGCTGTAACATTTGAGAAGATAGTTATTGTATTCTTCTTGTTTTACAATTCTACAATTTTACAGAAAAACAGGGTACTTCTCCAAAAGATCATTGTTGCCTCTGGAACTCAGGTATCTTGTTCTTTCAATATCAATAAAACATTTTTTAAAAGCACAGTTCTACCTTAGAATAAGCTGTAAAGGTAACCAAGGAGCAAACCTCTTGTCTTAAACAGACATGCCCTTTTGGGGAGTCTTCCAGGGAAGGAAAACTGACTAAAAAACATGGTGTATGAGCCCCAGGTGCCATGTTTTATAGTGGGGGTGCCTTAAAATATGTCCCCCTTTTTGCTACTGCTGCTACACAGTGAAATTCAGCAACAGATTTGACAGGCAGGAAAGAGTAGTGGGGACCACAGAAATGGGCCATGATGCATGTTAATCACCCCACATTAAGAGCTGACCAGGTAGCCATAGGAAAGAAAGAACTGAATAGAAGGAAGCGGGGGAAAATACATTCCAAGTGAGTAGGTTGGCAGAGGAGATGCAGAGTATTTTGTCCCTCATCTGTACCCAGCACAGAAGTGCAACAGGGGTTCTGCCAGAGGGAGAGTGCTTTTGTTTTGTGATTCTCAAACACACAGCCAACAAGGTAGTGTAAATGGTTATAGGCTACCAACTTTTGTAGATTTATTTACAATGTTGGGCCATATGTTTCCCAAACATTCTAGAAGGAATATCATAAGGGTCTTGGAAACCTTTTAAGAAATGTTTGAATAAGGTACTAGTTCCAGATTGAGACCATAACATTTGACAGCTGTTCACCACTTGGATCTTCTAGGGAGCCTTCATGCAATTTTGTTTCATTTTTTTTTTTTTAGAAGAATTTATCTAAACTAGCAGATTTATCCATTCCGTAAGAAACATGTGGCCAGAGTTTGGAAACTTGCCACATGACCAGTTGCTCATCTGGAACAGCTGTTGCCCAGGAACAATTGCCAAAAGTCTCAGTTTGACTATCATAGGTCATGATCTTCTTTAATGCTTTTGTTACACTGAAGGGGTCTGATGATGGAATACTTAACCTGAGGGAGAGTGACACCAGCTTTTTGGGTGCTGGTGCAAGGAAGTTCTTCTGGCACCCTCAAAGTCAGCCAGTGCCCATTTGAGTCAGATCATAGAATCATAGAATCATAGAGTTGGAAGAGACCACAAGGGCCATCCAGTCCAACCCCCTGCCATGCAGGAACTCCCAATCAAAGCATCCCCAACAGATGGCCATCCAGTCTCTGCTTAAAGGCCTCCAAGGAAGGAGACTCCACTACTCTCTGTGGGAGTGTGTTCCACTGTCGAACAGCCCTTACTGTCAGGAAGTTCCTCCTAATGTTGAGGTGGATGGGCCCAGCTGAATCCTAACACCATCTAGCTGTCATTGCCCAGCTGCAGAGAAAGCATTGCATAAGGGGGTACTGGAACAGACCCTGAAAATGGAATTATGGTTATGTCATCCTTGGTGAGAGCTACACAAATCACCAAAGGGTTTACATAATGTGTAAAACTGCCCTCAGAAGGAATTGGGTAACCTTTTGTTTTTGATAATAACCCATCTTAGTTCATACATTTCTTCATATTTTGGATTGAAAGAATCTGAGGTTGTTTTTTAATCAAATGCAGAAAAAATGAAAACTACCCAATACATCCAGGGTTTGGCTGAAATCTCAGACTTTGAATCCCTGTGTATTGAATTATGTTAGTGCTGGAAATTATCTGTTTTCTGAGAAGGTCCTTGTCTTTAGCAGCTATATAGCAGACAGGTCATGGTCATCTCCATGCTAGGGACAGTTGTACCTAACATTATACTTATCATTGGGTAATTACAGTTCATGGGGAATTTTATTTCAGTTCATTTTAAAAGAATTTACTGAAATCCATCAATATTTTCGTTTTTGTGGTGGAAACAACTTGAGATTTACGAAAATTGAATGTGGGAGAAAGCAAAACTGATGGATTTTCTCATGCCTGGCCCTAAGTACAAATCGATAGGTCAGCTTGTACTTTTTGGATTTCATATGTTTCTAAATAGCTAGGAATCATTTCATCCAGATGCTGTTGGACTGCAACTCTTAGTATCCCTTCCCACTAGCAATATAAGATGAGGCCTCTGGGAACTGCAGAACTGGGAGCAGATATCTGGAGAGCTGCATTGTACCCATCCATTCTTAATAAGTAAATGAGTAACTAAGATGATTACTATTTCATACATTTTTCATACTTTTAAAAACAGTCTTTTGAATTTGAAGGCTTATTTAAAATATTGAGAAGTACTGAACTTTTCACTGATGTTCACTGAATGTTATTTTTTTTTTAAATAAATATGGTAGCTATCTTCAGGTTCAAGCCAGTAATTCTGATGTTCTTAAGTATAATGAAATTAATGTAGTTTACTGTTGCTTGGAATGCAATGTTTGTCTATGTTTATATTTTACTTTCAAACCTTCCAAAAATAATATGTATATTTATACCTATTAAAATGAATGTTTATATATTTAGTTTATTTATTATTCTGTTGAATAGACTTTTATCTTGTAGTTTTGACTGAACTGGAACTACTACTTCTAAAATTGTTGGGAGCAAAGTTTAACTGAGCATATTCCAGCAGTGTTGGGTTTGGATTTTTTGTTTCATTTTAGTACATTTTGACAATAATTTGAACTGGACAGTATGATTGGTTTAAAATTCAAAAACTGTTCTCAGCTGTATTAATTACAACCTTCCATGCCAAGATTTCAGGTTCAAAATCCTAGCTTAAGCAGTGTGGCAAAAAATAGGAAAGTGCATTTTTTCCTTAATTTTTAGATGAGAATACAACCTAAATTGGGTCTTCTCCTGAACATTTTCATGAGATCCTGTATGCAGTTGGAGTGTTCTGAAATGGAAAATTGAAATGGCAAACAAAACACAATCTTTAAATTCACTTCTGTGTCAGAATAAGCTTTTATGCATTGAGTGGATATTTTTGTACTAAGGTACTACTAACATTAAATCACAAGAGAAGCCAGAAGGAAGTCATATCCAAACAAGGCTTAGACTTGAGCTTCTATGTTTGTGGCATTACATCGTCTTTCAGATTCCTAAATGAGCAAGGTAACTTGTGTGTATCTCTCTCTCTCTCATGCTTGCATGATCTAATCTTGTAGCAAATGTATGGTAAATCTGATGGCATACAATCTTGTGTTCTGTAAAATAGGAAAAGCATAAATTAAATAAATACATTCTAATTTAGCTTCATTCAGATCCCTGGGTCCACAGAGCCAGGGTACAATCAACCATAGACCATAACTCCTAATTGTTCCTTGATGTTAATAAAATAACATTGATTTTCCCCATTTATTTAGCTTGACAGCCTTGTCAATGGGAAATACCTTTACTTTTTACCTATCAAAAAGCAGTCCTTTGAACATTTGTTGGGACTTTTGCTTTCCCTCCCATTAAAGCCAGCATTAGCACCTCTGTGCAGATGTAAATGTTACGAAGATGGTAGAAACAGTCATTTGTAGGTATTTTTCATAAGTAAACTACAAAGACTTTTTAGTGGCACTCCATTTGTAGAACATCCTTACCTGACAAGTAAAGGAGGCATCAGTGTTTTTATTACTTGGAACCATTGTCCTTTTAATGCTTTTAGCCATTCCCAATCTTTTTACTTTACTTTAAAGGCTCTCCGCTGCTGAATTTAATTTAATTTTATTGATGCCCTCTGATGTTAAGTCTTGAAATATTTTAATTTGTGGTTTTTCATGTTACCACTTAACACATCATGATTGCCCTGATCTCTTGTAAGCCCCTTCCAGGATGATTTTTTTACAGCTGTCTGTAAATGTATTAATCAAATCAGTGTTCACAAATGTTAGGTGAGCCCCAAGGGGAGGTACGAGCAGTTGCTCAAGTGGGAGGCATGAGACTTGGAATCTCTAATCTCTCCTCCTCTTTCCATACTTTTTTATGTGTGAACTTTACAGATGCATCGAGTTAAATATTGAATTTACTTAAAACTGTTCCAATTTAAGCAATGTTATTTCCTTATAAAATGTTAAAATATGAATATACAATGTGCAAATGAAAATATGCACATTAAATAAAATATTTTTATTCATAAACTTATGTCGAGTGGGGGGGTATGATATTCATATAAAGGTGTAAAAGGGGGGGAGAGCCAAAAGTTTGCTTACCATATTCACTTACTGGGATGTTGAATGTTTCTGTTACTAACATTTAAAAACAGCACATAATTAAGAATTTGAAAATGCTAATCTGTAATGCACTTACATAAGAATTCTGTTTTTATTTTGCCCCATATTAGTAAGATTGCCAATAACCCTTAACACTAGTTTGTGACTGCAGTACACACTTACTAGGAAGTAGTCTCTCTAGAATGCACTGCACTTTCAGAGTTTGCACATATAGGATTCCACTGTAAATGAATTACATTCTGGTAAGCAGTTTCTGTTGCACTTTATATTAGTGCAGTGCAGACATTCCTAACACATTTGTCCTGATCTATAGTTCCTTGCATTAACTCAGATACATGCAGGGAGGTTGTCATGGTGCAGCTTCTCTATTTGTCTTCCAACTGGGTACCTCATAACTACTGAGGTGAATGAGAAAGTCTGTATGTTGGGGAGCTGTATTGGCACAGTAGTGATGATAATTTTTATTTCTGTTCAAATGCACATGTGGGCCTGTTGGGGAAGCCATGATGCTCTTCATTTCAGTGAAGGAATATAATATCTATGAATAAAGAAATGCAGTTGCAGAACTGAAATAAAGGAGGAGATTCTTCCAAAGAGGGAAGAGCATTAGGTTTCTACTTCCAAAATAGATGGTTTGTTTAGGTCGAAAGTTGTTAATTCACAATGTGTTTACACTCTTGTGTCACTGTTGAATTCTGTTACACTTCTGTGAATGCGTTAAGTGGTTGTAGTAAATATAAAAAGTGGAGGAGGGTTGTAATGTGCATGCATTGTTCTGAACAATCATGTAAATTTCATACTGATTTGAAAGTGCTGCAAGCTTTTTGAAATGTGAAAGATGAAGCCAGGCTTACTGTTGGTGCTGGGTACTGCTTCAAATGGTTTTTCTTAAAGTATTGAAATAAGAGTATCAAAATGACATGCAGTATCATTGTTTTTAAACATCTATTTCATAGATTTTTCCATATTCAGTATTCTGTTTATTTGTATGTCAGACTGTATATTTAAAAGCCATCTACTAAATAAAATTGAAATACCAATGATAGAATATGCTTTATAAATTTTTACTACTTTAAAAAAATCTTGAATAATCCAACATTAACCAGACAGTCACTATTCTTGTCATTAAAAAGATAAAGGTATTCCCCATTGACAAGGTTGCCAAGTTGTGTCCAACCGTAGGGGGTGGTGCTCATCTCTGTTACTAAGCCTAAGAGCCAGCATTGTCATCATCATCATTAATTCATATTTCTTTTATTTGTTAATTAAAATATTTCTATCCTGCCACTTAGCATGGGCTCTAGGGGGCCATACAATATAAATAATTTAAAAGACTTCCAAATTAAAACCATACATTAAATGAGATAAAACCATGTTAAACAAGACAACAGTTAAAACACATTTAAAATGTACAACAATTTAAAATCATGTAAATGTATATTTTTGAAGTAAAGCAATCCCCAAAGTCTTTAATGAAATGCTATGTTTTGGATTGGTGTCAAGTCATTTAGATTTACATGTTGTCATCAGCACCTTGAATTCAGATGATGAGAACTGCCAGACAGCGCAGCTCCTTAAAACCAGTGTTATATGTTGTCTACATGTACACCAGTCAGCTATCGGGTTGCTATCTCTTACACTAGCAATAGCTTCTGACTCCTTTTCAAGGGCAGCCCAATATAGATCTCACTTAGTTGTGATGTTACCACTCTGGCCTATAGTAAATTATCCTTATCTAGGAAAGGCCATAGCTGGTGCATCAGTCAGCTGTGCCATCAGTTCAAGCCGCAGAGTCCTCTTGGGCTCTGGAGAATGACAGGGATTGATATAGGAGTATTCCCAAGTTACGCACTTGCTCCTTCAGTAGAAATGCAGCTCCATCAGGGCAGGTTGCTTGCTCAGTTCCTGGACTTGAGAACCATCAATCTACAGAGCCTCCATTTTATCAGGATCCAATTTCAAGTCACTGTTTTCTCACCTCACAGTATTCAAACACTGGTCCACTCATGCACAGCCTCATTCAACTCTGATGACAAGGAGAAATAGAGCTGGGTGTCATCAGCATAATGATGGCACCCCAACATCCAAACTATCTTATGATCTTCATCCGTAGCTTTATACAGATGTTGAACAGGGTGGGGGACAAAATAGAACCCTGTGGCACTCTGCAGCTTAATGGCCATGGGGTTGCTAATCATTGGAATGGTCTCACAGATAGTAGCGGAACCACTGAAACCCAGGGTATGTCCTTCCACATGCATCAGACCAACATTGTACTGAGACAGTCTCATGAGTCTCATGGTTGACATGGCAGCCATGAAGTCCTGAGCAAGTACTGAGACAACAGCCTTGTGGATATTTCACTCCAACTGCATAATTTGTGGTCCATCAAAACAACTGTCCTGGGATCTCCAGCACCACATCCAAGATTATCTCAGCCATCCCAAGTAGAGAGACTGCTGGCCATTGGGCTGGGCATTATGAAAGCAGCATCCCTGTTCTGTGTCTTTGGCCTACCCTTACTAGGGTAATGGTTTTCCTTCTGAGGGAGGTAGAATCCTTATGGATGACAGCAACATCTGCACAGAATACAGAGGCAGACAACAAAGCTGGAAGAAATCCACTCCACCAAAATGATCCAAATATGTCTCTATGCATACTGCATCAGCCCTTCATCCACAATCAGGTTGTGAATGGTACCGGTAATTATTTTATTATGCATCAACCTGGCATAATAGGTGGGCTTAGGGGGCATCTTGGATCTTTCAGGGTGGAAAAAGAACTGAAATATAGATCTGGTTTTGCGCATCTGTCTTTACTTGTCATGTCCAGCCATCGGTGGCATGCATGCCTGTCTAAGGGAAGGGCACCCCCAGCCATCCTCTTTCCTGTGAGGTTCACGAGATGATGATGTACAAACAGCACAACGTAATATATAAGAACAATATTAAAGTGCCAATGCAACTGCTTTATTATTCATGGGGGACATTTCGTTTCTGGGACAATATGCTTATGTGGACAAAACCCATCAGTGTTGCATCTGAAAGTAGCCACACTCAAACTGATGGCTTGAACAATCGATTCTTGACATCCTCTAGAAGACAAGAAGATCATCCACACATCACATATTTTCTTAGAGGTTTGCAGAATTTACACCTTCAGGTTTTGGACACATCTTCACTCTGGAGCTTGTCCATGGTGTTCATTCAGCTATCTAAGCAGCACACTGGCCACAGTATTCTTGGATGTCTCTCAAGGAACATTTCTAAACTCATGGAAACTGAAACAAGTTTACTCACAGCTTCTTCTAGTAATTGGCATTGTAAATATATCGGAAGCAAATATGGTGACTTCTCCAACAAAATTTAGTTTCTAAATTTAGTTCAGGTAAGTGGATGATCTTTTAATTATTTTGGAAACATCTAACTGTTGTTGCTTTTAAAACTAATGGTTAAAGCAGTCCCATTTCACCCTTATTTCCAAGCTTAGGATGTGCTACAACGATATGCTATATGCTAATAGCAGGAAGAGGTTGACCATTTACTGAATAAATGGGGCCTGAGACAAAATATTGATGTATGAAGTTTTACTGCATGGGATTCTAGCCAACCATGCAATTCTCCTTTCAAGAAACTCCATTCCACTCCAATCTTCTGGTGCTGCTGTTGTTTTCTCACCAACAGTCAATATTCACTGAAGATAGACAGTCCTTACTGGGCTACCTTGGGAATCCTCCCATCTTTTTCTTCTTAATGTTTTTGTACATTTATAAAGTTTTGGGTTCCCCAAAACTTGCTGATTCTTCCTCTTGTATGTAGATATGCTGGTTTGCTTGTTTAGCTCCATGGGGTTCATAGCTGGATAATTGGGTTGCTATAAAAATGGTGAATTATGCTTAAATACCTATTTTATGTGTAGTCAAAAGGGAAAAACACATTTTGAAAATTTTAGTTTTTCCTCCAATGCCCTGTTGATGGTGACATCCACAACTAATCTAGACCTATGAAGATTATTAATTGGGCTTTCGTGTGAAAGCCCAATTCATGCTCTCAAGCAAGTTGTTAATTCTCTCACTGCCAATCAAGCTGTACTCACACCTCCCAACCCAACTCCAGAAGTTATATGCAGCCTGGAACTGCACACATAGCATGTTCTTTCACAGTGCCAAAACAGAATGCTCTTAGGAGCAAAACACACCCTGCTAAAAAGACTACACAGCATCAGTAAAATGACCACAGTGTACTTTATTTAATGATTTGGTACTTTTTGTTGCAATAAAATAAAATAAAAAACTACAAAATCCAAATATATAAAATTTTCAAGTTTTCCTTTGAAGTTTTACAAGAAAAATCAAGTTATAACTGAAGAAATGTGTAAGTATGAAGCACTACTTTCAACTTCATTTCATCACAAATTGCAACTTACTTAACAGACCAAAAGAACTATGGTACTGTAGTACACCAAATACTTCACACACTGTGTTCTTTACTATAGCACATGTAACCACTGCCAAACAAGGCAGTGGTCTCTAGCCAATAAAGACACTCTTCACAATCTGGACTCTAAAGGAATGTTTGTATACATGGAATTTGAATATAGCTATTTACATGAAGAATTTCTTTTCCTTAACTATTTTGAGACTTCATCTCAAAACAATACCAAATACATTTGTACAATGTTTACAAGTCATAGCACAAGAACTGTCATGACCATTGTTCAACTCAAGTCACTGTGCTTGTACTGAGGGAAATATATCTACACTTTTCCATAAACACAAAGGTGATTTCAGAACATTTCTCTGATAGTGGTAACTATTGAGTAAAAGCACAGTAGCAATTAGTTAGCACAATCATATAATGCAACAGGATACAACAGGATCCAAGAAATTATTGGTCCATTCTATTCAGTTTTCTAGTCTGCCGCTAACAGTAACTTTTCATCCTTATCTTTTTTTTTTTAAAAAAAAAATGTTGTATACAATTATATTCCTAATACAGGATAAACTAAGTGTTATGAATAGGAAAAAGCACAACTCTTTTAAGGCAAATTAAGCATATACAAGCAGCTTCTGTGATCTTTGTTCCTGGATACTTAAATTGCACATCATAGACCCAAGGTCCTATTCCAACTATGCATGGACTTTGCTCAACATCCTAGTCCTTTAATCCAGATTGCTAATATTTTCACACATCATCCACCCTCTAACATCATTCTCCATGCTCTCAAGCAAGTTGTTAATTCTCTCACTGCCAGTCAAGCTGTACTCACACCTCCCAACCCAACTCCAGAAGTTATATGCAGCCTGGAACTGCACACATAGCATGTTCTTTCACAGTGCAACATAGCCTGTCTCTGTGCAAATATCACCCCAGTAATTGGAACAAACTGAGAAGGTGTGCTCTGCAATGGTTAGCAACCGTGTTTTATTCAGAATCTTCTACAAACCAATTGGCATGGCTTTTTGAACCTGGAAAGTGTTGGAATGAGAAAGTAACCTGATAAATACAAAGTGCATGTTTAAAAATTTTTTTTGGGGAGGCATAAAATTAAAGACTGCTGAGGTAGTTTGATGTTTTTAAGAAAATGATCTGTCAAAAAAAAAAAAAACTAAAGAAACACAACAAAGATTTCAAAGGTTGCTTGGAATTTGCTTACTCAGAAGTATAGTAATATGGATATTAATTTAAAAAGGACACAATTTAGCCAAAGTGAACTCTTAATTCTTACCTGGTTTCTGGGATTTAAAAGTCTTTAACAGTTCTTAAATATCCACCTGGTCTTAACATTTCCTTGATCATTTCCTGGTAATCCTCTTGGTAAGATCACAATGATGCAATCTGTCCAAGTATGTGTGTATCTCTCCAAGTACATAATTGTATGGAAAAGGAAAGAATAGTGTGTATTTTATTTTCAATTACTGATTTGCTTCACTATATGCTTCCCTGTGTGTGTTCACCTTCTTTACGTCAGCAATTTGTGTTTGCACCAGTATTATAACTCATTTATGGAACATAAGAACAAGAACACATCTACAGTATCCTGGCAGCAAAGTCTCAGTAGGATTCACATTTGAGATAATGTGACTGCTCAGCAGAATTTTCCAGCAGTATTTTCACATAACACTTTTTAAAGCCGTGAAGATGATTAGTCAAAGGGCTGACAGTGTTAAGATGTGCTACTTATTTTATAGGAAAGATATGTTCAAGTTACTACTATGAGCACCTCAACTATCTTTTGGAACACTGCATAGCCCACAGTTACTTGAAAAACTGTCTAAATGTCTGGATTAAAAAACAACAACACATTTTTATCTGCTTTAAACTCATTTCCTTTTCAAACTGGGTGTACTGGACTGTCCTAAGATATTTAGCTGAATGAAAGGAAATCTAAAATCACACACACACACACACACACACAATTTCACATAAATTTCATCCAGATTAACTCTTATTTCAACATAGGCAATGGCATAGCATCCTCCACCACACCCAAAGATGGCAAATTAATTTAGGTAACCCTTTCCCACCCTAGTGCCTTCTAGATGTTTTGAACTCCCATCAGCCACAGCCTATATGGACAGCTGTCAAGGATAATGGGATCTGGAGGGCAAAACATCGTGAAGTTACTGTATTTAGGAAATATGATTTAGAAGGACAGGACAAACTCCATAGAATCAATAGCTCTATCTTCTGTTATCTCACTGCTTGGGGTTCCTGCTTCATTGAGTTTATGGGACAGAAAATGTTGATGACCTTGATGACACTGGAAGCAGATGATGTACACATGTGAGGAATAAGATTGTGCTATTGTAATACTACATCAGCAGGGAAGAATTTAGGTGCTGCTAGCAGTTTCTGTATCAGAATACTGTGAATATAATTGGTCTTCTAGATTTTCAAGGAGCTGTCCATGTCTGGAAGTGGCATTCAGTGAACCATTGATATGGATTATAGTGCTATGCAAATATTGACCAGCAAAATAACTGATAAGTTATAAAGCACATTTGCTAGGTATACATCATTCTTTTAATGGTACTTAAAACAGTTTGTAAGAGTATGCTTTATACTAAAGAAGGAGTTATGCCCTTAGCTACTGTTATTTCTTAGTCTGCATCAGATCTAGTTTTTTTTTTTAAAAAAATAAATCTATACAGTACAAAAACAAATAAACAAACAAAAAAACCAACCACCAATACAGTACATGAGATTCAATGGCTCAAAACAATAAAATATTCTGTTCCCAAAGGCAACCAGGCACAATCTGGCCAGGAAACACAATTTTGAATCATATTATGCCTTACAGAAGTATTCACATGCATACATCCTTTGATTTTTCAATCTTTTGTTGTGATATAGCCTGGAGTTGAAATGAAAATAATTGGCATAGTGACAACTTGATTTACAGAAAATACTCAAAACGTACTGGTGACTCAAAAGTCACAGGGAGATGAATACCTCTGACTGACACTGTAGACCAGGAGGCAGGGGGCAGAAGGCCCAATTAATTTGATGAAGTTTGTCATGCTAAAGATGGTGGTACTTGGGCTCTTTAAGCCTGCTCTGCATTCCTCAAGTCCTCTTTCATTTTTCATCCTGTTTCCTGAAGAAAGATTTCTCAATGCTTCTTTGGCTGCAGTTTGGAGTGTATGTGGTATAGGAATTGGACTTGCAACTTTGACATTTTTGTTGTTGCCATTTCAGTATCCTGCTGATTTGGTTGGGAATGGCTTTGAGATGCTCAGCTTACTATGGAGATTTATTTTCCTCAAGGGGCCTTTTAATTGTAGTCCAGGGGGTGATTTATTGGCACTACAACTCCTGAGTTAACAGCTTTCCTACAGCATCCTTCCAGAAGGTTACACTGAACTTCTGGGGCATCTTAATTTTGCAGAACCATTTCCCCCAATAGGCCATTCTCTGGCAGATCTTTCACATTGTATTGTTCTTATCTCTGGTTGTGTTAAGGAGAAGATCTGGTAGTGTGAGATTTCTCCAGGATTTGAATGATATTTCCTTTTGGAGGGATAATCAGCTCTTGGAATTAAAACTACGTTTCTATTCAGATAATTCAGGCTGTTTTCATTTTGGTGTTTTGTTCAATAAGAGATGGTATGCTTAGCAGAAGGCTCACCAATAATAAGAGCTTGACTTAACCACAGTTTTGACTGTCCTGGAATTATTTCCGATTGTTGGAGCTGTTTGGACTTAGTTATATTTTTGCCAATTCTTCTGTTCACTTCTGGTTCCATGTTCATGTCATCAGTTTCCTTTCTTCTAAGAATCCATGGTGGCATGTGTATAGCTGGGTTGTTTACCATGAGAGTTATTTAGATCTAGAGTATTGCCAGGAATGAATAATGGAAAAGGCAATTCTCTGCCATGTATAGATGTACCATTTGTGTTGTCCCTCTTTAGCTACTACATACCCACATCTTATGCTGGAAAGTCTTTAGGAGATTGGCTACACAAACCAGAATGTGTTGTCTTGTTCTCTTTATCTCCCTGTAGATACCTGAGTTATAAAAAGGCAGGTAGTGAGTTCAGTAATTTCAGGGAGTTTGTGAGTTTTCAGTAATTAATGGCACCACAGTTCATGTGGGCACATTTACATTGTTTGATTAATCAGCAACATCTTGGCCTTGCAGCCAGAAAATAGGAAATAAACTATCAGCATTTGTCTTTTGGAAGGGACATGGTGGCTCAAGTGGTTAAGACACTGACTCTGTTGATTGCAAGATTGGCAGGTTGGCAGTTTGAGGTCCAGGTTCTGCATGATGGGGTGAGCTCCCATCAATAGTTCCAGCTTCTGCCAACCTAGCAGTTTGAAAGCATGCAAATGCAAGATAAATAGGTACCACTTTGGTGGGAAGGTAAACAGTATTTTGTGCAATCATGCTGGCCACATAATCACAGAGTAGTCTCTGACAACGCTGGCTCTTTTGCTTAGTAACAGAAATGAGCACTGTCCCATATGGTTGGACAAGACTTGACATCCTTGTCAATGGGGAATACCTTTATCTTTATCTTACTGGTCTTTTGAGCCAAACTATGTAGGGTTCTCGATTCTATAGCTGATATTAAGAGTTAGAAGGATGCTAGAATACTGAGTTTAAAAATGCCCAATAATGTCATTGTGTGAGCTTCAGATTTCCCAATGATCTAACTGGATCTGAAGTGGCCATGCAGCTGCCCTCTCCCTGGAAAGAACCTTGGTTCCCTTGTAGCAATGCTGCATTTTGGGGAACCTTTAAGCTTGGACAAAGGCTGTACAGTTCTTGATCTGATACATCTGGTAGAGTACATCTGTTCTTTATGTTTCACTGAGTGATAAAGATATTTATCTGAGGTTATAGAAGACCAAACAGAATGGAAAGGTGGCACAGATCAGATTGCCAGCACTGGATGTCTAATATGTCTGCCCATCCAAATTTTGAACACTTCTGTGAGGTTTAGAGGTTTGGCTTCAAGCTACTTCACAGACTGCCTTGGATGGTGATGGCCTTCCATTCTTTGGAGGTCTTCAAACAGAGGTTGGATGGGCATCTTTCAGTTGTGTATTCCAACTTGGCAGTAGAACTAGATGGGCCTTGTGGCCTCTTCCAATCATAGGTTCTATGATTCTACCTTTTCATGCACAGCTTTGCCTGTCACCAAGTCCAAATTTTGGTGTCTTTAAAAGCCCTCAGCCTGTTAGTAGCTTCATTTATACTGCTTCATACCGCGCTATGGGGTGTCTAAGCAGTTTACAACTGTAAGTTCATTGCCCCCCAACAGTTGGGTACTCATTTTAGCGACCTCGGAAGGATGCAGGCCTGAGTCAAGCCTGAGCACTGGCTAGTATTGAACTTGCAACCTTGTGGTTTATGAGTGAGTGGCTGCAGTACAGGCATTTAACCACTGCGCCACCAGGGTCTTGTGCCAGGTTTCTAGCAGGGAAGGCATAAGAGCAGACACTGGCATTCCCCTTCTCCGGTTGATTTTAATTAATCAACTTTGCAATTTGTTTACAGGTTTTTGACAGATTGCTGGATGCAGGAAGAAGTACATATTTTGATTTACAGCCATAGCATGATTTAGGACAACTGCAAGCCTTTATAACCAACTAGGGTTCATTTGTTTTGCCAACATTCAGTGGTTGGACAAGTGTGGCTTAACATGGGGATGGCTCCTTCCCACCTTATATTAGTTACAATGTAAATCTGTGAATCTGATCTCTCACTTCTAAGACAGGATGTTCAAGTGATAAGGTTAAGAACCTGTTGGTGAATTCCCATAAGTAACTTTAGAGGCAATGGTCATGCCAGAAAGCTGTGCTCCAAGGGCTAAAAGATCCATGTGCAGTATATGGCTGCCAATTGCAATTAACCTGAGTCATCCATTCAGAGATGTGAGACCCTTGGACAGGTAAAACAAGAGCATCTTCCATATCTAAGGAATGATATGAGCCACCCTTTCTTCTAGGGTGGGGCACAAGTCTTAATTCATAGACACAAGCTTTTGGTCTGTTCCCCCTCTGCTCATACTTTCATTTTGGAATAAATATTTCTTCTTCATGGTCTCTGCGAATCACACAAATGGGTTATTCTGCACCTGTGCAGCAAACTTCGGAACCTTCTTAGAGCTTTTAGAAACATTTTGGTGGTAGCCCCGCCCACTCTCCAACTGCCTTATTGGCCGGTTTCCCGCCTAAACCCTCAGTTCCTTTTATCTGCCACAGCAGCAGCATCTAGAGGAACTCTTCAGAGATTCTTTTTTCCTGTCTCACTTTAAATTGCCTCTTGACAGGATCATTTTCCTTTTTTTTTTTTTTAACATCATCATTCATATTTTAAGATGAGCACTGCGATTTCTGTGAGAATCACAGTCTGACATTCTAATTCTATTTCTGAGGTAAAAAAATTTCTCTTCTAATTCTATTTCTGAGGTAAAAAAATTTCTAAATGGCCACTCGCCCTTCTGGTGTGTTGGCAAACTTCGTTTATTCCCAAAATGGAGATAAAATTTCTTTTGGAAATACTCCTGGATTAAAGCTGTTTTAACATCACCCGCCTTTTTGGCGTGTTTGACAAAGGCTATAAGGCCATTTTTACTGCTAAATATAGATATAGATATAGATATAGATATAGATATATAGATATCTATCTATATATATATTAATATATAGATAGATATAGAAAGATATAGATAGATACATATAAATATATCTTTTTGGTCGCTTGCCCTGCTTCATGCTCGGCTGAGGTCCATCCCTCCCTTCATATTTTAAGAGGAGCGCTGCAATTTCTATAGGAATTGCAGTCTTACATTCCAATTTAATTGCTGAGGTGGAGTTTTTTCACCGACCGCTTAGGTAAAAAATTATTAAAATGGCCGCTCGCCTTCTTGGTGTGTTCGACAAAGCTCCGTTATGCCCTATAGGGGGACAATTTTTCTTTCGGAGGGTACTCCTGGAGGAAAACTATTTAAACTTCACCTGCCTTTCTAACTTGCTTTTCAAAGGCTTTAAGGCCATTTTTACTGCTGGATATAGATAGATAGATAGATAGATAGATGTAGATATAGATAGATAGGGATAGAGATGGATCTCCCATGGCTGCTTGCACTGCCTCATGCTCAGCTAGGGTCCATCGTACTTCTGAGAGTTTTTCTCTGATTGCTGTTCCCCAGACCCCTGGGGGTCAATCCGACTAGCTTGGAGCCCTATGTGGACCCTCATCCGTCCCTGACTCTCCAGGGTCATACTGATTGGCTTGGAGCCCAATGTTGATACTCCTCGGTCCCTGACTCTCTGGGGTCATACCGATTGGCTTGGAGCCCGACGTAGATATTCCTTGGTCCCTGACTCTCTGGGGTCATACCGATTGGCTTGCAGCCCGACATGGATATTCCTCGGTCCCTGACTCTCTGGGGGCATACCGATTGGCTTGGAGCCTGATGTTGACATTCCTCGGTCCCTGATCCTCCGGGGTCATACCGATTGGGTTGGAGCCTGACATGGATACTCCTCGGTCCCTGACTCTCTGGGGTCATACCGATTGGCCTGGAGTTTGACATGGATACCCTGACTCTCCGTGGTCATACCGATTGGCTGGACCCGACGGAGATGTTCCTTGGTCCCTGACTCTTTGGGGTCATACCGATTGGCTTGGAGCCCGACGTGGATACTCATCGGTCTCTGACTCTCCAGGGTCAAACCGATTGGCTTGGAGCTCGAATTAGATACTCCTCGGTCCCTGACTCTCTGGAGTCAAACCGGTTGGCTTGCAGCTCAACTTTGATGCTCTTCAGTCCCTGACTCTCTGGGGTCAAACCAATTGGCTTCCAGCCCGATTTCGATGCTCCTCGGTCCCTGACTCTCTGGAGTCAAACCAGTAGGTTTGCAGCCCGACTTTGATGCTCCCTGATTCTCCGAGGTCAAACCGATTGGCTTGCACCCCTGCATCGGTCTTCATCGGCTCCTGACTCTCCAGGGTCAATCCGATTGGCTTCCAGCCTGACCTCAATGCTCCTGGGTCCCTGACTCTTCAGGCTTGAACTGGTTGGCTTCCAGCCCGACTTTCATCCTCGCTGGTCCCTGACTCCGTGGTCGGGCCGGTTGCCTTGCAGCCCGACTTCAATGCTTGTCGGTCCCTGACTCTCTGAGTTCAGATTGGTTGGTTTGTGTCCCTTCATCGATTGTCATCGGTCTCTGACTCTCTGAAGTCAAACGATTCAATTTGAGCCCTACATGGATACACATTGGTCCCTGACTCTATGGAATTAAACCGATTGGCTCGCAGCCCTGCAGCAATCCTTATCGGGCTCTGATTCTCTGAGGTCAAACCAAAAGTTGAAACCAAACGGACTGGTCCATGATCAGTTTGTATGGTGTCTTCCCCTACCATTGGGTGATGGCCAGGTTGGCATCATGATGTAGCCACAATCTGGTTTGGATTCAAGGCTGTGGTTGCCCTCTCTGTACCAAAGCCAGCTATGTCAAGCCTTCGGTTGGGACCATGATTTTTCCCTCTGTATTGAGGTGCACTACTGGTTAGCGCTCCCCCTGAGTTGGGACCATAGCGTTTCCTTCTGTACTAAGGACCACTACTCTGTCCAATTCAGAGACATGCTTGTCCTTCCCTCAGAGGCCAACTGCCGCTCTGACAAGGCCCATTGCAGCTCTTACAATTCATCCCTCTGAGGGCTGCTATTAATCACTCATTCAGCCTTTGGGCTCTGGTCACCTTGGCACACACTCGGTTGGATTTGAGGCTGTGATTACTGCCTCTATACCAAAATCTACAATTGCATGCTTCATTCTGCCTCTCATTTCATTCGAATTCGACCCAGGTTTAAAGTTGTTCCCTCGATGCCGGGGGATGGCAGAGTCAGCCGGATATTCAGAATCGACTTTGTTTCCATGTCAAGACCTGGTATCAGGGCTATCTTATATAGCTGTTTTTTAAGATGTGGTGCTCCCTCCTTACTGAAGTGGGCACCACCATTTCCATGTTACATTCTTGTGATGATGTGTTTTGTCTCTGTTCACCAGAGCACCCTCGATACCAACGGTCCTCCACTCTCCACAGGACTGGAGGATCAGATTCAACAATTGGTTGCTTTTCTATACTTAGGGACACTACCATTATACACTTGTTACCACCACAGTTGGAATCGTCTTCTTTTCCTCTTTCGGAGACTTGGATACCATCACTCATCCTCTAACACCAAACAATATTCTTGTATCACCCACTGATACAGATATATTCTGGGATGTGCTTTGTCTCCACATACTGGGACCAATGCCATCGCTTCCTTTAGACTATCAAGTCAAAGGCATGATTACGCTTCCATCCTGGGGGCCATTACCATTCCAGGCTGGCTACAAATGATACTGGGGTGATCATACCCCCTTTTATTCCCAGTCTGACATTAATGCTTTCATTCCTCCCATTGGTGGCTTTCAGAATGTACTTGTTCCCTCTGTCTCAAAAGTGGATTTTCACTTCCCCTGTACAAGTGTCAGTGAAAGCAATTGGTGTCTTCTTCCAAAGGCCACTACATAAGACAAACATTACAAGCTTTTGCTCCATACACACACCCCTTCCAGGGTTTTTTTTATAGGTGTCACACCTATGAAACATGTGACAGGCTATTTAATGTTGGGTCTCTAGCTGGGATGAGCTCATCTCCTATACTGACCATCGATTTCAGTGCAATCTCCTTGGGCCTCATTTCAGTCAAAAACTGTGCCAGTTCTTTCCCAGGAAAGCCCTCTGGCGACATCCCTACAATCCGACCCTCCATTTCACAAATTTGTCCACCCCTGTGGACACTTCATGATCTTAGGACATGCATGCTTGTCACATTCCTCCAGGCTGACTGATGTCATAACGTCTGGTTCTTCCGAGCCTCTGGTCTCAAGGCGTCTTTTGGTGAGGTAGTGATAATTCAGGTCTCCATCTGCAATCCTGCCAAGGCTAACTATACACTTTACAGATGTCCTGCGACTTCTCTCTCTTTACAGGGAAGCTTGTGCTCCCCCAGTTATAGTGCTCTATCACAGTGCACTTCACGTTTCATCACGCACCCCAGATCTATACGATAAAGGGTTTCGCACATGTTTAGGAGCTGGGCTTGTGGCTTTAACATCTATTCCAGCTCCTGTGCCTTAAAATTCTTCTCTCATGAACCACTCATGACAAGTTAACACCATATTGATCCTTATATATATTGTCGCTGATCACTTCTCACCATTCCTGCCAAGTCATGTTGTCCTTGATACAACTTCTCCAGGACATCACTGGATGGAATAACATTCCCACAGGGATCTCTTTATAGGTACAGTGTGAAATCCCTTTACGTGTATAATGCTATGACTAATCTTCTAATCATTACACCAACTACTATTGTTTTTTCTGGGACTTTCACCAAGAATTACATGTTTCATGATGATAGCCTGAAACATTAACTTACACACAGCATGTCTTGTGGGTCATAACAATTGGATATCATGTTATCTCACTCTCACTGTTGTTAGTGTCTTTGCTGTGACTAGATGAGGTTCTATTCCTCTTCTTTGATGTCCACCAATATTCTAGAAGCTGTTATTGAAGCTTCCCCAGTTTGATACCATCAGGCTCTCCCTGTATAATACAATATCCAGATATCCTACTGCCCACTTTGTAGTGCAGTCACTTGTTTTCTGCCATTTTGCTGGTGTTGCCCAACCATCTCATTGCTGGGCACACATGGCCTATTTCACATTTATGTGAATGTTTAGCCCTAGATTGTTTAGCGTTCTAGGTATTATCTGTTGATGCCATAATCTTCAAACAATAGCTTAGAGGCTTATCAGGTCACTGCCCCTTTTCATCTTGAAAGATTCCCCTTGACACATCTTTAATTTTGAGGATTTGCCAAACCCTCTTTTTCCTGTTTACCAATGTCATGTCCTGGGCAGCCTCGTATTGTTGCAAGTCTCTTGCCTTCGCATTGGGTTCCATTCATCTCCTATATCAGAGTCTGTATACCTTCCTTCTTGTTGCACTTGTCCACTTGTAGTAGTGAACTACTTTCACTACCTACTGGATAGCTTTGCCATTATTTCCATTGTTAGCAAACCTGTGCTGTTTAGGTCAGAGATTCTCCCTTGACCTTAGCCATACATCTGCCTTGTTATTACAGACCATCTAGGTCTATCAACAGACTGTGCAATGTATGGGTTCGCTGGCAAGCCTAATTTCCCTGCCACTGGGCATGTCTTACCTGCATTGGTGGCTGCTTTCATTATGTCTCATTATTACAATTTCAACTTGTCTCATAGGGTCATGATTTTAGCGGGACTGTTCATCCCTATGTTTACATGCCTAGGGCTCAGATTCACAAATAGTGATTTTGTTTTGAGACAATGTGCCGTTTTATGTGGCATGGCACTCCCTCCTCCATTGACTTTAGCTTGCTAGTCTGATTAACCCATTTGTGTGATTCGCAGAGACCAGGAAGAAGAAGGACAGGTTGCTTACCTGTAACAGTATTTCTTCGAGTGGTCATCTGCAAATTCACACAAATCCCGCCCGTCCTCCCCTCAAGTCGTGACCTGCCTCTTCTTCAGTCCTGGGCTGCTGCTTTGGCATCCATGGAACTGAGGGTTTAGGTGGGAAACCGGCCAATAAGGCAGTTGGAGAGTGGGCGGGGCTACCACCAAAATGCTTCTAAAAGCTCTAAGAAAGTTCCGAAGTTTGCTGTGCAGGCACAGAATAACCCATTTGTGTGAATTCGCAGATGACCATTCGAAGAAACATTGTTACAGGTAAGCAACCTGTCCATATATGGATCTGGTTCAACCAGATTTATCTTGCCTCATCTCTTTATTTCCTTTTTTAAATCTCCAGTTAAGTGAGACATCTCTTTCAGTGTTGAGGTGGTATTCTTTCACAAGCTGAAATCCATGGGATCAAATTAATTGGTTGCAAAACAGACAAAGTAGAGGACTCTGCATGGGCGGTAAAGAAGAATGAGCTTCTCAGTAATTGACAGTGACAAAGCTTTTACAAGGCTGTCTCTTCACTCTTTAATCTGGCTCTTCTGCATAGATTATACTGTTTTAAATCCATGTGGTTTTGAAAGGCTTTCACTTTGGCCTGACTTCATCGAAACATTAACAGTGCAAACCTATACATAACTACTTAGATGTAAGCCCCATTGGATAAAGGTAAATGTACAAAACCATAAGCTGTAGAGTTCACATCACTTGCAGGCAGTTTATTTGTAAGAAAAACAAATCAGCTTATTTGGGCGTTGTCTCATCGAAACTTGCCAGATTAAGTAGTTTAAGAATAGAAGTTAAAATGATGAGCTGTGGGGCAATAAAGTCATAAAAGATGACATCGTTGGAATTTTACTCTACACTCATTAAACACTTGTAATCCTTATAAACTCATTGATGTTGACAGGCTGTTCAGGTGTGAATAAGAGAGTATCAGAATGAATGTGTATTTAAGGAAATATATAGTAAGAAGTATATAGTCAGTCAGTCAGTCAGTCAGTAAGTTAACAGTATTTTAAAATACTTGTTCACAGTGGCAGTCATTTATCACATGAAGCAATTGATTTCTATATAGGAAATGCCACATTTACAAGTAGACAACATGAATGTTCAAAAAACACAAAATAATACATAATCCAAAACTTAAGTTTTTTGACCTTTAATACAAGGCATAGACTGAGGTATAACTGTAGCCTAGATGTACCTATAAGCAGCATAAACTTTCTGATTCAGTACAGTAAAATATTCCATTGACATAGATTTTTTATTTTTATTTCTAAACTATTTAAGTATTTGGCTATTCAGTTAAACTTGAAATAGGGTGGCCATTTTCATATTTCCAATAAAAAGAGTAAATGCATCACTAAAAAAAGAGGACAAAAGAAGACATGGAATTGTATAAAATTTGCATATTCTTTTTTTTAAAGTTTATCTGGCCATTCCATGAATGGGAGTGCTCCTTCCAGTTTCAGGGGCATAAAAGAGCACCTTCTTCTGGGAAAAAAAGCAAGAATGTGATCTTTGTTGGTTTCCCTGCAAACCACATATATTTCCTCACATGCTGTTCTACTGAGAGCAAGGATCTACAGGTAATACAGGAGGAATCATGAAAATCACCTATCTATTTAATTTTAGGAATTATTAGTGGATTCAGGGGATAATTCTGCTAAACAAATTGTTGCTTTTGTTTCCATTTCATACATTTTACTATTTCTGGTTTTCAAGGAAGGGTTATACATTTACATTAGTAAACTATTTTGTATAGTTATCTAGAATTTGTCAGGGGAATTTATAATAATTCCATATTAATTGTTTGAAGTATTCTGTTTTGTGCAAGAGGATAGTATGTAACTACATATCCAACTGTCCTATACCAAGGGATTCCATTAGTGGAGGGCTAAAGAGAAATTCTACATGAACAGTGCAGCCAACAGGAAATACTTAGTTACATAGTTACAAATGCATAACTGTATCATCTTCAAAGCTGATACTCCTCCCCTACCTTCATAGCCAGCAGCTACACCAAGATACTAAAGTATGTTTTGCTGGCAATCAAGATGGTGCAGGATGTGGTTTCCAGTCCACTCCCACCAGCAATCTGCATTGCAATAAGAAGTTGCAGCAAGGTCCAGTTTCTGATTGTCACACTGCAGATTGCTGGCAGGAGGAAGCTGGCAACTTCATCCTTGCTGCAGCCCGATCGCCATCAGAACGGACTTCCATTGCTTGGTGTAGCTGCTGGCTGTTAAGGCAAGTTTGTTAAGGCCATTTTCTATCATGGCAATAGTGAACCACAACAATAACTATGACTACCAAACAGTTATGAACATGTAAGCCAAGCTTATGCATTCATAACTGTTTAACAGGATGCCAGCCATATTTCATAAAGGTAATACTTAATCACATGCTTTACAGTCCAAGCCTATGCATGGTTACTCAGATGTAATTCCTACAGAATTCATTTGGCTTTGAATTCATTGGTCTATGTCCAGTCTCATTCTTTCTTTGCCTGTCTAATTTTTCCTTCCCTCCCTCCCAATGATTTCATCCATTCACATTATGAGACAAAAAAATCAGCTTAATGTCACCATCTATGTCAGACCATAAATAACTGAGACATTGGGCTGGATACTGTTTGCCTATTCTATGGCAGGAAGGTACACCAGTGCTCCTTACATTTCTAGAGGGCACAAAGATCCAGGAAAGGTTCCCTGGTGGATAAAGGAGGAAGGCAACCCTAGCTAATTTCCTTCCCTTCTGCACCTCCCATCATCACCTCTCATGCTGTTTCAGCAGTTGTCCCAGTTTTCCAAAGCGGATTTTCAGAGGGCACCAGGGAGACAATGAAATCATGAAAACTGGCTCCTTGACCCATTCCTTCCTTGAGACAAACTGCCAATAGCAGAATGTTTACTAGCTATAGCATCTAATCTCACCTTGATGCACTTCCCTTTTCTTCTGGAAAGAACCTGACTAATCTGGATGAGGAAGTATTAATATAGTAATAGTAACAAAGTGTCCATCCTGACTTAGATGGTATCTTTGAAATTCCTGAGGCCCACATAAAGCCTAAGAGCTAACTGTTATCACAGTCTTTGAGATACTATGAGCAAGTATTACAAAGCTTGGAAGTAACAAGTCACAACCAAAGTAGGTGCCTGTTATGGTCAAGGGTTTGTTTTGTTCTGTTCTGTTTTTTTTGTTTTGGTAATAAGAGAATAGCTAATCCACATTTCAACTGTAAAACAGTGAGTGGGAATATTACTTTTGGAAGTGTGAGCAAGTTAACATTTTAGTTATTTTAAAGGCCATTTACATCCATTTTTAAAGGCGGGCAGATCAAATTTCCCAAATGTTAGGCTATTGTCTTAATGCTCCTACTTTTTTTGAAGTAAAAAAGTAGCAAGCAATGTTATCAAATTACTTTAAATTTGTTGAAATGATATTCCCCCCACCCCCCCGCCCCGGAGGAACAAGTAACAGAACATCAATGTATACTATACCTATTGTGTGCTCCCTTACTAAATCAATTCAAACAAAACTACACTGTTTTTGAAGACCTCAGTTACAAAACTAGGTTCTTTGATTGAGCTTACATCTTCCAGTTGAATAATAAGTAATCCTTCACACCCACTGATCTGATACACCAATTTAGGACCAAAGTGGGTGTGATACCTTTCACACAATCAGAAAGTGTATAAAAATTCTAAAAAATCGCAGGTATATCAGCCATGACAGATGAGTTTCAGACACTTTGAAAAGAAAGCTCTCATTCATAGTAACAATGACACCTTCTTAGCAAGTGCAGTGGTCCAAAACTGACCAGGACCTCCAACGAGATAATGGTTTGAAGCCCACTACTTTTGGCATGCAGGTTTTGATTAGAAGTGGGGGACCAGCTTTTTATTTTATTTAAAAAAAAACACTTTTGCTGATTGTGTGGGTGGCACTGTGTCCAGCTTTTCCTTTAATTTTTCTGTTATATGTTCCAGGGAAATACACTGTATAGTATTAAGGCCAAATGTGAATTCAGTCTTTTACAAGCATTTAGCCTGATTCTAAATATATTTACTGGGAATTATTTCCATTGGAACCAGTAAAAGATAGTTTCAAGAACATGGTTCTGTTGTTGTTGGTTACCTTCGAGTCATCGCCAACTCATGGTGACCCTATGGATGAGACATTTCTAAGACTCCTTGTCCTTTGCTTAGGTCCTGTAAATACCTGTGACCACCCTAACTGAGTCTATCCATCTAGTGTGTGGTCTACCTCTGTTTCTGCTTTTCTCCACCTTTCCTAGTATTATTGTCTTTTTCAATGAGTCATAACTTTTCATGATGTGGCCAAAGTACTATATCCTCAATTTGTTCATCTTGCTTAGCATTTACATTTCTATACTGCTTAATAGTGAAGTCAGCACTCTCTAAGTGGTTTACAATCTTTCTGAGGAAAGTTCCGGCTTGATCTGTTCAAGCAGCCATTTGTTTGTCTTTTTGGTTATCCACAGGATCCTCAGCACTCTTCTCCAGCACCACATCTCAAATGAGTTGATGTTCTTCCTATCTGCTTTCTTCACCTTCCAGCTTTCAAATTTGTACATGGTGATGGGGAATACAATGGATTGGACAATTCTAACTTTAGTGCTTTGTTGTATATCTTTATTCCTTAGCATCTTTTCTAGTTCTTTCAGAGCTGCCCTTCCAATTCCTACTGTTCCTCTGATTTCCTGATTACAAACTCCTCCCTAATTGATGTTTGATCCAAGCTGAGGGAATTCTTTTAGTATTTCAATTTCTTCATTGTCTAAGTTGAATGTATTTTGGTGTTCCATTGTCATTATTTTTGTTTTCTTAATATTCAGCATTAAGCCTGCCATTACACTTTCTTCTTTTCCTTAACAATTGTTCCAAGTCTGTGATGTTTTGTGCTAGTAGTATGGTGTGGTAGATTGTTGATATTCCTTCCTCATATCCTTACTCGTCCTTTTCATGAATCTAAGCCTGCTCTTTGTATATTTTCTGCAAACAAGTTGAACAAATAAGATGAAAGAGTGCAGTCTTGCCTGACCTCTTTGCCATTCTGTTTCTCCAGACTATCAGTTGCAATGGCACTCAACTACAACTGGCTAAATATCCTCCTCATCAGGACTATCAGTTGTAGTGGCACTCCCATGTTCTTAAGAGCCATCCATAGTTTTGTTTTTGTTTTTTTGTCTATGCAGTCGAAGGCTTTTCTATAGTCTATTTTCTCTGGAATTCCTTGGTGTGATCCATTACCCATTATATGTTTACAATGTGGTCCCTAGTGCCTCTTCTTTTCCTTAACCCCACTTGCACCTCTGGGATTTCTCTCTCCATGTATGATTGGAATCTATGTTGCAGAATGTTGACCATAATTTTCTTTGCATGGGAAATTAATGCTATGGTTCTTAAATGATGAACACCCAACCATTTTCATTATGCATTCTCTGAATCAGCTTGGCTTTAATGCAGGGGTAGGCAACCTTTCCCCTTTAAGGGCTGAGGGACTTCAGCTCCCAGAATCCCAGGAGCTATTGGCCAACATGGGACTATTGGCCAACATGGCTGAGGCTTCTGGGAGCTGAAGTCCCTCGGCCCTTAAAAGGGAAAGGTTGCCTACCCGTGCTTTAATGGATACAGAGTGCCAGAGTTCCAATAATTTTCTTTCCTGCTGTTCAAGAAAAGAGGCAAGGCATCAGCTGAATTTCATCAATGTATTCCTGCCAGTTATTCAACACTATGTGAACTAATTCCAGGGTGGAGAGTAGTATCTCAAGTTGCAACTTTGAATTGCTTTTAATAGTTCTTAAAGGCCCAAAGCAGATGGGCCAAATAATGTGAGTTCTAGCCACTTTGGGGGCATGATGTTTATACAATGCACACCCCCAAAGCAACAGGAAGCCACTCTGAGACCAGCTAATGTGGCCCAAAGCTGCCAGAAAAAGGACCACAGCATTTGTGACCACAGCAGCAGCTGGTTTTGGGACCACAGTGCCTGGATGCCACAATCCCAGAACAATCAGGGCAGGAGCACCCCATCTGCTTGACACCTAAGTGAAAATAAGGGCACAAGTTCAACCTCAGCAGATGTAACAGTTGAGATGAGAGGGTAAACTAAAAAGGTATTTTCATTTTGTAAGAATGCTCTTAAACTAAAACTGCAATTAAAAGAAATATTGTGTAATATATGGTTAGGATTGTCTTCAGCTTTATCAGTGTTTACTGCTAAATGTGGTGGAAGCAGGGGAAAAATAAACCCATTGGCTAAAAAAAGAACTGTAGAGTCTATATTGCTTACTATGGGCCTCGGCAGACGACTAAAAGAGTCGTCTTCCGGGCAGGGAAGAGGAGGGGCAGCCGCACGAGCGGCGCCCCTTCCTCTCCCCGAGGTCGCCCCCAGAAGCGCCGGCCGTCCGCACGGCCGGCGCACCGGGGATGACCTCACGGCGCAGCGTCCACATGTGCTGCGCCGTTTGAGCCAGGGAAAGTGCGCCCGCCGCTTTTAGGGCACACTTTCCCTTACATCTAAAAGGAGCGCCAATTTGGTGCTCCTTTTAGATGCGCCGCAGGAGCGCCGCGGTCCGGAGGCTGAACTCCGGCGGCGCTCCGACCCGCAGCGTCTCCGGGGCCTCCGTCTGCTGAGGCCCTATGTTAAAAATTTTAAAAACTGAGATAAGTTTTGATTCCCATGTGAAACATCTAAAATTGTGTTAGGAGCAGGCAATCAAAATAATTACGGATCACAAAATTTGTTTCATGAATGTTTTGGAGTTACATCAACACATGAAACAGATTCTTAGCATCCATGACCATAAAGGAATGGGAACTGTGTGGCCCTCTAGTTGTTGTTGAATTAAACTTTACAGCACCCTTGACCAGCAAAGCCAAGTAAAGGATGGGCCTCAGCAGACGGAGGCCCCGGAGACGCCGCGGGTCGGAGCGCCGCCGGAGTTCAGCCTCCGGACCGCGGCGCTCCTGCGGCGCATCTAAAAGGAGCACCAAATTGGCGCTCCTTTTAGATGTAAGGGAAAGTGCGCCCTAAAAGCGGCGGGCGCACTTTCCCTGCCTCAAACGGCGCAGCGCATGTGGACGCTGCGCCGTGAGGTCATCCCCGGTGCGCCGGCCGTGCGGACGGCCGGCGCTTCTGGGGGCGACCTCGGGGAGAGGAAGGGGCGCCGCTCGTGCGGCTGCCCCTCCTCTTCCCTGCCCGGAAGACGACTCTTTTAGTCGTCTGCCGAGGCCCGATGCTAGGAACTGCAGTTTAACAAACTCTGAAAAGACTCCAAAATTATCAACCCTGGCCTAAATTCTATTTCTATTCCCCAGACACACTGAATCAATGATAAATCGACACTTAACATTAGATTGGCTCAAAAGTTATACTCTAGTTGGGATTAGCAATGTTTGTTTTTTGTGTGAATACAAGCAAACTGGGAATTTTTATAGTTTCTTCAACTGGCAAATAGCTGTACAATGTCACAAGGTGTGCATCTATAGTGTAGAAGTAATGTAATTTGGTACAACTTTAAGTGCTGTACCTTCATCCTGTGAAATCATGGGATTTGTAGTTTTAAAAGGTCTTTAGCTTTCTCTGCCAAAAAGTGCTGGTCCTTCATAAAACTATGAATCTAATGATTCTGTAGGATGTAGGATGGAGCCATGGCACTTAAAGTGGTGTCAAACATCATTGTTTCTACAGTGTAAATGTACTCTAGAATATGTGTTTGGATATTGATGATATTCTGGTCCATTTATTTATGAAGGTGCATGGTTTGATTTTTATGGGACCTTCTAGACACTAGTTTTTCCCAAAGTATTTTTATTAGATGCTAGTAGAATCTACAAGTCTAATATATTTGATAATTTTGTATTTTGTTTTGTGTAGTCATTTCTTTAAGTTCTTTCTGATTATAAGGTGATCATAAGGTGAACCTATCACAGGAATTTCTTGGCAAGATTTGTTCAGTGAGGGTTTGACTTTCCTTTCCTCTGGGGCTGAGAAAATGTGACTTGCCCAAGGTCTCACAGTGGGTTTCCATGCCTAAGCAGGGATTCAAACCCTGATCTCCAGAGCTGTAGACCATCTCTCAAACCACTACACTATGCTTATGTTTATTTCTACCTTGTGCCTAAAGTTGTGATGTTTAAATATTCCCTCAACTAATAACTAATTTTTGAAGTATGTGTATATGCTTAGCATGCACACACGTATTAGGGATGTACTCCCAACTAGAGTAGCTCAATTGAATCAATTGCTGTACATGACACTGGTTCAATGAGTCCCCTCTGATTGGGATTACCAATAAGATTTCATGCCCAAGATAGCAGCCTGTTGAAAATCATCAGTTTCCATGAGAGTTCTTGTGTACAACTAGAAGGAAGACTGGGGACATTTTTTTCCCCATCAAAGTTTTTGTCATTTGTACATAAAGTCTCTCCAGAAAACTTTTTTCTCCTTTGTGAAGCAAAGCACTCACATAACACAGCAGCCGCAGACTTACCAGATTGATATGTCCCTTTCTCACTTGCTGTCAGAGCAGAAACCAGCAATATTACAAGTGCTTTTGTTCTTTAGGACACCACTGGATTACTCTGGTACAGATATCAGTGGAGAGACCTGCCTTCCTGGTATAACACCTCATATCTGTTCCTCCCACTCTGTCCAACTTAGAATTAAACAGGCTATTAGTACAGTGTTTCTAGGTGTGAACTTGGCAAAATATATTTTTTGGGGGGGGGGGAATGAATAGTAACTTGCTGAACTAGATTTGGAAAGAGAACAGCCACTTCCTGCAAGATTATTCAGGATATTTCGACATCACTTACATATATTACATATGCTAGCTGTAGCTGCTGCTTTAACAACTTGGAAACTATACTCATGGACTGTTTAGTGAACGCTCTAAGTATTTAGTTTGATTCATAATTCACTCCTTTCACTGATAGTTTATGTTCAGGACTTGGCAGAGTAGGATGTTTTGAACATTCAAGAAAACATGATACATAGATTATTATGGATGAGAAAATATTATCATATCATTTTGCATTACAAATGCTGTAACAGAGAAAGATTAGATTTTTCCATCATCAGCATACACAACAGTTCCTCCTTGTTCAGATGTAGTTAACCCTATATCCCCATTGCAGCTTATAATTACATAATTTAATAGTGCCTCAAATGACAGTCATGCATAACAGCATAAGCCTGTACTTGTCTTTGCAGAGGTCCCTTTGGGTTTAGTGGGTCTTACTTATTACATAGGTACAGGATTGTAGCCGCAACCTCACTAAACTGAATAAGGCTTAAGCTAGCTTTGGCTAACTTGTCTCCCTTGATTTTCATGAGACTAAAGTATGACTTTATTTGGATAAAATCATAACACATGAAACCATTATTGCCCCTTCCCTGTAATAAATTGGCTTTCTGGTTTATCCATAATTTAAACTTCATATCTGCTCGAATACTGCCATAATCTTGGTCCAAGACCTGTCAGATTTGGTGTTGGGAAGCTCTTTTAACATGCCATATCCTAGAGACCTTCTTTGTTGGCACATCTGATCTTAGGGTCACATCAGTAATGATCTCACATGTAAGCACCTGGTTCAAACGTTGCTTAGGCTGGTTTGAGTTCAGTAAAGGCAAATTTCTAGACACTGCCAAATTTCTAGATGTTACTCACTCTGCTGAAGAAGAAGTAAAAATATTCAAAGTTCTTTCATAGGTAACATTTTTGTTAGGTTCAGATACACACAGTTTTCATATTATGGTTGGTTAAATTCCATTGTAATGAGAACATAATTAAAACCAGTAATTATTAGGGGTATGTTGAAAGATATGTCTCTGCTGGTGAATAACATGATAAAACCACATTTGGGTGATTATTTCTTTGTAACAAATAGTCATTTGAAGGTTCTGGAGCTTTGCAGGTACATCTGGAGGTTGTGGCTTGCTACTTCCTGGAATGTGTACATAACCAGAAGCTAGCAAACCATGATCACACCAAATATGTGTGAAACCTCATAGTATTTAAATAACCCATCTACATATCCCTTGTTTAGCATGCCCATCATGGTAAAATTTATACATCTCTAAAGAACCTCTAAAAAAACAGGATCTCACTATTCTACCCAATATACACATTAAACTGAGTTTGAAGCACTGAAGGTTTCACTGTTTTCACAATAGCCTAAAAGTACCCATGGAAGCTTTCATATGGCATTATATTGCAAAACAAATTAATACGACATCAAGATTGCATGGTCATATTAATGTACAAAGGGTCAGCTGATATACCTGTGGACTAATCTTTAAATTTTTAAGTTATTAAAGAGATGAGACATATGAGAAAAGATTGAAAGTCTATAAAAAGTAACACTTTTGTGTCCTGTATTTTTGCTTTACAAAAATATTGTCACACTCCATGAGTTATTCTAGTTTGCACCAGGTTTTGTTTTGTTTTTTTTAGAAAATACTATCAAATTTTGATTCGCACCTTTAATGCAACTGAAAGCACCATCAAGGGATACTTTTAACATAAGGAAATACACAATTAGCTTTACCAAGGGAGGTATTTTATTTTGTAAGCAAAACCACTCCTGTATAAATATCTCTAAACCACAGTTTAGCACTGCACAAATGAGCCACACTAAACCTATGACTTTGGCACCACCCCATCTCCTTAGACATAATTGAGGAAGTCAATAATGTTTATTTTTCTTTTTGATTGCCATGTCAGTTAAATCCAGATTAACTATTATTACTCTTAATATGATGGTTAGTTTTAAGAAGGCCTTTTTTAGTGTCTGAAACTGGCATATTTCAAATAATCAGAAAAGTTTAGTTAAGAATTCAGACAATATGATAAACCTCAGTTAATCTAAAATGCACTTTGAAGTATCCAATCTCATGACCATTCTGGAAGAAGGGGTACTACACAAATTTCCTGAAATTCATTTGTGTAATACTAAAACATGGTTGAGCATTGTATCTGAATGCAGTGAAACAGATTTTGCCCATTTCAAGAATACCTTGTACACAGCTTGGTTTATTGTGTTTATGTTATATACTTACACACAGGAGACTGGTTTTCACTTTAGGCAGGACCAAAGAGTGCTGTCTGTAAATTAAGAAAGTAAGCTTGTTCTTCCCAGCTTCTTGCGTTACACATGTTCTGTCCATCAGACAATATCAAATTTGCAGTTAAACAATGTTTGGCACTAGAAAGGTGTGATATATTGTAGTTGGTGATTACATCTTTGTTCACACACACACACACACACACACATGCATCCCATATTTTGGGGTGGGGGAGGAAAAAGACAATTCATTTCTTGATGCTGTTTTGAACATGGTCCGTAAAAGGTTCAGAATGTTGAGTATTACCTTGTTTTTATCTCTTTTTTGCTCTCAGTTTCTTTTTGCAATTGAAAACTTAATCATGATTATCATTTAATGTACATTGCTATATGCTAGAGCTTTTAGTCTTGCTGAAAACTGGGAGTGAGGTTGGTCATCTGCATAGAATTTCCTTTTTTTAAAAAAAAACAAACACCTGAAGTTGTACATATAATATTGATTTCTGTTTTTTAAAAAGCAAAAACTTGAATAGCTCCTTTGATTACAACATATATAATTCCCTCAATTAGAATTTAATTTAGTTCTAGAGTAGGAAAAAAACTCTTATTGTCTTTTTAAAATTATAACTTTTTTGCAAATATTTTATGATTTACCTATTTAAGACTGGAGGATGATATAATTTCTTTTATAGAAACTAGAGTTCACATAACAGTAATATTGCCTTTTACAAAATAAGTTTTCTAAATGGTTTCTTCATTTTGCAAATTCTTCATTCTGTAAATGCAAACATCAATAATTGAAGTTTCCCTAAAACAACAATAATAAAAGCACTAACTGGTGGTTGATGCCATTCATTCAAACTCCCCTCCTTTACTTTAAAAGCCTATGCAGTGCACTCTGAAAGAAAAAGGAAGTTATTGGACTAGGTCTATTTCTCAGTCAAAACAACTCATTCTTTGAGGCTCTTGGATGCTGCTGCTTTCTAGGTGTCTTTCAGACAGACTGTGGAACAGTGGATCAAATGATAATCATGATGGTAGCCAGACTAAAGATACTGCTATTGTTTGCTGCTCTGTTGTAGAATGAAGTTTAAGTTATTGCCACGGCCCTTTCACCACCCTTTTATTTGGATGTATCATAGCCGCTGCATTAAGTTTATTTATTTAAAAATATATTTATAGTGTTGTTTCATATTCCAATCGCTCCTGTATAAGGGCATCATCTTTATATTGTAGCCGTGGAGGAGCAGGAGAACATTCAAAAGCTAAAATGGCCTTTCTTAGGCTCCTGTCCAATACATGTCTCTCCCATGCTGGATACCTGTTCCTGAACAGATCAATTTTAATAACAGATTCTTCAATCCTTGGAGGCCGGGATGAAGGGGTAGAAGGTGCAGTTGGTCTCACCTGAAAGACAGGCACACACCCATCTCTCTCTGCAAATTTCTGATCCCGCTCACTCGTGACACTCCGGTTATTAGAAATAGACCTTAATGTACTTGATGCTACTTCTGGAGGAAGAGTAAAAGCAGCTACAGAGTCCTCACAAGCACAGCTTGGCGACTGCCCAAACCTTGGTCCATTGGGGTGAAAGAAGGCATAGTACATCAGCATAAAAACAATGCCAGTTAAAAAGCTGCTAAACACCACACATAGTGCTGGTATGGCGAATGCATCAGAAATCATAGGAGCCTTGTACAGGTACCAAAGGGCACTCAAGGCAGTGTTTTCCAAAAGGATGACAAAATAGTAAATGAAAAGCCTACAGCGTGTCCTCCCCTCCTTGACGTTGAACCAACTGAAGATATAAATTATGCCAACAACCATGTCGAAAACAATTTCTTCCCATTTAGTGATGCAGAACTCTGTCTCACAATGGACAATCCAGAAGGTCATGATACACCAGTGCAGAACTATGAAGATCCCAAAGTAGAGTTGGAAAACAGAGGCAAAGAGAGCAAAAGTAATCACTCTGGCTGCAATTGTGAAGAAATGCCAGCAGAACTGAATTATTACAGCCATATAACTGATTGGTTTCTTGTCATCACGGGAATCACGAAGAGCTTTTTGATATGAAGCCAAAGCCCAGGCTAAAGACACAAGAGATGCTGCAGCAGTAAGGCCTAGAAAGGAAGGGAGAAATAAATATAGTATATGGTCAGTAATTTAGACGTTTCCCAAAGGATAGCTTTTGTACAGGAGACACAGAAGGCCCTATATGCATCTATGCAGAAATAGGTTCTATTTAATTTAATATCATAGGACTTACTTCCAGGTTAGTGAGTATGGAATTGAAACCTTAATAATCCAGTAAAAAGCCCATATATTCTTATGTTATATAAATGGACATCTTGGTCCAGGCATTGATAGCAGTCTCGGCTGTAGTTGGTTTGGTGGTCCTATAAAATTGTAAGGTTTACAGTGCACTCTTTAACTATGAAAGTAAATTTTACCAGTAGATGCAAGTATAAATAAGACTATCAAACCCAAACAGTTAATTATCTGAAACCATCTTTCAACTTAAATTTAAATGTGTAAGTCTTTCTCCTAACAAGTTCTTAACCCAGTGAAGCCACCCAAAACATATTTCTTGTTGGCTACCAACCCCTAATAAAGAGAAAAGTTCCATGCCAAAGCACTGTCACCACCAGTCATCATAATAATGCTTATTAACATTTCCTCAGTGTAGCAACCTACACCCAGAATTTGCACAGAGAATTCCCTTTTTGCATGCCACATTTCTACTTCATTATTCATGGCAAGTACATTGCTACTGAAGATATCCCTTTTTTTCTAAAGAAAAAGCCGTCTTCTAAACTAAGGTCTTAAAATGAAATTCTTTTCTTAAAATACATGAGCCTGAAGGAGAAAGTTAAAAGAGAAGTCAGGGGGGCAGAGAGCTTATCAACATGAGTCCTGACATAATCAAGGAACGAAGTGAGGGAATTGTCAGAAAACAAGAAGATGAGGTAGGCATTGAAACCTAAAGGGAAGGATGATATAGAGCTTGGGGAATAGAGGTGGTATCGGTGATACAAAAGGGAACAAAATCTAACACAGCCAACCTCAATGGAAGAGAATTAGTGAGAATGGGGAATGTGCTAAAGCTGCAATAGGCATCCTCTGTATATGGAAAGAAAAAAGGTCTCTACCACCAACACAATGTTCAGGAAAAGTTGGATAGGGGAAGTAATAGTGATAGTAACAGATAAGCAAAGTCAGAATCCAATAAAGGAAGTAGCTCTAGGGAATGACCACTTTTTAGATGAGACACAGCTAGATGGAGTTCTGGATGGAACAAGAGAAGGGGAGAAGAGAAACTCATTACTTTCCATCAAATAGGGATGAGTTTTAGAAAGACAGGACGAGTGCCAGACTGTTTAAAACTGGCACTGCAGTCTGAATCAGAAGGCCTAACATGCCTAACCTGGGTGCACATAGGCACTTTGGGAATAGTTGCCACTTCTGATCTGGCCTTGTTTTCCTTTGGTTAAGCCCAGTGAATAACAAGCATGCTAACTATGCAAAGTGTGTGTGGGAGCACTGCTAGCACCAACTGTGAAGTTTTAATTATTGTTCTATTACAGTATATGGGGCAAATGCTGGATGAGGCAAATTTCTACACATATATCTTAAGTGTGATGACACATTTGTTGACTGTTCTTTGTACCCATCACACTGATAACACTGTCTTATAAGTGGACTTTATCCATAATCACACACTGTTTGGCATCAGTTACAAATGCATGCACCTAACGATTACATGTGCACAGTACATGTGATAAATAGGAACTAGCAGCAATGTACTGATGAGTAAGAAAAGAACTCAAAGGGATGTAGAAATATCCAGATTGTCAAGTATTTAGAAGGCACTGTTTTGAATACATGTCATTTAATCATATTAGACTAAGTACACTTAATCAGATGCACAGATACATAATGATAAACAGAGAACAATTATGTGCTTATTAGGTTGTGGACCTGGGTGTGTGTGACTTTCTTTCAAATGAAATTCACAGTGAAACATAGCCTAACTCTTTTTAAAAAGAATAGAATAGCAATAGGATGTTGTTTTCAGAAATGGCAACTGAGGGTCATTGGATCTCCAGAGGTATCCATCTAAAGACTTTCAGCAAGCCTCTTTCTGAAATTATAGAAATATTGGAATCTTAGGTCAGTTTTCAGTTTGTGGGTAGGGATAGAAAGAATTTTTCAAAAATATTCAGCAAATGACAAAAAGAAAAATGTATTTGAATGTTGAGTAACCCTAATGAGAAAAATCATGGACTGATTAGAATGTTTGCAGTTCTGGACTTATTCTGTTCAAAATTTGCACTGCATTGTTTTGCACAGAAAATACAAGTTTCTGTGCAGGAAACAGGCTTTTCTCTGTGTAAGCTAATATTCTAGTGTAGAGTGAAGAAATTTTACAAAAGAAGAGGGGATCGATGCTTAATACCTATCCCTTCTTCAGTTCACTCTGTTTCCCAGGATAACTTGGAGAGCGCACCAACCATTCCACAGACATTTACTCTGCTCCTTTGCAATGCCAGGTCAGTCAAAAATAAGACACATATTATCCATGATCTCCTGCTGGATGAGGCGGCCGACCTGGCATGCTTTACCGAGACCTGGCTGGGAGATGCCAGCGCTGGGTATACGGTTAGTGAGCAGGTAAGAGAAAGTGGGCGGGGTGGTGGTATGGCCCTGGTTCATAGAAACAGCCTGACCCTGACCAGGAAGCCTATCCGGAAAACAACCTGCATCGAATGTATGTACCTCAGCCTGAAAACCAGGGATAGTTTGGGGATTCTGTTGGTTTACCGGCCACCCTGTAACCTAACAGACTCCCTAACTTAGCTGTCTGCCCTGGTCTCTGAGTTGTTGCTGGAGTTGCCCAGACTTTTAGTTCTGGGCGACTTCAACATCCCACTCGAGTCCAGTTTGCAAAATCTAACTGGCGCAGCTCAAGGGTTCATGGAGACCATGACAAACATGGGCCTATCCCAATTGGTTGACGGGCCCACACATTGTGTGGGTCATACCCTCGATGCCGTTTTTAGTACGGAACAGGAATATCTGTGGGCGGAGGTTACAAAAACCTTCGCATTGTCATGGACGGATCATTTCCTGGTCAAGGTGGAACTAAGAGCCACTGTCTGTCACCCCGGGGGTGGTGGACCCATTAGAATGGTCCGCTTTTGAAGGCTAATGGAACCTATTGGCTTCCAGAAGGCCTTAGAGGGTTTGTTGGTTGGTAACGCTGGTGATTCTGTCGAAGCCTTGGTGAATACTTGGAACACCGATCTTACCAGGGCTATCGACACAATCGCTGCCAAGCGTCCTTTCCAGCCCGCTTCTAATTGTAAGCCCTGGTATACAGAGGAGCTTAGGAGGATGAAGCGAGCTGGACAACGACTAGAGCGTGAATGGCAGAAGACTCGTCTCTCCTCCGACAGAACTCGCCATATTATGATTCCTATCGGGAGGCTTTACGTGCAGCGCAGAAATTGTTCTGTTCTGCACGCATTGCGTCTGCAGAGTCTCGCCCGGCAGAGCTGTTTAGGGTGGTAGGGGAGCTGACAAAGGTTCCACCTGTGCCAAATCCCCTACTTAACCCAACGACGGCCTGCTGTGAGGCGTTTAACACCTACTTTGCAGATAAAACCTCTCGGATAAGAGCCGACTTGGATGCCAGTGTTTTGGCAGAATCCATAGACGAGGTGTCCAGCAACTCTGTTGACGGTAATTTACTGGATCAATTTCAATCTGTGAGTACCGATGACGTGGACAAGCTCCTTGGAAAGGTGAGGAAGATGACTTGCCCCCTCGATCAATGTCCATCTTGGCTGGTCGTCCGGGGGGTGGGGGGACGCGTTGAAAGTTTTCCTTCGGGACATAATCAACGCATCCTTCAAGGAAGACACTGTACCATTCTATCTGAAGGAGTCGGCAGTTAGGCCTCTCCTGAAAAAACCTTCCCTGAACCCCCTGGATAGAAATAATTACTGACCAGTCTCCCTGCTCCCTTTCTTGAGCAAGGTGATCGAGAGGGCAGTTGCTTCCCAACTCCAGGCAGTCTTGGATGAAACTGATTATCTCAATCCATTTCAAACTGGCTTCAGGACAGGATACGGAGTTGAGACTGCCATGGTTGCTCTGACCGATGACCTCTGCCTGGGCATCGACAGGGGTAGTGTAACCCTGCTGGTGCTCTTGGACCTCTCAGCGGCCTTTGATACAATAGATCATGCCATCCTCTTGGATCGCCTGAAAGAGTTAGGAATTGGAGGCACTGCTCTGCAGTGGTTCCGTTCCTTTCTCTCGGGTAGATCCCAGAGGGTGAGGCTCGGAGACAGTTGCTCTTCTAAAACAGAGCTTAATTGTGGCGTCCCTCAGGGCGCCACCCTGTCCCCGACATTATTTAACATCTACATAAAGCCGCTGGGCGAGATCATTCGGAGGCATGGAGTGCGGTGTCATCAGTATGCTGATGACACCCAGATATATTTCTCTATGACCAGAGCATCGACTCAAGACTTCAGATGGCGTCTCTCCTCTAATGACTGTCTCAGAGCAGTAATGGATTGGATGAGGAAAAACAGATTAAAGTTAAATCCAGACAAAACAGAGGTACTAACAGTCACAGGCCCAAAACCAGGTTTGAGAATACCGTCTCCAGCCCTGGATGGAATCACATTCTCCTCTAAGAACTGTGTTCGCAGTCTGGGGGTACTCCTAGACTCGTCACTTCACATGACTAGTCAGGTGAATGTGATGGTCAGGAGTGCCTGTTATCAGCTTTGGCTGATACGCCAACTGCGCCCTTATCTGGACATGAGGGATCTGGAAATTGTGATGCATGCTCTGGTAACCTCATGTCTGGATTACTGCAATGCGCTCTACATGGGGCTACCCTTGTGCCTAACCCAGAAATGCAACTGGTGAAAAATATGGCAGCTAGGTTAATCACTGGAACATCTAGGACGGAGCACATAACACCAGTACTTAAATCCCTCCACTGGCTGCCGATTAGTTTCTGGGCACAGTACAAGGTGTTGGTTTTAACCTTTAAAGCCCTACATGGCTTGGGTCCATCTTATCTCAGGGACTGCCTCTCCCCATATGACCCCCCCCGCGCCCTTCGGTCCTCTGAGAGGAATCTGCTGCAGCCTATGAAGACCAGGCTGGCGCAGACCTCCCAGAGGACCTTTTCTGCGACCGCTCCCAGGCTATGGAATGGCCTGACGGACGAGATCCGTCATATTACCACTCTTGTTGCCTTTAAGAAAGCAGTAAAGATGGATCTCTTCTGGCAGGCCTTCTCAGAATAACTTCCCGGCTCAGTCGGAGTGACTGCCACCCCTCTCCCTTGTATTGTTGTTGCTTCCTGTTTTTATTATATTTTTATATTTTATTGTACTATTGTATTTTAATCTTTGCTTGTTTAATTCAGTTTTAAGGGGGGTGAGTTGGGGAGAGGGTTGAGGGAATGTTTTTAACTGTTGTCTGTTTTAATATGTTGTACCCCGCCCCAGTTGCCTAGCAGAGGGGCAGGCTAGAAATTTATTATTATTATTATTATTATTATTATTATTATTATTATTATTATTATTGTGTAGCAATATTAGTTCCTGTGCAGAAAATGTTTTCTGCTCAGAAAAACACCTGTAATTGGAGATTTGCTCTGCATAAAATTTGCACTTGGCTGATTTGCATAGAAAACAACATTTTCTGCATGGGAAATAATGTTTCAACAGAGAAATATTAATTCCTGCACAGAAAATGTCACTTTCTACATGGAGAAAATCTATAACTCGGAATTTTTCTGCATAAAATTCACACATGATTAATTTGCACAGAAAACATAATTTTCTGTACAGAAAACAGCATTTTCTGTGTGGGAATTAATATTTCTGCAATGAAATATTGTTTTCCACACAGAAAATGCTGTTTCTTGTGCTATTATCTATGCAAAACAAGCACACATGAATTTTGTGCAGAATAAGTTCTGAATAACAAACAGCCTCAGGAAATCCTTAGGATACCTCCACAGCCCCCCCTATAGGAATTCTTGACATTACTCCTTGCCATACTTTTGCTGTTTTTATGATGTTTTTATTTGTTGATGTTTTAATTGAATGTTTGATTTAATATTTTTCTAAGGGTATGGGTATGGGGTGTGTATTTTATATGTTGTAATTTTTTATCACTTGTAAGCCGCCTCGATTGGTTTCAGAGGGGCGGGGTATCAAATAAAAATTATTATTATTATTATTATTATTATTATTATTATTATTATTATTATATGGTGCAGTTTTCAAATACTTTTTCTCAGTGGGGAAAAAAATTCTGAAACAGCTCAATGCTACCTTTGAGAAGAAACTTAAGGACTGAGCAGATAGGTCAGGCTGGCCTGTGCTATTTTGGTCTGGGCGCTCACATGGGTTGGTCCCTAGGTTGGCAGAGGGATGGAATGGTGTTTATACACCCATCCCCATGCCGCTCCAGGACCCACTACTGGTGCATGTTCCTTATCTCGCCACACCATTGCTCCTACATAGAAGCCCCCAGTTGCCACATCTGATGTGGTGATGGGGGTTTCTCCTAAAATTGCTTCTAAATTCTCCTCTTCCATTTCTCTTTTTATTTTGTAACAGATGAAAGGCCTTTGCAGACTGCCAGAAATAATGCAAATTGAGTCCACTTTAACTGCCCTGACTCAGTACTAGGGAATCATGGGAACTGTAGTTTATTGTGGCACCAGAGCTCTCTGACAGAGAAGGCTCAATGTCTCAGAAAAAAATACAGTTCCCATGATTCCCTAGCACTGAACCAGGGTAATTAAAGTGGACTCAATTTGCACTATTTCTAGCAGTCTGCAAAGGCCCGAACAGAGCTATTTTTTTTGAGAATTATACCAAATGTTGTAATAATAATAATAATAATTTTTATTTATATCCCGTCCCTCTGCCAAGCAATCGGGGTGGCGTACAGAGTTCAAAACATCAAAATAGATTACATCAAATCAACTCCCATCCCTCATTCCCATCCCCACTCACCCCCCAAAACAATTCAACAAAACAAATTAAAAAACAATATACAATACAATATAAAATATACAATTACAATATAAAAATACATAATAGCATTGTAGCTGGGAAATGTATAACTGGGGAAGGATTTTAAGCTCTTCCCGGTCTCCCCAACCGTGCTCCAGCCACAGCTGTGCTGTTGGTGAAAATCAAAGTCCAATTATAGTCAAAAGCTGGAAGCTGGAGGGGATTTTAAAGCCGCCGGTACTCCTCCCCAGCAGCGCAGGTGAAACTGGTCCTCCGAGGGCTGCTGGGTGGCCAGCAGTCCTCCGCGGCTTCAGGGAGGCCGCCGCTTGCTGGATGGTGCCGGCAGAGTAGCCTCCAGTCCAGCTGTTCAGGTGGTGGAAAGGGAGGGGCTGGTCCCAACTCTCCCCGCTTGGCTCCTGGAGCTTTTGGAGCTGCTGTTACCTCTGAGGAGGCTAAGAGTCTTAAATAGCCTCCAGTTCAGCTGCTCAGGTGGTGGAAAATAATAATAATAATAATAATATTATTAATATTCTGCACTTGGAGAGGGCACTGGCCCTCTGAACGCCCGGCTTTCTCTCTCCCTACCATCGTGGAGCACCGGTGGCGTTGGGGGCGTGCCCATCTTCGGGGGGTGGGGTCTGACAGAGGAGACCTAGATCTTAATGTATTAGGGCCTTCCTTGCTTCTTAGCCCTAGTTTACCATATACTTGGGGCTTGTCGACGTCTGTTGGAGCGAGGAAGTGGCTCTGGTCTCTGGGGTAGGAAGTGAAACAGGGGCGGCTATCGAGGTAGTGTCGGGGAATGGGAGATATGGCGGTAACAAAGTGGACAGATGTTACAAAAGAAAGCGGGATCGCTGTTTAGTAGCTATCCCATCTTCAGTCCTCTCTGTTTCCCAAAATAGCTTAGAGAGCAGACCTTCCATTCCACAGAACCTCACCTTGCTCCTCTGTAATGCCAGGTCGGTGAAAAATAAGACACACATCATCCAGGATCTTCTCCTGGATGAGGATGCCGACCTGGCTTGTTTTACAGAGACCTGGCTGGGAGAGGAAAGTGCTGCTATCTGGGCACAGGCCCTCCCAGCTGGGTACTCTGTTAGTGAGCAGGTGAGGGGAAGTGGGCGGGGGGGGGGCGGTGTGGCTCTAGTCCATAAGAACACCTTGACCTTGACCAGGATACCTATCCGGAACACAGTCCACATCGAGTGTATATACCTTAGCCTGAAGACCAGGGATAGTTTGGGGATTTTGCTAGTCTACCGACCACCCCGTTGTCTAGCAGACTCCCTGACCGAGCTGACACAGCTGGTCTCTGAGCTCTTGTTGGAATCTCCCAGACTTTTGGTTCTGGGAGATTTCAACATTCCACTCGAGACCAGCTTAACAGGTGCGGATCGGGAGTTCATGGATACCATGACAGACATGGGCCTATCCCAATTGGTCAACGGGCCCACACATAGTGCAGGTCATACACTCGATGCGGTCTTTAGTACGGAGCAGGAATATCCGTGGGCGGAGGTTGTAAATACCTCCGCATTGTCATGGACGGATCATTTCCTGGTCAAGCTGGAACTTAGAGCCAGTACCTGCCCCACCGGGGGTGGTGGACCCATTAGGATGGTCCGCCCTCGAAGGCTGATGGAGCCAATTGGATTCCGGAAAGCCTTGGAGGGATTAATGGTGGGGAATGCCGGTGATCCTGTCGAGGCTCTGGTCGACACTTGGAATAGTGATCTTACCAGGGCCATCGACACGATCGCTCCCAAGCGCCCTTGCCACTCCGCTCCTAATCATAAGCCATGGTTTACACCTGAGCTTAGGAGGATGAAGCGATATGGACAACGGCTAGAGTGCAAGTGGCGGAAATCTCGACTCTTATCTGACAGAACTCGCCATAGGAATTTTCTTAGTTCCTATCGGGAGGCACTGCGTGCAGCGAGGAAAGCTTTTTCCTCGGCACGCATTGCGTCTGCAGAGTCTCGTCCGGCAGAACTGTTTAAGGTGGTGAGGGAGTTGACGCAGGTGCCCCCTGCGCTGAATCCCTTACTTAACCCGACGACAGCCTGCTGCGACGCATTTAACAACTACTTTGCAGATAAAATCTCTCAGATAAGAGCCGACCTTGACGCCACTATTGAGACAGAGTCTATAGGCGAGGTGTCCACCAACTCCGCCGATGTAGTTTTACTGGATCAATGGCAATCTGTGAGTACCGAGGACGTGGACAAGCTGCTTGGTAAAGTGAGGAAGACAACTTGCTCTCTCGACCCTTGCCCATCTTGGCTGGCCATCCAGGGGGGGGATGCAGTGATGAGACTCCTAACGGATATCATCAATGCATCCTTCAGGGAAGGTTATGTACCATCATGTTTAAAAGAAGCGGCGATTAGGCCGCTTCTGAAAAAACCTTCCCTAGACCCCCTGGACATGAAGAACTATAGGCCGGTGTCATTATTGCCATTTTTGAGCAAGGTGATCGAGAGAGCAGTTGCTCTTCAGCTCCAGGCAGTCTTGGATGAAACCGATTATCTAGACCCATTTCAAACCGGCTTCAGGGCAGGATTTGGGGTTGAGACTGCCATGGTTGCCTTGACCGACGATATGCGTCTGAGCATCGACAGGGGTAGTGTGACCCTGTTGGTGCTCTTAGACCTCTCAGCGGCTTTTGATACAATAGATCACGGCATCCTTCTGGACCGCCTGAGGGAGTTAGGTATCGGGGGCACTGCTTTGCAGTGGTTCCGGTCCTTCCTCTCGGGGCGGTCTCAGAGGGTGCTGCTCGGGGACTGTAGCTCCAGTAAGAGGGAACTCACTTGTGGGGTCCCTCAGGGAGCTATTTTGTCCCCGACATTATTTAACATCTATATGAAGCCGCTGGGTGAGATAATACGGAGTTATGGTGCTGGGTGTTATCAGTACGCTGATGACACCCAAATCTATTTCTCCATATCTCGTTTGTCGGCCTCGAATTCCAATGGCATCTCTTCTATCAATGAATGTCTTGGGGCGGTAATGGGCTGGATGAGGAAAAACAGATTGAAGTTGAATCCAGACAAGACGGAGGTGCTCACGGTCTCGGCCCCGAAACCAAGAATAGGGTTGCAACCTCCAGTCCTGGATGGAGTCACACTCTCCTCCAGCGACTGTGTTCGCAGTCTGGGGGTGCTCCTTGACTCGTCGCTCCTGATGACAAATCAGGTGAATGCGACGGTCAGGAGCGCCTGTTATCAGCTTCGGCTGATACGCCAGCTGCGCCCTTTTCTGGAAGTAAGGGATCTTGAGACTGTTGTGCACGCGTCGGTAACCTCACGCCTTGACTTCTGTAATGCACTCTACATGGGGTTACCCTTGTTCCTAGTCCGGAAATTACAGCTGGTTCAGAATATGGCAGCCAGGCTTGTTTCAGGAACATCTCGGAGGGACCACATTACTCCGGTTCTGAGGTCCCTCCACTGGCTGCCTATCAGCTTCCGGGCTAGATACAAGGTGTTGGTTATCACCTTCAAAGCCCTAAATGGCTTGGGTCCAAGCTATCTTAGGGACCGCCTACTCCCGTATAATCCTCCTCGCGCTCTTCGGTCCTCCGGGAGGAAATTGCTACAGCCTCAGAAATCGAGGCTTGTGGCTACCTCCCGGGGGGCATTTTCTGCTGTCGCCCCTAAGCTCTGGAACGACCTGCCGGATGAGATCCGTCTATTAACATCATTAGACAGTTTTAAAAAAGCTGTCAAGACGGATCTCTTCCGGCAGGCCTTCCCAGACTAATTACACCGGATTGGCTCCCGCCCCAGAGACGTTCCTCACGTGACCCCATCAAATAGATGGGAGGTTCGTCGACCAAGCTTTCTTCTGAATTGGGCAAGGAGGGCTAATTTTAATTTTAATTTTAATAATTTTGTAGTTTCAGTCTAATGTAACTTTAATGTTATTGATTTATTGTTTTAAATTATCTTTATTTAATACTATTTTAAGGGGGGGAGGGGGGTTACTGTATACTATGTATAATGTATGCTTGTTTTAAATTGTAAGCCGCCCAGATTGGTTCGCCATGGGGCGGGGTAAAAATAAATTTTATTATAATAATAATAATAATAATAATAATACTGTAGCAATATTAGTTCCTGTGCAGAAAATGTTTTCTGCTCAGAAAAACACCTGTAATTGGAGATTTGCTCTGCATAAAATTTGCACTTGGCTGATTTGCATAGAAAACAGCATTTTCTGCATGGGAAATAATGTTAACATTGTGGGCTTTGGAAACACATTATGTATTATTGCTGCACTGAGTTTGTCACAAGAAAACCCTTGCCACACATATTCCTTCTACATGTTATGAATGACACATAAAATATTTTGCAGGAGTGATGGCATGAATAACACATCAACACCCTCACAGTGGGAAGGATTTTTATCTGCATTACAAAAGAACAGCCAGAAACCAGGCTGAACAATACTTATGTGTTTCAGATTGATAACTAATCATTTACAGCTACTGACATAAACTCTCTTTGGCCTTTCATTGAGTCATCACTGGTTGAAGCACCATTGATTGTATATCTGAACCACACTTCAGTTGATCTACCCAAAGTGCTGCTACTAATCCCCCCACCTCGGATAAAACCTAGACCTTTTCATAAGCAATACAGTGTTTTTGGACTTTCAAGAAACATTTCAGATAAGTTTTTCTCAACTGAGAAGTAACAGTTCCCCCATTTGAGTTAGATCATAGCTCCATGTTGGCGAACCAATGGCATGCATGCCAAAGATAGCACGTGAAGCCACTTTCCCTGGCGCACGGAGCAGGGAAAATTAACAGGTGCACACCTGTTCCTGCTCCTCCCAGCTCCCCCAGGCCTTCAGCTGCCTCCAAAGAAGCAGCTGGAGGCCAGGGAGGGGGCTGGGGGAGGAGAAGAAACAGGCATGTGCCAGTTCTTCCCAGGCCTTCAGCTGCATCTGGAGTGACAGCTGAAAGCCCGGAAAGGGGGGGGGGGGAAGAAGTCCTGCCCCCATAGGGCAGAAGACCCATTCCTCTGGAAGTTCTGCCTCTGGCACAGGGTAACACTTGGTGCCTGAAGGCTGTTTATTTTGGGCATTCAGTGCCTAAAAGGTTCACCATCACAGCCATAGCACACACATCTACATTTAAAAAAGTAAAGTGCAGATAATTTTAAACCTGGGGTGAAGGATATCAAATGCTGGCATAGTAAGAAATATAACCTACAAGATATAATGAATCAAGAAAAAGAGTATACAAACTTAATATTTTAACTTCTCATGGAGTTAATAGAGATATAGATTGGATGGTAGCATTTTAATCTATATTTCTTATTTGTCACTTTCTGGAAAATATCCCTTGCCATTATGTTTTTAGTGCGGCACTGAGATGTTAGATGCATGCTTTGTTATTAGTATTTGCCACCACTGATGAATGATTTTAAGTAGTTGCAATCAGTCTATATCAAGATATTAACTGGTCTCTTTAAACTTTTTTACCATAGGAAAGTATCTCATTGAGTTAATTGACAGCATCTGGTTTATAAACCAAGTGTGTTGCTACAATATGAACAAGGGCTTGCAACCTCAGTTTGGGCTGTGACTTGGGAGTGTATAGAGTTTAATACAGTATTTCTATTCCCTTAATAAATCCTTAAAAATACTTATTTTGAATTGATTTCTTATGAGATGCCAATCTTAATAGTTCTGTATATTTGTAGATTTGGTCTTTTAAAAGGAGGAGTTGTCCCTTGAGGATATTATCTATAAAGACCAGTAGTTGGGTGAGTGTTTTAAAATTAAACATTTTACAGATCTCAGACACACATGCATACACACATTTTGAAGTTTTAAAGAGAAATATTTTAAAATCTGCACTTTCAGAACTTTTGTGCCTGATTGGCAAAACATGGCATGGTCTTTAGTCTTCTCCCTATGAAGGTTAATTCTTATCAGCTGCTGAGTCAGTCAGAGGCCGGGATTGAATTGATAGTTCCACTTAGAGCCTTGAATCAATGTGATTTCCCTATGTGTTGACTCACTAGTCAATCAGTCTCCTATAGTTGGGACTAATTAATAAGATTTAGGCCAGACTGTGTTGAAACATATATAGCTTGTGCAAAACATCTGTATCTGTAGTAATTGATGCTAAGCTGTTTTAAACTTAGGAAATATCTTTATGTCTCTTTTGTTAATATTGCTTGGACAAAGCATCTGTATCTGCAGCAATTTATGTAAAGCAGTTCTAAATCCATGAAACACTGATGTGTCTCCTTAATAATATGGTTTGGCCAAACTCTTGACACCTGGTTTGCAGTGGTATATATACATATTTAGTTGCTTTATAAGGCATAGTAGGAAGTAAATATAATATATGTAAATCCTAAGACTGGTTATGTTTGCCAAATAGTTGTCATGCTTTGTAGCAAGAAACTTGAAGAACCGGGAAAACATTTTTTAAGTGTAAATTCACTATAGCTTTATTCTGGAATCAAGACATTTCGTCACAGCAATCCTTTTAGAAACAACTTTGAGTATTTCTCACCAAACCAGAACTGACCAACCCCCCTTTCCCCCTCCCCAGTGGTCCAGTTGTCCATATCAAAGGATCTCTGAAGTTTGTTCTTCCAGGTCCATCTCCTTTCATCTCCTGGGATCGGAAGGCAAACTCTCATCCCAGTCATAAACCTGCCCCAATGTCCCATCTATTATTTACAATGCCCATCTGCCATTCCCTTTGATTCCTCTCCCCCAACATGCATCACCCCTTGGTGATCAGATTCCTATGAGAAGCATAGAATCCTGACACCAGTAACAATAGTAATGATTCTTCAGTCTATTTTTAAAAAACTGATACAGACTGTCACACTGTTCTGACTATGAATTGTTTCATTGTTAATCTTTTTCATTTTCTGATTTGTTTCTTATGCATTTTTTTTGGTAATGTGTCTTTTAAATAAAAGTTTTAAAAATGACTCCAAAAACATATTTAGCTGCTTCAGTTTATGGAAATTCAGTTAGAATTTATGTTGATATGCCGTTATTTTTGTTCTTGGTAACCAAATATTATTTTATGCTATATATTATTGCTTTCCTGACTTGTTTTGCTGGCTTTTATCTTTAGATCCAGGTTTTACTTTTGTCCTGTCATTTCTGATACACATGTTTTGGGCTGGATGGGGAGGGACATCTACTAAAAGTACTGAGAACTTGTCCATGTCATTGTGTGTGTGTGTGTGTGTGTGTGTGTATGTTCACTTTTTTGTTCACAATCAAAGGGATTGTAGCAGATCCCTGGTTCTCTGTAGAGGGCAGTACTTATAAAGGTAAACAAATAAAGAAAATGTAAGTATTATTAAAGGTAAAAGTATTCCCCATTGACAAGGTTGTCAAGTCGTGTCTGACTGTTGGGGGCAGTGCTCATCTCCATTATTAAGCCAAAGAGCCAGCATTGTGAGAAACTACTCTGAAATCATATGGCCAACTGGGCCAACTGCATAATAATAATAATAATAATAATAATAATAATAATAATATATTGGCACGTAAAACATATTTTAAGAGTATCAGAATAAACAATTGTTTCCATCACATAAGTAAATATAATTTTAGCTAAACACACATAAGCACATCCCATAATACATCTTTTTCCCATCTCTGGAGATGCCCCTTTTAATAAACACAAACCTATAAGTCACTCACTCAGCTTCAGTCAGTCCTGATACCCTCAGAGATCTTTGGTTCTTCCAGAAGAAGCTGTTTCTATTAATAGTGATAACATTTCTTGATTATTGAAATCTATTGCTTTTAGAATTTCTGCTTACTAACAGCCATGTAGACAAATTCCAGAAGTTTAATACCTTTGTGAAACCAACCAATTAATAAAGGTATTATCATACTATATACTTCGGTATTCCAAAAGAAAATCAGCATGTGCTTTATAGACTATAGCCAAGCCTTTGCATAGATCATGAAAGACTATGGAATGCCCTTACAGACACAGGAGTGCCAACATATCTGATAGTTGTGATGAGGAATCTGTACTCTGGACAAGATGCTACTGTCTGAACAGGACATGGAGAAACAGAATGGTTGCCAATTGGCAAAGGGGACAGACAAGGCTGCATCCTTTCACCCTATCTGTTCAACCTGTATGCAGAACATATTATTAAAAAAGCAGGGTTGGACACAGAAGAAGGAGGAGTGAAAATAGGGGGAAGGAATATCAACTATCTATATAATATGCAGATGTTACCATACTACTAGCAGAAAACCTCACAGACCTGGAACACCTACTAAGGAAGATCAAAGAAGAAAGTGCTAAGGCAGGCTTAATGTTGAACATAAAGAAAACAAAAATAATGACCACCAAGGACCTTCACAAGTTCAACCTAGACAATGAAGAAATAGAAATAGTAAAAGCATCCCCATACTTGGGATTAAATATTGATAGAAATGGGGACTGCAGTCAGGAAATCAGAAGAAGACTAAGAATGGGGAAGGTGGCTATGAAAGAACTAGAAAAGATTCTAAAATGCAAAGATATACAACTCAGCCTAAATATCAGAATCATACAAGCCATTGTATTCCCTATTACCATGTATGGAAGTGAGAGCTGGACAGTTAAGAAAGATGATAGGAAGAAAATCAATTCCTTTGAGATGTGGTGCTGGAAAAGAGTGCTGAGGGTCCCATGGACAGCCAAAAGGACAAACAAATGGGTCCTAGAGCAGATCAAGCCAGAAACCATGATGACCAAACTGGGCTGTTCTACTTTGGATGCATCATGGAAGGGAGGACTCTTTGGAAAAAACAATAATGCTCTTCATTCTTCATTTCCCACACCTTCAACCACCATTCTTTAATATTTGGCTTTTCTTTTTGATGAATATGGATAAATTAACTGCTTTAAAAAAAGATAAAGTAACAGAAAAAATAGAAAATGAGTGGTCCATGGTAGAAAAATGTAGTCTGCTGTAAAAGAAAAGAAAATAAACTATTAAGAGGGGGAAAAATTACTACCAACATAAAAGATGAGTCCATATTTAAAAAACTAGAAGCAAAATATAGGATAGATAAGGCTTAGATCAGATGCTGTTGTCCTATGTGACTGCGAACCAAGAGTAAAAGATAGTTTTAATTTTCTTGGATAAGAGGTTTAGGTGAAGAAACCTAGGAGTCCTCGAAATGGTTCTATTTATGGTACAGGAGACTAAAATCTTAAGATAATAGAAGGTCAATTCAGCCGGGGAGTCTAGCATAATTCTGTATGTAAAATCTAGAAATGGGTATTTATATATGTAATTGTTTGTTGATGTTTGATTCTTGTTTATAAGTGTATGTCTGTTTGTTTGTCTCAATAAAATTTAATAATTTTTTTTAAAAAGAAAAAAAACAATAATACTGGGAAAGGTGGAGAGAAGTAGGAAGAGAGGAAGACCACATGCTAGATGGATGGACTCTATTAAGGAGGTCATGGGTATGGAGTTGCAGGAATTAAGCAGAGCAGTGGAGGACAGAGGGTTTTGGAGATGTCTCATCCTTAGGGCTGCCATGAGTTGAGATTGACTCGAGGGCAGTTAACAACAAATAGCAAATACTTTGGTCCCTGTCTACTTTCAGTGATGTCCTTTATGTCTTTGTCTTGATGCCCTGAACAATTTCTTCTATTTTCCTCTCAGTTATGTCTCCTTCATTCCATTTCTTCATCTTCTCTGCACGCTGACTGCCAAGTTCTTTCTCTTTTGTCTCCCTATCCCACCCCTTGCTCTATTTGCTTAGACCAGGGTAGGCAACCTTTCCCCTTTAAGGGCTGAGGAACTTCAGCTCCCAGAATCCCAGGAGCTATTGGCCAACATGGGACTATTAGCCAACATGGCTGAGGCTTCTGGGAGCTGAAGTCCCTCGGCCCTTAAAGGGGAAAGGTTGCCTACCCCTGGCTTAGACATTTCAAGTCCTGCTGCATCATTCCTGCTTTTAACATAACACACTTTTAATCCATCTGAAAGCTAGTCAAAATAATCTTGTAATCATGAACAACTTCAGAAGTATGGATATTGTTTTGTGATTGCAAATTTATACTTTGGATGCTTCAGGTAACTGTACTTCATCACTTCAATTATCTTTATCCAGCCAAGCTGGTGATCAACCTACTTTTGCTTAACTAGCATATCCAATTGGTAATGTTGTACAATTAGTGCAGCTATGTCTTTAACATGTCTTCTATGATTACATGAGGATTCAACAACTGCTGTAGATTTGTTTTCTGTTATCCTTTCTCCTTCCTGAGTTATGATTTGGTTTCAAATAGTGCTAATATTAATAGAGTCCGTCCATCTAGCACAGGGGTAGGCAACCTTTCCCCTTTAAAGGCTGAGGGACTTCAGCTCCCAGAATCCCAGGAGCTATTGGCCAACATGGGACTATTGGCCAACATGGCTGAGGCTTCTGGGAGCTGAAGTCCCTCGGCCCTTAAAGAGGAAAGGTTGCCTACCCCTGATCTAGCATGTGGCCTTCCTCTCTTCATACTTCCCTCCACCTTTCCCAGCATTATTGTTTTCTCCAAAGAGTCCTCCCTTCTCATGATATGTCCAAAGAACTTAGCCATGCCCCTTCTCAGCCTTAAATACACATAACAATTCAGAAAGTTTTCTAAAGATATTATAATGTTCTGAAAATTTTCTTTGCAGTTTCTGTCATTGGCCTCTCTTTGTAATTTGAGTTTGCACCTATATTAACTCTTGGATGATATCCTTGCCTAGTAACTTGAAACTCATAATATTCCTTCTGTTTCTGTTTGGCTACCAACTGATATTTCTTATTTACCTTGCTTACTAAATATAGGTATCCTGCTTGCTGGGTGAACATATTCTGACACATTTGAATACATCATGGAATTCCTCTGTCATCTATTCCATAAATTTGGGGAATGCAAGAGCCAAAGTACAGTGGACCAGCATCAACTACAGTGTCAAAATCTGAATGGGTCCAAATGATTTTATCCATAATGTGCTACGCAGATTGGCCACAATGTAAATTTTGGGATATACTGAAAATGCTTTAATATTTTCATTGTATATGAGTCACCTTTGACTGAGGTACTTGTGCAAAAGGGTGCTTTTAAACTAACTTTGGTAGTTAATAAATTTATTTTTTTTAACTTAACTTGGAAATTAGATGTTTCCACCTTTCCAAATCTTATTTAGTTTTGGCTATCCAATAGTTTGTCATTAATGCCAAAGACAAAGGATTCATCTGATGGAAAGTCATGTGATTCATCATAATACATAGAAAGAGAACAAGTTGATCCTATGAGTAATTACTCAGAAGTGTTACTGAGTCCTATGAATATTAACTCAGCAGTGTGTAGGATTGCAGTGTGTAAGAAGTTTATTTTATCAGCAGCGTGTAGGATTGTACTGTTATTACATAATGCCTACCACTTGGAAGGAATTTGAATGGTAAACAATATAATTTTATATTTGTGCTTGCTTGCTCTGTACATAGAAATTAAGACACAAAGGTAGATTAGTGTATATAAGGAAAACTCAAGGAAATAAGGGAATAAATGGTGGCAAATTGATGACACAGTCTGGAAGAAATCTGAACTTACAATCCATTCTAGTCATCAGCAGCTAGTGACTGAAAGATTACTTTTTAAGCTACAGCTGCCAAAATTCCCCAGTCAGTAGACAGGTAGGGAATTCTGTAGTCCTCAAATGAACTTCCCTACACTAACTTCTCAAAGCTACGCTAGTGACCAAGTGAAGGAAACTTATAAAATCATCTAATCTAGACCTCTGCTAATTGAGAAGATCACATTAGCTCCTTATAGGCCAATCCACAGATGTCAATGTGTCATGGTCAGAGAAGTAGTTCTCTAACCATTGCATGCATGTAAATCAGGTAGAACACAAGCCATGCCAATATTCCATACATATTTGTGATATGCTCAATGTTCCTCTTCCAGCATTAATCCCTGAGGTAAGTGATACACTTTGTTTTACTACTGCACTGCAACTTAATGTTTTACTATTACACTGCAACTTAATATGTTTACTTCAAGCACTTTTTCTGCTGTGCTGTTTTCAGTGTTACCCAAGTGAAGTTAAACTTTTCTAATTCCATAACATAAATAATTCTTGTCATTTTAGACTGCCAGTTATTCCAGTTACCCCAGCCTCTCTGAGAATTACAAAGCTAAATGTCAGTGAAAAAGACCTGGTTTGCAAGTCAGATGCTTGAGACAGGAAAGCTATGATGTTTACATAGTGTTTTGGGGCACATGTCTATAAAACAAGAAAAGCAAAGGACATGAAGGCTTTCTATTGATTCACCAGCAACCACTGGCTGCTGTTGTAGCAGTCATCCACATCTCTTACACTCTACTGCCATTCTTATGGCAACATATATATGTAATCTGATAGAGCTCCACACTGAGCCAAGACCAGGAGTAGTGCAGGGTACAGAGTGAAGATTATACAACACAACTGTACACTATCCCTTTGGTTTTTGAATATGATGGAGGAGAATCACATGAAAGATTTCAGCACCAAATGCTATTGCCATGTTTTCAGCAGCAGCAGCACATTTCTCATTTGTTTTTGATAGGGGTTTAAATACCACTCCCTTGAGTCCTATTAAAAACTTGTAAAAGAAGCCAGCATTGCAGACTAGAGCTTGTAATGTGCTGTACAAAAGCCTTCCAAAACATCATCTATCTATCTATATTGGACACATTGTTTTTGTCCATTCAGAATGAAGCCATGGAATATGAGACCTTTAGGCAATTCACTTGCCTATCATGAGATTTTCCTACAAAAGGTGAAGCTACTGAGGACGTTATCACACGTGGGCCAGTTTCATTGTTAAAGAGATAATAAAGTGGAAATGAAGCATCCTGAAAAGAAAGTGAAAATAGAGCTTAATTGCACAAAAGCTTTTCACACATAATTATAGTAATAACGGAATTAAGTTAAAAGCGGGGAAAAAAAGACGTTTTTAATTTTCATACACAAGTGAAAAGAACCCGTACATGTACTGGAAATGGGTGTGTTTCGTGACCAGACTCCTCCTTTTTCCAGGGCGGGTCCTGCATTTCCCAGGAGGAAATGTCAGACTGTCCTACATTTGGGGTTGTGTCCTCCTGCACAGGTCCTAATCCCCTTCCGTTGGGGTTAGGACCTCTCAAGAGAGCAGAGGAGGAGGAGGAGGAGGAGGCTGGAAAGGCAAGGCAAGGGAGGGATTGAGATGGCTCACCCTCCCTTTTCTCTCTCTCCTTTCCTGGCATTGGAGGCTGTCAGCTGCTGGAGAGATGGGCAAGGAGGGTAGGATCACAGGCAGAGCTGGCAGGGAAGGAGGAGGAGGAGGAGGAAAGGGAAGGAAGGAAGGAAGGAAGGAAGGAAGGAAGGAAGGAAGGAAGGAAGGAAGGAAGGAAGGGCTGGGTGTTCCCTGGGGAGAGCCAGAGCCTTGGATGATGCCCAGGAGAGGGGGAATCTGGAGGTAGCTCCCATGCCCCCCCCCCACAAGCCTTTCCCCTTTGTAGGACCTGCAGGGCAGAACTTCAGGGTGAGATGGATTTCCAAGTTGCTCCACAACCACACCCCACACTTGCACCCACATCCACCCACAGCTGCTGTGAGGGAAGCCTTCTTTCCCCTCCTTTTCCCTCCATCCCAAATGCCAAACTTCTCCTCCGTCCCAAACTTTTTTCTCCTGGGCTGCCTTCCCTTCCCTTCCCTTCCCTGGCACTGAGAAGGAGCCCAGGACTCTCCCTCCCTGGAGGCCCCTCCTCCTCCTCCTCTTGGCCCTCCTCCAGGTTTTAAAGGAGAATTGTCCATGCATATTTGCTTTTCACATTACAGTAAATGCGCAATTACTGTAATTTCGCAAATGCATTTCCTCTAAACTCCCAAAATTAAAAAGATCTTGGATAATACCAGTTTCTGACCAGTTTCTTTGCGACGTCATGTGAAAACATGAGGTGCAAATTCAGTTTTTGTTTGGGATTTGTGTGGATTAACCAACAGATTTCCCCCGTGTGATAATGTCCTGAGTTGGGGCAGCTGAACTATGTCACCACTGCAACATACCATTGAAAGTTGCCCTTTTATCTGATTACCTGAGAGCAGGTGCAAAAAAATATCCATTAAACCAAGTATAATTAATTGATCATAAGGCTAATCCAATGCTGGCTGTTCTGGATGAACCTGTATTCTTTCCTACTTTGTCTGCTGCCCTGCATTCTCAATCATTCTTGGTGTAGCTTTTGCTTGACACTCAGCCCTGCAAGCTGACTTCTTTAAAAACATTTTTTTTATTATTAGGGAAAAAAACTATTTTTTATTCTGCCAATAACTGAATGGTTTTGTGGTGATGAAAAGGTCTGCCAATTAGTGGCTGGATGATCCTGTCAGGATTCTCACATATTTAAAGATAATAGTCTGCCACCAAGTGGCTGCACTAGTACTGAAGGCTACTGACAGGTTTTAAATTGATTTAAATCAATCAACATATTTTAAAAACCAAGTACCTATGGGATTCATGCCCATGCCAAGTCTCAGGCACTTCATGCTGTTGTAGTGATGGGTGTATGAACATTCTCTTATTACTATAGTAAGAATGTACAGTTTGAACACTCCAACACACCTTAAACTTTTCAAAAGGCAGCAAAATTTACTTTGCTCATATCAGATCTCTCCAGTTGGCATCTTTACTGTGGTTCTCATGGGCACCATCACAAACACCATGCTATCGGTTTCCATTTTTAAGGGTAGTTGCACTCTAGGCTGGTCTGGGGTATGGCCAAGGCAAGTTGAGAGAGAGAGAGAGAAACATGACATCCTATCTTCATTGGGAAGTGCAAACTCCATTCTAAGTCATCATCTTCCTTCCTTCTCTCTCCCCAACTCTTTCTCTTTCCCTATCTAAACAAAAAGTTGAAAATCTGTCTAGGATAGTACACTGACATTGTCCAAATAAATTCAATAAAGCTTTCTTGGATATAGGTTTGCTCAACTAGATTATCATCTTTGTCATTGTCATTGTCAGCAGCCCCCACTCAACACAATACTTAGTATTGTGATCATTAGTAGAATTATGATTATTATGTTGGGGTTAGGAAGGGTTCCACAGCCTGAATGTAGAAAAAGGAAAAAGTAACAAAAAATTGGCTGATGAGGGGCAAGCAGGCTTGGAAAGCTTCTTTTTGCATAGAAACCTGTTTTTTCATAGACTACAACCCCACCCCCCGTATTAAAATCATTGCTTGAAAAAGTATTAACAATAGATCTGGGAAATGGCTCAATTTTTATGTTCAAAGCAGAACTTGGGAAATTTCCATACTAAACTTTGTGTTTTTTATTTGAATGACAGGCTCTAAGCAACTGTGGCTGGCACTTAATATGACTCCTTTGTGGGTCTCCTGTCATGGCCCTAAACCAGAAAAGCCCAAGCCGCCATGGATTGAAGGTGAGCAAAGCAAAGCAGCTTCATTCTGGGTACTCATTTTAGCGACCTCGGAAGGATGCAGGCCTGAGTCGAGCCTCAGCCCTGGCTGGTATTGAACTCTCAACCTTGTGGTCTATGAGTGAGTGGCTGCAGTACAGGCATTTAACCACTGCGCCACCAGGGCTGTTTCCGCCACTAGGGCTGTGGCGGAAACAGCCCTGGTGAGGACCTCACGTAGACACCTGAGTGGTCATGTCTGCCTCAAACAAGGAGATAACAGATTAAAAGGCCAGGGTTAGGAGCTGCAAGGCAGGACATTCACACCTAGGAGATTTATGAGTACCAGCCAGGATGTGTTTGGCTAAGATTGAGATAACATCCACACCCCATCTCCCCTCTTTGGAAATTGTCTACTTCAAATACCATATATCTGGAATCCTTTGATAACAAATCTCCTGAAGTAACAAATCTTCACTTCAGGCTAGGTTTAAGGGTATAAAAGGCCCCCCAAATCTCAGGTACTTTTGGTCTGGTTAGATTTTATGGTGACACTGTGTCACTGTGAATTCTGACTTTGATCCTGGCTCTTCCAGTCCTCCTTTTCATTTCATACATGGTTGAATCTATCCATCTTCATTCATCATTGGAGCAACCTCTGTCAGGTAATTATCACCATTAGAAAGCCTTCTGTTTCCTATGCAAGCTAACTACTTTATTCCTGAGTTCTTGTGTGTTTGAGTATATGTTTGAGTGCCTTTGTATGTTTCACTACCTAAATAAATCACAAAATTAACTGAGAAAGCTTTGTCTCTATCACGCTAGTCCCTCTGTAAACAGGATAAAAGATCCCATTGGATACTTGAACTTTTAGCAATTCCCCAGGTTCAAGTTCCTCTTGCATAAGCTTAACTCACATCTGAAATATGTGTTAAGTATAAGTCTCTTGACAAGTCACTCATACTGAATCCAAGTTACCACTTACAAAATGAAAGTGTTAGACTTTGAAAGAGTTTTGGAACTGCAGGTGAAAAAGATAAAGATTATGAAATACTTTGCACAATTGGAAATGTTTTGAAACAATTAATAAGCATAACAAAGGCCTGCCATAAGATAATTATATAAGAACTCAGTGGTCACAAGAGAGCTCTAGATATGACAGGTCACATTTTCAGTGCTAAAACAGTAAGAAGCTGAGTATTTGTGCATGTTTAGTAATAGGGCAAGGAGACAAGAATTAAAGCTGTTTTTCTCCACAGTTGTTATGTAACTTCAAGTCAACTCTAATTTATGTTGATCCTATCTCACAGTTTTCTTGGCAAGTTTTATTCAGAAGGGAGTTACCATTACCTTCCTCTTTGGCTGAGTATGACATGTCTGTCATGCAGTGAGTTTTCATATCAAACCCTGTCTCCAAGAATGTCAGTGCAACACTCAAACCACTACGCAACATAATTAATTAAACATTTATTTTACACCACATGACTTGCTTTAAAATACTTGAACTGAGGTAATACATAAAAAGGAAGCTTTGAGGAACCTATCTGATGGAAAAGATGAAGAGTAGTATATGTTCTGCTCTTCAGGGGGCTGTACTCTCCTCGAATTCTCCTTGAGAGGCTCCTGGATGTTCATGTGGCAGATATGGCTAGGAATAGGTTTGCACTGTCTGGTATGTTTCCTCTTGATAAAGCTGATCTGGCCACTGTTACACTTGCATTGAACAAATACAGACTGGATTACTTTAACCATTCAGTAACTTCAGCTAGTTTCAAATGTAGGAGTTAATGTGATTTCTGGAACTTGCTTTACTGATCATGTTGTTTTATTTGAAATGGCTACCAGTTTGTTTTGCGGTTAATTTTCAAAGTTCAGGTCTGTATGCAACTCTACGGTTTAAAATACAATGGCTTGTTCCATTTACATTAGGCCACTGTTACACCTGATGGGAGTTGCAGTCCAGGAACATCTGAAGGGCCAGACATTAGTCACTCATGCCTTATAACATTTCCTCTGTCTTGCCTTGAGAGAGTGGGAGCATTTCTTAAAAACTTAAAAACTCCTCCGATACCACCTCAAGCCTCCCAGTAGCAGTGGCAGCAACATCAGCCACAGCTAAGGGAGAGGAAGCCCTGGGAGCCAAGTGGAGCAGCGGAGGACTTAAAAACTCCTCTGATACCACCTCAAGCCTCCCGGTAGCAGCAGCAGCAACATAAGCCGCAGCTGGGGGAGAAGAAGCCCTGGGAGCCAGTGGGAGGATGATACCGGCTTTAGGAGTCAGGCGGGGGTAGCTGACAAACAGTGTACCGGCAAAAAGGAGGAAGTAGCTGTAATGAGGCTACAACCGGGGCTGGGTGGGACTCGTCCATCTAGCCCTTCCCACTCCCTTTTCATATCCTGCAATGCTGGAAGAGGCCTGTGTGGGGCCCTAGGAACTTAAGGCCACCCTTTCAATCGCCCCAGCAGACTGGCAACAGCTGCAACTACAGTAGCAGGGTCAACCATAGTAGCAGCGTGGTTGGGAGGGTTTGCGGCTCTATTGACTTCTCTACTGGATAAGGCCGGGAATCTGTTGGGGGTGGGAATCGGAGTTGTGTAGGGGAAAGGAAGATATAGTTGGAACAGAGTGAACAGATGTTACAAAAGAAGATGGGATCACTGCTTGAAAGCTATTCCGCCTTCAGTTTACTCTGTTTGCTGAAATGGATTGGAGAGCATACCTACCATTCCACATAACCTTACTCTGTTCCTTTGCAATGCCAAGTCGGTCAAAAATAAAACTCATATCATCTACGATCTTCTTTTTGATGAGGATGCCAACCTGGCTTGCTTCACAGAAACCTGGTTGGGAGAGGACAGCGTGGTTACATGGACACAGGCCCTCCCAACTGGGTATGACGTTAGTGAGCAGGTGAGGGGATGTGGGGGGGGGGGCGGAGTGGCCCTGGTTTATAAAAACACCCTTACCTTGACCAGGATACCTGTCCAGAACACAGTCCACTTCGAGTGTATGTACCTTAGCCTGAGGACCAGGGATAGTTCGGGGACCGACCACCCCGTTGTCTAACAGACTCCCTAACCGAGCTGACACAGCTGGTCTCAGAGTTGCTGTTGGAGTTGCCTAGACTTTTAGTTCTGGGCGACTTCAATATCCCACTCGAGACCAGTCTGTTAAATCTAACGGGTACAGCTCAGGAGTTCATGGAATCCATGACAAACATGAGCCTATCCCAATTGGTCATCGGGCCCACACACTGTGTGGGTCATACCCTCGATGCGGTCTTTAGTACAGAACAGGAATATCCATGGGGGGAGGTTATTAAAACCTCCGCATTGTCATGGATGGATCATTTCCTGATCAAGACTGAACTAAGAGACACTATCTGCCCCACTGGAAGTGGTGGACCTATTAGAATGGTCCGCCCTCGAAGGCCAATGGAGCCAATTGGATTCCAGAAAGCCTTGGAGGGTTTAATGGTAGGTAACGCCGGTGACCCTGTCAAAGCTTTGGTTAATACTTGGAACACCGATCTTACCAAGGCTATTAACATGATCTCCCAAGCGTCCTTTCCAACCCACTCCAAATCGTAAGCCATGGTATACATCAGAGCTTAGGAAAATGAAGCGGGTTGGACAACAATTAGAGTGCAACTGGCAGAAAACTCGACTCTCATCCAAAAAGACTCATCATAAGAACTTTCTTTGGTCTTATCGAGAGGCAATACATGCAGCGCAAAGATATTTCTTCTCTGCACGTATTGCATCTGCAGAGTCCCGTCTGGCAGAGCTGTTTAGGGTGGTAAGGGAGATGACACAAGTTATACCTGCACAGAACCCCTTGCTTAACCCTACAACAGCCTGCTGTGACGCGTTTAACAACTTCTTTGCAGATAAAATCTCTCGGACAAGAGCCGACTTAGACACCAGTATTTTGACAGAAACAATTGACAAGGTGTCCAGCAATTCCACTGATGTAAATTTACTAGATCAATTTCAATCTGTGGGTACCGAGGATGTGGACATGCTACTTGGTAGAGTAAGGAAGACAACTAGCCCTCTTGATCCTTGCTCTTCATGGCTGGCTGTCCGGGGGGAGGGGGGGAATGCCTTGATGGTGTGTCTTAAGGACATCATCAATGCATCCCTCAGGGAAGGATGTGTTCCATCTTGCCTAAAGGAAGCAGCGGTTAGGTCGCTTCTGAAAAAACCTTCCCTGGACATGAACAACTATAGGCTGGTCTCTATGTTACCATTCCTGAGCAGAGTGTTCGAGAGGGCGATTGCTCTTCAACTCCAAGTGGTCTTGGATGAAACCGATTATCTAGACCCATTTCAAACTGGCTTTAGGATGGGATTTGGAGTTGAGACCGCCATGGTTGCCTTGACCGACAACTTGCGTCTGAGCAGCGACAAGGGTAGCGTGACCCTGGTGGTGCTTTTAGACCTCTCAGCGGCTTTTGACATGATAGATCATAGTATCCTCTTGGATCACCTGAGTGGGTTAGGAATTAGAGGCACTGCATTGCAGTGGTTCTGTTCCTTCCTCTCGGATAGATCCCAGAGGGTGCGCCATTCTGTCCCCAATGTTGTTTAACATCTATATAAAGCCGCTGGGTGAGATCATTCAGAGTTATGGGGCTGGGTGTTATCAGTACGCTGTTGACACCCAGATCTATTTCTTCCTGTCTCGATCGTCAGCCTCGAATTCCGATGACGTCTCTCCTCTTAATGACTGTCTTAAGGCAGTAATGGGATGGATGAGGAAAAACAAACTTGAGATTAAATCCAGACAAAATGGAAGTGCTCACGGTAACGGCCCTGAAACCAGGAATAGGGTTGCAACCTCCAGTCCTGGACAGGGTCACACTCTCCGTAAAGGACTGTGTTCATAGTCTGTGGGTGCTCCTTGATTCGTCGCTTCAGATGACTAGTCAGGTGAATGTGACAGTCAGGAGCGCCTGTTATCAGCTTCGGCTGATATGCCAGCTGCGCCCTTTCCTGGAAGTAAGGGATCTTGAGACTGTGGTGCACACGCTGGTAACCTCTCGTCTGGATTTCTGTAATGCGCTCTACATGGAGCTACCCTTGTGCTTGGTCTGGAAACTTCAGTTAGTACAAAATATGGTACCCAGAGTGGTCTCAGGAACATCTCAGAGAGACCACATAACTCCGGTGTTAAAATATCTCCACTGGCTGCCTATTAGTTTCCGGGCCCAGTACAAGGTGTTGGTTATTACCTTTAAAGTCCTAAATGGCTTAGGTCCATTTCAGAATCGCCTTCTCCCATATAATCCTCCCCGCGCACTCCAGTCCTCTGGGAGGAATTTACTTCAGCCATAGAAATCTAGGCTGTCTATAACCTCCCAGAGGGCATTCTTGGCAATCGCCCCCAGATTATGGAACGGCCTGCTGGACAAGATCCATCAGATGACAAGCTTGAGTAGTTTCAAAAAGGAACTAAAGATGGATCTCTTTCAGCAGGCCTTTCCTGATTAGATCCCGGCCTCAGGAGCCGTGTCCCCTGGCCTCTTTTAGTTTCTGATTTGCTGGCTGCTTGATTAAATTTGTTGTAAATTTATACTATTTCTTGTTAGGTGGTTTCAATTGGATGTTTAGTTTAATACATTTTTATGGGGGAGGGTGGGGGTTTGGGGGTTTTAGGTTGTATCTGTTATAATTTTAATTGTTGTAAGCTGCCTCAATTGTTTTAACAGAGGGGCGGGGTAAAAATTGTTAGGCGTGGTAACGCATCGCGTGGAGGCCACGTAACATGAAGCATCAAGATCCAGACTTCTCCGATGAAGCAGGCCACTTGTCAGCTGGAGAAACTCCTCTCCCCTTCCAGATAGAGCACAGAGACTCCACAGACAGACGTATCACAAATGAGGCTTTAACCTTGTTGCTCTATATACAGATATGTACAGCATACTCCAACAACAAAACAGCAATACGCAATCCACCATCAACAATCCACAACCCACATGTGTGTCCAGAGGCTTGTGCCTTATATAGCCTGTGCTCCACATGGCTTTCTGGCCCTGCCTCTTCCTGCTGGACACCTGTCACTCACCTGAGTGACACTGCAGTTTTACTGCACTTTTGCAGCAGTTTCTGTGCTTTCCAGCACCAGGTGACTACCCCCATGATTTCATGTCCTGTTACATCAGCATAAATCTGCATGACTCAGCTATGGCCAAATGCTGTGTCATCATGGCTGCTGCACTATCCCACAATTTTCCCTTGGGACCCAATCCTAACTATTATTATTATTATTATTATTGTTATTATTATTATTTCTTGAGGACTCTATGGAGTCCCAAACTTTGCATTAAGCTAGTGATGCCATATTGCACTTCCTGAAATTCTGGCAGATAACTCTAATTATGCAAATTCAACACTAATTGTTACATTTTTCTTTCACTATGTTCCAAACTTCATTCACTTACAATTGATCTGACTAAATCAGTAAGGAATAATCATTATAGTACTGATTTGGAACAGGGAGACTGAAGTTGAAATCTTTTCTTGGATGTGTACTGAATCTCATCACAGGATAAAGCTTACAAACATCACATCAAACTTCAAGGAAATTACTCACAAAAGCAGATTTATGCAGTACATTAGAAAGTCAGGACTACCAATCATTAAAATAGAATGTTGAATATCAGAATAATAACCAAAAAGAGTTTATTTAGTAGGCCAATGAGAATCTTCCAATCATTTCCAAATGGTCTGTGAAAAAAGAGACCAGAATCCTGTATTGAAGTTGTGCCCCAATAAGTAGATTTAAGTGTGTGGGAATTAGAATTGAGCTGTTTCATAAAGTCCATATCTAGCAGAAGGCTGTTGTTACATTACTATGTCCCAAGCAGACGGGCCAGGATACCATGGGCTGAGCCTGTGCTATTCTGGCCCCGGTGCTTACCCAAGTCGGTCCCTGGGTTGGTGTGGGGATGGGCAGGTGTTTACTCACTACCAGTGTGCACTCCTTACTTTGTTGTGCCATCATTGGTTCTGAGAAGCTCCCATCACTGCATCTGATATGGACATGGGGTACCTGGCTGCACCCATGTGGTGAGGTGCCCAATTTCCTTATCAGATGTAGCAACAGGGAGCTGCTCAGTACCAGTGATAGTGTAGCAAGGTAAGGTGTGTGTGTGTGTGTGTGTGTGTGTGTGTGTGTATACATACAGTTGTGGAGTTTCAAGGAAACTCTCAGCAAGCTAGGGGTGAAATTGACCCAGGGTAAATGCCGTTTATCCTGGGACTGGGCCAGATCCACCAGATCTGTCTAGTCTGGCAGGATTGGACCTGATCTTGGCCTTGGGGTCTTGGCCTGTGTAGTCTGAAATGGATGATGCAAGGCCAGGGGGAACATGAGTGTTTAAGCCCGTCCTCACAATCTCTGTGTAGCACAGTTGACAAAGTGCTGATGCACATAATGCATAGATGTACATCAGACATTCTTACTGGGCCCTAACATACATCTTTGCAATTCACTAACTGGGTTTCTAAGGCCCAGAGCACACGGGTCAAAAGAATCAGCTTCTGGTCACTTTGAGGGCATGGCATTTAGATGATGCATGCCCCCAAAGTGTCCAGAAGCCACTGCATTGTGAGCCTGAAGCTTCTGCAAAATGGAGTTACTTTAAATTGATTCTTGGCCAGCATGATTTGGGACCGCAGATGGCACCCCAATTTGGGAGCAGGCCATACAGTTTCTGTGGTCCCAGCTTGATTGTGGCATGAGCAACAAAAGGCTGCTGCTTCCCAGCTCTCTGCTTCGCCCATAGTGCTTCTACAACTTACCTAAGCATTTGTAAAGATATGTTATGTAAACAGTGGTATATGATTTTCACAAATGTTTCACAAATGTTTGCCAGCCACTGCCCACTGATTAGCATCTTTTTAGGGCATTTTATGGGGACAGGGACTAATTGGTGTTCTTATGGAAATAATAATAATAATAATAATTATTATTATTATTATTATTATTATTATTATTATTCCGCCCATTGGTGACCCAATCCGGGCAGTTCATAACATTAAAATAATACAGCATAAAACCAACGTATTTCCCACCCCCCCTTAAAAACTATTAAACCAGATTTAATTAAAACCAATTTTCCAACAAGTTTAAAATATACAATAATAGAACAACAATAAAACCCCTGCGGCTTCGTTCAAGGGAAGGGTTATGGAGGATCTGCTGAAGGGGAGGAGGGCCAAGTTATGTGTTAGGAGTGTGCATTTCCAGTTCATACTGAGACTGAAGTTACTGAATTATAATTGATCAGTAGCTGAGTTTTCAAGTAACAAGTTGTTGGAGATGTGAAGCAAACCAAGACCACATCTAAACTGGGTGAACATTGTAGCAAAAATTACAAAATACACAAATGGAAAATGACTTTGGCTGCATCTACACTGCAGAATTAATGTAGTTACAGCTTTAACTGTAATGAAGTGACAGCTTTAACTGCCATAGCTCAATCCTGTGGAATTCTGAGATTTGTAATTTTGTGAGCTATTTAGCCTTCTCTGGTGCCACAACCAACCACAAATTCTATGATTCCATAAGACATAGCCATGCCAGTTTAAGTGGTGTCAAACTGTATTGATTCTACACTGTGGCAGCAGCCTATGACTATCCAGGAAAAAAGATACTGGATAACATCAAAAGAACCATTCAGTAAATGATAGAAGTGCAAAAGGCAAACGACACACAATGATTAAAAGGATTTGGATATATTGGTTAATCGTATACTTTATCTCCTTTCCATCCTAAATAATTCCATAAAGTCCCCAAACAGTATTTGAAACATTCATTTTTCATTGTTGTTCTACTTTAAGGTCAAAGCTCTTATTTAAAGTCTGTTTTGCAAATAACATTTCTATCTGGACATTCCACTCATAAAATTTTAGAAACTGTAAAGGTTAACAAATATGTAATATGCTTGAACTACCTGTGTCAGGTGGTTAAATGTTAGAAAGACAAATTCTTGTCACAACTTGTCGTGTTTCTGTAACTTACAGCAATTTACTTGTCAAAGATAAACTTCTGCTGTTACCACATGCTTGGTAGGATAAATTTCTTACTTTCATTTTGGTGTACACTATGTCAAAACTGGGTCATTGCTTTCAAAGATGTGACAGTTTCTGCTAAAGCTGTATAACCTATGCTGTGCAGTGGTATATGACCTGTCATTTTTAAGGGTGGTACCCAACCACTTTATCTTCTAACATACAATATCCATACAATAGATCTGACATTATTCCTTGTTTTTGGAACAGTTGTCAGCACAACAAAAAATGGCATTGCAGCTTGCTTACTATTACGGAGTGTGGGTGTTTCCTATCTATAGTGGTAAAGTTTGTAACAGTTCAGGCCAGGCATTTTGTATATCAAATTATAGGTAATAAATTGGCTAGCAAAATATTTTGCAGCAGCTGAATGACATGCTTTTAAAAGGCACTGCAGGCTAAAGAATTTTTGCTATAATTTCTGGTTCTTTTGTTACTTAAGTTACTTACAGCACTTTGTTAAACTCACCACTCACAGACAGACTTCCATGACTAATGTACTTTTGATAGCCCATTTGCTCTATTAATTTTGAATTATAATATATTCAAAATAGTTCATTAATTTCAGAGCTGTTAGCGTTTTCTGAGAGGTAGTCAAAATAATAATGAGCAGTTCTTAATTTTATTTTTTAAAAAAAATACATGATACATAAAATATGCTAAACAATATCAAATAGTCATAAAACATATTTTTCAAATATATGTATTTACAATTGACTTCCCATATGTTCATCCAGTTTGTATAAAACTTTTCTTATTTAAATCTTGTCTTCACTTCAAATACAGTATTTATTTCATATCCTCTGTGTGTTCTATTCTTTTTTATCATTGTATCTAAACTTTTTTAAAAATCAATATCCTTACAAATTTTAACTCTCATTCTTAGAGTATAGCAGTATTGGGGCCCAGTCTTCTTGTACTTTTCATATATTTTGTTTATTTAATTTAGCAGTTAATATGTCCATACTCATCATTTCTGATATTTTCCAGAACCATTCTTTAATTGAGGGTATCTCTGTTGATTTCTATTTTTTTGCTAGTACTAGCCTTACAGCCATTATAATATATAATAATAGTCTGCCACAGTTCTTTTCTATCTCTTTTGAAGTCTTGTTTAGCATATTTAATAAATATATTTTGGGAAGCAAATTGTAATTTATTTTGAGAATTTTGCGTATTGGTGCATGGATATTTTTCCAATAGGACCTAATTAAAGTACAATTCGATGAAATATGGAACCACCCCCCAATGTCATGGTTGCATTTCCAACACTCATTATTGCTTGTTTTGTAAATTTTTATCAATTGTATAGGTGTTAGGTGCCAACTAACATTTTAAAAATTTCCCATTAAAACTTGGCATTTGATAAACCTTTGTTCGTTCCCAACTTTCTAGATCAATATCTCTTCCAATGTCTATTGCCCACCCATCTCTTTGATTATATTTTGTTCTAATTCCTTTTTCAACAATGCATTATCGAATTTTTATATCAGTTCTGAGCCATTACATCTTATCACTTTATTCAACTCATTCAGCTCATTTTCATTTTCTTCAAATCCTTCTTTCTTATAATCTAGTTTAAATCTATCTACAAAGTGTTTCTATGGGAACCAATGGATGTCTGGATCTAACTCTTTCAAATCTTCTAGAGGTTTCAAATTGTATCATTCTCTACTTTGTTTGTTTAAAATGTTTTGGTATCTCAACCATTCTGATACATCATGCTATCTTCCAAAAAACAAAAACAAAAAACCCACTTCCTGTGTTGACACCCACGGTGGCAATATTCTATAAATTTTTCTTTTTGCTTTATCCAAATTCTAAGTAGTGATCTTCTAATATAATGATGTTCGAATTCTTTATGTATGTTAGCTTTGCTGTACCATATATAGGCATGCCACCCATAACACAAATTAAAACCTTCTAAAGCCAGAGTTCTTTCCTTGTCTAAGTTTATCCATTCCATAATCAACGTGAGAGCATTTTCCCGGTAGTAAGTCCTAAGATCCATTAAGTTGCATCCACCGTTCTCTTTTTTATCAATTAAAGTCTTCATTTTATTCTTGATTTACTTCCTGATCACATAAATTTTGTCAAGTCTTTCTTCCAAGTCTGAAATGGTTTTTCATTCACAATTATTGGTATGTTTTGAACAAAAAGTTCATTTTAGGGAGCAGTGTCATTTTAATTGCCTCTATTCTTCTAAATAGTGATAAATTTATCTTTGGGCCTAAGCAGACGGCTTAAAAGTCCATCTTGGGGGCAGGGAAGGGGAGGGGCAGCCACACAATCAGCGCCCCCTCCCGAGGTCGTCCTCGGAGCAGCCGGCCCTCCGCACGGCCGGCGCCCCGAGGAGGACCTCCCGCCACAGCCTTTCCACGCACTGCGGCGGAAAAGTCAGCGAAAGTGCACCGCAGCCTTTTGCGGCACACTTTCACTGACTTGTGAAAGGAGCGCTAATTTAGTGCTCCTTTCAGGGGCGGCGAAGGTGCGCCGCAGGATCGAGGCATGGGGATGCCTCAGTCCTGCGGCACAGCTTCCCAGGGCGGCCCACGGCTGCCCGTCTGCTTAGCCCCTTTGTCTATTTATTTAGTTCCTCTTTTATTTCTTTCCATTTCTTCTCATAGTTATTTTTGTATAAATCTGCATTCCATCCAAATGCCTAAATATCTGATTTTCTTCTCGATGTTTTTCCTCATGTGTTCTGTAATATTTTTTTCTTCTATTTTGTCATGTTTTTAACAAGTATCACTGTATTTTCCTTGTTTACTTTTATTCCTGAAGCTCTTTCAAAATCCAGTAGAATTAGTTTTTTTGTGGATTTTGTCTGACGATGCTAGCCACAGATGCTGGTGAAACATCAGAAAAAAAACTCTTCTAGAACATGGCCACACAGCCCAAAAAACCCACAAAAAATTATGGATGCCAGCCATGAAAGCCTATGACTCCAGTAAAATTGTTTGTAATTTTCCAGTCTAAGTCAGTCGTTCTTCTATGTGCCTTTGCAGACTGCCAGAAATAGTGCAAATTGAGACCACTTTAACTGCCCTGACTCAGTGCTAGGGAAACATGGGAACTGTAGTTTATTGTGGCACCAGAGCTCTCTCACAGAGAAGGTTCAATGTCTCAGAAAAAAATACAATTCCCATGATTCCCTAGCACTGAGCCAGGGCAGTTAAAGTGGACTCAATTTGCACTATTTCTGACAGTCGGCAAAGGCCTTCAATTTATAATGCTGTCCTTTTATTCGTATTCCTTTGATGCTCATATCATCCCTGATACTATTATTTAAAGTTTCCATCACCATAATGAATAAAAGTGGAGATAATGGACATCCTTGTCTGGTCCCTTTCTGTATGTCGAATTTTGGGGTTCTTTGTCCATTAATAATTAGCTTTCAGGTTACTATAGATGCTTCTAATCAATTCATAAAATTTTCCTCCAAGATTCATTTTCTTGATTACCTCCAACATGAAGCTCCATTTCAACTTGTTGAAAGCTTTTTCAACATCGACAAAGATCATGGCAGCTTTCTTTTCATTATGTCTTTCATAGTATTCAATGGCATTGAGCACTGTTCTTATGTTTACTTTCATATGTCTTGATGGAAGGAATCCCATTTGATCATCATGTATAACTTTATTTAAAATATTTTTTTAATCTCACAGCTAATATAGACATAAAAATCTTATAATCAATGTTTAGTAGGTCAATAGTTCTCTACCTTAGTCTTGTCTTTACCTTCCTTCAGAATAAGTGTTATATTAGCCTCTTCCCAAGATTTTGGACGTCTTCCTCTAGTATTCTATTTAACATATTCCATAAGAGAACTAAGAGCCCTGGTTGAATGCCTGTACTGCAGCCACTCACTCATAGACCACTGGGCTGTGAGTTCAATACTAGCCAGGGCTCAGGCTAGACTCAGGCCTGCATCCTTCTGAGGTCACTAAAATGAATACCGAACTGTTGGGCGGCAATGAGGGTACAATTGTAAATCACTTAGACATCCCATAGCACGATATGAAGCTTAAAAAAAATAAAATAAATGAAGCTATTAATTCCTTTTCAAAACTTTTATAATACTCAGCTGTGAAACTGTCAAGCCAGGGAGCTGATTGGGTTGATTATTGCTTTATGTAAAGTATATGGCTATCTGGTAATTCTGGTGCACAGGGAATAAAGCATTTACGAAAGCATACCAGTGGCCATATTCAGATAGCCTGAGATTAGTCACCATGTTCAATCATGCTTTCATGGTCATTCACCAAAAGCTGTCTACTTTGTTCATATTTTATCATATTTTATCTACAAAGAAGGAAAAATTACAGCTTTAAAAATTCCTGTTATACCTTTACTGAAAAGACTTAATTGAGGATTTAAGGTCCACCTGGAGCTTTAAATTCTCATTTTTGAGGATCTCTGGGTCCCCAAAAGCAGGCTTGTTCTACCTTGCAAAACTTCTCTTGGAGATTCTGATGGTGGGACAAGGATACAACCTTTGGGGGCTATTGTATTTGAATGCAGTATTTTGAATGGGATGACTAAGTTGCTGTTCAGTAATTCCATTATTCAGTAGATTGTGAAATGATGAATTTAATTCATCAGGTTGATAGTCTACAAGAAGATGATGGATTTAGTTCATCAGGTTAATAGTCTATGATTGGCTGAATCTTTAACATAGGAATAGCTATTGCTACATATACTGATGAATCTGAAGCTCTGAATAAAATTCAAAGCCCTGGCCATATTTACCTGACAGTTCTATTATTTGTGGATATTGGAAGCTACATTTTGGAATACATGATAAATTAAAGCATGCTTTGTGTCAGGCAGAAAGTGAAACAGTGGAATTTAAGGTCACAGGCCCTATAGATTAGAAGAGTAGCATTGTCATTAAGGAACAAAAGAACAGCACTTTGGAGATTATCACTCTCTCCCGTCCTTATCCCATCTGAAAGGGGTGGGAGATCACATGAAAGCCTTTTATATTGTACATGCTGATCCTGTCAATGAAGTGGCATTGCATTAATGCAAACTCCCGTTAATGCAAAATGCAGGGGCAATGCCACTTCATTGTTGGGACAATGATGGGACAGTGACAGGATCAGTGTGATGGCATTTGAAAGGCTTTTGCGTGATCACTGTCACTCACACTTTCTGGATGGGACAATATCCAAATAAGTGCAACATCATATGGAAGTCTTCCTGTGATCATGTGGGAAGGATTGGACAGGGACGGGAGAATGACATTCCATCCCCCATGTGATAATCTCCTTTGTCTTTATGTATGGATCTATGAGATCTTGACAAACAGTCACAATGCAACATTCTACTACTGTAAAAGTTTCTGGAAGGAAAAATTTAAAATTATAGTTGAGAAAAATTGATGTTGGCAAATTAAATTTGATAAACTATTATCATGATTATTTACCATGCTCTGGGGAAAATAATATTTTCATCATCTGCCATTTGGGCACATGTCCTCAAGTGAAAGTTTCAGCAAAAATAGAGAGGAAACTTTGGGGCATATAAAAGGTGTGTGTATATGTGTGTGGTAACTGATGCTATGATTATAGTAGTGGAAAGAGTTGAGTAGCATGATCTGAATTTATACCAAATGCTAAGCATGTGCTAAGAATATCAGATTTAATAAAGAAAGGGTTCTATTTATTGTTGTCTCAGTAAAACACATGGGTCACCTGTGATTGTGGAAATTTTTGTACCTGAAAATTATAAATGCAATGTTCCAGTGGATGCTGGAACATCAGAAAGCTTTTGAAATATTAAATAATAGTTATGTCAAGCAATATTTCAATACTTTGATGTTGCAAAGTTAGCTGTTGTCCAAGCTGAAAAGAAGCTCTAGATGAATGTTTGGTTCAGGATAATAAACCAGTGACCTATACTTCAAGGTCATTTAGCATAGCAGAGCAAAATTATGCTCAGATAGAGAAAGAATTGCTTGCTATATTGTATGCAATGAAACATTTCATCAGCATGTGCTTGGTAAAAGTTGCTTTAGCCCAGACTGATTATAAACAAAACAATTTATCATTATTGTTTTTAGAGGTGTGTGAGTTTTCCCTAGGTCACTCAGTAGGCTTCCATGGCTGAGTGGGAATTCGACTCTTGAAAACAGACTGCAGACATAACCCAGACATAACCCAGTTATGGACTGGGTGAAAACAATATTTTAAAAGTTATAGGTGTTGGTCCTGCCTGCTTGCATGTTATGTATTGTCATTTTAATGGAGGAATTTACCTCCTTCATGGTTTTAATTGTACTGAGTTTAATTATATTTTTAAGGGGGGGAGGGGGTGGTAATTGTTCTTAACTATTGTTGGATTTTTATGATGTAAGCCGCCCCGATTGTTTTCAGAGGGGCGGGGTATCAAATAAAAATTATTATTATTATTATTATTATTATTATTATTATTATTATTATTGCAGAAAATGTTGTTACTACTTCAGATGTATTAACTTAATGAGGTAGATGGTTGTTATTGTTAACTGCCCTTGAGTCAGCCCCATGGTGACCCTAAGAATGAGACCTCTTCAAGACCTCCTATCATCCACTGCACTGCTTAGATCCTGTAAATTCTGGCACGTGATCTTCCTCTCTTTCTACTGTCTTCTATCTTTCCAGGCATTATTGTCTTTTCTAATGAGTTATGCTTCATTGGTCATGATATGGCCAAAATATGACAGCCTCAATTTGATCATCTTGGCTTCAAGGAAGATATCAGGCCTGATCTATTCCAGATCTATTTGTTTGTCTTTTTGGCTGTCCATGGTATTCTCAGCATTCTTCTCCCAACTAAATTTATGTATCTCACTTTGTAGCTGTGGTTTCTCACCTAGGGGAAGAGGATTCTGTGGAAGGTGAGGGAGTACAACATGAGGTGAGCATATTGGCAATACATTCAAGTGGAATGTGTACAATACAAGAACAACAAACCAATGACAAAATGGTTTCAGCACTTATATACCAGGTATGGCCACAATACATGAGAGATGTTTCTCCAATTGCAACATCCTTTTGGCTTGTGAAAGGAGGTTTGGAGTGTTCTTTCACATCTGACCATGCCAGCTACTGAATGCCCTGTCAGCTTGAGTCCAGTTGCTTAATTAGACACAGTGTTCTTGGTCCCTTGCTCTTCCACAGTAGCTGCATGAGTGCCCTCTGAGCTGGAGGGTCTCACCTCTTGAAACTACCTCTTGAAAACATCTAGCACTGCCTCTGGAAAGCATGCCCTATGAGGAGAAACTTAGGGAACTGGGTATGTTTAGCCTGGAGGAGAGAAAGTTATAAGGTGATGATAGCTGTGTTTAAATATTTGAAGAAATTTATTTTGAGAGTGGAGCAAGCTTGTTTTCGGCTGCTCCAGATACTAGGAGATGCAGCAATAAATTCAAACTAGAGGAACAGAGACTCCGGGCCTTTGCAGACTGCCAGAAATAGTGCAAATTGAGTCCACTTTAAATTGAGGCACTGCCCTGGCTCAGTGCTAGGGAATTATGGGAACTGTAATTTATTGTGGCACCAGAGCTCTCAATGTCTCAGAAAAAAATACATTTCCCATGATTCCCTAGCACTGAGCCAGGGCAGTGCCTCAATTTAAAGTGGACTCAATTTGCACTATTTCTAGCAGTCTGCAAAGGCCCTCCATCTCAATTTTGGAAGAACTTGCTAGCAGTAAGAGCTGTTTGGCAGTGGAAAACACTCCCTCTGAGTGTGGTGGAGTTTTCTTTGGAGGTTTTTAAACAGAGGCTGGATGGCCATCTGCCATGGCATTCAGAAGTGGTTTACCAGTGCTACTTTCTGTGCAATACTAACAGGAGTCAGTTAAAGTGCCACTCCTGTTGTCTCTGAAAGATTTTCTGGCAGTGTAATCTACCCATAGTATACAGCCATAGGCTTTCATGGCTGGCATCCATAGTTTTTTGTGGGTTTTTCGGCTGTGTGGCCATGTTCTAGAAGAGTTTCTTTCTGACATTTTGCCAGCATTTCTGAAGATGCCAGCCACAGATGCTGGCAAAACGTCAGAAAGAAACTCTTCTAGAACATGGCCACACAGCCTGGAACACCCACAAAAAACTATAATCTACCCATAGTTGCCACTGCTGCCCAGAAGCTCACCATGTTGAGATGTTTGGCACATTTAGTTTGGTTCCTCAGCAATAGCCTGTCTGAGCTGAGAGCACTGCTGTCATCTACATAGTTTCTTGCTTCATAAGAGCATGCAATCCCTCTACCATGGAAGAAAGACATATCCCAAAAGTCTTACTTGAACCAAAAATCCTCTCACCAGTATAAACTGGTAGAAAGCCAACAGCCCACCTCCTCACAAAATATCCAACATAATATATGCATTTATAGTACGTGTTATTTATATTCATTTGTTTTTGTATTTTATGAAATGTTTTAAGGATGATCTTCAGTGCTTCTGAAGAGTATTTGATGCATTGAGGGTCCTGTGTTGGTTGGATTTTATACCCCAGGGGTAGGCAACCTTTCCCCTTTAAGGGCCGAGGGACTTCAACTCCCAGAATCCCAGGAGCTATTGGCCAACATGGGACTATTGGCCAACATGGCTGAGGCTTCTGGGAGATGAAGTCCTTCGGCCCTTAAAGGGGAAAGGTTGCCTACCCCTGTTATACCTGATGGTCTTTCCAGTATCTCTCATTGTGTATGTTAAAACAATAAATCTAACTTCTGCTGAACTGGAACCTTATCAGTATGTGACTCTGTTTTATAGGAATTGTAAGGACAAGATATCACTGTCATGATATTCATGTATCTACTTAATTGTGCCTGTTGTGTGCCTTTAAATCTCTTCTGGCCTACGGTGACCCTAAAGGGTTTTCTTGGCAATATGTGTTCAGAGAGGGTTTGTCATTGCCTTCCTCTGAGGGTAAGACTGTATGACTTGCCCAAGGTCATCTAGTGAGTTTGCATAGCTGACCAGGGATTTGAACCCTAGTTTCCCAGAGTCCTCCCAGAGTGTTTGTGAACAAGCTCTTAGAATATGTCTCCGGTATGAACACATTCTAAGAACTTGTTTACACAAGCAATTACAAAATGAGAGAAGAAAAATGGGCTGTACAATCAATGTACACATATGGTAGGTAAAATATAACTCTTCTGTTAGAAAAATTATTTATATAGTGCATGAAAGTTTACCAAATTGAGCTATGATTGTTTTATTTGTAAAAAATAACAGTGAAATAAAAAAAGTAATTATAGCTGAGGAATATGTATTATAATATGTACCATCCGCTAGATGGCACTCCAGTGTAGTTAATTGACATGATCTTAGGCAGAGCCCTCCCCATTTGTTTTTTTAAAATTTTTTTGCCACCTATATGTCCTTTTAATTTGTTATCAGTCAAATATGATCCTCTAGTTACAGCTTGATGAGCGGTACAGGTTGTTCATTAAGAGCCCTTAATGTTATGAAGCTGAGTTGATGGCCCTATTTTACACCAACATAGGGTCACACCAGAATTACAGAGCAAGCTAGAGAATAAACTGGATATATCATAATAAGAAATACTAAGAAAATGGATATATCATTATAAAGAGAAACTGGAGAAGAAACTGGATATATCATAATGGAATAGAAAAAGATTGTGATGAGAAAAGTATGCAAATGTAGTGGAAGTAGTCAAAAATCAATTTATAATGCCAATTTGAAGATTGACCCACATGCAATTGTAATGTAGCACTCAGAAGGCATGTAGGATACTACAAAGCAACAGAAAGCACATGTTGAGAAGCACCTATGCATTCCATAGCTAGATCAACCAATGTTACACCAGTGTCTTGGAACAACTGCTAAACTATTTAATGCTTGTATCTTACACTTTTTGCTCCATCATACTAATGTTAATGCACAGGTACATCTGGAGGGGCCATTCTCAGTGGCTGCCCCCAAACTCTGGAATTCTGGAGAGGTTAGACTGGCATTTTTGCTGCTATCCTTGATCAATGCAGCTTTTAAGTACATTTTGTCTACAGTGAGAACAGTCAAAATACCAGAAACACAATATAAACAAAATAACTAGAGAAAAGAATCAGGAGAGCATAGTATCAGAACCATAAAGAGGAAGTACGCAAGACATAACTATCTCCAAATTCATGCTCTCTACCTGAATTGAAGTATGCCCATCATTTTGTACTACCTGAAGTGTGTTCAGGAAACCAGAAAGCAAACAGTCATATTTCATTAATCAGTCTGGTTCTTCCGTTCTGACCAGATTGATCAACAGGATTCACTAGTTTTTCATAATCTCCTCTGTGCTAGCAGGTCACAAGTTCTTACTGCTCTAAGTGAATTAAAATCCTCACCTTATGTTTTATTTTGACTGAAATGCATAATAGCATCAGTTTCAATAGTTAAAGTTTTGTTCTTGTCATTGTAGTGCAAGAAACAAACAAATCTCCTGACTACTCACAAATATTCTCATTTTTAACAAACCCACTGTTTTGCAAAACATATATTTATATGTACAAAATATCTTGACATCTCAAGATATCCCATCAAAAAATTAAAAAAAGGGGGGGGAGACTGTCAATCACCATTAGACTTTTCATATTTTGGGGTGAAAATACTTTGCAAAAAACTCAAGAATTTTTGTACAAAAAGAAATATTTTCTAAAAAAAACAAAACACCCTACATTTTGTGCAAAGGCATTAGTTTTTGTACATATAAATATATGTTTTGCAAAACAGTGGTGTTTTCTTTTACAAATGTATGTTTCACCGAAAATTCCCCATCATTATCATCATCATCATCATCCATCATCATGCTATCTGAAGAACTGTATCTTCCTATATGAGCCTGCCCATATTTGTTTGTTCTTCATTTTATTATTATTATTATTATTATTATTATTATTATTATTAGCTTTATTTATTAAGCGCCGTAGATGTACACGGCGCTGTACAAAACCAAATAAAAAATTGAGAATATATAAAAAGCCTGCCTGTGGCGTACAATCTAAAAGTAAAACAACAAATTAAAACATCGTAAAGAACAAGTTAAAACATCAAATATCCAAATTAAGTCACGCATCAGAAACAACCAGGTCACGATCACAGACTCCCTGGGAACGCTTCCCTAAACAGTACGGTCTTTAACTCGGCTTTGAAGCTGGTTAGGGATGTGCTGAGTCATAGTTGTAAGGGAAGGAGGTTCCAGGAGTGAGGGGCAGCGAGCGAAAAGGGACGGATCCGGGACGGGGCAGTGGAAATCCGGGGCTGGGACAGGAGACCTTGGCTACCAGAACGGAGGGAACAAGAGGGGGTGTAGGGAAAAAGAAGTTCAGAGAGATAGGGAGGGTCGAGCCCATGCCGGGCTTTGAAGGTGAGCAAAAGAAGCTTATATCGAATGCGGAAGGGAAAGGGGAGCCAGTGAAGGGATGACAAAAGGGGGGAGACATGGTCATATCGACGAGCGAGTGAGATGATACGGGCAGCTGAGTGCTGAACGGAAATCAATGGGTGGAGGTGATGTTAAGGTAAAAGCAACATGGGATATACAGTAATAGAAATAAAAATATGTATGTGAATGTCAAAGTGACTAAGCAGGAGCAATCAGGAAGACACACAGGTGAAAAAGATAATATAATTAAGAAGCCTTGAGAGCCAAGGACAAAGTTATAGAAGGTATATTGAGAACACCTGTGATAGATTGCAAACACCTGAGACTCATTAAGTGGTCAAGGTAAAGTGATGAAACACTTGGGTTGGTCTTAGGTATGGGATGATCTATGTGGACCAATCAAGATGTATGTACACACCCACTGGGTGGAAACTGACTGGTGGGTGGTGTCTAACAATGGTTATAAATTGCAATGTTTGCTAATGTACATTGTGGAGTAGTGTGGAGTATTTTGGTGTAGTGTGGAGTATTTTGGTGGAGTAGAGATTGTGATTTGTAGGGCATATAGTATTTATGTATATAGTAGAATAAAGTAGATCTTTTATATAAGACTACTGAGTTGTCTGGTGTCTTGAGGGAAGATACAAGAGCCAGAAGAATCCTGGAGAAGTTTGGAGACATCTCAGGAAGAAGAGTGAGAAGGCTTGGAGAGTTTGTCAGGGTCTTCAGCCTATTCTCTGAAACTCTGCTGCTTGGGAAAGAAGCATCAACCACTGATCAAAGCTGGTCAGCTCTGCTGCATAACAAGGTGGTGAGTTAGAGCCAGAGGTGAAGAGCTACAACTCCCATCATCCCTGACAAGGGTTATGGGCCCAGATACTAGAGCAACCAGCATCCACAGAAACTGAAAGTTCCAGAGAGTGGAAGAAGGTTTTGTGGAGCCTTGTGAGTAAATCATTTTGTATTTTTGTCTGCTGTGCATACTCAGAAGGACTGTGTCAAATTGAGTCACTGCACAAATTAAGATGGAGATCCTAAAGTTTAGTAAATTAAATAGAAATAACTACTCTACCTGGAAAATATATGCCCAATCTCTACTCATAAAGGAGTCTCTGTGGTCGACAGTTGAAACAGGGCTGGCAGCTGATGCTGATGCAGCCACTCGAGAAAGAGACGCTAAAGCAAAAGCATGTCTTTATCTCATGCTAGACGAAGACTTGATTAACGACGTAAGAGATAAAGTGTCCACCAAGGATGTGTGGGATACTTTGCAGAGATTACACACACCTTCAACTGCGTTTGCAAAAATGCTTTGGTCTAAAAGAATTTACAGACAAAAGATGACTAAAGGACAGTGTGTGATAGAACACTTAAAAACAATGCAAGATTTATTTGTGCAAGCTGAACTGAGCGGAGTGGAAATTAGCAAAGAGCATCAGTGTTATATTTTGCTGGAATCACTAGACTCTTCTTGGGACAACATTACAAACAGCTTGCAAAATTTGCCAGAAGCTGAGCTGAACAGAGACTTAATTGTTGCCAGATTATTGGAAGAAAACTTGAGAAGAAAGTCTGAGCAGGGTGACTCAGCAAGTTTAAGGACTGTGCCAAAACAACAAACAACGCCTGAACTACGAAAGCAGGAAGAAGCAGCTTCTACAAGGGAGCAACGGAGGTGTTTTTATTGTAAAAAGATTGGTCATCTGCAGAGACATTGTAAACAATTTGCTGCTGAGAGAAGCAAGCAAGGAGAGAGCAGATGGCAGCCGCGGCAGTATCAAAAACAGTCCAAACCTCCATTTTTGAAGGACAGTGGTGATAAAAAGGGGGTTGCAACCATGATTAAGGAAAAACAAAATACTAATTGTAAATGGTTGATTGATTCAGGAGCATCATCTTCAATGTGTAACAATATTAATTTGATAAGTAATAGAAAATCAGCTAATGTAAATGCTGTAGTTTTAGCTGATGGGAAAGAGCTCAGTACTGTAAATCAAATGGGTACAGTTTTCATTCCAGGGCTAAAGGAAAACTTTAATGATGTGTTACATGTAAAGGAGTTAGAAAATAATTTGTTATCAGTGAGCAGGTTAACAGACAGAGATTACACAGTTATATTTGAAAAGGACATGTGTAAGATAAAATTGAATGGGGAATTGCAAGGCATAGGCTTGAAAAAAGATAAGCTTTATTATTTGGAGGACAATATTGATTGCTACAGGGTTGAAAATGCTAATAACATAGACAATAGTCCAATTCATAAAGACTGAACTCCACAGAAAATTTGGCCATGCTAGTTTCAAATGTTTAAAGAAGTTAATCAGTATGTGTCCAGATTTAAAAGTTGCTGAATGCAAAAATCACTTAGATTGTACTGTATGTAATCAGGTAAAGGTCAGAGCTTTTCCAGTAGCCAAGAAAACCAAAAGAATTGCTCAAAGACCATTTCAGTTTGTACATGCAGATGTTGCCCAAGCTAATTGTTTATCTTTAGGGGGAAGCAAATATTTTCTGGTAATTGTTGATAGGTTTACAAGGTTTGCATTTGTAAGAATATTGAAAAACAAATCTGACGCTGGGCAAAGTTTAAAAGCATGGGTGAGGATGGTGGAAAGACAATTTGATATTAGAGTAGGCACCATTGTTACTGACCGGGGAGGAGAGTTTCTAAGTAATCAATTGTTTAATTGGTTTCAAAAGGTAGGAATAAGGCATGAAACTACTAATCCCGCTTGTCCTAACGAAGATGGTTTAGCGGAGAAAAGAATACAAGATATAAAAAGGATAACTGCTTGTTTGATGGCAGATGCAGAGGTAAAAGATAGTTTCTGGGTGGAAGCAACTTTGACAGCAGTACATATTAGTAACAGACTGTATCATTCAGAAATTGAAGACATTCCCTACAGGGTATTGTATGGGAGAGTGCCAAATTACAAGTATTTGAGAGTCTTTGGACAGTTTGCTTATGTTTACATACCAGCTTGTTTCAGGAAGAAAGGAGAACCCAAAAGTAGAAGGCTTAGGTTTTTGGGGTATTCAGGAAATAGCTACAAGTTTCATTTAGGTGGAAGGGAAGTGCAGTATTCTAGGTCTGCAAATTTCGAGAGACATGCCGGTTGGGACAAATTGCATGCAAATAAAGAAGTTTTCTTGAGGTTAGGAAGTTCAAATGAGCCAGAAACACAAACTGAACCAACTTCAGGAAACGGAGGGGTTTCAGTTAAGCCAGAAGCATCCAGTAGCAGCAGTGATAGTTCTTCTGATAATGAGACACAATCTAGACCTATTACTACTAGAATGATTGAAGACAAGAGATTTAGTCATAGAACTATAACTCCCAGCACAGAAAGTGAGGATGAAAGAGGCAGATCAGCAGAGTTTATTCCCAGACATAGTCACAGAGTTAGGAAGCCACCAGATAGGTTTGTTGTGACAAATGCAAGAGCTTGTTTAGCAGTGGAAGAGCCTGAAAGTTTTGAAGAGTTGGAAAGTTTGTCTAGAGAAGAACAGGAAAGATGGATTGATGCAATGGATGATGAGTTTGGTTGTCTGGTAAATAAAGATGTTTTTGAAATAGTTGATAGACCCAAGGACAAGAAAGTAATTGGTTGTAAGTGGGTATACAAAAAGAAAGAAATGCCAGATGGAAGTATTAAGTATAAAGCTAGGTTAGTAGCTAAGGGTTTTGCACAACAGCAGTATGAGAACTATGACAAGACATATTCTCCAACTGCAAAGCCAGAAAGTCTGAGAATGGTTCTGGCTGTAGCAGCAAAAAGGAATTTAGTTGTAGAACATTTTGATTTTGAAACAGCTTACTTAAATGCTAGTTTAGATGAAGAGATATTTATGGAGCAGCCACAAGGTTTTGAAGAAATTGGTAGTCAGAAAGTTTATAAATTAAAGAAAGCATTGTATGGGTTAAAACAAAGTGCCAGAGCATGGAATTTGTGCATTAATGACGAGTTAGTTAAGCTAGGATACAAAAGGAGCATTGCAGATGCTTGTGTCTATACAAAAGGAGACATAGTGTTAGTGATCTATGTAGATGATTTGTGCGTGGCAGCAAAGTCAAGACAGGAGATTGAATCAGTAAAAAAAGAGTTGTCTAAAAAGTTTGTTTTGAAGGATCTAGGTTTATTAAAGTCTTATTTAGGTATTGGTGTTGAGTGGACAGAAGAAGGACATTGTTTGTTAAGTCAGAGAAAGAAAATTGAAAATTTGATTGAAAAGTGTGGATTACAAAATGCTAAAATAGTAAGAGCTCCAATGACAACTGGTTTTGTATCTGAAAAAACAACTAGAGATTTTGAAGACAAGACTTTATTCAGGAGCATAATAGGATCTTTACAATTCATATCTTGCCACACCAGACCAGACATTTCGTATGCTGTAAATGTATTGTCCAGAAGAGTTAATGATCCAAAAATTGAAGACTGGACAGCAGTAAAACACTTATTAAGATATTTGAAAGGAACTTTAGATAAGAAATTGGTAATTAGAAACAGTAATTCAGATTTAGATTGTTATGTGGACAGTTCTTTTGCATCAGAATTAGGAGACAAGAAGTCAGTTACAGGAATAATAATCAAGTACAGTGAAAGTCCAATAGTCTGGAGAAGTAGGAAACAAACAAATGTAGCATTAAGTACGACGGAAGCAGAATTCGCAGCTTTAAATGAGATAGTAAATGAGGTACAGTGGGTTGAGCAGTTATTGAATGATTTAAATGAAAGTTACAAAATACCAGTAGAAATTCTGGAAGATTCACAGTCATGCATAGCAATGGCTGAAACTGAAAGTTTGAAGAACAGAACAAAATATGTTGGAGTAAGATATCAAAATGTGCGAGACATGGTTCAGAAGGGTAAAATAGAATTGAGATATATAGAAACACAACACAACATAGCAGATTTGTTCACAAAAGCATTGACGGCGGAAAAACATGAAAGACTGACACAAATGGTTGGAATGACATTGTAAGACACATACAATATTTTATTTCGGAGGGGATTGTTAAGGTAAAAGCAACATGGGATATACAGTAATAGAAATAAAAATATGTATGTGAATGTCAAAGTGACTAAGCAGGAGCAATCAGGAAGACACACAGGTGAAAAAGATAATATAATTAAGAAGCCTTGAGAGCCAAGGACAAAGTTATAGAAGGTATATTGAGAACACCTGTGATAGATTGCAAACACCTGAGACTCATTAAGTGGTCAAGGTAAAGTGATGAAACACTTGGGTTGGTCTTAGGTATGGGATGATCTATGTGGACCAATCAAGATGTATGTACACACCCACTGGGTGGAAACTGACTGGTGGGTGGTGTCTAACAATGGTTATAAATTGCAATGTTTGCTAATGTACATTGTGGAGTAGTTTGGAGTATTGTGGAGTATTGTGGAGTATTTTGGTGGAGTAGAGATTGTGATTTGTAGGGCATATAGTATTTATGTATATAGTAGAATAAAGTAGATCTTTTATATAAGACTACTGAGTTGTCTGGTGTCTTGAGGGAAGATACAAGAGCCAGAAGAATCCTGGAGAAGTTTGGAGACATCTCAGGAAGAAGAGTGAGAAGGCTTGGAGAGTTTGTCAGGGTCTTCAGCCTATTCTCTGAAACTCTGCTGCTTGGGAAAGAAGCATCAACCACTGATCAAAGCTGGTCAGCTCTGCTGCATAACAAGGTGGTGAGTTAGAGCCAGAGGTGAAGAGCTACAACTCCCATCATCCCTGACAGGTGAGAGAGAGGAAGCCCTGCCAAGAGAAGGTTACAGTAGTCGAGGCGCGAGACCACTAGGGCATGGACCAAAGTCTTTGCAGTAGAAGGAGAGAGATATGGATGGATTTTGGAAATATTATAAAGAAAAAATCTACAGGCCTTGGCTGTGGCCTGAATCTGAGGGATAAATGATAAAGAGGAGTCAAAAATGAAACCAAGACTGTGGGCTTCCTGGACTGGCTGAATAGAGATGTTGTTGACGGAGATAGAAAAGGAATATTCAAGAGTGGGATTAGGAGGGAAAACAAGAAGCTCTGTCTTGGCCATGTTGAGCTTCAGGCGCCGATGGCGCATCCAGTGGGAGACAGCAGTCAGACAAGATGAAACTTGCTGCTCAATCCCTGGCGAAAGGTCAGGGGTAGAAAAATAGAGCTGGGTGTCATCGGCATACAGATGATAAGAGAAACCAAAAGAGCTGATAAGTTTACCCAGGGACAATGTATATAGAGAGAACAAAAGGGGACCCAAGACAGAACCCTGAGGAACTCCAACAGATAGGGGAACCAAAGATGAAGTCTGTCCACCCGAGACCACTGCAAAAGATCTATCTGACAGGTAAGATTTAAACCAATCAAGAATGGAGCCTGAGAAGCCAAGGTCAGAAAGTAAGTCAACTAAAAGACAGTGGTCAACGGTGTCGAAAGCCGCAGACATATCGAGGAGGACAAGGATAGAATAAAGGCCATTCGCCTTGGCCCGCAAGAGATCATTTGAGATCTTGGTGAGGGCCGTCTCTGTGGAGTGCCGTGGGTGGAATCCAGACTGGAAAGGGTCCAAAATGGAGTTGGTGTCAAGAAACTCAAGACAGCGAGAGTAGACAACTCGTTCCAGAACCTTAGAGAGAAAAGGAAGAAGAGAAATTGGGCTATAGCTAGACAAAGAAGAAGAGTCGAGAGAAGGTTTTTTCAGAATAGGGGAAACTAGAGCGTGTTTAAAGACTGAGGGGAAGGATCCAGTAGAGAGAGAGAGGTTAAAGATATAGAGGAGGGAGGGCAACAAAGAAGGAGCTATGGAGATTAGAAGACGAGGTGGAATTGGGTCAAGAGAACAAGTTGTGGGCTTGGAAGAGTTCAGCAGCATAGAAAGTTCATCCAGAGAAATGGGAGAGAACGCAGAGTATTTGTTAGCAGGGGGAGTTAAGAAATTAGTGGTGGGAACCAGGTCAGAAGGAGTCGCCTCTGACCGAATAGTAGTGATCTTTGTAATAAAGTAATTGGCAAAATCAGAGGGAGAAAATAATGAAGAAACAGGGGGAGCAGAATGTTTTAGTAGAGAGTTGAAACAAGAGAATAAACGCTGCGGGCGCCTCTCGTTAGCGCAGATCAGTAGTTTATAATAATTCTGTTTTGCCATGGCTAAGGCGCGTGAGAAGGAAGAGAGAATGAACTTAAAATGGATAAAATCAGCCCACTCCCTGGACTTTCTCCAGAGACGTTCGGCCGCACGAGAGCAAGACCGGAGAAACCTAACAATAGGAGTGATCCAGGGCTGAGGCCTAGTCCTAGGGGAAGAGGAGGATACGCGTGTGGTTACAGGGGCAAAGCTGTCAAGAGTTGAAGAAAGAGTGGAATTAAGCAAGGACATAGCTGAATCTGTAGAGTCCCCAAGATTGAGAGAGGCAAGAGATGATTCCAGAGACTGAGTGAGAAGATTAGAGTTAACAGATTGGAGGTTACGGAACTGGCGAAGGGCAATATGGCGAGGGGGTGGGATATAAGTAAGCGTGAAAGAAATTAGATGGTGATCAGAAAGAGGAAAGTCAGATGCCAAGTAGTCAGAGATGAGACACCTGGCGGCAAGAACAAGGTCGAGACAGTGACCGAGAGAATGAGTTAAAGAGTTAGAGTGAAGTAGAAGATCGAAGGAAGCTAGGAGGGAATTGAAGCAAGAGGTTGAAGAATTTGTAGGATCATCAATATGGATATTGAAGTCACCGAGAATCAGGGAGGGAACAGAATCTGAGAGAAAAAATGTGAGCCAAGACTTGAAATCAGACAAAAATTGCTTGGCAGAACCAGGGGGGCGATAGATGACAGCAACACGGAGGTTTAAGGGAAGGAAGAGTCGGATAGAATGAGATTCAAAGGAAGAAAAACAGTAGCTAGGGGGTGGAGACAAGAGTTGAAACTGGCACGAGTTCTGCCCTCAGGACGGCTTGAATGGGTAAAAGAAAGACCACCATGAGAAAGGGCAGCGGAGGTAACAGTATCATGGGCTGGGAACCAAGTTTTGGTCAAAGCAAGAAGATTAAGGGATCGGGAAATAAAAAGGTCATTGAGTATTGTCGCTTTCGAAGCAACGGAGCGACAGTTCCAAAGTGAGCAGAAGAAGGGAAGCTGGGAGATAAGGAGGGGGCGGATGGGGATTAGGTTGGGAGAGATATGAGGAGCCATGGGGAACCTGGTCTTCACTCAGGTCTTCACACTGGTGGGGAGGGGGGAAGGGTGGAGCAGTGCCCTCTTAAAGGAAAGGCTCCAGGCCACGCCCAGCTCACTGCCTTGCTTCTGGTGATGCTGCTGCTGCTTCCTGAGTCCCAATAGAGTGGGGATAGAGGAGGAAGACAGTCAGAGTCCTGAGGGCTTGCTCTCAGGGGCAAAGCAGGCAGCCTGGTCTTCACAAAGGTGGGGGGAAGGGTGAAGCAGTGCCCTCTTAAAGGAAAGGCTCCAGGACACGCCAAGCTCACTGCCTTGCTTCTGGTGATGCTGCTGCTGCTTCCTGAGTCCCAATGGAGTGGGGATAGAGGAGGAAGACAGTCAGAGTCCTGAGGGCTTGCTCTCAGGGGCAAAGCAGGCAGCCTGGTCTTCACAAAGGTGGAGGGAAGGGTGGAGCAGTGCCCTCTTAAAGGAAAGGCTCCAGGCCACGCCCAACTCACTGCCTTGCTTCTGGTGATGCTGCTGCTGCTTCCTGAGTCCCAATGGAGTGGGGATGGAGGAGGAAGACAGTCAGAGTCCTGAGGGCTTGCTCTCAGGGGCAAAGCAGGCAGCCTGGTCTTCACAAACCACACATTTTAGTGGTTATGCTTTCACTATTTTATTAATAGTTTAGTTATCTTTTTAACTTTTGTATGACCTAATATTTTTAGTTGTATCTGTTTGACTTTTGTAAACCACCTTGAGTACCAGTTGAGGAAAAGGCAGGATATAAATAACTATAATTACACAGCCATTGAAAATCTTTGTTAATTTTACTTCTTTACTATTATTTATTTATTATATTCTACATTTCTCCCATTACAGGGACTTAAGGTGTTGATCTCGTAAAGCTTCACTTATTTCATTCTCATATGAATTAACCACTCTATTTCTGACTTTTTTTTCCTTTTAAGAAAAAAATAGCATTCTCTCATGTCTCCTAGAACGGGAAGGGGATCTCTTAGCTCATGAACAGTTCTGCTACCTTTTGTCTACCTCCAAAAAATACTTATTGATTCTCTGTCATTTGGAGTGCCAAAGGAGATAGCCCTGGAATGGTGGTACTCCACTAACTGCCAAGTTTACCTCTATGATGGACTATTTCAAGCCTCCCCAAACAGTAAGAAGCTGAAGATGGAACTGTAGAAAATTGCATGCAACACCCTTAGGCAGCCCAATGTCTTTAAAGTTCCTTTGAAGGGGTGCAAACTCACCCACCTCTTTTCTTCTTTTGTGTATGCTTACATTTTGTTTCTTACCTCTGGTCTTATGTTTTATATCTCCATGTACCAAAAATTGAAAATAAAACCCCACCTGTTTCTAGTACCGCTTAAATTACTTCCTCTCTGAGTTCCAGTCATTTTGTCCTTTGCATATCACATCCATCCAGAGCCCTGGAACATGAAGTAAAGAATCCTGTAGATGTCTTACACATATGTAAGTTCTTCTATAGAAGCAGTTGGGCATCTTTGTCCATTGAAGAATGGCAGCGTTTTGTTCAAGGTTGAGGAACCAAAATTGTGCATATGGTGCCCTTCTTCATGGTTACATATTTCACATTGATGTGAATTATGTACACTCATCTTGTGTCTGCAAATGAGTATATATATTTGGTACACATTCAGTTGCAATTCACTAACAAGGTGTCATGTAATCTGTAAATGTAAAGTTATGCTCTGGCTCTTTGATGTAGGATCTTGTCACATTTTTCTTAACATCTTCAGAAGATGTGTCTAGGTCTAAAGGAGATTCCTCTTAGAGTATAGAATCATAGTTGGAAAAGACCAGAACACCCATCAAGTCCAACCACCTGTGATGAAGGAAGACACCATCAAAGCACCCCCAACAGATGGTCATCCAGCCTCTGTTTAAAAACTTTCAAAGAAGGAGACTCCATCAGTCTCTGAGTATGTTTCTCTGTCAAACAGCTCTTACTTCAGGAAGTTGTTCCTAATGTTGAGATGGAATCTTTTTTCCTGAAATTTTAATCCATTGTTCCAGGTCCTATTCTCAAGAGCTACAAAAACAAAAATTGTTCCATCTTAAGTATGACATCCCTTCAGATATTTAAAGAAGGCTATGATATCACCTTTTAACCTTCTCTTGTTCATGCTAAACATACCAAGCTCCCTAAATCTCTCCTGATAGGGCATGGTTTCCAGATCTTTCACCATTTTGGTTGCTTTCCTCTGGACATGCTCCAGCTCATCAACATCCACTTTGAATTGTGATGCCCAGAACTGGACACAGTATTCCAGGTAAGGCATGACCAGAACAGAATAGAGTGGTACTATTACTTCTCTTAATCTAGACACTATACTTCTATTGATGCACCTGATGGTCACAATGTAGGAACAAGGAGAAAATGTTACAATGCCATAGCAATTGTCTTCTCAAAGAAATGTGTCTGCCACCAGCCTTGCTACCATTTCAGCACCATGTGGAAACTTTTTTATTTATTTTATTTAAAGCATTGATGTAGTGACATCAGTCCCCCACACCCTCTGAGACAATGTACAAACAGATAAAGACATTAAAAACATTAAATACATAGATAAAAACTTTTAAAACAAATCAGAATCATTCCTTTAAAATACAGTAACTTGAAATCAGACAGTGTTTGCTTGAGCATGTTAAACTGGTTAGTCTGTCCAACTGCACCTTTTAATGTTGTTTTATGAATGTATTTAATTTTGTTTTTACTGCATTTTGTTGCTGTATTAACATTTTTGTTGTATTCCTTGTTCACCAGCCTAATGATGAAAAATAGTTAATAAATTGCCAAATCAGAAAAATATTTCACTGAGATTTTTTTAAAAAAGCATACTTTGGTCAGTACCATTGTGATATAGTGATCAGAAGTGCTGTTGGACTTCAGCTGGGGAGTGTTGCCTCAGGACTAGAGACATTTAGAGTAAATTCCCCATCTGTCCATAAGCAAGAGCAGTAGCATCACTGGTGGGGTATGGGCCACACTAAGTGACACCCCAGAAGGGGGAGTGGCACCTAGTTGGCCCCCCACCCCCAGGGGTGCTACTTCAGTTGATGTGGGCACTCCTTGGGCCCATGTGGGCACTCCTTGGACTTGTGCAGGTGCCCCTTGGGGCTGTGCGGGCACCGTTTTGGCCTGCATGGGAACTCAAGAGGCTGTATGAGCACTTGTCAGGCCTGCATGGGTTCCTCTAGGGGCTGCATGGGCACCTTTTTGGCCCATGAAGGTGCTTCTCTGAGCCAGAAAGGCACTCCTCCAGCCTTGGAACTGGGAAGTCCCAGCATTGGAAGTCCCACCCTCCCTCGCCAGGTGTTATCTGGTGTGGGACAGCCACTGAGCAAGAGTCACCATTTTTCATTCTAGTCTGCTTCACAGGTCTGCTATGAGGCTAACATGGAAAGTGAATGTATTTCATCTTGAATTCCTTCAAGGATGCAGTAGTATAAATGTGGTAAACAAATAAGCAATTATCTTGTGTGCCCACAGCACAGAAATTCTGTATTGGAGGCATCTTAATGACTTACCATATATAAGTCTAACAATTTATGCCCAAAAATTGACCCCAAAATTCCAGGTTGACTTATTTACAGGTCACTATGGTAATGTGAAAGCAGCTCTTTCAAATTTCCCCATGCCATTGAAAGATAGTTTCCTTTTCTCTTAAGCCAATCAGAAAGAGTCTTGAGTGATTATTTGCTTTTAAACAAACAAACAGAGACCCTCTCCTGCTACTGCTGGCCATCGCTGTCTGGGTGAAGGCTGAAACCAAAGTTGAAACAAACAGCCTCAATTAGAATCTCTCTTGCTGTATGCACACATACACACACTGAAGGAGCCTCCAAGTTTTACCCCCAACTTATCTACAGGTCATGGCAAAATCCAAAATTTCAGCCCCCAAATCTGCCCTCAACTTATACATGAGGTTGACTTATAGTCGAGTATATACAGTACAAGTGAGCTCAAAATACAATGGTCACCATAAACACAAACAAGTATTTTACATTGGTAATCACCACATCTTTTCTCTCCACATATAGGCTATTTCCATAATCTCTATCACAATGTATAATACTGTACAGTTACAATTTTGTTTGTATAAAAACCTAGTGGGATGTTGAACAGCAGGTAACTGGTTTATTAAATGGCAGGGAATTGCAGCGGCTTAGCTTTCCTGATAATAGCGCTGTACCAATTATCTTTATAAATGACCACGGCATTGTAGAAAGCTTTTCCCAAAAAGACTATACTTGAGTTCTCTCCTTAGGACCAACAGTGTATTCCTTTCCTGTTTGTTTAGTAGGATAAAATATCCTTTAAGGCCCTGTTGAATGTTAATTTAAGCAGGTACCAAATTATTTAAAACTAACCTAGATTTATTTCAAGCATCTTGGAAGATGTTGCCTTAATTTACCAATTCATTACTATTTTTAGCAATCAAATCTGGAGCAAGTTATTTCACATCACAGCTGTACTTGGCATTAATAGCTCCTTTTGTTTGGTTTTTAAAAATCTGTCTGGAGGCATGAATTCATGAAACATTTGCCTAATAGCTGTTGAAAACTCTCAGTAGAAGTGGAAAGGCATAACAATAGTGGTTGAAATACAAAATATTTCAGGTCTGGAAAACTAAAATTAGAATGCTAAAATTATGTTCTTTTCTGGCATATTGTATTTGACCTATGATTTATTATTTTTAAGTGGTCAGAATGTTTTATTGTATTGCAAAGGTAAAATAGTCTTCCAGTTTGCTTTCAGAAAGTATTGCTTTTCAGAAAGAAACTGGACAGTTATTTTTATTCAAGATTTCATTTAGAAATCTTCTTTCTTAACTTAATGGTAGATGGTGTGTTTCTTTAACAGCAAAGAAAGCATTTTAAGCATTATCATTCATATCACCATTTGTGTAACCCATAGCACTTCAGTATGTGAAACAAATCACTGTTGAAAAATTTCCACAAACTGGGCAGAAGATGAAATAAAGTGGGAATAAGCATGACAAAACAAACATTTTAAAAATTAAAATGAAACCAGCCAACATTTCTGTAATTAAGGTATCTTTGTACCTTATGTTATTTGTTACATTATATTATAATATGTTATAATATATGTTATTATGTTACATTTGTTATGGTATTAAATATAAGGTGGATTATTACCTCCATTCTACATAATTGCACTTGTCTTACAAAAATCTTCTCTATATTCAGTGTAGCATATTTTCTTCAGTTTATGACAACCCAGTCATAAACAGATCTTGCACACTCAGAGTTGTGGCTTTCTTCAATGAATCAATCAAAGTAGAAGGTAATGGGGGTCCTTTCCCCCATTACCTTCTACTTTGCTGAGCATTATCATCTTTTCCAGTAAATCAAGTTGCCTATGATATGTCCAAAGTACAATATTCTCACTTTAGTCATTTTGGCTTCTAGTGAGAGTTCAGGGGGACCCCTTAATTCATCTTTTTGGTGCTCCATGATATATATCCACAGAATTCTCTTCCAACACATTTCAGATGAATTTATCAGCTTTCTTCACTGTCCAAATTTCACAACCATACAACTAAAATGAGAATACTATGGGATGAATAACTTTGACTTTGGCATTTTGTGATATATCTTTATACATGAAAATCTTATCTATTCCTTCACAGCTGCCTTACAGGTTTTAGCCTTTTTCTGATTTTCTGATTTTTTAAAACTCAATCTCTATTTTGATTAATGTCCAAATCAAGAAAATCTTGATTTCAATGTCTTCATTATACACTTTAAAGTTATGTAAATAATCTGTGGTCATTATATTTATTTTTGTAATATTCACCTGTAGCTCTCCTTTTGCATTTTCTTCCTTAATATTCATCAGCTGTAGTTCAAATCTTTACTGTTTTTTTGCTAGTAGTATGGTGGTATCTGCGTAGCTTAAATTTCTGGTCTTCTTTACCCCAATTTTCAAACCTCCTATCTCTGAGTCACTGGGCAGGATAAAACAAGACTCATATTGTATGAAATTACTAGTATTCAATAAGTTATTTGTTGAGGGTTTAGCAATATTATGTTCCCCATCTCTAGGGATATAATGAAAGTTTATCCCTGTTCCTTAAATTTACAAGATTTTGGTTGATGAACATCTTTATAGCTACTCAGAGCTACAGACCTAGGGTGTATCCACACTGCAAAATTAAAGCAATTTGACATCACTTTACCATCACTCTATCCAACACAGGATCCTAGAATTTATAGTTTGCTGGGGCACTAGAGCTCTCTGACAGACCTGGCTGAATTCCTCACCAAACTGCAAACACCAGGATGGAGCTATGAAAGTTAAAGTGGTGCCTTATCTCTGCTTTATTTCTACAACGTGAATTAGCTCTTAGTGAAGAACTAGGGATATACTTCTTCACTAAGTAATACTACATTCACGGACTAATACTGCATTATTTACACTTGGGGTACAATTTTTCATTAAGGAAATTGAAAAATTCAGGATAGAGCCATGGCAGTTAAAGTGGTGTCAGCCTGCTTTAATTCCGCAGTATCGATACACTCCTAACCATCACTAAGATTCACTGAACTCAAAAGGACATTCATGCATGTGTGTGAACAGAGAACATGTGGCAACCAGGCCTTGCTTTGTGTTAGGAATCCTTTAAAAGTAATAGGATTTGAATTTGACTCAATCATGCCCTAGGTGTCAAAACAAAGCAAGAGATAGACCAAGACAAAATAAATTAGGTTTAAGGGTTCAGTTCTAGCATTTTATCTAGCCTATTTATCTGTGCCATTTAATACTGCAAATTCCTAACCTATCGAAGTCAGAATTAGCCACAGCTTGTGATACAGCTACAGCACTAGTAAAATAATCTACTAAAGCATATTATTGTTTACGTTCTTTGCATTTCAGTGTCTGTTTCCATCCTTGTGTTGTTTTCTTGGTTTAGCAGGAAAACAATAAAATCCCTAAAACAAAGAAAATTAATTCTGCATCATAGGACCAACACTGAGATTCAAGAGTTCCAGTCAATTTTAATTAATATTCCTGAATAAAACTGTAAACCTGACTGTGACTGTGAATAATGCACTTAGAACAAAGTGAAATGACTTTAGGGGCTAAGCACACGGTGCAAAGCGCCGTCTTCAGAGCAAGGAAGGAGAGGGGCAGCCACACGCTGGACTCCCCAACCCCTTCCCCAAAATGTCCTCGGAGCAGCTGGCCCTCCGCATGGCTGGCGCTCTGAGGATGCTTTTCTGCTTCAGCGTCCGCATGCGCTGCAGCGGAAAAGCTGCCGAAGGTGCGCCGGCAGCCTTTTGCGGCGCACCTTCGGCAATTTGCGGAAGGAATGCTATTTTAGTGCTCCTTCCAGGGGCGGCGAAGCTGCGCCGTGGGGCCGAGGTGTGGGGATACCTCGGCCCCGATCCACAGCTTCCTGGGGCGGCCCATGGCCGCCCGTCTGCTTCCCCCTTTTAGTGTCACATACGCAGCCATTTTAAAGGTGTATCAAAGGTGAATTTCTTCTTGCAATCCACTAAATAAAGAACCCATGGAGAAATTTAATTAGCATTCAAGGTATCCCCTTTTAGCAATTGGAGATTAACTTGGAAGGTAAAAACCTGTTTTAGATACACATATGCCACAAAATCATAGGAAGAATGACCTTCTGCTTACTTGTGCCTCCCTTTCTCTTATTTCTTAGTGCACCATGCTTAGCTTTTGAAAGTCTTCAGTTAACCAAAATTCTCTGTTACATCTTTACCAAGAAACAATGATTATGTGGTTCAGAACAAGCCAAGGACTTAAATCAGTTCAAACATTTTAAGATTTTCTGAACCTGGTTACCAAAGTTTCTTAGGCAAGAAAATGAAGGCCACTGAAACAATTGAGACGAAGTTTCTGCTGGAAAGCAACTACCCTGATTAATAAGCAATGTTTTGCTTATTGAGAGTCCTATTGTACAGTCTGGGACAAGAATCACCAGCACTCCAAAATCACAGTAGTTATGCCATGGTATTATGTGATGCTACTGAAGTTACACAACCATCTCTTTAGTCTATGTTAGTAGTAGCAAATTGTGAAAGATGGGTGGGTGGGGGAGCTTGTTAAATGCTATCTGAGTTCCTCTTACCAAATATTTTAAATTTGATTTTCATTTGTGTAATGGATTAGCTCAGTGCTACTGAAAGTGGTGGTCCCATATTTGTACCCATTCCCTCGTGAAGGTTCAGGAAAGAAAAAAAGAAAATGCAGCCAATGGGAGCAAATATGGTGCTAGTTCTGGCACACTGGACAATAATTGCCAGTCACCTATATAAGGTAACCTGAGAAACATTGGTCTAGCTTAATCATTTGCTTGCTTTTCAGGCAAATTTGTATGTTTCAAGAATTCATGTATTTTATAAGAAGCAATACTTATTCTCCTCAGCGCAATTGCCCTAGTTGTTGTAGTTCTTTTTACTTAGAAGGCAGACAGTGAGACTCAAAGAAACTGCAACAGTTTTCTGAGACTTCATTGAATTGGGAGAGGATCCCAGGATTGCTATCTCTATTCACTGCAAACTCAAAGGATCTGGGGCAAAGCACTTATGGCATCAGAAGTCTACCCCAACATCTTAAGAGGCAGCATTAGGAAAAAGCTCCAGCATCCAGGTAGCAGGGTTGAATAATAAATGATTTGGAATGCTAATAATTGGTGTGACTACTATATTAAAGCAAGAATGGGAATGATACTTCATAATGCATAAACAGAAGCTAATTTATATGATAACACTTCTGGGTAGGAGCTAATGAATATATACATAAGTCATGGAGAGGAATGACTCAGAAGCATAAGCATTAAATATTCAATTATCACCATACATTTGAAGGGAAATATCATGCTTTGTAGGGCTAAAGTTTAAACAGTTCTATATCCTGGCAGTCAGCCACTGGAATGATATTTTCCTCATTGCTATGAAACATTTTTTTAAAAAAAACCAGCTCATAAAAAAGTATTTTAAAGGGAAATAAGCCAAATATCTATGATACTTTAAATTCTGTAAATTCCCAGAAGGTAGGACATGCTACAGATAATATAAAGTAAAAATTAAAAGATTAAGCTATCACAGTGGGACATAGGAAGGAGAAAATGATCCCACATGACATTCAATATATTTCACTGCATTTTTTAAAAAAAAAATAAAGTACATATTGGGAGGTTGATTGTGCATATTTAAATTATAACCTTAGCATCTCTATATTTCATTTTTTTTAACAAAATGGAACAAGATTTATTAAGAAAAGTGTTCTAGTTGAATACAAGACACAAGGAGACACCTGAAGACTTCACATTTCTCAATATCCCACCCCATATATATTCCTCCTTTGCTCTTTTATACATTATTTGTGAACCCATTGCTTATATTCTGAAATACTTTACTTTGTTCTCTCAAACATGTATCTAGTAGAACAGAAACCTATACACAAAAGTTAAAATGCTCATAATTTATGCCAAATGTCATGAAAAAGCACATTCATCTGGCACTTTCTTTCCGCAAGTTTCATAACTTCATATTGAAATCTGACTTTAAATGCTAATTATTATATATACAGTGAGTCACCCAGCTGCTTCTTTTCTTAGTCCGGGATGCATAAAACAAGCTATTAGTTCCCATTTTCTGCTTCATGTTCCAACTGAATCTCATTGTCTTCCATTGTTAATCTTGACTTTTCATACAAATCTGCACATGTTGAGCATTCATCACTTGGAACTGGCAGAGCAGGAAAAGATAAAGATCTTACTTGATCATAAGATTATTATCATCTGCCAGTGTTGAAGGTAAAAGCAATACTTTGTTTTCTCAAACACACCTGGTTTTGGATGTTAAGCTAACCATGGAATATTAAATCTTTTCAGGTAAGGCTAGGAAAGAATCTAGTCTGAAAAACCAGAGATTCGATACCTATGACAGCTGAAAATGTGGGGCTAAATGGACCAATTGAATCAGTTTAAGGCATTTTCTGTGGAATTTCTGTATGGATATCAGTTCAGTAAGATTAAATCAGTAAAGCTGGAACTGGGCTGCTAGGTGTACAGTGGGCACTTGGTATCCATTAGGGTTTGATTTAGTAACATAGGACCCCTATGGATACCAAAATCCATGGATGCTTAAGTCCCAATATATAGTAGTAAAATGGTATCCCTTATAAAATGGCAAAATTAAGATTTGCTTTCTAAATTTTATTTAAAATACATTTTCAAGCTGTGAATGGTTGAATCCATGGATACAGAATTCATGAATATGGAGGGCTGACTGTAATTTTAGTAATATAGTCAAGGAAGATAAAATCAAGGGATACTAGAATGGGCTTTAGCTGTGACACAGACAAGGATGTATATTCCCTTCCCTACACTCACTCACACATAGAAATAGAGATAGAAATGCTGTTAGTTTTTCTTTCTAAGGGCACCAGAAATGTCTGTTTATGTTTGTTTGGGGAAATAAGAGTAATAGCTCCTGTTTCAATTCTGACTGCTCCCATTGGAAATTGGTCAGGATTTACACAAAATGGTAATAAGATATCTATGCAATAGGCCCTTGATATTAAAATCCATGGATGCTCAAGTCCCATTACATACAGTGGCATAATAAAATTGTGTCCCTCATATAAAATGACAAAAGCAAGGTTTGCTTTTTGGAATTTATATATTTCTTTGAATATTTTCAAGCTATGAATGCTTGAATCCATGGGTATGGAAGGCAGACTGTATATCCAACAAATGACTTGGTTTGGTTTAAACATTCCCAATATCAAGATTAGCCTGGAGAGCATTACCTTGGCACCAGAAGTATTCAGAGTTATGGTCCAATATTATGGTTTGCAACTGATCTTCCCCTTACAATCACTGCAACAGTGGCTACGTCCCAGCTGGTGGCCAGTTAAAAGGGACTTTTGCGAGGCCTGCTTCTGACAAAAAAGAGTCAGCAGTGTGCTGGGATTACAATACAGGTAAGGGCAAGTGACACACTTGCAAATATGACCACCAATGCATTTCCTGCACTGACAACCATCCCAACTTCTCCTGCTTCAAAGGTAAGCATGGAGGTGAAGGCTGCCCATCCAGTGGTAGGGCATAGGGATCCAAGGGCACCAACTCCCATTAATCTTGCCCCACTCTCTGCCTGTTTAGCACTGTACCCAAGGTGGAGCAGCACAAAATATATATTGAATGGTTTCACAGATGGTTTTCATATTTCATATTCAAAGGAGAGGGCATTTCACTTTGCTCTCAATTCCAAGTCTGTTGATAGTTTGAGGGGTGTAGTGAGGGAAATACTCTATAAGAAAGTGTAACTGATAGGATTTCTGGGCCCCACGAGTTGCTACCCATACCGATGCTTTGCCTATCGCTGCTGGCGGTTGTGCCAAAAAGGCACCCGGTGAGCATAACCTTTCCCTCTCCAAGGGTGATTTGGTTAATGACACTAAAGATCCTTCCCTTTGTTCAGTTAAATATGCTTCCTTTGATGCTGCAGTCAGGATGATTAGGGATATGGGCAAGGGGGCCCTGTTGGCTAAATGTGACATCAAATCAGAATTTCGGCTTCTCCCAATGCACCCATAGGACTCTGATCTCTTGGGCTTCAGATTCAAAGGGGCATATTATTATGACAAAGCCATGTCCATGGGTTGCTTGATATCTTGCTTTGCCTTTCAGTAGTTCAGCACATTCCTTGAGTGGAGCGCAGTAAAAATAAATAAATAAATAAATAAATAAATATCAGGCAATAAAACAATCACACATTACCTGGATGATTTTTCTTTTGCTAGGGGGTCAGGGACCTCAGTCTGTGCCTCCACTTTAAAATCTTTCCAGGAATTGGCTGAGGAGCTGGGTGTTCCACTGGCACAAGAGAAAACTGAGGGGCCAGATACAAAGCTTACTTTTATGGTGGGATGCGATCTGTACTTGGATGAGGTGACCTGAAGTATTTGGGATTTCATCCAAGATAGGGTTGTGGGGGGAGGGGAGGCCAAACTTGGCTGCGGCGGTATTAGACAACTCTCTCTTTGGTGGGATCAAGTATTGGAGTGGCAATCATTCAACAGCAGAGTAACAAATGATCTATGGGGGTGGTGGTAGTTAAATAACTTATTGCCTGACATGGAATGATTTATTATCCTGCATTAATGATTTATGGAGCAAATTATGATGGATTACCCCTTAGATTTATGAGCAGTTATGATTGATTTATGACCTGGTATGCTTACCTATTTTATGACTGCTGTTTGTTATTGATGCTACATTAAGTATTATCATGTTATGATACCTAATAATGGTTTGTGTTTTACCTAACAATTACCCCTTTATATGCAATAAAGTTGTGGCCTATTAACCCAAATGGATGGTGTACAGCTCATTCAGTCCCACTGCAAGACTCACCTCGATGCTCAGGAGGGGTGTCATGTTGCAGTGGGCACACTGGAGAGCTGGCACCATGCTGTTTAAACCCTCCTTGTGACTGGATGGAGGCAGGACATCTCTCACAAGGCCAGATGGTCTTGCAAAGATTTGCTGGAAGTGCTGGGGGGGGGGGGGGCGAAATCTCACTCCAACTCTCGGGAGGTCTCTTAGGACTTCCTAGCCTCACGAGACTACCTAGTGCATGGTCTGGCCTTTTATAGGCCAGTGCCACATGATTGCGGCCATTTGCAGTCTGGCAGCCAATTGACCCAGCCCACCTGCCCTCTAGTTTTCATTGTAATCCACAACCGCAGGCTTCAGATGGTCATCTTAGGGGCTGGGAGGGAATTTTCTCATGTTATTGGAGCATGGGTTTTTCACCCTCCTTGAGGTTCATGGAAAGTAGTTTAGCATTGTTTATGTTGCTATGTGTAGCTTTCCATATATTACTTAGGTACAATTTTTGGGTTGTTGTGTTTCATGCTAGTTCTTGCTTATTAATGATTTTGCATGCTGACTGGCAGTATGTAGTTGTTATAGTTCCACTGACAGTTACTGTGTTGCATATCTTGTCACAACTGGTGTTATGTATTGGACTGGGGTGAGCCATTAAACAAATGATGGGGGGGAGGGGTAATTAAATTATTTATGACCTAACATGAAATGATTTATTATATTGTTCATTAATAATTTATTGAGCAAATTATGATGGATTACCCCTTAGATTTATGAGTGATTAATGAGTAGTAATGATGGATTTATGACTGCTTTATTGTTGATTTCTGACCTGGCATGCTTACCTGCTTGTTACGGATGCTACATTAAGTGTTATCGTGTTATGCTACCTAAAAGTGGTTTGTGTTGTGCCTGACAATCACCCCTGGATATGCAATAAAGTTGTGGCCTATGTTTAACTCAAATGGACAGTGTCCAACTCACTCAGTCCCACTGCAACCGAGAAACCACTATTCAAAGCACAAGACCAAAGGCATCTAGGTTTAGTGCCAACCGCATTGTCAGCTTATGATTCCTGATGCTATTTACACCTTGTAACATGCCACTGGACTCAGTTACTGAGAGCATTTCCTCTTCCATCTGAGGACTGAAAATTTCTGGTCTTTTGTGGGATTAGAGATACAAGTAAATCACAATATTTAATATTAATATACGCATTATCACATTAAGACAACAACCAAATAAAAAACAATATAAAAACACTTCCTTAGCAGCCAATAAGTTGCCTAAAACCTATTTGGATACAAAGTTATTTGCCTGCTGGTGGAAAGACTACAAAGAAGCCAGTCTAGTCTCCTTTGGAAAGGAGTTCTATAACATGGAAGTAGCTACTGAGAAGGACCCCTCTCTTACCTGTGTTCTTCAGGAACAATTTCTCTACAATACTCATAGGTTATACCCAACATATATTGACTGGGTTTCCCAGGCAACCTTCCTTTTCTTTTGAAAACACAATCTTTGAGCTTTGACAAAGAATGAGAACATAATTTTATATATTCTATCATTCTGTTGTTATGTCACCTCCAACCCTTTTTCTGGTGGTGTTGGGGCCTGCCCCAGGACTTGCCTTTCCAGTTGCAGAGACCTGGCAGGCTAGAAGTTCCTTGCAATTACATAATATTATTTTTGCATCCTTCCAGTTCCATGGTTTGGTGATGTTATCAACAAGGCTGCAAAAACACGGACCAGATTATAAAGAAATCTAGTATTGGGCTACTCTCACCAAATGTTTAGAAACCTTAGAGAAAACCTGATAAAAGCATTACCTTTTTTCTAACATGGTAAATCAGATGTTGTCAAAGGGACTGTACAGACTGCCTGCCCTTTGCTCACCGAATCAGGGTCATGGCAACCACATGCCATGGCCCCAATCCCATGCTTTGCTGCTCTAAAAAGAGCAGGCAAATGCCAATCCTTTTTAGAGTGGCAAAAAGCCACCCTTGCTATGGTGACTTTTCTGCACTCCTTTGGCACAGCGTGTGTGGATGCTGCACCAAGGGGGTGCCCTGATGCCTCCCGCCATGCAGGGGGGCATGTGGCATGAAGCTGGTGTGAGGGCAGAGTCGAGGCAGCTGGTGTGAAATCACTATGTCCCCATTACACCACCAGGTCAGCCGAAAGTGCCTGTCTGTTCAGCCCCATAGTCTGCATACTTCTGTGTTAGGATTATCCATACCAAACAAACAAAAAATAAAATAAAATAAAATTGGAAAATGAAGGTAATGATCAGTTTCCTTTTATCAGTTTAATTTTCTATTTTTAAAATTTGTTATTTGTTTCTATGAAATGGCTTTACTTTTTTTGAGATCCATAAAGGAAAACAAACATTCAAAGTTTGTTTTCCCCTAAAACATCAATTTTTTTTTTTTACTGATCTCCTGTATCACAGGTAGGATCATTACAGAAAAGCTGTAATGCTTTTCTAGCCATTTTCAGACAATTTCTATGTTATCTGAAGGGTACCGTATTTTCCGGCATATAAGATGACTTTTTAACCATGGAAAAGGGTCTCAAAAGCCGGGGGTCATCTTATACGCTGGGTAGAGGAGGAGGAGGAGGGGAAGAGAAGGAAGCCAGGTGAGAGGATGAGGATGAGGATGCGGGGAGAAGGAGAAGGACACCAGGAGAGAGGAGGAGGAGGAGGAGGATGGGAGAAAGAGGAGGAAGCCAGGAGAGAGGAGGAGGAAGAGGGGAGAAAGAGAAGGAAACCAGGAGAGGGGATGGGGAGGAGGAGGACGAGGGGAGAAAGAGAAGGAAGCCGGGAGAGAGGATGATGAGGAGGAAGACGAGAGGAGAAAGAGAAGGAAGCCAGGAGACAGGAGGAGGGAGAGGAGGAGGACAAGGGGAGAAGGAGAAGGACGCCAGGAGAGAGGAGGAAGAGGAGGAGGAGGAGGAGGAGAAGGGGAGAAAGAGGAGGAAGCCAGGAGAGAGGATGAGGATGAGGAGGACGAGAGGAGAAAGAGAAGGAAGCCAGGAGAGAAGATGAGGAGGATGACGAGGGGAGAAAGAGAAGGAAGCCAGGAGAGAGGATGAGGAGGATGAGGACAGGTGGAGAAGGAAGCCAGGAGAGAGGAGGAGGACGAGGAGGATGAGGAGGACGAGGACGACGAGGACGACGAGGGGAGAAGGAGAAGGAAGCCAGTTCTACAATATGGATGCAGCCTGAATCTGCACTGCAGAGATAATGCAGTTTGACACCACTTTAACTGCCATGGCTCCATCCTATGGACTCCTAGGATCTGCAGTTTGCTTTGTGGTACCAGAGCTCTCTGACAGAAAAGGCTAAATATCTCACAAAACTGCAAATCCCAGAATTCCATACCCTTGAGCCAGGGCTGTTAAAGCGGTGTCAAGCTGCTTTAATAAATTTCTGCAATGCAGATGCAGCCAAAGTTGATGTGTTGCTTGGGCATGGCTTCTTTAACAAATAATTCTGCACAATGAGAGAGAGAGAGAAGATTTATCCAAAGAAGAACCAAGTTCCTTAACTTGGAGGTTATATGTGTATGCTGTGTCCCTTCAAATTGTTCCTGACTTATGGTGATCATGGGGTTTTCTTAGTAAGATTCACTCAGAGGAGGTTTGCCATTGCCTTCCCCTGAGGCTGAGAGTGTGTGACTTGTCCATGTTCACCCAGTGGGTTTCATGGTAGAGTGGGGAATCAAACCCAGGTCTCCAGAGTGGTAGTCCAACACTTAAACCACTAAACCATGCTGGCTCCTATTCCCATGTACTACCTATGAAACAATTGCAGACTTTTTTGTTGTTCTTGTGTGTCTTTAAGTCCTTCCCAACTTTTGGTGACCCTCAGGCACCTTATCATGGGTTTTCTTGGCAAGTTTCTTCAAATGGAGGTTGCCATTACCATCATCTGAGGCTGAGAGTGTGTGACATGCCCAAGGTCACTTACTTGGCCACAAATTGTACATACCCCAGAATGCATCACCTAATATATTGGCAGTCCTTCTCCCCCCACCCCCCAACACTTTCTCATTTCCCCCTAACCATCTCATAGGTGGAAGATGGAAATAATTTTTAAAGCAGCATTTAAATCTAGACTATTTTTTTAAAAAAGTAAGGTCCAAAACACACTGCAGAAATAAATGCTAGGGAATATGGGAGCTGTAGTTTGTTGTATTTATAAGTGACAGTTTTCCTGCTAAGTACCTGCATGTCATAAGCATTTGAATTAAAATTACCATATTGAAATCAAATCTGACTTTTTAAAAATTTTATTTGGTGTGTTGGAAGAGTCTTATACGGCGAGTGTATCCCAAACTCTATATTTTAACTGGGAAAGTTGGAGGTCATCTTATATGCCCAGTCATCTTGTACACCAGAAAATACAGTACTACCTTTGTAAGAAGACTGCAGTAGAGAAGATTTTCAGCTGTTTGTAACAGAAGCTACAATTTTGTCCTTTTCTCTGACTACGTAAGTTTAACAAGAAGTGTGGGTCTCAAAACCTTTGTTTCTTCAATCTCCATCTAGAAGAGATTTTTTTAACTAACAACAACCCCAAACAAAGCAGATGCTAGAAGTAATTAAAAATGAACTTGGAATTAAAATGCTGACAAAACCATATCCTTTGCAGTATTTAGCAAAGCCTGTTGTACTGCAATCAACTCTACATTGTAAGACTGCCTTTGAATCTCTTTGATTTTAAGCTAACAAAAGATTAGATATCAAATTCAGTCCTATGTTATGGCTTCTCTGAACTTCCATCTGGACCAAATGCATAAGAAGATTGCAAAAAACCCAAAAACAAACCTGTTCTTTTTACTTACATGATTGTAAATCTGAAGTAATAATACTACTGCATTAAACAGAACAATGCCATAGTAAACAGGTGCAAAAAGATGCAGAAGATATGACTTTATCATGCCTCAGATACTGTTTTAGCAATTTGCTTTCAAAGCCTTAACTGTGGTGCAAATTGCTCTTAGAAGAAATTTTAGAGGATTAAAAAAAACACACACAGCTACAATGGATTCAAGGATTTTTCATTCGCAGTTCAGTTTTTGTTACAAAAACTGGGTGGTCTGCATGGGTGAAAAAACCTGTCTTTACCCCTAGGCTGGTGCTGTGTAACCATGTGAAGGTGAGACTCTACCCTCTCACTCTCATTGACCACCCATTGGTCACCCAGGCAGGCCCACCCTCAGGAAAAGCAGTGATACACTGGGTGGCCTATCTATAGAGCTCCTGCAGGTATGGAAGCAACAGTGATTCTGGAGATAGGTGATGGACCAATCGTGTTGATCCAGTGTTGGCCAAGCTGCATCACTGGACTGGGTGTGGTGTGGTGCATGTGGCCACCATTGTGATCAATCTGGGGCCAGTTCTGGAAGAAGATGCTTCAGATGGACCCTGGACTTATGGTTAGTGTGGACAGAACCAAAGACAGATTAACAACAAAATGTTATGCTCTGCTTGTCCTCTGAGTCTCAAGGCTCTGATGAAGAGGCTGAGAGCCCAGGGGACAAGCCAGGGCTGCAGCAATGCCAGCAGCCCAAGGCATGAACCTGCAGCCAGCGCAGGGGCAGAGTTCCCAGCAGCCACAGGAGCACAGTTCATTACAATCGCCCCCCCTCAGATGAAGAGCCAGACCTACAAGTGCCTGCCCCTGTGAGAGGCACCAGGAAAAGTAGAGATGCCAGCATTCTTGGTGTTTAAGTTAGAAGCAAGCTCCTAATAGGGAGCACCTGCAAGACCTGGATGGGCTATAAATATTCCAGCACCTCCCTCAGTCCAGTACAGTTGACAACCATTCATCTTCCTTGGGAGAAAGCCATGCTGGTGCCTCGTTCCTTGATCGAGTGCTTGTTGCCTTGAGCTCTGCCTGGACTCTGACTATCTTTTTGGATTATCCCTTTGAACTGTTTGACTGGACTGACTGCTGACTTCGGAACAACGTGGACTAGATTAAATGGCCACTGCTTTTGGTATGGATGCTTTGGTGATCCAAATTCTCCCTTTCTCCCAGTCCCTGTCTGTGATGCTGATGTTTCAAGTAGGAGTTTGGCTTACTTCCCAAAGACAAAATAGGACACAAAATAAATCCCATGTGAATGTGGGAAAGAATGACTTCTTCTACTCAGAATGAACAGACTGTGATAGAAATAGGATACTAGCATTGGTTGAGTATCCTTTATCCAGAAATGCAAAATCTGAAAGACTCCAAAATCCAAAACTACCACAGATTGTCCATATGGGTGGCGGAGATAGTGACATTTTTGCTTTCTGATAGTTCAGTGTACACAAACTTCATTTCATCCACAAAACAACCACATGCACAGAATAAACCTCAAACTACAAACTGACTTTAAAACCTAAATGGTTTTAAAAGACTTTATTGCAATGGGAAAGAACAGTAAAATTATGTGCTGCTTCATTCTAGAAGAAACTCTGCCACAGTTTTAGCAACATAGCATAAGGACTAGATTCATATTTGGGGAGGAGGCAGGGAACAAAACTGGAGTACCTTGTGGGCTCCCCTTATGGGAGAATTCCATTAATAGGATTTAGGATGTGGCAATGAATCTTAATCCCAGTTTGGGGCCTAAGGGGTATGCCTCTCCATTTGATGGCTGGGAAATACACAGTAGTTTTGCACTTACATGATTACACTTCTCTCACTCCCAGATTCCTACAGTAGTTGGACAGGAACAGGTTTAATCATATAATAGTTGTGTTGTTCAATTAGCAGATCGAGAACTCACACAAAGCTAACACTGTACAGCTGCTATATATAAAGCTGTGGCCTTGTTATTCCCAAGGAACTAGCTGTATGTATTGTTTGTGCAGTTCCTCTTTTTCTCCAAATACTTCAATGCTAGATCTGCAACCAGCTTTTGGCATCTTCTGTAGCACTATATAGCTGCTGGTGGACACCTTGCTTCATGGAACAATAGCATCGTTGGCCTCAATTCATGCTGGCTAATCCACAAAGAAAGAAAGAAAAATTCCCATTTCTATTGGTGATAATTGTGGGCTGCTCATGTAGGATGCTGCCTCAGATTCCTCTAGGACACCTGTTTGTTACAGGCATGATGCCAGTCTGTCGCTACTCAGCAGAGACAGCCATTTTGTGCTTTCTCCCCATCTCCCTGTCTTAAGTTGAAGTTCACTCACATGCTTGCTAGAACTACAAAAGCTGATAACATTTTGTAATAGTAAGCCTTTTTCAATGTCCTGTTAACTTCAAGTCATTTTGTTTGCTTTTTCTCTTCCTGGCAGCAGAGACACTAAAAATTACTGATACCTTTCCTAGCAGTTATTTTTAGTACCTATAAAGCAGAAGCAGTAAAATAAAAGGTCTGTTATATTCAGTGAGAGAAAATGCAGCTACTTGAATAAGGTCATTGAGTGGTAAAAGGACAAACTAACAGTAATACATTTGAACTTCAGGTTCCTTTGCCTTTCATGCATTCCTTTAAAAATGAGGCTTCATTTTGTAAGTAGTAACTTTGAAATCTGGGGAAAATGTACATTCGTGCTGAATGCCCTTTATACAAAGAGTTTTCAAAGATGGAAACTAGGTGGATCAGCAGATGGGAGCAGTGGTGAAGATAAATGATTCCTTACTTGTTTTAATTATTTAATGCATCTATATCCCAGGTTGGTTTTAATGAAGTAAACCTACTATGAGGCAGCAAACCAAAGTTTGCTTTTTGGATTTTTTTTTTTTTAATATTTGCAAACTGTGGATTGAATCTGAATCTGTGGATAAAGAATCAATGGATACAGAAGGCAGACTGTAATTAAAGCATGGGATTTGCCTAACTAATGAAGGAGAAGGACATACAGGACTGGGAGTGGTTAGAGAAAATGTTATTTTATTAGTGAGAGTTTAAAAAACTGGAATTAATGAAGAGTTGGGGCTTTCAAAAATTCACCTCCTTCTAAAGACATAGAGATTGTTCTTCATGCTTGGCATCAGAAAATTTTGCTGGCAACTCAGTTTTGATGATATCAAATGTTCCAGCAGTAAGTTCCAGAACATTGCTTGGATCCTTTCTCGCACATTAGCTACTGGGTCATAGCCATACTAGATGCTCATTTGATACCTATCATGTAGGTACATACCTTGTTTTCCCTTGTTCATTGCAGACAACGGGGGGAAATGCAGTGTGTAAGAAAGGGAAGCTTATCTTTCTTCACCAACATGACCCAGAATAAACTCTTTCCCACACAGTTAGAATGCATATGGCAACAACAAGGATTTTTTCATATGATGGGGAGATTGCTTCTGCTCCCTGTGTACCACATGCCTGTAACTATTCAGTGTTAAATACTCTAAGGATTTGAGAGCAATCAACCAGACATTAAGCAGGATGCCCTTAGACAAAAAGTTTTTAGTGTGACATTCTGCATTAGGGAAACAATGCCTGTGGACACGTTAGACCATATTTTGGGCACAGTGATTAGCTTAACATTTTTTCTTTCATTAATCAAAACATGGACATAAATACTCCCATCTCAAGCAGTGAGATCTAGTCATTATTTTACTCTTTTGTACTTTGCCTGCTCATTGGTAAAATTACACAATGTCTCAAGAAAGTGCAAGACTGTAGAATATGCAAAGGCTGAACAACAAAATAGGGTTCTTTTCTCTCTCTCCACAAACCATATAAAAGATCACAGACAACAAAGCTAATTTCATTTTTGGGGACAATTCTTCCTCCTGTTCTCACCTTTGAGCTCTGATCCCTAGAAACAGCTTGCCTCTTGATCTTGGGAAACTGTTGAAATTTCTGAAATCCCTAGCTAGACTTTGCCTAGATCCCTTTAAAGCTAAAATTACTGAAGCTAGAGCTCTAGGCATATCTGAAATAACTCTCCCTCTCAGACTCACCTGGAGTTCAGCACTTAGAGAATTTCAATAATTTATTCTGTTCTATAGAGTCCCTGTTCTGGCCCACAGGGATTGTCTAGATTGTCTAGTGAGTCATGCCTTCTCATTATGTGATCAAAGTACAATAGCCTCACAGTTTCTTCATCTTGGCTTCCAGGGAAAGTTCAAGCTCCCCTGTTTAGCTCTTATTCCACTTATTCCACTCTTCCTAACAGTCTTTCTGACTGACCCTTACACTTTACAGACAAGCCTCTGTGATATATACTTTCCTCTAGTATTCCAAAGGGTGAAATTGATAAGCTCTTCTCAGGCTTGACCAGCCACTTGCTTCATACTCAAGGTTCCTAGCTTCAAATACTGCCACATCCTTTGATATGAATCCAGTGTTCTGAAGTATTTTTCAGGTCCTGAAAAAATAGTCTGAAGTTTAAAACCAACTCAGCCTTATGAGAAGTGCTTGTTTAACATTTTATAATTCTGAAGTAACTGCAAATTAATTTGTGTTGTGCATTCACTGTTTTCTATTTATAAATTTTTACATTAATATTTGCTATTCAACAGTGCAATCACTGTACGCATTTTGATTCTAATGTGTTCAATACATTTCCCATCTGCCTCAGTCTTTGGTTATCTCCCTAAGATGCACTACTACCAAATTTAAAAGATCCCTCCTTGGCCTAAAAAAGACATCCCCCAAAATTCAGTGATAATGTGTGGAGGTCATTAGTTAGAGAAGCAACCAATCAGCCAACACTAACTCTAGAAAAGCTGGACAGACATGCAGCTGAGATGGAAAAAACTGTCCATAGGACAACTATTACTTTAGTGTGCCACAAAAATGGGTTTTACTGGAGAGTAATAAGATAGCCATATCAAAAGTTTGTTTGGAGTTTGTGAAAAAGGCATGTAGGAAATACTGAAAACACGTAAAAATAGTTTCTCAGAACTGATGAGACCAAAATTGAACTTTTTGGGTTTGCTACAAAATGTTATGTGTGGCACACAGACAACAGTCCTCATTGTCTTAAGAACGCCATCCCTGGGGTGAAGCATGGTAGTTGCAGCATCATGTGTGGGGATGCTTTTCCTTAGTGAGGACTAGAAAACTGGTAAGGACTGAGGAAAAATTTGAAAGAGCCAAATGCGGGGCAATTTTGGAGGAAACCTGTCTTATTCTGCAAGTGGACTGGCAATGGGATGAAATTCACCTTCCAGCAAGACAGTGATCCTAAACACAAAGCCAAAATTACACAGTAGTTGTCAAAAAAATAAGAATTTGTATGTCTTAGAATGGTCTTAGACAGACCTCAGATTAACTGAGAATCTGTGGAAGTCTTGAATGTTGCTATTCATCAAAGGGTCCCAATCCAACTTGGAAAACCAGATCAATTGCCAAAAAGAATGGCCAACAAGTCCTGGATCTAGATGTGTAAAATTGATGGAGATTTACTCTGGAAGCCTGATAGCCATAATATATCAAAGGTGCTATCAAAAGTGCTTCTGTCAGGAATTGACTAGCAGTGTATGTGTGAATGAATACTTATGGAACCAACAAGTGGCAGTTTGTTTGTGTTTACGCAACATATATGTCACCATAAAAATATTTTAGATCTTTATAATGTTCAACAACTTGTGGCACAAGTGGCAACAATGTCAATTCAATCAATTGCTATTCCAGTTTGCAACACAACAAAATAGGGAAAGGTCAAAGTGGAGGATTATTACTTCCATAAGGAACTACACATAGATACAATAAATCGATGATACATTAAATGTATCTATGACACATGAATATAGGATCCACTAAAAAAGAGAGAATGTGTGTGTTTCCAAATATAGCAAGTGGAAGAACAAAGCCCAGGTGTTTGGGCAACAAAAGCAATCAAACATTTTGCGTTAGGAACAGCAAGCCTACCTATTTTAAAATTCACCAAACAAAGCAATTTAAAAATCAATTATGGTGCAAGGTATCAAGACACATGCCATATCCAGAAGGAAAGTCAGCACTGTACCATTGCCTAGGCAATATAGTTCCTTCTTCAGCTTTCATACTACTATTTCCAAGCAGTACTGTGAGAATGTCCATGCACTATCTATATATCTATATATCTATATCTATATCTATATCTATACCTATACCTATCTATACCTATACCTATATCTATATATTACAAGCTAACTTGAAAGTTTTCCCCCTGAACATTTTCAGGCTGCATCTGCACTGCAGAAATAATCCATTTTGATGCCACTTTAACTACTATGGCTCAAGGCTATGGAATTCTGGGAAGTGTAGTTTGTTGCAGCACTAAGAGCGCCACTCTGGTGTGGAACAAACTACACTTCTCAGAATTCTATAACCTTGAACCATGGCATTAAAGTGGTGTACAAATGGATTCTGCAGTACAGATGCAGGCTCAGATTTTACCTGTATTATAACTGATAATCCAATTAGGATTATAGATTAGATATATTCCCATCACTACGCAGAATAAATAAACTACAAAAATGAGAGATGCTTCACCTTTGTCTCCTACGGAACTTCTCAAATACAGCTACCTGAGTCAAAACACCACAATACAACATATCTAGTGTATCAGGTCAAGTATGAAAGGCTCCCCTTTCTATTTAAGTGAAAATTTGTCAAAGGGTTTACATGTGGTTCCTAATGGTCCAGTAAGCAAATGCCATGTTGACAAAATCCTATGGTATCTGTACAAAATATGTGGTGGAACTGGGTGTTGTTTCAGGCATTCCCCAGACTTTGTTGGGTACTGTCCATTGACATGCATTACTGCTGTAAAATAAGCTTTGTTGATGGTCAATGATACAGCCGATAGCATTAAGCAGAGAACCATTTATGGCCTTTCATTTATGGGATCCAGCACCCCTTGCACCCAAAGGCATAATTGGACCCCTAAACAATCAATTCTACCCAGATTAGAATTAATACAATTCTCCATGGCTGACTATGGAGAGGTCCTGGGCTGGTGCACCCTGACAGAATGAGGTTGGTGGAAAATGGACTCCATAAGGATATAGGGCAAAACAAAAAAAGTGTACAAGCACAACCCATCTTCCCCTTCCCATTAGCTAACAGAACAGTATGTTCTAAAAGGAAAAGTTTACTCTTCAACCCATTCTCCAGTCTTCATATCGTTCCCTCAAACAGCCAAGATAATCCAAAAAGTATCTATCATACCACTAAGTACAAATTGACCTTTCTGTGTTTATGGATAACTGTTACTGTTTTGTCATGATGGCAACAAAGACTTCAGAATTCATCTGTCTGGGGACAGAGGCCAAAGTCAATGCATGTAATGAGAAACAGTTCTGAAATCTGAATGGCTGCTATTATGGATATGTAATCTTTCACCACTTGGTTCTACATCTCTGGTTCCAGTTTTTGTCTTGTCCTAACTTACATCTATTTTGTCATGGGGAGATTGAACACACTAACTCCATCTCTTTCAGTATCGTCTACATGATTGTGAACTCCGCCTTTCTAGATTTCACATGGAGAACATGGATTGCAAGGAAAACAATGAGGTGGAGACGAGCTTTCTTCCTGTTCCCACATGTTCAGGTCAACCCTATGCTGAATAGTTTTAGAGACTATATTCCTTGAAAGAATAATACTTCTCCCAAAAACATAAATTTCTGGGTGTTGTTTACATCACCCTGAGCTAAGTACAAATAGCCCTTCATAAGCAGGCTGAAATATATTTTGTTCAACTATTGCTAGTAGGAACATAGGATTCTATTTCTATTAGGAGGATGATAATAATAATAATAATAATAATAATTTTATTTATAACCCGCCCCTCTGTTCGGCAATCGGGGCGGCGTACAACAAATTAAAATACAACAGATTAAACAATTCCTACCTCACACCTCATTACCCACCCACCCCTTAAAACAGAATTAAACCATCATGAAGTTAAAAAGCCAAGATAAAATACAATACAGCAGATCACCTTCACAATATCAAAATTTCAAAATTATGATATTTCAATATTCCAAGGCGGGCAGTTATTCTGGGAAGGCCTGCCAGAAGAGATCCGTCTTTACTGCCCTTTTAAAGGCAGTAAGATTGGTAATAAGACAGTAATAAGGATGAAGTGGGCAACTGCACAGGGGAAAGGGCTACTTCCTCCCCATTATTTTGGTATGCCCAAAGTGATGTAATGTCACCACTGGCTGCCAGTTTGCTAATTTTGGGGGGTGTTGGGAGATTTGTGGGGGTAGTAGAAGCAAACTGCCACATTTCAGGTGGTTTCAACAACTTTTGGGCTTTTGGTGAGCAAAAATTGCCTAAAATTGCCCCCCCCCCCCAAATTAAAATTGGGTGAATCTTGGTGCCTTGAGAGGTTTCTGGGGCCACAGATATGCGTCTCAAGGGCCACATGTGGCCCATGGGCTGAACTTGCCTATCTTGTGTTAGGGAAAGAAGAGCCTGCACAGAAAATTAGACCACTGATCTGTCACGCTCAGTATCATCTATAGAAACTGCCAGTAGTTTTCCAAGACTTCAGATGCCAGGGGCTAAAGGCAAACCATGGGCTTATTTACATGTCACTGAATTATGGTCTCTTCCATCAAAAAAGATTTTATATTCCACAGGTTGGTGCTATTTCCATCCTGTTTTAAAACACTACACAACAAAGTATTATGAGGATGTTGCTTGTTAAACATATCTATCACCATTTATGACTTTTACTGGTTTTTCTCTCCTTTTTAAAAACCACAAAAAGTACATAGGCTACAGATGATAGCACTGGGAAAGGCTACAGATGATAGCACTGGGGAAACATACCCTGACAAGACAAGGTATCTGCTGGAATCCTATTAGCATTTATACCACCAACTGCACTTTTCCCAGGTTTGCATGGTATAAAGGCTAAAGGAGGCAGATCAAATTTACTCAACATAGGGGGGATGCAGATGGGAGGCCATGGGCCACCCTGGGAAGCGGAGGATTGGGCCCAAGGCTGCCCCATGCCTCGGCCCCAATCCTCCCTTTTGGTGCCTGGGAAAGGAGTGCCAAAATAGTGCTCCTTTCCCAGGCGGCGAAAAGGGTGCCCGAAGAGCTACCATGTGGTTCTTTTGTGCCTCTTCTGGTGCAGCGTGTCCGGATGCTGCGCCAGGAGGATGTCATCAGAGAGCTCGCCATGTGCAATGGTGTGCGCTCTGATGACGTCCTTGGGAAGGGGTTGGGCCGTCTGGCGTCTGGCTGCTCCTCCCCTTCCCTGGCTCCAAGACGGCGCTTTGCAGAGCCCCTTAATTCTCCAATGTTAGGCTGCTTTTTCATGCTAACAAATTATAGCACTATGATTCTAAACCTTCATGGCTCCATTCTGCAGATTCTAAACCTTCATGGCTCCATTCTGCAGAATCTTGGATTTTGTACTTTATTGAAGCACTAGACCTCTCTGACTGAGAATTCTAAATATCCCACCTTAAACTGCAGATCCATAGGATATGGCTATGGAATTGAAAGTGCAATCATATAGTGTTGTAAATGTGTAGTGTGAAAGGGCCCTGACTTCTCTTGAAAGCCTCTATGCCTTTAGCCTCGCCTCCCCCCCCCCCCCCCCCCAGTGTGCACCAAGAAGATTCTGGCCACTGAAACTAAAAAGGGTGCCAGGAACAGAAGCTTTAGGAGCAAACTTAAAATATTTTTATAGCACATGTTCAAACTACTATATGTGAATGTAAACTCTTCCCTCCCCATGCAATGTAGAATGTCTTATTTTTTTACAGGCTTATTTCTTTATGGAATTAACAGATTTGCATAAATTCTGGTTAATTCATCTTTTATTATGTCTGCTCTTCACCTACATTTTTTAGGCGTCAGAGGATGAAAAGATCAATGAGACAGAATTTGATCATATTAGGGCCCATATCAGGGTTTGATCATATCAGGACTCATATCAGGGTTCATAGTTTGGATTTTTAATTATTTATTTAGGGTTTCTATACTAAACATATGTGCATCTATTTATTTATAAATACATTTGAGAAACCTTTAATATCACAATGGATAGACAAGAGCAGTGAAGTCAAGCTATAGGTGTATGACAGACAACTGAGACCAAGCTTTAGCACACATGTCAGCAAATTCTGTCCTGGGAAAAAAGGAATTTTATTCTCTAATAAGACATCTTGTAAGTAACAAAAGATAAATTGACACAATAGTCACACTGAAAAAAATCTGTTCTAATTTAAGACTGCTTAACAGTTTTTGAGGGTGGACCTTATTAATACAGGGAAATAAAAATTCATTTCAGACAGATATGCCTATGTCCAGCTCAACTGACTTTCCAAATTTAAACATGTTAAATGAGAAGCCCCAAACTAGCCTGAAACCTTAGTGTCACTTCTGTTTTTTATATAATCTATGTTTTTGCTTCTTGAGAGTTCAGTGTTACTGAAATTTCATCTGCATGACAGATGGACAAGAAAATGTCATTTTTCTGGCAAGAAGCAGAAGCTTCATCTGTGGCAACTTTTTTAAAAAGCCACAAATCATCAATATTAATAGAAAAGCCATATCATCCCATTAAAACTGTAAAGCAAATACCATTAAATAAATGCAGCACTGATGCACACATGCACATACACACAGAGAGTGCTCCAATTACAAAGTTAGTTGTTTTACATTTCCTGCATCCACACTGCAGAAATAATCCAGTTTGACACCACTTTAACTGCCATGTCTCAGTGCTAAAGAACTCTGGGAACTGTAGCTTTGCTCTGGTGCCACAACAAACTACAATTCCCAGAAGTCCACAGCATTTTGCCATGGCAGTTAAAATGGTGTCAAATTGGATTATTTCTGCAATGTGGATGCAGCCCCAGCACAATCCTATTCATGTTTATTCGGGGGGGGGGGGGGGGGAATCCCCTTGATACTTATGACTCCTGGATGCCCCCTAGGGATATAGGTATCCCCCATATGTATATATTCCTTTTAGCCTAATTCAGAATTAATTTCAAGATTGAGAGAAGATAATATATATGAAATACATGCTACTCATTAAAACATAACTACTAGTTTCTTCTTCATTATGAAGAACTTCATTGTTATTCACCCGTGCCATAAAGGCATTGCTCATGAAGTAAATAATTGGGTTCAGGGACCCTGATTTAATACATCTTCTGAATACATAGGTCTTCTCATAAGAAGAGAACAAACTGCTATATAGTTGCTACTATGCCACAATCTTTTAATAAAAATTAAAAGGATGCGTACTTATCATTGAAATGATCAGAAAAATGAAGATGGTCCTTTTTTCTCATTTGGCAGTTAGCTGAATAAAAAGTGAAAAGACCATGCTGTTGGAATTAAAAATAAAGCCTCTGTAACAGAGCACAGCTGTGAAAAATTAGGCTTCATTTATGCAGTTCTATGATGTTCTGTCAGCTTCCTAAATGCTACATAATCTGAAATTTCACCATGTTCATTTCTTGGATAAAGCTTTACCTATTCCCAATTACAAATATTTCTCTTTTTAAAATAGTTTTAAAATGATTTAAAACTAATATTTCCAAAATCTTTATTTTATTTTATTTTTATTGAACTTAACATAACATTATATAACTATAAAAAGAAAAAAATATCCAGCTCTATGAAGAGTCTATGGTTATAAAATGAACTGTGAGAACTCAAGGAGTCTTCTACCTTCAGGAGTTACCTTTTCAGAATAGAGAATGTGAATCCAGTGGTCCTTCATTCCTCAAAATCTAACCATATATTGGGTTTCTTTCAATATATTGAATTTTATACTTTTTTCTTTCACCAGCATCTTACAATGTTATCTCTCTTCAGAGTGTTCTCATGCAAGTTCTTTTTCTTTAAAAAATATGTATAGGAACATTCCATGTTTCCTGCTATCCAATTGCGCATTGCCCAAAATGGCTCCATGGCAACATACTATGAAATCCTGCAGTTTGTCATTTGGGGAGGCTCCACAGCTTTCTGGCTGATAATTGTAAATGTGCCTCCATGAACTGCAGATCCCAGGATTCCATAGTATGTTGCCATGGCAGTTAAAGTGGGATGTAGCTCTATAGATGTGTAGTCTGAATGTACCCCTGGTGAAGCACTAGAGCTCTCTGATTGAGATTTCCAAATACATATCCCTAAAATGCAAATCCTAGGATACCACAGATTGTTGCCATGACAGTTAAAGGGGAATATGAACATATAACTAGGTAGTGTTAAAAAGGCCCCAAGAGTGGGCTAATAAGAAAAGTCTAGGTGCATCCAAATCTAATCCAATATTTTGAGTGAGGAATTATAAATCTGGCGGTAATGTTAGTTGAATGTTCTGCAGATGGAAGGGCCAAAGCAATGAAGAGATGGAGCACACTAGTCCCATCCCTTCTGTTACTACAGTCACCCCTCTGTTTTCATGGAGGATCCAGGCCCCCCCCCCCGGGAAAACGGAAAATCGGCAATATTCAAGCCCCATTGGCTTGAATGATGATGCGCGCCCACATGGGTGCATGCCTCATTTTGTCCATTGTCCTGCTCACGAACGGGCAAGACTGCAGACTCCAAGTCTGCAAAAATGGAGAGACATCTGTATTTCCATCACTCTTACCCAGTGGAGGGCAACTTTGTGAAGAAGAGCGTCCCTCTGAGCATGAAGGCCCTCAGTGCACTCCAGAATGCTGGAAAAAAATCAGTATATTAGACTGAATGGAGAGCATCCACAAATAGAGAAATGGTGACACAGGGAGATGAGATTAGTACACTTTGGACCTTTACAGACTGCCAGAAATAATGCAGCTTGAGGCCACTTTAACTGTCCTGGCTCAGTGCTAGGGAATCATGGGAATTGTAGATTTTTCTGAGACATTGAGTCTTCTCTGTCAGAGAGCTCTGGTGCCACAGTAAACTACAGTTCCCATGGTTCCTTAGCATTGAGCCAGGACAGTTAAAGTGGCCTCAAGCTGCATTATTTCTGGCAGTCTGTAAAGGCCCATAGTCACCTAACTTATTTATAATACCAGAATAGGGCTATCATTAATGGCAAGGAACCCAAAGTGGATATGCTAGGTTAGCTGTGCACATTTGAGAGGAAAGACAGTTGATGAATTTAAAAAGCAATGTTGAGAGAGAAGGGATACGGAAGCAAAATGATGAATCACCTGCACTTCCAAAGCATACCAAAATCACACCAGAAGGAATTGGAGGTATATGCGTGCTTACCAGTCATCCCTGCCAATGCTGGTCCTTTAGAAGAGCATCCCAACTGAAACCAGTGAGGAAGGAGAAATTAATTATATCAGTTTTGGCTTATCACAGCTAAGCCTGAGATCCTTCTGAGCAAAGAGCTTATAGTTCCATCATATCAAAAACTGCCTACTGTCCATCTTGGAATAGGAGCCAGGTAAATTTGTGCCTCTGAAGACCTCTATAGATATAAGTATGGTCTCCCTAATGTTTGGGTGCTTTTCCCCAGCTAACAAGTGGATTTGAGCATTATGATAGGTGTTAATACCCAATGTTTTGAAAAGATGATGATTAATATGTATTTGCTTTTACCTGTAGAAGACCACCAGTTTAAGATTTAGTAGACCTTGGAACTAAAATAATTCACAATCAAAACATATCTAAAATAAATCACAATTGTTTAGACTTACTAGTATACCACACTACATTGTTATAGCACTTTCAAACTTCTATGCCTGCTTCCTGGAGAATCCTGGATTTGCAATTTAAGGAGGGGCATTTAGAATTCTCAGCCAGATAGCTCTTAGGTCTCACTAAATTACAAACCCCAGAATTCCACAGAGGAAGCCATAGCAGTTAAATAGAATAACAGGGCTATAACAATATAGTATGATATTGTACTTAGAAAAAAACTGTATGTATGTGTATGTATCTATACCTCTATCCATCTCTAGTTGACTTGTCTAAAACAGTTCTGCAGTGGAAACCTGTTTCAATCCCGGCAACATTCCCAAATATTTATAGACAAATGTTTTGGAATAGAGCATTACAACAATCGAAAGAGGAATTAATATTGAAAGAACTGTACGCAAATAGATTAGTATTTTCTTTTATGACCATTTCATACAACATTGGCATGCAGTTTAAAAATCCAGTTACAATAAAAAGTCTTTTTCAAGAAGCTAGAGACTACAAAATGTTACAAAGTAAAAAAGGGAAAGGAACTGAACTATGGTTTTGCCAAGGGCATCATGACTGCAAGGACATTTTTTTTCTGTGATGTCAGCATCTGCTGCTAGCATTCTAAAAGGATGGTTTTCTTTGAAAGTCCATCAGATCACAGAAGGTGTGCATGTAGCTTCTAGTTGCCTGTCAACTTATGGTGACCCCATTAATTTCATAAGACTTTTCTTAAGCAAGGAATACTTAGAGGTAGTTTTGCCAGTTATGTATCTGAAATATTGCCTACAGCATCTGGTACTCATTGGCACAATGTACAAAATAGTAGTACATAATATGACACTTGTGTTTTCTTGATGTATACTCAAAACATTACATGTATTGAAACAAAATGACATTATTAAATCAAACTCCTTGAAAGAGATTTTGGACCATATATGATTTACACACATGCACAAGATTATCAAAGTAAAATTGCATAGTTATTATGATCAAAGAGTTATCTGCAGGTCAGCATTATTGAAGATAGAGAACCAAGAACAGAGTATTTCAGTTGTCAAGCAGTTTTAGACATTAGCACATGCAATTAATGAATGCAGAAGAAGCACCCTCCAACCCTCACTTACTAAAATGCCTGAACAATATCACTGCACCTATAGATTCATGTGTGAAAGGCTCTAGCCATGCACTCAGGGACTCTGCCTTTAACAAAAATGGCAGTAAGAATAATTTCATCTTTAGTAATAAGACAATAAGATCCAGCTGGAATGTCAGATATGCTCAGTTCTCCATTGGCCCAGCAGTATCCTATTCATTTTATCGAAGCTGTAAAGAACACATTACAAGCAACACCATTACCAGTCAACATATTGTTTTTGAAGCATCAATGTTACCAATGTTATTACTTTTAAAAATAACCATAAAGAGAAGTATCACTGTTACCTTTTGGGTTACTGAGTACTAAAATAATTCAGAAACAAGGCAAAAAAGTACAATATTTTATTTGATGGTTACAATGTTATTACAACTAGCATCCCTCTCCCTTTTTGTTACATATATCAAGGACTATTTTGCTAAAATTTATTTCAATGTAAGTTCAATGTAACTGAAATGACTCTTGCCACTTTGGTTATGAGGTTGACTGTTATATATATATATATATATATATATATATATATATATTTTACAGACGGGCAGCTGTGGGCCGCCCTGGGAAGCAGGGGATTGGGGCCAAGGCTGCCCCACGCCTCAGCCCCAATCCTCCCTTTCGTCGCTTGGGAAAGGAGTGCTAAAATAGCGCTCCTTCCACAAGCCGCGAAAGGGGAGCCCAAAGAGCCGCCATGTAGTTCTTTTGTGCCTCTTCTGGCTCAGCATGTCTGGACGCTGAGCCAGAAGGATGCCATTGGAGCGCCCGACATCAGAGCGTCATTGGGTGCTCTGATGACGTCCTCAGGAAGGGGTTGGGGCGCCCAGAGTCCGGCTGCCCCTCCACTTCCTGGGATTGAAGATGGTGCTTTGAGCCATTTGCAAAGGGGGTGAATTGATTCTTCATCTGCCCCATAGTTTACACCAGAAATAATCGAATAACGCCACATTAATTTTAAGATGAAAAGCCACATTTATCAAGACTTATTCCTCAGTTAAACAGACATCTAACAGATATATTTTTATTTTTATTCCATAACAGGCATGGGCAAAGTGGGAACAGGGATCAATTTTTATTTCCTCTCCACCAGTACATTCCAGTGATGCCACACCACTTCTGGTAGCTATTTTTGGCTGAAAATCACCCCCAAATGGCTTTTTGGGGGTAGAGATGGAGGTTCTGGGGTAATAGACAAACCAAAGTATATGCACACTGTTTGGGACAGTTTTTTGGTGGAAAATCACAACACTGTTGTGCAAAAAAAAGAAAGAAAACTGGGGAGGATTCATAGGCTGGAACAAGAGCTGGTGGGTACATGAGTTGTGCTTTCCCCATCACTGCTCTAGCATAAGTACAGATAATTGTGTCACAGTTTTGTCCCTCTGGGTGGGTATTAGAGTTTGCCTCTCACCTCTTTTGTCTGCTGCAGGGGCATCATTAGGTGAGTGCAGGTGTGCAGTCTGAACTAGGTGACACCACTGCTTTTCAAATATCTGCCTTTTGGCAAAAACTGGCTCTGGCATTTGCCTTCATGCCTTTAAAATGATGAAGAGATGGTGTGAGTGGGATAAGGCTCAGTGGGAGGAGAATGGAAGGGACCCAAGTTTTTTAATTTTAAAAAATGTAATGTAATGTAATTTTTTTTTTAAAAAAAATCTTTTAAAATGTTTTTTAAAAACATACATTTACCAAATGTTCACTTTCACTACATGAAACTATGTACACGTACATACATTTAGACTGTTCATATGATGTTGTAATTTAAAGATATAAATATAATTTTAATTATGCTAGTTGTTTATGTCACAACTATTACCTTCAGTGATATATGGGGATTACAATTTATGAGTAACATTAGTACGAAAAAATATTATTAAGGATTCTGTATGGTGTGGTGTGGGAGGAGGTCTATGTGGGTTGGTGACACCATGAGTTTCAGCACCAGGTAATGCCAACCCTAGTGACATCAATCGTCTGATACAGTACCAGTTAGAACAAGTGTCCCCATTTCTGCAATAATATTTCAAAATAATGTATTGCTTTTACTAATTTACAGGATTGGGAGCACAATTTGTATCAGGAGGGGAAGAGGACAATTCCCTTGCTGCACCCTCCATTGTAGATTCCCTATCTAAATTTGGCCACCTGTATTTTCAATGGACTAAAAATGAGAAAGTAGTTGAAAATAATAATTGATACAGCCCTTAAATTACATAAATATTCTAAGGGATGCATTCAACATTTGCCTCCCAGGGAGAGAAAGGCTGCTTCCATTCTTATCTGGATCATTTTTACGAATGGAATGGAAATAGTGATTTTTTTTTTAATTGACTTGCCCATCTCTTAAAGCTACCCATTGTAGCAGTCTGTGGTGGCTTGGAGAACCCTCTGGAACCATGGAATTTATGGTACTTGTACATGAAAACTGCCTCCCCTCCAAGACTCTCTACCAATGGGCTCATTATGAGCAAAACTCAATTAAGAGCATGCTTATGCCAGCAAAATGAAGCTCTGAAGCCCATGCATATTCTTTAATGCATGCATACAAACTCAGTGGTAAATAGTAGGGAAAATCTTACCTTGGAGGGCCTGAAGTGTACGTGTCTGTACAACAATGCAGAGCTGCAGAACCAGCTGTGGGGCACTTTCCAGAAATGTAGCAAGCAAATGCAGCATACTCACATCTGCATACTCATAGACCATTTTCCAATAAAAGCGCCATCTGTCATTATCTCCACTCCTCCTACTCCGAATGCCCAAGTATATAGTGTGGAAATACCTAAAAAGAGTTTTGATGAAAAAATCATTGAAAAGAAACTGTGTATGAACATTTTTTTAAAAATGTACCAATGTACCAATATATATCATGGGTGGGACTACATGGCCTGCTGGCTCCATGCAACCTCACTCATATCCTTGAAAAGGGTCTGGCACCCACAGCTATCTATCTATTTATCTTGCTGAAAATGACATCAAAATCATCCCAGACATCTTAGGGCTGTACCTACAAACTGGAACATGTCTAATGCTGGGCAACCAAGATGATAAAAGATCTGGAAAACAAGCCTTACAAGAAACAACTGAAACATTTGAGTGTTTTTAGGTTAGAGAAGTGTGAGAAGTGACATGATAGCTGTCCTTAAATATCTGAGGGTGTGATAGGTAAACGATGGAGCAAGTTTGTTTTTTGCTGCTCCAGAGAATAAAACACGATTTACAAGAAAAGAGATTCCACTTAAACATTAGGAAGAATATTTTTGCTGCAAGTGCTGTTCAACAGTGGAATAGATTGTCTCAGAGGGTGGTAGACTCCCCATGCTTGGTGGTCTTTAAATAGAGGATGGATGGGAATCTTTCTGGAGTGTTTTACTTGTGCATTCCTGCATGGCGGGGGTGAACTTCATGGCCCTTCATTGCAGCCTTTCCAACACTATGATTCTATGGTGCATCCTCCCAGGCTTAAAAGTCCTTATTCTTAAAATATGTTTTAAAACATTAATTTTAGTAAATAGTCTGAGTAAAACAATCAGAAAACTACCAAATAAAACAAGCTCTTGAACACAAACTAAGCAGGGATGTGTTGGTATTTCAAAACCAGGAAATGATTAAACAAAGGCACAATTTTATAAGCCATTCCTTCTATTTAAATACAATTATAAAATTAAGTTATCTTTCCAATCCCTTAAAGGAGGGTGGCACTGCTTATCTTCCTACTTCTCCATTATATTATATCCCATGATTATAACTACCACTCCTACTTTCTTCCATTTGGATGATGATAAAGAAATCTATACTGCAATAGTACAACTAGTGATAGAAAGAAAACCTACTTATTTTTCTTATTTATCTAGGAAATAGCATTTAATGACTGGGCATCTTCAGATGTTTCTATGAGGACACACCCAAATGGAGCAATATTTGCATTCTTGAGTGGAAAAATGAAATGTACTGCTTTCATGCTGTATGCTCTCTGATATTTACAACAGTTACCCAAGTCAAGAAAGGTCATTTGCCTACATTGTATAACATGCTGGAATATTTATGAAAAGATAAGAACATTTCTAATGGTTGTTTACAGAAATAGAGAACATTTATTCTGATGTCTAATTTGCTTCCTGTATCAAACAGAACATTAAACAATTTAGTTACAGCATAAACAACCACTCTTTCTACCATCTTGTAAGTGCAGAAAATCACTTCAGATAGGATTTAAAAATAAAAGGTAAAAATAAACAGCAATTCAGGTAAATGGGTTTTCCCTCTGTTGCCTAGTTACTAGGGGGGAAAACCAACATATTTTTAACTCAACAGAAGTGCCTGTTTATATAAAGATTAATTGTCCCATTTTGTTTCTGAAGTATTTGCTTATTAGCTGTATCTGAATATGAAAGTGTGGGAGACGGCACTTTGCTTTTTATAAAGTAATGTTTCATCATTTCAAAATCATGTTTTGATGAATCATGATTAGCACTTTAAGGCAAAACCCCGAACATGTCTATTCAGACTTAAATTCAGTGAAACTAATTCTTTGACCAGGAGTTCCCAACCTGTGCCCTTAGGGCTCCATGTGCACTTCCCAGGTACTCCATGGATGCCCCAAGAAAATGAAAGAAATATAATTGAATGAAATTAAAGAATAAGTACATATTTTCATATATACCCCTAAACACCATTAACTTGCAAGACATAGGGTAGACCTCTTAGAGGCTCCGCCATAGAAATAAGGGCTCCATGAGTCAAAAAAGTTGGGAACCCCTGTCCTAGACAAAGAGATTTTCAGCTGAACAGTAAAAAAAAGTAGTTGCTACTGTAATTAAGGGCTCCTATATACTGACCAGAATACTCTGGGATAATCTCAAGAGTATGCCCCAGATTCCCTGCATTACCTTTGCACTAGATGCCAGTTGGCTGTCTACATATAGGTGCTCATTGTGCTGCCCAGCATTACCACTGCTGACACAAAATGCTGCCTCTGAGATCAGAAACCAGTATCAATCACAGCCACCTGGCATTGCTATACAGTGCTCCATATTTTCTTGTAAAATTTGGAGCAAAAGGTGAGTTTTAAAAAACTGAGTAGCTGTCCACATAGGCCAAAAAGCCCATGTTCCCTCTGGCCTTAAATCATTCTGTTGGACAGTGCAAACCAAAGCCCCAGGGCCAGGATCAGGCTAGATCCTGGCAGAGCAGACGAGGATTTGGTGATCTAGCCCAATCCAAGAGTAAACAGCCCTTAATGTGGGTTAATTTGATCCCCACTTTGCTGCTGAGCTCCTAGAAACTTGCAGCTGCATTATTTCTGGCAGTCTGTAAAGGCCCTAAGGGGCTATGCAGATGGGCAAAAAGGGGTGCTTTGAGGGTGACTTGTAGGTGTGGTCTTTAGATGACACACCTAAAAGTCTCCAGGAAAGCTGTCGTATGCTGAGAAAAGCTGCTTCAAAAAGGAGCTGCTTTTTCCCCACTACTTTGGTGAAGATGCACACCTTTGCATGTGTATATGGATGCAGTGACACAGATGCACAGAAAACAGCCATATAAATGCACTGTTGCACATGCGGCGGAAGCTGACTTGGTGATCCAGAGCATGTGCCCTAGGATGCAAGCTTTAATTTAAAGTGCCCTATGCTTCCAGGTGTTGATGAACTGGTGCAGGTGCACTTGAATATTAGAACCCTAAGCCTAGCCCTAATTGTAATCCTATGCATGCACCCTAGCAACTGTCCTCTATTATGACAATAAATGCATTCTGTTGGATGTATGCTTGCTGTCAGCATGCACAGCAGTTTGCATGAAAGAGGCTTTTGTAACCTCTTCTGGGCAGGTGTGCATAAGATCTGCAGACTACTTCCTGGCATGATGGGGGGGGGGACTCCTAGAGTAATGTTTGTCTGTGTGTCCTATTGATCATGTTCCTTGCATGACCATCAGCTGCATATATCAAGTCTGTTCACACAAACCTTCCTTGCATGTACCTCTCCCCTCCACCCTGATCTGTGTAGGACATGTTTTGTGGAGAATGATGGAGCATCTTTTCAGTTGACAAACCCGTTCCTTTGCCCCAAGGGTGGCACAATCAGACAGTGGCACCTGTCTACTGCACCCACTCCTTGGGGAGAAGTGTAGGTCAGTGAATCCTTGCATGATATGTGGGTTTATGACAGATCCTGTGCAGGTGCACAGGGATGCCGAACTTCAGTCACCTTTGTGCACAGTGGCAGACTGTATACCACCCTATAACAGGTCCTGTGCAGGTGCACAGGGATGTTTTCCTGCACAGATTGCAGGTGTGGAGAGATGGTTCTGCGCACCTGGGCATTCATTTGAGAACAACAACAACAACAACAAAATTAAAGCAGCCGCTGCCAGCCCATACGATTGCTCTGTATCCCTTTGCAGCATCCTTGGGACTGGCAATGCGATTGCTGGGGTTTCAATGCAGCCTCGGAAAAGCTGCATTGACTCCCCCCAGTGCAGTTGCTCTATCCCCATTTAGGGGAACCTCAGGGCAGGCAGTGTGGTTGCTGCAGCTTAGGGAAAAGGCAACTTCAGGTCACCTTTTCCTGCCCGTTTGCATAGCCCCTATCTCCACTTTAGAAGAGCCAATCTGTTAGTAAAATGTGCTACATTTGCCAGCAATTTCACATTTCCTCAAACATGGTAATTATAAATGTGTACCAATACTTGCCAGTAGATGAATTCCCATGTAAACAAACAAGGACTTTACAAACCAATATATTTAAAACTACATAGAGTCATCAAACCCACTGGAGTGAGACATTCAATATTCTATGCTTGGCTAGTTAATGGTCTTTTTCTTACCAAGAAATTGCTGTTTGAGTGCTGGTCATGTGAAGAAAACCAGAAGATTCCACATTCCATTATGCAGTGGAGTTTAATCACAGACAACAGCCTATTAGTTACAATTTGCTATTCTATTTTCTGGAATGAATGAACTGAACCCCCCCCTTTTTTTTTTTTTTTGCTCTAATTAATATTTTTGTCTTACTAAAAATCTTGTCTTCAGTTATCCTAGAAAAAGCTGCTATCCAACTTTTGTGGGTGTGATGGTTAATTTACCAAACAGAATCCCAAGTAATATGTGCAGAGTGAACGTGGTGTAATTGGCCCTTCTTATCCATGGATTCTTTATCCATCGATCCAAACATCAACAGCTTTAAAATATTCCAAAAATATATACATTCCAAAAAGCAAACCTTGATTTTGCCATTTTATATAAGGGAAATCATTCTACTGTGCCACTGTATTTAATGGGACATGAGCATCCACAGGTTTTGGTATCCATGGGGGTCCTGGAACCAAACCCCTGTGGATACTAAGGGCCCACTTTAGTAGTAGTAGTAGTAGTAGTAGTAGTAGTAGTAAAAGTAAAGGTAAAGGTATTCCCCATTGACAAGGTTGTCGTGTCTGACCATAGGGGGCAGTGCTCATCTCCATTTCTTAGCTGAAGAGCCAGCGTTGTCAGAGACTACTCTGTGATCATGTGGCCAGCATGACTGCACAGAATGGTGTTTACCTTCACACCAAAGTGGTACCTATTTATCTACTTGCATTTGCATGCTTTTGAACTGCTAGGTTGGCAGAAGCTGGGACTAGTGACAGGACCTCATCCCATCATGCAGCACCCAGGCCTGGAACTGCCAGACTACTGATCTTGCAATCAACAGAGCCACTGCATACTCCATTTTATTTAGTAGGGTTTCAGTGTCCATAGATTTTGGTATCGGGGGGGGGGGGGGGCTGGAACCAAACCCCAGCAGATACCAAGGTCCCACTGTAAGAGTTTGGTAATTTATCAAATTTGTGTAAAAACTACTACATGAGCAAAACTTCTCTCTCTCTCTCTCTCTCACACACACACACACATAAATGGCATGTACAACTTTGGCTACTGTCCAAAGACTTCAATTTAACTTCAGAGAAATGTAATACTCCCTATGTTTTAGTGTTTATGAGTACTGAATAATGAAAAACATTTAGCAGAAGTGGTTTGAGCGGTGAAGTTACATCATTCAATTGAAATATAATTTGCAGTCTAACAGAATCAACTATGCTCTGTGGCAGATTAACCAAAGAAAAATCTTGACTATCAACTTCAGCAAGTTGTTTCTGTAAGATTCATCAATATGATATTCATAAATCTTTTATGCTAGAATTTTCCCCCAGCTGTGTACTGCCTTCGGGGCACAGTGTCTTTGCAATAGTAGGGCTCTTAGTTACTCATGATCTGATTGGTTTAAATCCATAAGTCTTCACTAGGATGAAAATCTCCTAAAGTGATTTCTTTATACCAAGTGATGTTACATGAATTTACAATATCCACAAATGGATTTGGAGGTTCATAGTGTCATCCTAAAATACAGTTTTAGAAAGGAGACAGCTTCCAAGAAAAAAGAGTATGCTCAAGTATATGAACCCTCATTTGCACATCTTGCAGATGAAACATGTAACATATCTCTGGATGGCAACATGGACCTCAGCTCTTATCAAGAAATCAGTATTTCTTTATTACATATGATGTTCAATTTCCTGATGGTGTTTAAGTATTTTAATGTTTACTTCTTACAGATATGCATGTGTCTGCATGCATGCATACAGAGAGAGAGAGAGAGGAAGAGAGAGAGAGAGAGACCATAGGATGGAGGTTCACAGTACTAGCATTCCAACAGATTCCCACTTCCCTTCAAATACCCAGAGGAACCGATAGCTCCATTGGATAGCCTGCAGATCTCTGGAGCCACACAGGGATCATTTACACTGGTCAGAATACTCAGAGCAGCTCCCAGAGTATTCTTCCCCAGTACTGCCCCAGATTCCCCATTACCTCTGTTACCCAAAATGCTAGGGTCCCAGGAGGGCACCCCCAAATTAATATGTTTTAGGGGAATTTTAATAGCTCAAATAAAATTTTGGTTGGGGCAACATTCAGCCTCGGGATCTTAACCCTTTGTATACCGGTTCCAAATCACACAAAACTCCAGAGGCAATTCCAAATAGATTTTGGAGTTTTATTAAGAAAATAAGCAGCACATACACAAGCACACACACAGGAACTAGCAAAGCAAAGGTGGGGGGATGGTAAAAGTGGAGGCTTTACTAATGGTAATATGGTACCAATACCCATGCGTGGTTCCAATCGATGTGTGTTCGGAATGAAGATGGCTCAATAGCCACTTTGGCAATCTTCGGCAAGTGGGGTGGCTAGCCTATCTAGGAGTCTAGTAGAACATACAGAGTGTCTGCCTAATCCCAAACTAGACCAAATTGCTTGCTATTGTCTAGGTGGTCATATAATAATAATAATAATAATAATAATAAATTATTTCTATCCTGCCCCTCTAGGATAGAAATATTCTGGGGCAGTAATCTCAAAATGAATGGATTAATTCACTGTTAAATGGTTTTCCAGAAGAATGGCCAGGAGATTGAGGAAATGTTCAGACAACTGGCATGAATATTTCAACAAAGGGAATCTTCTACTTTTAAAGACGCTTCCTTTGTCTGTGTATGCACATCCTTGGGTGATCTCATTGTGGCAGGTGCCTTTGCTTACTTGCTTGCTAGAGCCAACCAAATCTCTAAATATGGTATGGCCAGGTTTCTGTCCTGTTTACCTCTTCCAAGAATATCACTGCAGAGGAGTAAGCAAAGGAGTAGGCCTGCTTTGCCTGTTCCAGTTGTTCCTTGAATAGTTCCTGCAGTGCATGCAGTTTTTGTACTCATTGATCTGCTGCAGGGACCGGATATGGGCAAGGGTGGAAACCATAGTTTGCAAAGAACGGCAACTGCTGAGAGGTGGTATGGAGGTTGTTATTTTAGGCAAACTCCACCAAGGAAAGTAACTCCACCCAGTTATCCTGCTGGTAATTAGTGTAGCACCAAAGATACTGTTCCAGAGTAGCATTCATTCTGTCTGTCCATCAATTTTGGGGTGATATGCAAAGACAACTGGGCCTGGATCCCCAACAAATAACAAACTGCATGGGAACCATACTGTGGACTGTGGGTCCATGATCTGAGATGATCCCTTCTGGTAGACCATGGAGTCAGAATATATGGTGCAGGAACAGGTGGCAGTGTCCTTGGTGGAAGGTACACTTGTGCATGCCTGTACTGCACCCACTCACTCATAGACCACAAGGTTGTGAGTTCAATACTAGCCAGGGCTCAGGCTAGACTCAGGCCTGCATCCTTCCAAGGTTGCTAAAATGAGTACCCAACTATTGGGGGGGGGGGGCAATGATCTTACAGTTGTAAACCGCTTAGACATCTCATAGTGCGATATGAAGTGGTATATAAATGAAACTGCTTTGCTTTGCATCTTTGAAAATATGTCCACCTCAACCAGGACAGTGGTGGCACCTGCTGAGATGGGCAAGTCCATGATGAAGTCCATGGAGATCTATTCCCAGGGCCCTAATGGAGTTTCCAGTGGTTGCAAAAGCCAGGGTTTCTCAGACTGGTCCTTGGCTCAGTGACAGACAGGGCATGAGCTGATGTAGCGGGACACCTCAGCTCAAATGCGAGGCCACCAAAATTCTTGGGTCATGAGATGTAGAGTCTTTTGAATGCCAAAGTGACCTGTGGGATGGCTGTTGTGGCATAGGCATAATACCTCCCCCTGGCAGGCTCCCTCTGGGACATAGAGCTGGTTCCAGTGGTAAAGAAGTCCCTCCCACATGACACTCACCAAGGAGTCCCAACTTTGTCCTTCCCAAATCCGGTCCCATAGGGTCTGAGTCTCCCTCAAAGTGGCAAGATTCTCTGGCTGTAGAATCGTAGAGGGCAGGTCTGCTTTGGATGATGCCACGTATTCAGGTTTTCGGTAGAGAGCATTGATCCGTCATTTCTGGGCCTGAGAGATGTAGGTCAGGTGGAAGTTGAAATGAATGAAGAAAAGGGACCACTTCATCAGCCTCTGAGTCAGCTTCCTCGCGGTTTGGAGGTACTCCAGGTTCCGGTGGTCTGTGTGGACCTCCATTGGATGAGCAGCCCCTTCCAGCAGGTGCCGCCAAACCTCAAAGGCTGCTTTTATGGCCAGTAATTCCTTCTCCCAGACAGTGTAATTGTGCTCCAGAGGCTTCAACTGCCATAAGTAGAATGTGCAGGGCAGCAGTCCCGGTCTTGAGGGTGTGGGCTATATTGCAACATCGAAGGCATCCGTCTCCACGACAAAGAGTGTCTTGGGATCCAGATGCTGAAGGAACAGTGCCAATATAAACTGCTGCTTCAGTTGCTGGAAGGCCTGCTATGCCACTGGGGTCCATCTGAAAGGGGCTTTTCCATGGAGTAGCTGGGCAACAGGAACCGTCTGGTCCGCAGAGTTTGGAATGAACTTCCAATAGAAAGTGGTGAATCCTAGAAACTGCTGGACCTCCTCCCGGTTTCTGGGAGGATGCCAGGAAGTCACAGATTCAACTTTACCAGGGTCCATCTTGATTTCCTGGAATGAGATCCGATAGAAAGTCCACAGTGGTGAGATCAAAAGCACACTTCTCCAACTTGGCATAAAACTGATGTTCACAGAGATGTCACAACACCACCTGAACATGAGCATCGTGAGCTACCTGGTTGGCTGAGTAGATCAAGAAGTCATCCAAGTAGATCATGATGAAGTGATTCAGGTAGTCGCAGAAGACAATGCTAATGAAGTGCTAGAAGACAGCAGGTGCATTACACAGGCCAAAGGGCAGCACCATGTGCTCATAGTGGCCATACCTCATCTGGAAGGCTGTCTTCCATTAATCTCTAGCTTGTATCCTCACCAAATTATAAGCCCCTCAGAGGTCTAGCCTGATGAACACTGGGGCATGTCGCAACCTTTCTAGCAGCTCTGGGATGAGTGGCAGTGGGTAATGATTCCAGATCGTACTCCGATTCAATGTTTAGTAATCGTTACAGAGACAGAGCTCTCCTCACTTCTTGCGTACAAAAAGCACAGGAACCACAGCAGGAGAAATGGATGGGTAGATGAAGCCACGACTTAAGTTTTTCTCCAGGAAGTCCCTCAAGGCCCCAACTCAGGCTCTGAGAGAGAATAAATCCACCCCACCATAATAGGGGCCTCTGGAACTAAGTCAGTGGCAAAGTCATAGACCCAATGGGGTGGCAAACAGTCTGCCTCCTTTTTTCAAACACATCCGCAAAGTCCCAATACTTCTGGGGAAGCTCTGCAGGGGGTGGCTCTTGGTTGGAGTCCACAGTAGGCCAGCAATACTCCTGGCAATACTCAAAGACAAAGAGTACCTCCTGGCAAGACCACAAAATATGAGGGTCATGTCAGGTGAGCCAAGGCATGCCTAGCACCAATGGGAAATGTGGAACCTTCATCAAGAGGAACTCCACCTGTTCCACATGCCCCTGCATCTCAAGTGCTGCCATCTGGTACATCACTGGTCCTGACCTCAGAAGCTGACCATCCATGATCTCCACTGTGCAAGGCTCAGAGAGAAGATGCCATGGAATATGGTATTGGGCTGCAAAGTCCAAGTCCATAAAGTTGCTGGAAGCTCCAGAGTCAATCATAGCTCCAACATGGGCTGCCTTATCTTGAGTGAGCCAAAGAGTTGCAGGGTCCTTTTTGAGCTGCCTGGGTGGTTCCGATGGGTGGTTCCGATGGATCGGTGCCACCCAGACTAGCAAGGCTGCCTAGACCTGGGGGACCAGGTTTCCTGGAGATTGGCTGTGCAATTCTGGGCAAAGTGGCCAGCTTCACCACAGTACAAACAGAGGCCAGCCGGGTGCCTTTGGTCCTTTTCGGTAGCAGAGAGGTGAGGCTGAGCCCCACCCAGCTGCATGAGCTTGACAGCAGTATCTCCAGACACAGGCATAGGTCTCAGAGCCACACGAGGTGTCTAGGTGGGCGAGGGAACAGGTTGAGGAGCCACAGAAGGTGTCCAAGCAGGTTGAGAAGAGGAACAAGGTGCAGCCCCCCCCCCCCCCCCCAGTGAACTCAACAGTGTGTCTCCAGCCTTTCATCGCTATGCAATGCCTGCTCAATTAACAACTGTAAAGTATCTGGGGTGATGCACAGACTAGCTCATCCAGAATGTCCTCTGCTAGTTCAGTCTTGAACTGGTTCTGAAGGGCAGGGTCATTCCAGCCCAAACCAGGAATCAACATTTTGAAGGCAGTCACATACTGCAAAACAATACCTTGTCCTTGACGAAGACTCTTGACCTCCAGGTCAGCAGTCTCGGTCCTCACTGGATCTCCTCGAGCTGTCTGGAACTCCCTTACAAATAAATCATAGGCATTTAGCAAAGGGCTGTTCTGCCTAATCAAAGGTGTAGCCCAGTTGGCTGCATGCCCAGAGAGGAGGCTGCTAAGGAAGACAACTTTCACAGCATCTGTAGGGAAATCTTCCCCTCTAACATTCATATACAACTGGCAACTAGCCAAAAAAGCTTCCAATTGCTTAGGCTCCCCTAGAAACTTCTCAGGCAAAGCAATAGGCAGGCACCTTCTGATGAGGAGCTGATTAACCCGCCCTTGCAAGGTATTTACTGTGGCCACCAGCTGCGTTACTTGGCCAGCCAATTCTTGGTTTTGCTGTTTTAGTGCATCATTACACCTGCCTGAAGAGATTTATGAGGCAGCCAACAAGATTGTTCTGTTTACCTTTTCCAAGGACAGCACCACAGGGGAGTAAGCAAAAGAGTAGTCAAGAGTCTATTCCAAAAGTCACATAACAAGAGTCCAGTACTTAACAGCAAAGGAAGAAGCAAAAGTGTAGTCACAAGACAGTTTCAGAGGTCAGAAAACAGGACTCCGATAGCAGAGAACCAGATACACAGTAACTAGGGAGACTACAAGACTGATTGTCGACTGCAGGGAATCATATCATTTGGAGCCTTTTTAAAAGCCTCAGTGTGCCTCAGCTGATCATGATTAGCTTCCCTTTTGGCTTCTAGCCTAGATGAACGCCTCAAGGATTCCTTGGCTTGTCTTCGCTCTACAGGTCCTAGTACTGGCAGCATAGAATCTGTCTCTCCCTCTGCAGCCTCCTGTGTCTCCTCTGAGACTACAGAGCCTCCAGGTAACCCCAGAACTGTCTCCTCTGAGGCTCAGAGTCTGCCTCTGCCTCTAAAGCAAAGTCTGATCCAGGGCAGTCCATGACAGTTTCCACCTTGGGGTAACCTTTCAAGGTAACCCACCCCAGCATCCCTTTAATGCACTAGCTTGATTCTATTACTCTTACAGAAGAAGAAATTAACATGTGTGTGTGTGGGGGGGGGGGAGGGGGTGACTCATATTCAGCCATCATCCATGACAGTTTCCTGGATATCAAAACAAGTCAATAGAATCTTACTGGTCATCTATTTTCTATTGTTGGGTCTTTGAGAGGCTGTTCCCCAGGTGTAGCTCTAAAACTTGTTAAAGTCTTAAAAGTAAAAATTTACAGAATAGAATGGGGACCAGAAGAGTCATAATGACCTATCTATGACTCTGCAATCTTCACTGGAAGCCAGCTGGGTACATCAGGAAGCAGTTTAAGACTCTACCAGTTGAGACAAATGTACATTAACTTCATTTCCTTCACTGATACACCCTAGGAACAAGCAAGATTTTATGCTATGGACTTGGTATAGTAAACTGCCCTTCCACTGCAGCCAGTTAGCCATTTCTGATGTGATGAAGTTTGTGTCCATGCAGAAGCAGTGTTTGGATTTCAATGTGCAGTAATAGATACATAGTAAAAGTAAGAGGGAAAAAAGTACAGATGCTTCAGGTCATGATTAATTTTGTCTAGTCTCTGGCATAGGGATTAAGTGGTTAAGCAGATCTGTTTGACTGCAGTGCCCATCAGCCCTAGATAAAAAGCCAATGGTAGGGACAACTCCAGCAAGATCTGAAAGGCCATACATTTGCCATCCCTGTGTTTAGTAGTCAAATTCCAAGATAATGTAATAGCTCCAGAATGATCCACTTCAATTCAAGCAGGAGTCATCATAGGGCTATTTGGTACAAACTTGCACAGGGCATGGAGAAAAATCTTTTTTTTCTGCAATTTTGATATTTTGGAGAATATTTTCCCATTCAGACTCTGCTGTATGAAATCTTTTGAGTAGAAATTGCCAAGGGTATTATTAGCAAAAGATATCTGTACTTATCTCCAAGGATGCAGATCATATTCCCTGAATTTAAAATAGCCATGTGGAGTTGGGAATTGTTATTTTATTTGTTTGGACTAAAAGGTCAGGAGTATTTTACCAGCTTTGTATTTTTTGTAACTAAAATGTCATCCAACATAGTTAGCCTGGATAACATTTGTGCTTGCAGCATTCCCTTTCCTTTTTCTTTCATTTGATAAGGTCTTTTATGCATAAGGAATTCTAATGATGTTTAAGTATGGATACTGGATACTGAAAAGCACTCTATTAAAAAAGAATTGAAGGACTTTTATTGATCTTTTATGTTCCACCCAACTGTAGACTAGTTAAAGACAGATTATTTTATATCTGGCTAATTGTGCAAGAATGTGAGTGGGGAAGTGATTGGCATCTCCCTTGAAAACCATTTTCATGGGATTTTAGCAGCATTTATTCTTAGATTCATTCTGACTGTCTTTTTTTTAAAGTTGGTATTTGTATACTAATATTCTGATGATGCAATTTAACACACAGTTGATCTGATTATACTCAATGTAAGTTAGGGATGTAATTCTTTCCTAATTTTCTTCTTGAAAGAAACAATGAGTATTTTTTTTTAAAAAAAAAACTTGCTGTGAGAAATTTGTGTACAACTGCACAGTTTTGATTTGTAGATTTGATTTGCAGATCAAGACCTGTTCTGCATGTGTGGTTGTTTTGTGGAAAAAAAATATTTTCCATTTCTTGGCAATTAAGAAACATGTTTTGCAACCAGTTTTGTATTTTTTTTAAAAAAAAAATTCTTGTTGCAACTATTTAAACTATGTTAAATTTTCTTCTACATTTGGAAACAGCTGGGCTGAGTGAGATCATGCTGTTCCGGAGAGAATGCTTATTTCCAGCCATCATAGTGCCTATTGTTTGAACACACTAAGCTATGTAAATGTTTACAGCAGTCAAGGCTTAATTTTCTTGTCTGTTTAATGATGTGACCTATCTGTTACTCTGTCAATAAAATGAAGCAATTTCCCCCTAAAACAATAGATGTTAACAATACAGAAATGAAGTAAATATCTGTCAACTATTTTATTGGACAATTTATTAATATTTGACAAACCCCAAAAGCTCCAAGTAGGAAACAATACATTATGATGAGCATAATATCACATTTAAAGCAATTAACATAATGATTTGAATAGTGACATAAATCTAATACACCTCAGCTAGGTATGCTAGGTCAAGACTTGGGTCATAAAATTTCAGCACCAAAACCTGAGACCTAAGAACAGTGCCTGGTGATGTCAAAGGAAGTGTGCCCAAGTGATGTTACCAAGAGTGATGTTATTAAGAGGCAAACCCCTGATGATTTCATTAAACATGACACATTGATAATTAATCACAACTGCACAGAATATGCTATTGAAGTAATAAAAGCCATAGTCTAATGTATGAGAAAAATACCTGCAAACACACTATTTTCAAGGCAGCCTTCTTATCATCATGGTAATAATTGAACTGAGGACCAGAGACGATGATCTAAAGACCAAAGAATCATAGAGTTGGAAGAGACCACAAGGGCCATCCAGTCCAACTCCCTGCCATGTAGGAACTCAAAATCAAATCATCCCCGAGAGATGGCCATCCAGCCTCTGTTTAAAGACCTCTAAAGAAGGAGACTCCACCACACTTGATTTTCTTTCTATTCACTTTTTTCACTGTCTAGCTCTCACACTCATACACGGGGAATACAATGGCTTGGACAATTCTAACTTTAGTGCTCAGTTGTATATCTGTATATTTAGGAACATATCTAGTTCTTTCATAGCTGCCCTTCCTAGTATTATTATTATTAATAATAATAATCCCACCTTCCTCCTGGTATAGGGACACAAAGCAGGTATTCCTAGTCTTCTGATTTCTTGCCTGCAGTCTCCATACTGATCCATACTTAAGCAATAAATGAATAAATCCTGTACATCAAATTTCTCACTGAAGTGCCTGCTGCTTTACCTCTTTTGTAAATGGAGTATCTGTCAATTCTCCCATCTTGGTCAAACTCGTAAATACTTGAGCTGAGCATTGAAAAAACCCAAATCCTGTATGTTTAACAAACAGTAACAAGTTTTCATCACATCCTTACCCATTGTATAAATCCTGCTTCAATTCTTGTGGTGTGTGAGAAGGATTAAGTTATATCTAAAGCTACAAAAACATACATCACTTATAAATAGAGCACATGTACCATCAAATGTCAGGGTGAATCGTTTACATTTTTTTATGAGAAACATTTATGTAATCCACTGAACTATTACATTTTGGCACATTATTGATAACAAATTAACTTATTCCATATCTTTACTAATCCCAAACCAGGATTTTTTATGATCTGTGGAGTTCTAGGAAGTCTGTTTGAGAAACTGAAGAAACTGAATGGGCTCCTTCTGAGAAAAACAGGAAACAGTTTAAAGGAGGTTCTCTTAGGCAACACTGAAGAGATTTGGGACTCAAAGGGATTACCTATCCTATGGAATCCAGAATAATCTACAATTTGTGACAGGGGAGCATTGTCTGAATTATGGTATGTCTGCAGTTTCTCTTACTGCCTTTTCTGTCCAATAGCTTACTGGATCTTTGACAGTAAATGTATGAAAATCTGAATGGGTTATTTCCTCTACAATTGTCCACAGACTATTCAGAACACAGAGCCTAGCCTTCTGAAAGCCTAGATTATCTTCTATAATTCTATGATTCTATGAACTAAGCACTAAAGTTAGAATTGTCCAAGCCATTGCATTCCCCATGTATGGGTGTGAGAGCCGGACAGTGAAAAAAGTGGATAGAAAGAAAATCAAGTCATTTGAGATGTGGTGCTGGAGGAGAGTGCTGAAGATACCATGGATTAGAAAAGACAATCATGTTAGGAAAAAGTGATGGTAGCAGGAAGAGAGGAAGACCACATGTCAGATGGCTAGATTCAGTGAAGGAGGTGACGGGCCTAAATCTGCAAAGTCTAGGTAAAACAGTGGAAGATAGGGGTCCTGATGATATCTCATACACAGGGCTGCCTGCCATAAGTCAAGGTCAACTCAAGACCAGTTAACAACAACAACAAACATACCTTTTTGGAGAAATAAATTTTAGGTGGATTTAGGGATTTGCTCCATAAGAAGCATGCTTCAGATTGAAGCCTTAGGGCCTAACAGATGGCTTGTAATGGGCGGTGTCCCACTGCCCCTTTGTTTGCAGGACCGAAGCTGTAACAACTGCATGCTGTGGCCCCAATCTGGTGCTTTGCCACTCTAAAAGAGCTGGCAAATGCTGCTCCTTTTTATATTGTAACCAAATTCTGATTAGTAATCTTCTGATATAGTGAAGTTCAAATTTTTTATGTACCTTTGTCTTGTTATACCACATATATGTGTGCCATCCAAATCTCAGATTGAAACCTTCTAAAGCAAGAATTCTGTCTTTTTCTAATTTTGCCCAGTCCATAATCCAGGTAAGTGCATTTGCATGATAATATATCTTCAAATCTGGTAGGTTACAGCCACCATTCTTTTTCTTATCAATCAATGTCTTCCACTTTAACCTGGACTTTCTACCTGACCAGATGAATTTTGTCAGGTCTTTTTTCCATTGTATAAATGGTTTGTCATTTAAGATTATAGGAATGTTTTGAAACAAAAAGTTCATCTTTGGTAATACCATCATTTTAATTGTTTCTATTCTTCCCAATAATGATAGGTTTAAGTTTGAGCACTTATTAAGATCTTCTTTTATTCTTTTCCATGTTTTTTCATAGTTATTTTCAAATATATCGGCATTTCTTTTCATAATCCAAATCCCCAAATATCTGATTTTCTTCTCAATTTTAAATCCTGATATAGTTTGTAATTTATTTTCTTCTGCTTTCGACATATTTTTTAGTAAGCATTACTGTCTTCTCTTTATTTACTTTTATTCTAGAAATTTTTTCAAAGTCCAGTAAAATTGTCTGTAGTCTCTCTATCGAGCTCAGTGGTTCTTCCAAAAATATTACTACATCATCTACAAAAGCTTTTAACTTATAGTGTTGTCCTTTAACCTTTAGTCCTTTTATATTCATATCTTCCCTAATTTTATTGTTCAACACTTCCGAGACCATAATAAATAGCAATGAAGATAAAGGACATCCTTGTCTGGTACCTTTTTGTATATCAAATTTTAAGCTTCTTTCTCCATTAATTATCAATTTTGCATTTTGTTTATTATAAATGTTTCTTATCCATCCATAAAAGTTATTGCCCAGATCCATTTTTTAATCACTTCAAACATAAAGTTCCATTTTACCTAATCAAAGGCTTTTTCTGCATCTCCTTTTTAGAGCTACAAAAAGCCGCCCTTGTCACTATGGTGGTGGCTTTTCGGTGCTCTTTTGGCATAGCATGTGTCCTCACACCGCCCGCCATCTGGTTGGGTGGGCGGTGTGACAGCGGCATGAGGGTGGAGTTGGGGTGGCCAATTGTGGTTGCCACACCCCGCTCCACCCCCAGGCCATCCCTTTTGGCCAGTCTGTACAGCTGCTAGACTCCATTTAATGATTTAGGCTTCTCATCTTTTTTTTCTCTATGGCAGTACTGCATACTGTTTAAGTACTGTCTCACATGCATCTCCCCAGTCATACAGATCATATTCACACCAGTCAGGAACAAGTAATTTTCTGTAGGACATGAAGCTGCTCCCTTTTGCTCTTTTAAGCAACAGGCACCATTTCTGTTCTTTAACACTCAACCCCTCACTCCCATCCCCATAGTAGCTTCATGATACTGACTTCAAGAAACCAGATGTGTAAACAGTGTTTCATCTTCCAAACAAAGAAGGTAGTTGCAGTAGTTTTTGCCAAATTGTGCTCACTGTTCTGAATTCAAAACAAAAGAGATTGCTGCACCTACTTAGCAACCTTTTAAAATTATTCTACATATTCTATGAATGTACTCTGACATCTACAAGAGGTTTGGGGCTGTTTCTTACTGAGTTACAATAGCAATTCTGTCCTGACTGCATGGCCTCTTTTAAGATTTTTTTTTAAATCATGTAATCATGTACATTCATGAGAATGTAACCATTTAACCCTCTTAATAATGAATATTTTAATATATTCAAAACATGGTCATAAACATGTTTTTAGAAAGTCAAGAAGCCCTAAAGGAGAAAGATCTTGGATTGATGAGAATCTTCACTGATGGGAATTATTCTACACAAAATTTGTATGTGGCTGTTTTGCACAGAAAACAGCATTTCCTGGATGGGGCATTTTCTGCTGCTTTCTACATAGAACGACCATGTGTGAATTTTGAACAAAGAAAGGATTTTATCACACAAGCCCTAGTATCATCAATTGAAGCAACTGGAGCTGTTTCCTGGCATGGACTCACTTTCTCATAATGCTCCTTAACCTTGACTCCGTCCCCATTGCCTTACCCAGCACACCATTCATTTTTTTCTTTTAATGTTTTTTTTTACTGAATTCATCAATCATCAATGGGGGGGGGGGGAGAAATAAGAACAGAAAAGAAAGTGAATATAAGAAGAAAACAGGTTACTGGGGAAACATGGTGGGATGGGACTGGTACCATGGGACTGCCCAATCCCAGCACTGTTTTCAGAGACATTTGCACATTTTTCTTTTCTTGGTATGCTAGCATCAAAGGAGCTATTTTCCTGCTTTAATCCCAGTTTAACAGTCACATGTGATAAAGTCCTGAATTGTGAATAGTCTTCAAAAACTGTACAGTTTTCAGAGGTTCTCACAGTGGGAAAAATTGTTAAATTACTTCTTGCTTCCTTTGAGAAAAACAGTGAAGAATCACACACCTGGCTTTTAATAAATGCAGCTTATACAATATATCAGCCCTTATGTCTTTCACATTCACCTCTACTCATTCCTCTCATTTATTGCATAGATACTGAATATGTATTAAACATGGTCCTGCTAACCTTTAAATCAGATTCCTACTTAAAATCTGATAACATTCTGAAATCTCCCAAGAATCATTCAAGATGTAATCTGCATTCAGTCCTGAATCTGCACCAGAGAAGTAAATTAGCTGCAAATTATAGAAAATTCTCTCTATGTATTATTCCAGTTCATTCAGCCAAAAAAAAACACTATAGCTCTTGGCTACTGCAAACAACATTGGGCTTCCTTCCAATAAAATCAACCTAAAACAAAAACAGACCATTTATATGGCTTTGCGTACTGCCTGAATCCCAAGCAAACTCATGGTTATCATTGCCCTCTGGCTGGTTTTAAGCAATACATGCTCAGCCAGAATACAAGCTCAGCCAGTTTGATTGTTTCTGGTTTTTAGTCATTTTCCTAGGCGAGTTCAAAGTTAGTCCAAGGGTAAATGCTACATGTGCAACCACTCAAATAAACTGATTGCAAATGATCATTTTTTTAATGTTTCAAAGAAAGAAACCCAATTTGTAGCACCTTTATATATTATAATTATTGAACTTTAAAGATGAAGGCATTCTTTTACACTGATACTTTTTTCTGGGACAAAAGACTGAGGGTCACAAATGTTTAGAATTTACACTTCCAACTTATTATTTAGGATGGATTAAAAAGTCTGTGGTGTTCATTAAGAGGGCAAACTGTTATAGACTTCTGTTTGCCTCACATACCTAGATAATCTAAGTATTACTATTTGGTGATAGAGCAGATCTCCCTTCATTGTGAGCCAACTCTTGAGATTTGCTACAACTTCTTCAACCAGACTCTGATACTGGGGCAGAGTTACTCTAAAGTTCAAGTTATCTTTGAAATTCCCTGTGTTTACCACTCCACTTCCACTACTGTCACATGAACACAGGAAACTACCTTATACTTTGTTAGTATATTGGTCCATCCAGAAAATATTGTCTACTGTGACCAGAAACAGCTTTCCAGGGGTTTAACAGTTATTAAAGAAGGTCAAAGATGAAAGTGCAAGGGCTGAAGACAAAGAAAACAAAAATAATGACCAGGGAAGAAATACATGAATTCAACCTAAACAGTGAAGAAATCAAAATAGTTAAAGAGTTCCTGTGCCTAGGATCAAACATTGATTGGAATGGGAACAGCAGCCAAGAAATAAGAAGATGACTAGGAATGGGAAGGGCAGTATGAAAGAAATAGAAAAGATCCTAAAGAGTAAAGACATACAACTCAGCAATAAAGTAAGGATCATTCAAGCCATAGTATTCCCCATCACCATGTATGGATGTGAGAGCTGGACACTGAAAAAATGGACAGGGGAAAAAAATCAACCCATTTGAGATGTGGTGCTGGATGAGAGTGCTGAGGATACTGTGGACAGCTAAAAAGACAAACAAATGGGTGCTAGAACAGATCAAGCCTGAACATTCCCTGAAAACCTAGATGATGAAACTGAGGCTGTCATACTTTGGCCATATCATTAGAAGTCATGACTCACTGGGAAAGACAATAATGTAATGTAACCAAGGCATGTACACTGCGGCCAGATCTTACTTCTCCATGATCAGTTGGAGCAGTAGTTTTAACTGTGCAAAATCACTCCTAGTCACTGTTGATTTCTGGGCCTCCAGGCTCGGAACTGAATGCAGGAGTACCCCAAAACCACAGATCTGTGATTTTAGGAGGTGTCTAACACAGGCTGAATTCCTATTCCTGGATTTGTCTTTCAACTGGCCAGAAGCACCTGTGTCTTGTCTGCATCAAGCTTCAGTTTGTCTGCCCTCATCCAGTCCATTACAGCTGCCACACACTGGTTTAGGACAGGAACAGCTTCCTTGGAATTAGGTGGAAAAGAGTGATAGAGCTGGGTATCATCAGCAAACTGGTGACTCTAAATTCCAGACAACCTCACCCAGTGGTTTCATGTAGATGTTAAATAGCATAGGAGGCAAATGCTCATCTTTTCTCAACTCAGTTTCTTCCTCTCATTATTCTCTGCTTCTCTTGAAGGTCTATAGTTTCTTTAGTCTTCTTTGGCCTTGATCCACCCTTCTGCCTTTTTTGTTTTGTTTGTGTTTCACCCCCATTAATGAACCAACAGGCAGCAATATGACATGACTTATAGCAGAATGCAGCACTTGACTGTGTGATACTTCTAACACCAGGTAATGAGGTGACACACCAGCGAGAATAAAATTCATTATCACTACAATGCAGAATGACTTCAGTCCTTATTAAGGTGTGATCATAATGGAATGCCATTCTCCTTTTGTAACTAGAGAAATGAATTAATTGCAAATAATGCATTGTTTCTAAAATGCTATGTCTGAATTCTGCCATGGTACTAAGCACTGCAGGTATATATTGCAACTATAGCCAGTAAGTGCCAACAAAAATGAGGCATAAGAAAATGGCTATGCACATATATACACAACTCCACACTGCCCTGGGAAAAACACAAATGACACATCTAATATGGCATTTTTTTCTTCAGTAAGCAAGAGCTCAGGCCCATGGTGTAATTGCACAGTAAACTGTTGTTAACAGTCATCAAGTTAACATCAACTTATGATGACCATATGAATGAGGGACCTCCAAGTCACCCTATTAATGTCCCTATTAAGATTAATAGGCTGAATCTATGGGTCAGCTTTGTTCTCTTTATCATATATTTATGATTATGAAATTGTCTTGAATTGTCTTTTATTGGGAGATAAGTGTATTGTTGACATATTTATATTTGTGTTTGTTGCCATGGCTCAGGCTTTCCTGTGAACCAGTATAACTATGATACATGTGGAAAAGCACTACATAAAATAGTTAGGGCCATTGCAGACCGGCCTAAAGAGCTGGCCTAGGGGTGGAGTTTGGGTGGGGCAACCATATGCTGGCTGCCCTGACTCCACCCTGACGCCGCTGTTACACTGCGTGCCCGACTGCACAGAGCATGGCGTCAGGGCGCCCCGTTGGTGCAGCGTGCACACACGCTGCACCAAAAGGGTGCGAAAGAGCCATGGTGGCAGTTCTAAGGGTGGTTTTTTGCTACCCCAAAAAGGAGCAGCATTTGCCAGCTCTTTTTGGGGTGTCAAAAAGGAGAATCGAGGCCATGGCCCTGATCCAGCACTACCAGGGGCAGCACAGAGCCGCTCCTTAGGGGCCATATGTATCGTCCCTCACTATGTCCTTTAAAAATAGAGGTAGTGGCTCAAACAGAGCACTGCTTGTCAAGAAATAACATGAAATGGTTGTAAAACCAGAAACAAAATGTGTTCAGATAAATGAAAATGTATCAAATAACAGAGAGCCAGCATGATGTAGAGGTTTGAGTGTTGGACCACAATTCTGGGGAGAGGGGTTTGAATCCTTGCTGGCCCACAGAAACCCACTGGGAGACTTTGGGTAAGTCACACTGTCTTAGCCTGAGAGGAAGGCAAAGGCCCCCATGAACAAATCTTGCCAAGAAAAAGATACATTTGCCATAAAGGTAAAGGTATTCCCCATTGACAAGGTTGTCAAGTCGTATTTGACTATAGGGGGCAATGCTCATCTCTGTTACTAAGCCAAAGAGTCAGCATGGTCAGAGACCACTCTGTGATCACGTGGCCAGCATGATTGCACAGAACATTCACCATAGGGATGATGCAAGTCAGAAATGAGTTGAAGTCAAACAACATCAACCACAAGCACTAAATCACTAATAAACTTTTCATATGGGCTCTCAAGCCCTTGAGTTTCCTAAAGGTAACAAGTCATTGTGTGTGTATGCACCTTCAAGAAGTCTGTTGACTTATGGCAACTCCATTAATTTCACAGGATTTTCTTAGGCAAGGACTACTCAGAGGTGGTTTTGTCAGTCCCTTCCTCTAAAATATACCGACAGCACCTGGCATGTATTGTTGGTCTTCCATTCAAATATTAACCAGAGCTGGCCCTGCTTAGTTTCCAAGATCAGACCAGTGCCTTCAGGGTATTAAGGCATTGCTTTCTCCACAATGTTTCAGTGCTGTAATCCCCTCTGGACACTCTTGAAGTTATCTTGCCACACAGAGATGAGAATGGACCATAGGAAAGAAACAGACACTGATCAGATTTCAGCCTGATGAATACCAGGTTTAACAGATTTTGATCCCTCAGGTGGAATATGCTGTAACAGAAAAGAAAATTGAGGCCATCTAGAACAGTAGAAGTGTAAAGCTGAGTGTATTTTGGACAATAACCCTGTTATGATAGATTAGTAATAGCTTCAGTGCTAAAAAGCCAAAATGCTTGTGAAATCGCTTTTATGCAGCCTGGGGACAGCTTGAACATCCTTTGAACTTGAAAGCGAATAAGATCACTATGACTTCTTTAGGGATACAAGTGCTGTGGTGGATAAAGCTGATCTGCTAGACAGATTATTGTTCCTTTTACACAGAAAAAGTTTGGATATATTTCTTTACATAGGGACTCATAGAAGGCAAGGATCCAAAGAATTTCCAGATATGGTATACTTGTAGAAGTTGCCATCAGATACTGCATAATTATGGTTTCCACTTCAAGTATGTTAAAATCCCTGATTCCAGGGATTATACATACCCCCCTTTTCTGAAACAGAGCTAAATTACAAATATGATTTATAAAAAAATAGAGTATTTTTCAACATTCACTGTAAATAAAAATGGATAACCTGTTTGCAATTCATGCAAGTTCAGAGATGCACACAGAAATACTACAGAAGTACTGTTGTACACCAGCAATTTTATATGGTCATAAACAAAGGCAAGAGGCTATGCTGACAGCAGCAGTACTGTTGGTAGGATCTCCCATGACAGGCTTTTGGCAAACTAAATGTGCCCAAAAGCTACTGGGAAGCAGCAATAGTGGAGGGTGACACTGACAGAGGGTCTCTCAGAGACAACCACATTGGCACCATAGCTAACATCTGCTGAAGAAGGCAATGGCAAACCACTCCTGAAGCTTTCTACCTTAAAAACCCTATGATGAGAGAATCTACAATGAAACAAGATAGTACAAGAAGATGGAATCTCTAGAACTGTGGTGGTGAACCTATGGCATATGTGCCATCTCTGGCATGCAAAGCCATTTTGAGGGCACACGGAGAGCCAAAAGGGTAGGGGAAGAGGAGGAACAGGCACATGCCTGTTCCTTCCCTTCCCCTCACCCTCTTGGAACTTCAGCTGTCTCCAGGGAAGCCCTTCCTCCCTGGAAGCTAATGTCCCACCCGAGAAGGTTGAAGTCATCCCAGAAGTCCCAGTCTCCTGAAAGTCCTGCCCCTCAGAAGTACACCCCCAACAGTGGGTAATGCCTTTGAGTTTGGACACTTGGTCTCTAAAAGGTTTGCCATCACTGCTCTAGAATTTAGATGTTTTGAACTACAACTCCCACAATCACTTACCATTGGTCATGCCCTTGGGTGGGCTGTAGCCCCAAACATCTCAAGGGACAAAGGTTCTCCACTCTTTCCTGAAGCAGTCAGTTGTTTCCTGATGTGCACATCAGACTAGATTATTTTCCCATAAAAAAACCCACCAACATCATCATCTGCTGCCGAGTCTTCCTCTTACAGAGGCAGAGAACAACTGCTCTACACACCCAGAAGGCACCCACCTTTCTCTTCAGAGGTGGCAGCACCTATTCCACAGCTACTTGGAGAGGTATTCAGTGTTCTTGTCAGGCAGTTGCAGTGGTGAGAGAAGGCACCCAAATATGTTGGCTTTGTAGTTGGCTTTGTATCAGTTCACAGGGAAAGTGGTTGTTAACAATATTAGGTGTTAGGGGAAATATTAGGTGGCAGGATGGCACAGAAGGCAGGGAGGGTTGTACACTGAGCCCTTTGAATTGCTCCTTTCCCAATCTGCCTGAGCAAAGGGCCCAGCCTGAATTGCAAAAAGAACAATGCTTTTCAAATTATAAAATAATTGCATTGTTAAAATGTACTGATGTACTTTAACAGAAGATTGGGTTTCTCCCCCTGTCAGCTGTCTTCTTTGCTGACATCCAATCAGCCACAAGCAGTCTAAGACAACATTCTGCCCTGCAAACTCAATCTACACAATTTCTGCATAGTTCAGACTCATCTCCACAGGTCAGATAGATGTGGGTTGTAACCATAACAGATGGATCTTAAGTTCATAATGCATACATTCATAATGAGAAACAGCAGCATTTCATTAAGTAAGCTAATACTTAAAAATACCTCTCACTGGGCTGCCTATTCTATTAGCATTTCTTTTTCTACAGATGATATCAGGGCTGGATGACTTTAGCAGGTCCAGGGGCCAATGTTCTGCACACTGGGATCACCAAGGTCTCCAAATGTCTCCAAATGAGGGGGGGGGGGGAGAGACAAAACAAAACATCAGAAGAGGCTGGAGAGCCACATCTGGTTTAGAAAAATATTAAATAGTACAGAGGTGCCTTACAAAAGGTGAATCACCAGGCTTGGTCTTTTTCACATTATACAATTATAATGCTAAGATTCCACTTTAACTGCCACAGCAACATCCTTTGGAATATTGGAATTTATATTTTAGGGAGATGTAGCTCACCAAACTACAATCCCCAGGATTTATACAATGCATCCATGACAATTAAAGTGGAATCTTAATGCTATAATTGTGTAGTGTTAAAGAGCCCCCTTGAAGCTTCCAGGAGATGGAATTTACAATTTCATCCCCTGCCAGAAAAAAACAGTCCAGGGAGTGCCAGAAACCACAAGAGCAGCCTTTGGGAGCTGCATACATTACCAGGCCTGTACTTTGCTTCCCTCTATCTATAGGCTCATTAATCATAATGATCTATAGGCTCATTAATCATAACGATCTATAGGCTCATTAAAAGACAGAAGATCAAAATCTACAAAACAGCCAACCATCAAAAGCCAACTGCTGTCAGTTCTTAAAAGGTTGTTGGAATAGCAAAGTTTTCACTTGCTGGCAGAAGGGCAGCAAAGAGGGAGTCATCCTGGCCTCCCTAGAGAAGGAGTTCCAAAGACTGGGAGCAGCCACCAAGGAGACCCTTCTTTCCACTCAGTGTGCATGAGAAGGTGGTGGAGCTGAGAGAAAGGCCTTCACTAACGTTCCATGTAGTGTAATGTGAAGCCTATAATCTATTACCATTTAATGTTCTTCATTTTAAGAGTTACAGTGTTAGAAATTCTGAATTAAAAGATATGTGTATAGAAACAGTGAAAGATTAAGCAGTGCAGCTGAGGTACTGCCAGCTGGGTAAAGTAAGCAACACAACAACAACAACGCCACCCAGATAGACTCTGTGCAGTTTGAAAATAGAGCTGGGCAGAATAAAAACAAAGGAGATTATTTCTCCATCAGTTCCCAACAGGATAGACACGGGTCTTAACACTAACTGACGGATCTTATTGGACAGTGCTGTGGCTGAGCAGTAGGCAGCTCTTGAAAAGCCTGGATTTGAAACAGGTTGCCTGCTGCCCGGCCATGGGGCTGTCTGATAAGATCCGTCTGTTATGGTTACAACCCACATCTATCGAGGTGGGAATTGGAGTTGCGATAATCTCCAAAGTGTTAGTAAATAAGGAAACCACAGACACAAGAGCCAAATGGAGAGTTAGTAGTTAGTAGCCTCTAATTCTTGGCCATTTTAGATGCACTAAATTGATTGGGCCAAAATAAGACAAACAAAGGCCTGTGAAGGCTGAAAGAAGTAGAAATAGTCTATCACTAAGATGCAGTTTGTCACAGAACAAGCTATGTATTATACCTCTGCTGCTGGCCAAGACTATAGCTACAAAATCCCTTAACATATAGAACACAGAAATGCTCGTTTCTCAATATATTTATGCACTGATATCCTAATAAAGTGACAGGCAAAGGCAAAGAACTTTCAGTTTTATACAAGATATAGGGATGGAGGGACCATGCTTGTCAATAGGCAGATAGGCAGTGAAGCACCTGTCTTAGGAGAATGTACTTAAAACTTTTTTTCCAGCAGGACCAGTCCCTGCTGAAGGAATGAAAGCTTCATGGAAAACTGACAATCAAGTCCTGGAAATGTCTCATAAATTCAGCTGTAAAATCATCTTAAATGACATATGAAATTAATGCAATTGCACAAGGCCTCTCTTGAATAAAGGTAGTCTAGACAGGTACCACTGACAATGAAATGCAATGATCTCTCAAGTCAAAACCCCAAGATTTAGAGGTGACATAACCAGGACAGAAGAGTCTCATTTTCCCGGCATGATTTAATTGGTTCTTTTAGATGGCCTACACATTTCTTGGACTGAAAAATGGAGTAATCATCAGGGAAGAACTGGTCCATATATGATGACTCGTATTTCACTGTTGCTTAGACTCAGAGATAACTTAGAAGAGAGAGATTTAATAGGTAATCAAACACTTTTTACAATAAGTCATTTTATTTACATCAATTTTAATAACTACTTCATTTGGGACACATTTAAAACTAGATGAGACAATTTAAGAAGATAAACAATACAGTTATTTTCTCAGTAGAATGACTGACTTAAAAGAAGAGAGACAACAAAGCTATAGACAATGAAATTACCTGCTAGGCAGAGACTATCATAATTTTTGCAGACAAGACAGGATATATTCCTTTACTAGCTGACCTATTTTTATAGAGGAAAGGTACAGGCACAAGCGAGAGGTTTAATCATCCTTGCAGCTACTGCAAGGTGAATTTCTAGAGACGTTTAGAGTATATTTCTGCCATATCCACTAATGAGAAGCTAATGACATTAACCTTTTTTTGCTAAAAAGATATACAAGGTGATGTTTCACTTTTAAATTGAATTAGAAAATGTATGCACTCATCACACTGATGAAATATTTCACTTAAATTTCACTAATGTGATGCTCTCTTACAACCACATGGATAGTGTCTGAAGTCATTGTTGTTGTTGTCGTCGTCATCATCATCATCATTTTGTTTCCATCATCTAGTATGTAAGTTGCATAGTTTTTCGGTTAGCAATACCCACATCTTCTTTTAAAAAGCCAGCTCATCTGACATAGTAGGCTTACTTATATAGCATTACTTACTGAGGCTTACTTACATAGTAGGTTTATGCTGCGTCAAAGGGGTGCAAAAGAACCACTATGGGGGCTCTAAGGGCGGCTTTGTGCTACCCCAAAAAGGAGCAGCATTTGCCAGCTCTTTTTGAAGTGGCAAAAAGGAGGATCAGGGTTGTGTCGTGTGGTTGCCGCGGCCCTGATCCGGTAATCCCAGGGGCGGCACAGAACTGCCCCCTAGGGGCTGTCTGCATTGGCCCTAAGTAGAGCCAATGTGGTGTAGTGGTTTGAGTGTTGGACTAGGACATTGGGAGATCAGGGTTGAATCCCCGCTCAGCCATGAAAACTCACTGGGTGACTTTGGGCAAGTCATACTCTCTCAATCCTGGAGGAAGGCAATGCCAAACCCCTTCTGAATAAATGTTCCCAAGAAAACCATATGATTTGCCTTAGGGTTGCTGTAAATCAGAAATGACTTGAAGGTACACAACAATTCCATTTACCTCAGTCCATATTTCCTAGCTGTCATCACATACAGGTTCAGTACTCAGCTGCAGAACAGCTAAGCTACTTTGGGCGGGAGTTTTGAATTTCATATTGACAATAATAATAATAATAATAATAATAATAATAATAATAATTTATTTATATTTCCCGCCTCTCCTTGCGGATCAAGGCGGGAGCACAAAGATAAAAAAAGAAAAATACAGCAAGGCTAAAACATAACAATAAAACCACAGCAAAATAAAAGTGATAAAAACAGTAAAAACAACAGTGATAATTAATATAATTGAATTTTTAAATTGCAATAAAAATTACAAAATTACAAATTACAAATTCAAGTCTATGCCGTGGGTGGTGATGATCTTCCTTCACCCAGGAGGTTCTGATCTTATGTTCAATTAGGGAGAACAAGTGGGTAGGCCCGCCGGAAGAGCTCCGTCTTGAGTGCCTTCTTGAAGGCCTCTAGCGTGGGAATAATACGGATCCCTTCCGGCAGGCTGTTCCATAATTTAGGGGCCGCAGCCGTGAATGATTTTTGGGAAGTGGATGTCAATTTGGTGTTATAGTAATTTAGTAAATTCTTCCCTGATGTTCTGAGAGTGCGGGGTGGATTGTGTGGGGAGAGGCGTTCCTTCAAGTAACTCGGACCCAAGCCATATAGGGCTTTATAGGTAATAACCGACACTTTGTATTGTGCCCGGAAGCTAATCGGCAGCCAGTGAAGAGCTTTTAGTACCGGTGTAATATGGTCTGCTCTAGATGTTCCAGCGACCAACCTGGCTGCTGTATTTTGAACCAGTTGAAGCTTCTGAACTTGGTACAAAAGTAGCCCCATGTAGAGCACATTACAGTAATCCAAATGAGAGATTACCAAGTACTACTGCTTCAAGGTCCCTCTGGTCCAGGTAGGGGTGCAGTTGGCGAATCAGCTGAAGCTGGTTCCAAGCACTCCGGAGGTCATCGACTAAGGCGACCATGGCCGTCTCAACTCCGTACCCTGCCCTGAAGCCAGTTTGAAATGGGTCCAGATAATCGGTTTCATCCAAGACTGCCTGGAGTTGGAAAGCAAATGCCCTCTCGATCACTTTGCCTAAGAATGGTAATAAAGAAACCGGTCTATAATTGGTTTTTGTCTGGGGGTCAAGGGAGGGCTTTTTCAGGAGCGGTTTTACTACCGCTCATTTTAAACATGATGGAAATTTGCCCTCCCTAAAAGATGTATTAATTATTCATTGCAGTAGCAATTTTACTGCATCGCCTTCGTGGATGGTCAAACATGATGGGCATGGATTGAGAGGACAAGTTTCTTCCTAACACATCCAAGAAGCTTGTCCACTTCATCGGTATTTACAAACTCAAATCGATCCAGTTTAATACAGTCCACAGTCCCTGGATATCTCTCTTATTGGTTCTGTTACAATGCCCACATCCAGATCGACCCTTATCTGAGAGATTTTATCTATAAAAAAGTCATTTAAAATGTCACAGCAGGCTTTAGATGGTTCCAATAGTGGGTTCAGGGTGCAAGGCAGTTGAGTTAATTCTTTCACCACCCTGAACAACTCTGCTGGACGAGACTTTACAGATGCAATGCGTGCAGTATAGAAAGATTTCTTTGCTGCATCTATTGCCACCCCATAAGAGTCTAAATAGCTTCTTAGGAGTGTCTTGTCAGATAAACGTCGATGTTTCTGCCAGCAGTGCTCCAGTCGTTGTGCAGCCCGCTTCATTTGACAAAGATTTTCTGTGAACCATGGTTTTTTATTTGAAGTGGGTTGGTAAGGACGCTCAGGAGTGATAGTTTCTACAGCTCTGGTGAGATCGTTATTCCAGGTATCAACCAGGGCTTTGACAGAATCACCGTCGTTCCCAACCATAAAACCCTCTAAGGCTTCTTGGAACCTTTGGGTTCCATCAGCCTTTGAGGGCGGACCATTCTAATAGGTCCTCCACCCCCGAGGGGAATGTGGGGAGTGACCTCGAGTCCTACTTTGACTAGGAAATGGTCCGTCCATGACAGAGCAGAAATTTGAGTCACTTCTGCCCACGGTCGTTCCTGATCCATACAAAAGACCACATCGAGTGTATTACCAGCACAATGCGCGGGATCTGAAATTAATTGAGACAGGCCCATGGCTGTCATGGAAGTCATGAACTCCTGAGCTGCACCTTTCAGATCTAATAAGCTGGACTCGAAGGGGATGTTTGGGTCCCCCAGAATGAGGAGCCTGGGGGACTCCAACACCAGCTGCGAGACCAGCTGTGTCAGCTCGGCCAGGAAGTCTGTTAACACCAACACCAGCTGTGAGACCAGCGAGACCAACTCCAACACCAGCTGCGAGACCAGCTGTGTCAGCTCGGCCAGGAAGTCCACTGGGTGGACGCTATACTAACAGAATCCCCAGACTGTCCCTAGCTTTCAAGGTCAGGTAAATACACTCTATGTAATCCATTTTCTGGATAGGTCTCCTGGTCAAACTGATGGTACCCTTATGGACCAAGGCCACTCCCCCCCCTCGCCCACTTTCCCTGACCTGCTCCTTGACCATATACCCAGCTGGGAGAGTCTTAACCCAGATGACACTACTATCCTCCCCAGCCAGGTTTCAGTAAAACAAGCCAGGTCGGCATTCTCTTCCTCCAACAAATCATGGATGATATATGATTTGTTCCTCACTGACCTGGCGTTGCAAAGGAGCGAGGAAAGGGTCTATGGTATGGTTGGGGCAACTATCGGTTCTTTTTAAGGCTAACAGGGTGAGCGGAAGGTGGGATAGATTTCAGGTATTGATCCCGTCTTCCCTTTTGTTTCACCTCTACCCTGTTAATGCTGTATCTCCCCTTGCCCTGCACTACTCCAATTGATCTTTCCCGGTCAGTGCCCATTGTCAATAATGTCCCCAACACGTATTTTCATGGTGTTATATCACTGACCTATCCTTGTTTCTTTTGCCCCTTGGCCTAGATAATAATGCGGAGCTGTTCCTATGTTTCCCACCTCAGAATCAGTCTAGCTCTGAAGAGGTGCTGCTCTCACTGGTATCTCACTATCCGCCCTCCAGATATGGTGCCAATGATCACCTCTTGGGGGTGCCGCTCTCACCGGCCTCTTGCCCTTATTTTGGCCCCTTGTCCTTATTTTTGCCGCTCTCACCCGCCCCTTGCCCTTATTTTGGCCAGTGAATTGAGCTCTAGAAACATATGCATGTTTCAAATTGAAAATCAAGTGTTTCACTGTTTCATCTAAGTCCTGAGCACTAATCACAACTCAAATAACTTCTGCACATTCCCACAGCAGCATCCAATTTCAGAAGTGGTACATGACCTTATACATGTCTGTTCATTAATAGATCCATTGTGTTTCATGGGACTTACTTCCAGATAAGTGAGTGTAAAATTGCAAGGACATTTACAAAAAGTGAAAATTAAACAAAGCTCATTTGTATATAGCAGCTCATTTGTATACAAAGGTTTAGTATAAACCCCGACAGTATGTGTCTGCTTTCATGGAACAGTCACTTGGGCTGCTACTTGGAGAATGTGCACAAGTAATATAAATGTCTAATCATTGTCAGGAGTAGACAAAGTTGATTAGTCAACATGCAGAAACATTATGCAAATTTTGCTCTAAAAAACACATACACTGAACTCAAGATGAGTTTACAGTTACATTATTTATATTTTGATAATGATGACACTATCTTATTACCAGGAATGTGAAAAAATCTTGCTATGTCATGTCAGTACAGCCTGTGGAGTGTTTTGCCAACTTCTGCAAGTTTGCGTGCCTCTAGAATGAACATGAGACAATGAATATTTTTCTATCCTGTCAAACTTTATACAGTTTGTACAAAAATAGTATATTTGCTCTTTGTAAAGTTGTGAATAAACATACAGCAATCATGGAAGGATCAAAAATATAAAAAGCTACCTAACTCATGCTTCTGACTTTTTTAAAGAAGTCTGCACAACAAGGCAGATGATATTACACTTTATATGCACCATTTACACAAATTACAGAATTTGTGCAAAATCTTCTTGAGACTATCAGAAAATCTCTCGCCATCACATCAGTGAGGAGGAGAAAAATTGCAGTTTCTTGTTCTTGAGTGTTAGAACAAGGTAAGCAAGGATTTGTACTCCTAGCATCACCACATTACAATCTGGTGTCAGTTCTCCCTGAGATCAGGATTAAGCAACTTATTATTATTATTATTATTATTATTATTATTATTATTATTTGTATCCCGTCTCTCTGTAAAATACACCCGGGGTGGCTTACACAATAAAACAAACAATCCTATCTCCCAATAGCCCATCCCCTCAAAATACAATTAAACAATCAAAGTTTAAAACATACTTTAAAATAGCAGACTACAATAAATGACAAGTAAATTAAAATAACTGTAGCGTAAATCAGGGTCAGGTATAACTTTTTTGGTGGCCGGTTATCTACTCAGGAAAGGCCTGCCAGAAGAGATCTGTCTTAACAGCTTTTTAAAGCTGTTTAAGATGGTCAAGTGATAGATCTCATCCAGCACAGGCCGTTCCATAGTCTGGGAGTGATAGCCGAAAAGGTCCTATAGGCAGTTGCAGATAATCTAGTTTTTATAGGTAGCAATAATTTTTTCCCAGAGGACCTCAGTGCATGGGGTGGATTATACAGAAGGAGGTGGTCCTGAAGATAGGTTGGACCCCAGCCATTTAAAGGTGATGACCAACACCTTGTATTGCACCTGGAAACTGATAGGCAGCCAGAGGAGCAACCTTAGAATAGGTGTTATGTGATATTTTCTGGTTTTACCTGAGACCAGCCTGGCTGCCATATTCTGTACCAACTGAAGTTTCTGAAATAGGCACAAGGGTAGTCCCATGTAGAGTGTAGACTAGAGACTTTTGTTTGTCATCCATCAAATTAACTGGAATTAATAATATTACTTACTGCATCACCCAACACACAGCATGAAAAGTATCACACCCTCTCCAATTAGATATTAACATTTTATAAAATTATTTGATGACTTAAAGCACATTAGAAGTGCCAGTGATGGGAATCATTACTAAATGATGGGTTTTAACCCATTAATTAGAATGATTGTTTTAAAAATACAAAATCATTCCAGGCACTTAAAAACTATTAAGCATAGTCAGCTTGAAAGAAAAGAACCAATTCTGCAGTATGCAAGAGGCATATTCAAAACCCAGTCTTGATACAGGGATGCTGTGGTGAACTGCCAGATTCAATCTTCTACACAGATATTATTGTTCTGCTGGAAAAGACAAGTATCTTAGACCCTCATTATGTCCAGTTCAATCTGGTTTTAAGTTCTAACAAGAGAAAGAGAGAGAGAGAGAGGAAACTGACAAACCATGGTCAGATGGATGTGCAAACTCTTGCATGCTGTAGTTGAATGGAGTGGATGGGATGTTTCTAGATGCACAAACTCTTGCAACATGCTGGTTAGAGTAACAAGCCAACAATGAGCACAGGTTTATATTAATTTTTGATATAATTCTGCAAGCCAAGGTAGCTATGACACATCATTCCAAAGTATGCCAGGGTTTCTGTGTTTGTATTAAATGAAGAGAGGCAGGGAACAATGACTTATGTATGCTTGGTGATTGGAAATATAATGGCGATTGGAAATATAATGGTGAAGGAGATTAATACTGCCTTTCTCCCTTGCTGCCATTCTACCCCTCTGCCCAACAATAGCTTCCACACATAAGGGGCTCATGGCTGACAGGGGAAGGGTCAAACATTTCATACTCATGTCCCAATGGATTCCCCCACCTGATTGTCATTAATTTTTTAATTTAAAAAAATATAATTTGGTGTTCAATATCATGTCTAGGCCAGTTCTCAGCTATATTAAAACTACATGCAAACTCATAATCAAAATTGACAGGCCAATAATCTGTTATGTGGTGTACATAAGATTAACACATTTATATATTTTCTAGGAACCAAATTTGTGAGAATATGGAGTCACAAAAGTGGTGGATATAGCTTGGAATAAGCCATGCTTGCTCTTGCTCCTGCTTTAGTAAGCTTGGGCTAAAAATCCGAAATGGAGTTTTGCTAGTGGTTGCAAACTTTAGACCTTATAACTTTTGGCCAAATACAGGGGAACCCAGAAGAGTTAGCCAGTGGACTGGGACCTTCAACCAAGGCAAAATAACTTTTTTTCTTATTAAATTTGGACTGGATTGGCATGTTTTACCTCTACACTTACCAAAATGTTCCTGATGCAAAAAAAAGGAGATTTCTTGACAATTCCATTCTCCTCTGCCTACAAAGAGGCCTGCAGCCTCACAGGAATGGAGACATATTGGATTGCAAAAAAGAAGTCCTTGTTGAGATGCAAATGGACTTTACATTTCCTGGACTTTGAAAATCTTCTAATTGCTACATGGCCAGAAGAAGGAGGAGCCAGCCTGCAAGAGATGCCCTCCCCATACCATCTTAACTAAGGACAGAAACAACAAAATGCAGGCATCTGACTAACATCTCCCATTGTTTTTACCTGTTTGTAACATCTTGCCTGATGAAGAAGCCACTGGAGCTGTGAAAGCTTGCAACAAGTATATTGTGCATTTCGGTTGGCCAATAAAGGTATCACTGGTGGATTTTTGTTTGAATACATAAAGCTTGTTGCTGAGCTTGGAAAAATATACCTGAAAACAAAGTGTGTGACTCTGAGAACATACAGGACAAATATTTGTGGAAGAAAGACCAACAGATGGAACAGAGTTAGGCATAAGGAACAAAAATCAGACTAGCATATCTTTTTAAATATGATTTTTTTTTTCAGAATACACACAAACAACTGTCATGTGTGAAACCTGCTGTTGAATTTTGAAAATGTCTGAGATCATCTTGGGGTGATCTTGAAGAAAGAATGTTATAAAACTGTTATGAGCTTCAATGTCAATTTGCCCCTCTTCTTGCATAGACCTCTGTGCAGGTGAAGAGATTGTTTGCACATAAGAAACCTTTGACTTTGCTTATTTCAAATTCTGCAACCTGAGTTCAAAGTGAAAAAAGTGAATTTATCTGGAAGGAGAGCATGAATCGGAGTTTTGCCCTTCCCCATGTGTTCATTTGAGATCTTTCTTTTTTCAGGCTTTCCTGAATTTTGTGTATACATTCCAGGGTTTCTCTCCTTAAAAATATAGTTTTGTGTGCTATTCCTCATTAATAACTTTTGTTCCTTTGTTGCCTGCCCACACTGTTTTGCCCACACTCTGATGTTGCTCAGCCTTATGTCTCTCAGTTTTCATTTATGAAATGAAGTAGTTCTGGATGATGTCAGGCAATGACTAGAGTCTGGACAAAGCCCTTATCCCAGACAATATTCACCCCACTGTTTTGGTCCTGAGTAACCATCAGCCCCTTGGATTAATTTACTTTGCCATGCATGTTATAAAGAAAATGGAATGGAATGGAAACACTGGCAGGAAATTGAGAAACTCAGCAAGAATGAGATTGCTACACCCTTGGCACCAGCTGTGGAAATGGGTTCATATCAGTTATAGAAAATATGCAATAGGCCACTCACCTCCCAGACTATCACCATTAAGTAATTGCCTGAAATGAAGTTTCATGCTGGCAGTTTCAGAGGAATAGGTCATGAAATGTTGATTAGCATGGACATAGAATAATGTGAGTCCTCTTGTCTCTCAAGAAAGTGAGAAGCTGAGCTTAACTTTCTGCCTCAATGATTGAAAAAGAGCTTCCCACTCCCATGTTTTATTGTACTTCTTTTTCCAAAGGCTTCACAGCCTCATAAATATGACTGGATGGGGGTTGAGGTGGTGGTGGAGAAAAGCAGCAACATTCTATAAATCCAATAATCCTTTCAAATTTTTCAGATAAATGTGAAATGAAGTAAAGGTTAGACTAGTTGCCAAAGAATAGAAGAAAAGCTTGCTAAGCTAAGCTTCATGAATGTGTGATGGCACTAGTCTGTGGAGAAAGAAATCCTTCAGCTGTGAACAAAATCTGAACAGTATCTTCCCTAATACCTGATATATTCAAAAGAGTTGTGCTTTTTCCTAAAGATTCACCACCTTAGTTATTCAGAATGTTTTATTTTCTCCTTCTTTTTCCTGAGGTTTTCTCGTCTTTCCCCTCCCCTCAGATAGATATCAAAGTTTTAGGTAGGTAGGTAGGTAGGTAGGTAGGTAGGTAGCAATTGTTGTTGTCAACTGCCTTTGAGTTGCCTTCAACTCATGGTGGTACCATCAATGAGAGACCTCCAAGCCTCTCTGTCCTCAACAGTTCTGCCTAGGTCCTGCAGGTTCAGTGCTGTGGTTTCCTTGGTTGAGTCTTTCCATTTAGTGTATGGTCTTCCTCTCTTTCTCCTGCCCTCCACATTTCCTAGTGTTATTGTCTTTTATAGCTAATCCTGCCTTCTCATGATGTGTCTGAGTTACAACCACTTCAATTTAGTCATCTTGGCCTTCAGAGAGAGTTCAGATTTGATCTGTTGCAAGACCAATTTGTTTGTCTTTTTGGCTGTCCATGGTACCCTTAGCACTCTTCTCCAGAGCCACATTTCAAATATACATTACATCAAACACAAAATATACCATTCACACAACCTGATGAAACACTTAATTTAATCAAAGTTCACTGAACTCACAAAAATGAAAAAGAAAAAGGTGTGAAATTTATTTAACACAATGATCCTGTGAAAGTTAGGGCCTCGGCAGATGGCTTATTGAGCTGTCTTGGAGGCAAGGAAGAGGAGGGGCAGCCGCACGCGCGGCACCCCTTCCTCTTCCCGAGGTTGCCCTCGGAGCTGCCGGCCCTCCGCACGGCCGGCGCGCCGAGGGCAACCTCCCGCTGCAGCGTCCTCACACGCTGTGGCGGAAAAGACAGGGAAACTGCACCCTACGCTTTTAGGGTGCACTTTCCCTGTCTTCTAAAAGGAGCACCACTTTGGAGCTCCTTTTAGGGTCACCGCAGGAGCTCCGCGGTGCGGAGGCTGCGGTTCCGCGGCGCTCCGGACCAGGGCGTCCCTGACGCCCTGGTCTGCATCCCCCCTTAAGGGATAATTTTGATCCCTTTTGAATATTGCAAATCAGGTGGCCTGCTCCCTATAAGAGGCTTGATGGGCTGTCTCTGTGTTAGACACACCAACCCAAAGATTTGTCATTTCAATTTTATAGGGCTTAATAAAGACTGTGGCAGTACTCCTGGGCAGTGGCGTCACTAGTGACTCAAGGTGTCACCCCTCCATTGACCTCGTCCCATTTCACACCATACAGAATCCTAAGTAATGTGGGGTTTTTTGCACTAATGTTACTTGTAAATCGTAATTCTCATATACCAATGAATGTAATGCTATTAGCTGTGACATAAGCAACTAGCAAAATTAAAATTATACCTCCAAATTACAATATCATACGCACAACCTAAATGTATTTACATATACATAGTGAACATTTGGTTAAAATGGGATGTTTTTAAAGAAAATTTTAGAAGGATAATTTTAAAAGGATAATTCACCCCACTCCCACCATCTCTTAAAGCATTTTTAAAGAGAAGCAGCTGAATGCCACAGCTTGTTTCTGTCAAAAGGTAGGTGTCTGAAAAGCAGTGGTGTCACTCCCCCTTTATGGTGTCACCTGGTGCAGTACGCACTCCCAGCACCCCCTTGTGATGCCACTGCTCCTGGGTCAGACGTTGCTCACTGACAAATAAACTGGAGTAGCTGCTAGGAGTGCCATTTTCAGTTAATAAGATATTTTCCTCTCTTAGAAAAGACAGACCTTGTGCCAACATTCCATGATGCTTTAATTTCAGGCTTGATTACTGCAGTGCACTCTACATAAGGCTACCCTTGAAGAGCTTGAGCAGAAGCAGAGTATTTCTTGACAGCAGGCACATCTTCACTTTGTTGGGGGTCAGTCATGTTGGTTGGCAATTTTGTCCTGTGCTATGTTCAATTGATTAGTTTTACTCTTTAAAGACTGGCACAACCTGGGATCCCAAGATAAAAGTCATCCCCAACTTTTTGATCTTAGTCTCCAGTTGAAGTCTAGGTGTATGTGTGTGTGTGGTGCCTTCAAGTTGTTTCTGATTTATGGCGACCCTAAGGTGAACCTGCCATGGAGTTTTCTTGGCACAATTTGTTCAGAGGAAGTTTGGCATTGCCTTCTCCTAAGGCTGAAAAAGTGTGACTCACCCAAGGTCACCCAGTGGGTTTCATAGCCAAACTGGGAATTGAGTCCTGGTCTCCAGAGTTTTAGTCTATTGCTCAATGCCACACTGAGGACTTATTCTTTCCTTCACTGCTGGAAAAGATTTCAGTCTTGGTGGCCAAGAGTCAGGTTTTCCCCACTATTGCCCCAGAAGAATGGAACCTCCAGGGTAAAAAGGGTAGCATCCCTTACACCCATTGCCAGGGCTTTTGAATGAAAAAAATAATAATGTTTATTATTATTATTATTATTATTATTATTATTATTGTATTGGTATTTTGATGATACTGTGCTACAATATTTTATCTTTTTAGTGAAGAAAATGGTTTGAGCTATGGGGAAACCATTGTACAGACATTTTACTATATAAATTCACTCATATCATGCAATCTAGCTGCCAGCTCAATACAATTATCACTTCCTTTTTATAATGAACAAAAATAAGGATGAGAGAAACCTTAGACATTTTAGTTTTCCTGATACACACCAGATGTACATTCTTCCCACAATTAAGATTCTTGGTTCCTATCAGCATGGAGATATGTATGTATTTAATTATAGTTTGAATATAGATTACTAAGCAACCTGAAACCTGCTGCACAAGTTAGCTGCTAACACAGCAACTCTACTAAACAGTTCTTCTATATAATATACAATAGGATGTGTGTGCATGTGTGTGTGTATCTCTATATCCTATACAATGGGACAGAAACAGATTTGATTTCCTTGGTGGATGACCTATACAGGGAACTGAACAGGGGAACTACATCCCTGTTGGTTCTGCTGGACCTCTCAGCAGCCGTCAATACTGTCAAAACCAATACCATGGTTTCAAAACCGACAACCATGGTATTCTTCTGAGTCACGTCTATAGGATGGGTTAGAAGATACTGTTCTATAGTGGCTCCATCCTTTCCTGGAGGGCCGCTCTCAGAGTGTGGGGCTGAGTGATTGACTCCTTGGCCATTGTTCTGTCAGGTCCCTCAGTGTCCAGTGTTGCCTCCTATGCTATTTAACATCTACGTGAAACCACTGGGTGAGATTGTCTGGAATTTAGAGTCAAGTGTCACCAGTATGCTGATTATACCCAGCTCTATCACTGTTTTCCACTTAAAAGGAGGCTGTTCCTGTCCTAAACCAGTGTCTGGCAGCTATGATGGACTGGATGAGAGCAAACAAACTGAAGCTTAATCCAGACAAGACAAAGGTGCTCCTAGCCAGTTAAAAGACAGATCCAGGAATAGGAATTCAGCCTGTGTTAAGACTCCTTCTGAAATCACGGATCTGTGGTTTTGGGGTACTCCTGCATTCAGTTCTGAGCCTGGAGGCCCAGGTATCAGCAATGACTAGGAGTGCTTTTGCACAGTTAAAACTACTGCTCCAACTGTGCCTGTTCCTGGAGAAGTCAGATCTGGCCGCAGTGGTACATGCCTTGGTGACAGTACATTATTGTCTTTCCTAGTGAGTCATGACTTCTAATGATATGGCCAAAGTATGACAGCCTCAGTTTCATCATCTTGGTTTTCAGGGAGAGTTCAGGCTTGATCTATTCTAGCACCTATTTGTTTGTCTTTTGCTGTCCACAGTATCCTCAGCACTCTCATCCAGCACCACATCTCAAATGAGTTGATTTTCCTCCTATCTGCTTTCTTGTCCAGCTCTCACATCCATACATGGTGACGGGAAATACAATGGTTTGGCCAATTCTAACTTTAGTGCTCAGTTGTATATCTTTAAACTTCAGGATCTTATCTAGTTCTTTCATAGCTGTTCTCCTCATTCCAAATCTTCTGATTTCTTGATTGTAGTGTCTATTTTGATCAATATTTCATCCGCAGTATGGAAATTCTTTAACTATTTTGATTTCTTTGTTATCTGTGTTGAAGGTACATTGCTGTAATACAGCACAAAACATTTCTGTGTTTATATACAGACAAATATATTTATGACCATCTTTATTTCTTTGTGCAAAGGTATATAAGAAGTGTGGAATAGTGGTATGAATGCTGGTCTAGGACACTGAGGAATCAGGATTTAAATCCCCCCATAACTATTGGGTGACCTTGGGCAAGTCACACTCTCAGCCTCAGAGGAAGGCAATGGCAAACCCGCTCTGAACAAATCTTGCTGAAAAAACCCCATGATATATTTGCTTTAGAGTTGTCACAAGCGGGAAACAACTTGAAGGCACATAAGCAGGTGTTATACATGATACCCAATCAAACTAACTGTTGATCATCAGCTGTTTAAGAAGAGATGGCAACTAAATTCATGTTCACTTCACTTCTTTCCTGTAAAACATCTGATGAGAACCTTTTAAAGAAGCACTAGATAGTGCATACACCCTTAGCATTTCCAGGTGGTTTTTGTTGGATCATACCCAGTATTTAGTGTCTAGAAGCTGATTATTGCCTGCTGAAATAATTATGCCAAACTTACTTATTTGAAATACACTCACACACACACACATTCTAAAACTGAAGTCAGGCAGATGATTTAAAAAAGAGGTCACAGGACATTCTTAAGCCAGGCATGCTTCTTTCTGATGGGAGAATAACAAAATGCCTGATTGACCATGCAAGCAAGATGGATGTACCAAGGAAATAAGAGATCACCTTCCTTTACCTATTCTTCCAGTTTTCAGGGTCTTATGTTCAGTGACTCATTTACCTCATCGACTTTCATTCCTGAACTGATCCCTTTGTAGCAGCAATTCCTCTGTGCCTGTGATTATAGCTGAGTGAATAATTTACAGTGAATAATTTATCTACTTTTTTATCACAAAATATCTGCAAGGAGATTGTAATTGTGCTGATTTTATTATGTAGATGTATTTGATTTGTTAATTCTTATTCTGTGTATTCATTAAAACCAGAGCTGCTCCAGTTTTTTTTTTTTTTAAATAACCATTTTGTTTATTTGAATTGGTTGGATTAGATGAAAGACATACCAAAGATTAAACTCTTTGGTATGTGTAAGGTTTAGTTGCGTGGATATTTATTCACACTGTAGACAAGTGTTTCATAAAGTAACACCAAAACTTTATTTACAATACAAATAACAATGTTTCACTTGGTCTTGCTGCACTTGTTATAATTGGTTACAGTTACCAATAATAATACTCCTTTCCTTGGAACACTTTCTATTACCCCCACAGGGCACTCTTAGCCCTTCTTTGGGTACCTTTGAATTTCTTAACCAGCTTCTAAGGCTATCAATACCCCTCAGAATATTTTCTTTATTAACTCCCTCACTTGGAGTTTAGTATGGGCATTAGGCCCCTCTCTTCTGGACCTTAACCCTGTTCCACTCTGGAACCTTCACCACCAGACCCTCACTCTCTGGAATCCAATCCCTATCTGACTTCCCACTGCTCCTAATGGAATTTCCCCCCTTACAGCCCAACATTTTATTGGCTGTCACCAGCTCAGTCCTGATTGGTGGTCACCAGGGGTGGTTCTAATCTACCTTCTCTCCACAAACATGACATCACTTTCTGACAATGAATGGGCAAAGAACCTGAATGCAGAAAATAAATCCAACTAAATACACAATCTTGGTTGTGTGTTTTTTTTTCTTTTTCTCACTGACTCCTACATCTTCTGATTTGCTCTGTTTCCAGTGTACATGCTCCAGTATGGTGTTACCCTCCCCACATTCATCCAGTGACTCTTCTTTGGTTTTCTATCAAAAATTAGCAGCAAAGTTTGTTGTTGTCATTGTTGTTGTTGTGTGCCATCAAGTCATTTCTGACTTATGGCAACCCTAAGGCAAACCAATAATGAGGTTTCCTTGGCATGATTACTCAGAGGGAGTTTCTCATTGTCTTCCTCTGAGGTGGAGGCAGCATGACTTGCCCAAGGTCATCCAGTGGGTTTCCAAGGCAAAGTAGGGATTTGAACCCAGATTTCCAAAGTCTCAATCCAGCACTTAAATCACTACAGCACATCTGTGCCAAACTAGGAGATCCAAAGATTGCCCTGAGAGGACAGTGTCAGGGAAGATACTACTCCTAATAAAACAGACTGACTTCCTTGCTCCACTCTCCCATCTTGTCCTATATTTGCCAGTCAAACTTTCAAAGCCCAGTAGATCAGAATGATGATGGCATATATAACATTTTCTTTTGTGTTGCTGAATCTCTAAGGGGTGGGTGGGTTAGGGGGAGTGATTTGATTGAGGTGTTTTATTTTTGTATTGTTTTAACTTGTACGCCGCCCCAGTTGCTTAGCAGAGGGGTGGGTTAAAAATAAAAAAAATAAAAAATATATTATTATTATTATTTCACTATTCTCACCATCTATTGGTGCCATCTATTAATGTGGGATGGATCATGGAAAGAAACTGAACATAAATTATATAGTCAATGTTTACCCATGCATATTATAGACTGAATTTGGCATTAGTGGATAAAAGCTTCACTCTAAAAATGCTCAAAGACTGTTAGCTATCTGAAGATTTGCTGGAAGAAAAGAAAGACAGACAGTATAAAGTCTTGCCTCAGGAAAGCGATCCTGGGCTTGCCTTGAGTCTTACTGGAAAGCTGAGACATTTTCTATTGCTTCTGTGTATGACTATGATTAAATACAGTGGATTTAGACTACACTGTTTAGTTTATGAGTAAACTATACTTAATTTCTTAAAATGAAGCACTGTCATTTGACTAGCACTTGAGAAGAGAGTTTAAAACACATACACAAAACCATCCATAGATAAGTGTATAAATTATATTTATGATGTAAATAGTATGTCAAAAAGAATTGGTCCACAAAAAAGAAATCAGTTTGTCTATGTATCACATAACAGGATATCACCTGAGTCCATTCTCTGAAATTGCAAATCAATACATTATAATAATGTGTTTTAAATGAAGTTCTGTTCAGCACTGCTAGTACTTCTCTTCAGCACCCTACAAACACTAAGGATAACTTTGAGCATATGGACTGGAGTTTCCACAGAGGGAGCCTTTACACAACATAACTTTAAAAGAATGAAATGTTTCTCAGCAAAAAAGGTCCAATATTTTTCACCACACAAAATACCAGATTTTCAATTATAGAGTTAGGTGTCCGGTCCAGAAATAACTTCTCAGGAACAGACCTAAAAGATGTGTGTGAAGCCAAATATTTACATAACCCATACCATATCTCATTGAAAACCTGAAAAAAAAATCTGGCTGCTGCTTATTTTCAAAATTAATTCAATATCTCTTTTAGGGTTTATTTATAGTAACTATTTAATTCTGCATTAACTCTTGACTTTAAATTAGTTTTATCCTACCAGCTTCCCATACATTTATATCCTGTTGAAAGCAGGAATTAAATGAAGCGGGGGTAGGGGGTAGGGGAAAGAATTTGTCAAAATATAGGTGGATTTTCAGTGGAATGTATTAATACTAAGACATGGATCACTAAAATATTAGTTTTGATATCCTTGCTGAGGGGTTGGCACTAGATTGTGTGTGTTTTTACAGGTGTCTCAAGGAGTTTTCCTGCTCTGAATCCAACAGTATCATTACACTAACACACTTCTCTGATAATAGAAATTAATTTCTAGAGTGAGTGTAAGGTAGGGATCTAGCAGAATTGTCCAATGTGAAATGCAGTGCATCTTGTGCTATTGCGTATTAAATCCAGTACAGCTACATTAGCAGAATGTTTTGTTCCATGGTCATGTTGCAACTAGACACCTGATAACCTTTTTCTTTTTCTTTCCTAGAAACAATGGCAACAACACCAAGAGTACATTCTCTCTTTAAAAAGCTCATAAACCTATTTTCTTTTCTCCATGTAGCTCTAGTCCACTGTGAGTGGGAAAATGCCCATCACAGCAGGATGTCTCAGATGCATCAGAATGTCATTGTGTCTAACCACTAAAGAGTGATGCTTAGGCTGATGTCACCAGCAAAGTAAAACAAACAGTCTCAAGTAAATCTCAAGTAAGAGCACCCCCCAATATTGCCTGAAAAGTTTTTTTGAGGGGGCAGATGTCCCAAGTAAGCTTGCCGCAACCTTAGTGTGTGATTTTGAAATCAGGCCCAGAATATTTTGATTGATTAAGGCAACCTTTCCCCTTTAAGGGCCAAGGGACTTCAGCTCCCAGAAGCCTCAGCCATGTTGGCCAATAGTCCCATGTTGGCCAATAAGTCCTGGGATTCTGGGAGCTGAAGTCCCTCGGCCCTTAAAGGGGAAAGGTTGCCTACCCCTGGATTAAAATGAAAGACTACATGACTTGTGTATGTGGCATAGAAGAAATACCATTTTGAATTCTACACTACTGTAATTCAAAAAGTAGGATGAACAGACTGTGGCTGGCATTCTGTTAGTGACATACACATGTGTTAGTCATGCTATGCGTTTGGGGCAAATTATTCTCCATAGTACAACAGACACCAATACTGCATACTGCAACAGCCCAATGCAATTGCAAACATTTTATTTACATCATGATTTCACATTGCACAACAGCACCCAGTGATTGACAAGTGTTGCACAATGTTGCTATTCTGCATGTGGGCTGTGTAGTGATATCATGGTGTATCACTTCATGCAGATATTTATGTTATGTTGAGATGATGTTGGAATGCAGCCATTGTATGGTACTGAAGTATACTATGTTCTATTACCAGATGCTCCCATTTCATAGAAATTGCTTGCTTGAGTTAGGAATGGTTTAGCTGTGCAGACATCTGACAGAAACAGGGGTGTAAAGTATATTCACAAATATGTTCTTACCCAATAAGAATGGGTGTCTCGAAAGAAGAAGACACCAATTGAAAAAACAAACAAATACCAAGCACTATTTTTTGGGTTGTGTGTGTGTAATTCAACATGAACAAAAAGGCCACTGTCTCTTTTGTTTCTGGCTTTCTCTTTTTAGTGGGCTTTGTGTACCAAGCAACATTGAAACAAAAAGAAATTTCCCTTTATTCAAAGTGCAATAATCTGTAAAACATATTTTTTTGTGTGCAAACAAAATTTTCCCAAAATGCTAATAATGTTAATGCATAATAATAATAATAATATATAAATGTGTAAACAAGAAAGATTTGCAATACTAGAGAAAAAGAATCATAGAATTATAGAATCATAGAGTTGGAAGAGACCACAAGGGCCATCCAGTCCACCCCCTGCCATGCAGGGACTCCCAATCAAAGCATCCCTGACAGATGGCCATCCAGCCTCTGCTTAAAGACCTCCAAGGAAGGAGACTCCACTACTCTCTGAGGGAGTGTGTTCCACTCTCGAACCGCCCTTACTGTCAGGAAGTTCCTCCTAATGTTGAGGTGGAATCTCTTTTCTTGCAGCTTGCATCCATTGTTTCGGGTCCTAGTCTCTGGAGCAGCAGCAAACAAGCTTGTTCCCTCCTCGATATGACATCCCTTCAAATATTTAAACACGGCTATCATATCACCTCTCAGCCTTCTCTTCTCCAGGCTAAACATCCCCAGCTCCCTAAGTCGTTCCTCATAGGGCTTGGTTTCCAGACCCTTCACCATTTTAGTTGCCCTCCTTTGGACACGCTCCAGTTTCTCCACATCTTTTTTGAATTGTGGTGCCCAGAACTGGACACAGTATTCCAGGTGAGGCCTGACCAAAGCAGAATAGAGTGGTACTATTACTTCTCTTGATCTAGACGCTATACTTCTACTGATGCAGCCTAAAATTGCATTGGCCTTTTTAGCTGCTGCATCGCACTGTTGACTCATGCTCAACCTGTGGTCTACCTGGACTCCTAGATCCCTTTCACACGTAGTCTCATTCAGCCAGGTGTCCCCCATCGTATATCTGTACTTTTCGTTTTTCCGCCCTAAGTGCAGTACCTTACATTTCTCTGTGTTGAATTTCATTTTGTTAGCTTTGGCCCAACTTTCTAGTCTATTCAAGTCATTTTGAATTTTGATCCTGTCCTCTGGGGTATTAGCTACTCCTCCTAATTTGGTGTCGTCTGCAAATTTGATAACTATGCCCCCAATACCATCATCCAAGTCATTAATAAAGATATTGAATAGCACTGGGCCCAGGACAGAGCCCTGTGGCACCCCACTGGTCACTTCTTTCCAAGTTGAAAAGGAGCCATTGCTGAGCACCCTTTGGGTTCGACCAGTCAACCAATTACAAATCCATGTAACAGTTACTTTGTCTAGCCCACATTTTACCAATTTGCTTGCAAGAATGTCATGGGGAACCTTGTCAAAGGCCTTACTGAAATCAAGATATACTATATCCACAGCATTCCCTTCATCTACCAAGCTGGTAATTTTATCAAAAAAAGAGATCAGATTTGTCTGGCATGACCTGTTTCTCTGAAACCCATGTTGACTTTTTGTGATTATGGAAATACTTTCCAGATGTTCACAGACTCTCTGTTTAATGATCTGCTCCAGAATCTTTCCGGGTATAGATGTCAGACTAACTGGACGATAATTGTTGGGATCCTCTTTTTTCCCCTTTTTGAAGATGGGGACAACATTTGCCCTCCTCCAGTCCACTGGGACCTCTCCTGTTTTCCAGGAATTCTCAAAGATTATTGACAATGGTTCCGATATTACATTTGCCAGTTCTTTTAATACCCTTGGTTGTAATTCATCTGGTCCTGGAGACTTATATTCATTTAGAGTAACCAGATGTTTCTGTACTATCTCTTTACTTATTCTGTGCTGAAATTCTCCTATTCTGTCCTCTGCTCCATTATACTTAGGTTGAGCACCCTTTGCCTTTTCTGAGAAGACTGAAGCAAAGAAGGTGTTGAGTAGTTCTGCCTTTTCTCTGTCTCCTGTTAACTTTTTGCCATCTTCTCCACACAGTGGCCCTACCATTTCCTTCTTTTTCCTTTTGCTGCTGACATACCCAAAAAAGCCCTTTTTATTGTTCTTAACCTCTCTAGCAAGCCTGATTTCATTCTGCGCTTTAGCTTTTCTGACTTTAACCCTACACGTGCTAGCTATTTGTTTGAATTCCTCTTTGGTGATTTCCCCATTTTTCCATTTCTTATACATGTTCCGTTTAAAACATAATTCAGTTGCAAGTTCCTTAGTCATCCATCCTGGTTTCTTGAGACACCTCCCATTTTTCTTCCTCGTTGGCACAGTTTGAAATTGTGCCTTCAGTATCTCCCTTTTGAGAAACTCCCATCCGTCTTGAACTCCCTTCCCTTTTAGTATTCCTGTCCATGGGATCACCCCCAGTATTTCTCTAAGTTTAGTAAAATCAGCTTTCCTAAAGTCTAGAATGCGTGTCTGACTATGCCTGGCTTCTCCTTTCCACTGTATAATAAACTCGAGGAGGACATGATCACTCCCGCCTAAGGATCCAACCACTTGCACCCCATTAACTAGGTCTTCCCTGTTAGTTAGGATCAGATCCAAAATAGCTGACTCCCTCATTGCCTCTTCCACCTTTTGAACAATGAAATTGTCTTCGAGGCAAGTGAGGAATTTGCTAGACCTTGAGGATTTTGCTGAGTTTGACTTCCAGCAAATATCCGGATAGTTGAAGTCACCCATCACTACTATATTTCTCCTTTCTGAGTGTGTGGTCATCTGTTCTAGAAAGGCTTCATCCAATTCTTCTGCTTGAGTTGGGGGTCTGTAGTAGACTCCCACACTAACATCCCTGTTGTTTCCCTCCCCTTTAATTTTTATCCAGATGCTCTCCACTTGGCTTCCAGGATTGATGTCCTGGATTTCTTCACTGGTGTAAATATCTCTGACATATAATGCTATTCCTCCTCCTTTCCTGTTTGTCTTGTTTCTCTTGAAAAGCTTATATCCCTTTATTTCTACATTCCAGTCATGAGACTCATCCCACCAGGTTTCAGTGATGCCTATTATATCATATTTGCTTTCTTGTGCTAGGAGTTCAAGTTCATCTTGCTTATTTCCCATGCTCTGTGCAGAAGTAGCAGATGGGCAGAAAGTGAGCACCAATCCAGAAATAAATGGGTATTCTGAACCAAATTTCAAACCAGTTGCCATTTTGCTGTTGTTGCTTTTTTTAAAAAACAACAACAACCACCATGCAACACTTTTAAGAAAAGGGACAATTATAGATATCATAATGAGCAAAGGGAATAATATTTTTCTTTCAAACCATCCTATACAACAGTACCAGTTTGTGCTAAACAGATCTGCTTGATTTTTAGATTTTGGATGTAAACAAAGCAAATTTAAATGGTATGGACCTGCCAGTGTTATACTGAGGACAACAGATTCGCTCACACTTATCCTCTGCTGCAATTCTTGCCACAATATCCGCTTGAAAGATACAAGCAGTGGGGAACATAATACACCAGTCTTGTGTGCTACAAGTACACAGCCACCCATTGACAGGATTATTGAATTTCTTTTGTCCAAATAAACCAAAGTCATCATTTAAAAACCGAAGACAGTGAATTGAATCACTTCCAACAAAGCATGTTAAACCATGCAGAAATGGCTCTACAACATGGGCAGGAAATTGCTAGAGGCTCATGGGCCACAAATGTTCATACAGATAAGAGAGGTTTGTACTGCCCCCTCTGCTGCTTCTAAACCTCCCTGTTTACTCAAAAGGCACTTCTAACACATTTGTTGTTGCTGCTGATCTTTTCTAGTTCTTTTATAGCTGCCCTCCCCATTATTAGTCTTCTTCTGATTTCCTGACTGCAGTCCCTGTTTCTATCAATGATGAATACCAGCTGTAAGAATTCTTTTACTACCATGTTTCTCCGAAAATAAGACACTGTCTTATATTTATTTTTCCTCAGGAAAACATAGTATGGCTTATTTTCAGGGGATGTCTTATTTGTCCTGACTCCACCTTGATACTGTGTGTCTGCAGGGTTCGCAGTGTCAGGGTGTCCTCTTGGCACAATGTGCATACACGCTGAGCCAAAAGGGTGCAAAAGAGCCACCGCAGCAGCTCGAAGGCCTGCTCTTTGCTGCCTCCAAAAGAGCACCTCAAAGGGCCACTCCTTTTGGGGCCACAAAGATGAAGATCGTGGCTGCAACCCTTTGAGCCGCAGCTGCGGCTCAAAGGCCGGCTCTTTGAGCTGCTCTTTTGCAGGCAGCAAAGAGGAGAATTGGGGCCACGGCCCTTTGAGCCCTGATCCGCTGCTCCCAGGGGTGGCCCAGAAAAGCTGCCCCATGTGCACCAGCCCTATGTCTTATTTTCAGGATATGACTTATATTGCACAAATGCCTACAAATCCTGCTACGGCTTATTTTATGGGTATGTCTTATATTCTGGGAAACTTGGTATTTCTATTTCCTCATTATCTATGTTGAATTTGAATAGATTCTCTGTGGTCATTATTTTTGTTTTCTTTATGTTCAACGTTAAACCAGCCTTAGCACTTTCTTTCTTGATCTTCCTTAGTAATTGTTCCAGGTCTGTGAGTTTTCTGCTAGTATTATGGTATCATCTGCATATCTTAGATCGTTGATATTCCTTCCTCCTATTTTCACTCCTTCTTTTGTGGCCAAGTCTGCTTTTTGTATAATATGTTCTGCATATAAGTTGAACAGGTAGGGTAACAGGTTTGGGCTGGGGGGAATGTTGTATTTTTGGAAGGGATGAGAAACCTCAATTTCTCCAATTCCCAACAGATGTTGAGAATAAATAAATAAATCTCCCATAGTTTCAAGACACTTGGGCATTTCCCCCCTGCAATAATGGAAAACTGTGCAATGTTTTCACAAAAGTTGTGAAGCTTGCCCAGAAAATTGCAGAATTTTCCAGAAGCTATGCAGCTTCTCCTAAAAACTGTACAGCCTTCTCTGAAAACTGTACTGCTTTTGGTATAAAAACTGCCGTTTTCAGGCAGCCACATGTGTCTTTTGTGCAAGATTGCTTTTTAAAAAAATAGTAAACAACGTTTCACAACAAAAATATTGCACAGCAAAAGCAGCAATGTTGTACAACAAAACCATTTTCATTTTTTTTTACACAACAAAAATGTTGCACAAGGAACATGTTGTACAAAATCAGCAATGCTGTAGAATAAAACCATGTGTTGCTGCATTTTCAGTTGGGCTGAGTTCTTTTCCTGTTGCATAACATTTGGGTTGTGCAATTTTCAAACTGGCAAATGCTACAGCCACAATGTCAAAACCTTCACAGTGTGTGTATAGGGGTATATTTCTCAATATAGTTTTGCTTTTTCTGCACTTTCCCCAAGTATATAGCAAAAAACTAATGTAATTAGATGGGTCTTCCCCCCCCCCCCCCCCAGGATGTTATGCAGCTTTCTGTGTGTAATAAAAAAAGGCTGAGAGTGTAGGGTTCGACTGAAAACCTGCACAGTTTCTCGAACTCTTGCACAGTTCTCAAAAACTGCACAGTATAGTTTGTGCTTGGAATAAACAAATGAACAAGTGCGAACAGATGAGTATGGCAGTTGCAGGTGAAAACAATCCAGTGTTACTCCAGGTCTAAGAAAATGAAAACAAGCCAGATCAAGGCAATCTTTAACAGTCTTGATTCAGATATGAAGTACAGTTGCCCCTCCATCTTCATGGGGGATCCATTCTGGATCCTCCCCCCCCCCCATGAAAACAGAAAACCACAAATATTCAAGCCCCATAAGCTTGAATGAGGGAGGGCACCCCATTTTATTCCCCTCCACTTGGCTCCAGCGAATGGACGAGGGATGTGGACTTGAAGTTTGCGAAAACAGAGGAATATTCACACAGGGCTATGTGCTGCACATATTCTTGAATGCCCCTATTTCAATCTTTTTTTCCATTGCTGTTTGCATTTGTTTTCTCTGAAGTTTTCTTCCTTCGCAAACAAATCATGTTGGTCTGTTCCTATGCTCTCGAATTGATGTAATTCTTTCCAAAATAGGAGTGACTGGGGTGGTCCTTTCTGGCCACATCCTGCTCCCCTTTCCTTCCTTTTCTTATCATTGGCCCATTCCTCTTCCCTTTTGTTTCCGTAAGGAGAGTTTTAGTTAAAAAAAAAAAAAAGGCATGTCTTTGCCTAACCTAGGTATTTTTATTTGTACATTCATCCACTAATAAAAAGTACTCTGGGTATAAAGCATGGAACTATTCTGTCTTACAACTATACTCCCTTGTGATTCTTAGGATCCCAGTCCACATGGATAGCTAACCTTAGTGAGGAGTATATTTGGAAATATAAAGGGCTATCACTGTGAGGTGAGCTAAGTGGAACATAACACAAGTGTATGAATGGGAAACTGTCTTCATCATTTTGGATTGTTGTGGTGAGCACTCCTGCCATCATTCACCTTCAGCACTGAATTTTTGGATGGCAGTTCTGTGGGAACTCATTATCCCACCCCTGCCACCAAATTTTGTATACAAGACCCACACTATTCTTTGTATGATATCCCACACCAAAACTTTAAAATATTAGTAGTGCAGTTATTCAGAAAACGTAGGCCAAGTGATGTTCAATAAGAAGAAAAGTTTATTTTAAAACAGCATAGAATAACTATAAGTTTTATCAAAATTTGTTACTGTATGCTTGCTTGGTTACATATAACAACGTTTGTTTCCACTTCACTTTTAATACTTCAGCCACACTGGCTAACATATCTCTCAGGAGAGAACACTACAGCAACTCCCTTCTTTAGAGTCCTGTATGTGTTCTGAGTCCCTCCAGTCTGGACTCTAACTAACAAAGGGCCTTTACAGACTACCAGAAATAATGCAGCTTGAGTCCACTTTAACTGTCCTGGCTCAGTGCTAGGGAATCATGGGAATTGTAGTTTTTTCTGAGACACTGAGCCTTCTCTGTCAGAGAGCTCTGGTGCCACAATAAACTACAGTTCCCATGATTCTCTAGCACTGAGCCAGGGCAGTTAAAGAGCCCTTAAGCTGCATTATTTCTGGCAGTCTGAAAAGGCTCAAAATTACAGCTCCCTCAGGAACTCCCTAAAACGCAGCCCTCTCTCTCTGGCTTAACTCCCTGACCAATCTCTTCAACTGTCAAATTCCCAACTCTCTCTTCCAACTGTCAGCTTGGAATGTTCAAGTGCTCCCAGCTTGAATTCTATCGGATGGCTCTCAGTTGCCTCCTGATTCGCTAGCTGGACATTCCATTCACCACAATTGTAACCAGTATACTTGTAAATTTTTGTTTGAGGTGTAGACATTAAAAGATATATTGTAATTCATTATCATCATTATTACAACAGTTCTATAGACCAACTCTTGAGTTGCTTGTATAGCGTTATGCAATGTATGCTCTACACAGAAAAGAAGGCAGTTATAATTGTGTTTCAATGTTCTGTATTCATTTTAATGATTGTGCCATATACTGTACATGTTATTTATTAATTGATTGATTTCCCCCCCCTCCATTTTAATGTGTCAGGCAATTCAGTAGATTATTAAGTACCAGTTTGAGACTTTGACTCAACTGCAGGGGACAGAAATAAGCTCAACCCGGATGGCTACTTCAAAGGTTTGGACTTTCCATAGGAAAATATTCATATCAATGCTTGCAGTGAAATTGCAGGAGATGGCAACACTGAAAATCATAATCTTCTGGGAGAAATTGAATTTTTAAAAACTCAGTCATAGTCTCTGAAGTTGTATATATATTTATTTAATGCATTTTGAACAATACCCTGAGAAACAATAGAAGGCATTCAGAAAACAAAATAAAAAAACCTGCACTGTCCTTGACTGTACAAAAAAAAAAAAACCCTTCAAAGAAGATCATCATTCAAAATGCACTGGGTTATCCCAATAATATACACACAATAAAATACTTTCAGATCCCAACTTTTCCTTTTGTGCTGAAATGTAATGTAGCTACTTGACTTTTACACTGTTAAGAGAACTCTTGATTAGCAGCTTTCTGGTTCTGCATCAGTGGATACAACCTGGCAGGGGAAAAAGCCAACCATGAAAGAGGCTTTTTTTTTTATTGCTGTTTTGTGATTACTATCGTTTAGAAGAAAGAAATTTCATTAAATGGGAACAAATGCTGGTCTGATACTAGCTGCTCTTCTGTACTCAAATTACAGCTTGAGTTGTATATTATAGGCTAAGGGGGTCAAATCATCTACATGCACTTTTAATTGAACTCATAGCCAAGTAACCCAGCTGGAGTCTTGCCTTTTTTGCATTTTAAGAGACAGTATCAGCCCTCTATTTTGAAAAGGCAGAAAATGCATTCAGAATATAGAACATATGAAATAATTTTTCTCCTTTTCTCTAAATTGGGGAATTGTGCAGCTCTCCAGATGCTGTTATGCTACACTTCCAACAGCCCTAGCTGGCACAGTCAATATAATATAAATGATGATGATGATGATGATTGGGAGCCCAAGCGGAGGGCTGCACAATTCTACTCCTGTTCCTAATGATACAAATGCAGATTCAAAGTTGCTGAGACAACATATAGTAATATAGCAATAGCAAGTACATTTTTATACCACTTATCAGTGAACTAGCAGCAGTTTACAATGTGTAAGCTAATTGCCCCCAAAACATGACTTAAGTACAGCATAAACATAATAGCATATCAGGCCTAACCTAAATGAATGGACCCAAGTCCATTGACATCACCTGTTTATTAAGAATTTGTAAAACATACAGATTTATAAAATGTGCACCAACAAGGCATTAGAGAGAGAGAAAAATTAACAGAGCCAAAAGGCTTTGAAATTTTTTAGTGGCATGCAAATTAATTTTTATCTTATTTGCAGGCACTATTTTATATATAGAGATTATTGAACAAATTAAACAAAAATACAGTCGCCCCTCTGTTTTTGCGGGAGATCTATTCCAAGCCTCCCCCTGCAAAAATGGAAAATCGCCAATATTCAAGTCCCATTGGCTTGAATGGTGGCACCTGCCCACAGACACCCCATTTTGTCACCCTCCGTTTGCCACCCACAAACGAGTGAGGGACACAGACTCCAAGTCTGCAAAAACGGAGCGGAGACTGTACATACCTCTCACTGCACTGAGGGAAACTATGACCAGTCTGGATCATTTTGCTTTGGTAGGTTTAAGGCCAATGTACAGCTCTCCAGATGCTGTTAGGCTGCAAGTTCCAGCAGCTCTTGCCAGCATAGCCAATTGTGAGGAAGGCTGGGAGCTGCAACCCAATATCTGGAGGGCCACACAAATGCCATCCCAGTGGGAGGAGCCTGGAGGAAGACGTGGGTAGTTCTGAAGAACACTACAGGCCAGATTGGGACTTTCTCTGATTGTTTACCACAGGTAGTCCAGTTACAAGGTTTAAACATGGTGCTCCAGGCTTTCTATTCAGCCTTCTCCTCTGGCTTTGCTTTCAGGAATACAAGAATTCTTTTTCACCATTACAAAAGCAACCAGAACCCTGTGCATGAAATGTAAGGAAGCTATGCTGTACTAAGGAGGGGATAGAACTAATGACCTTCAAGCTCTCTTGTTATTCTGTGTACTGTAGCCTGTCAGTTGCTAGTAGCATGGGATGGTACCTGCAATTGCACAGAATCCAGGGGATCCAGCTACTGGGGAGGGAAGGATGAGAACATTGCCCTGGATTAAGAGTTCTACTCCCCCTTTCTAGCAGGATAATAATTTAACAGTCATTGCACTGCCACTTACTGGTGGAAATGGTCTGGACGCATCATTCTTCTCACCCCACTCACCAGCAACACAGAACTCTTTTGGTTGGTGCAGCTGCCTAACTTTTAAGATGGGACTTTAGGACGTCCAATCAGGAGACGGATCATAGCTATATCATCATAGCTTTGGGCCTTTGCAGACTGCCAGAAATAGTGCACATTAAATTGAGGCACTGCCCTGGCTCAGTGCTAGGGAACCATGGGGATTGTAATTTATTGTGGCACCAGAGCTCTCTGACAGAGAAGGCTCAATGTCCCAGAAAAAAATACAATTCCCATGACTCCCTAGCACTGAGCCAGAGCAGTGCCTCAGTTTAATGTGCACTATTTCTGGCAGTCTGCAAAGGCCCTATGTCTCCCATGGAGGACCTTGCCATAGTTTAGACATTAAAAAAAAAAGGGGGGGGGGCAGGCAGAGTTACCAAGGAAATGCAAACACAGTGATTGTAAGAGTTCTAGGTGTGAATGATATTCAGTATTTTACTCTCTTCAAGGGGGACTGAAGGAACATTTTACTGGGGGAGCAAATACTTATTTTGGGGACAATGCTTCATTTCTTTCTCCTTCCCCCTGCATAGCTGAACCTTCAACAGAATCCATGTATCTATTCCAGCAGATCATCTGGGATTTAAAGCCACCACTTTGCCTTAGAAAGCCATACACTCTCAAAACAGAAGTTAACCTGGAACTGGCCACAGTGCAGAATATAATATCATATACATATTGCCTAAATCTTTTAAAGGTGTGGCCCATCAAAACAATTTATTGGACTTTTGGAGCTTGACTGCATAGAAAGCCCTTCACGCAGCATGTAAAGTGAAGGCTGTTTTGTTAATTGATTATCTTCTGGTAAGAGAAAATTCCCCAGTTATGTAGGTACTTAAAGGTCAAGAAGAAAAGTGGAAGAAAATATAGGACTATTTTGCAAACAAGGACACAAAAGTACCTATGTGAATGGGGAGGAACATGGAAGGAAAATCTCTGGTGTCCTCCAGTGACTGTGTTCGCAGTCTGGGGGTGCTCCTTGATTCGTCGCTCCTGATGACAAATCAGGTAAATGCGACAGTCAGGAGCGCCTGTTATCAGCTCCGGCTGATATGCCAGCTGCGCCCTTTTCTGGAAGTAAGGGATCTCGAGACCGTTGTACACACACTGGTAACCTCCCGCCTTGACTTCTGTAATGCGCTCTACATGGGGCTACCCTTGTGCTTGGTTCGGAAGCTACAGTTAGTTCAATATGGCAGCCAGACTTGTTTCAGGAACTTCTAGGAGGGACCACATCACTCCGGTTTTGAGGTCCCTCCACTGGCTGCCTATTCGCTTCAGGGCTCAGTACAAGGTGTTGGTTATTACCTTTAAAGCCCTAAATGGCTTGGGTCCAAGCTATATCAGAGACCGCCTCCTCCCGTACAATCCTCCCCGCCGCTTTCCGGTCTTCTGGGAGAAATTTCATAGAGCCTCAAAGATCCAGGCTATCTGCGACCTCCCAGAGGGCCTTTTCTATTGTTGCCCCCAGACTCTGGAACGACCTGCCAGATGGGATCCGTCAACTAACATCTTTGGACAGTTTTAAAAAGGCTGTCAAGACGGATCTCTTCCGGCAGGCCTTTCCAGACTAAATAACCCGGCCCTGGGCAATTCCCTCCTTCATCTAAACCTTGGTTCCCCCGCAGTGCCGCAATGAGATTAGTTGCTATGGTATTTATTATTTTAATTGTTGTATATTGTTTTATGTTTTTTAAATATATTACTGTTTAATAATGTTTTAAGGGGGGGAGGGCTATGCTGCTTATTGTAACTGTTTTTATCTTCTAAACCGCCCAGATTGGGCAACCATTGGGCGGTATATAAATAAATTTTGTTATTATTATTATTATTATTATTATTATTATTATAAAAACACAACTAAGAAAATTGTAGTATAGTAATACAGTGGCAGTACAAATAAATTCATGTTTGCAGAGCTCTCATAATATTTCAAACACTGTATAAATATCATGATTACTACTTTTGCTAGTACCACTACCCACCACACTCAATATTTATTTAACACAACAGCTCAGGCTACTGAAGCAGGGGCACAGCAAACTGCCATATTCTAGCTTAGTATTATCCACACCAGGGGCTGATATGCACAGAGGATAACTGGTTCATTTATTGTTCTTCACAATCCCAATGTATGCTGCATACTGAAATAGGAGTGTATTAATTTTTAATGTATTAGGAGTGTTCAGAAGGGGAACAGTACATTTTACAGCTAAAGTGTATACCACAGTATCTTTTCCAGCCAAAAATGTATTTGATGCAGCTGATCTTTGGGAGGTCTGGGGACTTTTACAGGGGGAAGAAGGTTAAATGGGAGCACCCCTCCTGGAAGCTGCATAAAATCCTCCTGCTCCATCTATATTATTTTGTACATTGGTGGCAATTCATCAGGATTAAAGTAGGCATATTTCCAGTTCTGGATATAACCTAATTCCCTACATGGCACTATCTCTCCATGTGACACCAGAGACTATGCTGATGGCAGCAGTGCTGCTGGTATGGTACCCCATATCAGACAGGTTTTTGCTGAGGAGTCAGATTATATGTGTTAAATGACTACTGGGCAGCAGCAATAGTGCCGGGTGGCACTGGCAGACAACGTCTCAGAGACAATCACAGTGGCACCATAGCTAACACTTTTAGTACTCCACAGAAAAGGCAATGGTAAACCATTCCTTAAGACTTCTGTCTTGAAAATCCTATGATGAGACAATGCACAATGAAACAAGATGTAGAAAAGATGTAGCAAGAGCAGTTAAGGGATATAATCCAAAGCAAAGAAAAAAAATTATGGTCACTAAGTATAAATGGAGACATAAAAGAAGAAGGACAAATAACCAATAGAAGTTATTTTTTTAAAGCATAAATTAATGAAGCACTTTATTAATTGGTTAATTTCATTGTAATTTGCCAGTGGAGGCTCAGCAGCATACTAGTAAACTGCCTTAGGCAGTAAACTGTCTTTATGTAATTGAAACATGAAACCCTGCCAGTTATGTTGATATATTCTGTCAGGTTTTGATGGGATATATAGTCAATGTTAAAATGTTGAAATGTAAAGATGTGTGTCTGTATTTTTCCTTGATGAGAAAAACTGCTTCTTGAGTCCAGATTCACAATTATCATCCCAGGTGTGTGTTAGTCAAAACAAAGCTAGTTAACAAGCAGAATTCTGTGAGAAAGAGTTTTATTTACACAAGGGGTTTTCAATAACAAAGGAATGTTTTGGGAACGGTAGTTACATGATGTAATATGGAAATTAAAGGTTGAGCTAACACATGTCATGAAAGATCAACCAATTAGCCTGAAAGGGCTACACCCAAAGAGGTGGAGATATGTGGGCTGAAATTGTGTTTCTGGAAAAACACTTCACTTCCTTTCAAACCTTTAAGCTGAATGGATTAACTAAAAATATTTTTGCTGATGCTGTAGCTTGACTAATTTTTCAAAATGTAGCAGTTAGAGTTTTGTTCCTGCTTAGCCATTCTGGCTAAGGTGAAAATGCTATTATTGTTGTTATTATTATTTGTTTTTGCTCATGCTGATTTTTGCAATAAAACAAGGAGCTTGCTGAAGCTGCCTGGGTCTTGGTGACTGGTTTCATAGACTGTTTGCTACACATCCATCAACATCACAATTCAACATATTCTGCATACTGGTACCATGTACTGGAGTAGATCAGAAATTTTACTCTAATTATGGCAGCTGTGTTCACTGATGCATATAAATTAAAAGTGACATGGCAATATAATCTACTTTTCTTTTCAATGTGAGCATCTTTTAGGAAATTACACAACCTATTAAATATTCTCCAAAAAGAGACATAGACCTAAAAAGTGTAAAATGTAAACTTCTCTAATTCACGCATAAAAGTATAGAAATTGCACTGAGATATTTAGATCATGTGCCAACCAGTAAATAGCAAGAAAAAATAATAATCTCGATTCAATATAGAGTTAGTCCTTATAATATCTTTGCCCCATCTTCTACTCTGTCCAGTTATTTCAGTTCTAACCTACACTTCCTCATCTCCTGTTTAATTGATATGGATATTATTTTCTCTCAGGCTCCTAGTCATGATATATTTTGTATTATGGCACAGTAGTTGATTGAACAGACAAAAACTGAAGAGCACCCAGAGGGCAAAAAGGGAGACACGTCTTCAATGGATGACTGTTTTTATTTTGGGAAAAAGCCCAACTCATTTCAGCCTATATATATTTCAATTGCCTTCTTCAGCAGCTACATAAAAACATAAATGCAAATATACATTTAAAATTAAAAGGGAAACATATACATATAGAATACATCATAATACATATGATTCTAATCTTTGTATACTGCTGAAAGCTTATACATACCAATATGAAATCTAACTGCAGAAATTTCTAGAGCCAAGAATCTCTTTCATTTGCTGGACAAAAAAGAAACACATGAACTAGGCTCAAGGTTGTTGTTTTTTTTTAATGTTCACATATAGTAAGGAAAAAAGGGGGGGAATGGAGAAGGGAGTGTGAGACAGCCTTCAAGGATGTATCATGCTAACAGACTAGAAAAAGGTTTTAGTGAATATACAAAAGTGGGAGAAAACTGAATTCTTCATCTTCCAGGGACCAAAGATTTTAATTTCAGAATTCACCCTACTTCTTAGAATAGAATCTTCTCGTTATTATTGTTAATTTTTTCTGTAGCCCCAAATCTGAGATCTGTTGCAGGATGATGACATTCCAAAATATAACAGGTTTTGTTGTTCTTGTTGTTGCTGTTGTTTCTTACATTGGAAAGTTGATCCCTTATATGTTTTTGGAGAGGTCTTGTTGTCTTTTCCACATACATCTTAGACCCTTGCATTGTAGATGACAAAACTGCAAGTGGTAAAGTGGACCAAAGTGTATTTCCATTGAGATCGTTTGTAAATTCAGGCATTTTGGAGGTATACCTCTAATGCACACAATGGCTACAGGGTGGTAGCTTGTGAGTGTGGCTGTGAGTGTTAATGGGTGGTTTTATTTCCTGAAACTGCTGTTCATCAAAATGTCCTAAGATATCCTATGGCCCTAGAAGTGGCCAATTTATACATAGAAAGGTTTGAAAATTAGACCACTTGTCCTGGAAGTGGGTTTACTTTCAATTAAATTTGCAAAATTTTACTTTCAATTGTCCTGACCACAACTTAATCTCTTGCCCACACATACTCTTGGCACATATAGAATCTGATTGAAATTCAAATTAGGAACTGAAACTTAATCCAGTGAAGAGATGACTCTGGTCAAAAAGCAGTTCAGGGAATGGGAGTACTCTTTGTCAGTTAAATGGTAAATCAGGGAACAACATTCATACTGCAGTGGATGGTGTTACGCTTCCCTTGCAGACACAGATCCTGAACCTGAATATACGGGTTTCTGCAGTACATAAAATGTTATTTGCAGTATCTCATTACAGTGGTACATGCCTCAATTATTTCCCATTTGGATTATTGCAATTTGATTTACAGGAGTTGCAGGAGAAAATCTGCTTGCTAGCTGTTCCCAGCCCCTACATAGTCTCTTCCCCTCTTTCTTGCAGGAGCCTTCCACAGCATCTGTCTGCAACCAATACCTTTTTGTTTTTGTTTTCAAAGGCCTGGGGAAAAGCTATAAATAATATGCTGTATGATCTGTATTTGTTGTTTTTTAAATGGGTAACATTTTAAATTGAATTCTAAATGACAGTTTACTTATATTTTAAATTGGGCATGTTTTTAGTGATGTCAATTTTTATTTTGTAGTCCTGATTGAGCAAGGATATAGGGCGGTAATTGTCCATTTTTGTAGTTTCTTTTCCTTCCTTATGAATTAGAGTAATATTTGCTAACTTCCATGATTCTGGAATTCCTTCCTTAATGATTGAATTGAGCATTTTTTTAGAGGTATTTTAATTACTTCTTCCATCTTTTTATAGAACAAAGCTGTGAAACCATCTGGACCGGGGGCTTTATCTATTTTCAGTAAATGAATTACCTTGGATATTTCTGTCTCTGTGATTTCTTTGTTGAGTTTTTCATGGTAGCTTTCTGGGATTGTATAATTTATTTGTTTTTGAAGAAATTCTTGTAATGAATTCCCCCCCCCTCCGTTCTTGGAGTTTGTTTATATAATCTTGTGTAAAATTCAGTGAACTTATGCATTATCTCTTTTTGTGTGGTTACTAATTCTTCTTTATCTTGTATTTTATTTATTGTCCTCTTCTCCCTTTTATTCCTCAGTTTATTCGCCAGCCACTTCCCTGTTTTGTTCGCTGATTCAAAATATTTCTGGTGCGCATCTTGTAATTTTTTGTTTATTTGAATTGTAGTTTCCTCTTGTAGATCTTTTTTCAATAATATTAAGTAATTTTTGATTTCCTTGGAAGTCGGGTTTTCTTCCAATTCTTTTTCTTTTTGCCTTATTCTTTGTTCCATGTCTTTAATTTTTTCTTGAGTCTTACGTTTTATTTCTGCACCTCTTTGTATAAGTAGCCCCCTTATTACCGCTTTACTAGTGTCCCATATGTTTCTAGTGCTACTATCTTTAGTTGTATTTTCACTGAAGAATAGTTGTATTTGTTATTTTCAGTTTTGAGAGATAGGTATCATCTAGTAATAATAAGTCATTTAGCTTCCATGAGTACTGTTTGTTTCCTAAATTTAACTCCATTAATATTGGATTATGATCCGATTCCGTTCTTGGAATTATTTCCATAGATTTGACCTTTAGCAAAATTCTGCTTGTGACCATAAACATATCTATTCTAGAGGCCGAATTATATTGCGTCAAGAAGAAGGTATATCCTGGGGATTTTCCATATAATTTTGACCAAACATCTTTTAAGTTTAGTTGTTCTTTAATTGAAAAAAAGTGTTTGGAAGTTTACCCTGGTTTTTTTCTTATTTTTTTTATTTGATGTTCTATCTTGTTTTGGGTTAATTATGGCATTCCAATCCCCCATTAATAATATATCTTCTATTTCTTGTTCCTCTATTTCTTGTTGTAGTTTTTTGAAGAAACTTGTTTTATTTTCTATTGGTGTATACACCCCTACGATTAGTATTTTTATATCTTGTATTTTAGTTATTACGCTAATATAGTGACCTTCCTTATCTTTGAAACACTCCTTCGCTTCATATTTATTATGAAGATATAATGCCACACCTCCTTTTTTTCCTCATTACATGAAATAAACATTTGTCCCAATTTTGCATTTTTTAAATATTTCTGATCTCCTTTTTTTATTTTAATTTCCTGTAGACAAACAATATCAAATTTCCTTTTTTCCAAATAATGAAAGATTCTTTTTCTTTTGAAAATAGAATTTATTCCTTTTACATTCCAGGAACATACTTTTGTAGTCATTTTGTTTATTAAGATATGCTAAAAGAATACTTAAAAATTGTTTGTCTGTATCTCTATATATGTAAATACGTATGTACATGTAATTCTGTGTATACATATAAGTTCACTTAAATTTATTTCTTCTATGACAGTTCAAATGAAATTCCTTCTCCTCCTTCTCCTTCTCCTTCTCCTTCTCCTCTAGTTTGAACTTTGTCTAAATCTTCTTCTTCTGGTGTCTCTTTATTTTGTTCTGATTTTTTATTTTTATTTTGAGTTTCTTCTTCTAGGTGTTCCTTTATTGTCGTATCTTTTCTTTCCTCAGTTTCTTTTACTTTTGTTCTTATACTTTTATTTTCCTGAGGTCTGCAGTCTTGTTTACTTGTTGTTCTTGCTTTTTGTGATTCTTCTTGAGAAGGTTCTTCTTTTCGCATTTCTTTATTTATCTGTTTTTCTTCCGCTTTTCCCTTTGTATGCACTTTATACCTCTTTTGTCTATGGTCAGTGTAGAGGGAGGCCAATGCTAGCCAATGCTAGCCTCTATGTCTCCTGATTCTTCTACACTCTTCGCTCAAATTACTTCTATATTGGTGGCATTACTTCTGAGACCTATAAATATCTATTTATACAATATACCTTGTAAAAATGAACCATACCATTTCCAAGTAATTTTTATTCCAAATGCTTATTGTGCTATTTAAATATATTACCTGCAAGACACCCTTATAATAAAGTTGGCCCACCACATTTGCTGCTTTGACTTTTGCAGATTTGATTATTAATGGATTTCATTAGTAGGTTCTCTCTAGGAATCTCTAAGTCCTCCAGCATGACTCTGACAGAAGTTGACCATAGAGTCATATTGCAGCACCTAGAGATTCCTAGAGAAAACACTTCTGTATGGATTTGTGGAATCCATACAGTGGAATTCTATGGTCATCTTCAGCCAGATGTTGACCACAGAGTTACGATGGAGGACTTAGAGCAGGAGTAGGCGACCTTTTTGAGCGGGGGGCTGGTCCCCTGAAGTCATCCCTTCCACCAGACCGAGGGGGGGAATGGCGGCGTGCGCGCTCATGCGTGCGCGCAACCCCCCCCGCCACCGCACACGACCCCCCCACGTGCGCTGCCGCCGCTGCCTCTGTACATGTCGAGGCCACCATTTTGATTTCCAAAATGGCGGCTGTGATGCGTTTGCGCATGTGCAGTACTGCTGTGCATGCGCAAACGCGTCGCAGCTGCCATTTTGGAAATCAAAATGGCGGTTGTGGCGCGCGCGGCCTCACGGCGATCAAAACGCGCGGTGGCGGTGGCACGTGGCCACAGCGGCAGGGGTCCGCCTGGGCCGGTAAGTGCGGGGACCTGGGCCAGAACCGGCCCGTAGGCCGTAGGTTGCCGGTCCCTGACTTATGATTCCTTGAGAGGCGTTCTCACAGGTAAATAAAAGAGTAGTTTTTTATTTGCATTTTTTTCACTTTCACAGGGTGCCTGTGCCCCTAACCCCACTGAATGTGGAGGGTACACTGAAATTTCTTCTAAAAAGAAAGGCAAGGGAATCCCTACACATACATGAGACCAAAGTAATGTAAGTCTTATCCAAATGGCTTTTCCTAGTTTAATTAGCAACTAGGTTGTTGTCTTAGATGGCCTGTTTGGGCTTACTAATGTCAATATTGTATCTTATAGCAGTTTTTTTATTTGAAAAAAAATCAAGATTAACATGGAGTTTAGTATCCTTCATTCCAAAATGCTTCTTTGGTGTTTGTAAGCTCTTACTCAACATAAAAGGCAAAAGCTTGCTGAACATCCGACATATGGAGAAATTTTTCATAATCTGAAGTAGTTTGAACAAATAAACTAACAGCAACTGTGAAGGACTATTTGTATTTTGTTTGTAGCCCTATTAATCCTTGCACCAATTTGTAGAGTCATTGTTAGTATCAACAAGATTGACCAGCACACAAAAATCTCTTGCATAACCACACAGCACTGCATGGTTTGTATCATTGTTAGGATTAGAATCCATTCAATGATTATCACCTTACAAGCACAGGACTACCAGTTCTCTCACACTTCTATTAATACCCTAGCTATACAACCAACTCCTCAGAATTACTTCACCTGTGTAACCCACAGCATGTACCAACCTTTCAAGCTATCTGGTTATTCAGAAAGAACCACTTCAGAGTTTTCGCCTTTTGTTCATTGTCAATCTTCTGAAAAGAACACAGACATTCTGTGCATTAAATTCTTCAGAGCCTGAAATTATTACTGAGGCACTATCTTAAGTGTGCAGCTCTCAGCACATCCATGGTCAAGCAACAAGGAAATCAAACAGAGAGGATGCAGAACAGACTGCCAAACAAAGAACTCCCTCACTACTGGATAAAACCTGCCAGGTGTCTCGTCTTGTGTCGGATGTCCCATAGTAAAGGGATACAAAACCTGTTCCATATGGGGCCAATACTGGATGCTCCAAATCCTGTATTTCTTGTTCAGATATGAGTGGGAAGAGTGCACAACAGCCACACTCAAAACAGATTAACCTCTGAGCACTTGGTACAGTATTTAGCCTGTTACATAATAATAATAATAATAATAATAATAATAATAATAATTTATATCCCACCTTTAGCCGAGGCTATCAAGGCGGCTTACAATCTAAAAGCACAATCCCATACAATACAAAAACATTCACCCCCCCCTCAAAAAATATATTAAATTCATAACAACATTAAAATTTAACTTAAAACAAAATTACAAATGCAAAACAAATTAAACAGGGCACTCTGATTATAAAGGAGTAATCTAATGGTGGGGGAGATGGAACTCCCCCTTACATACTAGGGATGGAACAGTAACTGTGCAAAATTCAGCAATCTTGCACAACAAATAGGCACAATAAAACCACTACTAGCCTATCTGCATTTGACAGTGCAGCACAACAAAACCATATGTCTATCTTTTGTGAAATATTGCTGGATTTTGCACAGTATTTTTTTGCTGTGCTACATATTTTTCCTGTGGAGCTTTGCTTTTTTCTACATAAGAAATAATTTTCTTGCACAAGACATGTGGGGCTGCTTGGTACTATAGTCATCCCTTCCAATTTGTGGGGCAACCCCCCCCCCCCTACAAATCAGAAAAACTGCAAATATTGGAACCCCATTGTTTTTAATGGCTATGCAGCCCTGTGCACAGCCCCATGTCCAGTGGGCATGCACACCATCTCGTCCCTCTTGGCTTCTGCAGAAATTCAAAACCACAAACAGGAAATCAGCAAATCCAGAGGGACCACTGGAGTCCTTTTTATGCAAACCCCACAATTTGATTTTTGCATAATTTCCTTTTGATACTTTCCAACAAGGCTGTGCAATTCTCAAGAGAAGCTGCATGTTTCCCAGTGAAATACACAGTTTTATACATAAGCTGTGTAACTTTTGTGGAAAAGCTGTGCAGTTTCCCATAATTGCAGATTAAAAAAGAAACCTGACTATATCGAAGATGTGTGTGTATATGAGCCTTCAAGTCACCTGTTGATTTCTTAGGCCAGACATACTCATAAGTGGTTTTACCAGTTCATTCCTCTGAAACATAGCCTTCAGTACTTGGTATTCATTGGTGGTCTCCCATCTAAGACTAACCAGGCCTGACTCTGCTTAGTTTCCAAGATTTAACAAGGTCTGGTGTCTCACAGGATGCAAAACTGTTTCACTGTTCTCAACATCCAATTGAGATTTACTATCCCTATTGCATACTAAATGCTGGAGACTGTTTGCTGTGATCACTTCTCACCTGCCAACTGCTGCTAACCTGCCATTGCAAGATTTGTATGAGTTTGGGGATTCCTATAAGATCTCACACAAATCTGAAAAGTCTGGATACAGAGGTCCTTCTGTGTCACATGGTACCATCAGTCTTAAGATGGCAACTGCCTGTCCAATATTAGTGTCTCAAAAACCTGGCAACAGCTAAAGAACAACTTTATCTACAGATTCATCTCAATAAGAACTGTTTTTATCTTGAGCATCATAACTTGTGTTTTAAGAAAACTATTTAAAGAACAAAAAATGATAATATGCAAGTTGCATTCTTCCTCAAGCCTGAATCCAACACACATTATCCATACCACCTCCCAGTTCACATTTGAAGACTAGCAAGCTATTAACTTGGATGATGGGAAATATCATGCTGCAGCTGAAAAAAGGATTGCACATCCAAACACAACCTGGTACCTAGACCTAAAATCCAGTTCTGTAGTTGAGATAACTGTGCAAAGCTGGTGACCGGGGAAAGCAGCCAAAATGGCTGATATGACCAAACAAACAAATGGCTTGTAGAGCTAGTGTGAAGCAACAGCCAAAGTCTCTGCTTCAAAGTGTAGAGTTCCAAACACAAAGGGTTTTGCCAGAAGAGTTTGTCAAACAGGCCAAGGTCCAGGGTATCAGATAGGCAGGTCGATCAGGCAGTCCCAAGGTAAAAAATAAAATAAAAAAAAAATCAAGATGGGTCAGCAGTCCAAAAAGCAAGGTTTCAGTCCAAGGAGCAAAAGGAAACAGAGACAGAATACTTTCTTCATGAAAGTGTCCTGGATACTGGAGTCACGATAAGTCAGTCCAGTCCAAGGTCAGGTCAGCCAGTGGGTAGCAATAGTCCAGTCCGTTCCGAAGTCAAGAGTCAAGGCAACAAGGAGTCGAGATGCAGGGAGCCAGTGTGGGCAGCAATCACATCAAAGGATCATGCAATAAACTCTGGAATTGAATTGGCGTCTCTCTGGTTCCTAAATAGGGGACGCCCTCCCCCGTACCAGATGAGGCTGGTTAGCTAATTGCCTCACAGCAATTCTCTGGGATCTGCGTCTGCCAGCACTTTCAGCCCTGCGCTGCCTGAAGGAGGGAACCTTCAAGCCTGATTCCTCCCCAGAGTCACCACTAGGCTTCTGTACCACCAGAGGAATCCCATCAGTACTAGGACCTGGCTGAGCCTTCTCCTCTGGGTCTGGGAGATCAGGGCTGGGCTCTGGCAGAGCAGGATTAACACCTGGTGTAGCCTCAATTACCTCCTGCACTGGAACAGGATTAGCCCCTGGTGTAGCCTCCATTACCTCTTGCTCTGGAGGAGCCCCATCCTCCTCCTCATCCTTCGAGACCTGTTCTTGGCTGGCCGTGACATCAAGTCAGATATTCCTTGGCACTGAAACAGGCATTCGGCAACTCATTAAATGAGCACGCTGCAGGCACTCAGGTGCTTCTGATTACCAGCGTGTTTCTGATAAAAGGGGAATGTAGACGGGTGGCCCTGGGCCACCCTGGGAAGCAAAGGATCGGGGCCAAAGCTAAATGATAGGTTAATCCGATGGCTGAAGCCATCCATTTGGAGAGTCTCTGAGACAACACAATATAGCCTTTCCTGTGACTGTCACAACAAAAAGAAAGGAGGTTTCCCATAAAGTAAAGGTCTGCTCAACATACAAGAGCTTGCTGATCATCCAACATAGGAGAAATCTTCCATATCTGAAGCAGGCTTTGGACAGAACATGGGGAGTTCTAGCCACTGTGGTAAGTGAAAATTGGAAACTACCTTTGGCAAAAATGATATATCAGCCCAGAGAAACATGTCCATGATGGGACTGCAAGAAAAGAAAGTCATGTCATTACCCTCTCCTGAGAGGTATTCATCATTGGAAGAAGAACCAGATTTACCAATGGAGAAGACACAACAGATGCCTGATGGCCAGCCAAAGCTTCCTTCTGTTTTGCAGGTCAGTTTGGGTTTGAAGAAGGAAGAGGAGCTGGAGGAAAGACCCCCACAGTCCTAAAGAAAGGTAGAGGCTCAGGCATTTGGTTGAGACCATTCCCACAGATGAAGTAACTGTTACAACAAATAAAAAGGCTTTCCCATAAAGCAGAGATCTGCAGGCCTCCTAGACTAGAAAGGTTGAGGAAACTGCTAAAAGCTAAAGTTCTGTCAGGTCTGCTAAATATAAAAGGCACAAGCTTGCCGAACATCCAACATGTGGAGAAATATTTCATAATATGAAACAAGCTTTGAATAGAACATAGGGAGTTTTATTCACTATAGCACGTGACAATCTGAAACCACCTTTGTCAAGAATGATATATCAGCCCAGAGACGGACATGGAAAGGGAACTAAGAGGTTGTACACACCGGCCTGGGGCCCCCAATGCTGCCATCATGTCACCCACACAACGAGATGGTTGGCAGCATTAGGGCACTCCCTTGGCACAGCATTCATACACACTGCACCAAAGGAGCTCTGAAAGCTGCCACGGTGGTGGCAAGGGTAGCTTTTTGCCGCTCTGAAAAGAAGCGACATTTGCCAGCTCTTTTTAGAGTGACAAAGTACTGGATTAGGGTCTGTTCAACCCTAATTTGGTCATCTTGATTAGGACTGGGAGCATGTGTAGTGGAGGGACAGAACTCCTGTCTAAAGGACAGTTTAGCTCTAGGAGTTTCTGAGGAGGCACCTGTGCAGGAGTAGGATGATTCCATTTGTGAGAGTCACAGAGAGCAAGAAGAAGTAACCTTTCTAAGTTCTGATCAAGATCGCCATGCCTAAAGACCATAAGCTTAGCATGCAAATAAACTTTATCAAGTGATAAAATGAAAGTAACTAGTCAATAAACTTCACCTCAAATTGTGTTTGCGAATCCTAGAGATCCAGGTCAGTCAGAATTTTTGGTAAGTTCAGCCCTTACTTACAGAGCTATCCTCTTCTTCTGATTTCCATGAGGATCAAGGATAATAGAAGACACTGGAATCAGGATCCCCTGGGTGCCAGTGTTGCCAGCCTGAGTCTACTGTCTATGGGCCCAGATCAAGTCTCCAAGATAGCTGTCATCATCTAAAGCTATCTTCTTTAAGATTAACCAGTTTGTTTCATAGACTCATGGACAAGACCACAAGGGCCATACACTCCAACACCCTTCCATGCAAGAAGACATAATCAAAGCACTCCTATTCATCCAGCCTCTGCTTAAAAACCACCAAAGAAGGAGACTCCACCACATTCAGAGGCAGCACATTCCATTGTAGAACAGTTCTTACTACAAGGAAATGTTTAGGTGGCATCTTTCTTTTTTAAAAAATTAATTAGTTTAAAAATACAGACATATAAAGATAAAATAACACCCTAAAAAACGAAAATACACACACACACAAAAGAAACAAAAAAACATATCACATACAAAAACATACAATTATAACAAGACAACATAAATTAACTTCCTTCACTTATCACCTGATTCAGGCTGTTATTAATGTATATTTTCCTCCTGATTTCCTTTTCTTCCTTTTTTTTCCTCTTTCTTCCTTCTTCTTCTCCTCTTGCATATCTTAATACAGTTCAAAATTCACAAATATAACTATGCAATTTATTCTATAGCCTATAATCTATAATGTTGTTGTGTTTCACCTCATAGTTATAACATGATCAGCAGGGATTCTTGCTGAAAAGAATAAAGAACTTGTTTTTTGGAATTAAAGTTCATTCTTTAGTATTTCCTACCAGCTATGTTGTTTCCAGACCTAAAAACCATTGTTGACCCCACTCCCATTTCAAGTATTTAATTAAAGGATTCCAAACCTTCTCAAATTCCTTGTTTGTTTTTTCCTGTATGAGCTGTGTTAATCTATCACTTTCCATTACATCATATAAATTCATAATTCAACCATCTATTCTAGGTATTGTTTTTTGTTTCCACATTGCAGCATATACTATTCTGGCAGCTGTTGTCATATAAAATATAAGTTTACCATGTTTACTTTCTAGATCTTCTTCATGATTCATACTTAATAAAAGTCTCATTAGGTCTTAATTTTAATTTTTAATATTTTTTCCATTGTACTATGAATTTTGTCCCAAAAGTTTTTTGCCAAATTACATTTCCACCATATATGATAATATGTACCCATTTCTTTCTCACATTTCCAGCATTTATTATTTTCATTTTTATAGATTTTAGCCAATTTAAAAGGTGTAAGATGCCATCTATATTGCATTTTGTAAAAGTTTTCTCTCAAATCATTACTCAAAGTATATTTCAATCTTTTATTCCAGGATTTTCCCCACTGATCTAACCTTATATGGTGGCCAAAGTTTTGTGTCCATTTTATCATTTGAGGTTTAATTAATTCTTCCTCAGTATCCAAAATCAAAAATAATTTATAGTATTTCTTAATTCTATGATTATCTTCTGATTTCACAATTTTTTTTCAAATTCTGGGTCTGTTTCTTGTATATTATTTGATTTCAAATCTTAAATGAATCTTTCATATAACTGATGATACATAAACCATGTACATTTATAACCTTCATTTTTTAGCTGTGCTAAAGATTTTAATTCCATCTTTTTCCCTCTAAGCAAATGCTTAGTCTAATTTAATTCTGTAAAAAAAAAAAAGCCTTCAGTTGTTGAAACCCACTTAGGCAGTCCTCTACAAATTTTGGGTTTTAATTTTAACCAAATTCGAATTAAAGATTTCCTAATATAATGGTCGTTAAAGTCCTTATTAGCTTTTAATTTGTCATAAAATAAGTATGCATGCCATCCAAATCTGTTATCTGCACCTTACAATTGCAATAATCAATTATTTTCTAATTTTATCCAATCTGTAATCCAATCCATCATGCATGCATAATAATAGAGTTTAAGGTTGGGAAGTGCCATACCACCCCTTTTAATCTCATCTTGCATTAATTTAAATTTCACGCTTGGTTTTCTCCCAGCCCACAGAAATTTCTATATGTCTTTGTGCCAATTTTTGAAGGGACCATTATTTGTAATAATTGGTAAATTTTGGAATAAAAAACCATTTTGGGTAAAATAGACATCTTGACTGCCGCAATTTCCCCCATCCATGATAGACCTATTTTTCCCCATTTTCTTAAGTCATTCTTTATTTCTTTTTTTCTCATACTTATTTTTGAATAAATCCAATTTTTTGTAGTAATATCCACCCCAAGATATCTAATTTTGGTAATCATCTGGAAATTGTTTTTTCTTTCAATTTTTGTTTCTCCTCTTCAAACATATTCATTAACATCATAGCTGTTTTTTTCCTTGTTTATTGACAGGCCAGATACTGCACAGTGTTTTTGAGTTATTAGTAAAAGTTCCTCTATATTATAATTTGGGTTTGTTAACAAGATCAGTAAAACGTCAGCAAAGGTGCATATTTTAAATTCAGCTTTCTTTATTTTTACTCCTTCAATTTTAGGGCTCTCTCTAATTGCATTGATTAAAATCTCAAGAGTAGTTATAAAAAGCAAGGGTGACAATGGGCAACCTTGTCTGACCCCCTTTTGAAGGTGGCATCTCTTTCAGCATAGGTTTGTACAGACAACTGCCCAAATCTTCAGAATAATTACCTGAACAAAATCTTATGCTGAAATAAATAGCTGTTCTGATAGGGCAGCAGACACAGCCAAGGCTTATGTATGAGTGTTTAGGGAATGGCCAGCACAAAGACAAAACAGCTGCAGCACAATCAGAGAGGTCCCAGAAGTTTTTTCTGCTTTATAGAAAAGACAGGTCAAAGTACAGGGTTATTGGTTGAAGCAATGTTGGATACCACTGGGGGAAGATATCTCTTCCCAGATGCAATGCCTTGATCATGGTTCTTGTGACGTCTGGCAATGGGCTCTCTGGAGTAACCTGCACATCAGTCCATCTGATTTATTTCCTTTAAACTGACTTCATTGGCTTTTGATTTCAGTTTCAACTGATATTAGTTGCATCACTTAACTCATGTAGGGCCTCTACAGACAGCTCTTTGCTTCGTCTTGGAGGAAGGGCAGGGGAGGGGCAGCCACATACCGGGTGCCCCAACCCCATGCCAAGGATGTCATGATGGAGTGCACTGTTATGCATGGTGTGCACCATCAAGATATCCTTCCAGTGCAGCGTCCTGACACGCTACACCGGAAGGGGCGCAGAAGAGCCTCACGGCGGCTCTTCGGGCAGCCTCTTTGCCGCTTCTGAAATGACCAACATTTGGTGCTCCTTTCCGAAGCAGCAAAAGGGAGGATTGGAGCCGAGGCACAGTGCAGCCTCGGCCCCAATCCTCCGCTTCCCAGGGCAGCCCAGGGCAACCTGTCTGCATCCCCCCTGAGTTATTTATGACAATTAGTTAGGTACAGATACCACAACACTTTTTACCACAAGATTTTCTTTCTTTCTTTCTTTTCTTTCTTTCTTTCTTTCTTTCTTTCACAACTAAATGAAAAAGAGGCATTTATTTACAGTGAAGGGTGGGGACAATTACTTACAGACAGGGTCCATTTTTGGGAAATAGAATAAAACAAGAAAAAAGAAGTATACTTAAGCTCATAAGCATACCAAATTGACATCATGCTACACAATTATAACACTTTCATCCCACTTTAACTGTTGTGACTCCATCCTACCAAATCCTGAAATCTGTGTTGAGGTACTACTACCCTCTGGTAGCAAATTTTAAATACCTCATGAAAATGCAAATCCCAAGATTCCATGAGATGGAGGCATGGCAGTTGTAGGACTGAAGCACTATAATTGTGTAATGTAAAAGAGACCTGAAATATGTCTGGACGAGCAGATTTACCATTACCCTTAAAAGAAAATGGACTCTTTCAGCTTGCTTTATGTAGATACAGTGTTAAACTGATGTAATTTTCACCATGAACAGCTATTTTACTAGCTGAATTTTATGCTGTAATGGATGTGTATAAATATTATGTATTAAGGGCAATTTATCTAAACTATTATATTTACCTTTGTAATGGCTTCTTTTCATGTTGTGAAAGAAGTGCAGACTGAAAATCTTTTCCTTGCTAACTGTTATTTCTTTAATATGTGATTTTATATCATTTAACATGCATAATTTGAAAAAGAGATGCCAGTAGATATAAGGCAACTGACTGGAGATAAATTTCAGAAGAGCAAAGGGAGAAAGATAAGAAGAACTGAAGAAGATATATCAGGAGATGAGAATGGGGAAACCTGCAAAAACAAGGACCATAGGCTTTAAATTAGTTTGGAAGTTGACCAACAATCAGTGTATGATTTTAAGGTGGAACCACAGGGTTTATTGTGGCAGGGAAAAAAAGACTATGCTGCCTAAGAAATTCTAGCAGTTGTTTTAAAAATAGTAACAGAGCTTGAGAAAGTTACTTTTGGATTACATGGGTCCTCCTGCCAGCATGGCCAGGGTGAGATTCTGAGAGTACCAGTATAAAAAATTAACTTTTCCAAGGTCTATCCAGAAGACAAAAAGCACCATGAAGTACAACATGTGTTTATATCAAGTGAGAAACAAAACAAAACAAAAAATTAAGAAGGAAAAAGAAAACAGATGAATGCACTTAAGAATGTATTGGGTATTTTATAGCCCATATAACATTGACAATTTCTCAATAATTTTAGGAAGAGTCTCCACATTCTAGGACAGTGATAGCAAACCTTTTAGGCACTAAGTGCCCAAACTAAATGGTCTTCCAGCACCAGGTGTCACCCTGTGCCAGGGATGGGACTTCTGGGGGGGAATAGGACTTCCAGGGTGGGACTCCTTCCTGCGCACACCTTCCCAGGCCTTCAGCTGTCTCTCTGGATGGCCAGGAGGAGGAGGAACAGGCGCTTACTTTTTCTTCCTCTTCTCTGCTTTGCATGTCAGAGAAAATGGCATTGGACGTTTACACACTAGGGTCTGAAACTGGCAGACAAGCGGCATTAGAGCATGCTGGAATCTAGCCGGACCCATTCCGGCATAGACCCTGCCTGACAGAATTACCTTTCAGACGCAACTATCATCCTTGCGGAATTAGCGGCACTCCCGATTGATCCGCTTCTTGGAGCCGGAACTCCTGTTCACACATAAGTCCGAGGATCCCTGCCTCGATCCGGCAAAAGAAGTTCTTGCATATGCGCAGAAAAAGGAATGCTCGCCGCGACCGTCGCATGCGATTTTCGTCACTTCTGTTGCTATGGCGCTATTGCTGTTCTATCGCCATTGCCATCCGTGGAGCCTCCCCCCCCCTTTCTCTCATTTGAAGGAACACATAGGCTGCATCTGCACTGCAGAAAAAAAATCCGGTTTGACACCAGTTTAACCGCCACGGTTCCAGGCTATGGAAAACTCTGGGAGGTGTAGTTCTCCCTCCGAGATTTACTCACGAGGAACCCCCTCCAGGGGAGTAAAACGGAGACTTTGGAAACACATCCCTTGCCCAACTCGGTCCAAAGGAAAGCCCCTTCTTAATGGACAAAAGGTGCCCGCTTTTACGGGAAAGGGAGCCTTACTTCCGAGGAAACCCACCCGCCCGCCCCTTCATATACTTTGGAGCCCAGGCCCCGCGCCGACTTGGGAAGGAGGGGTGCGTTTGACAGCCGGCTGTCAAACACACCCCTCCTTCCCAGAGCCCAGGCCCTGGGGTTTTGCCATGGCCATCCTCTGAGGCTGAGAGAGTGCGACTTGCCCCCAAGATCCTTTTCTCATGGTTTTTCTCTTCAGGGGGTTTGCCATGGCCATCCTCTGAGGCTGAGAGGGTGTGACTTGCTCCAGGTCACCCACCTATCATGGTTTTTCTCTTCAGAGGGGGTTTGCCATGGCCGTCCTCTGTCCAACTCGGTCCAAAGGAAAGCCCCTTCTTAATGGACAAAAGGTGCCCGCTTTTAAGGGAAAGGGAGCCTTACTTCCGAGGAAACCCACCCGCCTGCCCCTTCATATACTTTGGAGCCCAGGCCCCGCGCCGACTTGGGAAGGAGGGGTGCGTTTGACAGCCGGCTGTCAAACACACCCCTCCTTCCCAGAGCCCAGGCCCTAGGACTTCCTCTGAGGCTGAGAGAGTGTGACTTGCCCAAAGCCTAGGTGATTGGATTATCTTCCTTTTCCAAGGGAGGGGGCGGGGTAGGAGAGGGACTAGGAAGTGCGACGCTCCTGATCCAATCTCCCACCCAAGTGTTGACTTTTTGGTTCTTTTTAAGAAATTCACCTTCTTGCCTTTGGAGGGATGGATGGGTTCCCTAGAGAGCCTTCTGGGCAACCCTTGGCAGCTGCTCTGGTCCTTAGGACTTTTAGAGCCTCCCCCCCTTTCTCTCATTTGAAGGAACACATAGGCTGCATTTGCACTGCAGAAAAAAAATCCGGTTTGACACCAGTTTAACCGCCACGGTTCCAGGCTATGGAAAACTCTGCTTCTGAGTGCTGCCCAGGTGTTGATGTCAATGGGCTTTGGAGTCCTCCTCAGCCTGGACACTTTCTGTTCCGCTGCCTTGGTGCCTGGAGAGGTGTTCCTGCGGGGTTTTATCCCAGCATCCTCCAGGCTCCACCCCCCCCCCCGAATTCTGGGCAACAAAACCATCCCTATTGATCTCCCCCCCCAACCCCTGGTCGCGCGGCGGCACATATTCTCCAAAAGAAAAATAAATTGCCTTAATAGAGAGGACCATGTTTACTCGCATGTTTGTTGCCCGATCCAAACAGGAAGTACACGTCATAAGATGCTTCCTACAGATCCATGGGAAATAGCGCGGGGAACCATGGGCCATAACTTGGAAATGCTCCACGATCGGTATGTCGTGTTCACACACACAGCGCGACTGGCACCATTGCAGCATAGCTCCAGCAGCAAGAGTGTAATTCCTCAGAAATTCCGGAATTTAAAGAGCCGGGCGGACGGCAGGTAGCGCCGGGGATGGCGTAGGATGGGGCGTGGCTAGGGACGACGTCGTGTGAACACACGGAAAAAAGATCCGGAGTGACGCCGGACGGAGGTAGGATTGCCTCCGCAAAAATCGTTGTGTGAAAACGTCCTTTGTGTGCCATCTCTGGCACACATGGCATAGGTTCGCTAACATGGTTCTAGAACAATTCATCTAAGAAACATAATGGATATTGTAGAGAGTAGCAGTGGAGACTTAGCAAGGGGAGGAGAAAAAGCTATTCTGTCAGAGTTTGGTTCTAGAAGATCCTGGACTGTTTATATTATGTTATATATTGTCATCAGCCTCTTTCTAGATCAGCTGATATGATTGATGCATTACTTAAATTTTGAACTCTAGTGCTGGTATTTTGGAATTACACATTTTTAAATGGAAAAATATCCAGATACTTTAAAAACTGAACAAGACAGGTCTACCATTCATGGTAGCATGGCCAGTCTATTGAGAGTCACTCTCTTTGATAATGCTATACTATGACAGAAATATAGATTTATTAAAGTTCTAAGATGTACAGATTCTGCAACAGATGGTAGATGAATATGTATCAGTATATAATAACTAAATATAATTGTCCCTTAATTGTCAAAAATGAAAGTCAGTTGTCTCTTTTAAGTTTCAGATTTGTTTTTAAAATAAGTCTTTGATTATGGATATTCTGGCTATGGAGCTATGGTGATGTAAAGAACAATGAGTGACACAGCAACCTATGTAACTACTATTCACTAGCTTTAATGTGATAAATTATATATATATATATATATATATATATATATATATATATATATAATATATATATATTTGCTAGTTACAAACTGCAATCCACTTAATTTCGAGTATTTTTACGCTGACCTTGGGCCTTTGCAGACTGGCAGAAATAGTGCACATTAAATTGAGGCACTGCCCTGGCTCAGTACTAGGGAATCATGGGAATTGTATTTTTTCTGGGACATTGAGCCTTCTCTGTCAGAGCGCTCTGGTGCCACAATAAAATACAGTTCCCATGATTCCCTAGCACTGAGCTAGGGCAGTGCCTCAATTTAATGTGCACTATTTCTGGCAGTCTGCAAAAGCCCTTAGATGGGGATTGACAGCCTTTGTAGCTTACCCTCTAATTTTGTGAATGAATTGCATAACAAAATTTTCAAGATGTTCTTTTCTTGACAGAACAGACCCTTTCCCTAAAAGGTGGTGGAATGTGGTTTGATTTCTATCAGTTGTGTTTTCTATCCCTTTAAAAATACAGAGGTGAAATCAAGGTAAAAATATTGGGTTTTTTGGTAGGGAGACATCTAACAATTGACAGCAATACTATGCTAATGGATTTATACAGCAGACTCAACATTCAATGCCTTAGAACAACATGGGGTTAATTCAAGTCTCTTGAAAAGAACATAGCAAATCCTTAATTTACTTCAACATTTTTACCTGGTTATTCTCATTTCATTGTTGTCATTCAACAAAAATACTACCTAAATCAAGAACTAGCTGTATCATCTATTGTGGGATTTTATATCTCCAAAACCCAATGAGAAAAGACCTGGAAATTAATATACAGGGAAATGGAGGGAAATAGAGAAAAACCATACATGTTCACAGAGGCTCAAATCAGTAATTGCTGCCTTCAGGAAAAGAGTAAGAATGACAGTTTGTGTGCCTAGATCCCATGTGCTATTGCTGATTTATTCCATAGCTCCAGTTGAATGAAGCTGAAATGGGGGAAAAAAATCTTTTCATCTAACCTTCAGGGATTAGATTTTGCAGCATGCTTTAGACTAAAAAAGATTGCTAATGGGCAAAAGTTACAGACATTGAACCCTGCAACACAGGGAATAATTCAACTGGAAAAAACATGACAATTTACTATTATATCCTGCTAAAGAGGCCATCTAGGGGAAAGAAGAACTCCTTAGAATATTTGTTGTGAGTAAGAAAGAGCAGCACAATAAATTCAATCACCCCAATATAACAATGTTTAATAGTACAAACATTGTAAAGCACACACAGAGCTTCCCTACTCCCTTGGACTTTCACATTCATCTGAATGAAGGAAGAAGATCTGCACCCACATTCCTTTCAAGCAGAAGTGAGGAATGTGTAATCCTCCATATGCTGGTGGACTACAACTCCCATCACCCTTAAATGGCAAAACCAATGGTGAGGGATTATGGAGGCAGTAGTGCAGCATCTGGAGGGCCACACATTCCCTGGCCCAGCTTTAATCTGAATCCATTAAAATGAATAAGGCATCTCCAGAGCTTGCAAAAAATGCATTTTTTGGGGGGATTATAGTTCCTCAGCTCACATGGTCATTTGATATTTTGATATTGTGGTCCCAACAGCTCTGGTATAATTTGGGACAACCAAATTTCCATTCCTTTGCCATTGACATGTTTTTCTTCCTTCCGCATTCTATCAATTTTTGCCCCTATGGCTCACCACTGCCACAAGCCCCTGAGCTCCCTTGACCTCGAAGACTTCAAGGTCTCTAGCCTTCCTTTTCTCTAGTAGCATCTTTTCTTCCTTATTTAGAAAAAAAAACCCCTAACTTCCCCAATCTCCATATTGGGAGATACCAGTTTATTGTAACTGGTATACTGGGCATTGCTATGGAGTGGTAAAATCAACCAAGATATTTTTCTGTTCTGTAACATATGTTCATAGATGTGTTTTAAGAATAAAAATATGTAAAAGTAGCATGTGTACTTTTAGATCTACAGTGAGCGTGGTTGAGCCAACTGTTGTTATGTGCCTTCAAGTTGACTCTGACTTATGGTGCCCCCATCATAGGGTTTTCTTGGTCAGATTTACACAGAGGTTTGACATTGCCTTCCTCTAAGGCTGAGAGAGGGTAATTTGCCCAATATCACCTGGTAGATTTCCATGGCAAAGAAGGCATTTGAATCCTGTTCTCCCAGAGTTCTACTCTAGCTCCTAGTCAGAAATATCTACTCATCTGAGTAGGAAAATATTCAATAAGAGCAATATGGGCATATCACAACTTTAGGTTAAAGACTCCCATTGATCTTTATTTCTGCTTACATGCATGTATAAACATCACTGAACAAGGATGTGCCATATCCTTGCTGCTACCAAGTTTTTATAAAATATATCCATCTAATAGGACAGTTACTTCAATTTGACAAGATGCATGAGGATTTTGTTCTGAGTACAAAAGGATTTGTGATGAATCAACCCAATGACAAAGAGAATAAGCAGATATAACAAGGTACAGAATTTCAGCCAAGTTTTTAAAAATAAACAAAAGAAAAACACTTCTTGTTCTTTCATCATGACACACACACAAATGCTTAACACAACCTGTCAAACAATGTATAGAATCATAACATTAAGCAGAGATGACATTCTGGGGTTTGACTGATTTAACTTCTGTCTCTGCTAGGGAAATAACAAACTCACTTTTAAAAAGTGAACGTCAAAAACTTCACTAATGGGGATGTCTGCAAAGATTATGATGAATCAATTATTCCAGTACAACTAACTACCATTTTTTTCTTTAGAGATTTGTTAGCAAAGCATAATACTAAAGGAACCAATCATCTGCAGATTCCATCTCATCCCACTATGGATTTACTCTTGTAATATTCCTTTTTTGTTCCAATTGGGCAATGAAAAGTTCCAGATCAACTCCAATCTAAGACATACAAGAGAAGAACCAATCAGCAAACCATTTTTCTCTGTACTGCATCATAAAGTGTTCTCAGTCTCTCCTACTTAAAAAAGCATGTTTTAGGTTGGACCATTTGGGGGGCCACAGCAACCACACGCCGCAGCCCCAATCTGGCTCTTTGCTGCTCCAAAAAGAGCTGGCAAATGCCGCTTCTTTTTGGAGTGGCAAAAAGGCTCCCTTACTGTCACAGTTCTTCTGCGCTCCTTTGGTGCAGCGTGTCCAAACACTGTGCCAAGGGAGCTCCCTGATGCCACGTGCCGTGTGGTGGGGCACACGGTATGATGGTGACATCGGGGCGGCTGGTGTACAGTCGCCCCACCCAAACTCCACCTCCAGGCCTGCCCTTTTGGACGATCTGTACAGGCTATTATCCTCAAACCTGAGGAAGAGCTTTATTTTGGATTCCAAACTCCATAAGTGGCTATAATTTTTGCAATTTGGGGGAGAAGTAGATGGAATTTAAAGGGTCAGCAGTTCATTTAGAGTGAGTGGAGCAGAAAAATATTCAGATATAAACAACAGATGTGGGGTGGAGAATTGTGAAAGGAACCTTTAATTACTGATTTTTTTTTCTACAAAGGAAAAAACTATAATATTTATAATTACTTTAAAAAATTATCCATTAATCGCACTACACAAAAAACAACAGTAAATATAGTAAGACTACAACAATAGACCTGTGAGTAAGTCCTGCTGATCTCATAGGTTCCAAAGTTCTAAAAACTGTGTCACTCACCATCGAAAGGAAATCAAATACTACACTTTGTTCAAGATAAAATCATTATTTCTTTCTGAGAAGGTACAAATATAGACATGCAATTGCTTCAGGTCATGTAGATCACTACCAGTGTAGAAGTTAATACAGTCATCCCTCCTAGTTCATGTACTTCCCATTCACAGTCTTGAATTTCCGAAAGCCAGGAGGGACAAAATGGCACACACACCTATGGCGTACATACAGGGCTGCATGAAAGAGTGCATAGTCATTATATCCAACGGAGCTTGGATATTTGCAGTTTTTCCAATCTATGGGGGGGGGGGTGTTCCAGAACCAATCCCCCGTGAATCAGGAGGGACAACTGTACTATCTTCATCTCTTCTCTTAAATATGGTATATTCACAATTAGCAAATCAGAACAAGAAAAATATAAATTCTCCAGCTAATTATCTTAACTGTTATTTGGAAGAAAAATATACTGTAGTCAGTTGGACTAATGTCTAGGTAAATGTGCTTAGGATCTCAAACACTGATAAACTTAATTTGACTGAAACCCATTGAATACAGTGGATTAGTAAATAAGCATAGGATAATTCTGTAAGACTTGCATTTCTACCAAGAATTGCCACTCTGTCACTAAGATTGCCAACTGCAATATGCACATGATTTCTGTGGGAAAATATGTTTTTCTTTAAGGCATGCAGACTGTATTATAATTTCTACTTAACATTCAAGTATTATTATGACATATTGGGTAAGATTTTATGGTTTGACACAGAGGACAGAAAGACTGCTATTTTGGCCAGGAGAATTTACTAATTACTAGTGCACTTGTGACAGTCACTTGAAGAATAAAAGCTAGCATCTCATTCCTCCTAAGAGACTTATCAGAAAGTAAAATGCTAAAGAATAAAACAAGAATAAATTAAATGGTGTTGGGAGCCCCAAGGGGGAAAGTAATTCAGTTTGCATTGCCTGGGATTTTAATTGCTGGCAAATTATATTTCAGAATACATTCAGGAGATGAAATGGTTTCTACTATGTTTTATAAATCATTTTCATATTTTACAGGCACGAGGCCAAGTGGTTATAATGACATATTGAACTCTATCTAAGTCCCATGTGATCTTGACTGATTATATGTTCATCATACAGAAAAGAGGATTTACAAAGATGAGTTAAACTTTAAAAGGAAACTATCTGATCCATGAAGAATGTACAGAGGCTTTTCGATAATTTTTTTTAGTGAACATAGTCATGTTGTGGCTTTACATCTCTGTACACATACATTGTCATCCTTACCATTATGATAAGATGGAGCAATTCCTGCTTCAGCCAGCACAGTAGAGTAATTCTGAGCTAGCACATGAAGTGGCTATGGAAATACAAGTCCATGAAAAACTAGCCCATAAACTGTTTGCAAAATAAATTTTAAAAATAAAATAAAATCAGGGCTTTAAGAATGTAGGTTCTCATCTCTCCCCACAATATTAATGACAGCTATATCTCAATTAACAAAGTAGATGTTTCCCAAAATCATGGAGGAAAATATAAAATTTACATTCCGTTATGATCTAATGGAGAATTATTATAAAATCTTATTTAGATGGCATCTCACGCTGGTGAAGCTAACTGAAATACATAAAAACAAAGATCATAACTGCTGGAAATACAGAGGAATTCTGGACACCTTTTATCGTATGTAGTGGTGATGTTCTAAGGCTAAGAAATTCTGGTCAACATACTATGATTTCTAAAAAATTTTGATGTAAAAATACCAATGTGCCCAGAGACATATCTCCTTAATATGTTATGTATGCTAGATGAGAAGACAGACAAAAAGTATTGAAAGATTATTTTATTCATGGTGATGACTGCAAGGTTAACATGCTTAGAACTGGAAAAATTATGATACTCCAACCATTGATGATTGGCTTATTAAATTCTATCATATGTTAAGCTTAGCTAAATTAACTATAATGATTGTGGAAGGCACTATATCCAGATTTAGAAAAAAAAATCCTGAACAGAAATGATAATTGTTCTGGAAAGAGAAATGGGGTGAGACAGCAGTTTTAACTTTAGTGGATTAAAAGTTAGAAAACCAATAAAAGGCTATGTAAAAAGAAGCTTCACCATCAGAGCTTTTGTTAACTAGGGTATGGTTGCACATAGCTTTAGCTGCCTTAAGTGAACACCATAATTTATTTTCAGAGATTTCTCATGGTACATAGGCAATTTTTCTCTGAATTCTTCTACAAAGTTCATTTTCTTTTACTTCATGTTGTGCTGCAGACTTAAAGTTACTGCTGTGTCCAGTGAGTACAGAAATGAGTCAGATTTCTGTCTCCTTGATGTTGGCATTTAAATTCTTCTAACCTTAAGCCTTAAATGAGTAAGGCTTGTAAAAAGGGAAAGTTGTTACAAGACTTTTTTAAATCACTGTATTTTTCTCTGTTTCTTAAAGTGTCAAATGTTAATGACACAAATTCTGAATGATGTTTCATAAAAGGTATTATACTGCAGCAGAACGTGCTGCCAATTCAAAGAAACACATTTTGTTCACTTTTCAGATTTTCCCCATTTCATATTTTGTTCATTTTTTCATACGTACTTTTTATGACAGTGCTCCTGAACCATACGGTGCCTCTTAGAGCTTGGAAAAGATTTATTTTTGGACTGCAGATCTCAGAATCCCCCAGTCAGCATGGACAGTTGTTTGAGGCTCAAGGTTAGAACTATCTTTTTAGTACTCTGGCAGCCCAAGAATACCATATTGCTCTTGAATATTCTCTTCAGAATACCATAAAATTCTGCATATTTAATGCTTTCCATGACAACAAATGTCAATCTCTGTGTACAGAGAGCTTAAAAAAATATTCCAGAACCCACTTCCCTAATATGTTAGCTCTTTACTGGCAAGGAAAGATTGATGTCACTATCCAGTGACATGGTTTTCTCCAACTACATTCTGAATAGTTATCTTCTCTCTTCTTTCATAAATAAAATGGGATCACCTAGACCTGTTAAAGATGTCCTTTTAAATCGTTGGAAAGTTAGATGGTGATTTAGGGCCAGTACAGACCGGCCAAAAGGGCCGGCCTGGGGGTGGAGTCAGGGCATGCGCAAATGAGTCACAGCCACCATTTTGGCAAACAAATGTGCGCGGCGGCGGCAGGGGGCGGCGGCGGCAGGGGCCGGGCGGCGGAGGTCAGTGGGCCAGGTGCCGCCCGCAGGCCGTAGGTTGCTGACCCCTGATGTAGTATGAGGGAGCCCATGGCAATTTTGCATTTGAATGCTGCTTACATAGGTGCATTATTCATTAAAATATTTTAATATGCAGTTAATTCAAAATAAAGCAAAACATTGAAATTCCCCCCCCCCCCCCCCCCGGCATTTCAAATGTGAAAGAAATGGTTTGCTACTATTGTGATTTAGAAAACAGCCTTGCCACATGTGGATCAGTTTACAGGAAGAGGAGACTTTTGATAGAACAAAATCATTGGTCTAAACTTCTTGAAGTCTCAAGAAGCCAAGCATTTTTTGTAAAGTGCCCAAAGATTGTGGGCTCTATTCTGTACCACATAGGGTGGAGTAGGCAGTATGTTAGGTCCTACAGGAAGTTGCATACTTTGGAGGAGGAGCTTTTGAGAAGAAACAATCATGTGCAAGTGATCATGAGTGGAACACGAGTGATGAGTAATGACAGCTATACTTCTTTTTGCTGCGGTGGTTGGCTATGACTTCAAAGCTATCTGTATGCTGAAACAGGCTGAAGATTCATAACTTGAAACTGTATCCAGCATCCTAGTGGTGTCCAGGCCCCGGACTCTCTTAAAGGAGCACATATTAGAGTTACCAACCTATACATGCCTATATTCACTAACCACTAGTTTACAGACTTCATATCTATTCACTTTTCCACACTATTTCTCTTCTTCTGTGACAGCATTCTGCAGCCATTTCCCCTCTTCCTACTCTCTTTGTTGGAGCTCTTGCACTCCAACCATCTGATTCTTGGGTCACTTGCTGACTAGAAAATAGAACAGGCTGGGGCATTGTGAAGGTCTTGTCTTACATAACCACCAGCTGTGCTTCTGACTGTGGTGTGACTGAGAAGGGTCTCTTCTGAAGATCTCAGGGTCTGGACAGGTACATAAGAGAGATACATTATGTTAGATAAAAAGATAACAATGGGGAAAAACAGAAAGCCTCTTTACGCCAGTCTCCTAGTGGCTTCAGAGTATGGTGTTTTGACATCACATCCTCTGAAGCCACCCAGAAGCCAGAGTCTCACTACCCGCCCACCCATCCACAGGCAGACTTCACAGCACTCCAGTGGCATGATGTTTACACACTACATGCTGCAGGGGTGCCATAAAGCCATGGCAGAAGGGAAAACCTGTTTTTTTCCTGGCTCAAACAGTTGCCACTTATTTTTGGGCTGGCAGAAAGGTGGACTGGGGCCACGGCATGTGGTTGCTGCAGTGCTGTGGTGCACGGCTCCACAGCAGCCCCAATCCAACATTTTTGGGCACTCTGTTTTGCCCCAGAGTTGAGTATTTGGGCAAAGTCTCTATTGCTTTGGGGCAATGATACCTGCTATATGGTGGGTTCACAGGAGTCCTTCTAGTGTAGAGCAAGGAGTCACTGTTGAACATTTTTGGTCTTGTTTGTTTGTTGTTGAAATCCTAGGCTGGTAACTACTGCTGGCAGTGCTGGGTAAGAGATTTTTTAACAGCACATGAGACACTATTTATGGTAGAGAAGAAGATGTAGGTCTGTTGAATGAGTTGTATGGAAACTTCAGGCTCAACAGTTAGCTCTACCCAGAAGGTGTAGCTCAAGAATGAGCCAAATTGCACAAGGCAGATACCCCAGTTTACTGCCAACCTTATTCTTGTTAATGGGTGAACAGAGCAACTACCACTTTAATAAAGCTGGGACTGAATAGACCGGCCAAAAGGCCCACATCGGGTGGAGTGTGGGCATGACAGCTGCACACCACATGCTCTGACTCTGCCCCAAGCCACCGTCATGCTGCCCACCTGACCAGATGGTGGGTGGTGTGGGAATGCTCCTCCGGCGCAGCGTTCATACATGCTGAGCTGAAGAAAACAAGAAATCGAGTGCCACCATGGCAGCAAGGCTGGCTTTTGCCAGCTCAAAAAGGAATGTCATTTTGCTTCTTTTTTTTTTTTTTTTTTGAGCTGACAAACTACTGGATTGGGGCCACAGCATGCAGTTGCTGAGGCCCCGATCTGGCACTCAAAGGGGTGGTGCAGAGCTGCTCTTTACTGTGGCCCAATTCCATTGTACCTCATGGTATTATCTTCACCATCTCTTTGCAATTTAAGCTTTGAGAACTAAAAATTCAGTATGGTTATTTAAGCAAAGTGTAAGATAAAGTTGTTTATATAGTGATATTCAGGTAAATCAGTTGTAGGCAGGACTGAAATATTTACAAAGTACATTCTGAATGTTATGCTTTGTGTATTTTTTCCTTTCATCTATCAATTTTATTTTACTTTTAAAATCATCTGACTTCAAAAAATAACTCAGCCCCCTTAATGAAGGAAGAGCTGAGGATGCTATGTATAATGTACTACATTGGAAACTCACAATTATTTTCACATTGTGGGATTAGTTTGCAAAATGTTTAAAAAATTATCTTATACAGTTGAGTGGTTATCTTAACAACCTCTATATTGACCGAAAGTTTTTACCTTTGTTGTTTAAGAAATCTAAAATATCTGTTCATAAGAAACTGAATTGGACTATTTTTAAATTTAATGAAGTTTAACACAGAGAATACAGCATAAATACACATCAGATTATGTATCAGGAGATAAACATATGGGATGAATCAAGAAACTGTTTGCAAATTGTATTAAGATTTTTTTTATTTCTCATGTATATTGACTCAAAGGAAATTAGGTTTCTTTCTTCATTCTTCATAATAAAATATTTTATTCAAGTTTGGGTTATAAATTTCTTCTCTCAAAAGACTGCTATCACAGGCTTATAACAAATGTGTGAAAAGATGATTTGATTAGACTAAATCTACTTGTTATTTGACAATAATGTTGCATTGATGAGAATAATGTACAGAATAATGGAATTAAGTACTCTGAAATAGCTCAAACAACATCCCATTACATCAGACTAATTCCACTATTTCAAAAGTAATCTCTTCCACATCACACTGGCATGCTGATGCATTCAAAGCCAGGAAGAGTTGTCAGGGTAACCAGTCAACCCAAGATACCTTGTGTAAAATGCAAATTGTTCAATTTAATCAACTTATAACTACTTCTTTGGCATTTTTAAAGCTCACTGTAGGTATGACTTATGTTTTAGTGCAGTTGTTTAATAAACTCAGCATTATCAGTATTATCACTACCTGAAGTATACAAAAAAACAAATCACATTATTCTTTTTTAAGGTGAAGTTAGCTGTAAGGAGCATCCTGGAGCATCACTGTACAAGTAAATCCTAGTAACATAAATTAATTAAACATGTAGCCCAATATCAAAGATCAGAAACATATTATGAAACCAAATGGACACTGTTAATAATCCAATAGGGTTCTCTTACACAAGTCTTATTTATACTTTTTAAAAGAGATCTCACTCATGTCAGTTCCTTTCTTTTTTAGGCCAATGTGATCTAATTTCAGATCTGGCTTTAGATATTTTTTCTTCTTTTAATTATTTTCCTGGCTGCTACATCTGAATTTAAAATTATTCTTTCATATATGTAGTAATCACTGCTGTATTAGGATTATGTGCTTAAAGTATTATTATAATAAGTGTATTTTTCTTACTAATAGTTCTTTCTTTTTATGGTTTCCACAGTCACACCTAGGGACATCAGAACATGGTGGCCTAAATTTTACTACAAAGGCCTATTGGAATGAATTATAAACAATTCAAATATCAAAATTTCATTGGGTTAATTCTTGTTAGGACTAACAGTGGATTTAGTCTAAAATATTTATACTGCAACTAGAGTTGTGATAATGGCATGTAAATATTGACAGGATTTTTAAAAAGCAGATAAGACAATATCAGATACTCTTGTGAATGGCACTGATGCTTTGAATAATAATTTTAACCTTTATTTCACACATTTGGAAATACTGTACTATGTATTTTTATTAGCAATATAAAATAGAAATATAAAATGTTCATGTTTCAATCTATGGAATGCAAGTCACCAGCCTTCCTAAACTGCACCACAGCTCTTTCAAATCGATTTTGGTACTTTGTATTATTATTTTTTAATTATTTAGAATTTAGTTTAAAATTTATTTATATTCAAAAAAGGTCTCAGTTACATACAATAATGCTCCAATATAACAAAAACACAAAGCTAAAAACACAAAAAGGAGGAAAAATAATCATGTTAATCATAATTTTTATAAAAACTAATTAAATGTCCACATATAAGTCAATTTATAAATTTCATTTTATACATCATTCTTTCAAATTTTACATGTGTTGTTAGCTCTTCTATCCGTTGGATCACAGGTGGAGAAAAATTATCTTTCCAGTAACAAAGTATAAATTTTAGCAGTAAAAAGGGCATGAAAAATCCACTTCCATTGACCATTTGTTAATTTTCAAGAAACAGATAAATAATTCAAAGGAACATACACGTCCCTGAACCAAAACCTTTCCAAAACCAAAATTTACTTCCTCTCAAAATGTAGCTACTATGGGAGAACTCCAAACATATGTGTTAATGAAGCATTAGCAACTATTTGCTGATTAAGAAAGCCCTTTCTTGAATAGACACTAATATACCCAAAAGGGTAATTTCTGCTGTGTAAGGTGTAGTTGAAGAGCTAATAGCTAGTTACAGATGTTAAAACTGAAGGCCACTGATTAGTCAGAACTGGAATTTCCAATTCTCTATTCCAAAATCTCTGATGTCATATTTACTTATAGATAACATAAATTTATGCATATATAAATTATTGGTTTGGAAATTTGGCTGGCCACAATTAATATTTCTAATATTAAGGAAACCTCAGATGCACTTAAAGCTGAAGGACCAAATCTAGAATGTAACAAATGGTTTAGCTGCTGATATTGCCATTTAGTTGATTGATTGTTCAAACATCTCTTGTAAAATTGAAAAAGGCAAAAATATTTATTTATTTATTTATTTATTTATTTAATTTCTATCCTGCCTTTCTCCACGAAGAGACTCAAGGTGGCTCAATCCATCAATATGAAGTATATGAGTTAAATTGTTAAAGTAACAATTCCATACTTTCCATAAAAATGGTTCCTTACCAATCTGAAAATCATTTCCCCCATAAAGTCAATTTGGCATGTGCATATGGATCAAATGGCAATTGAGAAGACACTATTTGCCTCACCGTTCTAACTGATAAAATTGTTGGTGAAACACTGCACTTTTTAAATAAGATGAGAACAAAGAACTATCCATTGAACAGCAGTGCCAGAATGAAGACTCACTCCATGGCTGACCATGGTAAATTACTTATTTAAAGTGCATATACTTCCAAATTAATACAAGATAACAGAAATGCCTGGTGGTATGTAAGAAGATCTAGAAGCTTCCCTTTTTGACAGGAATTTGCATTCTTTTCACTGAAATTCTAGGATAAGATGACCCCTTCCCCCCCAAAATTCCTAAGCAATGCATTTAATTTGTAATATCTTGCCATAGACATGACAAAGTAAGGGCCTCTACAGACCGGCTCAAAGTGCCAGCCTGGATGCAGGGATGGGGAGGGGCAGCCACATGCTGGGCGGCCCAACCCTACACCGGCGGCATCCTGACGCAGCGCTCTGTTACGTATGGCGTGTGGCATTAGGATGTCCTTCCGGCACAGCGATTTGACGTGGTGCACCAGAAGGGGTGCTAAAGAGCCATATGCCGGCTCTTAGGGCACCCTTTTGCCAGCCCTGAAAGGAGCGGCATTTTGCTGCTCTTTTCCAGGCCGGTAAAAAGGGAGAATCGGGCCTGAGGCGTCTGGCAGCCTCAGCCCCCATCCTCCGCTTCCCAGGGCAGCCCAGGGCCACCTGTCTGCATCCCCTTAAGTTCATAATACTCAATTCATATTTACATTTTTGCAACTCTTTATGAAGCTGTTCCGATAGAGAAACAGCAAACTGAGGCTTGAAACAGATAGGCCAAAAGGAGTAGCTTCTGGTCGCTTTTGGAGTAGTGCATGTAGACGACACACACCCTTGGAGTGGCCAGAAGGTTCTCTGAGGCCACTAAATGGCCTGAAGCTGCCAGCAAAAGGAGCATTTTTTTTACTGTCAGTGGCTTATTTGAGATCATTGCAGTGGCCTGCTTCAGAAGTGGGACATTTAGTAACCACGTTCTTTGGCTGATCAGGGGTCCACTCCTAGAGACCTGTCTGTTTTACTTCTGAGAAACAAGAGATTTCAGCTGCCTGTTCAATAATTCCTTTTCTTATTTTTCAGTTTTTTTTAGAAGAATAATAAGCAATGACTCTATCCCAAACATAGGCTTTACATCCTTTCTATTCAATAGCATATGAACTTGCAGAACCTTCATTCATTTTAAAATATTCCATCAGATCTGCTGATATTTGAGCCAAAATTGTTCATCACTGAGAAGCAAAACATTAAATCATTAGAGACCAAGAGGTTAGGATTATTAGAAAAATGCAATTCTAGACAAACCAGAGTATGGTGTGATATTATGAAGGATTCAGTTTTACATGTATTTATATTTCTAACCAAAGATGCAAATAAATAAATAATAATAATCTGAAACAATTATAGTGGATGAGAGAAATAAAAAATATACCGTAGGTCCAAAACACACTGATGAAATAATCCAGGTTGAGATCGCTTTAACTGCCCTAACTCAATGCTAGGGAATCCTGGGAACTATAGTGTATTGTGGCACCAGAGCTCTCTGGCAGAGAAAGCTAAATGTCTCACAAAATTACAGTTCCCACAATTCTCTAGCATTTTTTCAGAGAAGTTGAGCAGTTTTGGATCTTGGAAATCTTATTTATTTCCTAGATATACAGTTCTCCATGCATCAGTTAAACCACATTCATTCATATATGCAGAGTTTCCTTGGTGGAAATGTATTTCTGAATAAAAAGAATCCAAAATTTTGTTAAAATCACTTCGTTGTTGTTAACTGCCCTTGAGTCGATCTTGACTCATGGCGACACTATAGATGAGACATCTCCAAGACCCTCTGTCCTCCACTGCTCTGCTTAATTCCTGCAACTCCTTAATACCTGTGACCTCCTTAATAGAGTCCATCCATCTGGCATGTGGCCTTCCTCTCTTCCTACTTCCCGCCACCTTTCCCAGCATTATTGTCTTTTCCAATGAGTCCTTCCTTCTCATGATGTGTCCAAAATACGACAGCCTCAGTTTGGTTATCTTGGCTTCCAGTGAAGCCATTTGGGAACCATTCTGTTTCTCCATGTTCTGTTCTGACAGTAGCCTCTTGTCCTGAGTACAGATTCCTCATCAGAACTATCAGATGTGTTGGTATTCCCATGTCTTTAAGGACATTTCCATAGCCTTTCATGATCTATGTAGTCAAAGGCTTTGCTATAGTCTATAAAGCACATGCTGATTTTCTTTTTGAATTCCCTGGTGCGCTCCATTAGTTATCATATGTTTGCGATGTGGTCCCTAGTGCCTCTTCCTTTCCTGAACACCGCTTAAACCTCTGGGATTTCCCTCTCCATGTATGTTTGGAGTCTATGTTGATTGTGCTATGACAATGTATCACTTGGCACATCAATGCACTAATGCCCTGAACAGGTGGAGCATCATATGTGTGACTGTGTGGCCAATCAAAGGTGCCATCATCCAATGGGCTGGCATCTGGGCGGACATGCAAGGTACATGGGTGGTCGCTCATGGTGTTCGTTCATTTGACGGTGTGCATGTATGGTGGGGAGGCAACTAAAAAAATTACCTAGTGGTGTGGGTTGGTGCTGTGCTGTGCAGTTGGGCCGTGAATATTTGGCCTGCCTTGGTAATGGGCCATGTGGGCAGCAGGGTTTCGACCTACTTTGGGGAAAAGCAGGACTGAGCTGCTTTTTCCTGGTCATCTGCTCTAGCCTGATATCTAAGGAGGGTTTGTTTTTTTTTAAAAAAACCCTCACCTTTAAGCGAAACAGCTGTGTACTCCAATGAGACAGAGACTTTAAAACAGAAACAAAACTGAAAGCAGCTAAGACTCAGTATCAGAGTTCAGTCCACAGAGTGATAGTCTCCAAGAAATGATTCAGTTCATCCAATACATTTTGTAGTTTTGGAGTGCTGGGAGTATTGTTTGTTTCAGCAAACAGCTCAAATGCATTACATTTGTGAAGCAGAGGTACCATCTCTCTCCAACAGTGCAAATAAAGATGGAATTACAGACAGGCCATAAAACACAGCACAAGTGTAGCAACTAACAGCTTCTTGTTGGGTTTCCAATGTCCTGACACAGACAACATTGCCTTATGTGTTATCCTACTACTACCTATGGAAATCAATGATATTAAGCCTAAATAGAAAGACATGTATTAGATCATCTAGATTAAGCAGATTTTGTTGTCGTTGTATGCCTTCAAGTCATTTCTGACTTATGGTGAGGCTTGTGTGAACCTGTCATGGGGTTTATGGAGCTGAGTGTGTATTACTTGCCCACATTCACCCAATGGGTTTCCATGGCCAAGCATTGAATTGAACCCTGATCTCCAGAGTGATAGTCCCAAGCTCAACCCACTATACCATGCTGGCTCATGAAGGTAGGTTTTACTACACACTTAAAAAGAGGGAAAGGTTAACTCAGCATGTAACTGTCATTTTCAGTGGAAATAGCCATTGAAGGAGCCTCTAGTGCAGGGGTAGGCAACCTTTTTGAGCCAGGGGCTGGGTTGCTGTCCCTCAGACAATTGGGGGGCCGAAGCACCATAAATAAATAAATAAATAAATAAATATTAAAAAAAATATGCATGCACACTCTCTCAGGCCCAGAAAAGCCATGGCAAAACCCCTGTGGAGATTTTGCCAAGAAAATCCCAAGAACAAGTAATAACAACAATAATTAATATCATCATGGCGGGTGGTGGCGGCGGTGGCAAGACCAGCCTGGGGCCGGTCCAAAGGCCTCAGGGGGCCGCATCCGGCCCCCGGGCCTTAGGTTGCCTACCCCTGCTCTAGTGGCACAGTGGTTAAAATGCCAGTACTGCAGCTACAAGGTTGTCAATTCAAACCCAGGGGGTTCCAAGGTTGACTCAGCTTTCCATCCTTTCGTAGGTTGGTAGAATGAGCACCCAGCTTGTTGGGGGTAATTGGTTTACAGATTGTAAACCACTTAGAGAGTGATGAGTTCACTATGAAGTGGCATAGAAATGTAAAGTGCTAGCCACTTTGTTTTTCACAATTATTCATTCTCAGCATACTGCCTATTACAATATATTGTTCTGTCCGTCAACTGCCAAAGCATTACATGTTGTTCTAGTTTTTGTTTTGTTTTTTAAAAAAACATCTTTAATTTTATAAACAATTGCAGATTATATACCCAGGGGTAGCCATACAGGTTATATTCAGGTTATATATATGCAGGTTATATATGCAAGTTGCAGGTCATATTCAGATTTATTTTTGTAAGAAAGAATTGTGAAATCATATTTTCCTTTTGACCAATGGTCCTAATCTCCACTCTCTGGAAAACAGAAGCAGCTGGAGAGACAAAGAGCTTAGAAGAGACGAAGAAACTGACTGCTTGATGGAATCAAACTATATTTGTAACTGCTGATCATCTGGCCCTGTTCTACAGGACAGGGACTCTCTTTTCTTTTTTTAAAGCAATAATTCAGAAGGTAGTCTAAAACAATGCAAACACAGTGGGAACATAGTGCACTGAAAAGTAATTGTGAGTATGGCATTCAAAGACAACTGTATAATTCCTATAAATGTTATTCTGGAATTGTGTTATTACATACTTGTATGAAGCATTCTGAAAATTTGCCCAGAATGTGACAAATTTCTCAATATAGTATGATATGATATGAATACTGTACAAAAAGATGGGCAAAAGAATTGCAGTGCAATGATAAACATTAGCGTGGGATGGAAATATGTCAAAAATAATGAGAAGATTTGGGATTCTCTTCTAATTTGAAAAGATTTCAGATAAGACTAATGAAGAACAGTAAGTATAGGAGTTGCATTTAAAAGACTGTTTGGGTACCATTTAAGAAATCAAAGTAATCCTTTTTACAGTTAAATTAACACTAGGCCAAATTAAGGACCAGCTGAATTAACACTAGGCCAAATTAAGCTGCACTAAATATAAACCCCTGTCAGCCTCTGGATCTAGTCTAACTTTGCATTGGCATTATAGTTGTATCCCTGGGGTTGGTAAGGTTGAATCTGGCATAACTCTGCTCCTCTCTCATTCTGCTGCTTCTTTTGAGGGTTGATCAGCTGGCAGAGCAATAGTACCAGCAGATCCATCTCAGATCAGTTGGCAGAAGGCGCTTAAGATGGCATAAGGACAGCTCAGCTGGCTGAAGACCAGTTCAGCAGGCACAAGAGGCTTCTGCCTATTCCTAAACCTCTATTGCCAGCATATTTTTGAACTAAAATTGCATTGCTACTTAGGTCATTCTGGGTGGGCAGGAGAGTAGAGACTGGAAAGCTCTCACTTGTTTGCTTTAAATTATTTCAGATATGATCTCTTCCCTCACCCACAAACCAAGAAATATGTTGATTATTTTTTATTGTTCAGAGAATTTTTTTTTAAAAAAAATCATCATGTACTTGATTATAACAGGCTAAGGGGGGAAGCAGACGGTGCTAAGCGCTGTCTTCAGGGCAAGGAAGGGGAGGGGCAGCCACACACTGGGCGCCCCAACCCCTTCTTGAAGACATTGTCGGAGCGCTGGACCCTCCGCACGGCTGGTGCTCCGAGGATGCCTCTCCGTCACAGCGTCCGCACATGCTGCGGTGGAAGAGGCACCGAAGGTGCGCCGGCAGCCTTTTGCGGCACACCTTCGGCGTCTTGTGGAAGGAGCGCTATTTTAGCGCTCCTTCCTGGGGCTGGGACACTGCGCTGTGGGGCCAAGGTGTGCGGATACCTCGGCCCCAATCCGCAGCTTCCCGGGGAGGCCCATGGTCGCCCGTCTGCTTAGCCCCTAAGTTGATCTCACTGTTACTTAGGCTTTGCCATAACATTTTTGCCATAACATTTTTGGTAAACCAAAAGCAAAAGCTAAAAGCAATGATATAAATATTAATGACTAAATATTAATAATTATCATAATTATTATTATAAGCTGAAGTCCCTCGGCCCTTAAAGGGGAAAGGTTGCCTACCCCTGGTATAAAGTGTGAGGCAGTAGGAAGAGGAAGACCACATTATAGATGCATTGATTCAACAAAGGAAACTACAGCCCTGAGTTTGCAAAACCTGAACATGGCTGTTATTAGCAAAGTGTCATAGAAATCTCTAATACATGAGATTCCCATAGGCTGAAGTCAACATAATGGCAGATAAAAATAAAAAGAACTGCAATGAAGAATAAATCAATGTGAAATCGTAGGCCTTCATGGCTGGCATCCATAGTTTTTTGTGGGTTTTTTGGGCTGTGTGGCCATGTTCTAGAAGTGTTTCTTTATGACATTTCGCCAACATCTCTGGCTGGCATCTTCAGAGAATACTGGAATGAAGGAGAGTGGGTCTCACAGTATAGACACAAAAAACTAAGAATAAATCAAGTTTGAGCTCTCACTAGAAGCCAAAATTATTAAACTGAGGCTATGTACTTTGGACTTATTAATAGACATGATTCACTAGAAAGGATTATAGTGCTTGTAAAGTGGAAGACAGTAGGAAAATAGGAAGGCCACATTACAGATGAATATTAATTCAATGAAGAAAGCAACAGCTCTGAATTTGAAAGACCTAAGTTGTCGATAACCAGGGTTCTTTGGGATCTCTTATTCATAAAATTGCTATAAATTGAAGCTGCATTAACAGCATATAGTAGCAACAAATGAAAAACAAATTAGGGCTTTTAAGCTATGATCTTCTCTATTAATTTTCTTCTTGTGAATTCATGCCAAGTAGAGAAAAGTAAAATAAATAAATAAATGGGTTTAAAAATTCAATTAAATCCATTTAATTGATTTGAAATTGATTTGAAATCTATAATTTATGGATTATGATACTAACCACATATATTTCTGTCTTGTATATCACAGAAAGCAGAGTAAGGGTCTCAACTGATGCATGAATAGGCACAGAAGGAATCTGCACATATATCACTCCTTCAACATAGGAAATTTTCACATGGGTAAAAGTGACAGGAGCATAGTAGGATGCTCCTGTCACTATCGCGCAATTGCACAAAGATTACCAGGTGTCATGTGACATCGCGATAAGCGCATCATTATCCTGTGAATTAAGAGGAATTCTAGTGTCACTGTTTATTCAAGGGAAAGTCCTGCGAACAAGAAGCAGTGGGAGAATCCCTCTTTATTCACAGGATAATGATGTGATTATCGCAATGTCACATGTCATCATCTGATCATCTTCATGCAATTGTGTGATGGTGACAGGAGCATCCTGCTATGCTCCCTTCACTTTTGCCAATGTGAAAATCTCCATAGTCCTGATATTTTCTCATGACACTAACTCACTTTGAAGGCATTTAATTCAGAGTTCATTAAGGTTTATTTCACATTTCATTAAGGTTTATGGACAAATTCACCTGTTCAGGACACTGCAATGGATAAATCATTGCACACCTGGAAAAAAGTGTTCTTGGAAACTCAAAACATTCTGAAGGTTGCTTCTAATATAAAACAAGCAAATTGGAGTATAGCAGTGGTATTTTTCACATTTCATTTACATAAGTGTAAAGTAGACAATGAAGACACTGAAATAGTTCAAGATTATCCATACCTTGGTTCAGTGATTAATCAGAATGGAGACTGCAGTCAAGAAATCAAAAGACTAGAACTGAGAAGGACACCTATGAAGGAACTAAACAGTACCCTGATGTGTCAAGATATATCACTGAATACTAAAATTAGGATTGTCTGTGCCATTGTACTGTATTTCTAATTCCTATATATGGTTGTGAAAGCTGGACAGTAAAAAAAGCTGATAGGAAGAAAATCAACTCATTTGAAATGTGGTGCTGGAGAAGAATTCTATGGATAACATGAAGTAAGAAGACTAATAAATGGATCCTAGACCAAATTAAGCCTGAATCCTCCATAGAAGCTGACTAAACTGAGACTGTCATACTTCAGCCATCTCATGAGAAGACATGACTTAAAAGAAAAAATAATAATGTTTGGTAAGGTAGAAAGCAGTAGGAAAAAAGGAAGGCCACACTGCAAATGTATAGACTCAGTGAAGGAAGCCATGGTCCTGAATCTGCAAAACCTGAGCAGGGCTCTTGACAATAGTGTGAATCAGAGGTCTCTCATTCATATGGTCTCCATAAGACAGGGGTAGGCAACCTTTCCCCTTTAAGGGCCGAGGGACTTCAGCTCCCAGAATCCCAGGAGCTATTGGCCAACATGGGACTATTGGCCAACATGGCTGAGGCTTCTGGGAGCTAAAGTCCCTCAGCCCTTAAAGGGGAAAGGTTGCCTACCCCTGCCATAAGACTTACGGGTCAGTCAGATGTTGTTGATTTTTTACCAGAATGATGCAAATAACCTCTCTCATGCATTCTGTGTTTGATATTCACACTATGGAACCACATCTCTCCACTAACCTTATCTGAGCCCTGGTGGCGCAGTGGTTAAATACCTGTACTACAGCCACTCACTCATAGACCACAATCAATACTAGCCAGGGCTCAGGCTAGACTCAGGCCTGCATCCTTCTGAGGTCCCTAAAATGAGTACCCAACTGTTGGGGGGCAATGAACTTACAGTTGTAAACCGCTTAGACATCCCATAGCGTGATATGGAGCGGTATATAAATGAAGCTGCTTTGCTTTGCTTTATCTCTCTGCATCTCTGTGAGTTCAGTTGCTCACACATGTGGGCACCCTTCCCTTGTCCCCGAGCCCAGGGCAGAGGCTCTTCCTCCCACCACTCCTTCCATCACTGCTCCCACCATTCGAGTGGGTCAGCATTGCCTTTTCTCTTCCCGCCTTTCTTCTCTCTTTCCCTCTTTTCTCCACAGTGGTGGCTGATCCACTGGTGAAGGGAGTGGCGCTTTCTCAACCGCAGGGCTGCTGCTGATGCAAATTAATTCAAAATGCATTGAAGACATGCAGAGTTTGATTCCGAGTCTATTTGGGTCTATTTGCATTGGTCATTCACACTGCCAGTGATGCACATCTTTTTAAAAAACTTAGAAAATACCACAATATTGATTATCCCAAGATAAGTGTTTGTTTTTGGCAGCCCCCCCCCCAAAAAAAAAAACTTAATCAGATGCATTTAGATGCATATGAACAACAGAGATTCACCGTAGATTCATCCTGGATTATTTTCACCATCTAAATAACTCCTAATTCAACTTCACAGCAGTTAATAAGTGGCATTTTTAAACAATGGTGTATATGCAAAGTAATGCATATATTTCCACCTTTTGAAAGATAGTTAATGTCTTTCCATTGATCATAAACAATTACCCACATTTTGACAAGAAAACAGGTGGATAAATGTTTATAGCATATAATTTATTTTCTGAGATTGCAAGATATAGCTGCAAAGCTAAAATGGAAAGTGCTAAACAAACCAGAATCTGTTTTAAATAGCATAACTTAATAGGAGAAATAAGCATGGTGTGTTTCTGTGTTTTAATTCTGAGGCTGAAAGGAATGGAAATTGTTCTCTCCCAAAGGATAAAAAATTAATTTGTTAGATGTTCTCCATAATTAAGAGATGCAGAACCATTACTACTGCAATTTGCTTTATCATTCAGTGCATTTTTCCAATCATATCTTTGTTTTCAGGATCTGTTTCTGTTGTTAAATGAAAAACTATCATCTAAATTACTCTTTTTCTCAGCATCTGTTCTTCCAGGGTTTTTTTTTTTTTTTTGGAGGGGGGTGTTTTATAATTCAAAATAAGATATGTTTATTTATGTAAATGTCTGGAAGTCAAGGTGCCATCTTAAAGGTTCTTTTGTATCAATGACTAACAAAACTGGGAGGTTAAAATGATCTGGCACTGAAATTAAACTGGAGACTTTTTCTTAGGCAAAATTTCTACAACATTTTAAGGTTAAGCCCACAGTTCTCATTTTAGCTAGCTAACTGAAAAATAACAACTTATATATAAATCACCAAGTATACGGATATATCTACTCCCTCATAAAAGCTAACATCTCTGGGTTTTAGTTTTGTATTGCATGTTTTAATGTTGATTATTACAATTCATTACCATGTAAAAGAACACACACATATACATACAAGATTAAGACATGGAAAGAAAATAAAGGAAAATCAATTTATGGTATGTTTTAGTTGGTAGCAGCAAATAAAAACAAAAGCAGCATCTAGGAATAGATGGGATGCTTCCCCTGAGGTTTTTAGAAAGCAATTTTGTTTTAAAATAAAAATGTATCCCTTCCAACAGATGAAGAAAAGGGACACTTTCACCAGCTTAACAGATTATGAGCATAGTAGTCATATTGCAAATTATTCATTATTGAAATAAATGCTATCCATTGTGAGAAGAGACAAAAACATGGTGCAAGTATTTCATCTTTTCCTCCTTTTTGGTGGGGTTGCAAAATATGTGAGCAAGCATATGAGGATTACAGATAATGATATCTTGCCTCCTGGATAAAATGCCATGAATGTATGGGGCAAAATTACCTAATAAAAGCCTCATCTGGAGTATCCTGCGTCTACATCTCATTCTTAGCAACATACACGCACAATTAAGCAGTATACAATTGCTTCTACTATTGTTATCACATTAGGTTTCTGATTGGAAGAAGGAAAGAAAAATAATAATAGGAAATCTAAAAAAAGAAATATTGGATTTATATAATTTATCATGTTTTTATAGTCTATAATGCACAATATCAGATAATATATAATCCTTCCTTTTAAACTAAATTATATGTGGTTGACATGATGTATTTCATATGACTTTGCAAGCTAAGCATTTTTAATATTTATTAAAATACGGTCAATGGAAATTTTTAAAGTTCTTTAGTATACTAGAGATGAACAACATGGAGTCTGTGGTCCCAGATGTGTCCCAACACATTCAGTTTGCAATCCCCGCCTCAGAAGCTCTTACTATCAAATTTTGATAACACATGGAACATTGTGCTCATTGTGATTTTCATTTAAACTATTCAATTTGGTTTGGTTTTAAAGGACAGGAAAAGTTCAAAATCCCACTAGCACACAGCACAAGCTTTTTGGCCTCCACTCCTTTTCTGACCACTTGACAGTATCAGAAAATTGGCTCTGTAGGATTTCCAACACTTCAGGGAAAAGGTTTTTTTTGGGGGGGGGGGGGTGCACTGAACTGATCAAGTAGAGAATGAATCACCTTGATTCTGCTGGCAAAAGCAATTTATCAGCAGATGTCTACCCAATGGATATAGACCATGAACTCCCGGTACTAAGATACCAATGAGATTAATTATATATTCCAAGAAAGAAAAGCCAAAAAGAAAAGGGAGGGAGGGAGGGAGGGAGGGGAAGAAAGAAAAAACTTCTGTCTTTTCTGTTTTCTAATTATAGTTATCTATAATAAACATTACCAAGCCAACATAATGAAGTGCTTTGAGTGTTAGACTACAACTCTAGAGACTAGGTTCTAATCCCCGCTTGACCATGGAAATCCACTGGGTGACCTTGGGCAAATCACACTTTCTCAGCCTTAGAGAAGGGCAATGGCAACCCCCCCAAAAACAACAACAACAACAACCCTCCGAACAACTCTTGCCAAGAGAACACTGTGATATGTTCATCTTAGGATTTCCCTAAGTCAGAAGGACTTCAACACACAACAACCATAAACATTCCTAACTTTTTTCCAGCATTCCCCTGAGAAATTTCTGAAATACATCACCACTTTTGTGGCTTGAGAAGAGGGGTGTGAAAGTAAGGAAGCCATTTCGACACTCCATTAATTTACATTAAATGTTTAAAATGTTATTTTGTGTATACCTTGCAAACCTGGGATCCTTTTATAATTCACAGACATGAAATACTGTCTGTAGATTAGATTTAGATATATTCAGTTCAAATCAAAGATCTTAATGTTCACTAATAAATGCTATCCTGAATCTTTGGCTGTAGGAATCATCACTTCCCTGGTGTCAATTTTACACATATTCTAATGAAATCAGGAACAATTAATGTATCACACTGATTTAAATGGGAGCCAATTTTTTTTTATCAAACTCAGACTAAAGACTGTTCTACAGGTCTATTTTAATTTTAGCAATGGAAATGCAAATTTCCTATTGAATTGCTCCAACAATGGCCAGCAGATTCAATGCAAATTTCCAACTAATTCCTGTTTGAAAGACGTGAATCATGTTTGAGGAGGAAGTAGTTCTGCTAACGAACCATACTTTAACAATGCAGCATCAAAGATGAACAGGCATTTACACTTCTATTTCCCTCTGAAATCTTCTGCAGTTCAGACAAGTTTTAGTTTAATATCCTGGCCTAGTTGTCAGTATTTTAAATGTTTTCATGGTTGCTAAAATAGCCATTACTACTTGTATTTTAGGAATATATATCTTTAACTCATTCCCCAATTTTCTCATATTTTCCAGGAGACTGAAGAAGTTTAAGGTCCTATTAATAGAGATTTAAAATACAATGAGAGCAAACCTTGAGCAAGTACAAATGACTTGTTTCAGTGACCTAGAAACAGGACTGTATGTTTTCTAGTCTCAAACTTTTTTTTTTTTAACTACTCTCCACTTAACCATACCATTAGTTTATCATTAGGGGAGGTATTCTATTGTAGTTTCCTTCTCATGTTAGAGGAGAAGGGTCACACTGGTTAGGGATGATTGGAGTTGTTGTAATCCCCATAAATGGACATCAGTTGGGGGAAGTATATACTGATTCTACAGACTAACACATCTATATCTTTGAATCAGTTGGGGGAAGTCATATTGCTTCTCTCAAGTTCCCACATCCCATTTCTGATTTCAAAAATCTTGTAGGGTTAGCCACTAAAAGAGGAGACAAGGGCTGATATCTGAAAGTAATGTGAACAAACATAAAACTCGGTGAACATTACTTCACTGGCTTTCCATATCGCAACTGCACAACGGCAGCTTGACACTGTTGTGGGGGACCTGCACAGTCAGTGAGGAGATAAGGTAGAGATGTATTCGGGTACCGTCCTAGGAATCTAGGTGAAAGGAAGAACCTTTGACTTCCTGGACATCTAGCTTGGCACTTCCTGGATCGATATGTGAATGTAGAATTCTTCAGCTTTCAGAGATGGCTATGTTAGTATGATTCAGCATAAAATGGCAAAGAAGGAGAAAGGGGTGGGTGGGAAGAGAAGGGAAACACTCTAATAACACATTTGAACTGATATATTTTAGTATGGGATTTCATAGATTAGTTCACCTCTTCCTATGAACTGATGGAGTTCATAGGAGATATTTAAGTACATTTACTTCTTGTAATGGGATAGAATGTAATGCGATATATAGAGATGCAAATTATGACCCCGACCATAAATCTTTAGAGATGTATCAGATGATGCAGTTTTCTTAAGTGGTGGTTTCTTAAGTATTGAAATGTGAAAGCAATAAATCTGCTAATGAAATATCAGCATCCTTGGAGTCAAAAACCTTCTCTGTAGAGATATCTTTTGTTATATGTACAGTTGTGAGCACTTGTGTGTTATGTAATGCACAAAGAAACCATTATCACTGTCCATATGTCTACTAATGGATTGAAATTTGTGAATTATATTCCAATTCAGCTGCTTCTATTTCCAATTTTCCTTTTTGTTGTTGTTGTTCGAGCAAATCAGAGATTGTATGTCCAGGAAGCTTGAAATGCTGTGGTATCAGCTTCTGGTTATTGCCATTTCCAGTGTTGTCTTGATATCCATTTATCCAACAGTACTTTTTGCTGACAGAGGATGGCATATACTGTTTTACACCAGAAGATGAGCAAATGAATCTAACTAATATGGCTACTGACATTGTTAGGAACTGTGATGTTACTGCCGGGGGTAGTCCCCACAGTGGGGGCAGAGTTGGCATGTAGATTTGTAGCAGGATCTTGCCCCTTTATTTCCATCCATGTTATGTATACTGTTTGTCTTTTTCTTTCTTTCTTCCTTTTTACATGTATTGCAAACCAGATAAGTGACTAACTTTATGCCTATGTGACACAAAAAACTGAATTTCATATTATCATACTAATGCATTATAAATTCACTGAATATCTATCCAGCAGCCCTAATTTAACTGGAGAACCGAGCCTGAGGAAATTTTCCCTAGGAATTTGAATCCTATTTGGCAAGATATACTATAAGCTTAAATTCTACAGTCTGACATCTAAATGTCTTGATTTCATAGCATGTGACAATATATCTCTGTGGGAGAAAATCAAAATGTAGCAGACCTGAATTTGTTGTGACTATATTTCTACCAGCAAGTTTCCTATCAGTTCAAAATTATGCCTGGAGAATAAACAAAAATGCATCAGACTTGAACCAGACTGTAAACATGTAAATCTTTATCTCTTTCTGAATTAACTCTGCCCCACCCCTCACTATTCAAATAAGCATATGTACCATATTCATCTAAAGATGCATGTTATGTTACAGCTGAAGCCAAATCCAACTTTAAAAGCTGGAACAAATCTTCATGCTTTGATGTGATGTGTAGTCTCCCTACAAGTTACATTAGTTGCATTACCCCTACATCACTTAAAGTTTTCCTGATGCAGAACAAGAAGACTTCTTAAGAAAATCAGCATTCTCTACTTTCATAGAAGGCTTCACAAAGGAAGGAGATATGCTGGATTCCAAAGAAATATCTTCTTTGGATTACAAATAAACATTACATTTCCTTGGGTTAGAAAATTTTCCAGTGACCATATGGTCAAATGAGGAGGAGCCAGCCTGCAGATAGTCCTCCCCTAACATCTGAACTGAGATCAGAAACAGGAAATGCAGGCCTAAGACTAACATCTTCTATTTTTTCTCCTGTTTGTCTGATGGAGAAGCCAGTGTGACATCGAAAGCTCGCAACATGTAATTGTGCATTTTGATTGGCCCAATAAAAGTATCATTGTTTGGATGTTATTGGATTTGCTATATGGCCAACACGGCTCCCCCTAGATGTTTATTGGTTGCATTAGTAATAGCTGACGGGTTCTGCTATACTTCTAAAATTCAGTGTTATGTCTTGTTTAATGTTGGGAAACCGAGACCTACTTTTGTGGAATTTATAATTAGCTCAAATGAGAGGGAAGCGCCCAACTTCGCTTCTAAGATCTTATCCAATTGTCTACGGGAGATGTAAGAATTCTGGCTAGGAAAGACACTGAAACGGACCAAACTCCAATTAAAGTCTAAAATACTTATTTGACAAAATAGGCAAACATCCAAATGCAGCACACACAGGCACACACAAGAAGAATGAGCGGAGAAGAGCGAGAGCAGGGGAGGCAAGAGGGAAACCAGGATAGAGGGAGATATACTCACACCCGAGAGACTCCTCTGGGCTTCTGGCGGCCAATGAGGATGAGTTCCGTGGAATGGGCACGACCGGCAAGAGAGGGGGTCGTGGGAACTATCTCAGAGCACAGACCGACAGAGTTTCAGCATGCACTTCCAAGGTAGCACGAGGTCTGCTAAAATCCAGGGGTTCTTATAGGGAAATTCTGCCTTCTAGCCATGAGTTAGACAATAGGTGGACAAAGGCTTGAGTGGTTTACTATTGTTTACTTAAGTCTGGGCATAGTCTAAACAATGCATTTGGTTTCAAAACTATCAAGGAAGGGAAGCTAGAGAAAAGGAGTGTGATCAAATCTAATCACTGTCTCATCAAGTGTGAGACTAAAACAAACAAGCACCATTAGGTATCTTTTCCAATATAATGGGATATTCCCAAGGGCAACTCCCAAAACCTGCCTGTCCAGGAAATCTTTAGTGGTCTTAAGCAATTTCAGCTTGCTTACCTGACCTCACGTCTAGGGGATTATGGCTGCCATCTCCCAAGGGTCAGGCTGGGGTCATAGGGAACTCCACCTGGCTAAAATATATATGAAAAATGGAGCATTTTTACTAACATTAACCAAAATTAAAAATTCACTTAGCTCTGTGCTGCCCCTGGGAGCACAGGATTAGGGCCACAGCAACCATATGCCACAGCCCTGATCTGGCTTTTTGCTGCTCCAAAAAGAGCTAGGAAATGCCACACTAAGGGGGGAAGCAGATGGCTAATTGAGCCGTTTTTGGGGCAGGGAAGGGGAGGGGCAGCCGCACGATCGGCGCCCCAACCACTTCCCCAGGTCGTCCTCGGAGCAGCCGGCCCTCCGCATGGCCAGTGCTTAGAGGACCTCCCGCTGCAGCGTTCGCACACGCTGCAGTGGAAGAGTCACCGAAGGTGCGCCGCAGCCTTTTGTGGCGCACCTTCGGTGACTTGTGAAAGGAACGCCAATTTAGCGCTCCTTTCAGGGGCGGGGAAGCTGCACCGCGGGGCTGAGGTGTGGGGATACCTCGGCCCCACAGCACAGCTTCCCGGGGCGGCCCATGGCCGCCCGTCTGCTTCCCCCCTAAGCTGCAGCGGTTCTTTCATGCCCCTTTGGTGCAGTGTATCTACACGCTGTGCCAACGGGGTGCTCTGCCACCGCACACCACATGGTGGGGCAGCTGGCGTGACGGCGGCATTGGGGCAGAGTCAGGTTGGCTGCTGTGCAGTTGCGCTGTCCCAATTCTACCCCCAGGCCAGCCCTTTTGGCCAGTCTGCACAGGCAGTTATTTTGGTTTCAATGTCTAGTACCAAGATGCTTTTTTGCCTGCCTCTTTGGATTTCTCCCTAACTGTACTAAGAGTTAAGTAATTCTGAGATCTACAGGAGATAATAATATCCCCCCCCTCTGTTTTTTTTTTTTTTTGGTTTGTTTTGTTTTTGAGGGAGTGGGGGTGGGGGTAAATATCATCCCCCAAATGCATCACAACTTTTTGTTTCTTACTCAAAATATCAATGCTGGTAGCTAGGAGACATTCAACAAAATACAATTTAATTAATTCAATAAGAAATAGGTCAACCATAGGGTCTTATGGCCTGGCCCCTCTTTTCCGGGTCTCAAGGCAAGGGGAACAATCTCAATATGGAAGTACTGCCACAAAAAGAAAATCTTCTGGTTTAAAAGGGGAAAAAATCCTATCTGTGTGCTATAGTGTGCTTCAGAGTGGCAGCTATAGGAATTTGGGAGTCCACCTGCCCAGCTTTTCTTCCTGCTCTCAGAATTTCTCAAGCCATGGCTGGCACCATGGCTTAGTGGGAGGCAGTGGTTAGCATGGCATAATATAGCATGGGGTAATAGTCAGGATCGACTTGAGGGCAGTTAACAACAACAACAAGTTGCCTCAGGACTCATGAATACATGGCATATATCCCAAATAACCAAGTTTTTGGTCAGCATTATGTCTTTAACAGAAAATTTGGTATCAGATGCTGAAATAAAATGGAAAGAATTGTGAGTTTCCTATACCACACATTCACACCCACCAGTTCAACATAGTTCAGCAAACATTTTTTTAAAAATCAAAACTAACAATATGCACATATGGTAGAATTCAAAGATATAGCCATTAGTCTGTAGAATCAGTACGTAGAGAAATTTTGTAGCACCTCTGAGACGAAGGACTTCATTGCATGTCATTTTAAAATGACTCAAGCCTCTTGGGCTGCAGCTGGGAGGCAGGATAAAGGCAGGGATTATTGCAAGCTTCCGGTTTCTAGAAAGTGATGGCTGAGCCCGGCTGGGACCCTGGCTGATGGTGGCTGGAGATTTGGCAGCGATTTAGCATGCGATAATCCCCGCCTCCTGACTGCAGCCCAGGAGGTTTGAGTCATTTTAAAACAACGTGAAACAGTCATATCTAAAAGAAAAAAATTGGCAGCATGAGCTTTCATAGACTTCATTCTACTTCCAAATACATCTAAGGAAGTAGACTGAAGTCTATGAAAACTCATGCTGCCAATTTCATTCTTTCAGTTAGTATCAAAGGTGCTACAAGATCTTTCTACAATATGCACATATGAAAGTCACCAACCAAATTGAGTAAGCTTTGCATAAAGTTTAAAGAATGATAACTTCTAGATTCAAGATTACTTTAAAGTTTGTTCCAAAATGAATTTAGGATTTTGTTCTTTCACCACTTTTAATTGTTTATGATTACCATTTTGATGGCCAAACATATACATCTATGCCTTTTTAATATTCAGCTGTAACTAGTGAGAATAGGCTTATCCACTCTCCTCTTTTCTCGTTTTGCTCTTCATATTTGCTCAGTAGGGGATTCTGCTGCTTACCTTGCCTGTGCAAGACAAACACACCCAGCAACAGTTGGATTGGCTATAGTAAAATTCCACTCTTTCTCTCCTCAAACTTTATTGCATTGTTTACTGCAGACATGTTGATGTAACCCAATACTGCAAGTCTTTCTCCAGCTCTCTTTCACTGTTCTCTAGAGAAACATTGCTAAAAATAATCCAACTATATAGAGAATGAGGAAATGTGTCGCCTTTGCAGACTGCCAGAAAAAATGCAGCTTGAGTCCACTTTAACTGCCCTGGATCAGTGCTAGGGAATCATGGGAACTGCACTTTTTTCTGAGACATTGAGCCTTCTCTGTCAGAGAGCTCTGGTGCCACAATAAACTACAGTTTCCATAATTCCCTAGCACTGAGCCAGGGCAGTGAAAGTGGACTCAAGCTGCATTATTTCTGGCAGTCTGAACCTTGGAAAAAGGAGTTTCTTTGTCAGAGGCTACCTTTGCAGACTGCCAAAAATAGTGCACATTAAATTGAGGCACTGCCCTGGCTCAGTGCTAGGGAATCATGGGGACTGCAATTTATTGTGGCACCAGAGCTCTCTGACAGAGAAGGCTCAATGTCCCAGAAAAAAAATGCATTTCCCATGACTCCCTAGCACTGAGCCAGGGCAGTGCCTCAATTTAATGTGCACTATTTATGGCAGTCTGCAAAGTTAACTGCAGTATGCTTATATAGGGCTGCTGCTTTTTGACTTTTCTCAGCTTGTTTTTCTTCTCAGTTCTATTCCCACCTTCCTCATCCCAAATGAAATGACAGAAGTTGGATCACTAAGCCAATATGGGAATAATCAAAGTCCAGGGAAGTTGCCAAAATAAGTTGATATTCAGCATGACCAAAGAATTAGAAACAGGCAACCACAGAATCATAGAAGCCAGACAAATACGCCATTGCTGTAGCTCCCACAAAGGAACTTTTTAGTCCAGATGCAATGAAGGGATCTCCTAACATATATCTTAGTAGAAAGGGTATAAAAAGTCTGCATCCAAATAGGCAAGGCCATTTCCAGAGGTCAGTTCCCTTTCTAAGAGTTTGCCAAAAACATGAAGTTGTATCACTTTGACAGCAGGTTGAGCATAAATGGACAAATAAGAAATCTGAGACTTTATCTTAGGCTGGAGCTATATTATGTACTATATAGAGCCCAGGTGGTTCCTCAGTGTTTGGTTTTGGCCAGAAATGTCAGAACAAGGGATGCCCTTGACCTGGCCATCAATAGTGCTTGAGCCCCAGGTACTGCAACAATATACTACATAGTAACACTAGCATTGTAAGTATAGAACTTGCTAGGATTGGGTCCCAAGGGAAAATGTACATTGTGGGATAGTGCAGCAGTCATGATGACACAGCATTTGGCCACAGCTGAGTCATGCAGCCTCATACTGATGTCACAGGACATGACATCATGGGGGTAGTCACCTGGTGCTGGAAAGCACAGAAACTGCTGCAAAAGTGCTGTGAAACTGCAGTGTCACTCAAATGAGTGACAGGTGTCCAGGAGGAAGAGGCAGGGCCAGGAAGCCATGTGGAGCACAGACTATATAAGGCACAAGCCTCTGGACACACATGTGGGTTGGTGTGTGGATTGTGGATTGCAGACTGTTGGAGTTGCGTTGGTGTATGCCAGGGGTAGGCAACCTAAGGCCCGGGGGCTGGAAGCGGCCTCCCGAGGCCTTTGGACCGGCCCTAGGCCAGTCCTGCCGCCGCCGCCGCCACCCGCCATGATGATATTGATTATTGTTGTTATTACTTGTTCTTGGGGTTTTTTTGGCAAAATCTCCACAGGGGTTTTGCCATGGCTTTTCTGGGGCTGAGAGAGTATGCATGCATATTTTTATTTTATTATTTATTTATTTATTTATTGGTGCTTTGCCCCCCCAGTTGTCTGAGGGACAGCAACCCGGCCCCTGGTTCCATAAGGTTGCCTACCCCTGGTGTAGCTGTACATATCTGTATATAGAGCAACAAAGATTAAAGTCTCATTTGTGAGACGTCTGGCTGTAGAGTCTCTGTGCTCTATCTGGAAGGGGAGAGGAGTTTCTGCAGCTGACAAGCAGCCTGCTTCATCGGAGAAGTCTGGATCCTGGTGCTTCACGTTACGTGGTCTCCACGCGCTGCGTTACCACACCTAACATGGGTTATAGGCCCAGTTTGCGCCAGCGGTTCTGACTAGATGCACGTAAGTGGCTGTTTGTGTCTGCATCCAGAAGAGCTGCTTTCTACTATCTATAGTGCCAGAGGGCAAAGAGTTAAGAAGCCTTGCTGTTTAGCTGTCTCTTCTTATCAACTCCTGATAGCAAAAGCTGGGAAGGCTGCCAATGCTGAGTTTTGTTTTGTTTACGGGCAAGAATGGAATTTTTAAGGTTCCCTAAGCTGACCGACAGCAACTATTCTCAATGGGCTGTTTACATGGAAGCTACTTTGATAAGAGAGTCTATTTGGGAACCGGTGGAACAAGGTCTCACTGCTGCAAATGCTGAAATAGACAGAAAAGCACGCGCGACTATCTGTCTTAGCTTGGACCTGAGCCAGCTGGTCCACGTGCGAGATAAAAAGTCTGCCCAAGAGGTATGGTTAGCTTTGAAAAGTGTGCATCAGTCTGACTCCTCCCTGTCTAAAATGCTTTAGTCAAAAAGACTCTATGGTTGCAAAATGGCTCAGGATCAGCCTCCAGAGGAGCACCTAGCCAATATGAAGCATTTGTTCCTGGAAGTGCAGTCCAGAGGAACCATCCTGTCAAGGGAGCAAAAGGCATACCTCCTGTTGAGCAGTTTGTCCTCTGATTTTGACCATATACTGTACAGCAGGGGTAGGCAACCTTTTCCCTTTAAGGGCTGAGGGACTTCAGCTCCCAAAATCCCAGGAGCTATTGGCCAACATGGGACTATTGGCCAACATGGCTGAGGCTTCTGGGAGTTGAAGTCCCTCAGCCCTTAAAGGGGAAAGGTTGCCTACCCCTGCTGTACAGCCTCCAGGGAGTGCCAGAGACTCAGCTTACAGTAGACCTTGTAACTACACATGTATTGGAAGAATGCCAGAGATGGCGTTTTGAGACTGGCATTCAGAGACAGAGACAGACAACAACAACCACACCACCAGAGGCAGTTCAAGGGACTGAGAGTGCTGCTGTCTGCAAGGTCAAGAGATATTTTGCTTGTGGACAGCCAGGGCATTTCCAGAGGAACTGCAAGAGGTCACCTGCTGCCAGAGGGAAGCAACAACGCCGGTCTCCTGGGAACAGGAAAGGAGTTGTTTCGGCAGTAAAGGACAGTGACTCTCAAGCCCATCATGCTGATGCTGCCAGACATCAATGGATGGTCGATAGTGGCGCGACCCATCACATCATGAACCAGGGGTCCTTGCTGAAGGAGAGGAAGCCCTCTTGTGTCAACAAAGTGGGCTTGGCTGATAGGGGTTCAAGCCAAATCAGAGACATGGGGACAGTGCATTTCCCAGGGTTTGACAGGGACTTTGAGAATGTACTGTGTGTCCCCCAGTTACAGAATTGCTTAATCAGTGTCTCAGCACTGGCTGCAGAGGGCTATGCAGTGAATTTTGAGGGGGATGAATGTCTCATCACCAGAGGGGGACAGGTTTGGGCTAAAGCTTACAAGCAAAATAAGCTTTACTATTTGGATGCCCAGGCAGGGTGTACTACAGTTGGGAATGTGCCATTGCACTCAAACTGTTTACACTATCTCCACAGAATATTAGGACATACCGGGTTTACAAATTTGGAGAGATTGAAGGGGGTATGTCCTGGGCTAAAGTGGGAGGACTGCAGCAACCACTTGGAATGTTCTGTATGCAGCAGGATCAAGCTGAGGGATTATCCTGTTGCAAAAAGAAGCAAGTGCACCACCCAGAGGCCATTCCAAGTGGTGCATGCAGATATTGTGGGCCCATATACCAAGTCAATAGGGGGCAGCAAATATCTGATGGTGGTTGTGGATCACCACACGAAGTACACCTATGCCTTCGCCCTGAAGGAGAAGAATCAGGCAGCTCCCACATTTAGAGACTGGGTGGAGATATTCGAGAGGGAGTTTGACTACAAGATGGGCTCCCTGGTGACAGCGAATTCCTTTCTTCCAGTCTGGGGAACTGGTTGAAGCAAAAGGGTATCTGCCATAACACCACTAACCCTGCCACCCCTCAGGAGGACGGATTGGCAGAGAGGAAGATAGGGGTGCTGACACAGATAAAGGATTGTCTGATGCTGGATGCTCCAGAAGATCTTTGGGGGGAGGCAATCCTGACAGCATGCCACATTAGCAACAGACTGTGGAATTCAGCTGTAAAACAGACCCCATACTTCATGCTTTATGGGAGGCCACCCAATTTGAGTTATCTGAGGGTGTTTGGGCAGTTTGTGCTTGTTCCACAAAACCTTTGGAAGAAAGGTGACCCCAAATGGCGATGCCTGATGTTTGTAGGGTATGAGGGGAACAGCTACAGGTTCTACCTGGGGAATGGGCACATCCTGTTGTCAAGAAGTGCTAACTTTAAGAAGCACTCTGGGTGGGAGAGGATTCACTCCAACCATGAAGTCTTTGTTAGACTGGGACAACAGGGTGGTGGTAGTACTGGGACTGGAGGGGTGGAAACACCAAGAAAAACATCTGAAAGCCAGTCAAGCACCTCCAGTCAGCCCACAGACACACAAACCCCCACTATCACTACACCTGAGGTTGAGGCATCAACACCTACATCCGTCGACATAGGTGTGCAGAGCAATAGTGATAGTGAGGATGAGAGGGGCAGGACAAAAGTGATCATTCCCAGGCGGAACCAAAGAGTCAGAAGGCCCCCAGAGCGGTTTGTAGTTCAGAATGCTAGGGTGTGTGCTGCAGTGGCAGAGGAACCAGAAAGTTTTCAGGAGCTTCTCACATATCCCAGGGAGAAACAGGAGAAGTGGTTCCAGGCCATGGAGAGTGAGTTTGACTCATTGGTGAAGAGGGAGGTATTTGAGGAGGTAAGCAGGCCAGGTGACCGGAAGATCGTAGATTGTCGGTGGGTCTACAAGAAAAAGGAGATGCCTGATGGGACCTACAAGTACAAGGCCAGGATAGAGGATTCTCTCAACAGAGGTTTGAAAGCTACAATAGGACCTTCTCTCTCACAGCAAAGCCAGGAAGTTTGAGATTGGTGCTTGCTTTGGCTGCCAGGAAAGGACAGACAGTGAGGCACTTTGATTTTAAGACTGCCTACCTGAATGCCAAGCTGGAGGAGGAGGTTTTACATGGAACAGGCACCAGGTTTTGATGATGGAAGGAGGGCAAGGTCTATTGACTCAAGGCAGCCCTCTATGGTTTGAAGCAGAGTGTGCGCTGCTGGAACATGTGCATCCATGAGGAGCTGGTGAGGCTTGGGTTCACACGCAGTGTAGTGGATGCATGTGTGTACAGGAGAGCAGGGGTCACTCTGGTAATTTATGTGGATGACCTCTGTGTGGCTGCTCGGACGGAGCAGGAGGTGAAGGCCATGCAGACAGAGTTGGCCAGGAAATTTGTTTTGAAGGACCTGGGGAACCTCAAGGCCTATCTTGGGATTGAGGTTGAGAGGACTGCAGATGGTATGGTATTGCTAAGTCAGACCAAGAAGATTGAAAGCTTGCTGGAGAAGTGTGGCTTGGAGAATGCCAAGGTGGTAAGAAGTCCTATAACTCCAGGGTTCACCAGCAGTGCAGAGTCTGACCAGGTGTTTGAGCATGCAGATCTGTATAGGTCAGTCATTGGCAGTCTCATATTCATTGCCAACAACACCAGGCCAGACATAGCTTTTGCTGTGGGCATGCTGAGCCGAAGGGTGAGCTGTCCCAAGGTGGAGGACGGTGGAGGACTGGACAGCAGTAAAAAGACTTTTGAGGTACCTGAAGGGCAGTAAGGAGCGGAAGTTGGTGTTGCGGGGATCTGAAGTCCAGCTAGAGTGTTATGTAGACAGCTCTTTTGCATCGGAGATGCATGACAGGAAGTCGGTAACTGGGTTACTCATCAGGTATGCTAACAGTCCTGTGGTCTGGAGGAGCAGGAAACAGAGCTATGTGGCACTGAGCACTTCAGAGGCAGAGTTTGCAGCTTTGTCTGAGATGGCAAGGGAGGTGCAGTGGATCAGGCAGCTTCTGAAAGATCTTGGTGAGGAGTGCACACATCCAACTATTATGCACAAGGACTCACAGGCCTGTATTGCCATGGCTGAGGCGGAGAATTTGAAGAACAGGACCAAGTACATTGGTGTCAGATATCAGAATGTGAGGGAGATGGTGCAGAACAGTGTTCTGTGTCTGTCCTACATTAGTTTGGAGGACAATGTGGCAGACATCCTCACAAAGGCTCTGCAAGTGGAAAGGCATGAGCAAATGGTATCGGAGTTAGGCTTGGCACCAGGAGCAGCAGCGGAAGCTCAAGACTGGTAGGTTCAGCCAAGGCAGTGGCAGAGTGGAGAACATCTGGGCCAGAGGGCCAGAAGATCTAGGCCAGAGTGTGGTTGCACTAAAAGAGATGTGCCTGGAGTGATGAACAGTTTCCAGAGTAGTGGTGCATATCAGGAGAGTGCTGCTGGAGAAAAGAATGGCCTTCTGAGACTAGAACGGGGTTCTGAGGTCTGGGGTGCACTAGGTCAGGTTGACAGTGGCACAGACAGGGGACCAGAGCACTGGGAGCCAGCAGGAGGACATTGGTGATGTCAAGCTGGCAAGATATGGCACACTAAGGAAACTAGGGGTTCACATGCAAACACTCCAAGAAAATGAGGTAAGAGATGTTCACACAATGTACATTTTGGAGGGGATTGTTAGGATTGGGTCCCAAGGGAAAATGTACATTGTGGGATAGTGCAGCAGCATGATGACACAGCATTTGGCCACAGCTGAGTCATGCAGCCTCATGCTGATGTCACAGGACATGACATCATGGGGGTAGTCACCTGGTGCTGGAAAGCACAGAAACTGCTGCAAAAGTGCTGTGCAGCTGCAGTGTCACTCAGGTGAGTGACAGGTGTCCAGGAGGAAGAGGCAGGGCCAGGAAGCCATGTGGAGCACAGGCTATATAAGGCACAAGCCTCTGGACACACATGTGGGTTGGTGTGTGGATTGTGGATTGCAGATTGTTGGAGTTGCGTTGGTGTATGCCAGGGGTAGGCAACCTTTTTGAGCCGGGTGCCGGGTTGCTGTCTCTCAGACAATTGGGGGGCCGAAGCACCACAAATAAATAAATAAATAAATAATTTTTTAAAAAAAAAATTAAAAAATTAAAAAAATATGCATGCATACTCTCTGAGCCCCAGAAAAGCCAGGGCAAAACCCCTGTGGAGATTTTGCCAAGAAAACCCCAAGAACAAGTAATAACAACAATAATCAATATCATCATGGCGGGCAGTGGTGGTGGCGGGGGGTGGCAGGGGCGGCGGCAGGACCGGCCTCGGGCCGGTCAAAGGCCTCGGGGGGCCGCATCTGGCCCCAAGGCCTTAGGTTGCCTACCCCTGGTGTATGCTGTACATATCTGTATATAGAGCAACAAAGATTAAAGCCTCGTTCATGAGACATCTGGCTGTAGAGTCTCTGTGCTCTATCTGGAAGGGGAGAGGAGTTTCTCCAGCTGACAAGCAGCCTGCTTCATCAGAGAAGTCTGGATCCTGGTGCTTCACGTTACGTGGTCTCCACGCGCTGCGTTACCACACCTAACAGAACTTTGTATGTTTAGACCTTCAGCAGCTACCTGCAAAAGTCACTGAGCACAAAACAAACAAAACTGATTTCAAAGAAATTCTGACATGGTTAAGATCCCACCTCTCTGGCTCATACATGTTTATAAGGACTTCTTATCTTTTCCTTGACAACAACCTTTTATGCTATTATGCTATTAAAATCACTCCACTGACTGCCTATTAGTGAAAGCTTACATAGTGGGTCTAGGTTACCTATGGGATCACCTCCTTTTATATAATCCACCCTATACACTCAGGTCTTCTGGGGGACACTTGCTCCAGTCAACCAGGACTCGATTGACACTTGTCAGCCAGATGACTTTTTCTTCAGCCACCTCTAGACTATGGAACAACTTGCCTGAAGAGATATAACAGCTGAATATGCTGTTTAAATTTAAAACAACTTTAAAGACCTGTTCAAGCAGGCTTATCCAGATGATTTTTAAATTGTAAATTTCAAATGATATTTTTTTTATGTGGCTTGTTTTAATATGTATGTGTCTTGTTTGTTCTTTTAAATTAATGTGTTTTCAGCTGATGCTCATTTGTTGGTCCCTGCCTTGATTTATAGAGAGAGGCAGGGAATAAATAAATAAATATTATTATTACTACTACTACTACTGGCATGGAGATTGTTACTGGCTACATACACAGCTTGGCATTAGAATTTAGGACTCCTTCACACATTACACAGTAAAGCATGTCTGCCACCACATGCCTATCTTCCAAGTGTATGCATTTAAAACATAGAGACATTGGCACCATAAAGATAATAATAAAGTCGCAGTATGCATGTGGTCCAAAAACAACACTGATTCAGCACAGCTGTACTTCAATTACTATATTAAAAGCTATAATGAAGACCTGAGATAATGCATTTCCAAATTACAGTATGTATTTTTAAAGAACAGAACACCTATCGGCAACATAGTTGCATTCATAATTTCTTGTTGTTCATGAAATGCAAACTCTTAATAAGTGAAGTTGCTTATTTTTTTAAAATTTAAAGTTCATTTTCATCTCAACAAGGACTCCTCTCTTGCAACCCGAGTCCTTGTTGAGATGCAAATGGAATTTAAATTTCCTAGACTTTGAAAATCTCCCAGTTGCCACATGGCCAGAAGGAGGATGAGCCAGCCTGCAAGAGATGCCTCCCCATACTATCTTAACTAAGGACAGAAACAACAAAATGCAGGCATCTTACTAACATCTTCAATTTTTCTCTTGTCTGGTTTGCAACATCTTGCCTGATGAAGAAGCCAGTGGAGCTTCGAAAGCTTGCAACAAGTATATTGTGCATTTTGGTTGTCCAATGAAAGTATCACTGTTTTGTGGATTTTTGTTTGGATTGCTTCTAAAGTCACCCATGGACTCTAGGTGATGTCACATGTCTAAGGAGACATAAACAGATCTCATTTAATGCAACTAACCCCTTTGTACCATGTGATTCAAGAACACCCGGGGGGGGGGGGGAACTGTCATCATTAACATGAAATTCCAATTTTGATGTCATTTATTATTTTGAATTCCTGTAGTGAACATCTGGTTTATGAGTGGAAAGCAAAACAGTAAAATTAAAGTTTGCATTAGGGTGTAAACAGAAAATGTAGTTATCATCCTAAGAAACCTGCACATGAATACATTCTTTGAATAATGCATTTTTCATTCACTCTTCCAGAAGATATAAGAGCACTACAACTACTTGCCAAGTTTCATCCTAATGTGCCATGGGGCAAATGGAGACCCTAAACTGTCATAACCTATTTAAATCATACATATTGGGGAGGAAAGCTACTTCAGTTGATTCACATATTAAATTACTATTACTTTACTCTTATTTCTTTATGGACAATCTGCACACCTTTTTTTTTTTAACAGAAGGACATTATTTTTGGACGGAACATTATTTCTCCTTCTGTCTAATACAACCTAATATCACACAGCATGGACAGGTAACAGTGGAAAGCAAATACTAAAATACAGAACTGTATGATACATATAGACTGCTGTTATTTTGGCTGCCATTTTACAGAGTTAACATCAAGGAACCATGGGATGGTCTAATGAGACAGTCCACTGTGATTCTCCCCCCACTCCCATGCAAATCCTACTGGGTATAAAGGGACTTGTGCAAGGGACTTGTAAAGAAGAAATTCTCAATGGATTGTCATTACTGGTCATCATAAACTGCTCTCTCAGACAGCTTCTACATGGTATCTATGTGAAAAATAACTGGGAATCACCATTGGCATCCCCATTTTCATTGTTTAATCACCATAGTTTCTATGTGCAGCCCAAGCTGAACCACTCAAGAGCTCAGCTAGGTCTTTCTTTACATTGAAGCCTTTGATCATATAGGAAATGTCTACACAGGCCAAATGAACTGATTCGAACCCCTGTCCTCACAGTCCCTTGTCATCATAATGTAGGGCCAAAGCCCCAATTCAACTAAGGACTGTCTTCATAACATGATGCCAATTCTGCATTGAATTCAGCCGATTCCTTCCCATGTGTCATGCAGTGCTGCCCACCACCGCAACTACTGGCATGAGTTGCTCCCTCTGAGGTCACAGTGAGTTGCCCAGCCTTGTGATGAATGCTGAGCGCCTCATTTTCAACCTCAAAGGGAGTGTCTTGCATTAGCTACAGTGGTGTTGTGTGGCACAGTGGGATGTGTGTAGAGAGCCACCCAGAGTTTCTCCAGAGTGCAGAGGTTATGGAGGGAATTTGTTCCGGGGCCAGAATACTCCAGAAGCAGTGCGGATTATTATGGCTTGTACAGACCCCTCTTAATCCAGTGCTTCTTAAGCCATCTTCTTTTCCCATTGTGCCAGGGATCAGTACCATATTTGTGCCACATTATTATTGTATTCACATAGTCTTCTGGAAATTCAGTGTGGAGAGCTGCTGCTGGCACACCAACTGGTATTGGTCTGCAGACCATCCAATGGAACAGCAGTGATTTAATTCATCTCAAAAGATAACCATATGACTAGACAACCTACTGGTATTTCCCATCTCTTAACTGTGGGTGAGGGGCTTTTAATTTTTTTTTTTTTCCTAAAGCTTATAATTTGCAGGTAGGAAGATACAATTGCATACTTAAAAATTCTAGCATAACCCTTATTTCAGTAATCAGGATAATCAATTATCACAAGTTTTTAATTAACTCATAGCAAATTGTTACTGACACTAATTATAATCTCTCCTTCTGACACATACATTGTGCACTGTTGTTTGGAGCTCAAAGTAGTTATTATTCAGTTGTATCAGGCCTCTTAATTATCCTCTACTGTATTCAGCTGCTAAATTTTTGTTAACTACTATACTTATGGTGGTGGTTTCTGTTGTTGTTTGCCTAAAGTGCTGTATATACTCTGTTTTCTAGTTTATTTTTCTGTAATAAAATTGTTATATGTTTTCACCAATATTTCTGAAATATTGCTACAAACAAAAAACACAAAAAACAACTTTAGGATTAATCATTTCAAATACTTCATTAAAGTTCTAGTATTAATGCTCCTTAAGCAATTCAACTTTAGTACTGCAAATCAAATTATCTCTGCAATATGAAATCTTTGCTGCAAACTATGATCATTATAAAAAGCAATAACTCTAAAATCCAGTAGTTTACAAGAAACTGTCAACTTCTACAGACTTGCTTTATGTTTTGCTGTTTCTACTGTCCCCTTGCTAAAATACAGTTTGCAAAATATTATGCATATCATGATCCACAACATATTCTGATAACATTGACATTCTGGAAAAATGTTGCAGCATGCTGTTTTAGATATATTTCTTCTCACTTTCTAGTATAACATCTTCTCATCCAACAATACAGGAGGACTTGCTGCTGGGGGGGGGGGGGGGGGAAGGCAGACAAAATCATAGTTTATTCATTGCGTCTGCACAAAAGGACACCGACTCAATATTATGGGTGAAACATTGGCCACAACTTTATTTGTACAGGGTCTGACATATTTAAATTCAATATATAACATTTATCTATCCACAATTTAAGTATTTCTTAACAATAATTTATTTGACGCATGCCCAAATGTTCTGGGCGCAGGTGCTGTAACATTTAAACCTTTTCAGGGCATGCGTCAAAACTTTAAGTTAGTAAATCACCTAACAATTACATCCCCCCCCCCCAACCGGATATAACGTCAAAGCATTTTATGATGCAACCATTTTATGACGTCATTAGCTTAATATTACGTCATAACAAATTTGTTTAATTTCAATGATATATACCCAATTTCTTTTTTATTCAATTCCAATTAATAATTCCAATTAACCTAGAAGTTCCCTAAAGGGGGGAGGGTCCCTTTCCGCCACAAGAGGGGGTCAGCCTAGCTTGGCATCCCCTCTCCCCCCCCTTATAGAAGCCTTTAAATAAGACTCCAAGGTAGATAGATACATATCATTCCCCTGAGGGGAGAGATGCACTCCGTCACCCCTGTACAAATGTGGTGACCCAAACTGAACTCCCTGGTGATCAACAATGGCCACCCCCATCCTCTTCAATGTCTTCGCCACATATCTGTTTAGCCAGCGCCGGGCTCCATCAATGGCAACGTCACTTCTGGCACCGTGCCAAACACGCCTAGGAAGAAACTTTGTCCACATGAGGAGTGTATGCGGCAACATCCGCCAAATCTCCTTCATGTCTTTAATTATGCGCCTAGCCAATTGCAACGAAGTCATTCTTGGAAGGTCGTTTTCCCCCAGATGAATCAATAATATTTTTGGCTGTGCGAATGAAGCCATCAGTTCAATTATTCTAGGGAGTATGGCTCCCCACAGCATGCCTCTGCACCCGAACCACCTCACGGTTCCTGCTAGTCCAAGTCCATCGGCCAAGTCATGCCGCTGCTGGATGAAGTGTCTCTTCGCCCAGAATACTAAACTATGACCAAGTATCCAGACGTCTCTTGGAATCAATTCTCCAAAGGATGAGCTGCTGCCTCAGGCGCCGACTGGCGGAATCTGTAAAACTGAAAACGCGAAAGTGCATCCGCCAAGAATTTAGTACACCACAAACATATTGAGCTTGGAACACAGTATTATACTTTAAACATTGAGCCACCACTTACCTCACCAATGACATTACCCTGTCAAACTTGGCATACAAACTTGGCATACATAGACTACCGCCTGGTTATTACACCAAAAGCGTACCATTTTGTTTGCGAATTGGTCTGGCCATGAACGAACCGTCACCACAATAGGAAATAATTCCAGCAAGGTGAGGTCTCTAGTCCAACCTTTCTCAACCCATGTTATTGGCCATTCCTCAGATGCCCACTGGCCATTAAAGTAAACTCCAAAACCACAGGCCCCTGAAGTATCGGTGTACCTGAGAATCTGCATTAAGTAGCAGGTCAGATCTCCAGCAAGAAATACCATTGAATTGTTCCAAAAATGACTCCCCTATCTCCAAATCCTTTCTTATCCCAGAATTTATTCTAATGATGATGTGGGGCCTTCACTCCTTTAGTGGCTTTATAATAAACGTGACCAGCATGCCCTTCCAGGGGGTTATCACTGTACAAGCAAAGTTCAGCAAACCAGATGAAGATTGAAATTCTCTAAGTGTGGCTTTTGATTTACTTTTCATCATCCTCACCTGCAGCCTCATAGCTGTTAGCTTGTCAGGTGGGAGACGAGAATATCTAAATCAATTCCCAATAAAGTAAGACGTGTAACAGGGCCCTCGGTTTTTCCTCAGCCACATGTACTCAGATTTTATTTTCTGGGCGGAGAGCGCTGAAAAGCCGATAGCATATTTGCACCATCAACTGTCTCAGGGTCACCATCAAAAAGAAAATCATCTAAATAATGAGTAATTGCTTGACTACCCAACCCTCTAGAGGCACACCGATGTAAAGAAGTGCTGAACATTTCAAATGATGAGTAAGAGATGGAACATCCCATTGGCATGGCTTCATCAAAATCATATTTCCCTTGAAATTGAAAACCCAAAGATCAAAATCCATTGGATGAACTGGAAGTAGCCTAAAGGCCGATTTAATATCACACTTTGCCATCAAGGCTACTTATGCCAAGAGTTGCGAAGGGACTCCACCTCCTGACTTTTTTAACTTTAAGGCATGTTGAACCTGGGTGGTTTTTCTTACAGATATTACACTTATGCTCAAACCTGCAGAGCTCCTTTTACACCTACCTTTGTTTGACTTACCGTGGTATTAATATTTGTATTGCCCTGTAACCCCAATTCCAAAACCTTGTGTTGGGGCAGAGCTATCTAAAGGTGCTGTTACAGGTTCCAGGCTAGGGCGATCGCTCGACGATGTCAACCCTGTCTGCCCACCTGTCGCCTCCACTGCCAAAGGCCATGTTGCCAGCAAATTTATAGCATCCAACAAACCTGAGCTCATTGTATAAGGAGAAGCATTCAAAGATGCTTGCTGAACTCCCACCGTGAGTGTCACTGAAGCAGCTCTGGTGCTGTGCTGTCGGCCATGAGCACCTGGTACATCACCGCTGCAAGCCGCAATTGTCTCAGGTGTCTACACATCACTCTGGCCTGTAACAACCACACTCCGAAGAAAGTGACATAAATCAGACCAAGTAGGTTAACTAGAAGTAAGCACCGTGGCACCGTGGTGCCCCACACCAGGAACTTTCTTCAAAAGTTCCATTACATCAGCTACGGTTGGATGCCCAACCTCCATAGCTGAAGTACTCAGGAAACTACATGCAGTGTCAGGTGATGTAATTGTATTATCAATAACCTGTTGAGCAGTGGCTTGTCCAACATTAACATTTGTATGCATAACCAAAGAGGTAATTGCTTGCACCCTTTTTACCAGTGATGTTGAGCCAATTGCTCACGTAGTGCCGCACAAGCCTGCATAGTGCGACCTATCTGTGTCAAATGAGTGGTGATATCATCCTCTTTATTTGTAATATCAGCAGTTCACTTAGGAGCTGGCTGGCCAGCTTTTTGAACCAGTTGAGGTCGCACGCCGCTTAGATTGAGTCTTACTTCGCGGCATAATTTAAAATAATTAAATTACAAAATGACTAATAAGCTGATTGATGCAGGATATAGAGTAACTAACTATACCTGTGTCACCAAATTATAATGTGAACTGCATATACTCCCGTTCGACAACTGCCCACCAAGTTAGGTTAGTCACTTGTAAGAGGAGGCCCACTTCCAAACTCACCCCCTTAATGTTAAAATAATTAAAGTACAAAATAATTAAAAAGCTGACTGATGCAGGATATAGAATAACTAACTATACCTGTGCCACCAGAATGTGAACACTGCATGTACTCCCGTTTGACAACTGCCAACCGAGTTAGGTTAGCCAACATGTAAGAAGAGGCCCTCATCCAACTCACCCCCTTTAATATTACCATATATATATATATATATATATATATATATGCAGGTATATAATTGCAGTTGAATATTTATTATTATTATTATTATTATTATTATTATTATTATTATTATTATTATTATGGCCAGGCCAAGCTGTTAGTTAACCCCTGCTAGGCCTGATCGAAAATGAGCCCACAGAAACTGTAGGAAGGAGTGGCGTGGGGGGGACACTTCCCACTACCTTCCCCTTAAACAGCAACTGTGAAATGGGATAAGGGGGTGGGGTGGGCTGACCTATGTATCCAGGCCGTCTGCCCAATCCAGGGGCCTGTCCCTTTCTTACCGACTTTTGTGCCATTTGCCACCACACACAAGGCCTGAAGGCCAATCTGGGGACACCTGGAAGCCGGGTCCAGGGCCCAGCCACAAAAGAACAGAGTCGCGGCTTTTTTTTTTTTTAACTCGCCGCGCCAGACACGTGCATCCTCCATAGTCCGGAGGACAGCCAAGGCCTTCAACCTACGGCCTGGCTCGAACCCAAGGGGCCGGCGAGGCGTTGAAAACGGCTGCAGCCGCGCCCGTCCGACCGCCAGAGCAAGCGCGGGCCCACTGCGCTAGGCCAAATAGGCCTCACCTCCACAAGGCCAGCAGGGAAGGTGCCCAGACCATATTTGCGGCTTCTTTTTTTTTTTTTTTTTAATTACCGCACCGAACAGAAAGTCCTCCAAGTTTTGGAGGACAGCCCAGGCCTCTCATTCAACCTTCCTCAGAAGTTCCATTACATCAGCTACGGTTGGTTGCCCAACCTCCATAGCTGAAGTACCCGGGGAACTACATGCAGTGTCATATGAAGGACTTAAATTATCAACAGCCAGATGTGCAGTGGCTTGTCCAACATTAGCATTTGTGTGCGCAACCAAAGAGGTATTAGCTTGCACCCCTTTTTGCAAGTGATGTTGAGCCAACTGCTCACATACAGGCGCACAGGCCTGCATAGTGCGGCCTATCTGGGCCAAATGTGTGGTGATATCATCATCATTATTTGAGATATTGGCCGGTCGCTTAGGAGCAGGCTGTCCACTTTTTTGACCATTTGAGGGAGCACGCCGCTTAGATTGAATCTTACTGCACGGCATGATTTAAAATAATTAAGTACCAATAATTAATAAGTTGATTGATGCAGGATATGGAATAACTCACTGTACCTGTGTCACCAATTATAATGCGAACTGCATGTATTCCCATTTAACAATATGCCAACCAAGTTAGGTTAGCCAACGTGTAATGAGGAGGCCCTCCTCTACACCCACCCCCTTTCAATGTTATCTTATTTAAATATATTATCGCTAATGGATATTATTATTATTATTATTATTATTATTATTATTATTATTATTATTATTATGGCCAGGCCTAGCTGTTAATTAATTAACCCCTGCCAGGCCTGAACGAATTGGGTCCACAGAAACTGTAAGAAGGAGTGACACAGAAGGGGGCACTTCCCACTACCTTCCCATTAAGCAGTGACTGTGCAATGGAACCAAGGGGGTGGGGTGGGCTGACCTATGAGTCCAGGTCGTCTGCCTAATCCAGGGGCCTGTCCCTTCAATACCACCTTCCTGCGCCACTCGGCGCTACACACAAGGCCTGTTGGCCACACTGGGCACACCTGGAAACCAAGACCAGGGCCCAACCAAAAGCAGTTATTCGCGGCTATTATTTATTATTATTATTATTATTATTATTATTATTATTATTATTATTATGGCCAGGCCTAGCTGTTAATTAATTAACCCCTGCCAGGCCTGAACGAATTGGGTCCACAGAAACTGTAAGAAGGAGTGACACAGAAGGGGGCACTTCCCACTACCTTCCCATTAAGCAGTGACTGTGCAATGGAACCAAGGGGGTGGGGTGGGCTGACCTATGAGTCCAGGTCGTCTGCCTAATCCAGGGGCCTGTCCCTTCAATACCACCTTCCTGCGCCACTCGGCGCTACACACAAGGCCTGTTGGCCACACTGGGCACACCTGGAAACCAAGACCAGGGCCCAACCAAAAGCAGTTATTCGCGGCTATTATTATTATTATTATTATTATTATTATTATTATTTAAATTTCTGCAGCAAAATACTTGCGTCCTCAAAGGTCCGGAGGACAGCCAAGGCCTTCAGCCAACGGCCTGGCTCAAGTCCAGGGGCCAGCAGGGGGCAACAACAGCCAGAGCCGCGCCCGTTGTCACGTCCTCTAAAATCCGGAGGACAGCCAAGGCCTTCCACCAACGGCCTGGCTCAAGCCCAGGGGCCAGCAGGTAGCAACGACAGCCACAGCCGCGCTTGTCCCTGCGTCCTCCAAAGTCTGGAGGACAGCCAAGGCCTCCAAGCAACGGCCTAACTCGATCCCAGGCGCCAGCAGTATGACGGCCGCAGCCGCGCCTGTCCTGCCGCCCAAGCAAGCGTGGGCCCCACACGCTAGGCCCACTAGGCCTCACAGCCACAGGGCCAGCAGGGAAGGGTAGACCCTTAGAGGCGTCCCCTCGGCCAGAGCCTTCGCTCAGAAGGCGAAACCTAAGCCCGTGGCCACGTGTGCCTCCCTTCCTCCGCTGGCTCCCCGTGGAGCCAAACAAAAAGGCTTTGCAAAGCCCCAAGGACGGACGAGCAAGGTGGTCCTTGCTTGTCCGAATCTAAAATGGCTGCTGCCATGAGGCAGCACGAGGCTTTATAGCCCCGCAAATCTCACAGTGAAATCCCGCGAGACTTCAAATCTCGCGAGACTTCAGCTGCGAGATGATTTCCATTGGCCAGGCCAACCAGAAGAGGCGGGCCTTCCGGTCCACCTGGCCAATCAAGCGTCTATGCCCTTTTATGGCAGACGCAATAGAAGGCCCCCTCCCAACTCGTCGGGGGGGTCTTTTTATGTAGTTGACACATTGATAAGGCTTACTGATAGGCTACCTGATTAGACTTGAGTGTGCATACGTTGCTCCTTCAGGCTTCAGCTGGATTTTATGACAAAATAGTTGAGTCAACCTGGATAAGGACAAAAGATGCTTTGCATGGGACTGGTGGAAGAGACTGAATAAGATAAATTGGCAAATTCCCTAGACTAGGTGTTCTCCTTGAGCTCATGGATTACAGGGCAGGGATTCTGCTGAGAGGGTCGATGCAGATGGCCCCTAAGGGGTGGCTCTGTACCACCCCTGGGAGCGCTGAATCGGGGCTACAGCAACCACATGCAACCACACACCACGGCCCCGATCCTCCTTTTTTGCCGCTCAAAAAAGAGCTCGCAAATGCCGCTCCTTTTTGAGGTGGCAGAAAGCCATCCTTAGAGCCACTGCTACGACTCTTTTGTGCCCCTTTGGTGCAGCATGTGTGCACACTGCACTAATGGGGCACCCTGATGCCGCGCACCGTGCTGTCTGGCATGCAGCGTGACAGCGGCGTTAGGTTGGAGTTGGGGTGGCTGGCATGTGGTTGCCCCACCCCAACTCCAGCATGAAGCCAGCCCTTTAGGACAGTCTGCATTGGCCCTAAGTCTGACTTTGCTGAGGATAGAACCAGCAACCGCTAGCTCTATACAGCTGCTGTCTTAGGGTAGTCCACACTGGCCAAATAAAACAGCTTCTAACTGCTTTGAAGTTTGGCTGTTTAGACAACTCATGAGGCAAAACTGGGTAGAAAGTGAAACGAAGCCATGCTCTAAAGCGGAAGCAAAAAGAACCTGGGATATTCCGACTCAAAGTGGAAAATGCACATCATCACACCAGTATATAAACAGCTCTGTGCCAGTATGGGACTGCAGCAAAGCAAGAACATGATCACAAATAATGCAATGAAAAACCAGACAATCCAATAGGGAAGGGGGGCATGGGGTGAAAGGGAGTGAAGGGGGCATGTATGTTGGGGGCAATGCATCGTACACATGACTGTAAGAGGGAGGTAATTGGAGGTTGCAGGTGGTGTGTTGGTGTCAGCAACAAAACAAAACAAAACAAAACAAAACAAAACAAAACAAAAAAATAACTGCATAGCACAGCTTGACATGCATTCTGCTGATAGCCCATGGGTGTTCAGCCAGCCTTGGGAGTGGACCATGTGGACAGTGGGGTTATGACCAATTTCAGAAAACTGAGGCCCTTTTTTCTGTCCATCTGGCCCTGAGTTTTTGGAAGCAAAGGGAAAACAGGCATTTTGTGTGGGCATTTTGCAGGGAAGTATGAGAGGAAGGCTAGAGTACTGTACCACTCCCTATCTAGGGTGACTGACCATGTTTGGTGAAGGGGTTGTTGCAGTGACCTGCAATATTTCTGCCGTTTTAGTTTTCTTGCTGGAAGATGTGGAGAGCTATACCTGTAGTGAGTGACCAGAGCTTTAAAAATTTGGCTTCTTGAACTATGGAATTTCATACCCTTGCTTTTGCACATTTACAGCTTGTGCACCAACTGTACCCATTCCTTTAGATGTCCAATCTGACCATTGTGGTGTTTGGATGACTGTAACATGCTGTACTTGCAGATGCCTTTGAAAAGGGTTCATATGCTTCAGTTGATCCAAAGAGTTGCAGCCAGACTGTTAACTGGGACAGGTTACAGAGACCATATTACAGTCCTCTTACAACAGCACTGCCAGTCTGTTTCTGGGCACAATTCAAAGTGCTGGTGATGACTTATAAAGCCCTATATGGCACAGGTCCAGGTTATTTAGCAGAATATATGTCCATGTATGGGCCTCTCCAGGCCTTGAGATCATCAGGAGAGACCCTTCTGTCAGTCCCACCAATGTAGCAAGCTCAGCTGGTAGGCACACAACAGAAGGCCTTCTCAGCGGCTGCCCCTAGACTTTTGAACTCCCCTCTCAAGAAAGCCAGAATGCTCCCCTCCTTGTCCTTTCATGGCATACAAAACCCTTTTTATTCTGACAGGCTTTTAAAATGGAAAATTTTGAAAGAATGGGGCTAGAAAGTATTGAATTTTTTTTAAAGCTGAACTGTTCTTAATAGCTTTGTATCTTTTTAAATTGCCTTTTATTGTACTAACTGGAGGTTTGAATTGTTTTAATACTGTGAATGGTTTAAAACTGTTTTAATGTTCACTTTTTGTATGTTTTTAATTGTATTGTTCTTTTAAACTGTAAGCCAGTCTGAGTCCCAGTGAAAGCAGGGTACACACATAATAACAGCAGCAGCAGCAGCAACAACATTTTTTTCTACTATTAGACCAATAGTTTATCATGATTGGGAGAAACCCTCTATAAATTATGCATATTCCTATCTCAGTCCATTTCCAGCATGACCATACTACACTTTAAAACAATTTTTAGATGTAATGTACCACCTAGTCATTATTTCAAAAAAAAAAAAATTCCTTTACATTGTAGAGAGTGATAGAGCAATAATATATCCTCCTATATTTTTTTAAGACTTGGCATTTTTAATGGTTCATGCAGTTTTCCATAATTCATTTTCGTTACAATTATATTTTCACAGTACTTTATAAATTTTAAGGGTCTAAAGGCGTTTTACAATCCATCCTACTCCTTTCTATTTGGTTAATTCTTTATTTGAATATAGATTCTCCCTGCACTCCCTTCACTATGAGCCTGTACAGACGGGCGGCCGTGAGCCGCCCTAAGAAGCCGAGGATTGGGGCTGCTGCTAGCATATACAATCCACCATGTTGGCGCTTGAGAAAGGAGCACCAAAATGATGCTCCTTCCTGAAGCGGCAGAAAGGGCACCGGAAGAGGTCTCTTCCGGCGCAGCGAGTGTGGAGGCTGCGCCGGGAGGACGTCATCAGGAGCTCGCCGTGCGGAACAGTGCATGCCCCGATAACATCCTCGGGAAGGGGTTGGGGCGGCCACCGTGTGGCTGCCCCTCCCCTTCCCTGGCTCCCCTTCCCTGACTTTGCGCCATCTGCATCCCCCCAGAGTTATCAGTTACCATATATACTGGACTGTAAGTCGAGAAATTGATTCTAAATACTGGAGTCGACATATATGGGTCAATAGAGTCACCATGGGTTGAGATCGTCTGAAGGGCAATTAACAATAACAACAACAACGTACAATAATATTGCTCATAAATCTCTAGGGCCCATTAGCTTAAAAAGCAGCCCCGATGCCACACTCTCCATGCTTCAGCAGTTATTGCTGAAAGGGCTGTGAGGCACCAGTGTGAGTGTGTGTCTGGTGATTCCCTTCTCAATCCTATCTCCAAACCTTTCCCCCTTTTCCTCCTCTTTGCATTTCACCATCTTCCCTCCACTTCAAGCCGATCTCCAAACCTTTTATTCTCTTTGCATTTCGCCATTTCCCCTCCACTTTCAAGCCCATCTCCAAACCTTTCCTCCTCCCCCCTCCTCTCCCTCCTTGCATTTCACTATTTCCCCTCCATTTTCAAGCCAATCTCCAAGCCTTTGCTTTTCATCCCCTTCCTTCTTGCATTTCATCTGAAAACCAAGCTTCTCTCCCCCCCCCCTCCAATTCCACTTTCAAGCCAATCTTAAAACCTATCTCCTAAATTCTACCCTCAACTTATCCACGGACCATACCAAAATCAATGATTTTGGCTCTAAAATCTTCCCTTGACTTATACATGAGGTCGACTTCTTTCGAGTATATATGGTACATACTTGCTAATACATAGTACTTCTCTTTTTATATGTTCAGTATAATAAAGATTATTGCCTATTAAATCTTTACCATTTGCTCTTTATGAACTAAGGGCCTTTACAGACTGCCAGAAATAATGCAGCTTGAGTCCACTTTAACTGCCCTGGCTCAGTGCTGGAGAATCATGGCAATTGTATTTTTTTCTGAGACATTGAGCCTTCTCTGTCATAGAGCTCTGGTGCCACAATAAACTACAGGTCCCAAATTCCCTAGCACTGAGCCAGGGCAGTTAAAGTGGACTCAAGCTGCATTATTTCTTGCAGTCTGTCAAGATTTCTATATTGGCCATCAGGCGATGTCCATGTATATCAAGTTCTTAGGTTGCTTGCAGAATGTATTTCTAATGAACAAACTGTTGGTCTCACGAAATTCAGTCACACCCTAAGCAGACAGGCAGCCGTGGGCCACCCCAAGAAGCCGCGGATTGGGGCCAAGGTAGCGGCACTCCTCAGCCCCAATCCACTTCTTTTAAGGCCCTGGAAGGAGCGCTAAAATAGTGCTCCTTCCACAAGGTGCAGAAGGTGTACCGCAAGAGGCGTTGGGCGCCTCTTCGGCATCTCTTCCATCGCAGTGTGTCTGGACGCTGCAGAGGAAGGACGTCATTGGAGCGCCTGTCGTGTGGAGCAACAGGCACTCCGATGACATGTTCGGGAAGGGGTTGGAGAGCCCAGCGTGAGGCTGCCCCTCCCCTTCCTTACCTCCAAGACAGCGCAAAATGCCGTCTGCAAAGGGGGTAAGTCTCCATTTCATTTTTTGATCCTAGGTCAAATTACCCCAAATCTTTGATACTGCTTTGTTTTCTATCTCTGCATTCCAATCACCTACGATTAACAAGAAGTTATGTTTTGATATGTGATAAATTTCCTCCTGGATTCCACCACAGAATCTTTCCATTTATTCTTCTTCCTATGTAATTGGAGGATAAATTTGATGGGTTTTCTCTGAAATCGTATTGACACAATTCAGACTTTGCATTATATCCTTTGACTTAGGTCCAAAACACACTGTAGAAATAATCCACTTTGTGACCACTTTATCTGCCCTGGCTCAGTGGTAGGAAATCCTGGGAATAGTAGTTTATTCCAGAGCTCTCTGACAGAGAAGGCTAAATGTCTAACAAAACTACTGTTACCAGATTTTCCTAGCATTGAGTCAGAGCAGTTAAAGTGGTCTCAAACTGGATTATGTGTGCAGTACATTTTGGACCCTTGTTATTAGTTCTAGATAACATTAAACAGATGAGAGTTAGGGGGGTTGCAGACTGTCAGAAATAGTGTGAATTCAGTCCACTTTTAGGGTTAGGGTTAAGGTTAGGGAATCATGGGGACTGTATTTTATTGTGGCACTAGAGTTCTCTGACAAAGAAGGTTCAATGTCTCAGAAAAATAACAATTCCCATGATTCCCTAGCACTAACCCTAACCCTAAAAGTGGACTGAATTCACACTATTTTTGACAGTCTGCAACCCCCCTTAGAAAATTTGGCCAACCTACTGCAACACTTCCAGAGAAAAATGAGGAGCTTCTGATCTACCGTATTTTTCGGCATATAAGACGCTCCGGCATATAAGACGCACCCAATTTTAAAGGAGGAAAATCTAGAAAAAAAAGATTCTTAACCAAATACTGTAGTAAAATATTTTATATCAACTGTATAAAGTTAACAGCAGTTTGTTAACAGCAGTTTAAGAACAATTTTAAGTTGTAAATGTAAATTTAAGCCAGCAGCAGGGCCAGGTATTGCACAAATTCCCTGCCCAACTTTCTTGCAAGTCTCCTGTCGCCTTATGGTGACTCCATGAATTTCTTAGGGATTTCTTAGGCAAGAAAGACTCAAGAAGTGGTTTTGCCAGTTCCTTCCTCTGAAATACAGCCTGCAGCACCTGGGATTCTTTGGCGGTCTCTCATCCAAGGACTATCCAGGGCTGACCCTGCTTAGATTCCAAGATCAGATGGACTGGTACCTTTGGAGTTTTTAGGCCATTGTCTTATGGAGTAATTTATGGCTTATTTTGACCCTACCATGAGGGTTTTCTTGGCAGATTTCTTCAAGGGGGGGGGGTTGCCATTTCCATCCTCTGAGGCTGAGAGAGTGTGATTTGGCCAGAGTAATCCAGTGCCTTGGAGTAATTTCTGGCTCATTTTGACACTACCATGAGCGTTTTCTTGGCAGATTTCTTCAGAGGAGGGAGTTTGCCATTTCCACCCTCTGAGGCTGAGACAGTGCAACTTGGCCAGGGTACTAATCCAGTGCCTTGGAGTAATTTCTGGCTCATTTTGATCCTACCATGAGGGTTTTCCTGGCAGATTTCTTCAGAGGAGGGAGTTTGCCATTTCCACCCTCTGAGGCTGAGACAGTGTAACTTGGCCAGGGTACTAATCCAGTGCCTTGGAGTAATTTCTGGCTCATTTTGATCCTACCATGAGCGTTTTCCTGGCAGATTTCCTCAGAGGAGGGAGTTTGCAATTTGCACCCTCTGAGGCTGAGACAGTGTAACTTGGCCAGGGTAATAATCCAGTGCCTTGGAGTAATTTCTCGATCATTTGGATCCTACCATGAGCGTTTTCCTGGCAGATTTCTTCAGAGGAGGGAGTTTGCAATTTGCACCCTCTGAGGCTGAGACAGTGTAACTTGGCCAGGGTACTAATCCAGTGCCTTGGAGTAATTTCTGGATCATTTGGATCCTACCATGAGCGTTTTCCTGGCAGATTTCCTCAGAGGAGGGAGTTTGCAATTTGCACCCTCTGAGGCTGAGACAGTGTAACTTGGCCAGGGTACTAATCCAGTGCCTTGGAGTAATTTCTGGCTCATTTTGATCCTACCATGAGCGTTTTCCTGGCAGATTTCCTCAGAGGAGGGAGTTTGCCATTTCCACCCTCTGAGGCTGAGACAGTGTAACTTGGCCAGGGTACGAATCCAGTGCCTTGGAGTAATTTCTGGATCATTTGGATCCTACCATGAGCGTTTTCCTGGCAGATTTCCTCAGAGGAGGGAGTTTGCAATTTGCACCCTCTGAGGCTGAGACAGTGTAACTTGGCCAGGGTACTAATCCAGTGCCTTGGAGTAATTTCTGGATCATTTGGATCCTACCATGAGCGTTTTCCTGGCAGATTTCCTCAGAGGAGGGAGTTTGCCATTTGCACCCTCTGAGGCTGAGACAGTGTAACTTGGCCAGGGTACTAATCCAGTGCCTTGGAGTAATTTCTGGATCATTTGGATCCTACCATGAGCGTTTTCCTGGCAGATTTCCTCAGAGGAGGGAGTTTGCCATTTGCACCCTCTGAGGCTGAGACAGTGTAACTTGGCCAGGGTACTAATCCAGTGCCTTGGAGTAATTTCTGGATCATTTGGATCCTACCATGAGCGTTTTCCTGGCAGATTTCTTCAGAGGAGGGAGTTTGCCATTTCCACCCTCTGAGGCTGAGACAGTGTAACTTGGCCAGGGTACTAATCCAGTGCCTTGGAGTAATTTCTGGATTATTTGGATCCTACCATGAGCGTTTTCCTGGCAGATTTCCTCAGAGGAGGGAGTTTGCCATTTGCACCCTCTGAGGCTGAGACAGTGTAACTTGGCCAGGGTACGAATCCAGTGCCTTGGAGTAATTTCTGGATCATTTGGATCCTACCATGAGCGTTTTCCTGGCAGATTTCCTCAGAGGAGGGAGTTTGCAATTTGCACCCTCTGAGGCTGAGACAGTGTAACTTGGCCAGGGTACTAATCCAGTGCCTTGGAGTAATTTCTGGATTATTTGGATCCTACCATGAGCGTTTTCCTGGCAGATTTCCTCAGAGGAGGGAGTTTGCCATTTGCACCCTCTGAGGCTGAGACAGTGTAACTTGGCCAGGGTACGAATCCAGTGCCTTGGAGTAATTTCTGGATCATTTGGATCCTACCATGAGCGTTTTCCTGGCAGATTTCCTCAGAGGAGGGAGTTTGCCATTTGCACCCTCTGAGGCTGAGACAGTGTAACTTGGCCAGGGTACTAATCCAGTGCCTTGGAGTAATTTCTGGATCATTTGGATCCTACCATGAGCGTTTTCCTGGCAGATTTCTTCAGAGGAGGGAGTTTGCAATTTGCACCCTCTGAGGCTGAGACAGTGTAACTTGGCCAGGGTACTAATCCAGTGCCTTGGAGTAATTTCTGGATTATTTGGATCCTACCATGAGCGTTTTCCTGGCAGATTTCCTCAGAGGAGGGAGTTTGCAATTTGCACCCTCTGAGGCTGAGACAGTGTAACTTGGCCAGGGTACTAATCCAGTGCCTTGGAGTAATTTCTGGATCATTTGGATCCTACCATGAGCGTTTTCCTGGCAGATTTCCTCAGAGGAGGGAGTTTGCCATTTGCACCCTCTGAGGCTGAGACAGTGTAACTTGGCCAGGGTACTAATCCAGTGCCTTGGAGTAATTTCTGGATCATTTGGATCCTACCATGAGCGTTTTCCTGGCAGATTTCCTCAGAGGAGGGAGTTTGCAATTTGCACCCTCTGAGGCTGAGACAGTGTAACTTGGCCAGGGTACGAATCCAGTGCCTTGGAGTAATTTCTGGATCATTTGGATCCTACCATGAGCGTTTTCCTGGCAGATTTCCTCAGAGGAGGGAGTTTGCCATTTGCACCCTCTGAGGCTGAGACAGTGTAACTTGGCCAGGGTACTAATCCAGTGCCTTGGAGTAATTTCTGGATCATTTGGATCCTACCATGAGCGTTTTCCTGGCAGATTTCCTCAGAGGAGGGAGTTTGCAATTTGCACCCTCTGAGGCTGAGACAGTGTAACTTGGCCAGGGTACTAATCCAGTGCCTTGGAGTAATTTCTGGATTATTTGGATCCTACCATGAGCGTTTTCCTGGCAGATTTCCTCAGAGGAGGGAGTTTGCCATTTGCACCCTCTGAGGCTGAGACAGTGTAACTTGGCCAGGGTACGAATCCAGTGCCTTGGAGTAATTTCTGGATCATTTGGATCCTACCATGAGCGTTTTCCTGGCAGATTTCCTCAGAGGAGGGAGTTTGCCATTTCCACCCTCTGAGGCTGAGACAGTGTAACTTGGCCAGGGTACGAATCCAGTGCCTTGGAGTAATTTCTGGATCATTTGGATCCTACCATGAGCGTTTTCCTGGCAGATTTCCTCAGAGGAGGGAGTTTGCCATTTGCACCCTCTGAGGCTGAGACAGTGTAACTTGGCCAGGGTACTAATCCAGTGCCTTGGAGTAATTTCTGGATTATTTGGATCCTACCATGAGCGTTTTCCTGGCAGATTTCCTCAGAGGAGGGAGTTTGCAATTTGCACCCTCTGAGGCTGAGACAGTGTAACTTGGCCAGGGTACTAATCCAGTGCCTTGGAGTAATTTCTGGATCATTTGGATCCTACCATGAGCGTTTTCCTGGCAGATTTCCTCAGAGGAGGGAGTTTGCAATTTGCACCCTCTGAGGCTGAGACAGTGTAACTTGGCCAGGGTACTAATCCAGTGCCTTGGAGTAATTTCTGGATCATTTGGATCCTACCATGAGCGTCTTCCTGGCAGATTTCTTCAGAGGAGGGAGTTTGCCATTTCCACCCTCTGAGGCTGAGACAGTGTAACTTGGCCAGGGTACTAATCCAGTGCCTTGGAGTAATTTCTGGATCATTTGGATCCTACCATGAGCGTTTTCCTGGCAGATTTCTTCAGAGGAGGGAGTTTGCCATTTGCACCCTCTGAGGCTGAGACAGTGTAACTTGGCCAGGGTACTAATCCAGTGCCTTGGAGTAATTTCTGGATCATTTGGATCCTACCATGAGGGTTTTCCTGGCAGATTTCTTCAGAGGAGGGAGTTTGCAATTTGCACCCTCTGAGGCTGAGACAGTGTAACTTGGCCAGGGTACTAATCCAGTGCCTTGGAGTAATTTCTTTCCACCCCCGTCCTGGGTGCTCCAATGGACTCTTCCTGGGATGGGAGGATGTCCTCTGACCCCAGGAAGAGTCCATTGAAGCACCCAGGATGGGGGTGGAAAGAGGAGGAGCACATTCAACTAGCCAGGAAAAGAGGACTCTTTCCACCCCCGTCCTGGCTGCTCCAATGGGCTCTTCCTGGGATGGGAGGAGCCCACTGGAGCACCGAGGCTCAGGCTGAAATGCGGCCTACTTTTAGCCTAGGCCTCGGCAGTTTGCCCTCAGCTTTTATATTCACTTCATTAGGCGCAGCAACTTCCCCACCCTCGTTTTGGGGAAGAAAAAGTGCGTCTTATATGCCGAAAAATACGGTACTTTTAGCCAAAATGTGAATAAGATAACATCCAATAAACAATACTTATGTGTTCATGGAAGCAGAGAATGGGAGTTTGATTAGCACATAACTTCCAAAGAATGCAGCTGGACATAAACATTTTTAAGAAAAAAATGTTGTTGCTTTTTTTTCCAAAAGAACATTGATACATACTTCAGAACACTACTCCTGCCTATTTCATCAATTTGACAACTTGGAAAAGAATAAAAGTTTTATGTAAAAGGATGGTGTGGGGAGAACATACAGGTCTAGAAGGAAATGAGAACAATTCATCAGTGATATTCTGAAACATCAGAAAATTGGTATCTTTACAAAGTTAATTCAGATCAATGAGTGACTCTATAGACACCAGTCTTTTTACATCATTACTTCTTTTTCTGTTCTTACTTCCTTGAGGAGGAAAAAGTCCTTCCTCATGTCCATACAAAGAAAGAGAGAAAGTGCAGGAAAACTATCTGTACTATCAAATATATTATTCATATATATGATTCATCCAAAGATATGGATTTCTGAAATACACCAAATGAATAGTTATACTTCCTGAGGAATATCTTTTTTTTTTTTTTTTTTGTATTTGGACACTGATCAACAACCCTCCCCCACATGCTTGAAAAAAGTTACATTTCAGAATACAGTTTCAAGCCAACATGGCTGCTGGTAGATTATAGAGGTCCAGATGTATTGTTTGCCCCCAAAATAGCTCTCTCAGGCTCTGAAACTACAGTGGGGGAGAAGACAAACAAAAGCAAGTCCTGGAGCAGTGACAGAAACCAAGGCTTCTAACATAGAAACCTTGTTCCCTAACTTCACATGTCTACTCAAAATAATAATTCTTAAAATGATGGTACCCCAGGTATGAATAGAAAGAAATGTAATGTTAATGTTAAAAAAAAACCTACATTATCATGGCTAACACATGTGAGCACATATGAGCTACATGTGAGTATAGCCAATATGAGAAAATGTTCAGCTAATAAAATGGCAATTATTCAAAAACTGTCTAGAGGTGTATCCACAATGCAGAATTAAAGCTGACACCATTTTATTTGCCAATACTATCCTATAGAATCCTGGAATTTGTACTTTGGTGTGGCACCAGCACTATCTGACAGCCCAGGCTAAATACCTCACCAAACTACAAATCCCAGGGTTCCATAGGATAGACCCATGACAGTTAAAGGGGTGCCAAACTGTTTTAATTCCACTGTGTAGCTGCAACCTAAGAATTCATGAAACAGAACATTTCACTGTATCAGTTAAAATACTCAACAATTTTACAAGTTTTTAAAAAGAGACAGCACCCAAATTCCCAATGTGCTTCTACTGCACAGATGCAATACAAAAGACATATTCCCATGTTTTAGTGCTATATATTCAATTTGTTGCTCTTGTTCTTATGTGCCTTCAAGTCATTTCCGACTTATGACAAACCTAAAATGAACCTATCGTGGGGTTTTCTTAGCAAGATTTGTTCAGAAAAGGTTTGCCATTGCCTTTCCCTGAATCTGAGAGCACGTGACTTGCCCAATGAGTTTCATGGCCAAGACAGAATCTCAAGAAACATGAAATCCAAGCTAGCTTTGTACTTCTTTTTCTTGAACTCTCATCTCCTATACAAATATGGGAAACATCTAAGAAAACTGTGATGAGTTTCAGGAACAGATTAAAATATGGCATGGGGGCCAAGTGTTTAAAAATAAAGTTTTTAAAAAAACTGAACACGAACAGCACAGCCATTCTGTGTGGATGTATGCACCTCTGGATCCCTGTGTTGTTTCCTCTCTGGAGTTCTAAGGTGGAAAAAAAATGTTACAAACAGGCATGGACTGTAACAGACTAGGCAAGCAATTGCACTTATTTGTAGCAAAGAAGTTCTTTATAACATTCAGAACTTTATAAAACTGTTCCCTACATTCTATTTTTAACTTATTTTTTTCATTTCCTCCCATAGTTTTGCTACTTCAGTTTGAATGACATGCTTTTAAATTTAAGTATTTTAATGTATTCTTCCCTGTATCTGCTACAATCTGTAAATGTCACATACCATATATTTTTTTCCAGCATCCGGCCGCAATACTTTTAGATTGTAAGCCTGGGGGCAGGGAACTGTCAAATTAACAATTTGTAAGCTGCTCTAAGAGCCTTTGTGACTGAAGAGTGGGGTATAAATACCAATAATAATAATAATAATAATAATAATGATGGAGGAGAAAGAGGAGATGATACCACTTCTATCACCATGGGACAGCAGTAGTTTTCAGAGAAATAAAGCTGTATCTTTGAGACATTCTTTCATAACATACATACATCCACTTCTTTCAGATGACCATAACTATAGTTCAGATGATGGGGAATGACAACTAGGCTCACACGATCACTTCCTTTCCCTCTCAATTCACATGATGAGTATGAGTGCCTCCATTTTCACTACAGATAGCTGTCACTTTACTACTAACCATGTAGTTTATGAACTTTTAAAAAGTTCAGTTAAATGAGGATCAAACTGTGATTTGATATCCTGGCTTGTCAACCAACTTTGCCTAGATCAAACCAGGTCTCTTGCAGTCAGTACATAACCAAGAAATGCAATTTCTTCCAAAGCAGGGGTGGACAAAACCTACAGTGCTGTTTCTGTAGTCCCCAGCTCCCTCCCAGTAAATAAAAAAGTCATTTTCTTTACCCAAAGTGTCCTCTAGGGAGCCTGAGGACAATTTCACCACATTTTTGGGACCCCTGGGCCATTTTAAGCCTAGGGGATGCCTTTAAAAAACAACAACAACAAAAAAAAAACCCTGAAGTGACTTCTGATCACTTCTCATTTTAAAAAAAAGGTTATCTCAGGCCTAAAATAATCCAGACGGGTTAAAAAAACTGGGAGGTAACTGAGGACATTTTAAAAACTTTTTGGTGGTTGTGGATGCAGTGTGGGGTATAGTCCTCCAAGGTCTTCTTGAGGGCTAATGCCAAGGGCTTCTGGAGGACCCTTGCTCTCCCACAGTTACCCACTCCTGTTCTAAAGTGAGTTCAGATTTTAGAATCTTTCCTCCCACCAATGCACCATGGAGAACTGGGAGGCAGAATGTAAACTAAAAGCCTGAGAGAGCTCATTCTTGATCTAAACCATATTTAGGTGATCATTTGAATTATGTTTTTTCAATTTCCCACCAAATTCTGTCATGTTCCTTCATCTTCACAAAAGATACTTTGATCCATCCTTCTAGATTCCTGTACTATTAATAAATATTAATCACTACACCACTGCTGTGGAATCTCAGGCTCTGGTACTGAAGATGGCTTTCTTGGGGTCCAAATTGGTTTCTCTGGGCATCCTGAGATGGCCCTACTCCCTTCAACATGACACCCCTCTTTGGCAGCTCCTCTGCTCTGCTGTTTTTGGGGGGAAGCACACCAGGGCGTCGGGGACGCCCTGGGACGGAGCACCGTGGGACCGCAGCCTCCGCACCGCGGCGCTCCGGCGGCATCCCTGAAAGGAGCGCAAAAATAGCGCTCCTTTCAGAAATCAGGGAAAGTGCGCCCTAAATGCGTAGGGTGCACTTTCCCTGACTTTTCCGCCGCAGCGTGTCCGGACGCTGCGGCGGGAGGTTGCCCCCGGAGCGCCAGCCGTGCGGAGGGCTGGCTGCTCCGAGGGCAACCTCTGGAGGAGGAAGGGGCGCCGCTCGTGCGGCTGCCCCTCCTCTTCCCTGCCTCCAAGACGACCGAATTAGTCGTCTGCCGAGGCCCTTTGTTTCTGATGTGAGAGTTGATGCTCCCACATCAACTGCTTTAGAATGAATGGAAAAGGTGCTCCTATATCAGTTGGGTAGTGAATTCTTTCAAGTTTTTAATTCAGGGTTTAAATAAGCTCTCCAGGATTCTAAATCCTATTTTTAATTGGTTGGATACCTTAACTGATGTCTCCTCCAAAGCTAGCCAAAACCTGGAATGGGTTCTGCACCCCACTGGCACTGGAGCCACCAGCTGCCTCTGCTAAAAACTAAAATTTCTTTCTTAAAGCTTAATTACTGGAAGTAAAAGAGGTATGCTAAAATTTGCTGCTATTTTTGGTCTCACCCTACTGAATTTAGACCCTTCTATCACTGAGACACAGCCCCTGAAAATTTCTATGAACCTGAGTTTGGCCCTAGTACTGAAAAAAAGTTCTCCTAAACTTTATTGAAATAGACCAAACTCTGATCTGAAAAAGAATGTGCTTATGTAAAATATATTTGTTTCATCTAACCAATATTATGAAATCTAGACCCAGATGGCATGCCCACCCTTGAGAGTGCATCTCCTGATGATGAAACAGACAAACCACAGCTGGAACAGAAGCCTGACATTTTCCTCCAGAAGAGGAGTTAGATTAAAAGAAAGAGCTCCAAGTCCCATGGAAAGACACAGATTTCAGCATCTGGCACAAACTCAAATCCTCCCACAGGTGAAGTGAAAGGCTAGGCAGACACAGCTGTGGGGTCATTCACATGTAGTTTTTCTTGCTGTGACTATGCAAATAATCTCATTCACGTATGTCAGATTTGTTATCCACACTATGAAATTGCATCTATGCACATCTCTGCGTGTTTGGTGCTCACACGTCAGCTCTTGAATAAAGATGATGCAAATGTATTTGAAGCATGTTCAAGGCATGCAGAGTTTTATCCTGGGTCTAGCTACATCAGTTATTTACACATTTGAGAATCCAAATCTCTTCAAAAAACTAAAAAAAAAAATCTGACATCGATTATCCTGGTTAAGTGGGGGGGTTTGGCAGCCTCCCCCCCCCCCCATTAATCTGATTCATTAGAAATGCACATGAACAATAGATTCAGCCCAGATTCTATATGGATTATTTTCACCATCTGAGGGGGGTTGCAGACTGCCAGAAATAGTGCAAATTGAGTCCACTTTTACGGCTAGGGTTAGGGTTAAGGAATCGTGGGAACTGTGTTTTATTGTGGCACCAGAGCTCTCTGACAGAGAAGGCTCAATGTCTCAGGAAAAAAAACAAAAACAAAACAATTCCCATGATTCCCTACCACTAACCCTAACCCTAAAAGTGGACTCAATTTGCACTATTTCTGGCAGTCTGCAACCCCCCTGAATAACCCCTGCGAAACATACTCTTAAAATACAGTCTACAACAGGGGTAGGCAACCTTTTTGAGCTGGGGGCTGGGTTGCTGTCCCTCAGACAATTGGCGGGCCGAAGCACCAAAAATAAATAAATAAATAAATAATTTTAAAACAATTTTAAAAATTAAAAAAAATATATGCATGCACACTCTCTCAGCCCCAGAAAAGCCATGGCAAACCCCCTGTGGAGATTTTGCCAAGAAAACCCCAAGAACAAGTAATAACAACAATAATCAATATTATCATGGCGGGTGGTGGCAGCGGCAGCAGCAGGACCAGCCTGGGGCCGGTCCAAGGGCCCCAGGGAGCCCCATCCAGCCCCCAGGCCTTAGGTTGCCTACCCCTGATCTACAAGATGGGTCTGGCCAATCAAGTTGGTGTTATAGCTAGAGACCTTCCTCCATTCAAACTGCTGGAAGCAAATGCATGGTTTGCTTCACTGCTGTGAATACTTGATTTACAACCCTGGACTGTTTCTTGACTCTGCTACCACACTACTCCTATTCTTACTCTGTTGTAATCTCTGGTCTCTGAACTTGTATTATTTGTAAATGAATATCTCTTGTTCCTTTGGCTTCTGAATTTCTGACACTCTGCCTACTGGTGTGGTATGAGAGTAGGACACCAAAAGATTTCATATTATTTGGGAGCAATTTAATATAATTTCCAAAGCCTTACATAAATCACCTATCCATTCCCCCTTTTCTAGTGTTTAATTGGTAGAAAGCTGAATACTAAATGGCATTGATTGTATTTCTCCTCAGACTAAAAAAGAATTGATTATCAATGACCTAATCTGTTTGTTTAAAACATTGTACTGTGATCCCTTCCCACAACTTCATTATACAGTTCATTAACTTGACACCTTTATAATTTCCACATTCTTTACTATTTTCTTTGCTCTCAAAAGCTGTATTACAGTGCTCTTTGTACTTTGTTGTTGTTCTCAGCTGCCCTCGAGTCAACCTCGACTCATGGCAGCCCTGTGTGTGAGATATCACCAAGCATATCCTCATATTTTATTCATTATATATTCAGAGGTATAAAACCCTTTTGTCTCCTGGTTGTGTGCACTATTCCATATATGGAAGTCTCCCAAAATGCCGCTACATTCTCTCAGCTGTCCTCAGGTCCTGGTCACAGATATCTGCTTTTGGGTAAGGTTTCAGAGCTGCATGCAATAAGTGATGTAGACTGGTTAATGGTTGAAATGAACCCTATATTAAAGAGCTTTAATATAGGTTATGTTGACTACAAAGATTTTCATCTCTTTGGTGCTACTTCAGCCTTATGCATTACAATTGTCTGCTATTTTTCTAAGAACCCTGAAACTCCTACACTGTTACATCAGTTTGTTGTTATTGCTGTTGTTGTGTAACTTCACGTTGGTTCCAACTTACCTAAGGTGAACCTATTACAGGATTTTCTTGACAAGTTTCTTCAGAGGGGGTTTGCCAATGTCATCCTCTGAGGCTGACAGTGTGCGACTTGCCCAAGGTCACCCAGTGGGTTTACATGGCCAAGGCAGGATTCAAATCCTGGTCTCTAGAGTCAAAGTCCAATGTGCAAACCACTACACCATGCAATATAATCCAATTTTTCACTAATTCTGCAAACTCTTCACTCAGAACATATTGTGGAAAATGTAACATATTTTGACTGAGAAAGAATGACTTTTTTTTTTGAATTAGAATTGTGCAAATTGGGGAGAGAAAAATTGGACACTTTGACAACAAAAGGGTAGCATAAATCCCACAATATATGAAATAAATCATTTTATGTTTTATTTATATTACATACAATTATTGAGACTATTTCAGACATTCATCATAACCCAAAATGCCATGTACAATCATATGCCCATAGGGCTCCCTTTCAGGCACAAGACTCATTTCATGGTGCCAATAAGCAGCTATGGGTTTTGAACAAACAGATTTTTCCACTTCTTTTTCCACTGTTAGAAACAGATTAAAAGCTGGTGCTTGTTTATTTTATTATTTTATTCGGTTTTATCATTGTATTGTATGATATTGCATATTATTGTATGAGCTTTTACTGGGTCATTTTTATCATGTAAGTTACATAAAATAAAACTTGGAACTATCTGTAATGATAAATTAGAAATTGGCATTGGTCCAAAATGAAATCATTTCACTTAACTATGTACATATAAGTAATTTGTAGTCTCAGCTGAGCTTTCTAATTTCCAGTATCTAGTCACACTCATGTTCATCCTTTTCTTCTGAAAGTTGCACAAGATTCACATGAGATTTTTTGCATATACAGTTATCCCTCTGGATTCTCAGACTTGCCATTTGCAGTTTCGATTACACGCGAATGGCAAGCTTACAACTCCCTCCCTCCTTCTCTTGCATCCTTTTCCACACTGGCCTTTACTTGGCCTTGTGACTTTGTGGCATCCAGCACAGCTTTGCCTCAGCCCTGGAGGCATGGAGGCAGCCAGCGCCAGCCTTGCCTTGGACCCGGAGGCCTGAAGGCAACCAGTGCCGGTTGTGCCTTGGCCCTGGAGGTCTGGTGGCAGCAGCGCTGGCCATGTCTCAGCCCCGGAGGCCTGGAGGAGGCAGCACCAGCCATGCCTCAGTCCCAGAGGCCTGGAGGTGGCCAGCACGGCCTTGCCTCAGCTCCAGAGGCTTGGTGGCAGCACGGCCTTGCCTCAGCCCTGAAGGTCTGGAGGTGGCAGCACCAGCCATGCCTCGGCCCCGGAGGCCTGGAGGAGGCTGGAACAGCCTTGCCTCAGCCCCAGAGCCTTGGAGTCGGCCACGCTAGCCTTGCCTCAACCCCAGAGGCCTGGAGGCGGCAGCGGTAGCCATGCCTCAGCCCCAGAGGCCTGGAGGCAGCCAACGTTGCCTTGCCTCAGCCCTGGAGGCTTGGGGACAGCTGTGCTGGCCTTGTCTCAGCCCCAGAGGCTTTGAGGCAGCCAGCATGACCATTTCTCCACCTCATCGGCCTTCCCAGGGGTGGAAGAAGGTAGTAAGAAGGAAGAGACAGAGGGAGGGAGGGAGGGAGGGAGGGAGGGAAGGAGGGAGGGAGGGAGGGAAGGAAGGAAGGAAGAAAGAAAGGAAGGAAGGAAGAAAGAAAGAAAGAAAGAAAGAAAGAAAGAAAGAGCGAAATACTTAAGTCCTATTGTCCCTAATGGCACTGCCATTGAGGACAATGTGACCTGAATATTCATGAAATTTCAAATTTGTGGAGGGGTCCAGAACAGATCCCCCCGTAAATTTAGAGGGTTGACTATACATTTTGAGAAGAATACACATGGAGAAAGAAAGAGAGAGAGAGAGAGTTTACTTTTGCTCCAGGACTAGTCTGGGAGGCTAAAAGACTATCTATATTGTGGGGATCAAGATTTGTAATTGGGAGAAACAAATGTCAAGTTGATTCAGATCAGAGATACAAAATAAATGATGACTGCTACTTGATTTGGTATCCTTACTTCTCCATCTTGCTCTAAGACAGAGGGATCTTCCACTTGCCATCACTGGCTGGCATCTTGCTAGTCAATTATGATGTCCTTAAGTTAGACTTACAGCTATGTGGCTATTTACTATTCATATTTACAACCGTGGTACCATTACCGTCATTATAAATATCCCTGAAACCCACCTTAGCCAATCAGCCATCCTAACAAAGTTCTGTGGTGCTGCTGGGTGAGGTGCTACATAATGGTATCATATCACTATTTCCTTCCCACCAGTGTGCAACAATGTGAAAAAGAGGTGCAATAGGACCCCACAGAGGTCCCTCGTTCTGCTCCTCATATCATCATTCACTAGTAATAGGGCTGGTCATGTCATCCTGCAGTACACCACAGACCTCCAGCACTCAGGATGTCTGAATGGCTTTTAAGGTGGATTTTATGAGTCAGATCATGAGATGGAGCACAGTTATGCTATTGTAGCTATCCCTCTAATGCAGGATCTCAGCTACTATGTGTATACTCCCAAATGGCATCATTCTTCATGCTGTGCTTCTTTAGACTTTCATCAAAATAATTGCTTCATCTGGCACACTAGCTGAAGGCACATTTATAGGCCAGATTCTCATTTCTAGCAAGTCTTTCTTTCAACTCTGACAGCATAATGTGAAACTAAAAAAAAAAAAAAAAGGGGGGGGGGAGATGTTGTGCACCTCTATGGGCATACATCTGAACATCACATGTAAATACATCACAATTATACATAGCAAAAAATAGTCATACCTGTGCCTTGAGAACAAGAGTGTGTAACTACATGATATTTGGGTACCACACACAAATCTCCTCATCGACCTTGGAGGGCTACACCATGCCCTCTATTGTTGTTGCTGTTTGCTTTCAAAGGTGTTTCTGATGACCCTAAGGTCATTATTATAAGATTTTCTCAGCCAGATTTATTCAATGGAGGTTTGCCATTGCCTTTCTCTAAAGCTGAGAGAGTGCAATTCAATGCTCACCCAGATGGTTTCCATGGTCATGTGGGGATTTGAATCCTCGTCTTCCTTAGCCTAGTCCAACATTCAGATCATCCTTTTGAAAACAACAACATGCTTTTTATGGCAATAGCAAGTACATTTCTATACCACTTGTCAGTGAACTAGCACTCCCTGAGTAGTTTATAATGTGTAAGCCAATTGACCCCAACAATCTGGATACTCATTTTACCGACTTACAAAAGGATGGAAGGCTGAGTCAACCCTCTAGGATCAAACTTACAATGTTGTGGCTAGAGTACCAGCATTTAACCACTGCACCACCAGGCTCCTTTTAAAACTCAAAATGCCCCTGTATCCTTCAAGGTGAGTGGGAGACAATTTTCCTGTGCTCTCCCTCCACTTTATGGGAGGAAGTTTTCTTTGGGGCTAGGAAGTAAACTGGAGTTCACTTTTATTTTGTGTCTTGATTTTTTTATAGCCTCTCTTAGGCCTAAAACAATATGGTGGAGGGCATGGTGAAATTAGCCTGACACTTCTAAAAATCAAGATTCTGAAATGTATTGATACAAGATATCTGAAATGTAGTGACAGTATTGGGTTTTAAGACTCCGACATGAACTGGGAGGCCATGCCACGCATGAGGTGCATATTGCCCACACCTACTTTTGAGAAGCATTCTAAAAGAAGGGGTTGTAAAAAGAATAAACACTAATATAATTGCCCAAGTGGTGTTATAATCTGATCCCTGGGTGAATCAAAGCAATTTGTCTGACTAAAATGAGTATTCATGCTGTTACAGAGGTATTAATTCCCTAGTTACTTCCTGAATGTTTGTCTAGGTTTCAATTTTGCATTCTGTGGCAGAGTGGCACTCTTGCAAGTATGCAGAAACAAGAGACAGCACAGAAAGAAAACAGGTTTAATTATATTTATAAATCATGTATCATTCAGTGGCAAGCATCACTTTCCATGCTGTATAGTACAATATTCATTGTAATAATTTTAAATTACTTTTTCACATCACCCCATGCATGCAGCATTACTCCCTATTAATTTCTAATTAGTGTGCTTTAACTGCAAATAATATATAACTGTTTTCAACAATATTTATATTTGTAGAGGAAAACTGAACTTAACTGTATTGTGAAGAATAAATGAATCCCAGCAATTTTATGTGTTAACAAATGTAAACATTAGAAGCTAATTTTATATTTTATGGAAAGATTTTGAGAATAAATATAGTAAAGTACTATAAAGATGTTCCTGTCTGTGAAAAAAAATGAGGATGAAAAAAGAAATGATGCAAAGCAAAGCAGCTTCATTTATATACCACTTCATACCACGCTATGGAGTGTCTAAGCGGTTTACAACTGTAAGCTCATTGCCCCCCAACAGTTGGATACTCATTTTAGTGACCTCAGAAGGATGCAGGCCTGAGTAAAGCCTGAGCCTTGGCTAGTATTGAACTTGCAACCTTGTGGTTTATAAGTGAGTGGCTGCAGTATAGGCATTTAACCACTGTGCCACCAGGGCTCCTGGTGACCCTCTCTCCCTCTTCTCCTGTTCAGAAGAAAATGGAGCTTCAAAAACTTGCAGCATAAATTTTGTGCATTTTGGTTGCCTGATTAAAGGTATCACTGTTTTGTGGATTTGGGATGTTATTGTACATTTTATGCTGCACTGTTTTTCTAGATAGATAGATCTCTGCCACACACATGATGTATCTGGTGGTTAGTATCATCACTGATGCATCAGCACTTGGTTAGCATCAGCACTGGTGTCAACCACCCATGCCCACAGCATTAATTACAAGTTATTCAGTACTGAAATTATACCACATATTAATTACAAGTTATTCAGTACATGCCCTGCCTCTGGTCAGTTAGTTGAAAAGCTGTGCTTTCCTGTGCTTTTAACTTCTCAGCAGTTGTGGTGGATGACCCTAATGGAGAACCACCCCATTGGCCATTCCTGAGATCCTTTCACACCAAGCAATTTGTGTTATGCTTTCCACTGTCAGCATTTTTGGTTTTAACATATGTGAAATCATGTTATAGTTCCTTTTCAATGCTTACAGAATCCTGGGATTCACGCTTTAGAGAAAGATCCTTCGAATTCTCTACCAGAAATCTCTAGTGCCTCATGAGACTACAAACCCGAGTATTCCATAGGATGTTGCCATGGCAGTTGAGGTAGAATTATAGTTCTATAGTTTTGCAATGTGAAAGGGCTTCTGGTCTTCTATATTGTTACTGAGGTCACAAAAAGAAAGCTACTGTTCTTCGTATTATCACCAGGCATATACAAACCATATCCTCAGAACTACATGAAGATGACAAAGTTGTTGCTCAGATATAACTGTACTTTTTCTCTTGGCCTTTTGCTGTTCCATGTCCAACATTCTCTCTTAATGAGTAGGGCATATTTCTGTAACTGACCAGAAGCAGGGCATATTTCAATACTGAATAACTTGTAATTCAGTACTGAATAACTTGTAAATAATTCAAATCCTACTCCAGCAGTTCTACTAACTTTTACAGCAGGGCCCCTCAAAGGTTTTCAGGCTAGCGCTCCGTTTCTCCCTTCTTCTTATTCAACCCAATACCCCCAACACTTATTTCTTGATATTAGGTCTACTGTTGTCCTGCACATTCAGACCAACCAGTCTCACTTGCTGCTCCCTTTGCACTCAGTTACCCTGGGAGCAGCAACCAAGCAGCTGGCTCAGCAGTGACCGTGAAGTCTCTTGCTCATGCCGGCCTTGTAGCAAAGGCCACTGTGGGTGAGAGGCATCTTGGTTACTGCTCAATTGTCTGCTCGGTTAATGCTCCCAAGGTGACTGAGTGTAAAGGGAGAAACTTTTCCCCAGCAAGGAAGGACTCTCAATCCTTCTTTGCTGAGCAAAGAAGGGCCCACCCTGCTTCCCATTTTTCTTCTCAGCAAGGAAAGACTCTTGGCTGAAGAAAAGTAACAGAAGCAAAATAATTTTTCCAAGAACTGATTCCAGATACTCCTTCTCCTACTTTCTCAGAGATGTGCTTTCCCCACACAGCTTCAAGTCATCCTCCTACACACACAAACATTGTTTCTTCTCCTACTTCTTTTATCAGGCTGTCTCACAAAAGAAATTAGTAGCAGCAGCTCAGTTTAAACCTGCCAGCCAAGTTCACAAAGCTTAAGCAGGGTCCCAAATGTGAAAGCTTCTTTCTGCTGCTGCCTCTCCCCCCACTCCCACCCCCACGTGCTCTAACTCCTCACTTCAGTTAGTCAGTCAGTTTGTCCCAAAACCGTGCTGTGGGAGTGAGCTCATGTAGGCAGGTGAAGAGCAGGAGACACCATCACATGATCAACAAGGTTGTGTGGCAGTTTTAAGAGACCATGAGAAAAGAGGTTTCATGCAACTCTCATCCCCACCATAGTACTAAAGGCCATTGGTTCCCCTTGGCTTTCTTGCATGCCAATTTTGACTGAAAGCCCCCCTATCATCCCCTTTTCTCTCACTGCCCTCTGGATCTTTCCATTTTGGGAATTACTGCTTTACAGCAATCATGGGCCTTTATAGATTGCCAGAAATAGTGCAGCTTGAGGCCACTTTAACTGTCCTGGCTCAGTGCTAAGGAATCATGGGAACTGTAGTTTATTGTGGCACCAGAGCTCTCTGACAGAGAAGACTCAATGTCCCAGAAAAAAAATACAATTCCCATGATTACCTAGCACTGAGCCAGGACAAAGACCCCTCATTGTCAAACTGAAATGTGCCAAATAGTTAGAAACATCCCCTTAACTTTGCTAAGTGCAGTCAAAAAGGAGGAGGAGCATTTAGTTTTAACAAATCACTGCAAAAGAGAAATAAATAACTACTTGATTCTAGTGTTTAAACATTTCCTGCATAATAAATTATACCACATATTAAATATAAAAATACAACAGTCTAGATCAGGGATAGGCAACCTTTCCCCTTTAAGGGACGAGGGACTTCAGCTCCCAGAAGCCTCAGCCATGTTGGGCAATAGTCCCATGTTGGCCAATAGTTCCTGGAATTCTGGGAGCTGAAGTCCCTCAGCCCTTAAAGGGGAAAGGTTGCCTACCCCTGGTCTAGATGTTATATACTCTTTGCAGTTAATGCTATTTAAATGTAGGCTTGCAACATAACTAGGCAACTGCCAGCAACATTCACAACAACGTTTCTCAAATGTTTTACTGAAGAAGGACTAAGTGACATACTCTGTTTGTCATGTAGATCTTTGAGTCCTATCCAACATGGAATGAACTTAAAAATAATCAAAAGTCACAACTAGGCAAAGTTTTTTTAGTTGGACTAACCAAATTCCCACAAAAGTCTATGCAAATATTTGAAACTTCCAGAATGTGAGACTTTGAAAGCTTGTACACTCTTTTGTAGCATTTTGGTTGGTCTAAAAAAATGACATCACCCCTCAAAGACCATACTAGCAATTTTTGTTTCTTAAAAATAAGAAATTTGGAAATTAACATCTTTTTAAGATCTTAAAAATATTCTATTTGTACCTTAGCTGCATATAATTATTATTTTTATATAGTTAAAGTTAGTTTTCAAGCTATTTTTTTACCCAATACATTTATATGGGATTTTTAAAAAATCAAAAAAATCATGTATCAGCATTTATGATGTTCATTCCATTACTCACACATTAGATGTGCAACATGCAAAGTTAGTCAGGTACTACATTTCATATATTCCCATATAACCCAGGGGTCAGACTTGTGTGACCCTTCAGATGTTATTGAACTGCAACACTGACCATTCCTCACCTCTGATTATGTTACCTATACTCCTGGGAGTTGCAGTCCAACAACGTCTGGAAGGATTTCCATTGCTTATATCCAATTATGCAATCTTCTTAGGACTGTTAGCTCCAAAGGGCCTCTTATTTATCACATTCTTACCTACAAGTCCAGATCTTAGTAGCATGTCCTGCACTAGTCATAGCGGCCTTGCTTTTGTGAAACCAGTTATCTGGATTATTGTCATGCCTTGCTGAAATGAGTGAACAATGAGTGTGGCCAATTCAGTAAAGAGTAAAGAGAATAGGGCAAAATAATAGAAATAGAATTTACTCTCATTTAAGAAAAAGAAAATCCTCTATTTCAACAATACAGTAGCAGAATTAAAAATTATTCTCTTCATTCATAAACATTACAATAAAACCTTTTTAAATGCAAAGGGTGTTTCTTAAAAATAAGATATACAGATATATCAGTTTCATACCACCATAACTATCATGGCTCCATCCTACTGAATCCTGGGATTTGTAGTCTGGTGAAGTTAGAATCCTCTGTTACAGAGGTCTAGTACTTGTTTATAAAGAAATCTAAGTACTTCACTAGACTAAAGATTCTAGGATTTTCTATACGATGGAAAAATAACTGTTAAAATAGTATGAAACTCTCTTTTATAGTTACTCTAAAAGTCTCACTGGAGTACACCTTCCAGTCATTAGTTTACAAACACTAATGTTACAAGCAATGGTAGTGTTCATTTGTTACCACTTGTATAGTTTTGTATCTAGATTGTGTAAATATTAAATAATAGGAAGCTCATCTACCACCTGCAGGTCTTTCATAATTATTCAACAAGTAACACCTCTGATTCTGTAATAAAACCTGTAGTCCTTTCAGAAGGAGCAACATTTCAGACTTAACCAAAGCTCAAGAATTTAAACATTAACTTTACTAAATATGGTAGACTCAAAACCAGTTATAGATATCCCATGGATTAAATATGAAAAATGTAAGAATGTCTCATCCAGAATTAGCCCAATATTTATATCAACATATATTTCCCCATGACATTCTTGCAAACAGGCTTGTAAAATGTGGGCTAGACAAGGCAACTGTTACATGGATTTGTAATTGGTTGACTGGACAAACCCAAAGGGTGCTCAGCAATGGCTCCTCTTCATCCTGGAAAGAAGTGACCAGTGGGGTGCCACAGAGCTCTGTCCTGGGCCCAGTGCTATTCAACATCTTTATCAATAACTTGGATGAAATAATAGAGGGCATGCTCCTCAAATTTTCAGATGACACCAAATTAGGAGGAATAGCTAATACCCCAGAAGACTGGATGAAAATTGACCTTAATAGATTAGAAAGCTGGGCCAAAGCTAACAAAATGATTTTCAACACAAAGAAATGTAAGTTACAGCACTTAGGGTGGAAAAATGAAATGCAAAGATATAGGATGGGGGACACCAGGCTTAATGAGACTACATGTGAAAGGGATCTAGGAGTCCTAGTAGACCACAAGTTGAACATGAGTCAACAGAGTGATGCGGCAGCTAAAAAAGGCCAATGTGATTTTAGGCTGCATTAATAGAAGTATAGTGTCTTGATCAAAGGAAGTAATAGTGCCACTCTATTCTGCTTTGGGAAGACCTCATATGGAATAGTGTGTCCAGTTCAGGGCACCACAATTCAAAAAGTATGTTGACAAACTGGAGCGTGTCGAGAGGAGGGCGGCCAAAATGGTGAAGGGTCTGGAAACCATGCCTTATGAGGAAAGGCTTAGGCAGCTGGGTATGTTTAGCCTGGAGAAGAGATGGTTAAGGGGTGATATGATAGCCCTGTTTAAGTATTCGAAAGGGTGTCACATTGAGGATGGAGCAAGCTTGTTTTCTGCTGCTCCAGAGACTAGAACACAGAACAATGGATGCAAACTACAGGAAAAGAGATTCTACCTCACCATTAGGAGGAATGTCTTACTCTTAACAGTAAGAGCTGTTTGACAGTTGAACACACTCCCTCGGAGTGTGGTGGAGTCTCCTTCCTTGGAGGTCTTTAAACAGAGGCTGTATAGCCATCTGTTGGGGATGCTTTGATTGGGAGTTCCTGCATGGCAGGGGGTTAGATTGGATAGACCTTTTGGTCTCTTCCATCTCCATGATTCTAATGATACTATTAAATTGATGTGTACGCAGACATATGTATACATAAACATGCATACATACTATATGCCACTATTACTTTGTATAGAAAAAAATGGGAGCAAAACCCCAACTAAACCACTCATTTTACAGAACACTTGTATGCAGGTTTACTCAGAGATAAATGCCATTATTCTTAATAGAGATTATTCCCACATAAATGTGCATTAAAGCTTGGGACATAAACTATGTACATATAACACATACTTAGGACACATACTTTGTACATATAACACATATTTATGGAAAGCTTAGGACACATACTAAGTACATATAACACATACTTATATTATGGAAAGCTTGGGACACAGACTTTGTACATATAACACATACTTATATTATGGAAAGCATGGGACACATACTTGTACTATGTACAGTTTTATATTTAACTCTTCCATAAAATTACAGCATGCTCTTATTTTAAAAAATTAATAACACCAGTCAGGAAGCTCCAATGGTCTTCTGGTCTTAAACAGCTATGCCTGGCCTGTCTATACGTGCAAACAACAGGTAAGACCGTCAGAAATAACCCACTACAGAGCCAAGGAAAACCAGATGCATCTTTGCCTTCCAAAAGTGAAGCTGGAGTTACTACAGCCTTCCTAGCAAAAGAGACAAGCCTGGAGGCCACAAGATGTTCAGTTTAGGAACAGCCCCCCCTTTTCTTTCTTTTTTTTCTTCTTCTTCTCTGTAAGCAAAGGCAGACCTCTCTTTTCAGAGGGAGGAGAGCAAGCAAGCCCTGTCAACCCAGCCAGCCTCCTCCTCCTCCGAAGGGGCGTGGATGCCAACTCTTTCTCTCTCTCCATTGTCTCTCTCTCTCTCCAACTCCATTCTCTCTCTCCTCCTGAAAAGCTGGCAGGGGTGGCTTTTTTTTACAACCAAGCACAAGGGAGAGCCTCCTGGGGCAGGTCAAGTGTAGGCATGTTGACCCATGCACCCACGGCCAACCACCTGGGTCCCACAAGCCCCTCGCCCTTGAAGAAAACTCCCCATCTCTCTCTATCTTTCTTTCTCTTTCCTTCCCAATTCCAGCCCATGCCCCTCCCCGCCCCCCGCCAGGTCTATCGGTGCCTTCAGCAAATGGGGCCGAGAGCGCCAGGCAGGGCCACGCTCTTCGCAGGGGCTGCTGCCCCAAGGACAACCCAGGAAGGCTGTGTGGGATCGAGGAAGGTTAGAGCCACAGCGCTTTGCATTTCTATACCGCTTCGGTTATAGTGAACTCAGCACTCTCAGTCTAAGGTCCAGGGGTAGGCAACCTTTCCCCTTTAAGGGCCGAGGGACTTCAGCTCCCAGAAGCCTCAGCCATCTTGGCCAATAGTCCCATGTTGGCCAATAGCTCCTGGGATTCTGGGAGCTGAAGTCCCTCGGCTCTTAAAGGGGAAAGGTTGCCTACACCTGGAACTTAAGCGTTTTCATTCCAAAGGGTAAGCCAACTGCCCCCAACAAGCTGGGTACGACGACCTAGGAAAGGAGGGAAGGCTTGGAGCCCGGCAGGATCGATCTCAAACCTTATTATGGGGGAAGGATCAATCGATCGATCGACTGGTGTCTTACCTCCAGATCTGGCCCAGCTGTAGGATGTGGATGAGGGTCTGGAGGAGCCAGATGCAGAAGGCGCAGGAGGCGGGCCGGCCCTTGGAAGCGGGGGCCCTCCTCCCTCCTCCTCCTCCTCCGCTGGAGCTGCTGCTGCTGTTGTGGGTGTTGTTGGTGGCGGTGGTGCTGTTGCTGCTGCTGCTGCTGTTGGTGTTGCCCACCTTGCCGGCATTGGACGCCTGCCTCTGCGGCGTTCCCGCCCGAGCCCCGCCGCCAGCGGCCTCCAGCATCTCCCCGCTGGCCGAGCCGCTGCTGCTCACCAGCAGCTTGCCTTCGCCGTGGGCGCCGGAGGAGGACGCCGGGCCCGAGGAGGAGGACGAGGAGCCCACGGCCCCGCCGCCGCCGCCGCCGTCCTCGGTGCTGAAGTCGTGGACGAACCATCGGAAGCTGAAGACCTGGACGGAGAGGGAGCCGAGGAGGACGAAGAAGAGGGTGAGGCCGAACCACCACCGCTGGCCCCGCAGGTAGTAGTCCACGGCCAGCCAGAGGTCGGTGCCCACGTCCGCGAAGTAGACGGCCACGGCGGCCAGGATCCAGAGCCCGTCCCAGAGCGAGTAGAGGCGCTGCTCCCGACCCAGGCGGAGGCACAGCGACGAGGAGCCGCCGCCCGAGCCCCGAGGAGCCCCGCCGCCGCCGCCGCCGCCGCCCCCAGGGACACTCCCGCCTCCGCCGCCGCCGCCGCCGCAGCAGCAGCAGCAGCAACGCCGGGGCCCCTTCCCGCCTCCTCCGCCGGCCGCCTCGTCCTCCTCGGTCCCCGCCGCCGCCGAGGAAGGGAAGCCCGAGGCCAGCGCCGGCACCGAGCCCGAGTGCTCCGAGTTCTGGAGCGGCGTGAAGGCCACCTCGCTGCCCTTCTTCATCTTCAGGCGGCCCCCGTCCGACTTCGCGGCCATCATGCGGCTGGAAGGAGGCAGCCAGCGGGACCCAGGCCGGGAGCACCACCAGCACCGCCGGCCGCCGCCGCTCCCGTGCCCCGTCCCTTCCCTCCCTTCTCCAATCCGCCCCTCCGGGCCCCGGCAGCCGCTACAGGCGAGGCTGGGCCGGCGCCGCCTGCTTGCCGGGAGCCCCGCTCCTCAGCCGCCCAGCCCCGGGCCGGAGCAGCCTGGAGGGGAGCGGTCCCCAGCCCACAGCATCCTCGCCTCGGCCTGGACCGCCCCGCCGCCGCCGCCGCCGCTGATGCTGGTGCTGGTGCTGCTGCCTTGCCTTGCCTTGCCTTGCCTTGCCGCCGCTGCCGCCACCCAGCTGACTGACGCCGGGAAAGAGGATGACCTCATCCCTCTCCCCCTCCTCTCCTCTCCTCTCCACACACACACACACACACACACACACACGAGGGGAGGGGAGGGGAGGGGAGGAGGCGGTGGCACTGGGGAGGGGATGCAGTGCGAAGAGGCAACAGGAGGAGGAGGAGGAGGGGGGGATCTGCAAGGAGAAGGAGAAGGAAAGGGAAGAGGGGCTGCCAAGAGGGTTGGAGGGCCAGGATGGGCAGCAAAAGGCCCGCCGGCCTTGGCTTGGGGAAGGGGAGAGGGATGTCAGGGGAGAAGGGGAGGAAGAGAAAGAGAGATGCGCTTCTGTGTGTGTGTGAATAAATGAAAAGGCGGGACCTTTTTGGCCTGTGTGTATATGTGTGTGTGTGTGTGTGTGTATATATATATATATATATATATATATTATATATATAATATCTCTCTCTTAAGTGATCAAGAAGAGTCCTTGAGCACCACAGAGGTTTGCTTGTCTATATGTGAGCATATATATGTATACACACACACACACACACACACACAAAATAATTAATAATAATAATAATAATAAATTTATTATTAATTATTATTATTATTATTATTATTATTAAATATCCCGCCTTCTGCCGTGGCAATCAAGGCGGCTTACATATAAAATTAAATTTAAATAAAACGTGCCCTATAATAATCAACAATAATCACAAATGACAGTTAACCCCACCCACCCACCCCTTTACAATATACAAAATACAAAATACAAAGTAAAACATAGGCTTAAAACAACAGGCATTCTGGGATACCAGTAAAAACGTGGAGAGGATATCTAACCAGGAGGGAAGCCAGGTTAGACAGAGTGAACACACACAAACATATACACACACGCACACAGAGGCAGGTCTCTCTGTTTCTCTTTCTCTCTTTCTGTCTGGTGCTGAAGAAGGGTCCCGCCTTTTCGACCCCGGGGAAGGCGTCGTTCCTCATGAATCCCACCCGGCCACCCTTCTCACCCGGACACAAACCCAGTCGACCAATATATTCCTGTGTCTGGGTGAGAGGGAGGGTGGGGTGGCATTTATGAGGAACGTCGCCCTCCCCGGGGTCGAAAAGGCGGGACCCTTGTTGAGGCGCCTGAGGGTCCCACAGAATGGCCGCCTCCTCCTCCTCCTGATGCTGGCGGCCCTTCCTCGGTGGCCGAGGCTGAGGGGCTCGGAGAGGACACTGGCCAGGGACCCCCGCGGGGGCTGGGGAAGGACGGGAGACGCTGGGACTCCCGGGGAACTCCCTGGCGAGCGCCTTGCCCACTCCTCCCTCGGGAGACCGAGGCCAAAGAGGGGAGGCAGCAGGTGGGCAGGTTGGTGGGGAAAGGCAGGCCTCCTCTCCTTCTCCCCTCAGCCAGATGATGGAAGCTGGCTCCCCCGCCTTCTCTGTATGGAAGCCCTGCTTTGTCACCTGGGGCTGCTGCAGCCACACTGCCGAAGCAATCCGGTTTGACGCCGCGCTTGACGGCCGTGGCTCCAGGCTAGGGAATTCGTGTTGGTTGTGGCACCTCTGGCGTGGAGAATTCCCTAGCATGGAGCCATGGTAATTAAATGCGGCGTCAAACCGGATTACTTCGGCAGTGTGGATGGGGGCAGCAGGTGGCGCAAAGGCGGGAGGAGAAGAAGGAGGCGGCTGGCGTGCGAGGACGGACGGGAAGCCATAGGCAAGACCTGCTACTCCGCCAGGAATGCGTATTCATTTGCCTGTGTGCCATGAGGGAGAGATGGAGGGGAAAGAGCTGGCATGGCTTTCTCAGTGTAGCCCTTGGCTGGGCTCTGGTGGAGGATGAGTGACCAGAGACCCCGGTCTCTTCTTCCCACGAAGCCAAGAGAGCAGTCCCCGCCTCAAGCCATTGACTAGGGATTGGAGACGAACCCATTGGACGCCTCGGAGGGTCTCTCTCAGAGGAGGAAGGCTGCTGCGGTTCCAGTGCGCCTTCAAGTCGTTTCCGACTTCTGGCCATCCGCATGAGAGAGCCATCGCCGCATAATCATGGTTTGAGTGTTGCATGGACTATTATGGCTCTGGAGAGAAGGGTCCGCAGTCCCGCTCAGCCATGGAAACCCGATGGGTGACCCTGGGCGAGTCACGCTCTCTCAGCCTCAGAGGATGGCCATGGGCAGCCCCCTCCGGACAAATATTGTCAAGAAAACCCCACGGTAGAGAGGGTCAACCCCTTAGGGCTGGCAGAAGTCAGGAGGGACTTGAAGGCATATAACAACAACAACAACAAAGGCGACCTTAAAACCAAAAAAAAAAAAAAAAAAGCAAAGCAGCTTCATTTATATACCGCTTCACTATATAGACACTATGGGGTGTCTAAACGGCTTACAACTGTAAGTTCATTGCCCCCCAACATGCCCCCTCATTTTAGCGACCTCGGAAGGATGCAAGCCTGAGTCAAACTTGAGCCGTGGCTAGTATTGAACTCGCATTGCCATCCTCTGAGGCTGAGAGAGTGTGACTTGCCCAAGGTCAAGAGAGTGTAACTTGCCCAGTGGGTTACTGGAGGATTAGTTCCCCCCCTTCCCTTGATAGGTGCTGTGAGGTATGTCCAGTAATGTATCACTCCAAAATTTGGGGGCAAAAGTTTGCCTCTCCATCCTCCTCGGGTTGTCCAAAAGAGATAATGTTCAGAATTACCTTCAGAAAATCTTTCCATGGTTATCTGGTTTCCACAGAATGCTACCACTTGCATCTGGGCTTTGGAAAATTGAACTGTGTGGCCCAGGAATTAATTTCTACCAAAACCGTCACAGTTTCTTTTTTTGAAAAGCAAGAAGGAAGGGAATTAGCCCATTGGTGTTTTATTGCATGAGGTTGGCTTCTACATAAATGGCATACCCGGCCGACAACACTGTTAACCGAAATCTTCTGATGGGAATACAAGGCTAACCCATGACATCTTGATGCTTAGAGCCTAAACAAGCTGCTTTGTGTCTCACTGTAGGAGAAAGGTGGGAAATAAGTCACATAAAATGCTAAGTGGAGATCATGACCAGGCCAAAGTTAAACACTGGTCAGTGTTAACTTAGCAAAGCCCTTCAGGGCTTGGAGCCACCTTATCTGAAGGAGTGCCTCTTCCACCCAAGTCCTGCAATGATGATCCTTGGTAACCTCTCAAAGTACAATTGATGGTTACTTGAGGTTGGTCCTTTTCAGTTGTCAAATAGCATCCCCAGAACGGTCTGCTTAGAATTTTCTTTGTTAGATTTTCAGCACCAAGACAAATCACAAAAACCTTTTTTTAAAAAAAATTACAAAAAGCTGTGTAATTGCTACCATTGTTAAAAAATATAGAATAAGAATCACGTTGAATGCTTCCAAATTTGTTTTCTTTGAAGTTAAACAGAAAGAACAAATAATAATTTACTTACCTACATCTCCCAGTATCAATGGAAATATCTTGCTGTTTCTTATTGCAGTTTTAAAAACATATGCAAAGGGACCTTGTAGAACCTCTGAGACTAACTATCCAAAGAAGTTGTTGCATAAGCTTTCATAGACTTGGTCTGCTTACAAGTGAGGAAGTAAATCTAGTCTATGAAAGCTTATGCTACAATTTCTTCTACATAGTTAGTCTCAAAAATGCCACAAGATCCTTTTGCATACTGATATTCCGGACTAGTCTGCAAAGGCAAGTCTCTGAGTATTAAAAAGAGTCACATATGATTCAACACCTTTGTTATATGAATGCCCATGGAAAAACAGTATTCTTTTAAAACTATCCAGCTGTTGCATAATACTTGCTGAATTTATCAAGTCTAAGCCCATACAAAGTTTAGGATGTATATGTATTGAGAGAACTGTTACCTCTTCATAAATATGATGCAGTCTGTAATGAGGTGCTTAGACGCTACTCAGGAACTGTTCTTTGTATTTTAATATCTGTCATCTTCATTGCACATGGAACTTTATAACAAAGGGGGGGCACCCCATACCCGAAGGTGTATATATATATATATATGGTCATATATATGGTCAAAATGGACAAACAACACAGAAAAGAATTGGGAAATGTGGTCCTCAGGTGATAAAGGATGAATATGAACAAATGTAGTTCAGTGGCATCATTAGGGGTGTGCGGGGTGTGTGGACTACACCAGGTGACATCCTAAGGGAGGTGACACCACTGCTCTTCAGACACCTACTTTTGGGCAGAAATGGGCTGTGGCATTCATCTGCTTTCCTTTAAAATGCTTTAAAAGATGGTGGGAGTGGGGTGAAGCTCAGTGGGAGGAGAAAGGAGAGGCCTCAGATTTTTTTTTTAAAAAATTTTTTTTACTCTTTTTAAATTTTATTTAAAAACATCACATTTTAGCCAAATCTTCACTATGCATAGGCAAGTACATTTAGATTGTGCATATGATATTGTAATTTGAAGGTATAATTTTAATTTTGCTAGTTGTTTATGTCACAACTATTAGCATCACACTTAGTACTATATGGGAATTATGATTTACAAGTAACATTAGTGCAAAAAAGCATTGCTAAGGATCAATGGGAGGGGGATGTCACCCTGAGTTACCGCACCAGGTGACAGCAACCCTAGGGATGCCAATGAAGTAGTTAATTAGTTTCAAAGAGAGTGCAATCCTGTGCAGGGGTATTCGGTTCTCATTGAATGAAAACTATCTTGATCTCAGATATATTGTCAGAGGATTGAAACTAGAAGTTAAGAGAGAAGTCAAAATTTGACTGTTAGTATTAATAAGTGTAGTCCCATTAAATAAATGTAATTACTAAATGTTGATGCACAATTTGCATGCTGATACAATGTGTCTGCTCTGGCTGGTACTACCAATTCTATTTGGGCCATAGGTTTCATGGAAAATCTGGATGATTTTTTAAAGAGCATTACAAGAAAAAGAAAGGTGGCGTAAGAATGTTTTTAGGGGAGTACAACAAAATCTAAAATCCACAAAACAGGTATACTTTTATTGGCAGACTAAAAAGGCATAAAATACATCATGTAAGCTTTCAAAGCTCCACTGCCTTCTTAGGTAAAAGTGTTTAAAATCACACAGGAGAAGAAAAAAATGATTATGTCAATGTCACATGACAATCTTTTATCTTAAGATGTTACTTCTGTTGTCAGTTAAGATGGTCTGTTTTTGTTGTTGTTGTTGTGTGCCTTCAAATCGTTTCTGACATATGGCGAGTCTAAGATAAGCCCCTCACAGGATTTTCTTGGCAAGATATGTTCAGAGGGTTTTTGCCAATACCTCCCTCTAAGACTGAGAGATTGTGACTTGTCTGTCACCCAGTGGGTTTCCATGGCTCAGTGGGGATTCGAACTTTGGTCTCCAGAGTCTTAGTCCAAGGCTGAAACCACTACACCACACTCACCAAAGTATATCAATACAGACAGAAGCCACACACCCTTTTGGGGCATGTGTGGCTGAGAGCAGTAAAAGCCAGGTAATCAAATTTCAACTCCATTGGCAACAGAAAAGTAGCCCCCTTTGAAACGACTATATTTGTATTACTATAAATGATTTGACTTGTCTTTGACTAAAATTGGGTAAATGTTTGGTACATCCTTTTTGTTAGACAAATTACCTGCATTAAGAACTGCACAGTAGTCCCTGCAAAATCACTCTGATATTCCAAAAGAGCCTAGTATAGCATTTCAGAAATATAGACTGCCTTAAGGATCACTGTGACAAAATCTAGTTTTTATATGGCTTGGTTAGAGTATACTTCATTTTAAAATCAAATAAGCTATTGATTTTGTGATTGTCTGGCAATATATAAAAATAATCTGAAAGTCACAAATGTATCCTAATCTCCATGTTTTTCTGGTTATACACTGGGAACTCTGCTTGCATGGATATGGTTTTCCATTTGGAATGACTTTTCTATTTCAAGGAGGACATTGATAGTAAATATCTACTTTGAATATGTCCATATATTTATTACACATACATCTGTTATTTAAACATGAAGAAATGTTTTTATTGACGATATTCTTATCAAATGTGATGTTTCAAAATATTTTTCAAGTTTGTGACAATGTTTTATTGTTTTATACAAATTACACTATTAAAAGAAAATACATGGTTTGAAAATATTCAAGCATACATGGTTTGAAAATATTAAAATATAAATTCCAAAATATGAACCTTGATTTTGCTATTTTACACGAGGAACATCATTTTACTGTGCCACTGTATTTAATAGGACTTGAGCATCAACGGATTTTGGTATCTACTGGGGGGTGTCTTGGAACCAAACCCCATCAGATAACAAGGGGCCATTGTATTCATCTGAATTGGGTCCAGATTATGTTATAAAAATGACTAATTTTTTTTTGTCTCTGTTTCTAGAAGAGGGATTCTGTACAGCTCCATTTGCCTCTAGGTGGCACTGAGCAAAGTATTGAGTCTTTATTGTATTTCTAGCAGGCATTGTGTCAAAGTTGTTCCACATATGCCTTCAGCTTCAGTTGCCTTTAAATGTAGAGGATGGCTATGAGCAACAAGACAATGTGAGAGTGTGAATCGTGCTTTTCATTTTCTCTTCTAGAGCTTTGAAAAAACTCCAGATGCATTAATATGTTTTTGTTTTGTATGTGTCAGTACTCTTGATTCTGCTTTAGCAGTTTTCCTTATTTTATCTCTTTCCCCAATTATCTTTATTTAGAAAGCACCCATTTAATTCCTTTGCTTTTCTCTGCCTTTGCTGTGAATGTTATCTTAACTCATTCAAGTTCAAATTTTCCATTTGATTTGATATTTTTACTAACAGGCGTTTCTTTTTCTAGTTTTTCTATGTCATCCTTAATTTCCCAGCACTTCTTGGCTTGGATTCCTTTCTGAATTTTTATGTCCTTTTCTCATCCTCCTCCTGTAAAATGAATCAAATTCCTGAATAAGTGGGGAGTGTAAGGACACTCCTTATTTCAGACTAATTAGTATTTCACAGTAGAGCCAGCATGGTGTAGTGGTCTGAATGTTGGACTATGACTCTCGAGACCAGAGTTTGATTCTCAGCTTGGCCATGGAACCCAACCTTGGGCAAGTCACATCCTCTTACCCTCAGGGGAAGGCAATGGCAAACCTACTCTGAACAAATTTTGCCAAGAAATCTCTGCTTAGGACAAGAGACTACAGTTAGAAAAGAAGATGGAGAAACACAATAGTTCCCAGTTGGCAAAGGGGTTAGACAAGGCTGCATTCTTGTTTAACCAGTATGCAGAAAATATTATAAGAGCAAGATTAGATTCAGAAGAAAGAAGGCTGAAGATAGGAGGAAGGAATATCAACAATCTAAGATATGCTTATGACACCATACTAGAAAAAGAAAACATCACAGACTTGGAACAATTATTAAGGAAACTCAAAGAAAGTGTAAAGGCAAGCTTACTTCTGAACATAAACAAAACAAAAATAATGACCACAGAGGAGCTACATACTGTATATGCTCAACTATAAGTCAACCTCATGTATAAGTCGAGGGCAAGTTTGGGGACCAAAATTATGGCTTTTGATATGACCTGTGGATAAGCTGAAGGCAAAACCTAGGGTCATGTAACCAAGTAAAGTAGGTCCTTGTTATCTGCTGGGGTTTGGTTCCAGGACCCTCTGTGGATAACAAAATCTGTGGATGCTCAAGTCCCATTAAATACAATGACATAGCAAAATGGTGCCCTTTATATAAAATGAAAAATCAAGGTTTGCTATTTGGAATTTATACTTTTTTGGGAATATTTTCAAGCCATGGATGCTTGAATCCATGGATAAAGAGGGCTGACTGTATCTAAAAGATGAAGCAAAGGAAAACAATGCCAAAGAACTTCTAAAATTTCAGCAGGAATCACTGTTTGTGCTTAACCAAAAGGCTGGATGCATTAGAAAGTAGAGGGGAGTCAGTGCTTCCAGAACAGATCACATTCTCCCCTTTCACTAGGGGATGGTTCCTTTTTAAATAGGTGTTACAGTACAGTAATTACTTTGACCCATGGATAAATCAACTCACATTTTTGGGTCAATTTTTAAAACTAAAACTTCTAGACTTATACATGAATATATACAGTAAATTCAACCTAGACAATCAGGAAATCAAAATAGTAAAAGAGTTCCCCTACCTTGGATCAAACATTGATCAGAACAGAGACTGCAGCCACTAGATAAGAAGACAACTAGTAATGAGAAGGGCCACAGATGCTGGTGAAATGTCAGGAATAAACTCTTCTAGAACACGACCACATAGCCAGAAACCCCACAAAAAAACCATGGATGCTGGCCATAAAAGCCTTCAACTTCACAAAATGGGTCACTGAACAGATCAAACCTGGAATCTCCCTTGGAAGCCAAAATAATCAAATTGAGGCTGTTGTACTTTGGCCACATCATGGGAAGGCATGACATTAGAAAAGATAATAATGCTAGTAAAGGTAGTAGACAAGAGAAAGAGAATAAGACAATATGCCAGATGGATAGACTTAATAAGAGAGGTCACAGATCTGAACTTGCAGGACCTGAGCAGAACAGTGGAACACAGAGGCTCTTTAAGAGGTTTCATTCACAGGGTTGCCATGACTCAGGGTTGACTTATGAGCAGTTAACAACAAACACACATTGGATTCAGAATGTTGCATTGCATGAATGTATATCAGCTTGGCACTTGTATTGTGAGATGCCAAAGATCACTATCTTTTCAGTTCTCTTTAATAACTATAATATGGATTCTATGTGTTGTGTAGATACATCAGACTCCTTACATACCTTGTGGGGGGAGCTAGAGGTATAGCTGAAAGCTAGAGCTTATAATAGGTTGGCTACAGAGACAGACAGTGTGGTATAGAGATTTGAATGTTGCGCTGGGACAATGGAAGTCTAGAATTCAAATCCTCACTCAGCCATGAAAACCCACCTTATGTAAGTCACATTCTCTCAGCTTCAGAGGAAGGCAAATACACTCTGAAGAAGTCTTACCAAGAGAAATCCATGATAGGTTCACCTTAGGGACACCATAAATTAGAAATTACCAAAAAGCACAAACACACACAAACAGATAAACTATGTCTGCATCTGCACTGCAGAAATAATCCAGTTTGACACCACTTTAACTGTCACGGCTGAATGCTATTGAATTTTGGGAATTGTCGTTTGTTGTGGCAGCAGAACTCTCTGACAGAGAAGGCCAAATGTCTCACAAAACTATAATTCCCAGAATCCCATAGAATTTGGGGTTGAGACTGCCATGGTTGCTCTGACCGATGACCTCCGCTTGAGTATTGACAGGGGTAGTGTGACCCTGCTGGTGCTCTTGGATCTCTCAGAGGCCTTTGACACCATAGATCATGCCATCCTCTTGGATCGCCTGAGAGAGTTGGGGATTGGGAGCACTGCTTTGGAGTGGTTCCGTTCCTTCCTCTCGGGCAGATCCCAGAGGGTGAGGCTTGGGGACAGTTGCTTGTCTAAAATTGAGCTTAATTGTGGCATCCCTCAGGGCGCCATCCTGTCCCCGATGTTATTTAATATCTACATGAAGCTGCTAGGTGAGATCATTCGGAGGCATGGAGCTCGGTGTCTTCAGTACGCTGATGACACCCAGATTTCTCCATGACCAGATCATTGACTCAGACTTCAAATGGCGTCTCACCTCTTAATGACTGTCTCAGAGCGGTAATGGATTGGATGAGGAAAAACAGATTGAAGCTGAATCCAGACAAAACGGAGGTACTCACAGTCACAGGCCCGAAACCAGATCTGGGAATACAGTTTCCAGTCCTGGATGGAGTCACACTCTCCTCTAAGGACTGTGTTCGCAGTTTGGGGGTTCTCCTAGATTCATCGCTTCACATGACTAGTCAGGTGAATGCGGTGATCAGGAGCGCCTGCTATCAGCTTCGGCTGATACGCCAACTGCGCCTTTACCTGGACATGAGGGACTTGGAAACTGTGGTACATGCGCTGGTAACCTCGTGTCTGGATTACTGCAACACACTCTACATGGGGCTACCCTTGTGCCTAACCCGGAAACTTCAATTGGTGCAAAATATGGCAGCCAGATTAATTACTGGGACATCTAGGAGGGAGCACATAACACCTGTGCTTAAAGGCGTTGGTTTTAACCTTTAAAGCCCTACATGGCTTGGGTCTATCTTATCTTAGGGACCGCCTCTCCCCATATGATCCCCCCCCCCCGTGCTCTTTGGTCCTCTGGGAGGAACCTGTTACAGCCAATAAAAACTAGGCTGTCTCAGACCTCCCAGATGACCTTTTCTGCCACCGCCCCCAGGCTATGGAATGGCCTGCAGGATGAGATCCGTCTTATTACCACGCTCACTGCCTTTAAGAAGGCGGTGAAGACGGATCTCTTCCGGCAGGCCTTCCCAGAGTAACATCCCTCGGAATATATCTGCCCTGGGAGACGAGCTAGTTCTGTTAATTAACTGGCCCTCCGCATGTGTCTGCTCAGTGTTGAGTTTTATTGTTTTACCACTTTTATTGTTTAATGGTTTTTAATTCTTTCTTGTTTAATTTTGTTTTAAGGGGTTAGGAGGTTGGGACTTGGGGATTGGGGTTGTTTTTACATTGTCCTGTTTTAATGCTGTAACCCACCTCGATTGTTGGGCAGAGAGGCGGGCTATAAATAAAAATTATTATTATTATTATTATTATTATTATTATTATTATTATTATTATTATTAAGCCATGACATTTAAAGTGGTGTCTGACTGGATTATTTCTGCAGTGAAGATGTAGCCAAAGACAAAACCTTCTTCTAGAAGTTCTCCAAATGGAGAAGTAAAGTAACTACAGCAAAATCCTCCTGACAGACTTTCTAGTTAGGCTGAAAGAAGACAAGAGATGTTTCCTGTGGGAAAGCTCTCATCCCCCATACTTCTTAAATGCCATGTTATGGTGAGTACGTTAGTGAGGCCCAGCCATAATATTGACTATTCTGTATGCAAAATTGTATTATGTCAGTTTGAGGCTGTGCAATGGTGTACTTTAAATTGTGTGTCCACCAATGACAATCTCTCCTAATGACCAATGCCACAACCACTACGCCACCTGAGGAGGAGGAAAAGAGTGGTGATGTTTGAGTGCAATCTGCACCCACAAAGGAGAATAAGGTGGTAAAGGGGTGTGTGTGATATGCTCTCCATAGAAACAACAGAGAAGAGAAGAAGTACGAAGAGGGGAAGGAAACAGCTCCAGCTACTGCCCATGCTAGCAGCTGGCTTTGCTGAATACTTGGCCTGTGGATTCTCAGTAGCAGGTCATCCTTAGGAAAAATGACTAGGAACACTAGTTCCATTGTACCTGATTTTTCCAAGTCATCCCTGAAGACCTTCAGAGCCCATAAACAGGCATTTTTGTACAATCGAACACAAACTGAGCTTATCTAGGTGCAAACATTGTGAAAACCAAGCAAAGAGGAATGATGAATATTCTGCATATATGAAAACATCCCCTTCCCATCATAGAATTATAGATGGAAAACAGCTTTGTCCTGTTCTTTGTGAAGGAAGGCACAAACTCTTCTTGTCAGAAGCTGTGACCATATGTGTTCATGGCTAGTGGGTGCAGTTGTGAAGCTGCTGCTTCTAGTGTCTCAGTACAAGCCAAACTTATCCTTTCATGGTATCAGATGATGTAGGACTTACCAGTTATCTTTGTAGGACTTAAGTATGAGTTATTCATCGTGTTCTTTGTGACAAATGGTGTGCTCTATTCCTTTTGGTCTGTGTAGTTTTGACAATAGGTCTGTTATCTACACCCTGCTGTTCCAGTTGGATAAAGCTAAGCAGGCATTATCAGACTTTAATATAGTTACAACTGGCAGATTCCCTGTGGGTAGGAAGTATAACAGGATTATGGATGCTGGTGAGTACTCTAAGGTCTCATTGTGTGGAAGGGACATTTTCCAAACAAATCTGTGAAGATTTCATAGTGTAAAAAGAGATAGGTGCCTCCTTTGGGTACTGGCATCAAAGTCTTAATGATTATGTTGCTCCAGGAATCTCCTCACACCCATAAGTGGGTTGGCTGTGAGGAACAAGGACCATCAGATCCAAGCCTCTGAGCAAAACAAAAGGAGAGAAGAAAACAGGTCAGCTTACTTCTCCATTTTAATATGGTTACTTGTACTGAGGTGAGAAGTCATGCTCACTGATGGGGATCTAATGCTTATTGAGATGCGGCTCAACCTTGTGCCTGTTTCAGGTGTATAGGGTTACATCCAATCTTTTAGTGCTAATCTTCACATTAGGTTTGGCACTAATTCTTTTTTAAACAGCCAAATTATGGTGGGGAAAATAAGGGCAGGGACTGAAGGTCCCGGGAAGAGGTTTATTTTCTCCCCCTACCTTTCCTTTCTCAGTTAAAACATTTTTGTCTCATTCTCTCTCTCTCTCTCTCTCTCTCTCTCACACACACACACACACACACACAGCACTCTTCTTTTGGCAAATTCTTCTGTGTTAGGTATCTGCTGGAGGGGACCATTTGTGTGGGTATCAGCATATGGGTAAAAAGAAACAAAGAATCATTCCTTTTACTGTGTTCACATTCCTGACTGGAGCCTCCATGACTGCTATGCAGTGTTCAAAAATAAAATAAATTAGACAGTGTCAGACTACAAATGTCATATAAAATACAGTTTGGTTTTCAGTGTTCTATGGTAAGGAAAAGAGTGATCAAATCTCTTGCAAGTTCCCACTCCATTTTCAAATACTTCTTTAATGTAAATGATTGAGATAACCTAAGCAAGAATGAGACATTGCAGCTTTAATCTTTTAAAGCTCATCCAGATGCAATTTGATTTAAAGTACAAATAAGTAAAAAAAAGTATTCAGATATGTAAGAGTTATAGATATCTGATCAACTAATATATTTGCATACTTTATCCATACATTTAATCATGTGACTCTACATATGAATATACCTGGCTCATGTAGATGCCTTCTCTCTCTTTTACTGCAGCAATGAAATCTCATTTAGTACTTTGGACCAAGGTTGGGGGAGCACTTTCCTGTAGCAACTCTGCATTGCTTGGCTTCTTTTCAGAAACTTCAGCAAGGCATGCAAAAGAAATCTCTTTACCTTCACTATTCCTCTCACTTTGCTTGAGATATCCACACATTATAACCCATCCAAATAACCATCAACACATGTCAGTTCATTTTAGAACTGTACCAAAAAGTATACAAAAGTATTTACCAAAGAATAATAGCAGAACCCACCATTACAGGAAATAGGTATATACACTATCAGGGTAGAATAGTGTTATGATAGTGCTGCAACATGTATACATGACTTCTGTTGTGTATTACTTCTATCATTAAATGCTCAGTGAATTTTGTTTTTCCATATCAGCTCAAAAATGCTGTTCCTTTTAAATGAAGTGGAAGCTGTAGCTAAGTATCATTTCTGCACAGCACTGTGTACTTTATTTATGGCTAGAAGTACACATTTAGAAAATGCCACTGTCTCTATAGAAACTGGCTGAAGATGAGACTTTAGACCTTTTTAGTAACAATTTTTTTGTTCTCATACTTGAAATCAAAAAGACATTTTTTTAAAAAAAATCACTCAACTAGTTGGGATTTTAGCTGGGCAAGATCTTGTCTTTTTAGTCTTCCTTGTAGCTAATTGAAATCCTAAACAAATTTGTTTGGATTTTCCATTCATGTCAAAGGTGCATCAGCAAAGACTGACAGCCACAGACGTTTTCTACTTATTTCATTCTAAAGTCAACTTTGTGTTCATTCTTCAACCATTCATTGAGTAAGACTGGTGTCATTAAAGACTTCAGTATCGTGAAACTGTACCATAAACAACAATCTCCATACTGTATGCAGTACAACCTGCATATCAGTACCCGTGGTTTCACTTACACACTCCAAAAAAGTGTTCTCTCTAGACATTTTCTAGGTACTCCAGCACAATTCTATGCTATGCTTTGTGTTGGAGGACCTACAAATGCCTAGAGTAGTGCTCTCTCTAGAACAAGATTTCTGACAAACAGAAAACTATGGCAAAGTTACAGAGGCCAATTTAAACCATTGAATGGGGTGATTGTTGTCAGTGGTAAGCTACACATGATAACTAACTCTCAAAACAGTTGCTACAATTGAATCCATACCAGTACCAATGTATGAAAAGACGGATTTGTGCTGGCAGAATGAAATGTGTCTTGCGAAGAGGTGCTCTTCACAAAGAGCTCAATTCATTTCAAGAGTTGGACACATGGAAGATCCCTATTCACAGGATACTTTAAATACTCTGTAATTCACAGGATACCTTAAATACTGTGAAAACTGCCTCTAAACTAAAATGGACATATGAGAAAATGATGAATGATACAAATGTGCATGAAAGCAGACATTGGCTCAAAGGAAAGTAGGGGATGACTCCTCCTCTCTCCACAATGTCTGTAAATCTGCCTCAGAGGTGTTCTCAGACATCTGGAGCAGATTTTGAAGGCACAGGAAGGGCTATTTGATGGAAACAGTTTTCCACTGATTTCCACTGATTAGCAGTCCAACACCACTGGATAAGCCACACTATACAGTTACAGCACTGTGATTCCCTTTAACAGCTATGTTTTCATCCTGTGGAATCCTGGGGTCTGCAGTGTAGGAAGGGGCATTTAGAATTCTTAGGGCATATTTACACTACATTTTAACCTACTTTGCAAACTGGTTTAAATTGGGATCATTCAAACTTGGGCCAGATTTTTCTGACCCAAATTTGGGGGAGTGGCAGAAATCCTCCGTAACCCTGTTTGTTTTGTTTTTTTGAAATGGAGATTTTAGTAGTTCTTTTCAAAAGAACCATTTGTTTTTGCAGGAACCGCCAATGGGAACTCAAAGTCGATCCCATTATGAGCATCCCACTGCCTCTGCTCTTCCTCCTTTTCCTCTCCTCCTGCTCCTGCTGCTCTTTCTCTTCCTCCTACCTCCCCTTCCTCTTGCCCCCACTGCTGCATCTGCCCTCCTTCTCTTCCTCTCTTCTTCCTCTTCCTCCCCTTCCTCTGCCCCGGCTGCCTCATCCTCCTTCCTCCTCTTCCTCTCTTCCTTCTCTTCCTCTCCCCACTGCACCTACCATCAATCTGTTCTCTCTCCTCTCCTCTTTCTCCTCTTTCTCCCTCCTCTTCCTCTCCCCCTGCACCTGCCAGAATCAAATCTCTCCATGGCATTTTAAACAGTTCCTGAGTGTGAACATAAATTGGGATAAAATGCTACAGAAAGATTCAGTTGTGGCAAATTTATGGAAATAACCCATTTCCACACCAGGTTATTTCCTAGTGTGAATGGGGCCTTAGGCAGAGGTTTCTGGTACATACCACACTACAAAGCCCAGGATTCCCTAGGAAATTGCCATGGCAATTACAGTGGAATTGCAGTGTTATAATTGTGTAGCATGAAAGGCACACTGCTTGACATAAAAACAACAACAAGATTACCTATGAGATTCCACCAGTTAGGTTGTTATTTTTGTTTTTTCTATAGTCATTCATAAATGCCCTCTATATTCGTAACAGAAAGGAAACTGTTCCCCCCCCCCCTTCAAACAGAACAACTGGAACAAAATAAGCAAATAAGCAAATAAGCTGTTAAAAGATTCTATTCAGTGTTAGTAAAGGCAAACAAATTAAGAAGGCATTATTTACACTTGAAAAAACAAATGACATCAGGGTGAAATAATATTACAAACTATTAATGAAAGGCACACTAAATGAAACAAATCACAGAATAGATCACAGCAAAGTGATTGTGTGTAGTGAATACTGATAGCAACTGAACACATCTGTGCACTCTTGGGATACAATTTTAAATTCATTTCAGTATAGCTATGTGCTGTGAAACCTCAAAAAGATATCCTTTAAGAGAACTAAATTAACCCTGTTCTCTTCCTCACTTCAGATGGTATTATACTGTAGGTCCTTCAGTTTATGACTGAGAGACAGATCTAATCTTCAAGGAACAGACTGGAAAGTCTTTATTTTATGTTTCAGACCTTTTTCACAGTTTAGAATATTAGGTTTCAAAATTAACCTGATCACGTTGAATGTTAGAAACTGGGAAATTAATTAATTACCACCAGCACTAATAATGGAATTAATTTAAATAGCTGAATTACTGTTCATTATCTCACTATTCTAAATGCTACTTTCCAAGGCAGACCATGGGATTTATAGAGAATACCATGGAGACAACCACTGTTGACCCTAGGAACAAATGCTGTTATTGTCAATTTCAGAAGCACTTTTTTGTTATCCTTTTAAAGTTGCCTTCCCTGAACTTGATGTTCTCTACCTCCCTACTCCTTATCAAGAAGTATGATATGAAAAGATCATTAGTACACTCTGTCCACTCTTCACTTGTAACACTTGATTGCTTTGGTGGCAGAGTTTTGGATGTTGCACACAGGGCTACAAAATACCATCTTGCCCTCCTTCCAAAAAAAGACATTCTGGCCCAAATCTTCTGATTCTGGAAAGCTTATTTCCTTCATTGCCGCCGCACCCATGGTTTTCCCTGTCCTGCTGTCTCCACCTATGTCAGCATAATTACATCAGCATAGTGAACCAACAGGATTTTGGACTATGTGCCATTCCCTTTTTAAAAAGTTAAAACATAAATGTATTTGGCCCAAAGTCTTGTGTACCTATTTATCTGTAGTGTGGTGGGCTTAATTCCCTCTTCAAAGGGTTACTGTTCCTGCAACCTCCATCCATTCTGGAAAGCTTGCTGTTTGTTAATTTCCAGTGATAGTCAATGAAAGGTAGAGTGATTTGGATTTCTGAATTGAGATTCAGACCCAAACTGAATTGCATGACCTCCCATCAGTCTGAGCTAAATCATTTCCAGATTCTCTAATTTGGAAATGATTTAGCTCAGACTGATGGGAGGTCATCCAATCCAGTTTGGGTCTGAATCTCAATTCAGAAATCCAAATCACTCTACCTTTCATTGACTATCACTGGAGATCTACACTGTTTTTTGTTGCTGTAGTCTACTTCTGTTATAGCATGTTTACATATTAACTTCTGAGAGTGATTTGTCCACAGGGAGTTGTTCATAATGACCAGGCTCATGTGGGATAATTATAAAGGTAAAGGTATTTCCTGTTGATAAGGTTGTCAAGTTGTGTCCAACCATAGGGGGCAGTTCTCATCTCTGTTACTAAGCCAAAGAGCCAGCATTGTCAGAGGCTACTCTGTGATCATGTGGCCATCATGATTGCACAGAATGCTGTTTACTTTCCCACAGAAATAGTACCTATTTATCTACTTGCATTTGCATGCTTTCAAACTGCTAGGTTGGGAGAAGGGACTAGTGAAAGGAGCTCACCCCATCATGAAGCACCCAGTGATCTATTAACCTGCCTATCTTGCAATCAACAGAGTCAGCATCTTAACACTTGAGCTACTGTATCCTGGGATAGCTATATGATTTGGATAAAACTCTGTGGTAATACTAGGAAGGTGCTCTCATTAACATATGTAAAAAAGATTGCAAAATATCAACAAAGATATTTCATCAGACAGCAGATAACACACATTTCCTTTTTCCTTAGGGGGAAAATATCACAGATCCTACAGATATTGTGAAAGGGTGTGTCACATCCACAAAAGTGTATTACATTACATCTCAGTTTGTTTCTGCTTGAATAAAGGTGTTCAGAATTTTCAGTAACATTCTTACAAGAATACTAAAATGTGATGGACTGTTTTGATATTTCTTCATGATAATTACAGTTTTTTCACAATTAGGAAATACAAATAAACTGGATCAGCTTGAAGGAAAGAGAAAAACATGTTTAAACAGGATTCTCAGAAAGCATAATTATGTGTAAAGCTGCACTACAGTGCGTCCATCACTTTCATCTTCAGCCAGCCACCTGATGAATGAAAAACAATTTTGGTTAGAAAAGAAATACATTATAGACACCCCCTCAACTACATAAATTCCCCAAGAAGGCCTTAATATAAACCTCTTTCTAATCTTATGGAAGCCACTGGGTAAAGACAATTGACTTATCAATGAAGCCATGACTGAAAATAAATCAGATTTGGCAATTGCTATTTTCAGTTTTATTATGTTAGGAATAAAAGTTGAAAAATATAACTTTCAGCATTCTCTTATCACTGATTGAAAACAGGAGCAGCAGATGTTTAGAAGCAGATAGGTTAACCAGAAAGGTAATCTTGTCTATGGACTTGCCCCACCATATTATGCAAGGAGAAAGACCTCTCCAGGAACAGGTCTATAGAAAGCAAGTGTTCCATATGGCTGCTGCTGCAGTTATCTGGTATTTTCTTTGTTTACGTCACCTGTATTTACTTCACACAATGAAATGCATGCCACAAAGTATACAACTGTATAGTCAGATAGAATGAAAGCTAGATTACTGAATGTGACTGATTTAACTCTGGAGAAGTGTGTTTGCTAAATGTGTAAAACAGAAAGAAGAAGTCAAGAACCCAAGACATATAAAGTAGTGTCAACCTGTATTATGTCTACAGTGTAGATGTGCCTTCAGTCTGCAACCACTTTGAGAAGAGGGAAATAAACCAAAGGCCCTTTGTGCTGCAATGTTATAGTGCTATATCTGTCATGGATGCACCCTATGAAATCATGGTGTTTGGTGAGGCACTAGAGTGCTCTGGCTGAGAATTCTCCCTAGACTACAAAACATAGGTTCCCATAGGCTGCAGCCTTGGCAGGTAAAGTGGAATCATAGATTGTTTAGAATCATAAATTGTTTGTGTTCATCACAGAATAATAGAACCATAGAGTTGAAAGAGACTACAAGGGCCATCTGATCCAACCACTTGTAGGGTTAAAAATTAATGTTAAAAATGGAAGAAGGGCAATGGGAGATACAGAGTGAGGTGGAAACCATAGGGCTGTGGAGAGGTGGGTGCAACAGGGTGCCAGTTACCTTCAAATGTTTAAATAACCTGGATATCCTTGGCAACTGGCTGCCATGATTGAAAATGCCATTGTGGTTAATGAGAAAATAGTAAGCATTCAGAACTTGATCCTGGATGAATGTATTAATTTGGCTTGTATTACAGAGATTTGTTTGGGTGAAGTTGAAGGACAGGGTGCTAATTTCTCTCCACTTTGCCCAGTAAAGTTCTCTGTTAGTATGCAGGAAAGAAAGACCCAAGAGAGCAGGTAGATGGACTTGTAGCAACCAATTGTGATTCCATTATGTCCATAGCATTATGTCCAACAGTCTGCCTAATTTGTACAGCATACCCTTCCCATCCATGGGGTTTGGTTCCCCTTCTCCCATTGATGAGGGGGAAAAAATGCATGCTCAAGCCCCATCATAGTAAATGGGTGGCAGTTTGTGACATGGCCACAGTAATGGTGTTGGGTGATCCACAGATGCTTGAGTTCACAGATGGCTAGCCTGCTCATACAATGGACCCACTGTATGCCTGTATCAGAAGGCACAGTCTAGATCCCTAGGACAGACTAGGGATGCTGTTATGGGTGCTTCTTTCCTTTCACAAAAGCCTAAGGGACCCTGAGGAAATAAATGAATGTCTGTCTTGTTCCCCCCCCCCCCAATTCCCCCCTCAAGGCCCAAAGGCACCGTCAGCAGTCTTGGACAAGACCCACTTTGCCAATCCCTGGCCATTCAAAGATTGAGGCTCAGCCATAGTCTTTGGGAAAAGGAAGGAAATAATAGCTGTCAATTAAATTTGTTTTGAGACATATTTGACCTGAGGAAACACATGCATATATATATTGCATATGCTGATTGATACCAGGATACAAATATTATTATTGTAAAAAATAAACAGCATTAATTATGACTACTTAAAAAAAAAATGGAGAAACAAACCGGTTGCAGTTGAAACAGTATGGTTCATTTGTAGATATATTTGTGATTTTGACTTTTTCCAGAAACCAACCACTTCCTGTGAAAGAAGGACAGATGTAAAGATGTGGAATTTTGAGTACAGAATATCACAATAAAAGTAATTCTTTTTAAAAATAAAATATTAAATAAGAAAGATAAAGTACATATGTTATTATAAGCTGGAGTACATGTCAGAAACCCACCAAATGGGGTGGGAAAGTGCCAGATAACTTTTTGTATTTCAGGGCCAAACTAAATACCTTTATAAATAACTTTGTTGTTGTTAACTGCCTTGGTGTCTATCTTGACCCATGGCGACCCTATGGATGAGACATCTCCAGGCCCCCCATCCTGTACTGTTCTGCCCAACTCCTGCAAACTCATATTCATGGTCTCTTTAATAAAGTCCATCCGTCTAGCATATAGCCTTCCTCTCTTTCTACTTTCCTCCACCTTTCCTAACATTATTGTCTTTTCCAATGATTCATGCCTTCTCATGATGTGTCCAAAGTATGACAGTCTAAGTCTTGTCACCTTCTAGGGATATTTCTGGCTTGATCTGCTCTAGGACAATTTTTGTCCTTTTGGATGATAAAAAGTCGCCATGTCAGATTGGTACAGCATTTTTCCTGTGGTTGAGGCAAAATTATTGCGGGGGGGGGGGGGGGGAGTCAACCAGTCCATGAGGGCTTACCAGCATTACATTCCAAGGAACAGGTAGACAGGTACAGACATCATTTCAAGTGATATCTGTGCACCAGACATTTGTACAAGGAAATACTAATATTGTTTGATTGCAAAGCCTGCTTATTGGCACTGAGTTCCTGAAATAAATAATGTACATCTAATAGCTTCAGGCAAAGCATAATGCATGAAATAATGTGAAATAGCAATAATCTATTGCTTCTGGACATTTCTCACCATAGTCTGGTAAATACTAACATTTAATGATAAGGGATGGGAATGATGGGTGAAAATGGCTTAATTTCTGAAGAAAGGTATTATTTTTTGAAATGTAGTGGTCTGTGCCAAAAAATGATTATGTTGCAGTTTGCTTTGGACATTTTGACAGTTACAGAGAAAATCTTGAATCTACTTTGGTTAAAGTAGACAGAAAATAAAAGAATAAAATGGAAGGAAAAAATGGCAGATTAACTTTTTAATCTTATCTGACAATACAATTGTGAACAACTAAATGATTTTTCAGTTGTACAGCAAACAATACAGAAAATTTGGTTCGCAAAAATATTGTATTAGCCATTTTTCTTAAATACAATGCTTTCAGCAAGCAAGAACAGGATATCTTAATGACTGATGTTGTTTAAATTAAAGTAAGTAGCTTGGGTATTTATCAATATCATATAAAGGAAGTTCTGCTTAGGAATACACTAAGCAATTGTTTAACTTTTTCCATGCATTCACATTCCACAAAAATCAGGCAATAAAATTTTAAAAGAAAATGAAAAACCCTTCTGGCACTTGACTCATTTCAGAAATCAATGATAAGGGTATTGTCATAGCATTTACATATTTTACACATACAGTTTTTACTGTACTCTATCAAAGTGTCACAAACTATAACATTAAATTTGCTCTGATATTCATGTAGGTGAAAAAACGTTAAGACTTGGAGTGGATATGATGGCACAGACCCCTGTGACTGTGTCATGTTGTTGTTGTGTGCCTTCAAGTTGACTGAATTATGGCAATCCTATCACAGAGTATTCTTGGCAAGATTTATTCCAAAGAAGTTGGCCATTGTCTTCTTCTGAGGTTGAGAAAATGTGGCTTGCTCAAAATTGCCCAGCAAGTTTCCATGGCTGAACAGGAATCCAACCCTTGCTCCCCAAAGTGCTAGTCCAACACTTATACGGGAGGCAAAGCGCCCACATCCTATGAATAAATGGTGATTAAATCCCATGAATATCCCACAGCAATGGGATTGCCATTATCCTAGCATTATCCCATGAATGAAAATCCTGTGCATGAAAAGCAGCACAGTTTTACCCCTTTATTCACAGGATAATGCCAGGACGTCATCTGAAAATAATCCCCTCATTGCAGGATATTCATGGATTTAATCACCATTTATTCATGGAATGCAGGCACATGCTTCCTGTGTGATAAAGTCCTTAGATCACTGCAACATGCTGGACCTTTTATCAGACTTCATCTCCAAACTTTCATATCAAAGAGAAGGAAACTTAGCTTAAGTCAGTTATTCAAATGATTGTAAAACTTCAGATTTCACAGGAGTTGTTTTTATCCTTCATAAAGTACTATTTTTTAAAACAAATCTTCACATACTGAGCATGAGCACCATTTCTCATATTATATAGGGCAATAATATGTGACAACATAAAAATTAAAAGTTTTAGTTTTAGTTCATTACTTTTTATATCCTGTCATTCCTCAAGGGACCTCAAAGCAATATATGTAGTTTCCCCTGCTTTCATCCTCATCATCCTATGAGATAGCTCAGATTGAGAGAAAGTAATTAAAGCTCAACTTTATTGCTAAACAGGAATTTGAACCTGGATCTCCTTGACCCTAATCTAGCACTCCAACCACAATGCCATATGGCACCCCAGATTTTCATGTCCTCCAAACAATCATAAAAATACCATACAAAACACAAGAGCCATACAAAACACAGTAAGGATTTACAATAAACACACAACCATACTTACCAAATCCTTTTCCATCATGCCCAATTTCAATTTTTTGTAGCCTCCCAACTTTCTTTGTCTTAATTTTGAATGTATCAATCTTGCAAATAAAAAGAAAAAAAGATGAAAATTTAATAGGTTTGGGGGAAATGGTATGCTAACTTGGTTCTGTTTTGGACAGGCTTGATGGCCATTTTGGGGCTGGGGTTCTGTGAAATAAATCCAAAACTTTTCAGAGCTGTGTTTATCATTATAATTATCTACAGTCTTTAGTAATGTTCTGTTTTTCACCCCTTCAGATCTTTACTTAAAACACCAATGAATTTCCAGATTGTTTGAAGGATTCTTGCCATGTTATTTAGCACCCACAAGATCCCACACAAACACTGCATGCATTATGAAGTGCCAGATGGTTTTGCTTTTATGTTTAATATATCTTTAGTTTATGACACAAAAACCTGCCTTTGGAGTCTTTAAGGTAAGTGATTTATCTCCAGTTGTTGTCAAACGTTATTCTCACGTGGTCTACAATTTGGTTAAAAATATCACTTAATTGCCAGTGTTTTTGGCAGCAAGAGATTATGTCCTTTATTACAAAACCTTCATACTCTGAGGTCCAAATCTCACTGCAGGAATAATCCAATCTGAGGCCGCTTTAACTGCCCTGGCTCAATGCTAGGAAATTCTGGGACCTAGTTTTGTGAGACATTTAGCCTTCTCTGTCACAGCACTCTGGTGCCACAATAAACTACAATTCCCAGGATTTCTTAGCACTGAGCCAGGACAGTTAAAGCAGCCTCAAAATGGATTATTTCTGCAGTGTGTTTTGGACCCCAGTCAGTTTCGTCCAAACAATGGTTTCTTTCTTCAGAGTGAGGAATATGCCCTAAAGACCATGCTGAAAGTTTGGGATAGCTGTGTAGAACAGGATTACGTAGACAGTGTAATTCTTTTCTCTTTCATAACCAAAGAAGGTTAATTGCTTTACTGTTATTTACAGTATTTTGGTGCACACCAAAATAAAAGTTCATCTTAATTTAGTCTGATTTGTGTAAATTACACACATTTTTTTAGAGCATTGTGCCACAGCAGTATTTGGTTTGATGATTTTAAGGGCTATACCTCACATTAAATGGCAGCAAACTCAGGTTTGCTTCAGAGTGTACATTTAATAGGGAGTTGCAGAGTATCATGGCTGAGGAAAAACATTTCCAGGCATGTGTATATCTTATTTATACACATATTTTAAAACGCGTTATGTGCAAGATGGCCATAAGACAAAAAGAGCAGATAACATAGAAACTGTGATGCTCACCTTTCCTCGTTCAAAGGGATCCCGATTATCTAGAGATTTACTTAGTTGAATCAATGGAGATGTATCCAAGTTTCCAAACAAAATTATGTGGACATTGGCATCAGTTCCTGCTCCTCTCTTGTCACCTGTGTACACTTTAATAATATAATCAACGAGATTTTCTGGTTCATCTTCCTTCTGAATCAAAGATAAGGGGATTTCTCTCCTAATTTCAGGTTCATTGGTATCCAAAAGGAATGTTCTTTTGATTAAAAAAAAGGCACAGAGTAATGATTAGAATTCAACATGTTCTCTTATAATGAAAAATAATTGCAGATTGTTTGTCTGTTTACTGTTTTATAAGCTGTCCAAAACCAAAAGGTTATCTGAGGAGCTTACAGTAAAATAGAAGCAAGTGAATTAAAAGGGGTGGAAATCATAAAATCAATAACAAAAACATAATTAAATGTTAATACAGGAAAAAAATACAATAAATATGGGAAGCCTAATGCTACCTTAGAATTTCAACAAGTATATTTGACAAATATAACTTCTTGGGTCACTTATTCATGTTTGTATGTATCATACTTACTCATTCACTTCAAATATATAGATGGGCTCCTGTTTTGAATCTTCCTTTAAATGTAGGGCTTTAATTCCCAGGCTGCAAGCTATAGTGATAAAATATCTCGTTTTACACAATGATCACTCTGAATCCATTCAACGAAATTATATAAAGTTATATTATCTGTTCATAAATGGACAACATTAGAAGTCTTGCCATGATGGTTAGTATCTTTACCATTTTAAATCCTGTGCCCCAAATCAGTTTTTTAATAAAAATATTTCTACATCTAGAGGCCAAGAAGGTTCTATGAAAACAAGGCAGTTCTGTTAGGATGGCTGCTTTGAGATTATTGTTTATCCTTGATTTTAAGGGGAATGTTAAGGTTTGGGGTGGTTTTGCTCATCAGCATTTGAACTGGTCTGCATTTGTGAGGATCAAAACTGGACGTGGCAGCTCTAAGGCACAAAGTAGACATTCACTTAATAAATCTAACTTCGCATTCACTTAATAAATCAAACAGTACATATAGAGAAAAGATATTCATATTCTCTCTCTGATATGATCAGAAATAAAATTGCCTCTCCCTTACAACTTAATTTTCTCTAAGAGTTCTGTCATCCAGTGATAATTTTGGATCTAATTGCACTGGGAAGGGGAAAATATAAGCTTCCCTTCCTTGTTTGCTAAATTTATAGTAATAACATTAGCCCATACCCCCATTCTACATACCAATAATTTGCTAAGGAAAAAGTAAGATATATATCTGCATGCTACATGCCAAGTGAATATCCACTTCAGCCTTCACAAAAGCAACATGGCTAGAATAGAAAAACAACCACAACACGCTTGATATCTAAGTGCACACCTGCTGGGCAGGTAAGAGCTCATAAGCGAATGAAGGTGCCATGTATATACTTCAGTTCAGTATCAGTTTATTACTCTTTCCCTGAGAGCTAAAGCACAACTTAAACATAACAATTTACAATGTTATTTCATTTGCAAGCTACCTTTTTCTCAGAGTGAAACCCAAAGTGGCTTTCAGACAGTCAATTAAAAAATCTTCACAATAAAAATTGTAAAACACCACATAAAACAGATAAAACTATTTAAAAGCCATACAAAAGTTTAAAAAGATAAAACCTCCCAATAAGATGTTCTCCTGCTTACATATTAAAAGCTTTCTTAAGCAAAAAAGCTCTTTCCCTCCTGAAAAGAGGAAAGCATGGAGGGGACCAACCTAGCCTCCTCCAGAAGGGAGTTCCAGAGAGTGGGAACAGCCATTGAGAAGGCTCTCTCCCATATCCTCACCAAGTGATCCTAGGATGGTAGTGGGACTGAGAGAAAGTCTTCCTCCATAGATCTTACTACTCTGGCAGGTTGGTATGGGGAAATACAGTCTTTCCGATATAGACCTAAGCCATAAATGGAGTCTTGATAGATTTGGGTATCGAAAATAAAGCCATGTTTGCAAAAGATCACATCTTAGTCTTTTTCAGACTGATTCCCCCATGTTATTGAAAAATGCCTGTTACTGCAAAATTACCCACTTTTCCTGTAGAAACTGAGAGGGCATTGATAAGCATCCATTAAAGGGATCAACGTCAGAGAAAATGATTCTTCAGGCTGATTAAGGACAATGAGTCATAGCTGCAGATTGTAAGATATGATCTTTATAGTGAAGTTTGTAGTTCAACATGAAATTCAGAAACATGTGCCTCAAAAAGAAAGGATTATCATTTATTGGTAGAGTGCATGCTCTGATCGTGGAAGGTTCAGTTTTTGACATCTTCAATTAAAAAGGACATTAGGCAGCAGGTGATTAGAAAGTCCTGCTCCTGAGACACTGGAAAGCCACAACGAGTCCAGAATGCTGAGCTAGAGGGACAAACTATTGTACTAGTATAAGATAAATTTCTGTGTTTCCACGGTTAGGCTCAAAAGGACCAAGAGGTGTGACATAACTTTCCTATTACATTCCAGGCTTAGTGGATCAGTCTAATTGTTCATGAGAAGAGAAGAGAAAGGAAGAGATATCTTGCTCAGGTTAACTTTTGTAAACAATAATGTTGTAGCTTAACTATGCCAAAACTAAGCTTTCATTTTGCCAAACTATCATTTTGATCCTCAATGCACCTTGTTTAAAGTGCGGTGGTGTGTACATAACTCACATTCAAATAAATACGTTTAACAGCACAGTATAAAAACCCAGCTGGGGAGTTTGATTCTGTACAGATTTCTACTATAAATATTGCATGTAAAATATAGAAGCTTGTCTGAAACAGTACAGACACATTTAATCAGCTGCTATACCTCCAAATGATGATGATGATAATGATGATGATTACTGTCTTTATTTATATCCAGTCTTAACCTCAAACTAGGACTAAAGAAAGGTTTGGTTCAATGGGCTGATTTTAATTGTGACTAGCAAATGGATTTAGGCAAGATACTGAAATGTAATTAAGCCAATACTACTTATGCCTCAGTGTAAAAGACACTTACATGACTTGCTTCTGATATGGAGTATAACTTTGTTCAGTTCTCCCAGATCCACGGCATCTATCTGATCTGTAAATGACTAAAAATATCCTGTGGTATTAGGGTGATGATAGGCTTATGATATACATAGTAGGTGGCTTTTAAAATATATACACTCGTCCCTCCCCATTTGTGGGGGATCTGTTCCGGACCCCCCCCCCCCCCGCGAACTTTAAAACCTGCAAATATCCAAGCCACATAAAATATAATAGTGGCATGTTCCTGTGTGCATCACTGCGCTTACCACAAATGCATGCCCCATTTTGTCCCTCTCTGCTTGCTGTTTGTGAAGGAATGAGACCATGGACTCCAAGTCCACGAATGGGGAGGGATAGTGTATATATAGTTCTTTCTTTTATGCAGTAAATCCGAGACACATGAGTAAATTTCCAGTGGTTTTCTTCCTCACTGAAAAGAAAGGAATTACCTCATTGTCTTCTCCTTGATGAGTTATAGAAGACAATGCCAATGAAAGTGTTCGATCTTCAGTTTCTCCATTAATTCCATATATACACAGAGACATATGTACTGAGTTTATTTTGCTCAAATCATCTTTGGAGAATACTTTTACATTATATGTAACCACTGTAAAATAAAATAAGTCAGTCAATACAAACTTAATTATTTGTTAAGACAAGTTTTCAAAACTGTGTTATTGTTGTTGTGTGCCTCCAAGTTGTTTCCAAATTAGGTTAACCCTGAGATGAACCTATCATGGGGTTTTCTTGGCATGATTTGTTCAGAGGGATTTGACATTGCCTTCCTCTGAAGCTGAGAGAGTGTGACTTATACAAGGTCACACTGGATTTTCATGACCAAGCAGGGGGTTGAATCCTATTCTCCAGAGTTGTATTCCAACACTCAAACTGCTATAGCAGAGGAGCTTCTGACTGAAATATGTGATTTATTTATGTATTAACCTGTATATGTTTTTAATGATTTTATATTGTTTAAAGTGTGGATTTTAAATTATTAAAAATATTGTTAAGATTTTAAAACTGACTTTCTTTGGAAGCTGCCTGATCCCACTCTGCAAGAAGGATGGCATACAAATGAAAATAAATAAATAAATACACCACACTGGCTTTCTCACAAACTGAATACCAGGTTATAAAGGCTGTTATAATATGTTTCTTTTAAAGTGTTTCTTGCCTTTTGCCACATTCTACAATTCACATAATGAAAGGTACATGCATCAAAAAGCCCTTTTAGTATAGTTATACTGGATTTTACCATTGCACAAATATCATACACGCATGGTCACCATAATACAACTGATTGTGTTATATTACTGCATTTCTCCCTTATGCTAATTCCCTTGTGCAAACTAGGCCATAATGATAATGAATAACTCCTGCCTAAATACATAGTTCTGTTTACCTTAGTTTGTGTGTATACAAAACCAGCATTTGTTTCATTATCATAGAATTGCTAACTGGGAAGTTAATTGAATGAGCATGAGAAGCAGTATTATATGATATTGTTAAAGTTAAATCAAAGGAAATACTTTTAGCACTTTAAGTTGTTTTGTTAAATCTGTCATGTTTGCTACACACATCTGTATAGCTCCTTCAAGGAACTCCTGAGGCCCCTCTGAGTTACCGTATGTCACAACATACATGCTTGAAAACTATGCCAGTTGATGTAGAAGCATACTTAAACACATGGCCTAGATCTAGGCTTCCTTTCAACAAAATTCTGCTCCTGAAGCATTCCCAATGTATTAAAAGGGAAGTCACTTTTTACTAACATTTCATTCTGCTTTGCAGCTACCTGTAGTCCTTGAAAATCATCTCCAAGAGTCAGAGGACTCTGTGGGAAGTCAAAGGAAAGGGGGAAATCGGGGAAATCCTCCTTTCTTCCCTTCCACCTGAAGAAATTACTTTTGGATGAAAAGCAGTTACTGTTATAATCTTCCCTCAAAGACCAGATTAAGGTGGTTGCGGGGCTCTGGAGTGGTGTGTAGTACATGTGCACTTGTACTATTTCATTCTAGGAGTGGTTACATAATACAAATAGCTGGCAACAGAAAAATCTTCACGTGTAAACCTATTTTCAGTCATTCAACTTCTGTGAGACTCACAGCCTAATCCCAGGCAATTTTCGCAGTTACTGAAGTAACACAGAAAATGATGAAAACAGAAAGCTTGGAAGGTTCGACAGGAAGAAGAGGAAACAAACTACCCTTTTTCACCTTTGGTACTAGGCCTCTAATCTGCAAGCCTAAAGCAATTGCACTAACTGAACTATTGATAATCTTCCTTCAACTGTAATTTGTCATACACGAGGCATATCTGTAGGTCAGGGGCACAATGTACAAAATGCTCTATCTTCATCATTTTAATTTTTGCAGAAATATTCAGAGGTGTGTCATTAATTTAATACTCCTGTTTGCTAATTAGCAAGTAATATTGAGCTTAATGTTGTTATTAATATGGAATTAATGTCTACTTTGACTCATGGCAAACCCATGAATGAGACACCTCTTAGATCCCCTATCCTCAACTGCTTTACATACTTCCTGCAGGCCCCTAGCCATAGCCTCCTTCGTCTACCTATCTAGAGTGCAGTCTGCGCTTTTTCTCCTATCCTCTACCTTTCCAAGCATTATCATGTTTTCTAGTCAGTCATGCCTTGTCATGACATGGCCAAAGTATGACAGCCTCAGTTTGGTCATCCTGGCTTCTAGAGAGAGCTCAGCCTTGACCAATACCCATTTATTTGTCTTCCTGGCCTTCCATGGTATCCTCAGCACTCTTCTCCAGCACCACATTTCAAATGAGTTTACTTTCTTTCTGTCAGATTTCTTCATTGTCCAATAGCAATAGCAAGTACATTTCTATACCACTTATTAGTAAACTAGTACTCCCTAAGCAATTTACAATGTGTAAGCTAATTGCCCCCAACAAGCTGGGTACTCATTTTAGCGACCTAAGGAAGGATGCAAGGCTGAGTGGACCTTGCCACCCTGCCTGGGATCAAACTCACAATCTTGTGTCTGCAGTACAGGCATTTAGCCACTGTGCCACCAGGGCTCACTGTTCAGTTCTCACATCCATACATGGTGATGGGAAATACAGTGGTCTGGACTATCCTTACTATCCTTACTAATACCTAATAGCCTAACACCGCATTGTTAATAATTTGGTGGGATTAGATTAATTTTAGGTGATTAGGTTCATGAGATCCTGCAATTGTTTTATAACATCCCCAAATATTGCTGATTCACACCATATCTTCATTTCATTGTTGCTAGTATACTGATATATCAATGCGTCCTTCAGGGAAGGCACTATGTCATCGTGCTTGAAGGAGGCAGCCATCAGGCCACTCCTGAAAAAACCCTCTCTGGACCCCCTGGATAGAAACAATTATAGACCAGTCTCCTTGCTACCTTTTTTAAGCAAGGTGATCAAGAGGGCAGTTGCTTCCCAACTCCAAGCAGTCTTGGATGAAACCGATTATCTTGATCCATTTCAAACCGGCTTCAGGACAGGATTTGGAGTTGAGACTGCCATGGTCACGCTGACCGATGACCTCCGCTTGGACATCAACAGGAGTAGTGTGACCCTGTTGGTGCTTTTGGATCTCTCAGCGGCTTTTGATACAATAGATCATTTTATCCTCTTGGACCGCCTGAGAGAGTTAGGAGTTGGAGGCACTGCTCTGCAGTGGTTCCGCTCCTTCCTCTCAGGCAGATCCCAGAGGGTGAGGCTCGGGGACAGTTGCTCATCCAAAATTGAGCTTAATTGTGGCATCCCTCAGGGCGCCATCCTGTCCCCGATGCTATTTAACATCTATATGAAGCCGCTGGGAGAGATCATTCAGAGGCATGGAGCACGGTGTCTTCAGTACGCTGACGACACCCAGATATACTTCTCCATGACCAAATCATTGGCTCAGACTTCAGATGGCATCTCCCCTCTCAATGACTGTCTCAGAGCGGTAATGGATTGGATGAGGAAAAACATATTGAAGCTGAATCCAGACAAAATGGAGGTACTGACAGTCACGGGCCCGAAACCAGATCTGGGAATACAGTCTCCAGTCCTGGATGGAGTCACACTCTCCTCCAAGGACTGTGTTCGCAGTCTGGGGGTACTTCTAGACTCGTCGCTTCACATGACTAGTCAGGTGAATGTGGCGGTCAGGAGTGCCTGTTATCAGCTTCGGCTGATACGCCAACTGCGCCCTTATCTGGACATGAGGGATCTGGAACTCTACATGGGGCTACCCTTGTGCTTAACCCGGAAACTTCAACTGGTTCAAAATATGGCAGCCAGGTTAATTGCCGGAACATCGAGGAGGGAGCACATAACACCCATGCTGAAATCCCTCCACTGGCTGCCGATTAGTTTCCGGGCACAGTACAAGGTGTTAGTTTTGACCTTTAAAGCCCTACATGGCTTGGGTCCATCTTATCTTCGGGACCGCCTCTCCCCGTATGATCCCCCCCTTGCTCTTTGGTCCTCTGGGAGGAATCTGCTGCAGCCCATGAAGACCAAGCTTTCGCAGACATCCCAGAGGACCTTTTCCACAACTGCTCCCAGACTCTGGAATGGCCTGCCGGACGAGATCCGCCATATTACTACTCTGGCTGCCTTTAAAAAGGCAGTAAAGATGGATCTTTTCTGGCAGGCCTTCCCGGAACACCTCCCTGATTAACTAATGGCGATCCTTCGCTCATCCCCTGGCCGCCATGCCATGTTCACCCTATATAGTTTGTTTTAATTGTTATGTTCATGTTTTAATTCTAAGCTAGTTTAATTCTGTTTTATGGGGGGGAGGGTTGGGGTTGGGGCTGAGATTTTAATTTGTTCTTTTAACTGATGTACGCCGCCTCGATTGCCGTGCAGAGGGGCAGGATATAAATAAAATTTATTATTATTATTATTATTATTATTATACCCTTTTTGTAATATCTGCAGAAGTGAAACACATCTCACTGTGACCTCCCTTCTTCCCTTATCATCACTGAGCCAAACATCCACAGAATTCCTTCACTCCATGTCCTATGTCAAACAAACCCATTCAAATTGTTTCATACAACCTAATTTTTGTCATGAGAAATGACCTTCACATCAGTTTATCCAGAGTCCTGTCTCTATTAAGCCAAATTGGCTCTTTGGTGTTAGTATTAATACTTTAAATGGCTTCTTGGGAATACAGGTCTTTGCCAACATCTGGACAATGTTTTTGCTGTCTGAAAGAATTGAACACCAGATGGTTGACTGGCTTACAGAGTTAGGATTTCAGATATGTTGCAGGGATAAGAGACACAACTGTAAGAGTACCAGGCAAATTCACAAACCAATCATTACAAAGATTTTAAGCTGATTTGGTTCAAGTGACCCAATGAAAATGAATTAGCCTTAAATCAAGTATTATGCCTAAACTAGGCTGTGTGCCAAGTTAGTAACATTGAGGATTTAGACTCACTGATAATAGAGAGTTGAAAATGTTCTATTTAAACATTGTCTGGATTTGCATGGAGAAAAGTTACATATGGCGAACACTTGGCATCATTATTAGCTGATTTATAGGAAATAATATGCATCTGGCTGATTGTGGAAATTAGTAAAATGCTAAATTCATCTGAAATTATTTTAATCCTTTTCATATGCAGATTCATTTTTGTAACATGACCTATCACTTTTTCTCTTACTTTGAAATATTATGCCATCTCTGGGGAAAAATATTTCGCAATTAAAACATGAAAGCAAAGCAAAGCAGCTTCATTTATATACTTCTTCATACCGCGCTATGGGATGTCTAAGCGGTTTACAACTGTAAGCTCATTGCCCCCCAACAGTTGGGTACTCATTTTAGCGACCTGGGAAGGATGCAGGCCTGAGTCTAGCCTGAGTCTAGCCTGAGCCCTGGCTAGTATTGAACTTGCAACCTTGTGGTCTATGAGTGAGTGGCTGCAGTAAAGGCTGAGTGCAATGAAACATTGCATATAAATTTACCATAGAAAAAGGATGTTATACAGTTGGCCCTCCACATTCACTGGGATTAGGGGCACAGGACCACCATGAAAGTGGAAAAACTGCAAGTTTTTTTTAAAAAAACGAACTATTTTCTTATCTGAGAGAACACTTCTTTAAGTACCTCTAGGTCCTCCAGTGCAACTCCATGGTCAATATCTGTTTGAAGTTGATCATAGACCTGTGCTGGAGGACCTACAAATGCCTAGACAAGTGTTCTCTCTAGGAATCTCTAGGTTCTCCAGCACAACCTCTGGCAGAGTTTGATCACAAATTGTGCTGGAGGACCTAAAGATTCCAAGAGAGAACATATTAATCAAATCCACAAATAATCAAATCCACAAAAGTCAAACCTGCAAATGTGGAGGGCTGTCCGTATATCTCTACAGAACAACTTTTTGCACATGCATAAATTTTCAGAATTTATTTCTGTCCCTGCTTGTGTCCATGTCCAGTATATAAACAGAACTTTTAATTAGGCAGGTGTTTAAGGAGCTTATCGCTTGCCTTTGTAAGGACGTTATCACACGGGGAGCTCCAAACAGAAGCCGGCTTTAAAGTGAAAGTGCTACCGCAAAAGCGGAAGCAATTAATTAGCTGGCTTTCCCCGTGTGAAAACCTCCTGCACATTTAAAAGGAGGTTACTCCGAATGGAAAGTAGGCAGAAACTGCTTCTTTTTATTTTTGGAAGATCCCCGAAAATAAAAAGAAGCAGTTTCTGACTACTTTCTGTTCGGATTAACTTACTTTTAAATGCGACGTTGACTGAAAATATACTCGCTTTTGCGGGTTATTTTCAGTTTAAACCCCCATTTCCTCACAGGATTTCCCCCGTGTGATAACGTCCTAAATCAGTTTACCTCTGTCTGGCTTAATCTTAATTCAGGCAGCATCCTGATCTTATCAGACTTTTTTGCCACTGAATTTGCCACCCAAATACAGCTGGGGAGCCTCCCCGCTTCCAGGAGCTCTCCTTGTGGCTCTTTTTGGATCCAGAAGTTTTCCAGCTCAAGAAAATGGCAGCTCTGGAAGTGTGGATGGATCCAGGCTGTATTTGGGTGGCAAATTCAGTGGCAAAAAATGTCTGATAAGATCAGGATGCTGCCTGAATTAAGATTAAGCTGGATAGGGGTAAACTGTTTTAAAAAGCCAAGTGATAAGCTCCTAAATTATGAAGCAGAAGGGTATTTTGAATGTGTTGTGCTATGGCTTTATCTTTACATCCTTTCATTATGCCTTCAATGTATTTTAAACTGTTTTAACTATGTGCTTTTAAAACAGAGTTCTTTGTTTAACTGTTTTGAAACTTTTATAAATAGGATTTTAGCTGGACTATTTTTTTAAAAAAATTGTGAGGTATTTGCAGAGAGAAAGGCAGTGTATAAATTAAAATAACATAAATATCTGCATTTAGCACTGAAATTCAATTACATTCTTGGATATATTTCAATCTAGTTCATTTTAGATAAGGTAAGAAAAACATCATATTTCATAGAATTCAAAGACAACCATCTTAGCCTGGATGAGTATGCAAAAGAGTATTGTAGTATCTTTGAGACTGAGGACAATATCACTCTATACTGTTATAGTGTTATTATTTCACTTTAACTGTTATGGCTGCCTCCTGGAGAATTTGGGGGATTGTAATTTATTGAGGCCTAAGAGCTCTGCCTGAGAATTATAACTGGTCTTCCCTAAACTGCAAATCCCAGTATTCCTCAGGAGGCAGCCATAATAATTAAAGTGAAATAATAGCACTATAACAGTATAACTATCTTCAGTCTCAAAGGTACTACAAGATCCCTTTGCTGAATAGTATTTTATTTATTTATTAGGAGATACTAAAAAAATGTGCAAGAGAAACTGTTGCAAAGTTCCTTTTCTCTGCCGGTAAGACTCAGAAAATTATGACTCAGACACATATGTAACACTTGGGCTTTGTCTTTTTTTAAAATAGCTGTATTAAATGATACCAAATGATTAAATATTTTTGTCTTCTTTTAAAAATCTTATAAATAACTCTTGATATTACCCCACCCTGTTTTATATTGTTGATCTTTTTATCGTGTTTATCTGAGTGGGCTGCTAGCAGGAGTAGATTCAATCCACTCCTGGAAAGTCTGGCTCCTGTCACCCTGTCACGGCATCAGAGCAGCGTCCGGCCACTTTTGGGGGGTGCGTCATCTGAATGCCATGCCCCTGAAGTGGCCAGAAGCCACTTTCTGTTCAGTCCGTCAGTTTCGGGTGTGAGGGCCTGTACAGACCGGCCACAAGGGCCGGCCTGGGGGTGGAATTGGGATGCACACCAGCCGCCCCAACTCCACACTGACACTGCCATCACCCCGCATGCCCCACCGCACAGTGTGCGGCATCAGGGTGTTCCCTTGGCGCAGTGTGTAGACATGCTATGCCAAAGAGGTGTAGAAGAGCTGTGGCAGCAGCGGTAAGGGAGGCTTTTTGCCGCTGCAAAAAAGAGTGGCATTTGCCAGCTCTTTTTGGAGCGGCAAAGAGCTGGATCAGGGCCGTGGTGTCTGGGTGCCATGGGCTCATTCTGTATGTATGAAGATGTATGGAGTGAAGTGCTGAGGGGCAGACATTTATACATATATTACATATTACATAGTGTAGGTAAGCCACATTTAAATGGTCATACCACACTCCTTTTCATGGGACTTTTAGTCTAATTATCTATCTGTATGTAACAGATCAACCTCCTGCTTTTTAATTGATTGGATTTGCAGGCCATAGATTTGGATTTACACATTTTCAATAACTCACTACATGCCTGTTTTTGATATGTGCACTCTAATAAATGAAAGCTACTGCTCACTGAAACGACTTATGCTAAAATAGGCAGCTAATCTTTACTACATGTGCTTTCTTTTCATTCTCTGAGTCCCATCCACATTCCATGTGGAAGCCAAACATGGAAATCCTGTGATTCTCCCCTAATCCTAAATACGAGGCAGCATTTTGATGCATGACATAGAGGTGGAAGTCAGCAAAGAAGTGTTATGACTTGAGGTTTAATCTTTGAGACTAAGAATAAACCTCAAGTGAGAACATTTTTTTGCTGATTCCCACCTCTATTGTGTTATGTAGATTCATGTGAATGTAGAGCTGAAGGAAAAGAAAAGCTCTCCATCATTGTTGTAGTAATCTAAGAAACACAGCCAGAAACACAGCAGAAGCCTAGACCTTGACCCCTCTAAAATCACTGGAATATCTTTTCTTCTGGCCAAAAATCAACAGTAAATTGCTGCTCATTTGAGTCTTCAGGACTGTCCATTCACCTTTTGAATAGATTTCAGGACTCCCCTGCATTGTTTGCTATATAAATGTACCAGTTTTTGAAACTAGAAATTGACGTCTGATCACATCCAGGTTTTTTGTTTTTTCAGCATTTTTGACAGTCCAAGGGACCAAAAAACTGACTTCTCCAACCCACCACAACTGTTATCCCTGAAATAAACAGACAAGCCCTTAATTTATAGCCCCATTAAGTTTATGCCTCCAACATAAAATCTGCAGCTATATTTGGCATCATTATTAGTTGATTTATTTTAAATATTTTACATATCTGGATATTTGTTCATGTACAAGCACTCTCTCACATAGGCCCAATATGAGTCCACTGCTGTAATTGAAAGAAGCAATGCTTTCTTTAATAAACATGTCCTGAAGACTTGCCATTTTCTGAAGTACTTAATCAAAGACAATTAAAACATCCTGCTTTGATAAGAATTTGAGTTGTGTTATCAGAAGTGCTCTATGGCCTAATGCTGATTTATACCTACCGGAAAGTGCTTTCCTTAATGGCCACTCAACAGGGAGTTCAATCCATTGGTCTCCATTAAGAAGAGGAAGTGTTTTATTTATATAGAAAGTAAAGGTATCCAAGGTTACTGTGTTCTGCATTTTACAGTGATGAAACAATTGGAATATGCTTTCTTCCAAGTGATGAAATCCCAGCTTCACTTTATAGAGCATTCCCAGATCAAATGGTAAATGCACCTAGAAGGAAACAAGACAGCAAGTTGATATCTACAGTGATTCAATTGATTTAAAGGACATTGTGGGAACATATTGTCTTAAAGGTTAAATGTTCTCATATGAGCCTAATATGAGTCCATGTGGAGAACAAATGGCCAGTATAGGCTGCTACGGAAATGTCACTGTCAAAGTCCTATTTTCATTTCCCCCCCCCCCCCCCATCTAAATAACTAAAGTTATATACTATAAATATGATGAGCACACACATCATTAATATTTTGTATTTGTTGGCAGGCCTCCTCTTAAGCTCAGCCTCTTAAAATATAAATAAGAATATTAATGTAACTAATTCATGAAGGGATAAATTAAGCTGCTGCTAAGTCTTTTATTTGTGTAAACAATATTCATATGTTGTATGGCAATGGCAACAAAGAGAACATATTTATTTTACATCATATGTTGCTTCATCCTCAGCATGATCCCCTATGTTGTCCTCTAAGGAAATGGGTTGAGATTTGCCATTATTTCCATAAAATACCACAATTAGTTTTGAAATGTTTTCCCAAGACTTTTTAAATTCTTTTGATGGATTTCCATAACATTCAGTGAAATAAATCTTCCATGGACCATCTGCAGAAATAAAACAAAAAAGCATGATGGAAAGAATGACCCAATAGATTTTTCTTTGGAACACATTAACAAGAGGATACAAGATAATATTGATCTGAAAAATATTATGGCTTGTCATATAAATCAAATTATTTCTGACTTATCTTATGATATCCATTAAAACATTTCTATAATATTCCCAACAATAGCCAAAGAAAAAAGCAAAATCCCTTTTTAAAAGTAAGACACTTTTTGTCTGGCACAGCTTTGACTACAAAGATAGAAAATTACCTGATTTCATTTGTTGCCTTCGTAACAATGTAGCAGCTATGCTTTTTTCCTGTATTTCTAATTTTAAAAGATAAAAAAAAATCATATTAACTTTTTTTAAAATAAAAGGGTGCTTTTAAAATAGAATTTTCAAAAATGGTTGAAAAACAAGTTCAAAAATGTCAGGAAACCCTGGAGAGAAAAATTCTGGACTAACAAGAATCTTTGCATTTCAGGACTTATTCTCTATAAAATTTGCATCTGGTGGACAAATATTTTATGTGCAGAAAATATTGTTTCCTTTGCAGATAATGTGTTTTCTGTGCAACACAACCATGTGAAAATTTTGTGCAGAGTAAGTCCTGAATTGTGGATAGTCTTCAAAATCTGCAGTTTTCTAACATTTTCTCACAGTCAGAAGAAAATTGTTAAAATTACAAATTGTTTTCTTTAAAGAGAGAAAAAGTGAAAAATTACACTGTATTGTCAAAATACCACTACAGCAATTGAACAAATGTTGGGTTGGCATAACATGTCTTTGTTATAACAGGCTTATAATAAATAGAAAAGGTGTTATAATTCTCAGTTCTGCATGACATTTGCAGCAAGTAAATTTAGGGGCGAAACAGATGGCCCATTTGCAGCTGTTTCTTGGTGGCTTGGGAGCATGTCATTTAGATGACACATGCCCCCAAGCCACTGGAAAGCTGCAGTGAAGCCACCTGGCTGTTTACACAGTGGCAGCTTTGTGGCATTCTAGTGGCATGGCGTTTAGATGCCGCATGCCACAGGAGCACTGAAAAGCAGCCGCTGCAGTGGAAAAGCAAGCTTTTTGCTGGCTCAAAAAGGAGTGGCTTTTTGCCGCTTCTTTTTGGGTTCTGGCAAAAAAAGCTGTGTTGGGGGCATGGCGTACAGTTCCCATAGCCCCAACCTGGTGATCAAAAGTGTAGCATGACGCCGTACCTTCAGGGTCATCTGTTTCACCCAGTGTCTCAAATAATACTGACCTGTAACATTCAGAGTTTGTGAAGCCCATCTTTTCCTATCAGTTCTGTCTTTTAGCCATGTGTGAGCCATAAACAGAATCTCTCTTCCTGTAAAGTCTGACTCCTTCACAATAATCTTCTCAAGGAGCCAATCAGAGCCTTTTCCTTTTTCCACAACAAGCTCATGCAGAGTCCCAATGTCTACTGCTTCTACATGAAAAATATCCACCTGGAGGAGAAGGAAGCAACTTAATAAACTGAATAGCTAGTCTTAGGGCCAATGCAGATGGCCCGTTTGGGCCACAGAGAGCCGCTCTGGGAGTGGCAGATTGGGGCTGTGGCAACCCCATGACATGGCCCTGATCCTTCCTTTTGCCGCACATAAAAGAGTGGCAAAATGCACATCCTTTTAGGGGCAGCAAAAGGCCGCCCTAAGAGCCAGTGCCATGGCTTTTCCTCACCCTTTCGGCACAGTGTATCTGCATGCTGCGCCAGAAGGGCGTCCTGATACCACGTGCCATGTGTATGGCCACACGGTGTCAGGACGGTGTTGGGGTGGGGTTGAGGCAGCTGGCATGTGGCTGCCCTGCCCCATCTCAACCCCTAGGCTGGCCTTTTGGGCCGGTCTGCAACAGCCCTTAAATACCATCATATGGCACTGTCAAATATCTAAAATGCAACAAGATAAAGCAACTCAAGCAATAATATTTTATTATTTAATTAATGATTAATTTTGAATAAAAATTACTACTTTATTATTAGCAGACATTAATGAGGTGATTTGGAAAACCCAAACCATGTGAAAATCAAAACAAAATTGCATTATATGGACTTCCATACCAAATAAATTGGTATGTGTAATGGAAAAACACTCCTCTCCCTGCCCCCCCTCTCTCTTCACAGATATAGATGATATAGATATAGATATAGATATATATGTACATGTAAGGCTCACATGCATGCATAGAAGAGAAAAAACACATAGGGTTATGGGGCATAGGGTCAAAATTCTATGCAAGAAAACTGAGTGCTTCTGAAATTCTGTTGGATTTTCCAGTTCTGCCAGCCATCACATATGGGGCACCCAACTTACTGGTTGGCCCAGTTGCCATGAGGGGAGTTGCCTGGCTACCATGCCTCCTCCGTGCTCCAGTGCTCTCCCAGCTGGTATTGGGATGGGTTAGCACAGGGGTCGGCAACATTTTTTGCAGACGGGCCGGGAGGGGGGGGGAAATGGCGCTGGGGGCCAGTGTGTGCTTGTGTGTGCACCACCATTTTGGAAAACAACATGGCAGCAGCTGACCCCCAGCATTGTGGGCACATCCGCATGATGGCGGGGGCCTCGCCGGGACTCCAAGAGGGCCAGTGCCACCGCGGGGCTCCTCTGGGGTGCCATTTTGGATTCCAAAATGGCACCCTGGAGGAGCCCCGCAGCCGCAAAAGGTGGCAGAGGCATCGGCGCGGCAGTGGTGGTGGTGGCAGGACCAGGGAGGGGCCGGTCCAAAGACCTCCATGGGCCACATCCGGCTCACAGGCCGTAGGTTGCCGACCCCTGGGCTAGAGAGTCCAGGATTGGCTGCCAGGGAGGGATGGGCAGTGCTTCCAGTTCCAGTGCTACCAGTCACTTCTAGTGACTACAACTCCTGGAGTGCAATGGGAGCCAGAAGTGCCACCCCATTGGCTGGCACTGGGGCAAGGAGGTGGATGGATTGGTTGGGAGGCCAGAAAGGGTGGGGTTTCTGGGCCTCCCAGTTTTGATTGGTTCTGGGGCCTATAAAAGGCCACTGTGCACTAGGCCACTTTTGACCAGGCTATCATGCTGGTCCAGGCATGTGGTCATGGGGACCTTTTGGCCAAGTGTGACATCCAGTCGGCATTCAAACTGTTATCAGTCCACCCTGACAATTTTTGTCTGTTGGGATTCAAATTTGAAGAACAGTAGTATTTTGACAAGGCTATGCCAACAGGTTGCTCTGTTAGTTGTGCAGCATTCAAGTCTTTCAGTTCCTTCCTGGAGTGGGAGGTCAGGGGCCACGCCTCATCTCCACTGGTCACCCATTACCTTGATGACTTTTTATTGATTGGTGAGGCCGGTACTGATGGTTGTGAGAAGCTTTTGTTAATGTTCCAGACTTTGGCTGCTGAGCTGGGTGTCCTGCTCATAGAGGAAAAGACCAAAGGCCCTTCCACATCACTCACATATTTAGGAATCCAGTTGGATTTCGTGGTCGGCATCTCCTGCCTGTCAGAAGATAAGCTACACACCCTCCTCACCATGATTCAGGCTCCCTGTCGGCTCACAATGCAACCCTCAAAGAATTCCAGGCCATTTTGGGACACCTCAATTTTGCTTTCAGGGTGGTTTCCCCAGGTAGAGCCTTTTGCTCACAGTTGGCCAGGATCATGGTGGGGTCAAAGTGCCACACGACCACATCCATCTCACCAATGATATAAAACAGGACCTCAGCCTATGGGAGGGGTTCCTCAAGGATTACAATGGATCTCCCTGTGGTAGCACCCCTGGGATTTGGGACAGAGCCTCCAGGTTCATTCTTATGCAGCTGGGAGCCTGGGTTTTGGTGTATTTTTTCCTGGGGCACTGGTGTGCCCAATGATGGGCCACCCACTGGACTCAGGGGGGATCCTCCGAGACCTCACCTTTCTGGAACTTTTTTTCCACTCATTGTAGCAGTCCATTTGTGGGAAAGTGTCTTTGCCAACAAAATGGTTTGCTTCTGCTGTGACAACCAGCCAGTAGTTAGGATCCTCAGCCACCAAACTTCCAATTCAGAGTGGGTCATGCTCCTGGTTCACCATTTTGTTTTACTATGCCTCTGCAATAACATCACCTTCAAAGCCTGCTTCATGCCTGGCCTTGATAATGATATCACAGACTCTCTCTCCCCTTTTCAGGAGGCCAGGTTCCAGCAATTGGCACCTGGAGCAGACCCCTCACCCTTGCCCTTCCCAGAGGGATTGTGGAACATTGTGAGTTTGCCGTGATGCAGGGCGTCTTGGCTTCGTTGGCCCTGGCTACCCTTAAAGCCTACAGGAGAGTGGTCTCCAAGCTGTACGCCTTCCTCAGGGCCCACTGGCCAGTGCAGTCTCACACTGTCCTGAAATCCATGTTCTGGTTGAGAGAGTCTGGGATCACACCAAGGACCAGGGTGGTTAACCTGGCTGGCATTTCCTTCTTCTTCAAATCTGGCGGGTTTCTGGTCCCATGTTCATCTTTCTTGTGAGGAGGGCGTTGGAGGGTTGGAGAAGGTCATCACCAAGAAGGGGGGATAGCAGGAGACCCATCTGCTTTAAGGTCCTTTGCAGGCTCTCAAAACAATTGGACCATTATTGTGATTCCAGAGCCGCCTTTGTAACCGTCTTTTCTGGAGGTTTACAGGTGGGTGAGCTGGTTCCTTCTTGCACAACTGACAGCTCAAAATGGGCATTGCAAAGGGAGGATGTCTCTTTTGTGGTAAACACTGTTTGTCTAGTTCTTCACAGGTCATAGTGCAACCAGCTTGGGAAAGGTTCCCCCATTGTGCTGAGACAGCTATACATCTGCCTCCTGTGCTCAGTTTGGACTTTACACAGATATATTGCATCCCATCAGAAGGCCACTTGTTCACCCATGAAGATGGCACCCTGCTGACACGGTTCCAAGTGGTGTCAGTACTTCGTTTGGCATTACAGTGTGCCGGTTGTCCAGCTGAGGACTTTGTGGGGCTGCCACAACTGTGGAGGGATGTGGCTTACCGGTGAAGTCAATAAAAAGGATGCACAGGTGGAAATCTGAGGCATTTGCTGGCTACATTCTCTCAGGACTGGACTCTTGCTTGGGACTGCCTTGGGAACTTGCAGGGGTTGGTGAAAGGCAGGGTCCGGGGGTGGGGCCTGGCCTTTTGTGGTGATAGCATGGGTCTTGGATCTGGTGGGCATGGTTTCCTGTGCTGTGGAGCACTGGATCAGGAGTCCATCTAGGGCCCAGGGCTGCTGGGAGCATTGTGGTGTTGCCATTGTGGGAGCAATACCGGATCAGCATCCCCCGGTGAGGAGGGGATGAGATGCGAACAAGTGATCAACAGGTTGCTTGGGATGTGGACATATGATCAACCGGTTACCCCCTTGTCATCCCAAAGCTTGGCCATGACCGGGCAATTGGGGTTCATCGATCAACAGGCAGGTTTATCGATGCCAGATCCAGACCTCATGCTTTTGGCCAACCCTGTCAGCTGTATTGAATAAAGTTGTGGCCTTATTTCATTATTTTCCTGTATTCAATAAAGTTGTGGGAATATTGTGGTTATTCCTTTGTGGTGTCTCCTTCTCCATGGCAAATGGGGCCACCCAACTTACTGGTTGGCCTGGTTGCCATGGGGGGAGTTGCCTGACTGCCATGCCTCCTCTAGGCCCCGGCACTCTCCCGGCCAGCATTGGGGTGGCTTAGAGAGGTCAGGATTAGCTGCTGGGGCTGGGTTGGGTGGTACTTCCAGCTCGGAGTTGTGACTATAACTCCCAGCATTCACTGGGAGCCGAAAGTGCCACCACATTGGCCGGTGCCAGGACAGGGAGGTGGATGGATTGGTTGGGAGTCTGGAAGGGGTGGGCTTTCTGATCCTCCTCAGTTTTGATTGGCTCTGGGGCCTATAAAAGGCCATGTGGCAAGGGGACACGGCACCATTACCACACAGCTCTCCCCATCCTCCCCCCTTTATATAGGATGGGGTTGTGCTGTCACAACTTTCCAAGGGCAATGCATGGGTCTCGGATCTGGTGGATATGGTCTCCTGTGCTGTGGAGTCTGCCTAGGACCCAGGGCTGCTGGGAGCATTGCGGTGTTGCCTTTGCGGGGACAATGCCAGATCAGCATCCCCAGTGAAGAGGGGATGAGATGTGAAGAAGTGATCAACTGGTCACTTGGGTTCAACTGGGATCAATTGGTTACCCCCTTGTCACCTGAAACTTGGCTGTGACCAGGCAATTAGGGTTCATCGATCAACAGGTGGGTTGGTTGATGCCAGATCCAGACCGCATGCTTTGAGCCAACCCTAACTGTCAGCTGTATTCAATAAGGTTGTAGTCTTTTCCTCCTAATTGGGCATATTGTGGTTATTCCCTTGCAGCGCCTCCTTCTCCATGCCAAATGCATATGTGTTAGCGGACTACATTTTGTGCTACTGAACAAGATGGATTGTACAAGCTTTTTGCACACACTTATTGTCCAAATGTGCAAGAAAATTCTAGTGTGTGTTTATTGTTTATGTGTGTGTGTGTGTGTGTGCATTTGTTAGAAAGAAAAAGATAAACCCTGCTTTAAAATTGCACAAGTAAAACCTGTGTCAAATTTCTCCCTTCCTCCATTTACACATAGTCAAGAACTAGGGTGCCACTGGTGCTGCAGTAATATACAAAAACGCTGTTTGTATAGTGTCCATAGTCTTTGTGTTGGAGTCAGACCAGCTGTTCACAGAAATGAGATCTGACAAAGGTTTCAGGTGACACTCTGTGTAACAGAAGCTCTTATGGGTTGAAGGGAAAGGAAATTACTTTTAGCTGATTTTCCTGTCATTCTATAGTCTCCACAATAATCCCTCCCCCTGTGCTCTAAGGGCCCTAAATTTATTTGTATATGTCTTTTATCCAAAGGAGCATCTAACTGACAGAATTTTGTTTTGTAAAGTTCATGATCATACCCATTGTGATACACCAATTCAATCTTGATGGATACAATTGAACTGAAGGACTGTCTCCATGTCATACAAATGTAGCTTACAAAAACACTAGTAAGTCTAGAATCCATGCTTCTGCTGAATTCATTGGTACTGGAATTGGCATTAACAAACCATGTTTTTTTATTTTCTCCATCAATCCCATTATGCATGGTGGAACTAATCTTGGATAAGCAGGTTATGGATTGCATTTTAATGCCTGAATTATCTATTTGGAAAATATGTACAGTCCAAAATCCATTCGATTTATTGTTTTAGTCTACAAAGTGGGCACATGTCCAGTAGAGAACTATGTCCAAAAGTGGTCACCAAGTCCAATTTAAAGATAAAGAACCAAAAAAGGGGGGAGAGCCCTAAAGTTGCACATTAAAAGTTAGCACCTGCACAGCTGCCTGAGTAGGCAAAGAATTCACTTGGTCAAAGTTTTCTTCTGTGGACAAAGGGATAGATGTCAGGCCTGTTTGCTGTGAGAATGGACTCCCTCTTGAGGACCAGGTGTTTTGTTTGGAGATATTATTAAATCCAGACTTGATTTTAGATGCTAACTCACATTCATGGTCATTCACCACCATGTTTGTTTACAACAAATTAAAAGCTTATTAATACAAAAGTTAAAAATGTTTAAATAATCTATTAAAAACAGAAAGTTAAAACACATTTAGAACACAAGAAGAAAGCACTATGCACCCTATTAAAAGATCCTCCTTCCACATTTATAAAGAGCCAAATGCCTGAATGAATAAAATGGGAAGAGAACCAAGAAGTAACCAATCAAACTTTCTGTAAAAGGCAGAGACATAGCCTGGGAGCAGCCACTGAGAAGGCTTTCTCCTGTGTCCTCACCAAATGTGCTTGTGATGGGGGTGGGAGTGACAGAAAGCCTTCCACCATGGATCTTTATATTCAGGCATACTCATACATACATTTCTCAAAGGCCTCAAGCTGTGAGAATTCCAGCCACTTTCCCTAGCCTGAGTTGGCTTTATCCTGCACTCATCAGTGTCAATTCTGAAAGTTTTCTCTTTTTCCTTCATGATCATAGTAACTGTAGTAGAAGCAGTGGAAGCCTTTGCATAACCACCAATCATATATCCTCAGTATGCCAGACATGCTTAATGGCTGGTTAACAAAAATATTCCTCACAAAAATGGAAATGGTGAATCAAGACAGATCTTGAATCTTTCATCTTGAAGTTCTGAATGTCAAGCACTTTTCTTAAGTCTGTTATTTTTACTCATTTAATAACGTTTTAAGGGGGGGAGGGAATCTAACTTGTTTGTATTATGTAATATTTTATTGTTGTCAGCCGCCCCGATTGATCTCAAAGGGGTGGGATAATAATAATAATAATAATAATAATAATAATAATAATAATAATAATTTCCGATAGTCCCCACTTTCAGTTTTCAGTACCTATACTAGAGGCTATTTTTACCAGACTTAATTTTTGTCTTCAAACCCCCCCCCCCAAAAAAAACCCAACCCCACCATCTGGATCTATTGATTCCAGATTGTGGTCTGATTATGCTTACCTTTCTTTTGGAGCTACTTCACTGCTAAAAATAAAATTACTGAGGTTGCCTGGTAAAGTTACCTCTTTAAATTCAAAACTGGGACAACTATGGATATAAATAACTATAAAAAGGATTCCATACAGGTTGAGTTCCCCCTTCTTCCCTTTCTACCCATTTCTTAAGCTATGTTTTGCTTTGTAAACCCATCCAGACAAAACAAAAGCACTTGACAGAAATATTCATCTAACAAGGACCAATTTATTCAACTATGTACAAGATATGCACTGGGGCAACAATAATGTGCCCGGTGGTATAGCTGGGATCCGTTTGACCTCCATGTTACCTCTGTCAAGAGCAAGCTACCTCAGGCTTTCAAAAGTCCTTGTTGAGATGCAAATGGACTTTAAACTTCCTGGACTTTGAAAATCTCCCAATTGCCACATGGCTAGAAGGAGGAGGGTCCATCCTGCAAAAGATACTCTCACCATACCATCTTAACTACGGACAGAAACAAAAAATGCAGGCATCTGACTAACATCTCCAATTGTTTTTCTCCTGCTTGGTTTGTCACATCTTGCCTGATGAAGAAGCCAGTGGAGCTTTGAAAGGTTGCAACAAATATACTGTGCATTTCGGATGGCCAATAAAGGTATCACTGTTTGGTGGATTTTGTTTGAATCCAGTAAGGATTAGTCTATGCCAGAACTACACAACAGTTTTGTCCCTTCCTGCCTCCTTTTTGCTTGAGGTATGGTCTAAATGTGATTTCTCCTCCCCAGAAATGTAATGAGGGAGGGAAGGGAAGAGAAGGACCTCTGTAGTAAAGTTAAACACTCAGTCAATGTGTTATCAGTGGGACCACTCAGAAGTAAAGGATGAACAACATGGAACCAGATATGAGAATGAGCCTCTGCCTATACTGGAATCAGCCATATTAGAAAAAAATTAAGAAAACAAAAACAGTAGATTATAGAGAATTGTTTAAAGACCTCAAACCATATGCCCCAATTTGATACTTTAGAAATCGTGTAGGACTAGAATCTTTATGTTACTTCTCAATTTCACTAAATTTAAAACATATCTCATAAATATATAAACATACAAATAATGGTGTTCAGCTAGGCAAGGCAAGATTTCACACACAAAAAATCCAAATTTCTTCACCTCTTGAAAATACATTACATATTTCAAATGTTCTGATATATTCCTACCCCATTAATCTGCTGTTTATAACAAGCTTTGGCATTTGTATAAAGCTAATGCCATATTTTGACTTGATATTCAACAGAAATTCAGTTTCATTGAGTGACAGCTACTACAGAGTCAGGGGAAAAATATTGCTAGGCAAAGCACATTTCCAAATGTCACAATACATTTTAAGGTGAAATATGCAAATTTCATGCCCATGATATTTTAAAAGTCCACATTCCACTGGATCCCTGGCTGCAGAGAAGCAAATGGAAAGGGTCAAGGAGAAAGTCTGCCTGTTTAGTAAGTATTATATTCTATTGAAAGTTTTTTAAAATACATATTTAAATGTTTATAGACGAAAGAAAGTATAAAGAAGTAATGGGGGAACCTGTGGCTCTCTAGAGCTGCTAGACTATAACTTCTATCAGCTATAGCTAGCATAGCAAATGATGAAGGATGATGGGAAAACTCTTGAAGAACCAACAACATCTGTCTCTTTGTTACTATACAGGGCCATATTAACTGATGAAACATTTTGTTTGCTACAGATGTGTTTAGGATTTGTAGTAGCAACAAGGGTAGAATAAACAAAAGGTGTAAGTTTCTAGTGGAATCCAATCAGCAGTTTCAGCATGATTGTGATTTGATATGTAGATCCAACCCTAGGCTACAATACACAAAACCACAAAAAAGAGAGACTACATCCCACAATTCAGAGTTAACTCACAATATCTTGGGACATGCCTTCTTGGTGATTGTTTTAGTTTGTTGTGTACACACCAACAAGAAAAATGAATATGCACACACATTTTGAATCACATTGTACAATTCTATTTTTCTTTTTTTAAAAAGTAAAATCCCTAGATATTATTTTCTTAAGCTAGATTCAAATCAATATGGGAGATGGACTTTTGTTTGCAATATCCTTCCCCCCACCCCCAACTGTCATTATCTCTCCGGAATGACAGGTGGCTGTGAACAGCAACACAGCATCCAAGGCAGAAAAGAACAAGGAAGGGAGTAGAAGTCTGTGTCATTGTTCATCATGGTACAACATGCACATAGGAAAAGAGCTGTAGTGTGACTGTGTGTGTGAAAGAGGGAGGGAGGGAGGGAGGGAGGGAGGGAGGGATGACCAGATGGCAAGATGAGGATTAGAGGCAAATAAGAGACTAGAGAGGCAGTGGTGGGAATCGAAGTGAAAGAAGAGAATGACAGACAGGAGAAGGAAAAATGGCAGAGACCACTAAAGCTAGTCTCTTTGGAAGCCAAGCACTGGAGAAAAAGACTGCTTGGAACTGCAACCTTTTTCTCCTGATAACAAGGACAATGACTTTGCTTTACTTCCTTTGCAGCTACTGCATAATCCAGAGCAAAATATTACTAACATAGCAATAGCAATAGCATTTACATTTCTATACCTCTTCATAGTGAACTCAGCACTCTCTAAGCAGTTTACAATCTGTAAACCAATTGCCTCCAACAAGTTGGGTATTTAATTTACCAACTTATGAAAGGATGGAAGAGTCAACCTTGGAGCCCTGGGATCAAACTCACAATGTTGTGGCTGGAGTACTGGCATTTAATCCTGCATTATTAATACCATAATATTACACTAGCCAACATGATCCCAGCAATAGACTCCACGTCTATCTGTGCAAGTGCAAATGTCATATATGAGTTTTGTGTTAGGGTGATGTAGGGAGCTCATTACAACTTGCTAGCCTTGAAACTCTATTGGGATTTTAATGTGGCCATGATATATATCCAAAAAGGAAAAACCACTTGTAGCATGGACTCTGCAAGCAGGTTTATCACCCTAAAAGATTCACTTGAATTAAGAGCTTCCAAGAGGTAGTGATCCACAAGTATATCTTGAGAAATACTAACACGGAGACAAAAATAAGTTCTTGATGATGGTAATTACATTGTAGAAAATCCCATTAACTTGCTACTGATTTACATTTCATCTACATGTAAGGTATTTGTCAAGCAAGCTACTTTGGATGGAGACTGCATATTTCACAAGGATAAAGGAGATGAGATGGAAAGAGATGAAAATAAGTGTCAATGCAACAATGAATACAATATATTAATACAATTTAGAACTGTGGCACAATTATCAAGGAGCAGCGTCCCTTAAATCATTTAATTGGGAAAAGTAACTACTTCACAGAATTCTGTTCATTTCATTATCCTTTGCACTTTAGTCCCTAAATTATGTTTTCTGCTACACACAGCATTTTAAGTTTTGCTGTACTTGCAAATCTGTTTGTAAATAGTCATAGGAAACCTTCCCTAGGTTGATGTACAATAAAATACAGTGCATGGAAGTCATAAAAAATTTAGGCAAATTTATTTCTGAGATAAAATTGGTAATACTGATCAGTTGTCTGCTTGACATGAACTACTGCCTCATTTATTACAAAAATATTTTATTTTATTTTAAAATAATTAAACTTGGATTGCAACCCTAAGCAGAATTTCCTCGTAGTAAACCCTTCTATACAATGAGATCAACTGCTGGCTAAATATTTGAAGGATTGCACAGTTAGCTATAATTACCACAAAAATTAATGCCACTGAAAGTCTTGAAAGTAGTCAATTGACTAATAAAATCCCCAAATGGAACTGAACAATGATGATATTTTTATTTTATTTATTTTATTTCAAGGATTTATATCCCATCTTTCTTTGACAATGAGATTCAGTGAAAATAGTTAAATATTTAATGCTCATATTTTTATTAAATGTTATGTACTGTTGTCTAAAACCAAATACATAGTGGACAACACTATTATATGTGTGTGTGTGTGTGTGTGTGTGTAGTTTTTATGATGTAAAAGATTTCTAACTGATAAAAGGTGCAAATTGGCATTCCTGACAGCTTACCTTCCCCTTGGCAAAACTGTCCTTTTCATTCCTTGGTAATTTCCTCCTGCCAGTGTCTCCTATTGATCCTTTCAAAGTGATATACACATCTGAGTCTGTTCCTGACTCCAAGGATGAGTCGGTTGAGATGTACAGAACATACTGTTTAACTAAACAAATATAAAACAATACTAAATCTCAGTCAGTAACCATATATAATTAAAGCAGTATAACATTGTCATTACTAGACTGTTCTTAGAGTCTGTGTATATATTTCATCTAATCCAACTTCTCACCATCAATGTAGGATGCAATCACACCATTCCTGACAGTTTGTTGTCCAGATTATCTTTAAATGATTTGAATGACATCTCACCTTTAAAGGTATTCCACACTACTGTCAAACAACTCTTACATTTAGAAGGTTTCTCCAAATATTTAGCCCAAATCCTCTTCCTTGTATTTATGACCAGTTGGGTCTAGTCCTGCCCCTGAAAATATATTGACCATTTCTCCTGGTTTATCAAGGGAACTTTTAGCATGTAGAAGGATTGGCAGGACCACAAGAGGAGAATTTCTGTTTGATTCCTTCACACTGAGGGATATTTCACATCATCACCAAGCATATGATTTCTTTTTTCAACCATTTATTATATCCACATAGGTTTTGGCAATGTTTTCTGTGTGAAATGGCCTAGAGGATGGTCTTGTGTGTGAAAGGCACTACGTGGCTGCAATTAGGAAGTCAATCCAGAGGTAAGATGTAATACTAGTCAGCATCTTTGTTTGCAGAGCTGCTAATACTTCTCATAGTGCAACCCTAATTGGGAAATATTCTAGATCAGTGATGATGAACCTTTTAGGGACTGAGTGCCCAAACAAAAAGGTGTTCCAGAACTGGATGTTACCAGTGGTGGGGGGCAGGACTTCCAGGGCAGGACTTCCACCCTCTGGGGCTGGGACGTCTTCCCTGCACCTCCCGGGCCTTCAGTTGCCTCTCCGGAGACAGCTGAAGGCCCAAGGGGATGAAGGGGGGAAGAAGAGAGAAAGGCACCCTTGTTCCTCCTCTTGCCCTGTCCCTGGGCTTTCAGCTGTCTCTCCAGAGACATTTCTGTACCACTTATCAGTGCACTTAAGTACTCCCTAAGCTGTTTACAATGTATAAGCCCCATCAAGCTGGGTATTCCTTTTAGCAACTTTGGAAGGATGCAAACCTGAGTTGAGCCTGAGCCCCTGGCTGGTATTGAACTTACAACCTTATAGTTTGTGAGTGAGTGGCTGCAGTACAAGCATTTAACCACTGTGTGAGCAGGGCTCTTTTCATATTAGCTAGCTCCTTCTGCTAAAATGAGCAGATGTGTAACATTTGTAGTTTTGTAACTTTCCCAGCCCTTGACTATCACTTGGCAAAAACTATGCATCAGGCTGCGGAAGCAGGATCATTCCAGCAGCTCTGACAACAGGCTAGGTCCATTTGGTTCTACTTTGCCCCAAACCACTTCCATTCAGGGGGTGCTTCTGGACAAGGCTTCTGTCATACAATCACTGCATCTTATTCCTGAATTTTTTAAGGATGAGGTATCATTGTGGTTCACTCGTAACCTTATTCACCCTTGTGGGGTAATTTTAGTTTCCTAAGGCTTCAGCCTTTTTAAGGGGAAAAAAACATTTAAATATCAAAATATAAAAGCCAAGCCTGTTGGAGTCTGGTTTTAAAACAGCAGAGTAGCAGAAGAGTGACTTTGCCTAACTATGCTTCCCTAAGTACTTAGATTGACTCAAAAACAACAAACATATAGCTTGTCGTTCAAAACAATGGCTTTAATCTATATTTACATAAAAGGAACTATATCCTAATCTAACTAGTGATGGTTTAGGTAAAGAGAAAAGATCTCACCATCTTTAGAGAGCAGGAAGATGGAAACAGCTCAGTTGAAAATCTTGAGAGAAAGTCTGTTAGTCCCATGAGGGAGTGACCTAAATCACATGGTTAGTTTAAATGAGAGGAAGAGAGGGACAACTTAGCATTTAGGGAAATCCCTATCAATCTACTGGGGGGGGGGGGGAGAATGCATAGATCTTCCAGCACCCCTTTTGTCTTTTGTCTTTCCTAATATACAAATCTGATAAGAAAGAAAGGCATAATCACTCTTGAACAGCTGGAAGCACTTTATTAACTGAAATATGATATAATTTTAAGAACTGCTGTCTGCGGCTTACTTTTTTATCATCCCTCCGCATTCTTTTTTTGCTTTTGTGTCATCCCTCTTAGAATGCAGGTTCTATTGATTTTGATAGGTTTGTCTGGGAATTTTTCTTTTTGTTCATGGAGCAGTGGGATGTCTCGGGGGTGGGGTGGGGAAGATGCTTTAACTAAGTAACAGAATGCTTTAACTAAGTAACAGAATGCAGAATGCATGGCAAGTTACAAACCTGTTAAAAACCTGCAGCCAGCTGTGAGTACCGGCAGTTCAGCAACTGTGCAACCTTCAGTATCTGAAAAATCTCGCAGATAGGGAAATTCAAGAGTTTCTTTACTTTTTCTGTGCTGAAGCTTCACCTGCACAAAAAGCCGCAGAAAAGTACAGATTTGCATAGCAAGATAAGAACAAGGTCCAAGGAGTAATGCAGCCTGTTTCAAGTAAAGTCTACTAGACGTATGGTGAAGAGGGCATGAATGTGATTGATTGTCCTTTATGATTTTGTTCCAGCATGTGATGCCCAATATTGGTGTAGTGCTTTGAGCATTGGAGACCAGGGTTCGATTTTCAACTTGATTATGAAACCCACTGAGTGACCTTGGGCAAGTCACATGTTTTCAGCCTCAGGGAAAGGCAATGAGAAACCTCCATTGAACAAATCTTGCCAAGAAAACCCCATGAGGGTTGCCATAAGTTTGAAGTGGTTGAAGGGATATAACAACAACAACATGTGGTACCCTGGAAATCTATGCTGCCCACAAAGTCCATCAATGTCCTATTCTTCATCAGTTTATCTAAATGCCCTTTTAAAAGCTTCATCTGACTTAGCAATTAATTCTTCAACTTAATTCTTCACTGTTAACACTGAGCCAACATGGTATAGTTGTTTGAGTATTCGACTATGACTCTGGAAACTAGGATTCTAACCCTTACTTAGCCATGGAAACCAACTCTTGACCTTGAACAAGTCACACTTTCTCAGCTTCAGAAGAGGGCAAAGCAAACTGTCTCTGAACAAATCTTACCAAGAAAAAAATGTGGTAGGTTCAGCTTAGGATTCTACAATATTTATCTGGTATCTAAGGTTCTTTTAAAAAAGGAGAGGCAGTGCAAATCGCTACAATGATGGCTAAGGAGATTATCAGATGGGGGACGGGACATTCTTGTCCCCTTCTTTCTCCATCCTTGTCCTGTCCTTCCCTCACGATTGCAGGAAGGACTTTCAGATGACATCATGCTGATCCCAACATTGTCCTGTCCGGGAAGCACAAATGATAGCAATTCTGTGAAAGACTTTCATATCACACCACACTGTTCCTGTCATTGTCTTGTCAGTGAGGTGGAATTGTCCCATCCTTGTCCTTCATTTTGTATTAATGGAAGAATCCATTAATACAATTCCACTTCACTGATAGGATCAGCACAACATGTGTGAATGTCCTTTGCACAATCGCTGTCATGGATGGGATAAGGATGGGACAGTGATCCACTTTGCTCCCATCCCCCATCTGATAATCTCCTAAGATTCTGATTTATTATATCAGAAATGACTTGACAACACAAAACAACAACAGTGATAGTGTAAACTACGGACTGTTTACACTGCAGATGTAAGGTGTTTAATTGCTGCTGTGTAAACCACAATCTATTTTGCTTTTTGTACACTGGTACCAGACAATTTAGGCAACTGTATGGAGAGGCAAACTATCCAGCCATCTGTCAGCCTCAAATTGTCATAAAAATGCCAACAGTTTCAATGCATCCAAATACGTTGGTTGCTTCATGCACATATACTCTGGCCTATACTTTCTGGATAAATGAAATGGTAGTAGATTAAAGATCAGGCGGAAAATCAGAAAGGCATTGTTTTGCATCTTAGATGTCTCATGTTTATCCATTATTTCTTGTGTACAAACCACAGTATATAAAAGCATTAGCCTTAGATCCAATTGAGGGTCTAAATTTCCCCCTGCATAGATCTCTCTCCAGCAGCTCTGAATGCTTGAATCAGTTCAGTCTTTACAGGAAAGGCAATTCTTTCCAGTAAATACCTTCAGGATGTATAATTATCACCTTCTGTGGCTGCTATTTCTTTAGTGTTTGTTATGGGGGGAAAAACTTTAATTTAAACATAACTTTAAAATACACTGTAGAAACAATCTTTTCCAGAAAAAAAAACATTTAAAAAATCCCAAGCTGACATAGCAGGTATCTACTGTTTCATTTAGACCTAATGTATTCAATCAAAACAGATAAAAACAGATAAAAATAGGAAATTTAAACTACAGTAGCCAACCAAAGTTGCGGGGGTGGGGGAGGAAAAAAGGAGCCATGCTGTTGTCATGCCAACATTTAAAAAAATTATTTAATTCAGACTTCCTCAGCCTGATGCCCTCCAGGAGTTTTGAAATACAATTCCCATCATCCCTTGCCATTGGCCAGGCTGGCTGAATCCTAAAATTGGAGAAATCTGCTTTAGTTAGATTGGCTTCTTCAGAAAGTACAAAAAGTAGCACCATGGTAATGAAAAATTGTTCCTTAGTTCCAAAAATCTTTAGACCTGTCTTGTAGGACTTTCTTTTTTAAAAGTAGTTTACAGTAATAAGGAAGAAGGTAGAGGGCTGCTGTTTTTAAAATGTAAAATTCAAAAGCCTTCTGGGCTTTTGTTAATGTTCTGTTGTTGTTGTTGTTGTTGTTGTTGCGTGCCATAAATTGTTTCCAACTTATGGTAAACCTGAGGCGAACGTATCATGGGGATTTCTTGGCAGGATTTTTTTCAGAGGGGGGTTGACATTGCCTTCTTATGAGGCTGAGAGCATGTGACTTGCCCAAGGACACCCAGTGGGTTTCATGACTGAGTAGGGAATCAAACTCTGGTCTCCAGAAACATAGACCAATGCCCAAACCATTACAGCAGGGGTAGGCAACCTAAGGCCTGGGGGCCAGATGTGCCCCCCCGAGGCCTTTGGACTGGCCCCAGGCCGGTCCTGCCGCCACCGCTGCCGCCACCCCCCCACCCCCCGCCACCGCCACCGCCTGCCATGATGATATTGATTATTGTTGTTATTACTTGTTCTTGGGGTTTTCTTGGCAAAATCTCCACAGGGGGTTTGCCATGGTTTTTCTGGGGCTGAGAGAGAGTGTGCATGCATTTTTTAAATTAAAAAAAATATTAAAATATATTTATTTATTTATTTATTTATTTTTGATGCTTCGGCCCCCCAATTGTCTGAGGGACAGCAACCCGGCCCCCGGCTCAAAAAGGTTGCCTACCCCTGCATTACAGCATGCTGGCTCTCCACAGTGTTCTCTGTACTATTCTGTAATTCTTTTTATGTCTATTCAGGCGCTATGGTCATCCAGGAAAGTACTCTTGGTAGGAATAATGAGACAATTTAGTAGCTTGATCAAGCACAATTGAAGGCAGGTTTCCTTTATACTTTTCTTGGTTAATAGTTAGCTATAGTTTTCTTACAAATGCAGATGTAGTTTTCTTACTGCTGCTTAACAAGCTGCAACTGTCAGATGTTTTCTTTTATACTTTACTACAAGCATTGAGAGATGAGGCATAGTCTGTGGTAGAAGACAAGGCACAAAATTTGCATACATAAGGTCCCAGCTTCAAACCTCCAGCAATCCAGATCTCCAGCAAGTCTGGAATAAAATCTTCATAGCTGGGATCCTATAGTCTCTTTCAACATAGTTATAGCAATATATATAGTTGAAATATATATAGTTATAGCAAAAAATTCTGTGACACAACCACTCTGGTGTAATAAGTCAGAATTTTAGCCATCATTGTAGTGATTTGCCTGCTGTCTTTCTGCTTCTCTCTTATTAAAAAAACTTATTTACCAGATAAATATTTTGCACATACTTCAGAAGTCATGAAATAACGAATTCAGATTTAGACATCATAACTGAAATCAATGAGATTTAGGTCATCCCATATTTTGACTAACCTAAATGCCATTGATTTCAGTGGATGGATCCATGTGAATAACACTAGATGTAGTCTTATGGCTCTAAACAGATTTGAATATTGTATGAATTTCTATTTAGGCATATTATGTAAATGTTCAACTAGAAGTTGCTTCTGGAAATAAGAACTAAATGTAATGTAAAGAAGTTTTCCCTCAAAAGGATTTGCAAATTCATAAATAGGCTTTACCGCTTGGCAATGCCATGTTTTCCCATCTGTGTCTTCTACTTCCAGGCGAACCTTGCATATCACACCAAACTTCTTATCTAGCTGAAGAGATGTCTGATAAGCTTCATCTCTTTTAAATGATCCTTTGGGAATGAAGACTGAAGCAGATGCACCTTTGTCATCACAAGCCGTTATAGTTAGCTTAGGGTTCACATCATTGTTTAAAATGTTGCTAGTGGAAACAATGACATCCCAGGTTCCTAGACAGCAGTAGAAAACAGAAAAAGGATAATCTCATATACAAAAATATATAATATAGACATTTGTCTCTAAAGATTTAATTATTAAAGTTTATCAATATATATATGGTGGTCCATTTAGGAGAAACCTGGTGTTGCCAAAACATCTCATACATCTTAATAGTATTCATATGCTCAAGGAATAATGAATTCAATCTTGAAGTTTGCACCAGACTTTTTGTTGCAGCGACAGCTCCCATGACACTAGGATAGTAAATTCACTCCTGGATTTAATCAAAAGGTACTAAACTCTATCTCCCAAGCAGGCTTAGCACCTTGTATAGCTCCTTTAAAAACTGGATTAAAACCTGGAGCAGACTCACTGTCACCTGAACTAAGGAACACTTTTTCACCTCATTACTATGGTGCTACTTTTTGTACTTTCTGAAGAAGCCAATCTAACTAAAGCAGATTTCTCCAATTTTAGGACAATTTTAACTTGTTGTATGCCACCCCAATTGCTTAGCAGAGGGGCGGGTTAAAAATTATTATTATTATTATTATTATTATTATTATCATCATCATCATCATCACTTGCCACTGCTTTGCTTTATATGCTGCAAAAAACTAAAATGGCATTTACTTAAAATTGCATTTTTAGGTTCCTTACTATCTGGTAAAATTGTTAATTTCTATTCAAAAGAAGCAAATGGGCAAAAGCAAAAACAAAAAAACCACCAGGCACATATGTTCCAAGGTTGTAAGGTTGGTGCAATTATAACTAGTTAATTATGAAATTAATTGTTGTGGAATAACTTTCTCTTGGAGGCCCAATTGGTACCAACACTGGTATAATTTCAGCATGAAGTCAAAGCCGGCCTAATTGAATCTACCAAAGTTGAGCATGTCCTAAGGTTGGCACAATTTTAAATCGTTTTAACTTATTTTAAATTGTCTGATTTTTAGCTGAAAAATGATTTAATATATATTTTAAACTTTTAAAATGATGGTTACTTATTGTTTTAAACTTATTTTATTGTAAGCCACCTTGAAATTGTCAGATGTAGGGGAAATAAATATGTTACTTAAACAAATAAATCAGGGGTAGGCAACCTTTCCCCTTTAAGGGCCAAGGGACTTCAGCTCCCAGAAGCCTCAGCCATGTTGGCCAATATTCCCATGTTGGCCAATAGCTCCTGGGATTCTGGGAGCTGAAGTCCCTCAGCCCTTAAAGGGGAAAGGATGCCTACCCCTGAAATAAATAAATAAATAAAGTATGGCACTTCCTTCCTTCTACTTCATTAAACCTTCTACTATCTATTGAAAATTTTATTTATACATCCTTTCAATTTGCCAGATTATTATTTTTAATGCCAGTTCCATTGATTTTTTTTATCTGGTTTTCTGTGCTCCAGGTGTCGCTATATTTTACTGTTGTTCACTCTTTTATGGTATATTGGGCCATTGCAGACCAGACCAAAGGCCTGGCCTGGGGGTAGAGTTGGGGCAGGTGCACGCTGGCCACCCCAACCCCACCCTGATGCCATCCTGATGTCACACATCTGTACTCATGGCGCACAGTGTCAGGACACCATTCCGGCACAGTGTGCAGACATGCTGCGCTGAAAGGGCATGAAAGAGACACAGCACTGGCTCTTAGGGTGGCCTTTTGCTGCCTCTAATAGGAGCGGCATTTTACCGCTCTTTTAGAGGCGGCAAAAGAAAGGATTGGGGCCGTGGCATGGGGTTGCTGCAGCCCAATCCACTGCTCCCTGGGGCAGCTCTCTGCTGCCTCAAATGGGCCGTCTGCATCGGCCCATTGTTTAATTAACGTCATATAACTTTTAAAAAAGGAAATGTTGCAAAGGCATTTTGAGCAACATCTTGGTGAAGGGTGATATATTTCAACATATAGGAACAAACAAAATAATTGTTATTCAAAGTTCAGCATCTTCAGTATCTTCTATTATTTAGTCAGTGCTAGCCAAGAAAACATGAATGGTTGCAAAATGTTATAACTAGGGTTAAGTTATCATTCCTGCCCCACAAATGGATGAGGCTAATTTGTAAAAAGAAACTAGTAATTTCAAAAGCTTCATACTCCTCCCAAGGCCATTTTTGTAAGAACAGAAAGATTGACAACAATAATTAGGGGAGAAATATGAGAATTACTGATGAATGTGTAATATGGGGAGGGCAAAAATGAGGGCATTACCCTCCCAAATAAGAACTCTGTCCTCTCAAATGAAAATTTTCTTCACTCTCCCATTGCAGTAACTTAAGCATTTAGAACAGGGGTAGGCAACCTTTCCCCTTTAAGGGCCGAGGGACTTTAGCTCCCAGAATCCCAGGAGCTATTGGCCAACATGGCTGAAGCTTCTGGGAGCTAAAGTCCCTTGGCCCTTAAAGGGGAAAGGTTGCCTACCCCGATTTAGAAATAGAGTTTGGGCCTCCATAGGAAAGCAGGCTTAGACATGGAAAAGGGAGGAGTGTAAATAGTAGGAAGAAATATGAACAATCTGAGATATGCTGACAACACCATAATACTAGCAGAGAACCTCACAGACCTGGAACAACTACTGAGGAAGATCAAAGAAGAAAGTGCAAAGGCAGGGTTAATGCTGAACATAAAGAAAACAAAATAATGACCACAGAGAACTTACACACTTCAAACTAGACAATGAGGAAATAGAAATAGTAAAAGAGTTCTCATATCTGTGATCATACATTGATCAGAATGGGGACTGCAGCCAGGAAATCAGGAAAAGATTAAGAATGGGGAGGGCGGCTATGAAAGAAGTAGAAAAGATCCTAAAAAGATTCTGAGTGAACAACAGTAAATATAGTGACACCTGGAGCACAGAAAGAGATACAACTCAGAGCAAAAGTCAAAATCATACAAGCCATTATATTCCCTGTTACCATGTATGGGTGAGAGAGCTGGACAGTCAAGAAAGAAGATAGGAGGAAAATCCATACATTTGAGACGTGGTGCTGGAAAAGAGTGCTGAGGATTCTATAGACAGCCAAAAGGACAAACAAATGGGTCCTAGAGCAGATCAAGCCAGAGATATCCCTAGAATGACAAGATGACAAGACTTAGGGGGGATGCAGACCAGGGGGTCGGGGACGCCCTGGTCCGGAACGCTGCGGGACCGCAGCAGCCGGAGCGCAGCGCTCCTGCAGCGACCCTAAAAGGAGTGACAAATTGCCGCTCCTTTTACAAGACAGGGAAAGTGCGCCCTAAACGCATAGGGCGCACTTTCCCTGACTTATCCTCCGCAGCGCATCCAGTCGCTGCGGAGGGAGGTCATCCCCGGAGCCCCGTCCGTCCGGAGGGCCGGAAGCTCCGAGGACGACTTCAGGAAGAGGAAGGGACGCCACGCGTGCGGCTGCCCCTCCTCTTCCGGGTCTCGGAGATGGCCCTATTAGCCGTCTGCCGAGGCCCTTAGACTGTTGTACTTTGGACATGTCATGAGAAGGAATGAATTGTTGGAAAAGACAATAATATTAGGAAAGGTGGAGGGAAATAGAAAGAGAGGATGGCCACATGCTAGATGGAGGGACTTTATTAAATAGACCACGAATATGAGTTTGCTGGAATTGGGCAGAGCAGTAGAGGACATGGGGGCCTGGAGATGTCTCATCCATAGGGTCTCCATGGGTCAAGATTGACACAAAGGCAATTAACAACAACAAAGAAATGGGACAGGCAAAGCTACTAAGTGAACATGAAGCAAAAATGAAGAGTTCTAGATGTAAACTATTTTCAGGGTCTCACCACTATGTACTCCGGGCGCAGTACAAGGTGTTGGTTTTGACCTTTAAAGCCCTACATGGCTTGGGCCCATCTTATCTTAGGGACCGCCTCTCCCCATATGACCCCCCCCCGCACCCTGCGGTCCTCTGGGAGGAATCTGTTACAGCCAATAAAAACTAGGCTGTCCCAGACCTCCCAGAGGGCCTTCTCTGCAACCGCTCCCAGTCTCTGGAATGGCCTGCCGGATGAGATCCGTCTTACTACCACTCTTGCTGCTTTCAAGAAAGCAGTAAAGATGGATCTCTTTCGGCAGGCCTTCCCGGAATAACGGTCGGCCCTCAAAGGGGTCCCCATTTGTCTATCTCCTCGGAAAATCTTGTTTTTAATTTATTGATTTAACTAATATTGTATTTTAATTATTCTTTGGTTTAATTCTATTTTAAGGGGATGGGGAGGGGGGAGGTAGGGGTTATGGGGAGAGGGAATGTTTTAACGTTGTTCTGTTTTAACTATTGCTGTCCCCCACCCCGATTGCCTAGCAGAGGGGCGGGCTACAAATAAAAATTTATTATTTATTATTATATTATTTATTATTATGTGAAATGCTAGACATTTGGGGCAAAATTGATAATTTCACAGGTGGGGTAGAATTCTCTTTTAGAGGGGCAAAGCCCTCATTTTGCCTCCCACTGTAGCCACACTCATGTTTACAGCAACTCAAAGTTTCTCAGAATGGAAATTCTCCTTCTAAACAAGATGTAGCTCCTCTGCACCATTTATAAGTTTTAAAAAATTACACCTCAAATCAACCACCATTTTAGTTTTTTCACTCCTCCCAGAGAGTGTTTGTCTGTGTGTGCCTATCAGTCAGTCAGTCCAATCTGAAGCAGTTCCTGGATGTGAAGAAATAACACCTGAAACTTTACTATCTTTGTGCTGAACCCTATGCTAAGAGAAAAGCAAGACAGAAGGAAAGTAAGTATGTAAGTAAATGCAGGAATGAGCAGTAATGGAGCTCTGCTGTGCACATTTTCAGCTCCTCTCCAGTCTTCCCATGTTGTCAATCTAAGGAATTAAGGTGTCTCCATGTTTACTTGCAAAGCTCTCTATTTTGTCTAGAGGCAGAACAATGGCATGTTCAAATAAGTCTTTTTCAGTAATATTCTGAAACTGGCTTGTTTGAAAAGCAAATGTAGCCAGGTTTTATGTATAGTTTGTTAACATGACAAACCACAATGGAAGTGAAATGCCTCCTGACATCTGCACAAAACTGAAAAGAAGGAAAATGGGGTAGATGAGTTCAAAGCTCTCTTCAATTCTTTGTCTTGAATAAAAGTGCCTTCTGTGCAGAGCATTCATTGGGAAAATACATCATGTTAATGATGCATGGTAGCATTTCTAGGTAAACAGTTCTGTGGAGAGGCCACCACCCTCAAAAGTAATTTAGTCCACTATTTTAACAGGTCAAATGATAGAATATCTTTTGTTGTAATTTGAATCCATGATTTGTAATTTGTAATTTTAAAATTTTTGAAATGGGATTTTTTTCCATATTAAAAATACAAGTTGTGGGATCATTGGTGTCATTATTATTACTATTGCTGCTGATGATGATAACGATGATGATCCCTCCCCCCCCCCAAAAAAAATTGGGACTCAAGGTGGCTTATAAAACAGATAGAGCTTTAAAAAATTACATCATACCAACGTTAAAAAATATAATTAAACCACAAATACAATTAAAAGCAACTAAAATCAAACCACTACAAAGAAAAACAACAAATATAAACAACATAGCATATAAAAGGCATTTCCCCCTGAGAAGTCAGCATGGAAAGGGCTATTGAAATAAAGAGTTCGTCGTTCACCTGCCTGTGGAAGGATAGCAAGGAGGTGCCAGTCTAACCTTTGTACATCGTCTGGGAAAGCATTGATTGATTTATTATATTTGTACCCTGCCTTTCTTCTTCAATGGAATCCCAGTACCATGCACATTTCAGTTCATCATGATTTCAAATGAGATTCCTGAATATGAGTATAGCAGAGGAAATGAAAACAGTGTGGAGCAGATAAGAAATTTTAGAAATAGCATTAAATGAAAGGGCCTTTGATCTATAGTTGTACGTGCTTTGACAAATCTGCTGTTTTCTTTTCATTTTTTCCTCTGAGACATCAAATTCTCAAATCTCATTTTAAAACATTGTTTACTACTTAATCTCTGTGTCTCTCTTTGCATTCTAATATTTTCCCCATAATGTTATTAACAGCATTATTTAGTTCTGAAAAACACCAAGGGGTTACAGTTTGCAAGAAAGATTTTATACAGGATAAACCTGTATTATTCACGGATTGTATTTTTATTCTGCATATACCCACCTAGGGAAGACACAGATAACATGCATCAAAACAAAAGCTGCAAGTGGTCTGATGATTTTGCTTCTCACCATGAATTCTTCCTATTGGCTTTTCTTTCGTGGCTTTTCCAAGAAGCTGGAGCTCTCGTTTCATCCTTCCATCAGCAACTCCACTGTCCACCCATTGATGGCATGAGAATATGTACTGGCCATCATGTTTCTCTAATCCTTGTATTATGATTTGTTCAAGGTACCAACCAGCTCCGTAACCATATCTATTGTGCTCCACAAGCACTTTGCTTAATATTCCTAGATCTATTGCTCGGATGCTGAAGGTACTCACCTATTGGGGAAAGTAAAATTGAACTGACATGCACATTATTGTAAACATAATCAACATTACACCATTTCAGTCAAGTCCAGCAGGATACTTAGTTCAGAAATAAAGGTTCAGTAGTTAAAACTCAGAAAACCTTAATTAAGAAACTACAGATCCATTCCAGTGAAGTTCATTGTCAGAAATGACCAGCAAATATTAATATTGCCTGATACAAACAATTTCAAAATTTGGGCAGGCTTATTATAAATAGTAAACACATTCCTCCTCTCTTTCCTATATCACATCCTTCTTTTTGTTACAAGCAGATGCTTTCACAGAAATTACCCTGACAGGTTCAATTCATGCTGCCCTTCCTTCCAATATTATCTTAGTACTCATGTCTGAGATTACCATGATTTATCAATACCATTTCTACTGTGTAACCCATCACAGGCATATGGTAGACAAGTTACTTACTCAACTCCTGACAAAGAAAAAAGATAGATCTATTTAACCAAAACCCGGTGAGTGCATATCTGTTTTATTTAATTCTTTTGTCAGCTCCATGTCTCTAGTATTAAAGTCCTTTACCTGTGTTAGGGCCTAAGCAGACTGCCAGAAATAGTGCACATTAAACTGAGGCACTGCCCTAGCTCAGTGCTAGGGAATCATGGGAACTGTAATTTATTGTGGCACCAGAGCTCTCTCACAGAGAATGCTCAATGTCCCAGAAAAAAATACAGTTCCCATGACTCCCTAGCACTGAGCCAGGGCAGTGCCTCAATTTAATGTGCACTATTTCTGGCAGTCTGCTTAGGCCTTTAGTTTCTTTCAAATTGTATTGTACAGATTTGTACTTGAAGTTCTTTAACAAACCAATGGATAAAGCATGCCAATTTGACTACCCATTTTGCCCTTTATTTTTATTTTTTTATTTAATATGTTTATCATTTCTCAGTCTGCTAGGGACACCAGGGTGATGTTCAACAGATGAAAACATTATTTAAAATATTAAATATAAACACACATGACCATTATTTTAAAAAGGACAAAAACAATTTTTAGACAATAATAACCACACACTATTCAAACCACTGTAGATGCATTTAAGACTTAAAAGCCATATGATATAATATTCTTCACTCAACATCAGAAGCTCAGGAGGAACCACCCTGCTGTATCTTGAAAGGGAATATGTCAGCTGAAGTGTCACTCCTGAGAAAGCCTGTCATGTTTATTCTCTAAGATAGCCTCTTTGAGTGGTAGGAAACACAACAAGGCCTCTGCTGAGGATCTCAGACTACAGGCAGGATTACATGGAAGGATATAGCATTTCAGATACCCTGGCTCCAAGTCATTTAGAGTTTTGTGGATAAAAAGCAGTGCCTTGAACTGAGCTTGGAAGCAAATTGGAATCCAGTTCAGTTGGTACAAATCTAGTAATACATTATCTCTAAAGTACACATTGAACAAAAATCTGATCAATATATTTTTGCACTAGCTATAGCTTTTGTACACTTTTCAAAGACAGCCCCATGTACCACAGTACACCATTCTAATAGATTATAGAGATTATATGGCCTCAGGGGTCCTGGTGGATTAAGAAGCAATATAAATAAATAAATAAATAAATAAATAGGTAATTAAGGTGTGAACCACAATGTCCAAATCTGCCCTTCCAGGAAAAGGACAGCTGCACACTAACCAAAGCCAATTGAAGGCACTTCTGCTCAGAGCTGCCACCTTGACTGCTAGAAACAATGCGTGGTACAAAAGTACTCCCAAGTTATAAACTTGGCTTTTTAGGGAAGTACAATCCTTTCCAGATCAAATTGTAATTCTAACCCTGGGTTAGTTTTCCTATTGACCAACAAAACTTTCATTTTTTCAGGTCTGAACCTCAATTTTTTACCCATATGCATTTGTTTATATCATCCAGACAACAGTTCAGGACTTCTAAAGGCTCCTTGACATTGGTTGCTAAAGAGATATATATTTGGATATCACCACCAGCATTTGATGGCACTTAAGCCAAAAACTCTTGATGATCTCCACTGGTGACTTTCTATAGATATTAAAAGGCATAAACAACCGTACTGAACCGTGTGAAACACTTCAGATTATTTCCCAGGTGGCTGAAAAACAGTCAATCAGCATCAACCTCTGTGAATATTCAGCAGCAAAAGCCCAGCACCACAGCAAAATGCACTCCTAAGTTCCATTTCAGCCAAGTGTCGGAAAGTTCCGACTTAGAAAAATGGCCTCCGAAGCAAGTTAAATCAGCTTGGCTGAATTTGGGCTGCATTCTGATGGTGGCTTTTCAGGGAAAATCTGTGCAATAACATCTAGATACAGCCTGAATTTTACCTCAAAAGGAAAGTGTCTTTTTAATGTGTTTTAAAGGTAGTGCAATAAAGTTTGAACCCACTACAGGCTGAGTATTCTAGAGCATATATTCAGCTCACTTTTGACCAATAGTAAGATGCAACAGCACATATCAATAATCCACATGAGTCAAAAATGTTTGCTAGAGCATGCCCCAGATTCATCCTTTGGTAGTAGAATTGGTGTAGAAAAGATCCTCTGAATGATAAAAATCTGAAGACTGCTGGCCTGTACTAATACTGTGAATGCTATTATTCTACCTGTCCAGCTAAAATTCTGTGAATGAAAGTGCAATAGGAAAGTGTAGGATGTTTACCTTTGTTCTTGTTAACTGCCCTTGAGTCAGCCCCAACTCATGGTGACTCTGTAGATGAGACATCTCCAAGAACCCCTATCTGCCACTGCTCTGCTTAGGATTCATGCCTGTGACCTTCCTAATTGAGTCTAGTCATCTGTTGTGTGGTCTTTCTCTCTTTCTGCTGCTCTCTACCTTTCCAAGCATTAAGGCCATTTTGAGTGATTCATGGCTTCACATGATGTGACTACAGCTTCAGTACATGAAGTATCACAGCCTCGATTTTGTCATTTTGGCTTCTGTTGAGATTTGATCTGTTCAAGGATCCATTTTGGTCTTTTTGGCTATCCATGTTATCCTCAGAACTATTCCCAGTACCACATCTCAAATGAGTTGATACCTTTCCTATCAATTTTCTTAATTGTCCAGCTCTCACATCCATACATGATGATGAGGAATACTAAGGCTTGAATGATTTTGACCTTAGTGTTCAGTTGTATGTCTTTACTCGTAAGGATCCTACCTAGTTCTTTCATAGCTACCCCTCCCATTCCTAGTTTCTTGGCTGCAGTCAGCATTCTGATTGATATTTGATCCTAGGAACAGGTATCTTAGGTAACCTAGGTTACATAGCCTTTACCAATATAACATTTCAAGATGTAGATGCTAATGGCTACACATTAAAAGACTGGTCAGTTCTATATCAATAGAGCAATGCATCCTCTCCAGGTATTAGTATGAACTTTAAAGGGGCTATATGGAGTGCTGAACCTATTTTGAAGATAGGAATCAGTACCTGGGACAACATCTGTTACATTCTTTCTTTTCTCTATATTTATTTCACACCTTTTCCTCAGTCCCCAGTACTCAAAGCAACATACAAAAGTTAGAAGAGATAAAGCTAAAAGTACACATCATGCAAAAGTCAAAATATAATCTATTGACATAATTGAAAACAATTAAAAGTATGCCTGTTAAGAAGAAGAAAAAATACATATAAAGAAATATAGCACATATTAAATATAGCATCTCTTCACCATGAGCAACCATCAAAGGTATGCCAAAACAAGTTTAGCCTAAAATCAGAGCATGGAAACCCTTCCATGGGAGGCTAGGCTGGCCTCTCCCTGCTTTCAGCTGCTACTGCGGCAACACATATGTCAATACAAAACACAAATATTTGTCAGTGCATTATGCATAAGAGTGCAAAAAGACCATGAAAATGAAAAAAGAGTTGTATTCTCACTGGTGCAAAGGAACATCTTATTAAATGTTACAGCATTTATTTATTTATTTATATGCTGCCTTTCTCCCAGAGTGGAACCCAAGGTGGCTCACAAAAGGGAAGCAATTAAAATCATCCAATGCAATTTTAAAAGCAATTAAAATTGTCAAAATTAATACAATATAAAATTATTTAAAACATGCAAATGTTAAAAAAAATAAAAATAAAGCACACGCCCAATAAAAAGCAAACCTAGCATGGTTACATTAAATTTCTGCTTATTCAAAAAGGTTTTTCCTGCCAGTAAATAGAAAGCAAGGAAGTGCCAGCCTAGCCTCCCATGGAAAGGAATTCCAGAGACAGAGAGCAGCCACTGAGAAGGCTTTCTCTCCTGTCCTCACCAAGCAAGGCTGTGATGGTGGCAGGATCAAGAGAAAGCCTTCCCCTGGAGATTGTTCCTACAGGTTCATATGGGGAGATACAGTATTTCAAATAGTCTGAAATCAGAGCCATATAGGGCTCTAGCCAGCACTTTGGATTGTGTCTGGAAATGAACCAGTAGCCAATGAAGATGTTTCAACAATGAAGTTATATGGTTCTAAGGAAGAAAAACATGGCAGCAGCTTCAGAAATGCATGGTAAGAAATAAGAAATAATATTATAGAATGAATGTTTGTTCATTTGAAAAAAAATGTGAGTAAATGGGTGGAAGTGAGAGCACATGTGGGAAGTAATAGGAAGACCAGATGGATTGTACAAAAAGCACCTGCTATAATGCCACTTGTTGAAAAGTACTACACTAACAGAAAAAATAAAAAATAAAATAAACCATGAAGAAAAGAATTGAAAACCATTTTAAAAAAGAATCAGATAGTTACACCCATTTCACATGTACCCAGTACAAGGATGGTCTGCAACATTATAATGAAAAGAAGCAGGAAGCATATGGTTTATGCTAAGAATTTGTGATGTTTTTACCTGCACTTATTTATCAGCTTACAAAACAGTTACTATGGTAAAACAGATCATTTATAAAAGGCCCAAAATAGGCAATAGTCAAGAAGAATGCATTGCAAATAAATTTTGGAACACTCTACCAACATTGTACCATTTTTGATGCTGTTATTTGAAATTGAATATTGTGTTATAGCACGCATCTGGCAATATTCCTCTTTCTTTCACTTGAAGCCAGTCATTAATACCATTCTATACCAGGGTACATCATAATCCTTGCAAAACAGTGGTCAAAATCACTCCATTGTTCTCAATCAATTCTCCTCCTGATGCATTAAATTACACTCCCTCTACTGGAGGCCAAAAGGTATTTTTGTCCCATGTCATTTTCCCCTTTGTTTTAAAACACATACTCTTCATTGTAAATATAACTGATGAAAAACAGTTACATTGAAATTGGGTTGTCTGACTTAGATTTAGCTAGGCAAATGATGATTTCCTAGTCATCTAACTCATTAAATCTACGAGACCATTTAGCTAGAAAGATAATTACTGAGTCAATATAAACCAACTTCATTCACTGAAGTCACTTCATCTTCTTTGATCATACAGAAGCATATAGATAGAAGGAGTAAGTTTAGTTCAGACAATTTTTTACATCTGAATTACAGGAAACCAGTTTTTTTTTAAAAAAATGTTAGTTACAACACAAATTACATCACCACATAAAAAGTTATCAATGCTGACAGTCATATTATACCACTCAAAAAAACAACCAACCATTCATCTACAGACGTTACTTCCTCTCCTAGCTTATGTAGTCTCTAACTTACAAAAAACACCAATACTTTTTATTTTTATTCATTTTAGTTAATTCCTTTAGTAACTATCTTATTTTTAACCAATTCTGTACAGACTGTAAGATTCAAAGTTCTCTTTTCTTTCTAGGTTGAATTATCGCAAATCATATTACAAATGTATCATATATCATGATAACTTAGACTAAACATTTTCCTTTATATTAAATTATTCACCTAAGTGTATTTTATATACTTGCATCTTAATTATGAGTTCAAGTATTTATACATCATGCCCCAATCCTTATCAAATTTTTCCTTCGAGGTATCCGTAAATAATAATGTTAGTTTATCATTTTCCATACAGTCATACATCTTCATCTTCCATTCTAATAAATCTGGGATCTCTGTCTCTTTCCATTTTCTTGCATATAGTATCCTGGTAGATGAGATCATGTAATATAATAGTTTTCCATATTTATTTTCATACTTTCTTCTATCATATCTAATATGAAAGTTTTGGGGTCTTTTCTCAATTTTATTTGTAAGATTTATTTGTGGATCATTGTCCAGTACTCTTCACTTTTCCTCATGTCCACCATATGTGAAGCATAGTTCCTTGAAGCATAGTTCCTTTTTCTCTCTTACACTTCCAACATCTGTCATCAGAATTTTTGTAGATTTTGTTGAGTTTCTCAGGAGTTAAATACGATCTAAATTGAAGCTTGTAATAGTTCTCCTGCAAATTTGATGATAAAGTATGTTTTATTATTTTTTTGCCAATTTATTTCCCAATCCTTGAACTGTAAATTCTCTCTAATTTCTTGAGCCTATTTGATCATACATTTTTTTACTAACTTGTTTTCCATTTCCATTTTAAGTATTATTTTGTATAATTTAGAGATGAGTGTATCATTTTCTTTTAACAATAACTTTTCCAGTTCATTCTGGTTTTTTGTGAATCCTTCTCTCTTACAGTCCATTTTGTATCTTTCCTTGATTTGCCGATAAAAGAACCTTCATGTCCTTCTTCATTTAATTCTTGTCATGTTTTCATTCTAAATCTGTTCTATCTGTCTGCTATCACAATATCTGCATATTTTAGCCATGTTCCTTCTGATATTTTCTCCGTATGATGGAAGGCCTCTACAGGGGAGGTCAAAGAGGCATCCTTTGAATTATATGTCTTTTATATTTATTCCATACTCTGTATAACGCCTCCCTTAAGACATGATTTTCGAATTCTCAGATCACCTTTACTTTATGCATGCCAACCAAAGTAGTTGCCTGTGGTCTCTAATTGTAAGATTCCTTTGTTGCTCGCCAATATCCATTCTTTTGTCCATTCCAAACAGCATACATCATAGTATATTTTCAGGTGTGGAACCAGTTTTTGAAGGCATCTCACGAGCCATACAGCCCAACCACTGAAATAGCAGGAATCTCTATCTAAATAGACATTCATAAAGTCTTCTCTCAGGTTGGAAGGAGGAAATTCTACAACTTTATTGGCTGTTTTCCTACTAATGATTAAAAACCCCTATCATGCCAGGGGAAAGTTGTTAAGTTTTATTCTGGGGGGAAAACTTAAAAGGCAATGATAAAGTATATTTTACTGTTGCTTTGAATGAAGCAGGGGGCAGGGAATTAAAGTCAGAATGTTTCTAGTCAATCCAAGGATCTGGAAATATGAAAATAAGTGGCACAAAATTACACAATATTTCTACATCATGAGCATGTAAGAAAGAAGCTATGGTTGTATGATGCTAAGGGTGAAGAGGGGCTTTGTTCATTGACAGCTTTAATGTGGAATTTGGAGCATGAATCTCACCAGCATTCTTCAGTCACAGTGCTTATATGGAGGGGTCGTATTGGGTTATTAAAGTTAGATAGGCAGTTTCTGCCAGCATTTCATCATCTGTGTTACTACCAGAGTAACACAGCTATGGTCAGGGATGAACAGTTGTTTTTTTTTTCAAATGAGTCATGCCTTCTTATGGTATGGAAAAAATATGATCATTTCAGTTTCATCGTCTTGGCTTCCAGAGAGAATTCAAGCATGATCTCTTCTAGGACCATTTGATTTTGGGGTTTTTTGGGGAAGGCTGTACATGGTATACTCAGCACTCTTCTCCAGCACCACATCTCAAATGAGTTGTTTTTCTTCCTATCTGGCTTTCTTCATGGTCTAGCTCTTGGATCTGTACATGGTGATGTGGAATATAACAGCTTAGACAATTCTAACTTTAATGCACAGTTGTGTATCTTTGCTGTTTAGGATCTTCTCTGGGTATTTCATGGCTGACTCTCCCACTCCTAGTTTTTTTCTTATTTCTTCACTGCAGTCACCATTCTGATCAATATTTGATCTTAGGTATGAGAAATCTTTAACAATTTCAATTTCTTCATAGTCTAGATTGAATTTATCTAGGAGGAATTTAAGTGGACTACAGGAAGTTCTAATCACAACAGAAAAGTCAAAGCATTGTGTGACAACATTATTAGGCCAAATATGATGTCAAGATTGATATTTGGGCCTTTGCAGACCGCCAGAAATAGTGCAAATTGAGTCCACTTTAAGGGTTAGGGTTAGGGTTAGGGAATCATGGGAACTGTATTTTATTGTGGCACCAGAGCTCTCTGACAGAGAAGGCTCAATGTCTCAGAAAAAAAACACAATTCCCATGATTCCCTAGCACTAACCCTAACCCTTAAAGTGGACTCAATTTGCACTATTTCTGGCAGTCTGCAAAGGCTCATTTGTCTCCATTGCAGGCAGAAAATGAGCTGAGCTGAACAATATTACAGCAACAGCAGTCTGCTGTGACACTGTAAGAGATAGCACAAAATGGTCTTGCTCATGACAGAAACAGAACAAAATCTCAAAGCAACTAAGGAGCAGAGGCAAGACTTGTACGGTGAAAACAAAGGGTTATATCAACAGCCACTTTCCCAAATCCCCCACCCTTAGAGATTCCAGGAGGCAAACTCTATGAAACGAAAATTTCCAACATCAGTCCAGATCACCAAATGCCTTGAGAAGCATCAGGCTGCATGCATGTTTATCATTAGAGGAATCTTCCCACTTGGGCTGCTGGCATTAAATACCATCACTTGACCCCCACCCCATTTGCTCATGCTGTTATAATTTAATTTCACTAGTTAGTTTGCTAGTAGACTACAACAAATAATAAAAATGTCCTTTCATCAAGTTTGTAGTCATTGTTACCATTATTGTTATCATTAGTTAAGTCATCACAGACAGTCAGTAAATAAATTGGGGTGGAGCCTTATAGCCTAACTAAAGGGGGAAGCACACCAGGGCGTCGGGGACGTCCTGGGACGAAGCGCCGCGGGACCGCAGCCTCCGCACCGCGGCACTGTGGCGGCGTCCCTGAAAGGAGCGCAAAAATAGCGCTCCTTTCAGAAATCAGGGAAAGTGCGCCCTAAACGCGTAGGGCGCACTTTCCCTGATTTTTCCTCCGCAGCGTGTCCGGACGCTGCGGCGGGAGGTTGCCCCCGGAGCGCCGGCCGTGTAGAGGGCCGGCTGCTCCGAGGGCAACCTCGGGAAGAGGAAGGGGCACCGCTCGTGCGGCTGCCCCTCCTTTTCCCTGCCTCCAAGACGACTGTATTAGTCGTCTGCCGAGGCCTTAAGTAAAGGGTCATTAGGAAGAGGAACTGTTGTGTTAACATAGCCAGCTTCATAAAGAGTCAGTAAGTTTATATTATTTCCAAATGATCCCTTAAAATGAAAACTTCAGTTTTTGCAAACAAAATATCAAGCTTACAGTATGAATATAGTTAATATAACATTTGCTATAGTTATATATTTTAAAATGTTAAATTAATTTTCTGTCCCTTTATTTTAAATAAATGGTCTATTTTGTCTCATGCTTAAATCCATCTACTAGATAGGATAAAGGATAACTGGGAAACAGAAACACTCATATTTTATGGTGCTGGCAAACTGAACAAAAATAAAAGTGTGTGTGTGTGTGTGTGTGTGTGTGTGTATACATGCATGCATGTTAAGGGGTGGGAGGAGAACCCCACTTAAGGATAGCTACTAATTGTAATTGAAGAAATGTTTTCCATGATCCAGTTACTGATAGTGGAATTGGTTGTCTAGTGTCTCCCATATAACAGTTGGTTTCGATTGGTGGTATGTCAACAAAACTGGTGGCAGTGATGGGATCCAGCTCAACTGTAACCAAGGCCCAAACTGAACACATTTCTGGTGATCCATGATGTTTATCTCTTTAAATTTAAGTAGATTGGATTCATACTATAAGCTTGATATTTTGTTTGCAGAAACTGAAGTTTTCATTTTAAGGGATCATTTGGAAATAATATAAACCTTACTGACTCTTTATGAAGCTGGCTATGTTAACACAACAGTTCCTCTTCCTAATGACCCTTTACTTAGTTAGGCTATAAGGCTCCACCCCAATTTATTTACTGACTATCTGTGATGACTTAACTAATGATAACAATAGTGGTAACAATGACTACAAACTTGATGAAAGTAAATGAAAGTAGATTGGATTTGGAACATAGCTCTGGGTAGGAAGGGAAAAATGAGTTTAGAATCAAATCAAAATATCTAATCCTATAGGTGCAACTTCAGTTTATTTCAATAGGCCATTCACTGAGCTCCCAGTAAAGACCCATTAAAACAGCTGAACTGCATCAGTGCTTTGTGGACTGTTAATATGCAGTGTTAATATGCAGTCTAGATGCATGTTATTTATTTTCTAGACATATTCCTTAAGAGGAGTGGTGTGTGTAGGGAAGAGTTAAAAGAAATGAGAAATATAGCCTCCTGTGCTCATAGCTCAGAAAAATTCCCTAAGTGCCACTGCTGTAAATCATGAAAATCTTGTCTCTCTTTCATTAGACACATCTGTTTCAGTGGGATTTTTATACACACTGGGATATTTTTCCATTAACTATTTAATATTCCTTAAATAGAAGGTCATCTTAATAACCTCTGATTCTTGAGGGACAACATTATCAGGACATCTAGGACTTGGACTAGAACCTCAGGAGTTTTTCCAACCAACATGAGTCTCCACAATGGAATAGCTATGGAAGCAGCCACAGATCCACTCTTAATTAAAGTACAGGGAACTCAAAACAAAGTTTTGCAGTTTCATGACAACTGAATCCTTCAAAGAGTCATAAATGTGTGAATGTAGGAGCCTCCACAACCTCTTTAATCATGTTTATCTTTTTCTCTTGATCCTGCATTCTAGCATTTCGGTGTTGGATAAGACAAAATTGTTTGTTCTGTCAGATTAAGCAGTGTGTTAACGTACTACCATCATTTAAGTGTGTACTTTGGATGTGACAGCAGCTATTCTTCTTCTGCAAATCATGTAGAGAAGGCACACATCTGAAGCACAATATAGGGTTTCTTGATTCATGTTTTCAAACAGGGATCCCACTGAAAACAGAGCTTGGGGCTCTATCATTTTCTCTGTATCGTGGCTCATACCCAGTCTCCATTTCAAAATCTGTTGACAGTTCCCCTGGAGAAATACAAAATGAGATTCTGTGCTCACCTGACCCTTTTCAAAATGTGTGCAAAACTTTGGATTTTTAAGTATTCTTTTGGAAGAGTCTCCATTTTCCCCAAATATTGTAATAAAGATTTCTGCATCTGTTTCTGATGCAGGTAGCGTTCCTGTGTAGACACTGATTGAGTATATAACCTCTGTGAAGAAAGATCAGTGAAAGAAAATGTAAGTGACAAAGATATCCAAGTGAAGTAGAATATGAAATCAAATATTCATATATGCTTCCTTCTTCATAGTTTGATATTTTTTTCTGACCTTATATTGTTATGGGCTCAAAGATACATACTAATTTTAAATTTACATACTAATTTTAAATTTACATATATTTAAAGATACATACTAATTTTAAATAATGTAAAATTATTTAAATAATTAAAAAAATTAAATTATTTTTTAAAATGTGGACATTTTTTAAAATGTGCACAAAATTATTTTTTAAAATGTGCACAAAAATTATTTTTTAAAATGTGCACAATTCTCTTAATGTCTATTCAAGTCAGCAAGACATTGAAACATTGAATAATGCTTCTTATGCTATGTGATGGAGAAATTATTTCTTCCCTGTGTCCCAGGTACCTGTACCATATTTGTGCCCATCAGCTATAATTGTTTCTTGCAGATGATTCAGGGACCAGCATGAATCCAGAGACTGCTCTGAGTAGTAGTGACACAGACTTTAGAAATCATGACATTTTTGGATGAGATTTTAAATGCTTCTAATATTTTCAAGCTTGCAGATTTGGGAGACTAATTTTTTGCACTACAGCAACCCAAATTCTCAAGTCATTGTAACCATTGATTAGAAGATACTGGAAGTTATAGTCCCCAATGTAATTTTTCTAAGCTCTGAAATGCAGGATTGTATCAATAACCATACTCTACAAATGATTTCATTTATATTCTAGGTCAATACTCAGATCAGCAAATTGGTTTCTCAGTGCTGTGTTTTACACGGGGTCAATACTGGTATTTTTCTTTTTAAAAGTTTTGTTATGCTGCCTAAAGAAGTGTGCACTACAGAACTATTTGTTGTCACCCAAACATCATACTAATTGATGATTATTGTCTGTACTGCATTGTATTAATTCAGCTCTATCTGAAGAGTTGATTTAATATGTCATGCCAGTTTAATTGGTAGTGGCAGTAATTATTTAACTGGCAAGCTCAATGGAAAGTCAGGTGATCTGGAACAAACAGCAGGACCTCAACCGAATTAATTTTGCATTTTTTCCTACATAAAAAGTAGCTGCAATGGATAAATGCTAACTGGAATTATTTGTACTTCATTAAAGAAAGGGACATTTGTTTCCATAGATTTCTTCAAGAAACAGATAAGATTGTTTCAACTATACTCTTAAGTCATTCTGCAATTGTTTAATGATTTCTTTAGGAAGCTTGACAGCTAGCTTATATCTGACATTGCTCATATTTGAATAACAAACATTTTGTCATACATTGGTACCACTTGGTTTAAAGGGGATCATAGTAGACTATACTTTCTACATTACTGGGGAAAATATGGTACTGATAAATTAGACATTATGGAAGAAAAGTACCACACAGATAGAGTGGAAAATATTTATTTATATATACATTCAAGAATGCTCATTTTAGGAATTCTGAAATGCATACTGTGGTAATGCCTTTATCAGTCCAATGAAAAAATCTTGCACAAAATCTTGGTGCTACCATTATAAATTATAAAACTTGGTTTTGAAAACAATCACTAATTTTTTTGTGCATTTTTCATTGGACTAATAAAGGTATTGCCACAATATGGATTCAGTGGCTTCTTCTTCCCAGTTAATGTTCTGAACTCATATTTTCCATGTAAAGAAATCTGATAATGTGACCTTAGGCCTCAACTGTTTATAGTAAATGTAACACTGTCCAGAATCTAGTTAAGCCATATTTTAGAAGCAGGTTTACAGTCCTGCTCCTAAACATATTCATTTATATCCAAATCTTACTACAGTGGGTCCTTGGTATCTGTTGTGGTTTGGTTCTAGAACACCCACCCCCGCCCCCATGGATACCAAAATCCATGGATGATCCAGTCCCATTAAATACAATGGTGCAGTGAAATGGTGTCACTTATATAAAATAGCAAAATTTGGGTTTGCTTTTTTAAAATTTATATATTTTTGGAAATTTTTCTAGCCATGGATGGTTAAATCCATGGATAAAGAATCTTTAGCTACGTCTGGCTGACTGTAATTTCCAGATGAACAGCATAAGTTTGTAACTTAAATCCATGTGATAGTTGAGCTAAATACACAGATTGCCAGAAATAGTGCAACTTGAGTCCACTTTAATTGCCCTGACTCAGTGCTAGGGAATCATGGGAACTGTAGTTTATTGTGGCACCAGAGCTCTCTGATAGAGAAGGCTCAATGTCTCAGAAAAAAATACAATTCCCATGATTCCCTAGCACTGAGCCAGGGCAGTTAAAGTGGACTCAATTTGCACTATTTCTAGCAGTCTGCAAAGGCCCTCAGTCTCATTCTCTGATCTAATTCACTGTAGAAAAAATTGGTTATGACATAAAGTTATATAATGCGTCTTTTATTTATTTAGTTTTAAAAAAAACCCACCAGTAACAATAATTGAAATCTGTCTAGCTTGGGTAACTCAAGGGAAACTGCAAACGAATGGCATTATTGTGTATTTAGTTTTACAGGATGTTCTTCATATCTGCTCAAGTTGCCTAAAACCAGACAGTTAATCATATTTTCAGTCTCCTTAAGTCCCTGCTGAAAGTCCAACATCTCACACAAATGCTTTAAACAAGATATGTCAAAAACAATCACAAATTACTGCCCTAGAATATGTGTAATCCCTTCTGTCATGTGTTCTACACTGGAAATTCCTGATACAGAGAACATTTCTTTTGGCTTGTTTTGTGAACTGGCGACATACCTCTAAGTGGTGCTATATCTGGTCTGACTGCAGCTACCTCTGTCACAGTCTCTGACCCATCTTCTTCAAAGAGCCATTGGTTCAAAGGATGAAAACACAGCTCTTCTTTAGAATCCAAGTCTTTCATTCGAACCTGGAGGACAACAGGTGGTAGGAGAAGATGGACAGCAATCTGAATCTTTTTTTTTTTTTTTTGCTTTTAACAAAACACTGGTTCAGTCTCTGGAATCTAGGTGGAAACATGGATGTTTTGCAGTCATATGTAATTCTCTATCACAAATAGGGCTGGCAGATCCCAGGCCTTCAGGAGCTAAAACCTAAGGTCTTGGGATGATCCCCTTGTGATAGGAGTGGGCCCTGGAGGTGCTATAAGGGTGATGATATAAAGGGAGAAGCCCTGGTAATATCATTAAGCATCAACCACAATTGTACAAAATTTGCCATTTAAATAATAATAATTAAAAGGTCTTAAGAAATGTGGAACATAGCCACAGTCTTTTCAAGGTAATACTCTTGCCCTGAGATTCCTCCCCCTTGTACTGAGACCTTGAAAATAAATGCTGAGCCCTGAAATACAGGACCATGACATGAAGTAGACTAAAAAACTTGTGATGCAGGCAGTTAGTGATCAAATCGCCCCATGAGCTTTCTGTTATGCTCACAACCAGCAATCCCCTGAAAATTCTGAATGCTCCCCTGCGTAAGGACACAAGAAGCTGGGGAGTGGGAATTGTGGTCAAATATGCCACTGGCCATGATCTGATTATCTTCATTCTAGTGGCTGACATATAAAATGCTACAATCAATAAAGGAAAGAAGAGAAACAAAACAAAAAGGAGATAGGAATAAACTAAGAAACATGAACACAACAGTACAATGGCTGGTGCACAAAAATAAGGAAAATTATTACAATGACAAATGTAGAGAAATAGAAGATGGCAACAAAAAGGGAAGAATGAGATACCTATTCCACAAGATTCGAAAGCTCAAGGGAAAGTTCAAGGACTGGGACACTCTACTACAATAAAAATAGTATAATTCAAGACCAGGAAGGAATAAAAAGACAATGGATGCAATACACAGAAGAACCATACAAAAGAGATGACAAAATGAAGGACACATGGAGCGAAGAGCCATATGAAGATGAAACCCAAATTCTAAAAACTGAAGAGGAAGTTGCAATAAAAGAAATGGCAAAAAACAAGACTTCAGGAACAGATAATATACCAATAGTAACCCACACTGACAGAATCAACTCTAGTGCTAACCAACATATGTCAACAGATATGGAAAACAAAACGATGGCCAACCGATTGGAATATATCTCCATCCACAAAAAAGGAGACACAAGAGACTGCAGCAACTATAGCACTAATCTCCCATGGAAGCAAAATTATGCTTAAAATTCTGCAACATAGACTCCAACCACACATGGTGAGAGAAATCCCAAATGTCCAAGCAGGGTTCAGGAAAGGAAAAGTCCCCAGGGATCACATTGCAAATATATGTGATGGCTAATGGAGTGTAGCAGCGAGTTCCAAAAGAAAATCAACATGATTATAGCAAAGCCTTTGACTGCATAGATCATGAAAGGCTATGGAATGCCCTTAAAAACATGGGAGTGCCAATACATCTGATAGTCCTAATGAGGAATCTGTACTCAGGACAAGAGGCTACTGTCAGAACAGAATATGAAGAAACAGAATGGTTCCCAATTGGCAAAGGAGTCATACAAGGCTGCATCCTATCACACTACCTATTCAACTTATATGCAAAACAGGCTTGGACATGGAAGAGGGAGGAGTGAAAATAAGAGGAAGAAATATCAACAATCTGAGATATGCTGATGATACCACAATACTAGCAGAAAACCTCACAGACCTGGAACACCATTGCCTTCCCCTAAAACTGAGGGAGTGTGACTTGCCCAAAGTCACCCAGTGGGTTTCATGGCTGAGTGAGGAACCAAATCCTGTCTTCAGAGTCATAGTCCAACACTCAAACTACTATGCCACACTGGAGAATAGTTCCCCCCCCCCCCAAGAAATGGCAGCTACAGTAGTTTTCATGGCTATTTAAACAACAAACAAAATACCCACAATATTTTTCTTCTTTTGTATTTATCCTAAGAACTGGATTTTACTAGCATTCCAATAAGAACTTAACATTCTTGATGGCTTTTTAATACTACTTCTATTATATCTGTTTTATTTTAAAAGAATGTGCTATAATGAGTGAATAATAACTGCAGAGTAAATGCAACACATTATACACAAGAAATATTTTTTTACACTGCATAAAGCTGAAGTTTTCACTTATAGATAAAGGATTCATATATACAGCTACAAAACAGAAAAAGAGAATATGCACAAGCAACACAGATGGATCTTCACAATATCTTATTCTATCTTTTGAAAAGTATAATGAAAAAAGTATTTAAGATTCTGTTAAAATATGCAACTCTTTTCCTTTATAATATAGCTGAATAAATGAAAATCTATTGTTTTTCAAAACTTCTTGTTCTTAGGAAACTCATAAAGTACACCAAAGTATATATTCCCTTCAGGACAAGTCTTCATCACTATTAGCCCTCTGCCTTGTCCTTTTGCCTCCATTCCCTACCATTTGATAACAATGACTTCAGAACCATGGGACTTTTTCAGTCACTCTATTTATTCTTAGTGGAGAAATTATAATAGACTTTGATGGCCAATTAGTTAGCAAGATCCACAAAGCATTGCTTTGGGGTCTGTAAAGGAGCCTTGTACCACACTTTTATTCAATTTGTCAACTGAGGTTACACAGAAAGAAAAAATACTACTGAGGCTTAGTCATGCTTACTGTGGACCCACTGAGAATTAATGATGTGACTGAAACAAAGATTGAGTCTCCCTTATCTGAAATGCTTGGGACCAGAGGTATTTTGGAATTTGGAAGTGGGTTGTTGTTGTTTTTGAGTTTGGAATATTTGCATATACATAATGAGATATCTTAAACATGAAATTCATGTATGATGAATACATGTATCATCTTAGACACATAAGCTGAAGGTATAATTTTGTGCATGAAACAAGTTTGTATACACTGAGCCATCAGAAAGCAAAGGTGTAATTATCTCAGCCTCCCATGTGGACAATTGCACCGGCACAAGGACTCCACACACCTTTTCTTTGGGTAATAACTGGCCACAATTTTATTTCTGTACAAGGCCTGAAACAGTTTTAAATAAACAATCTTTACAAAATACCAGAATTTATTCTTGACACATGTGTCTGTGTAGATAACTAAACTGTAAACTGTAAAGTAAACTGCATCTATCACAACATGTGTCAAGAAGATCTGTTTAAATCAAATGCACATTAACAATTATCTCTTCCCCCGCCCACCGGAAATGACATCACAAATGATCTTATGATGTAAGGAAGTCATGACATCATCAAGTTGTTTGATGACATCATATAAAATTTGATTAACCTAATGACGTATACCCATCATCGAATTTAATTAACCCAATTTGTAATTTTCAATTAACCGAATTATTCCCCGGGGGGGTCCCTGCCCACCCTAAGTTGCACTACAATAAAAGAACATTAACCAACCTAGACCCTGACCCCCAAGTTGTAACAAAGAAAGCAAGGCATTGTAACATGAGAATAAATCCCTTTATCAATAACAAATTCAGTAAGGCCAAAGTATCGACCCACACTATTAAATCTTAACAATATTATAATTAATATTGCAATCAGGGAGGGTGAAAAACCCAGGTTACGAGACTCTGGGAAAATTCCCTCCTGGCCACCGAAGGCAACCAGCTGAAGCCTGAGAGTAAATAATATCAACAGCTATTAATTAAGGGTGGGTGGGTTGGGTTGCTTGACTGCAGTGATGAAAATGGCTGCCACCACATGGCGGCTGACGGCTAAATAGCCCTCAACTCTCGCAGGTAATCTCGCAAGACCTAAAGCCTCGCAAGATTACCCAGCATGCCTTGGATCCCGCGGGATCCAACCCGATTGGCCGGGCGGCCCAGGAAGGGCGGGACTTCCTGCCCATCCAGCCAATTAGGCATCAGCTTCCTTTTGAGAGGCCGGCGCAACAGAGAACCCTTCCCGACGTGTTGGGGGTGTGTCTTTCTGGATTTCAGAATATTCAGATTCTTTCAGAATGTGGCTTTTCCATGGCCCAAAAAGGAGCTGGTCTTTGCAGATCCCTTTTGGGACAGGTTCAAGACAGACTGGGGCTATGGCATGTGGTTGCCACGGCCCAATCCATCTTCAAGAGGTGCAGCTTCAAGCCACTCCTTCTTCCCCATCTGTGTTGCCCCATAGTCATCATTTATATTGGTTTCAGTGGATTTATACGCATGAATTAGTTTAGATCAGGGGTAGGCAACCTTTCCCCTTTAAGGGCCGAGGGACTTCAGCTCCCAGAATCCCAGGAGCTATTGGCCAACATGGGACTATTGGCCAACATGGCTGAGGCTTCTGGGAGCTGAAGTCCCTCGGCCCTTAAAGGGGAAAGGTTGCCTACCCCTGGTTTAGAACCTCCAACCCAAAGACTCAGAAAAGACTGAAATAAGGATGAGTGGAATGTCTTATAACAGGAGTAGGCAACCTTTCCCCTTTAAGGGCCGAAGGACTTCAGCTCCCAGAAGCCTCAGCCATGTTGACCAATAGTCCCATGTTGGCCAATAGCTCCTGGGATTCTGGGAGCTGAAGTCCCTCGGCCCTTAAAGGGGAAAGGTTGCCTACCCCTGTAAGTCTTATAATGTAGGAAGTGGGCATGTTTCAATATTCATTCAGGCTTACAAGGTTGTGGTGAATCTTGTACTGTTGCTGTACTTGGATGCACACATTCCAGTGATGGGCAGGAACAGCAATGACATTTACCAGTTCCATTTGATCCATGCCTTTCTTTTTCATATTGAGATCTAGTAACTATAATTTGTGCCTTAGGCACCTTGCGGTTCAGTTACTAATACTACTTGAATTCCCCTGGGGAGCTTGAGATGCTGAATTTTCACCCCTTAGTAAAGAATTACTATAAATCGAATAATTTTAAAATCTTGGTTGGATAATTAGTTTAATGAATTTGGCCTGCATTCAGTGCTGTCACTGAACAAACAGAATGATTATAATCCCCTCTTTCATTTGCAGCTCCCTATTAAAATAGCTTTTGATACCTGATAAACTCTGAGGAACAGGTTTTGAATCATGAGAGAAGACCAAACAGGCAGTAGAGCCCCAAACTCCCCATTTCTACTAATAGTGTCATAACTAGACCTTGACTTTTGTTACATGACCTTAACGTTTATGCATAAGCAGGTTATAAAGTATAAAATATAAAGTAAAAAAATAACCTGCAAGTTATTTGTGAAATTCCTAAAGTACTATACAAATAGATAGCTTACTTTTTATATGTTATTTTACTGAAGTACTAAGTATTGTACTATACCAGGGGTAGGCAACCTTTCCCCTTTAAGGGCCGAGGGACTTCAGCTCCCAGAAGCCTCAGCCATGTTGGCCAATAGTCCCATGTTGGCCAATAGCTCCTGGGATTCTGGGAGCTGAAGTCCCTCGGCCCTTAAAGGGGAAAGGTTGCCTACCCCTGTACTATACAGTACATGGGGTAACATAAGTTCATGTGAGAAAATGCATGAAGTACCTTGGAAAGTTTGATTCCTTTATTCAAACGTGGGTTGGATAACACAAATGAAATCTTTGTTATGCTGCCAATATCACCAGCACTCAACTGCTCAAGAAAAGAAAACATTGTTAGCTGAGCTGTATGTCACACACTTATTTTGATCACAGCAATCATTTTTAAAAAAATCATCTTAGCTTTGTTGGAATCTTAAAAGGGCCTAAATAAATTGGCTTAGATTATATTTCAAAATTATGAGACACTAGGCATGTATTTGACTCAAAGATTGTTGACTCTTAGTTCAAGGTTGATAGAACAATAAGACCCAAACAATACAAATGATTAAAAGCCATTGATTAAAATACTTCAGGTCATTCAACATCCCAGCAAAAATTCCACTTGTCAATTCCTTTTTTCCAATTTAGTTGTCATTCCCAACACTTACTTTACCCTTTAATACTCTCATATGTGATGCTCATGAGTGCTCACAAAAGAGACTTGTTATTTCTAGAAACTGGCTAAATAGAGATGGATTTCTGAAAGGATTTAGACATCAGTGTTGAAAACTCAGATCACAAATGGTGACTAATGCATGGATCCTTATCTGATATATTAATAAATGTTGGAAATGGATAGTCAACCTGGCTATATTGGCATTCATGTATTATGATTTTCTTATTTTGTTATATAATTGAAGTCTGCTTATTTTTCGATAGAAGCCTACTTGTTCTTAGTAATATGGAATACTTTTGATAATGTATCAATGAAAGTTGCCATTATTTTGTGCATTGTGTTTTGCCATTCAAAGTGTTTAATTCATTTTTGCAAGCATGTGTCATTATAAGCAGTTGCTCATAAGGATAGTGGCATTTCATGCCAGCTGGTGGCTTTCATGACAGGCCTACAGTGAATCCATGCTGGCTTTTATTCCAAGCTTTAAAGCAGTTACCCAAGAGGCTGCACCATATTCCCAAAACATGTTCAGAACCTTGGATAGCTCCTTTAAATGTCTAGAATAAAATCCAGACTTTTCAACCTATATGAACTTTACTTGTTTCATACCTTTTGGGACTAAAATAGTTTGATATGCTGCCTGGCACTCTAGTGTCAGTATCTACTCTGACAGTTCCATCAAAATAGCAGTGTGGAACTAAACCTGAAAATCCAATAATAGAAAAGGCAGTATGTGCTATGCAGTTGTAAAATCAATGCAAATTAGAAACTCACCAGAAAGGATTCATTTTTAAAACTGTGAACTCTCTTTGGAAGGGATTTCCCCCTGGTTCCAAACACAAGCACTTCTACATCAGGCATTTTTTCTGGAACATGAGCACAATCCACCCACATTCGCCACTGTCCTTGGCTTTTAACACCAAAATCTTTAAGGGAACCAGATGTTGCAATGGCTTCTGAATGGAAAAAAAACATAAATCCATCATGTTGTACATTTCAGTTGAAAAGCTAATGCAAATTCCCAAATTATTTTTCAGCTGTGTTCAGGATTCCTTGTTTCTACTTTCCACATTTATATTAAACTCTGGTTCTACCATAACTAGTGCCATATAATACTGGAATAACATCCCAAAATGACATGGTTTATAGCCTGAGATCCCAAAAATGGCAGTTCTAAGAATACCAGGGTTGTTTCCACCTTTGTCTGATCCCATATTTTTTCACAGTGAAGTAAAGCATTAGTTCATATAGTCCAGGGGTAGGCAACCTTTCCCCCTTAAGGGCCGAGGGACTTCAGCTCCCAGAATCCCAGGAGCTATTGGCCAACATGGGACCAATGGACAACATGGCTGAGGCTTCTGGGAGCTGAAGTCCCTCGGCCCTTAAAGGGGAAAGGTTGCCTACCCCTGATATAGTCTATCCTTTATCACAGGTAAAGGCAAACTGTGGACTATGGTTCGCATGCAGCTCCAGGGCTGGCTTTGTGGCTCCTGGGGCCATTCCATTTATTTTGTTCCAACATGTCCTCAAACACCTTCCTGGGGTTTTCACTGCATTTTTGGTCCCACTGGTCATTTTAGGCCCAGGAAAGTCCTTTTCTTAAAACAGGAAGTGAACAAGAAGATATTTCCCAATCACTTCTGATTGTAAAAACAGCCTTTCCTCCACACCGAGAAACATGGCAAAATGCCGCTGTGCCTCCTAGAGGGCATTTGGCCTATATCAGGCATTTTTTGTAGGAAGGTTCCCTATGCCTCCAACAGCTGACAACATCTACTTTATTATTTGGAACAGAGAAAATAGAATGCTCAACTTTCACTGGCTTCTAATAAAATTTGAATTTTCCTTAGGATACTTATTCTTGAATACTTCAAAAAGTATTTATATAATAGTGATTGTTTAACTGTAGTCTTTCTGCACCTCACTGGCAATCTCTAGGAAGATTTATTTCTGGATAAATATGTTATGCAGTGAAGGGGGGGCATCCTCCAGCATAGACTTGCATAAATACTGTAAAATCAATCAGTCAATCAATCAATCAAAAGTGTTACCTTGCAGTGGAATTGCTGTTTCTGTAAAACCTTTATTTAAATGTTTACTGATCCAGTTATTGTGAACAAAGGTATATGAAGTGAAGGGGTAACTTCCTTCTTTTACTACAATCTTTTCTAGGAACCAATCATCTAGAAGAAAAATAAACAAAATGTCATAATTCATCTATGTAAAATAAGAGAAATAGCATAAGCTTTTGTAGATTTGGTAAACTACCTCATATACAGTTGCCCCTCCCTTCTTGTGGACTTGAGATCTGCGTCCCTCACTTATGCACAAGGGATGAATGGAGGGGGATAAAATGGGGTGCTCGCCCATGGTGGCATGCCTCCATTCAAGCCAATGGGGATGGCTTGAATACACATGATTTTCCATTTTTGGACCCCCCATGAGAATGCCCAGAAAGGACCTTTATAATCAGACTATAAGCCTGTATAGGCTGGCCAGTAAAGCCAGCTTCCAGGTGGCTTGGGGGCATGGTGTTTAGACTCTGCATAATCCCAAGATGTCTGGCAGCCACCAGATGTGGATGGCTTCCAGCTGTTCTGGGGGCATGGCATTTGTATGCCACACACCACTAGAGCACTTTTCTTTCCCGCTCCTATTTGGGCCAGCATCTGGGCAGATTGGGACCATGGTGTGTGTTTGTCATGGCTACAGAGTGACCAGCTCTGAGGCAGCCCCAATCCACTCTTGTGTGGCAGTTTGTTCACTCCTATATGAATAACCATAGAAATGCAAAACTTGTGGGTATGATGATGAGATTACAAGGTCAGTTTGAACTATGATCATTGAGGGACAAAGGCAGGAGGAAAGTTGTTGCCTAAAGCCAGGTTGGGTGGATGAGCTTATTAATGGTGGAGGGAATTTTGGAATGTGGTGAGTGCAGAAAGGAGGTGTGATAACCTTCCCAAGAGCATCCTCATGAGACTGGGTTTGTTAGACAGTGTTATAATATGTGTAGTGTCCCTGGAAGCCATTGTCTGTGTCCAGCCCACTATTGGTGAATTAGAATTTTGTCAATATATTTTAATACAGCTGTTTTCTTCTTCCAATCTTCCATTGTAGGAGTTTTTCTTTTTCTCTTTTGTCTTGTTTTGTTTTGCTGATTGTCCTCAAGTGGTCCTCAAGGACCACTGTCTTGAGATCAGAGTTGAAATGTCCAAGAAGATTGAAATATTCTGCAATAGGTTTTTATGCATTTCCATTTCTAATGTCTGATTTATGTACATTTATCTCTCGTGCAGTGACTAACTTCTTTGCCCACTATAAAGAGAAAGAGAATATATGTGAGTACATAGGAGTGCATATCTTTTGAGAATGGCAGCTCAGAGCAGTGATAAAGGACATGAACTTGTACTGTCTAGATTGGTCTCAGCTATAACAGAAAATTTAGAGGGTGCTTCTGAGGCTACTTTAGGCCCAAGATTTAGAGCAATTTGGCTGGAGGAGAGGGAGAGAGAACTGCTTCTGTATGCACTCCCATAGACAGGCTTGAGAAATTTCCTGAATCCCATGCCATCTCCAATTGGATTGTGTTGGAGGACTGTAATCCAGGGAATATAGTTGGGGAGAAAGTAGTAGGGGTTTTGCTTGATAATGTCTTTTGCATTTGCATTAGAATTTTCAGGGTGAGATATCTAAATTGTATACTTGGGGGGGGGGAATCAGATGGCATTTTCCTTTTTTCTGCAAACGCACAACAGTAACAGTTACTTGAGTGACCTTTCTTGACTGGATTATCAGTACCAAGTAACAACGTGTTTCATTATCAGAGTAATGAGTAAAGCAAATACTTCCTTTTTAAAAGTAACATTCCAAGATCAGCATATGGATCAATACAGCTGGCTGTATTTTTTTATTGTCCTTGGGAAAGCAGCTATGGGGATTGCTATGATGAGTGCCTGAACTTTAAAACACCATTGGCTGTATCCATATATACCACCTTCCTGTTCATTGCAGGAATGCAGCTAGAATATTTATTTATTTATTTTATGCCACCTTTCTCCTAAAAAAGGGACCCAAGGCTGCTCACAAGATTAAAAAAACTTTAAAAAACTTTACAATTAAAAAATTAAAATAACCACGTTAAAACAGTATAAAATATCATAAAACAGAATATCTTCATGTACAGTATTATATCATGCATACTGAAAAAAGGATCTTCTCTTACTGTCAAGAAGCCTTTCTAATGTTCAGTCAAAATTTACTGTCCTGCAACTTCAAACCATTAGACCTGGTCCTACTTTCTGGAGCAGCAGAGAACAGGCCTACCTCCTCCTCTCTGTGGCAGCCCTTGGGCTATTTAAAGAGTACAATCCTGTCACCCCTCAGTCTTCTGCTCACCAAGCTGAACATGCTCAGCTCCTTAACCTTTCCTCATCAGTTCTCCATGCCTCTTATCCTTGTCGCCATTCTCTGAACTTCAACTTGTCTATATCCTTCTTAAAATGAGGCACCAAGAACTGAACACAGTGCTCCAGATAAGACCTGACTAATGTAGAATGTACTGGGACTATTATTTCCCTTGATTTGGAAACTATGGGCCTTTGCAGACTGCTAGAAATAGTGCAAATTGAGTTCACTTTAACTGTCCTGGCTCAGTGCTAGGGAATCATGAGAAATGTATTTTTTTCTGCAACACTGAGCCTTCTCTGTCAGAGAGTTCAGGTGCCACAATAAACTACAGTTGCCATGATTCCCTAACACTGAGGGCCTCGGCAGACGACTAAAAGAGTCGTCTTCCGGGCAGGGAAGAGGAGGGGCAGCCGCACGAGCGGCGCCCCTTCCTCTCCCCGAGGTCGCCCCCAGAAGCGCCGGCCGTCCGCACGGCCGGCGCACCGGGGATGACCTCACAGCGCAGCGTCCACATGCGCTGCGCCGTTTGAGCCAGGGAAAGTGCACCCGCCGCTTTTAGGGCGCACTTTCCCTTACATCTAAAAGGAGCGCCAATTTGGTGCTCCTTTTAGATGCGCCGCAGGAGCGCCGCGGTCCGGAGGCTGAACTCCGGCGGCGCTCCGACCCGCGGCATCTCCGGGGCCTCCGTCTGCTGAGGCCCTGAGTCAGGGCAGTTAACATGAACTCAATTTGCACTATTTCTGGCAGTCTGCAAAGGCCCTATGCTTCTGTTTATGCAGGCTGAAGTAGCATTCATCATACGACTTTACTCACTGGTGGCTCATGTTCAATTTATGATCAACAATTTATTTATTTATTTATTGCACTTATATCCTGCCTTTCTCCCAAAATGGGATTTAATAATACCAAGGTCCTTTTCACATATAGTGCTGTTGAGCCACATGTACCCCACCACCCTAGTTTTTGTAGCCTAAATGCAGAATTTTTATTTGTTTCTTTTGAATTTCATTTTATTAATTTCTGCCTAATTTTCTAGGTTATCTATTTCCTTTTGAATTCTGTTCCTATCTTCTAATATGTTAGCTACCTCCCAGTTTTGTATCATGTGCAAACTTGATAAGGATTCCGTCCACCTCATCACCCAAGTCATTAATAAAAATGTTGAAGGATAATGGCCCTAGGACAGAATCTTGAGGCACTTCACTTGAGACCCCCTTCTAATTTGAAGTGCATCTATTGATTATGATTTTTTGAGCATGGTTTTCCAAACAATTATGGATCCATCTGACAGTGCTCCCATCTATTCCACATTTAATCAAATTGCTAATCAAAATATTATGTGGGATGTTATTAAAAATGCTTTGCTAAAATCCAGTTAAAATCTACAGTATTCCCACCATCTAATAAACTAGAGATCTGATTTTTTTAAAAAAGAAAATAGATATAAGATTATTTTGGCAGGATTTTTTTTCTTGACAAAGCCATGCTATAATGAACATTTTGTTGGACCAATGTTCCTTTAAACTGTTTGTAAAATATTTTGAGTGTCTGGAATTGCTGAGTCAGAGCACTTGGCATGATGCAAAAGCTTTCTTCAGAGATTACATCATGTTGAATAGCACCAGGTGATGACCCTTAGTCAACTCTGTATATAAATGCACTGAGAATCAGGGCACATGTGGGTTAATGTTGGTTGGATTGTTGTTGAATTGATACAGACAGCATATGTTGATGGGAGTTGGGATGAGATTTTGTAAATATTTGTATATATTGGAACTCAAGATAAAGAACCTCCAAGGACTTGGAAGAAGTCAACAGTGTCTGTAAATTTGTTTGTGGAATGTGGTCAGTGCATTGCCAATACTGTTAAACTGAACTGGTGCTTCCGTAAGCTGCTTCTGAGAGTGTTTCCTTCAGATAGCACTGTACATTGGCTTCTCAACTGGTAATCCAGCAGGTGGAATGTTGAGAAGAAAGCCAACACATTTCTGATTTCAATTTCAGTTTGCATGCCCAAACCAAAAACACTTTTCACACAAAAAAGAAACACTTAACCAATCCCTGTCATCAATTTTCCCCCTCTAATACTAGGTGTTAGGTTTATTGTGCAAATTTATAAAAACATACCATATTTTGAAAAAAAATCATCTTTAAAACTAGTATCAGATGGGATTTATAAGCCCCTCTGCCATTATGGGTTTCTTTTTCCTTTTATTTTAAAGAAGTGTCTATATAATAAAGTCTAAACTTCACCGCAACTATTTTGGATTGCATATCCAAATTAATTGTGATGGATGCTTATGTGCAAAAGGGTAAATTAAATTGTAGCCATGACTTCTGCTTGCACTTGTTATTTTCTGTGTGGTTTAAAAATCTGGTACCAATATAAGAACTGTCAGGATATTGATGGGATATATAGTCAATGATGAAATGTAAAGATGTGTGTGTCTGTATTTTTTCCATGATGAGAACATGCTTCTAGGCTGAACACAACAACTCAGTCCAGGTGTTCAAAGAGACAAAACAAATGGAAACCACAAGCTGGAATAGATGAGAAAGTGTTCTTGTTTATACCGTGAGAACAATAATAAAAGTTGTTATGAGAAAGTAGATCACATGGTAAAAGATGAACAACAAGAGGTTGGGTTAACATACGTCATGTACCAATCAACCAATTAACCTGAGGTTAACACCCAAGAGGCGGAGAAAGGTTGGGCTGAGAAATTGTGTATCAGGCATAGAAGTCAGTCTGTTCTTGAACTTTCATTAGTATGGATTAAGTTTCTTTATTTTTGCTGAAGCTGTAGCATGACTAACTTTTTTCCACAATGTAGCATTAAGGGATTTGTAGTTTTGTTCCTGTTAGCCACATCTGGCTGATGTGATAATCTATTGGACTTTATACTTTTTACTCTGCATATGTTTTTCTATAATAAAGCCTTCCGCTAGAAGCTTGGAGTTTTCTCTGCGTGATGGTGTCTTCTCTGCTGCAAATTATACTCTGCTGAATGGATTTATACACAAACCTGCTCCTCCAACATTCCAACATTCCAACAAAGGAATAACAAGAACTTCTAATTTCTTCTCTTTAGGAATGTTCCTTGTCCTTCTCTAATACCACACATTGCATTGATAATTATTCAGTCTTAGACAGTATCTATTATTCTGATTGGATATAAGCAGAAGGAGCTTTTGCATTTTGTGCAAACATCTTGGGATGTACAATATATGTTCTGTACACAGAGGTACAATGCAAGATAGGATCCTGGGATCTTGAATGGGTGTGGGTTACATGGTGCCACAAGATGAGCTTGTGCTTTCACTCTAGCAATTTTCCCCAATGAAGCATTTCTTAAAGAGGAAAAGGGAAGGGATCCACTGTAGGGATCCACTGAGAATTAAAACCTGTTGCCTGTAATTTCAGACAATAAGTCATGATTCTTTCTGTTTGAATTGCCACATCTTGGACTCTGTATGGAATGTTTGTATCTATTTCACCTTAAGAATGAATTGTAAGAAGCAGGTATATTTGGCATGGACTTTTGATTACATTGACTTATGCTCACACTGAAATCTGCCACTTTATTATGGATATCTATTTTTAGAAGCCTCCCGCTACCCTGAGATCCATTTACATTTATAGAAGCACCTTCTGAGTCCACAGCTTGCATCTGATGAAGTAGGTTTTTACCTCCAAAAGCTCACACTACAACAAGGCAGCAGTTTCTGACTGCAATCTAAAGTAGCTATTTAGGTTTCAAGGTAACATATATGTGAACATGTCTTTATTGATGTATCAGTTGCAGCACTTCCTACTGCTAAAGATATAAGTCAGTTCTAGATGGTTTACTTCTTAGTTATCAAAGTGATAACTTTGTGTGGTACCATGTTCTCACTTCAGAATGACTATCAGCCTTTGCAGACTGCTAGAAATAGTGCAAATTGAGTCCACTTTAACTGTCCTGTGCTCAGTGCTAGGGAATCATGGAATTTTTTTTTTTTTCTGAGACATTGCGCCTTTTCTGTCAGAGAGCCCTGGTGCCACAATAAACTACAGTTCCCATGATTCCCTAGCACTGAGCCAGGACAGTTAAAGTGGACTCAATTTGTATTATTTCTGGTAGTCTGCAAAGGCTATATATTACTTTGGACAATGGCATTTGTCTTTTTACAGTTACAGACTAATATTAACAATTCTAGTATTTGTTGCACTGAACTCAACATATGTAGATCTTTATTTTACAGACTATACCTTTGGTCAAACTTCTAAATCCCACAAGGACCTGGTTCAGCTTCCCAAGGTGTACTGCTTTGATTTTGAAAACATCCACCTGTAATTTGAGAAGAGTTGTTATTGTTGCTTTGTATGAAACTTGTCCATCTGTAACTAGCATTCAGGAGGAACAATAAAACACTGTCAGTGATTTTAAACACTTCACATCTTTTCTGTAAGATTTTTTTTATAAAGCTGTAAAATATTTTAAATTATGTTTTAAATCTCCAAAACTAAATCCAACCCTGACATATTCCATCATCACAGAGCTTCTTCTGCCCTTATCTCCAGGGGGATTTTGCATTGAAATGAGATCTGTTTCTGCAGCATGGGAAGATTTTGTATGGAACAAGTTTTCTGGCTTGCACTATGGAACAAGAGTTGTAGGTTATACATGGCAACTGAACTTTGGTTTGCAGACTGTGAAAATGTAGACTTTTAACTATCAGTTCATTGGATAAATGATAAAGAGGACCAATTGATTGACAGGAAAAAATCTTTTGATTTGAGTTTATTAAAGATAATTATTAAGTAGCTGCTTAGCTCTCTCAGTGAAATCAGGGGCTTGCAAAGACTTGAGTTTGGCTTTTACAATAGGATGTTACTACATGAATATTCGGACTATAATTCTTTCTGAAATAAAATGTTCTATGTGTGACATGAGCTACCATTAGAAAGATGTGTGCAACTGATACAGTTTTCTTTTCTTATTTTTACCTCCCCTCTTCCAAAACGTATTGGGCCTCTTTCAGAATTATTAAGCCATCGTTTCCCAGAGTCACTTCTTTCCCCTTGAAGACGAAGATAGACATCTCCACTGGCATTAGCTTTCTTTTTGTCTCCAGTATACACATGGATTGAATATTCCACCACTGAAGTAAATAAAAGAAATATATTGTTACTTGTTACAAAATAGAATTATTTACCAGGCTGCTCTCTTGCTGCAGTGTTACAGATGAACATAGATGTATATTATTAAGTAAAGAAGGGAGAAGTGACTCTTAAGGATTAGCTATCATAAATATGCAATTACTCCAGTATACAGTACATAGCATGAAAAACATGTTTTTCCTCACAGTTATTCCACTGACTTTATTGTAACATTTCTAGTCAGTGTTTCAGTTAGATCAGAATAAGGATGTAAATCCTTGCTCATTTGTCTTCACATGATAGGATGAATAATCACAGTAGGTTTTCTCCTCAAGATGGGAGAAGACAACATTTTTACTGCAGTATTCTTCCCATATTTGAACATCCTGAAGTACTGCAAATGTTACATACAGATCAAGGTTTCTGTCAAAATTAGTGACTGTGACATTTGTCCAGCCATTTTTCACTTGGTATTAGAATTAGCACTTCTCCAAGACTGCAGCCCAGTCTGTAGCTGGGAAAATGCAGTCTTCCTCAATTTATGAGGAAGAATTATGTTTTCCCTACAACAAAATATTACAGACTCAATGACTGGAAAATGTGATGACAAGAGAAACACGCTGCTTTAAGAGATGGTGTGCATTAACAGCTGTGTAAGAAGTGAATAACAGCTGTAAACTAATTGTACATAAAAATAAAGATTGCCTGGAAAAGCTATAAATATTTTTAATAACTGAAAATATTTAATGCATTGTTTTCATTATGTAATCCAAATGTTTTAACTTCAATATAATTGCGACAACATTACAATATTCTCAGATTGAAATGTCTGAATGTGTGACATGGTATTTAGTAGAAAATAATTACTGTATCTAAAGTTGAATAGAATCAGAATGTAGTTCCCATCTATATCCCACTTTTATACCAGTTAGATGACCATGAGTAAGAAAAATGTGAAAGCACAATGACAAATATTTTGGAAATTATACCTCTGATCCCTGCTCCTGGAACACAAATGCCCTGAGTCTATGAGAAAGTGTTTCAGGCAACCATCATAGATTGACACACCCAGTTAATGAGGTTCTGTGTTTATGTGACCTCAGCTGTTGACTAGAAACTTGTTTATTCTGGGTGTTTTTGATGCATGAAATTCTAATGGCCCCTGTTGATGGGTCATTCTGCTGAATCCATCCTTATTGTTCTCCTGATAATCTAGAAAGACCTATTAAAAAGCCAAGAAGCTCTGCACAATTAATTGCTGGATCCATCAGCAGTTGAGTCTACTGCTCAGATGAGCTTGATATGATTTGTTCAACTTTTGGGGTAGAATTATTGAAATCAGCCCGAGGATGAGTAGGCTATACTCATCCATACATCTCAAAAGGACAGAGAAGGAAAGGGGGAAAGGTACCTCTTCCCTAGCAACTGCTTTCCTTTGCTTGAACATGTTCTTGATTTTAGGGAACTTTCATATATGAGTAAATTAATCCCAGGTTTTATCAAATTTAATTAGGTATTTTTTTTCTAAGGAATTTAATTAGGGCATTAAGCATCATTCTCCTCATAACAACCCTGAGAGAAATGACAAAGAGAGTACTGGCCCAAGATCACAGAATGAGCTCAGCAAGAACTTAGACTCCCCAAATCACAGTCTTACCTTCTAAACATTATGTCACATTGCTTCTCTAAACAATTGTTTAAGTTCTATGTTGTTGTTAACTGCACTTGAGTCGATCTCGACTCATGGTGGCCCAATGGATGAGACATCTCCAAGACCTTCCGTCCTCCTCTGCTCTGCTTAATTCCTGCAACCCCTTAATACTTGTGACCTCCTTAATAGAGTCAATCCATTTAGCATGTGACCTTCCTCTCCTCCTACTTCCCTCTACCTTCCCCAGCATTATTTTTTTCCAATTAGTCCTCCTTTCTCATGATATGTCCAAAGTATGACAGTTTCAGTTTGATCATCTTCCAAGGAGGTTTCCAGTCTGATCTGCTCTAGGACCCACTTGTTTGTCCTTTTGGCTGTCCATGGGATCCTCAGCACTCTTCTCCAGCACCATATCTCAAAAGCATTGATTTTCTTCCTATCGTCTTTCTTAACTTCCCAGCTCTCACATCCATACATGGTAATAGGGAATACAATGGCTTGTATGATTCTAACTTTTGTGCTGAGTTGTACATCTTTGCACTTTAGAATCTTTTCTAGTTCTTTCACAGCTGTTCTATACCATTCTGTTTTTGTTCTATACGAATATATATATATATATATATATATATATATATATATATATATAACTTTATCCCTACTTCCCACTGAATTGTATACTAGTTATTTTTGAACAGAGAGGTATATGATTGAGCTGTAAAAGCCTGGGAACCTGTGGACTTCACAATACCACTGAATTCAACCTCCCTCATCATTGACCAGCCTGGTTAGGGCTAATGGGAATTGAAGTCCAGCATTATAGGGATATGGTTTCTCATTCCTTTAAATCTAAACATACTGATAATGTAAGGTCTACTCGGAAGTAAATTCACTGATGCCAATGAAATGTACTTCCAGGCAAGTGCACATCAGATTGCAGCCTTATTAGAAATGGTTTCATTAAGCCAATCTTTTAATAAGTTTGCATTATGTAAAAAAGAGATTTTGTCACCAAAGTAAGAATGTTAAAGGCCAATTTTGCATCGTGACTACAAAATTACAATGTGAAAGAATCTGAGAAATAAGCAAAGTTCACATATTGCTAATAGCCATGCTGTCTGCCATGAATGCACATTTTGGTCAACTCTAGTTTTCCTACGTTCAGTACTATTTCTTTTAAAGCTAGTATTGATATTATTACAGTACTGGAGTTGTACTATAATGAGAGATGTTTCATTGAAATTACACCTCCTGTGCACTGAGGCATTAGGTTTCCAAATTCAAGGGCTTCTTTCTCTGATTTGCTTCATCTGTGTCCAATAAATTATATGACCTCTCCATTACAGTAGACATGCATACAAGGCAATCTGGCCATTATTTACAGTTTCACTTTCTCTGTTCCACTTCCCACTGTTTGTGCTGCAGCTCTTTATTGTAATAAAAGGAAAATAAAAGAAATAGCAAGTGACAGGCCTAGCAGAAAGTATTCCTCATTGCTAGTGCTACTTATTCAGAAAAAAAATAAGCCCAAAGCACCCATGCAAAGCTCCCCTTGTATTACCCATGCAGATTATGCAATATATTAAATAATACATGATGTCTGTTCAGAATAGCTATCCAAATTTATATTTTTGACTAAAGGCCACAAACTCATGACTAAATTAATATATTTTTGATGTTTAATAGCATGTGATGCAATCTCATTCATGCTTATTCAGGAAGAGTTTGTTTGTTTGTTTGTTTGTTTGTTTGTTTGTTTTAAGTTTGGTAAGTCTCCAAAGATAGAGATTCCATGCAAATGCACACTTTACATTTTGGATAGTTCCATGTCCAATTCCATGTCCAGTACCTTAAGAAAGGTGTTGACAAATCAGAATGGGTTCAGAGAAAAGCAGCAAAGATGTTACCAGGTAATGAGAGGTTGAAGAAAATAGATATGTTTATACTGGAGGGAAAAGGCTAGGGGGCATGATTGCACTCTTCAAATAAGTGAAGATGCAAAAAAAAAAAAAAAAAAAGTATTATATCCACCATAGAGGGTGGTGGGTCTAATGAGCTTATATCACAGGAGAATATATTTGGAATGTGTGTCAGGAAAAGTTTTGTCAGGGTGAAAGCAATTAACCCTTAAGCCATTCTCCTGGGAATGCACTAACTCTGAATTTTCAGCATGACGTAGCATGTTGGACGTGATGACTTACAAGGTCCACCCTGCTTTTTTACTCTGATTGCAGTTCCAGAACTGTTAAAAGTAATGTTTTTGGCCTATTTCTATCAGAACCAAGTGACCATGCTGCCCAGAGATTATAGGAATTCTAATCCAAATACGAAAATCCCCCTCCTCCAGTCAAGTCCTGCAACATGTTGTAAATAAGCATTCAGAATAGAGATTAATGACTGTTGAGCCCTCATAATGTTACCATTATTGGATAAGAATATTGCAGGAATATTCTTCCAATTCCAAGGCATATAGATATTATAGGTCCAAAACACACTGCAAAAATAATCCAATTTGAGACTGCTTTAACTCTCCAGGCTCAATGCTAGGGAATTTTGGGAACTGTACCATAGTTTTGTGAGACTACACAAAGGCCTTCTCTGTCAGAGAGCTCTGGTGCCACAATAAACTACAGTTCCCAGGATTTTCTAGCACTGGGCCAGGGCAGTTAAAGCAGTCTCAAATTGAATTATTTTTGCAGTGTATTTTGGACCATAATGTTTAAAAATGGTCTGGAATATAAGATATTGTTTTCTATTTGATTGAAAGGCAAATCAGCATATCATGTAATTACACTTCATTTAACATGAATGTGGGAAAGGATGTTGACAAAATTAGTGGCCTGATCCTAAATATTGCTACTTTGGGGGTAAGTCCCAGTGTATTCCATGGGTTCATATGGAAAAGCCTCAATATGAAATAGAGACTATATCCTACAACATGTATGAAAATCTGCAACATCAGACAGCGATCCCATTCACAGTGGGATGGATTACTGGACATACATAGGAATGGGCTGCTAGTTCCTTACAGCTGACTCCTTTCAAAGAGAGGAAAAAACAGATGCATTGAAAGAACATTTCTCAATCTAAAATCTAAGGTCAAGATCATTGCTTAGACTATATCAGCTCCTTAAAGGTGTTCAAGGTATCTTGTTTCTATAAAGAAAGCAAATTTATCTTACCAGGCAAAGGATCCTGATTGGAATAGAAGCCTGGTAGTTCAACACATTTCTCTTCATTAGGTTTGAACCAAGAGTCAAAATTTAACCACATCTCTTCTTTGGTGCCTGTATGTTTCATATGCAACATGTCCAAATGCCAGGGCTCGTTTATCTGATTATGTGAACCAGATATCTGAATCTTGTAAAGGGATCCAATGTTTTTTAGTTCATCCTGGGTGAGAAGGGGGGAAAACAGTCAAAAGCATCCCTACCCTTTTCAGAACTGAACACTATTATGTGTCTATCAGTTGTATTAGATTTCTGAGTAGTTTCAGTCTCTAAAGCTCAGGTTTATAAGAGAGAATTTCCCCCAAAGTACCAAAAGGGTTTTGAAAAAATGAGCAGCTCACTGGACATTTAAAATAAATAACAAAATCCTGGTGTATCTTTCTATCTGAAGTAATATTATTAATTCATCTGTATGAATCAGATGAGATTTTGATCTTAATCTAATCAATTTTCAAAAACTAAAAAGTTGGGATTTTTTGAGCATTATATTTTAAAGTGTCCATCTAAGATGTTTTCAGATGTCCACCTAAGTGTGACTGTGCTTCAAACACATTTGAAAACATGGGTATCACATAGGGGAGTTAGGGTTGGCTGCAGAGTAACTGGCTAAGAAGTGACTGAGAAGCTTCTCACTCATGCCAACCTTGTAGCAAAGGCCAGTGTGGACAAGAAGCCTCAGCCAGCTGCTCAGCCAGCTGCTCAGTTGCTGTTCCAAGGGTGACCAGTGCAAGGGAGAAGAGGAGAGGTTCTAAATCCTTCATTGGGGCAGAGAAAGGCACAGCCAGTATGTATGTAGGGGGTTTGCAGAGGCCACATGCTCTGGACTGGAGACTGGTGAGGACTAGGAAAGGGAGAGATATTAAGTACAGAAGCCACTCCAAGACAAAGGGCTCTTTCCAATAATCGAGCACAGATACTCCTTCCCTGGAGACATCATCATCATCATCATCATTATCATCATCAATTATATTTATACCCCGTTCTTTATAAATGCTGTCAGAGCAGAAGACATTTCTCCCCCACATAGCTTCAAGTGTCCCCTCTCCCACAAAAAAATACCTGTTCTCTAACTCCGTCTGATGAAAGAAAGCAGGAGCAGCACTGCAACCTGTCAACCAAGTCCCAGCAAAGCTCACAAAACTTAAGCGGGGTCTCAAATTGTAAAGCTCCTTTTTTGTAGTCACTTCTCCCCTGCCACCATGTGCTCTAACTCTTTGCTCCAATCTGTCTCAAATTGGTGCCACTCTGAGCCACAGAAGTGATGCCCTGTGCCCAAGCTTCCCAAAACTTCCCCAATTGCCATTACTAGCGAAAGACACTAGTAAGGGAGTGAGCTCACATGGGCTGGCAAAGAGCAGCAGATAGCACCACACAAAATCATCAGTAAGGCTGTGTGGTGATTTTTAAGGATCCTGAAAAGAAGTTTCATGCAATCCACATCCCCACCATGGTCCTAAAGACTACTGGTTCCCTTGTCTTTCTTTCACACCAATACTTTGACTGAAGGCTCCCACTGCCCCCTTTCCCCCCTCACCACCCCCTGATGGCCCACTTTTCCTTCACTGCCCCCTTGGAAACTTCCACTGCCCCCAGCGTGGTGTACTGCTCACTTTGAGAATCACTGCTTTAAACTAAATATATGCATGTTCTTTTGTGAAAATCTAAGCAATGTCTTCATTTTACCCAGGGATAGGCAACCTGTGGTATTTCAGATGTTCTTGGGCAGCATTTCTCAGCAGCCTTAATTATTGATGATGCTGTCCAGGGCTGATAGGCATTGTGGCCTGACAACATCTGAAAGGTCTCGGGCTGGTTGTCCCAATTAAAATCTATGATGGGAAAATTAACAGGCATTGATTCTTTCATTTATAATCTAACATTCAGAGGTCTGTAAACACTACTGTATACAAGCTTTTTGTCATCCTGCTTTTTATGAGGCAGCAGGTACAGTGACAGTAGGAAGAATTCAAAGGATGAATCCTTTGTGTCAGGCTTTCATGGAAGAAATATAATCCCAGATGGAGTCTAAATAAAGTAACTTAATACTATATATAAATAAAATGGCTATGCTGGCTGGAGGATTGTTGGAGGAATTGTTTAAAAAGAAGTTTCCAAACTAGTACAGGGGTAGGCAACCTTTCCCCTTTAAGGGCCGAGGGACTTCAACTCCCAGAAACCTCAGCCATGTTGGCCAATAGTCCCATGTTGGCCAATAGCTCCTGGGATTCTGGGAGCTGAAGTCCCTCGGCCCTTAAAGGGGAAAGGTTGCCTACCCCTGAGTTAGAATCTAGCATCACTGGGAAGGTGTCAGAACTTCAAAACTGCAGCACAGTCCAGTTCTACAGTCTACCCCAAGTCCACAAATTTGTGGCCTTGCACTTAAAGCGGCACTAGATAGTTGATTTAAGTACCATTTTTATTTCCTACAATGTGCTTTGGGTACCACAACTTTGTGGTGCAGTGGGAAATTAAAATTGTGATTACACTCAATTCCCTGATACCTTCCAAAGTGTGGCTGCTGCAGTGTGTTGCCACCACCTGATGACAGGAAAGTCTGCCAAGATCTCACAGAGAAGGAATGACATTTGACCCAAGAATCAGCTGGAGCCAGCCTGGCATTAGGGATTAAGTACATTAAGAAAAATGCTGAAATATATATAAGTAATATAACAGTGAGTAGGACATAGGGGGGAAGCAGACGGGCGGCCCTGGGCTGCCCCGGGAAGCTGCGGCGCGGGGCCAAGGTATCCGCACACCTCGGCCCCACGGCGCAGCTTCGCCGCCCCTGGAAGGAGCGCTAAAATAGCACTCCTTCCACAAGTCGCCGAAGGTGCACCGCAAAAGGCTGATGGCGCACCTTCGGCGACTCTTCTGCCGCAACGTGTGTGGATGCTGTGGCGGGAAGGCATTGTCGGAGCGCCGGCCATGTGGAGGGGCCGGCGCTCCGGCGATGCCTTTGGGAAGGGGTTGGGGTGCCCACCGTGTGGCTGCCCCTCTCCTTCCTTGCCCCCAAAATGGCCCTTTGTGCCATCTGCTTCCCCCCATAGTCTCTAGCGCCTGTCCAGCTGTTCTGAATAATAGGGAAGTGTGAGGAACAGAGTGGCTCTAATTTCCAATGGCTCTAATTTCTCTGCTGTAACTTTCTTCATGTAGTGGCTCTCCATACAATCAGAAACAATGGAAATTGTCTGGAAGTTACAACATATACTAAAAGTGGTGATCAGATTGTTGTCTGGCATGAATTTTAGAGACCATATATACCCAGTCTTGAAACAAACACATTAACTTCCAATTTAGTTCTGAGCTCAATACAAGCTACTTTTTTAAAATTAAAAACAAACAAACTACCAAGTCCTAAATGGCCTGGGACCAGAATTTTGGAAAGACTGCCTGCTTTCATATGAACCTGCTTAAATTTGAGATATTCATCCTAGCCCCTGCAGCATATCTTACACCCTAAGAGGCTATGCTGGTGAATTCATGTGACAGGGCTTTCTCTGTTATCAGCACCTCAGTTGTGGAACTCACTCCTGAGGAAGTCAGGCTGAATCCATCCCTGTTGAGATTCCAGCAGGTAGTCAAAATTTGGTTTTAAAATGGTTTTTAATCTGGTTGTAAAAATGCTTATATTATTATGCATCACTGTGTTCACACAGCTCATGGGCTGAAAAGCGATTAACAAATAGTTTTAGTGAATAAATAGTAAAGAGTGTTCTTCAGACTGTCACTTTCCACATGAAGATGGAACGTGCTGGAACCAGTGTTCTATGTATGCTCCTTGAATTTTACTCAGCCTAGATTAAAGAACACCTGAATAGGGCTTGTATCTAAATATGTCCTGATTTGTTCAGTGGACATACCAAACTGTTGAGGTCCCTGTTGAAAAAATAATATTGGCCTAAATGCAATTATTAGTCCCAATTAGAGAAGAAATACTGAATCAATGGGAACTTGGTAAATCAACATTTATGTAGTTTTCATTGGTTTAAGCAGTTTGCTCTAGTTGGTATTGAAATTTAGACTTATGTTAATGTCTCCTGAGGAAATTACTACATTTAATTGTTTTGGAGTCATCTAATCATACAGATCTGAAAACACACTAACACCATGAACACGTATATAGTTTCTGAATCATCTGTTATAGATCATGATATATGTCTATCCACTTTTGTTTCTTCTTTTACAAAAACCAATACTCACTTTGATATGTGTTTGAGTTTCTGAAAGCTGGAGTGTCAACTTTTTGATATTCTGGTCTCCATAAAAGTTGAAAGTAAGTTGTATAGGATCAGTTTTAGCACTCAGGTCAGACCCAATGATATCTATTATCCATAAACCTGATGTCTCTCTGTTGATTTCAGGATGTATTGAACAAGAGGTCCTTTTTTTACCTTAAAAGGGTTGAAGACACAAGCAAAAAGTTGCTATCATTAGATACAGTTTGGGTAGTAAATGAAAGGAATAATAAGTAACTTTAAATGTCCATTGATTACAGTGTAAGTGTTAACACATATACTTAAGCTGTGTAAATACTGAAATCAGTGGAACTGATTAATATTAATATTAGCTAGATTTTAGCCCACTGTTATAGGAGATTATCATACAGAGGAGGCAAGCGTATTGCCATTAATAGCATGATTGGGGGGGGGGGAAGATTATCACATCCCTGTGCACTTCTCCCATTCTTCTCCCATCTGTAAACAGTAATGGAGGCATCATTTGGTATTTATGAGAGTTTCTGTTAAATACCAAATGATGTCTCCATTACTGTTAACAAATGGGAGAAGAATGGAAGAAGCGCACAAGGTGTGATAATCTTCCCACTGATCACACTATTAATAGGATTTAATGGTGATTTAATCCCGTGTGATAATCTCCATAGTCTTATTTTTTGCAATAACCATGACAACAGTTTACTAATGACATTATAGTATTACACCACAGTATTTTCTAAAAAAAATTATATCTCAGAACTTTTAAAAAATGCCAATTTGGTTTCAGTGTCCTTTACTGAAGTTAATTATTAAAGAATAGCTAGTATCTTTCAGAGCCTAATTCAGGGGTAGGCAACCTTTCCCCTTTAAGGGCCGAGGGACTTCAGCTCCCAGAATCCCTGGAGCTATTGGCCAACATGGGACTATTGGCCAACATGGCTGAGGCTTCTGGGAGCTGAAGTCCCTCGGCCCTTAAAGGGGAAAGGTTGCCTACCCCTGGCCTAATTGATTGTTCGTATATAAGCATATAGTACATCCCATATTTCACTACATCCATCAGTCTGTATCATCTACAAACACTATTTAGTGGGAGAGACAATGACAGGTGTGGATAACAAATGGTTTTCATGAAATGCACTTGCAATGAGGCCATAGGCAGTAACATGCTGCATGATACTACTGATGAGTAAATGTGTAATAAATCAAAACCAGAACAAGAGGTATTTGCCAGGTTTTCTTGCAGCAGTATTCAAATTCCTCTGAACATTTCTGTGTCTGTTCACTACATTTGCAACATTAAACCACTAATGGCAAGTAGATGATTAATTAGGCTAATCGAGAGGGCAGTTGCTCTTCAGCTCCAAGCTGTCTTGGATGAAACCGATTATCTAGACCCATTTCAAACCCGCTTCAGGGCAGGATTTGGGGTTGAGACTGCCATGGTTGCCTTGACAGACGATCTGCGTCTGAGCATCGACAGGGGTAGTGTGACCCTGTTGGTGCTCCTAGACCTCTCAGCGGCCTTCGATACAATAGATCACAGCATCCTCTTCGGCCGCCTGAAGGGGTTAGGTATCGGGGGCACTGCTTTGCAGTGGTTCCGGTCCTTCCTCTCGGGCCGGTCCCAGAGGGTGCTGCTCGGGGACTGTAGCTCCAGTAAGAGAGACCTCACTTGTGGGGTCCCTCAGGGAGCTATTTTGTCCCCGATGTTGTTTAGCATCTATATGAAGCCGCTGGGTGAGATAATTCGGAGTTATGGTGCTGGGTGTTATCAGTACGCTGATGACACCCAAATCTATTTCTCCATATCTCGTTCGTCGGCCTCGAATTCCACTGGCATCTCCTCTCTCAATGAATGTCTTGGGGCGGTAATAGGCTGGATAAGGAAAAACAGATTGAAATTGAATCCAGACAAGACGGAGGTGCTCACGGTCTCGGCCCCGAAACCAAGAATTGGGTTGCAACCTCCAGTCCTGGATGCGGTCACACTTTCCTCCAGTGACTGTGTTCGCAGTCTGGGGGTGCTCCTTGACTCGTCGCTCCTGATGGTGAATCAGGTAAACGCGACGGTCAGGAGTGCCTGTTATCAGCTTCGGCTGATACGCCAGCTGCACCCTTTTCTGGAAGTAAGGGATCTTGAGACTGTTGTGCACGCGTTGGTAACCTCACGCCTTGACTTCTGTAACGCACTCTACATGGGGTTACCCTTGTGCCTGGTCTGGAAATTACAGCTGGTACAGAACATGGCAGCCAGGCTTGTTTCAGGAACATCTCGGAGGGACCACATTACTCCGGTTCTGAGGTCCCTCCACTGGCTGCCTGTCAGCTTCCGGGCCAGGTACAAGGTGTTGGTTATCACCTTTAAAGCCCTAAATGGCTTGGGTCCAAGCTATCTTAGGGACCGCCTGCTCCCGTATAATCCTCCCCGTGCTCTTCGGTCCTCCGGGAGGAAACTGCTACAGCCTCAGAAATCGAGACTTGTGGCTACCTCCCGGGGGGCATTTTCTGTTGTCGCCCCTAAGCTCTGGAATGGCCTCCCGGATGAGATCCATCTATTAACATTTTAGACAGCTTTAAAAAGGCTGTCAAGACGGATTCTTCTGGCAGGCCTTCCCAGACTAATTACATCTGATCAGCTATCCCGCCTCAGAGACTTTCCTCACGTGGCCCCATCAATCTGATGGGAGGACTGTCGACCAGGCTTTTTTGGACTTTGGGTTAGGAGGGCTAATTCTTATATTTTATAATCTAACCTTAATTTTTAAAATTTAAATTGACTTGTTGTTTTATATTGTCTTTATTTAATACTGTTTTAAGGGGGGGAGGGGGCTAGGTTGCATTGTATGCCTAATGTATGGTTCGTTTTAAACTGTAAGCCGCCCGGATTGGCTCGCCATTGGGCGGGGTAAAAATAAATTTTATTATTATTATTATTATTATTATTAGGTTTAATATACTGTGCATAATCATCACGAATGCACTTTCTGTGCAGGATTCTTGTGTCTTTCATGAATGCATGCAAAGCAGAAATTCAACAATGAAACTGTTCTTGGTTCTAGTATATGCAGTGTATCAACATTGCACAATTCATATTTTTATACCACTTTAATTGCATGAAGTCTATGTATCTCCAAACTGAAAATTCTAGGATACATTAGGATGGAATAGTTACAATTAAAGTTGTATCAGACTTCTATAAATATTTTGTATTATTGATATATATTTAATAATGTTATTAACCACTATTGTTTCTATTGGTGTTTGTGTCATTATAGTTTTGGTTACAATCGGCTTGGTTTTATAGAAGGTTTGCCTGTGTAAAAAAAATGATCAAAATATGGCTTTTCCATAATATAGTGGGTGCTTGGTATCCACTGGGGTTTAGTTCCAGGACCCCTGTGGATACCAAAATACATGGATTCTCAAGTCCCATTAAATACCATGGCATAGTAAAATGGTGTCCCTTATATAAAATGGCAAAATCAAGATTTGCTATTGGGAATTTATACTTTTTGGAATATTTTCTAACCGTGGATGCCTCAATCTGTAGATAAAGAATCCATGAATACGGAGGGCCAACTATAGTCCCTAAGGGAAGACACATTGAATTTCCCTTTTTTGAACTGTGGTTCCCAGAATTCCAGGTGGGGCCTTACCAAAGCAGAATACAGTGGCACTTTTACTTTCCTTGATCTAGAATCTAGATACTATACTTCTATTAATGCAGCCTAAAATTGCATTGGCCTTTTTAGCTGCGACATCACACTGTTGACTCATGTTCAACTTTTGGTCTACTAGGACTCCTAGATCCCTTTCACCAATAGTCTCGTTAAGCCAGGTGTCCCCCAACTTATATCTATGCATTTCATTTTTTTGCCCTAAGTGCAGTACCTTACATTTCTCCGTGTTGAAATTCATTTTGTTAGCTTTGGCCCAGCTTTCTAATCTATTAAGGTTATTTTGAATTTTTGTGTCATCTGAAAATTTGAGAAGCATGGCCTTATTCTTTCATCCAAATCATTGATAAAGATGTTGAATAGCACTGAGCCCAGGACAGAACCCTGTGGCACCCCACTGGTCACTTCTCTCCAGGATGAAGAAGAGCCATTGCTGAACATCCTTTGGGTTTGGTCAGTCAACCAGTTACTAATCCACCTAACAGTTGTATTATCTAGCCCACATTTTACTATCTTGTTTGCAAGAATATCGTGGGGGACCTTGTCAAAAGCCTTACTGAAATCTAGATATGCTATGTCTACTGCATTCCCTTCATCTAGCAATCTGGTAATTTTATCAAAAAAAAAAAAAAAGAGAGAGAGAGAGAGAGAGAGAGAGAGAGAGAGAGAGAGAGAGAGATCAGATTAGTCTGGCATGACTTGTTTTTGAGAAACCCATGTTGAATTTTAGTTATTATGGCATTCCCCTCTAAATGTTAACAGACTCTCTGTTTAATGAACTGTTCCAGAATCTTTCCTGGTACTGATGTCAGACTAACTGGACGGTAGTGGTTGGGATCCTCTTTTCCCCCCTTTTTGAAGATGGGGACAATGTTAGGCCTCCTCCACTCTGCTGGGACTTCTCCTGTTCTCCAGGAGTTCTCAAAGATTATTGCCAGTGGCTCTGAGATTACATTTACCAGTTCTTTTAATATCCTTGGATGTAGTTCATCTGGTCCTGGAGACTTAGGGCCTTAACAGACTGCAGAAATAGTGCAGCTTGAGGCCACTTTAACTGTCCTGGCTCAGTGCTAGGGAATCATGGGAATTGTATTTTTTTCTGGGACGTTCCTACCCAAAGTCTCATAATCCCTTCTGATATTCTGAAGACTATGCCTTGCAGTATCATTGGTTCCCACATGGACCAAGAGGAAGGAGTAATGGTCAGTAGGCTTGACAAGTCTTGTCAGCCTTGCTGTCACATAATGGATTTTTGTCCCAGGGAGACAACACAACTCCCGGGACATCTTGTCAGGTCCACAAACCGCTGCTTCTGTACACCTCAACAAAGAGCCCCCAACCACCACCACACGCCTCCTCTGAGGCTTAGCAGTGACTGTTCCCTGTGCTGGTACTCTCAGGGTCCCCTGCACTGTCCCTGAGGACTGTCCCTGCTGCTCTTCCTCTTCATCCTTGATAAGGGAGAGAGCTTCAAATCAATTCTGTAGCTGCAAGCTCCTAGAACGATCCCTGGTTTCCCTACTTTTGTGTGTGATGTTCCTCCAGGTGTCCACCTCCTGTGTGCATGAGGTGACCTCCTCCTCAACAACTTCCTCTGTGTGGTCCCCATCCAAGACCATTCGTTGTGCTCTGTCCAGGAAAACCTCTTGCTCCCTAATATGCTGAAGTGTAGCTACCCGAGCCTTCAGCTGCTTGAGTTTCTCTTCCAGGAGGGCTACGAACTTGAACTTGGTGCAGGTGAAGTTCCCCACATCTCTTGGCAAGAAGACAAACATCCCACAAGTGTTGCAGGTGACTGCAGCAACTCCCTCAGTGTCTATATTGAGAAATCTTAAGTAAGCACTGAAACAGAACTGTGGGCTTCTCCCTCAAAAAGTCCCCTGGTAAAGACTCACATAAAGAGCCCCCATTCTCTTGGCCTTTTCACCAGGCTCTGTCATCAAGCTCAATCAGCTGGGTTTCTAACTCTACAGAGAGCTCCTGGATATTACCTTATTCTGGAGGCAAGTCTCTGTCTCTCTTCCCCTGAGCAAAAACAACACAAAACAAAAAACCTCAACACATATTATTATTATTATTATTATTATTATTATTATTATTATCTTATATGAGAAAAGAACCATTGATATTCCTTCCTGCCAAGTTAGCTGGAATTCCCTAGTGAGGGCTTGCTGCAATTCTGAGTCAGTTCAGATTGTCAAAACCTTCCATGTGGTCATACACATAGAATGGGGGCTGTGAACTGTTATATTCAATGAAATGTGTGTTGCTTAGTTCATACTGGCAAGAAGTAAGTATGCCTGAGAAATTTGATCTTTGCACTTTTTGGAGTAGTGCACAGATTGAAGTAATGCACAGGTTCTTGAAGTAAAGCACATATTTTGCTTTTCCAAACTTTGCAGTGCAATTCCCAGCTCAATACAGTATACCAAAATATGTATCAAATCATATCAAATACACAAACTTTTAGAATGCATCTTTTTACATAAATTGCATTTAGAAATGCTTCCGTTATGATGCAATAGAGATTATGACAAAATATATTCAAAAATATGAAGCATATCTACATGCACTTTTTCATGCAACAACACACACACACACATTCTGCATGGGACAGAAAGGACTTATAAATGAATATTATGAAACATTAACGTGAGCCAGAAATAAACTGATCTATTCATGCTTAGATACAACTTGGATGAAAATTTGTAAATATTCAAAATCCAGGACATTTTCTATTATTCATATGTTGGTGTTTTTGTTTTTTGTTTTTTGTTTTTTTTTAAAAAAAACACTTACAAGTGTATCCACACTGTAGAAATAAAGCCATCTGGCACTATTTTAACTGTCATGACTCTATTTTATGGAATCCTGGGATCTGTAGTTTGATGAGGCACCAGAGCTCTCTGACAGACCGGATTGAATACCTCATGACACAGTTAATGCAATTCATATAAAGCAGGGACAGTTAAATATTGTCAAACTGCTTTATTGCTGCAGTGTGCATTAGTTCTACGTACTTAGAATGCAAACATTTTATTTGAAAATTTGATTTTTTTTCCAGATATGAAGTCTTAAATGTAAACTGTCAAAGTACTCATTATTTAGTCTTCAAGCACACACACAAAACTTTTCTAAAATTAAATTGTTTACCAATGCTGATTTTTCTTCTGTGATACAGAGTCGAAAGATGTGTTCTTTCTTTCAGTTCACAGTGTGTGATAGTGATTCCATGTTAAATGAATATGCTCTCTAGAGCAAGTAATAGACTCTCATAGATGTGGGAATAGGAAGCCAGAGACACTGGATACCATTAGTACAGTACTGTTTCAATACCATATTATGTGAATACTACTTCCATTAGAATGTTCTCCACCTAATAATTGACAGCTGGATTTGACATACCCTTTACCTCTTGGCATCTTCCCAAGTATTCCAAGAGCAGAAAGGACCTGATGAATGACATAGGGACTGTGGAGGGAAAGGGGAGAATCTATAAATATCCACATGAGTTATTTCCTGTTCCAGTTGCCTCTGTATAATTTTCAGGCATTGACCTCTTTCCCTTCAGTCTCCTGGCCCACAGTCCACAGCATTCAGCAGATTTGTCAAGCTTTTTGTGGTGTGTGTGTGTGTGTGTGTGTGTGTGTAGGATTGGGCTACTTGAGGAAGAGGGGAAAGGAAGTCACCTTCCAATAGGCTCCTTACTTGCCTGTTTCTCTGGATTCTACCCTCTGTTTAATGTGAACTGTCTACTATCAAATATCAGAATTAAATATAGGTATCAGGTGGCTAATGCCTCTTTGCAAAGTCAGATAGAACCAACAGTGTGAAAAGAACTTACCTACTGTTTCAATCTCACAGACTGTGTCACAGATTCCCAGATGAGTATCCAGCCAGTTCCAACATGGGAAGAGCCATTCTTTATCTGAATTTTCTGACTTCTTAATTGTTACCATTTTCAAGAATATTCCAGCTCCATATCCTTCTCCATCATGTCCTACAACTATCTTTTTCAGGTGCCCCAAAGAGACAGCCTCCACTAAAAAGGAATCCACCTGAAGAAGAATTGCATTTTAAAACAAAGATAACTAATATCTTAATATAACTGTATTTCAAGGGAAAATGGTGTCAGGATGCAACATAAGATCTAGAATGTATGCCTAACTGTTGAACTTTAATCATTTTAAGTAATATATATCCCCTTATGAGAGCTGTGGTCCAACTCTTCTGAAGAACAATAGATTGATGGAAGTAGCTTTTACATATGGAATCCATATATCTTGTATACATTATACAGTGTTACTATTTAAAATGCAGAGACAAGACTGCCTAAATATTTAGAAAAACTAAGAGCAGTGGGGAGATGTAGATTGTAGGAAAGGACACAGAGCAGGGAAGACACTGGTAAAGGATAATTGTTTGTAGAAGGAGAAAGGACAAAAATAACAAACAGAGGGGGGAAGCAGACAGCCAAAAGAGCCATTTCGGGGGTAGGGAAGGGGAGGGGCAGCCACAAGGTGGGTGCCCCAACCCCTTCCCCAGGTCATCCTCGGAGCAGCCAGCCCTCCGCACGGCTGGTGCTCCGAGGAGGACCTCCCGCTGCAGCGTTCGCACACGCTGCGGCGGAAGAGTCGCTGAAGGTGCGCCGGCCGCCTTTTGCGGCACACCTTCGGCGACTTGTGGAAGGAGCACCAATTTAGCAGTCCTTCCAGGGGTGGCGAAGCTGCGCCGTGGGGCCGAGGTGTGGGGCCCATGGCTGCCCCTCTGCTTCCCCCCCTAAAAGAGAAAAGACATAAGGGGCTATGCAGATGGGCGGCTCTGGGCTGCCCCTGCTAGCCGTGGATTGGGGCCGCAGTGACTGCATGCCACGGCCCTGATCCTCCCTTTTGCTGCACCTGGAAGAGTGGCAAAATGGCACTCCTTTCAGGGGCGGCAAAAGGCTGCCCTAAGAGCCGGTGCATGGCTCTTTAGTGCCCTTTCCAGTGCAGCACATCAAAATGCTGTGCTGGAAGGGCGTCCTGATGCTGCACGCCATGCATAATGGTGCGTGGCACCAGGATGGCATCAGCGTGGGGTTGGGGCGGCGGACGTGCGGCTGCCCCACCCCATCTCTGCCTCCAGGCCGGCCCTTTGGGCCAGTCTGCAAAGGCCCATAAGTCACCAGTACAATTAATAATGTGCAACTGTGTGGAACAGTGTTTTTGTGTGTGTGTTAATAGACACCACTTACATTCCAGAGTAGGGATTTCTAATTTTTTGGGAGATCATGGAGCTCGTTTAGAATCTAATTAAACTTATGGATCCCTCTCTAGAAAAATACAGATCTATATATACATATATGAATACAAATTTTTACACACAATTTATTTTATTGTTGGTGTTTTTAACTCTTCTTGAGTTGATTTCAACTCATGGTGATCCTGTGGATGAGATGTCTCCAGGACCCCCTGTCCTCCACTGCTCTGCTTAGGTCCTGCCGTCTCATGCCTGTGGCCTCTCTGAGTCCAGCAATCTGGTATGTGGTCTTTCTCTCTTTCTACTGTTGTCTACCTTTTTTAGCATCATTGTCTTTTCCAGTGATTCATGCCTTTTCATGATGTGGCCAAAGTATGACAGTTTCAGTCTAGTCATCCTGGATTATTGAACTCTTTCAGGGAGATTTCAGGCTTAGTCTGTTCTAGGATCCATTTGTTTGTCTGTTAGGACATCTATGGTATCCTGAGCACTCTTCTCTAGCAACACATCTCAAATGAGTTGGTTTTCTTTCTGTTGGTTCTCTTCACTGTATATCCGTACATGGCAATGGGGAATAAAATGGGACAACTCTCACTTTAGTGTTCAGCATTATATTTTTACACTTTAAGATATTGTACAATTTTTTCATACCTGTTCTTCCCAGTAGTAGTCTTCTTCTAATTTCTTGATTGCAATCTCCGCTTTGATCAATATTTGATCCAGGTCATGGGAATTCTTTGAGTATTCCAATTTCCTCATTATCTAGGGTGAATTCTTGAAGATCTCCCATTGTCATTATTTTTGTTTTCTTAATGTTCAGCATTAATGCTATATTGGTACTTTCCTCTTTGACCTTCTTCAGTAATTGCTCCAGGTCTTTGTTGATTTCTGCTAGTATTGTGTCATCTATATATCTTAGGTTTTTAATGCTTCGTTATCCAATTTTCATTTCTCCTGCCTGAGTCTAAACCTGCTCTGTGTACAATATTATTTTACTCCATTTTAAATCAATTTCTTTCACACAGACTAGCTTGGAATAGTGAACACTTAAAAACACTATGTATTTACCATAACATTTTATAGTGATGGGAGAAATTCAAAGTAACAGGAAACAAATCAAAGGTAAAACAAATATATTTTGCTCCCAGTTCACAGACCTCTCTGAAACCCACCAATGAACCCCGGGGTATGCATGGATTCCAGGTTAAAAGCCTTTGTGTTAGATATGGAAGGAGGAGCAATACAGTCTAGAAAGGGGTCTTATATCTTGCAAATGCTCCTATATGAGGACTGGCAAACTACAGGGAAAGAATGTGTGGGAGCTTATTGAATTAGATCCTGTGTATAGTTTTATGCAGCTTTTGCTGAATGAAATCACTTTCAAGAATTGGAACGTTCATTTGTTACCATTTGTTACAGTAGACATAAATGATTTTTTTCAATACTCATGTCTTTTGGTTCTCCCAGGGAAAATACAATCATTTCCCCTAGCTCATACTTCATACACCTCTTGTTATTTTTTGCAATTGATGTGTGGAATGTGATTAGGTGAGTGTGATGAATACCTATTGTCTATTGTCTATGAGGGGTTGCAGACTGCCAGAAATAGTGCAAATTGAGTCCACTTTTAGGGTTAGGGTTAGGGTTAGGGAATCATGGGGACTGTATTTTATTGTGGCACCAGAGCTCTCTGACAGAGAAGGCTCAATGTCTCAGAAAAACAAACAAACAATTCCCATGATTCCCTAGCACTGAGCCAGGGCAGTTAAAGTGGGCTCAATTTGCACTATTTCTGGCAGTCTGCAACCCCCCTATGTTATGCCATTAACAACAGCAACCAGTTCTTTCTCTCCATGTACCATGTTTCACACAGTTTTGTGTTTTATATTTTAAAATGCCCTTTGCTGCTCTATGTTCCAGTTCAGCAATTGTTTTCAATAAAGTTCAGGAAAGAGCAAGGCTCTCCTTTCCTATAGCCCTTCCATTTGAGAAAACTTTAGATGGTCTCTTTTAAAGATAGGTCTTGCTTGAACACCCTGCCATACAAAGTCAGTAAAAGAGTTCTCTTCCAATCCCATTAAAAGGAAGGAAGGAAGGAAGGAAGGAAGGAAGGAAGGAAGGAAGGAAGGAAGGAAGGAAGGATAGTTATAAATTTTCCTCCTTCAACAGTTTTTTCTAAGCAGTTAAACTACTTCTTGCCATTCATTCTGCTGGTATGAGACAGAAAAGCTAACTATGAGGTGTACAGTTCCCAGAGCATTCACCTAGCTAGTATGGCCAGTAACTATACTGGCTTGGGGATTCTGGATGTTGTAGCTCAAACAGGAATGTCTACAGACCCTGAATGGAATAACTATAAGGCTGAATTATAAATAGCAATAGCAATAGCACACTTTACATTTCTATACAGCTTCATAGTGAATTAAGCACTCTCTAAGCAGTTTACAGTGTGTTAGCCACTTGCCTCCAACAAGCTGGGTACTCATTTTGCAGACCTATGAAAGTTTGGAAGGCTGAGTCAACTGGAGCTCTTGTTGGTTCAAACTCACAATGTTGTGGCTGCAATTCCAGTAATTAACCACTGTGCCACCAGGGATCCTTTCAGTGGCACATCTGAAGCAAATGCTCCTAAATACAAGTTTCTTGTACTTTGATACTGTCAAGAGAGAAATAGTCTGGGGGTAGAGTAGCTCCCCGGATGGTTTTTCTTTTCTCCTACACAAGGCCTGTTAGCATTTACTATCTACTCTATCCCCATTTGCCAGCTATGGAGAGAATGAAAATATGGACTGCATTTTGGTGGGTATGTGGGTATTTATGTTGGTGGGAAAATGTTGTCTTTATGATTGCTAATGGAGCGCACCAAAAGAAAATCAACATGTACTTTATAGACTATAGCAAAGCCTTTGACGTATAAACCAAGAAAGGCTATGGAATGCCCTTAAAGACTGGGAGTGCCAGCATGTCTGATAGTCCTGATGAGGAACCTGTACTCAGGACAAGAGGCTACTGTCAGAACAGAACACCAACAAACAGAATGGTTCCCAGTTGGCAAAGGGGTCAGACAAGGCTGAATCCTTTCACCCTATCTGTTCAAATTGCTTGAAGAACATATTGTAAAAAAAGCAGGCTTGGACACAGAAGAAGGAGGAGTGAAAATAGGAGGAAGGACTATCAACAATCAAAGAAATGCAGATGATGCCATAATACTAGCAGCAAACCTCACAGACCTGGAACACCTGCTAAGGAAGATCAAAGAAGAAAGTGCAAAGGCAGGCTTAATGTTGAACATAAAGAAAACAAAAATAATGACCACCAAGGACCTTCACAAGTTCAAACTAGAAAGTGAAGAAATAGAAATAGTAAAAGAATTCCCGTACCTGGAATCAAACATTGATCGAAATTGGGACTGCAGTCAGGAAATCAGAAGAAGATTAAGAATGGGGAGAATGAAAGAACTAGAAAAGATTCTAAAATGAAAAGATATATAACTGAGCACAAAAGTTAGAATTATACAAGCCACTGAATTCCCTATTACCATGTATGGATGTGAGAGCTGGACCGTTAAGAAAGAAGATAGGAAGAAAATCAATTCCTTTGAGATGTGGTACTGGAGAAGAGTGTAAAGAATCCCATGGACAGCCAAAAGGACAAACAAGTGGGTCCTAGAGCAGATCAAATCGGAAACCTCCCTAGAAGCCAAGATGATTAAACTGAAACTGTCGTACTTTGGACACATCATGAGAAGAGTGGGCTCTTTGGAAAAAACAATAATGCTAGGCAAGGACATAGGGAGAGAAGAAGGCCACATGCCAGATGGATGGATTCTATTAAGGAGGTCAGGGGTATGGGATTGCAGGAATTAAGCAAAGCAGTGGAGGACAGAGGGTCTTGGAGATGTCTCCATGAGTCAAGATAGACTCAAGGGCAGTTAACAACAAAATGTTGGTGGGGAGGTGTCATTGCCTCTGAGACTCTGGACTTGGTCACAATGGCTGGAACGAAGGCAGGAGTGGATGTCCACAGCTACCCTCTCTTTCTGGTTAGAAATAGTTGGTTTCATACAGAGGCCTCATCTCTACCTAGCTGTGGGCCTTGGCAGATGACTAATAGAGTCGTCTCTGAGGCAGGGAAGAGGAGGGGCAGCCGCACGATCAGCGCCCCTTCCTCCTCCCAAGGTTGCCCTTGGAGCTGCCGGCCCTCCGCACGGCCGGCGCTCCCAGGGCAACCTCCCGCCGCAGCGTCCACACACGCTGCGGCAGAAAAGTCAGTGAAAGTGCGCCTTACGCTTTTGGGGTACACTTTCACTGACATCTGAAAGGAGCGCTGATTTAGCGCTCCTTTCAGAGGCACCGGCGGTGCGCTGCGGTGCGGATGCCGCAGTCCCGCGGCGCACCATCCCGCGGCGTCCTGGAAGCACTCGTGTGCTTCCCCCCTGTGTCATCATACCTGATCCACTGCAGAACAAAGCTATTCTTACAATGGGAGAACTGGCAAATGTTCTTAGAAGCCCCCCCCCCTCTTTTTTTCAAACTGTGGCAGGGTCCAAACCACCTAAACCAGAATTGAACAATTGGTTACTGTGGGGCTATGCAAATGGGCAAAAAGGGTTGCTTTGAGGGTGACTTATAGGTGTGGCCTTTAGACGATGCATACCTAAAAGTCTCCAGGAAAGCGCCCTCTAGCCGTTGTATGTCGAGAAAAGCCGCTGCAAAAAGGAGCCGCTTTTTTCCCACATGCACAGAAAACAGCTATATAAATGCACTGTCTCACATGCGACAGAAAGTGACTCGGTGGTCCAGAGCATGCGCCCTACAATGCATTTTGTTGGATGTACACTTGTTGTCAGCATGCACAGCAGTTTGCATGAAAGAGGCTTTTGTGACCTGTGCAGGTGTGTAGGTGTATATAAGACCTGCACACCACTTCCTGGCATGATGGGGGGGGGGACTCCTGGAGTAACGTTTGTCCATGTGTCCTGTTGACTATGGGGCTCTGCAGATGATGCAAAGCACCATCTTCAAACCAGGGAAGGGCAGGAGCAGCCAGACTCCAGACACCCCAATCCCTTCCTGAGGACATCATTGGAGCGCGTGCCATGGCGAGCGCTCCGATGACATCCTTCCAGTGCAGCCCCTCCTTCTGCCCGCTTTGGAAGGAGAGGGATTTTAGTGCTCCTTCTAGTGTCAGCAGAAGGGTGTATTGGGGCTGCTGTGTGTGTTAACAGCAACCCCAATACTCCGCTTCTTGGGGCAGCCCGTCTGCTCTCCCCCTATGTCCCTTGCTCTCCCCCTATGTCCCTTGCATGACCACCAGCTGAATGTATCAAGTTGTCCACACAAACCTCCCTTGCATGTACCTTTCCCCTCCCCCTGGATCTATGTGGGACATGTTTTGTGGAGGATGATGGAGTGTCCTTTCAGTTGACAGACCCATTCCTTCACCCCAAGGGTGGCACAATCAGACAGTGGCACCTGTCTACTGCACCCACTCCTTGAGGGGAAGCAGAGATCAGCGAATCCTTGCATGATATGTGGGTGTATGACAGATCCTGCACAGGTGCACAGAAATGCCAAACTTCAGTCACCTTTGTACACAGAGAGTGACAGACTGTATACCACCCTATAACAGGTCCTGTGCAGGTGCACAGGGATGCTGAATTTTAGTCATTTTTGTACACAGAGTGAGAAACTGTATACTAGCCTATGACAGGTCCTGTGCAAGTGCGCAGGAATGTTTTCCTGTGCAGATGCGTAGGTGTGGCGACATGTTCCTGTGCATGTGCGCATGCATTTGAGAGAGAGAATGAAAAAAAAAATATAAAGCAGCCACTGCTGGCCCATGTGGTTGTTCCATTCCCTTTGCGCTATCCTTGGGGCTGACAGTGTGGTTGCTGGGGCTTCAATACAGCCTCAGAAAAGCTGCATTGACTTCAATACAGCCTCAGAAAAGCTGCATTGCTCCATTCCCATTTAGGGCAACCTCAGGGCAGGCAGTGTGGCTGCTGCAGCTTAGGGAAAAGGCAACTTCAGGTCACCTTTTCCTGCCTGTCCGCGTAGCCCCTATGTCCAACTCCCCCACTCCAACCCTCCCAAGCCTAATGGGTTGGTTTCTTTTTTAATTTTCTCAGAGAATATAATGAAACTGATAACTGGGTGGTTATATGCAAGCAGTGAAGCCTATAATACTTTACATACCACTTTAAAGCTTAAAGTCCAGGTTTTCTTTGTGCCTTCTCAAGTCATTACATTCAAATGAGGGTTAATATATTTTGGTCCCCTCCCCACATACTTATATTACCTTGTTCCTTTGAAACATTTCTCCTGCCGTAAGAGAGTGCTGCAGCTTCCTGACACCTGTATCTCCTCTTTCACCATAAACTGTTACATAAAGGTTTGCAAAGGTTTCTGCTCCCCAGAGATCACCAGTGTGTACAGAGATGATATATTTATGCACTATAAAGAAACAATATTAGGTCAAGAACACTCATATTATTGAACTGCTTTTAAGCCATAAAATTATACAGATAGAAAAAAATGACAACAATCCTATTCTAGTACTAACAAAACAAAACAGCCAAATAAAATAGATGTCAAGTGTGTACGGGGGGAAGCAGACGACTGATTCCGGGATGCCGCCGGACGGAGCGCCGGCAGAGCGGAGCCTCTGCACCGCAGCGCTCCTGCGGCGTCCCTAAAAGGAACTCCAAATTGTCACTCCTTTTAGATGTCAGGGAAAGTGCGCCCTAAAAGCGGCGGGCGCACTTTCCCTGACTCTTCCACCGCAGCGCGTCCGGTCGCTGAGGCGGGGGGTTGCCCCGGAAGCGCCGGCCGTGCGGAGGGCCGGCAGCTCCCAGGGCGACCTCAGGAAGAGGAAGGAGTGCCGCTCGTGCGGTGGCTCCTCCTCTTCCGGGCCTCCAAGATGGCTCAATAAGCCGTCTGCCGAGGCCCTACTTCACTGTAATAGCATAGTAGAGGTGTGGGCAACTGTGGTCCTCAAGACGTTGTTGACATTTACTCTCTGAGGAGAGGATGTGAGAGATTATGACTGCTTCAGTCCAAAAGCATCTGGAGGAACACAACTGCCCACCATACAGACCATAGTAGATTATTTTATATCAATCAGAACGTCAGTACAATCATCCCACCCTGGGGGAAGGGGGCCCTTCAGGTAAATATATATATTTAAAGGCAGGGAGTCTCAAATGGTAAGAACAGGGTGACATACAACCTTGTTTTCCTTAAGATTAGAACCTAAGTAGATATGCTTTTGTGTAGAAATTGGAGCTGACCAATCTGCATCTCATGGTATCAATCCTACAACAAGTTCTATGTTGGATTAGGACATCTGCCCTCTTTCCTACTTAAAGGTTATTTCACTTAGACATAGAGTTAAGACTAGAGTAAAAAACTATCAGGCATGAATTCCCTGACTCTAATTCCTTTTTCAACTCTTTCATTCAGCATGGGAAGGGGCTTAACTACAGATGGTACATGGATGACTGTTCTGTCCATGAATCTGAGTGCTATAAACCATTCCCATTGTTTCTTCACTCCCACAGTTCTACAAAGATGCCCATTTTATGTCCATGTGATGGCAATTCTCTCTCCATCTGAATCTTCAACTACATCTATCTTCTAAAATTTGCATCTCCTGATTATTACTTAGAATATTAATCCTTCTCCATGCCAATTTCATATATTTTATATGTAACTGTCCATATAGACTTAATTACAATATTGGACCCTATTTTCATATCTTGATATTTCATTGTATCTGTAAGTGCACCTGTTATTTTTCTACTTTTTTCCAGTTGTGCTTTGAGCCTCACAAATGTCTAAACAAAGTATCTGCAGTGGTTAGGGCATGTGTCTTTAGAAACGCTCAAAGGCTTCACAAATGTTCACTCTCCAAACCTGGCAATGAATACAACATAATTAGAAATTGCCACCTGCTACCCATGCTTCTTTCAGCACTGCACAGTATTTTTTTCTCTTTGGGGTACATGGCAATACTATAAATAAACTATTCATAGCCTAGCCCAATGATTTTGTTACACCAGTAGCTGCTAGTCCATCAAGGCAGTGCCAACATCACACTTGCATAACACTGTTGTGCTACTGTGTCTTCCTACCACCAAGATATTAGAAAGACACCAACAAACCAATAGTGGCAGTAACAAATAAAGCAAGGCAGAGACAGTCAGGAACCATGGTAATATTATTATCACACACATAGGGGGGTTGCAGACTGCCAGAAATAGTGCAAATTGAGTCCACTTTTAGGGTTAGGGTTAGTGCTAGGGAATCATGGGAACTGTATTTTATTGTGGCACCAGAGCTCTCTGACAGAGAAGGCTCAATGTCTTAGAAAATTCTACTCAGGCTTGCCCAGCTTCTCACAGACATGGATGGAAGCCAGCAAAAGATGTACAGTGATAGCCAAACAACTCCATGATACATTGATGTGCAGTGGCTTCCAAGACAGGGATTTGATGAATCCACTCTAAAGCTGCTGCCACACTGCAGAATTAAGGCAGTTTTGACATTGCTTTAACTATCACAGCCCCTTTCTATGGGATCCTGGGATTTGTAGTTTGTTGTGGCACCAGAGCTTTCTGACAGAGGCTAAATATCTCACAAAACTACAAATCCCAGAATTCCAAAGCTTTGAGCCATGGCAGTTAAAAATGATATCAAACTGCATTAATTCTGAAGTATAGATGAAGCATGAGTTTTAGTCCAAACTTGAAAGGAGATACCTAGATAGCTTCTTTAAAGTCTGGAATGAAACCTAAAGTGAATTCACCAAATCTCTACTATGGAAGCTGCCATGATGTCACCTGCCCTAGTTCACCTTTCTTTCAATGTGCATCTAGGTGAGTAGGAAAGAACCTTGAAGGTTTCTAGTATGGTAAGGTACTAGAGCTCTAATACCTCTCCATAAACTGCAGACCCCAGCATGCCACAGGATGTTGACATGGCAAATAAAGTGGAATTACACCATTATAATTGTATAGTGTGAAATCATCTCAGTACAGGACTCAATTGCATGATAGGTAAGAAGGCAGAAAATGCCATAACTCATAGGAGTCCCCAAAGAAATAAATGAGGCAAAGTCTTTTCTATAATTCTACCATCCCATTAAGGAAGGAAAAACACTATTCCAGTCACTACAGCCAGCCAATTTCATGATCTGGTTATTTAGGAGAGATCTGCAGGACTCAAAAACAATAGAACTCTGAGAAGATTGTGACCATGTATTCTTGGCACAAATATTGTTCATGACTTTGCATGAATACCTGCTTTACACCTCAGTCAGTGTGTGGCATCAGATTTAAATATATGTGGAAAATGTTATTCAAGGACCACTATGAATAGCTACTTTTTCAAGTTCTGCTTGTGCTGGATTTATGATGCAACAGCACACCAATGGTGCGGTTAGGAAGAGGGAGAGGAACCCTACTCACTTCCATTTGCTGATGATGCAGAAACAGCATCCAGTTCAATGGATGAAAAGATAAGACCAAAAATAAAAACCTCTTTAAGTTTGGTTGGAAGTCTGGTATGAGAAAGGAGTGAGAATTGAGTAAGGAAGGGGACAGAAGTAATTTCAGAGTTTAATCAGGATTGGGGAGGAATTATATTTATTTCCAAGATAAGAAATATTAGTATTGGTCACATCTCTACAAAAGCACCTAGTTAGTGAAACTTTAATAGTTACATTCCATACACTGCACAGCTGGCCATGCTCAATGATGCAAACAAAAGGGCAGGAACATCCAATGGCTTTGAAATGTAGAATATTACAGAAACACCCAGAGAAGTAAAGCAATATTTTTATTACACAAGAAGATCATTCCTGATAATCACTTCAGCAGTTCAAGTCTGGATAAGTAAAATAATTCAGTGCTCAATCTACCAAAAAATGGCTTCCATTATGCTGAATTATGTGCTTTATCTTTTTTACCAGTATAATTATAACTCTCTGGCTTAAACACAGAATACAACAATTGTTATACACAGTTTCTCATTTAATTAGGATGGCTTTGAGTATTAGGATGAAGCATTACTTCAGTACCACTATAATTTTCAGGCAATGAAGAATTTAACAAAATACTTTTGCTGCGCTGTTTCCCCCCCCCCCCCCCCCAAAGGCTAGTTCAGGTTGTTCTCACTTTCTCTGCTATTTTTACCTGGTAAAGGTTTTTGGTTCTCATTCACTGCAGGGAATTCTTTCACCAGCTCTCTGTGTTCCCGGCTAAGAGATAACCAGCAGCTAGAGTCAAAGTTCAATACTCGATTAGTGTATACCTCTTCCATTTCAAAAGACTTCAAATGCCAGCCCTCAAAACCTGGTAAATCATCACAGCTGACCCGAATCTTGTACACATCTCCAATGTCTCCAGATTCAATCTACAATTAAGAAAATTTGATGAATAGGTTATCAAGAAGGGGGTCATAATTAATGTAGATTCCCAGCATCAGAACAAGCATAACAGAAAGCCATATTCCTGGCAATGCTATCTAAATTTTCTATCACTTTGATAGATAATGCATTAATTAAATTTCTCTCCTGGTGAAGTTGGAGATTGCAAGTACCTTCTGACTAGGAGTGATATGAATGAATATATTTGTTCCTATTCATGAGGTAGATCAAGATTTAAGATTACTACACATCACAATGATGGGACATTCTTTATCTTAATAATTCAAGGCAGTGTGGTCTTTTAAAATATCAAATTTTCCAAACTTGACTTGTGATTTATATTGCTTAAATCATGCTTGTTATTTATTTCAACAGATCATTATTTTCAGATTATTTATGGGCTGGATGCTAGATCCAGAGGCTCTGCTACGACCTTGCTACTTCAATCTCAAATGTCATTTTTTGTTGTTGCCAATGGTTAAAATGCCAAGAAAATCAATCTAATGCCTTTCAAGCCTCACCTTCTCCCTGGACTTTTCAATGCATGTGGACAGAAAAAGAATCAATGGCAAATAAAGCCAAGATTAGATGACCTTGATGGAAATGGGGAAAAATCTGTCCTAATTACTTTCCTCTCTTTGTCACTGGCATGGACAAGGCAGAAAGCACAATTCCCTTGTTACCACAACACTGTCAGTAGCAAGGGATTCACTTTGTCTTCCAGTTCTTTCATTTATTTTTTCTTATCCATGCAACTGAATCATACTCTGCAGATCTGCTGGGCTCTACTATTTCAGATGGTGGTGAGGGAATCATGTCAGAATTCTGTCCCTTTAAAAAGTTCCCACCACATAGAAAAGTTATTCCACATTGGGAGGAAGAATGTGGTCTGCATAGTTAAAAGATTTCACCACATTTATTGATTAATTTAATATGAATGCTTTCCTCACAATGTGAAGTGGTTAAAAGAAAATGCAACAAAAAAAATCTGATACTAGACAAGTTTAAAAACAATTTTGTTATCTATCATGTTAAACCAATCATATTATAAATTAAAACAGTATAAGACCATTTTACAAACATAACTATAATATAGTGACAGGGATTATTGATAATTTAATGCTACTCCATTCCAGTTGTGGAGCTGCCTTCAGGAGAGGCATTGCAAAATTAAGCTTGGCAGGTAAATGGATTATAATATCACAGATGTTATCATGACTTGTTTAAAATATGGAACTCTTAGATCCATAGAACACACACTTACACATTTATGGAGGAACTGGGGAAATATTTGGCAAAATATTTATAAGTCAAATGTTATAAAATTTTGCACATGCACCAGATTCCAATATGTATGTTTCTCACTTTCGGGATGTGTTAAATAATTAGGAGAAAGCTTGTGGTTTGCTTGCATTTCCTCTGTCGATATGAATGGGAAAACCCTTGCAAGTGGGAAAGCTCCATGCAGAGACAGAATGCCTACATGTCCAGGACACTACTTTTTTTAGGATTAATATAGATGAAGAATGGTGACCCTTTAGTCCCATTTGGTCCAGCTTTCATCATTCCCAGCCAACATAATCTACAGTTAAGGATGAGGGAAACTGGAGTCTAATATTGCTATTCAGAGGGGCGGGGTACAAATAAATTTATTATTATTATTATTATTATTATTATTATTATTTGATTGGCCATATATTCCCACTCCTATATATAATATGTAGTATGTTTAAAGATGCAAGAACAAACTAAGAATTATGAATGCAACAGTACAACAGCTTGTGTGGAAAGATAAAACAAATTACTACAACGAATGCAAACAAATAGAAGACAAGAACAAAAAGGGAAGAAAGATATCCCCCTGACTTGTCGGGAGGGGTCCTCTATTGCGTCGGCCATAGAAGGGCCTCGATGCAAGATTGGTGGAGCAGCCCGGAAGTCCCGCCCTCACCGGGCTGCTCCGCCAATAAAAGGCAAGTCTCGCGTGGATTAGAGCGAGATTTGGAAGGGCTATATAGTCTGAAGCGGCCTCGTGGCCGGCAGCCATTTTGATTTTAGCAAGCGAGCAGGTAGCTCGCTTGTTTGCTTGCTCTTGCCCTAATCAAGAGCCGTGAGGCCAGCGCTTGGGCTAGCAGCCTCGGTGGATGGCGGGAGTGAGAGGGAGCGACCACGCTTTTAACTGCAGCCGTGGTTTGCCCCTTGAAAGCGGGCAGCCCTTCCAGCTCACCAGGGTTTTGGGCTTGGAGTGGGCCCAAAGCCTGGTGGGACAGCGAGCGCACCAGGAGCGTCTGCCCTTTAATACGGCAGCCACGGATCGCTCCATACGAGCGAGCGGGCAGCTCACTTCTAGCGCGCCCGGAGTTGAGGCTTGGCTGGGCTCAAGGCCTCCCAAGGCCTCAAGGGACAGCAGGCGCGCGGGGAACAACCGCGTTTCTTCAATTGACAACAGCAGATTGGCCCTCGCTTAAGGGACGACGAACGCAAGTTAAAAAAAAAAAGCACACACACACACACACACATATATATACATATATATATAAGGAGGTGGTATCCGTGCAAACGGATTTGGCAGGCCTGACTGAGGCCTAAGTTGCTGGCCTATTTGGGGGCCAATCAGCTGGGTGTTGGGTATCCGTGCAAACGGATTTTGCAGGCCTGATTGAGGCCTAAGTTGCTGGCCTATTTGGGGCCAATCAGCTGGGTGTTTGGTGCTCATCTGACTTTGGTAGGCCTGCAGGCCTGGAAAGTGGTGGCCTATTTGGGGCCAATTTTTGGGTGGCATAATAATAATAATAATAATAATAATAATAATAATAATAATAATAATAATAATAGAATTGGTAAAGCCATCTTGATTTACAGGGGGCAGGTTTGGTTGGGGACTGTGCCACCAGGTTTTGCATTCACCACAGTTTCCTAATTTCTGACAGATAGCAATATTGTTATTCACAGTATAAATACTCATTTCTAAACAATAGACGCTAACGATAGTCCACCAGCTATTATCATGCCGCGAAGTAAGGCACAGTACAAAAAACGTACGGCTTCAGCTAGCCATAGTGCTGGTCAGTTGGCAACTAAACGAATCAACCTCGACAAAAATAAGGAAATAGACATACATTCACATTTAGCACAAATTGGCCGTACTATGCAAGCATGTGCGTCGGTATGTGAGCAACTAGCTCAGCAACATTTGATGGTGGGCTCATCCAGTTCACAGGTTGTGGCTTCTACGGCTATAGACCATTCATCAGATACACAACATGGTACACTTCAGCAAGCTAGGAATCATGCTAACAGTCAAGGGGACATGGCACAGAATTCCCCTGGGACGTCTGCTATGGAGGTGGGGCAGCCAACTGTAGCAGATATAATGGAGCTTTTGAAAAAAGTTCCCGGTGTGGAACAACAGGGTGCAGCAGCCCCTGTAGTTAATCAACCCACATTGGCAGATTTGTTTACTTTTGTGCAAAAAGTTGTTGTTTCAGGACAGGGCAATGCGCCAACTTCTGAAACCATGGAGACTGTCAACAGCAACAGGCCAAGTACTGCTGGGAGACACCACAACACCAGAGCAGCTACTGCTACGCTCTCGCCGGGAGCTCAACAAGCATCAAAGGATGCTTCAAGTCAAGGGACGAGCCCAGGTGTGTCTCATAATTGCAATACACACGTAACTTGGCCGTCATCGGTTTTGACTACTAGTAGCCAAACAGGACTGAGTCCCGGATTCGAATCCCCTTTGCCTGCACCTTTACCAGCATTTTCAACAAATGCTGTTTGCCCCCAGGGCGTAGAGACACGGGTGCAGGATACTGCAAATCTTAATAACACTACAGGGGATAATTTGGGAACGGTGGTAGTGGGAGCATTAAATATGTCCGGACCGGATAGGACCATGGAATGCAACCCCTATGCAGGTATGTCTACACCTTTGGGATCGCACCTTCCCCTTTCGACTAAAGTAAGGATATGGAAAGGTGTGTTTATTGACTTATTTTTGCTCACCTTCCGTGATCTGGAACCAAGGATCATGGTTAAGGATGGATTGGTTTTTGCACTTCCCAAGGAATTTCAAGTACACAAACGCCCAAAAATAGAAAGGAATTTTGTTAACTGGATTATGGGCTTTACAATTTACAGGGGCATTATTGAAGAAAAAGACCTCAATAGATCATCTGAATTATCAAAATACCAGGAGATAATGATTAAGGCCTATACAAACTGTCATTTTAACACCAGGGGGTCGGCGTGGCTGCAATATGACGAACAGTTTAGAATGAGGGCGGCATTAGACCGTTCTCTATCTTGGCATCACGTGCAGTCAGAAGTGTGGGCGGATGTTATGTTAGGTGCCTCCCCTACGAGCCGTTGTGACAATGGTTTTGTACCCATGGTCACGTAGCCGAGAGGGCAGAATACGAGGCCTAGCACGGGGGATAGGAAGCAAGTCAGACTGTGCTGGGACTTCAATGCAGGTAGGTGTCGGAGGCAGCCCTGCAGATACGACGACCTCACCCGGGGTCATCATGCCTTAGAGGTAAGAAAGCGGGTGGAGGGGCCCCTTATTCGCAATCTGCGGTTGCTGGAAAGGGCACCAACACCAATTAACTTAAACGTGATGGAGAATTGGTTGCGGATTTATCCAAAAAGAGATGCCGCACAGTATTTGTGGGAGAGTTTTTCCCAAGGTTTTCATATTCCTTATACAGGTGTTTGCGTGCACAGTTTGGCTCCTAACGCACGCTCAATTAGGGAACTTCCAGGGATTGTAAGGGATAAGCTGGCCAAAGAAATCACAGCAGGGAGAGTGTCAGGCCCTCATGATCAATTGCCAATACCAAATTTGAGACTGTCTCCCCTTGGTGTAATCCCTAAGAAGGCACTGGGGGAGTTTAGATTAATTCACAATTTATCTTATCCTAGAGGTGAATCGATTAATGATGCAATTGATCCACAGCTGACATCAGTTAAGTATGTGTCCTTTGACTCAGCTGTAAAAATGGTTAAAAATTTAGGCATGGGAGCATTATTAGCAAAGTGTGATATAAAATCAGCTTTTAGGCTATTACCAGTTCACCCTGATGATTTTGATTTGCTGGGTTTTCAATTCGAAGGCAAATATTATTTTGATAAAGCAATGCCAATGGGTTGTTCCATCTCCTGCACAGCTTTTGAGACATTTAGTACATTTTTACATTGGTGTGCCGCTAAGAGGTCTAATAATCCAGCAATTACACATTACCTGGATGACTTCTTGTTTGCAGGAGCTCATGGGATGACAGATTGCTTAGACCAGGGGTAGGCAACCTTTCCCCTTTAAGGGCCGAGGGACTTCAGCTCCCAGAATCCCAGAAGCTATTGGCCAACATGGGACTATTGGCCAACATGGCTGAGGCTTCTGGGAGCTGAAGTCCCTCGGCCCTTAAAGGGGAAAGGTTGCCTACCCCTGGCTTAGACACATTATTGGCATTCCAAAGGCTAATGGAAGAGATGGGGGTTCCTTTAGCCGAAGAAAAAACAGAGGGTCCTGACACAAATATTATCTTCCTAGGAATCGAATTGGACACTATTGAAGGTGTATCGCGCCTTCCAGTAGACAAACTCATGGCTATGAGGTCTCAAGTTAAAATGATGAGAAGCAAATCTAAGGCCACGCTTAGGGAATTTCAATCCCTGACAAGTTTATTAAATTTTGCCTGCAAGGTGATAGTGCCGGGGCGGGCGTTTTGTTCACGTTTATATAAAGCCACCAAGGGCATAAAAGCTCCACATCATCATATCAGAATTACTTCTGGTATTGGAGAGGATTTAAGCATTTGGGAAGTGTTTTTAGAACAATTCAATGGGGTGTCATTCTGGAGATCAGATATGCTCCTAAGGGCTGATTTTCAAGTACAATCTGATGCCTCAGGGGCTCACGGTTTTGGGGTCTATTTTAATGGGCAATGGGCAGCTGAGGCATGGCCTCAGCCTTGGGAAGATAAAGGATGGACTAGAGATCTCACATTTTTAGAATTATTTCCAATCGTGGTAGCAGTTCATTTATGGAAAGAACAATTTAAGAACAAAACAGTGTGGTTTTGGTGTGATAACCAAGCCATAGTACACATAGTGAACTCACAGACATCTAAATCCCTTAGGGTGATGACTTTGGTTAGAGAAATGGTGGCTCAATGTTTAAAGTTCAATATTTTGTTCCAAGCTCAGCATGTTCCTGGTTTATTAAATCTTTTGGCGGATGCCCTTTCGCACTTCCAGTTTTCCAGGTTCCAACAATTGGCGCCGAAGGCAGCAACTCAGCTACTGGAGGTACCGACATGACTCTGGAGCCTTGGAGAGTAGAAATTGACAGGGCGATTGTCCAGTCCATCGCTCCATCGACATGCAAGTCATATCAGCTCGCGTTGCGAGCGTTTAGATGTTTCTTGTCAACTGTCGGGGAGGTGGAGGTCTGGCCGTTAAATGTTGAGATTGTCCTTAGATTCACGGTACATCTTAGGCAATCGGGATTATCCCCAGTAACTATAAAAAGCAGGATAGCGGCGCTGTCATTTTATTCAAGAGCTGGGGGTTTCAATGACCCAACAGTTGACTTTAGAGTTAGGAGGGCTTTAGAAGGTTGGGCTAGAGAATCCATTACAGTTAGGGATAGTCGATTGCCAATAACAGGTCCAATATTGATAAAAATTTGGCAAAGTCTTCCCATTACATGTTTTTCTCATGAGGAGGTAATATTATTTAGAGCAGTATTCTCTTTGTCGTTTTTTGCGGCATTGAGAATAAGCGAAATCGTGCCGAGTTCACGCAATGATGAATCCGGTAGGGCTCTCTCTGTTTCAGACGTACAAATTTCGGAACAGGGATTACACTTGAATATTAGGAGGTCAAAAACGGATCAGTTAGGTAAGGGTCAGTCAATAATTCTGGCCAGGGCACCTAGTGGTCAAATTTGTCCGGTGTCAGCATTAATGGAGTATCTCAAGATAAGGCCAAAGGGATTAGGATATTTGTTTTTACACGACTCTGGCTTACCGTTGACCCAGGTTCAGTTCAGGGCTGTTTTGCAAGAAGTGTTGAGACATGTGGGTCTCCCAGCAGCTCAATTTGCTTCTCATTCTTTTAGAATTGGAGCAGCAACATCAGCAGCTATGTAGGGTTTAAGCGAGACTGCTATTCGCAGGCTTGGGCATTGGAGCTCTAGAGCGTTTAAATCTTATGTTCGGAAATGAGACAAACAGATTATTAATACGTTGATATAATTCAACTTTGTTTCAGCACAACCGTCGACAGAAGGTGTGTGGATAATAGGACATAGCTTGGTCTTCTGGGCAGAGCGGCACATTGTTCAACAGCGTCGAGATGTTACCTTGGGATGGAGAGGCACCGGAACGGTTTGATGGTTCGGTCACAGAGGAATGCTGTTGGGAGCTTTACTCCCTAGAATTCTCGAACTACTGGAGTCTTTCAAGCATCCTAAGATTTTGATAATCCATCTAAGAGAAAACGATTTGGGAAAAGTGACTTCCCTAAAGTTAGCTAACATGATTATTAATGACATGCGTGAAGTTAAGACACTGTTGCCGGATACTGTGCTGATTTGGACGAAATTACTGCCCAGGAGAACCTGGTACGGAGCTCGAAGTGAATCGGCCATCAACAAAGCTAGACGTTTTTTGAATAGATCGTTATCCAAGACTTTGGGAGAGCTGGGAGTTGCTATTATAGAACACATTGAAATTCAGGTTAATTTGCCACATTTGTACAGGGGGGACGGAGTACATCTCTCCCCGAAAGGAAATGACATTTATCTGACTTCTCTCGAGTCGTACCTAAAAGGAATGATGGGGGGGAGGGGATGTCTAGCTAGGCTGACCCCCTCCTGTGGCAGGCAGGGACCCCCCCCTCAGGGGTAGAACTAGGTTAATTGGAAATTAACAATTGGCTAAATAAATAAAATTTGAATATTTAGATGATGTCATTAGGTTAACATAAATTAGTATGACATGTTGATAGAAATGAATGATGTCATAAGTTAACTAGGATTAAGACCAACATGACATCACATCCGGTTGGGGGAGGGATTAATTTGAAAAGCAGGTTTGGACACAGAAGGAGGAGGAGGAGGAGTGAAAATAGGAGGAAGGGATATCAACAATCTAAGATATGCAGATGACACCATAATACTAGCAGAAAACCTCACACACCTGGAACACCTACTAAGGAAGATCAAGGAAGAAAGTGCAAAGGCAGGCTTAATGTTGAACATAAAAAAAACCCAAATTATAACCACTAAGAACCTTCACAACCTAGAAAATGAAGAAATAGAAATAGTAAAAGAATTCCCATAGCTGGGATCAAACATTGATAGAAATGGGGACTGCAGACAAGAAATCAGAAGAAGATTAAGAATGGGAGGGTGGCTATGAAAGAACTAGAAAAGATTCTAAAATACAAAGATATACAACTCAGCACAGAGGTTAGAATCATACAAGCCATTGTATTCCCTCTTACCATGTATGGATGTGAGAGCTGGACTGTTAAGAAAGATGATAGGAAGAAAATCAATTCCTTTGAGATGTGGTGCTGGAGAAGAGTGCTGAGGATCCCATGGACAGCCAAAAGGACAAAGAAATGGGTCCTAGAGCAGATCAAGCCGGAAACCTCCCTGGAAGACTGTCAGAAATAGTGCACATTAAATTGAGGCACTGCCCTGGCTCAGTGCTAGGGAGTCATGGGAATTGTATTTTTTTCTGGGACACTGAGCCTTCTCTGTCAGAGAGCTCTGGTGCCACAATAAAATACAGTTCCCATGATTCCCTAGCACTGAGCCAGGGCAGTGCCTCAATTTAATGTGCACTATTTCTGGCAGTCTGCAAAGGCCCTTAGATGACCAAACTGAGGGGGGAAGCAGACGACTGCTTCCGAGCCGCCGCGTGTCAGGGCGCCGGCGGAGCGGAGGCTCCGCACGGCAGCGCCCCTGCGGCGAATCTAAAAGGACCGCCAAAATGGCGATCCTTTTAGATTCTCCCGAAAGTGCGCCCTAACAGCGGCGGGCGCACTTTCGGCGGCTCAAACGCCGCGGCGCGTTCGGCTGCCGCGGCGTGAGGGCAACCCGCAGTCGCCGGCCGTGCGGACGGCCGGCGCTTCCGGGTGCGCCCTCAGGAAGAGGAAGAGCCGCTGAACGTGCGGCGGCTCCTCCTCTTCCGGGCCTCGGAGACGGCGCAATTAGCCGTCTGCCGAGGCCCTGAGTCTGTCATACTTTGGGCACGTCATGAGAAGGAAGGACTCACTGGAAAAGGCAATGATGTTGGGAAAGGGGGAGGGAAGTTGTAATGCCCTGCCTCGAGGAAGACCCAGAGGACTCAGAGGATGAGCCAGAACTGTGGAGCCCCAGGCTGGCCCCAACTCTGCTTTGCCAGCTTCAGCAGAGCCTCCAGCAGAGCCTTCCACCCTCACAGGAAGCTGCTATCAACCCTCTTGGCAGCTTTCCTGGATAGAAGTAGGAAGAGAGAAGGCCACATGCCAGATAAAAGGTAAAGGTATTCCCCGTTGACAAGGTTGTCAAGTCATGTCTGACCATAGGGAGCCATGCTCATCTCAGTTACTAAGCTCTAGAGCCAGTCAGAGAGTACTCTGTGGTCATGTGGCCAGCATGATTGCACAGGATGCTGTTTATCTTCTCACTGAGAGTTCAGCCCATCATGTACCACCTGGGCTGCCAACTTTCTGATCTTGCAGTCAACAGAGTCAGTGTTTTAACCACTTGAGCCACCACATCCCTACATGCCAGATGGATGGACTCTATTAAGGAGGTCACGAGTAAGGGGTTGCAGGAATTAAACAGATCAGTGGAGGACAGAGGGTCTTGGAGATGTCTCATCCATAGGGTCACCATGAGTCGAGACCGACTCGAGGACAGTTAATAACAACAAAACCTGCAATATTAAAAATATATTATGTAGATGACTGTACTCTTTAGTTATCCACAAATTAAATGCTTGTGGCTCGCGTGTGGTGTAGTCAGTTGAGTGCTGTACTAGGACTCTGGGAGACCAGGGTTGAAATCCCTGCTCAGCATTCATATCCACTGGGTGACCTTGGGCAAGTCACACTCTTTCATACTCAGAAAAAAGACAATGGGGGGTTGCAGACTGCCAGAAATAGTGCAAATAGAGTCCACTTTTAGGGTTAGGGTTAGGGAATCATGAGAACTGTAGTTTATTGTGGCACCAGAGCTCTCTGACAGAGAAGGCTCAATGTCTCAAAAAAAATTTCCCATGATTCCCTAGCACTAACCCTAACCGTAAAAGTGGACTCAATTTGCACTATTTCTGGCAGTCTGCAAACCCCCCCCCCCCCCATAGTGACAGATTCACTTTAGGTTCATCAAATGTCAGAAATGACTTGAAGGCACATAGCAGCAACAAATCTGTTCTTCCTTCAATATAGCCTCTTTCCCAGTATCCTCTCCTTCTTGTTATTAAAAAGCACCCTTCTTTGGTACCAGTGAAAATAAAATTCAAAGATTTAAGCTCCCATATTCACATGCACAGTAGCCCCAATCCACATTGGGAACTCATATGCATACTTGAGGTAACTAAATTAAAAGATCAGCTGCATGTTTCTTCTATAATGTAATGTGCAGTCTGCCCATTAGAGAATTTTTAAAAATATATCCATGTGTCTGTCTTTTCTGTTGACAGAAATCTATTGTTTTAATTCAGTATCTTCAGAATGCAATGTCATCTGAAATAACCTCATATTTGCCATGGTCAGTTGGTTAAAAACAGGAAAGGTAGCTAGCTAATTAACATGCCTGCTTATGGTTGATCACCCACAAGTGGATACCAGAAGTACAGATGAGTAATACAAAGAACCATAACATGAAAAGAAACCATTTTGTATTACAGGACATGTTAGGCTGTACATGAGGAGAAGTAAGGAATCCTTGCCACTGAAAAAAAGTCCTTAAAAATGAAGTTCAGATTATTAGTAACTTTACCATTTCTTGGAGTCACTCTGAAAATGGGTTGTTCGCAAGGAGCTGTTATTGATTATTTATTAAAATATTTATATCCTTCCCTCTGTCTAAAGATATCAATGTGGTTTACAATTATCTTAAAAGGCTAAAAACATATTAAACAATTAAATAATTTTAAAAAAGCCATCAAAACCAATTAAATATTTTAAACTGTTCAAAACCACAGAGACATGTGAAACTGTATATAACCAATTTGGCTCCAAAGACTTTTGTAGCTATGTTTTTATTTGAAACTGGAATGACAGTAACATAGGTGCCAATCAGTCCTCCAAGAGGAGGGTATTGTATAACTGGGGTGCCATAGCAGAGAAGGCTTCATTCCACATTCTACAACAGCATATTGCCCTGGCTGAGGGGACACAGAGGAGGGCCTTCCAGCAGATCTCAGATATGTTGCATGCTGACTCCTTTTTAGACAACTCAGTTTTACCTGCTGTCCCTTTCTTCAAATTTACTACATCACCATTGTGAAGAAATGTGTACATTGGGGCGAGATTACATAAACACGCATTTGCCAATGAGATAAATTTCTACTGGAAAAATCTTTGCTATTTGTAGACATATAGGTGCTTTTCAATTATATACTTGAGACGTAATTTAACTAATGGTCAATATCTTTGGATCATGCCTGCTTTTACTTTTGCTAGAAGACTTGCACTCCATCACTGGAAAGATAAACACTCCCCATTTATTGTTCTATGTGCAGAAGATCTCACTGCTTTATCTACTCATGAATACATATTTTATAAAAGCCAGCTTGAAGAAAAATGTTTTGGGTTGTTTTTTTTAAATATGACCAGCTTATTACTGTACAATATATGCCTAGACCACATTCATATCCTATGTATTTACCCATCCCACCTCTCTTTTCTTGCTGTGAAGAATTTGCGAGACACTTTGCAGACAAAATCACTTGGATTCACTCTGACTTGGATGCAATAGTTGACACATGACCAGTGGATGTAATCTTGATACCTGCTTGTCCTGCATTGTTGGATAAATTTCAATTTGTGCAGCCTAAGGATGTGGACAGGATCCTTGGAGAAGTGAGGGCCACCACTTGCATTCTGGATCCTTGCCCTTCCTTGGCCCTGAAAGCAGCCAGAGAGGGACTGGCTAAGTGGGTAAGGGGAGTGACAAATGCTTCACTGCAGGAAGGCAAATTTGAATCCTGTCTAAAGGAGGCTGTGGTGAGGCCACTACTGAAAAAGACTTCCCTGGATCCCATCATTCTGGACAACTTTCAGCCAGTCTTTAACATCCCATTTTTGGGCTAGGTTCTGTAGCAAGTGGTGGCATCCCAGCTTCAGGTATTCTGGATGAAACAGATTATCTAAATTCATTTCAATGTGGTTTCAGACCTGGCTATGGAATGGAGACAGCTTTGGTTGTCTTGGTGGATGACCTACCCAGGGAACTGTATAGTTGGTCCTGCTGAAGCGGTGTTTGATACCATCGACCATGGTATCCTTCTGGGCCATCTTCTGGGATGGGACCTGGGAGCACTGTTATGCAGTGGTTTTGGTCTTTCTTGGAGGGGTGAACTCAGAAGGTGGTGTTGGGGGACTCTTGTTCAACTGCTTGGCCGTTGGCCTGTGGGGTCCCTCAGGGTTCTGTTCTGTCCTCCTTGTCATTCAACATCTACATGAAACCACTGGAAGAGGTCACCCAGAGTTTTAGGGTGCAGTGTCACCAGTATGCGGATGACACCCAACTCTATCTCTTCTTCCCATCTTCTTCCCATCTGATTCCATGGATGTTGTCTCCATACTGAACACTATCTGCTATCAGTAATGGACTGGATGAGGGTGAACAAATTGAAGCTTAATGCAGACAAGACAGAGGTGCTCCTGGTCAGTCATAAGGCAGATCAGGAAATTTGGATTCAGCCTGTGCTGGGTGGGGTTACACTCCCCCTGAAATCTCAGGCTCTCAGCTTGGTTTTGCTCCTGGACTCCAATCTGAGCCTAGATGTCTAGGTCTCAGCAGTGGTCAGGACTGCATTTGCACAGCTTAAACTTGTGAGCCAGCTGCTCCCATTGAGATGTCAGATCTGGCTGTGGACTACTGCAATACACTTTATGTGGGGCTGCCTTTGGAAACTGTCCGGAAACTTCAACTTGTTCAAAACACCACAGCCAGAATGCTGACTGGGGTCAGTTACAGGGAGCATATAACTCCCTTGTTAAAACAGCTCCACTGGCTAGCTGTTAATTTCTGGACATAATAAATGCTGGTCATGACCTACAAAACCCTACATGGCTTGGGTGTTTGAAAGATTGTATCTCCCCTATGAACCTGCAAGAGCCCTAAGATCTGCAGGAGAAGGCTTTCTCTCGGTCCCACCAAAATCATAGGCTCACCTGGTGAGGACACAAGAGAGAGCCTTTTCAGGGGCTACTCCCACCCTCTGGAATGCCCTTCCGCAGGAGGCTAGGCTTCCCCCTCCCTCCTGGCCTTTCACTGGCAAGTGAAAATATTTTTATACAGGCAGGCATAGCTGGGTGATTTTTATGAAGTAGATGAGTTTTTAGTTTGTTTTTAACTTTTGTATATTTTATGCAATTTTATATTGGATATAGATGTTTTAATTGTTTTGAATTTTATTGAGATTTTAAATGTTTTATCTGTGAGCCACCTTGGGTCCCTACGGGGAGAAAGGTGGCATATAAATGAATATATATATATATTCCCCCTTTTTTTGGAAATCATACTTTTTAAAAAATCATTTAAAATATATACTGAATTGCACAAAAATGCATACATTTAAGTTTGGATAGAAATGTGTTTCATGCTGGAGAGAGGGAGAGACTAGCCAGACAGTATGATCCTTAGTTGGAAGACATCTGAATTGGAAGTTCAAATTAGAGAGATTTCATTTCAAATGTGCCAGGAATTCATTAAATTCCATGCCAAGGATATGCATACTAGGAGAGATTCACTCCCCTTTCACTGTGGAGCTTATCACATTATCTTTTAAGTCTACAGTAGCCTAATGGGATGCAGCTGGGATGCGACATGGAGGCAGGAATTATCACACTGTAATTTGCCACCAAATCTACCAGGCAACTGCAGCCCAGGTCCCAGCCACACAGCTGGCCCTTTTTCAAAAATAGAAAGCTCATGAGTTTCAATGGTGGTTGTCTGAGCGTGGCTGGGACCCAGGCTGCAGTCGCTCAGCAGATTCAACAGCTAATTCCAGTGTGTCCCGGCTGCATCCCGTTAGGCTGCTGTCAACTTAAAAGGTAATGCAATAAGCTCCTGTGTCTCAGGTACTCATACTTATGTATAACAGGATGGGGGAATTGCAACCTGTGAACTGCATGACTTCTTGAAGCTTCATTTTGTGGCTTCTAAAGCCCAAAGAAGCCCCTGAAACTCATAAAAAGTTTAGTAAAATCTTAGACATCCTAGAATTAAAGCACTGTGCTCCCAGGAGACTAAGGGCCAAAACTAGACTGGCTCAAAGACCTGGCTTCCTAGTGCCTTGGGGATGTGGCATACACATGATGCATGACGCACACCCCCAGAATGCTGGGAAGGTGCTATCAAGCAACCATATCATAGCAGCTTTTTGGTGCTCCAGTGGTGCGGCGTTTACATGCCACATGCCACTGGATCTTAAAAAAACATACACCAAAAAATGCTGCTCCAGTGGCAAAGTCGCCCTTTTCCTGGCACAAACAGGAGCAGCTTTCTGATGCTTCTTTTTGCACTGGGAAGCAGCTGGGTTGGAGCATGGCATGCGATTGCTGCGGCCCCAACCCAGCGATCAAAGGGGTGGCAGCAAGCCACCCCTTACCCGCCATCTATTTGCGGCCTATGTTCCACTATATTTTATATTAACAATGTCTCTTTCCCCTGAAGGAAATAATCACATGAGGAAATTTGGTTTGGGAAGTTCCTTGATAGTCAAGGATATGCATGTTCTTTTAAATTATTTACCTGTTTCTTGAAAATTAAGAATAGCCAATGGAAGTGGATCTTTCCTGCCCGTGTGACTACTAAAAGATTGATACTGTATTACTTGAACATTAGTGTGTGTAACTGAGCTCTTTTTTGAATATAAATAAAATATTTTTAAAATTATATCAGCTGTGTCAAACAGCAAACAGCTGCTGAAAAATCCAGTAAAACCAGAGTAGTGGTATTGCTTGACACTGACCAAGACCCCTCAGTAGCTTTATAACCCCCCCCTCAAAAAAATCAACTGAAAAGAGCTAAAAATAGAAAGCAGAAATGAAATAACATCACTTCTGGTCATGCCAGATCCAGCAGTGCATCCCCTCTGGGATTGTGGAGATAAAAAATGGTCCACTGCTGATGTAAAATGTGGTGAAATTCACCCTCCTGGGAGCACAGAGCTTTTCATTTTAGGATGTCTAATATTTTCTGCTGGATTTTCTGTGTTAAATGGTTCTATTTTTATTCTGAACAAGTGCGTATTTCTCCCCTAACACTAATGATCACATTCTATAACAGTAAAAATGTGAGAAAATACACTGTTCTTCCACATCTTGATTTAAGCTTTTTTGATAAGCAATGAAGTCATTAGTTCAGTTTTTCCCAGCAAGACTTCCAATCTATAAAATTGTTGCCTCCAATTTTTTTTCTCAAGTATTAACTCAAAGACTCTCTCTTTATGAAACAGCCACTCACAGTCTCATAAAAGCTTCTAAGATGGGAGGGATATTTTTCCATTGCATGTGGTACGTAATATATAAATGTTATTCCATTGCCTACCATCTCCTGCTCTGATAGTTACTTAGATCTGTCACTCTATATGAGAGTGGGAAAACATATAGAAAATCTAGTGACACGTACAATGGGTATTAATTAAGGTATGTAAGATAAGATAGATGTATTAGCATAACATGGTATAGTATAGTACAGCATGGCACAACATAGTATGGCAGGCAGTACCTGATCCCATAATAACGATTCTAATTAAAAAGATGTATTTTATACTGTGTAGTTACTCTCCATTTTAGCAAAAGCAATAACATGTGCATTTCTATATTGCTTATCAGTGAACTCACTGGTTTACAATCTTAAGCTAATTGTCCCCAACAAGCTGGGTACTCATTTTACCAACCTATGAAAGGATGGAAGGATGAGTGAACCTTGGAGCCCCTGGGATTGAACTCACAACCTTGTGGCTTCAGTATCAGCATTTTAACCAGTGTAAATCTATTCAGTTTACTAAATGTGTTGTGGCTTTGTTTATTTGGATCCTGAGGATATTACAGAGGCATTTTTCAATTTCCTCAACTAGAAGTATTTATCAATATTATTTGATCTTCTACATGTGAAGAACTAGTAAGCTATTTTATTCCTCCAATTCACAGTGGCTCCAAATTAATGTACTGTATATATTTAGAGACAAGCTGATAAACAAACAAACAGGCTCTCTTCGAACTGATCAGAGTTCACCCTAGTTCCCCCCCCCCCCGTGCTCCACATACAAGGGGGTATTGGAAAGTAATAATTATCACCCATAATATATATTATTATATATTGTTGACATTTTGTCAGTGTCATCATCACCAAGTGACTTTTTCTTTTCCCTAAAATGAAAAATCTGTTGTGAGGTCACCGATTTGACAAGACAGATGATGTCATTCATGAAGTGGAAGAGTGGTTTAAGGTGCAATTTGCAGACTTCTACAATAATTGTATTCAGAGGGTCAAGAAATGCTGGGGAAAATGTGTAAATCTTGATGGTGACTACATAGAGATAAGTTAATAACTACAAATCAAAACAAACTTTCTGTCCAATTTTTTAAAAGGTGATAATGATAACTTTACCATAACCCCTCATAAGCACTGTTTGTTGTTGTGTCAGGCAGCAAATGTTCTTTATGTTCTTCTCTGCCCTCATGCTGTAAACAAGACTCCAGTCTGGTTCTCATAATTATGTCTACTAATCCATTAATCTAAAGAAGTCTCACATCTACATCATATGTACAGCAAGCATTGCCTCCTCTGTTTAGCTACATCACTAATGAGTTTGAGGGAGATAACACCCAAGAAATTGTGCATAGTAGACAGGCAACCTTCATGTTAAGCAGAACTGTATGGAACAAAAACATTTGTTTTTCTCGATACTCCTGTTTCAGTAAAGGATGCCATCACAACTGCTCTGTCTAAGGATTAACATGGCAACAGTCTTCATAAGCACTAGTTATATAACAAGACATTGTCTGGAATTGCTTCTGTGTACTGACTGAAATAACAGAGCTTGAAAGGCAGTGTGCTAGAAAAAAGCATTGTGGGCGGTAGAGGCAGGGTTGCATTGCTCATTGTAAAGGAAGATCGCAACTGACACAGAGAGGTCATGGAATGGTAACTTGAAATTTTGTATCTTTTTATTTCATGGCTGGAGTTTTTTTTCTTTGTAAGAAATCTTTCTGGTTTTCACTTCATTGTGGATGTTTTGTAATATGCACAAGTTGCTGCCTTTCATTCCAGTTAAAGCCACACTCCTGTGGGTTTATTCTACTTCAAGAGAAATTATTTTCAAATAATTTGTTTGTTACATTAATACCCTTAATGTAACACATATTCTCTAAGGAGAGCAGGCTTTTTCCCCTGTCACCATTTTATTTTCATAACAACCCTGTTAGTAAAAATAAACTGAGAGACAGGAGAATGGCTGAGGTGAGCAATTTTGGTGGGTAAGAGGTGCAATCTTCTTCCCCTGGCACCTTCTTGGGATGATGAAAACGATAGGATCAGCATGCAGGGGGGAGGAGAGTGAGGGGGAAAATTGACACAGGGTCTAGGAGAATCTGGGAATCCAGAGGGACAGAAATGGCCTGTGGATTCCCAGAATTCCATAGCATTGAGCCATGGCAATCAAAGCGGTGCCAAATTGCATATTTCTGCAGGGCAGATGCAGCCTCAGTCATCTAGACCAGACTTGCAGCTTTGAATGCTTTACTCTTAGAATATGAGTTTGAACTCATAGACACACAGAATCATAGATTTGGAAGAGATCTCAAGGGCCATCAAATCCAATCCCCTGCCATGCATGAATATACAATCAAAACACACCCAACAGCCTCTCTTTAAAAATCTCCAAAGAGAAGACTCCAACACCCTCCAAAGGAGTGTGTTCCATTGTTGAACAGCTCTTACTGTCAGGAAGTTTTTCCTAATGTTGAGGTGGAATGTCTTTTTCCTGTAGTTTGTATCCACTGCTCTAGGTCCTATTCTCTGGAGATGCAGAAAACAAACTTGCTCTATCTTCAGTATGTCACCTCCTAATTTACTCTCCCTCAGGTAGCTTCCTAAGCCTCTCCTCATATGGAATGGTTTTCAGATTTTCACCATTTTACTTGCCCTCCTCTGGAAGCTCTAGCTTGTCAACATCCTTTTTGAATTGTGTTGCTCAGAACTGGACACAGTATTCCAAGTGAAGTCTAACCAAAGCAGAATAGAGTGGTATTATTACTTCCCTCAATCTAGACACTTTTATTGATGCAGTTATTTTAGCTGCCAAATTGCACTATTGACTCATACTTAACTTGTGGTTTAACTTGTGGCCCACTACAACTCTTGGGTGCTCAACTGTGTTAGTACGGAATTAGAATGGCATTTTCCTTTTCGCTTTTTTTCCTTTTGATAAGTTCCTTATCTTTCCTATTTCTACAGCAAGCAGGAAAGCAAGTTCCTCTCCATACCAATAATTGTTATGTGTATTGAATTTGGCTAATAAGAATATAATTTTGTTTCTTTCAATTTTGAACAATTTACCAAAATTCCTAAATTGCACACTTTGAAACAGAAAGAATGTGAGGTTTGGTGTGTGTTTTTAATAGTGTGGGAGAAAGTGAAATTAACAGATTTTCCTATCATTACTAGCTGGTGAAGATGGGAAAGAATCAGTAGAGGATATAATCTCCATTAGGTTGGTTCACAAGGAACATCGTGAGTATCAGGAAATGTTCCATATCAGTAAATACAAAATCTCATTTCACATGTTCAGTACTCATGGGGTTATTCAGACAGTGAAAATAATCCAGGTAGAATCTGGGTTGAATCTTCGGTGCTCATATGTATTTTGAATGCATCTGAGTAAACTTGCAGGGAGGGGGGACTGCCACACCCCCCCCCCCACTTAACCTACTTAGTGTGAACAACTAAGTAGTGATATTATGCACATAGTCACACAAGAAATGACTCCCAACATTCATAAAAGAGAATGGGAAAGCTTGTATTCATGTGGAAATCTGCATTTAAATCCAATTTCTAATCAGAACTTGAGTAGACTTGGGATCCATATGAGTGCTTACTTAGCATTCAGCTATTGATTCAATTGTTCTACTCTAGCTGGAACTAGAAATTTGACTGAGTCCCTTGGTGTGCCTCCTGTGAACATTTGAGCTTTTCTGCTGCAGTAAAGTGAACTAATGGCCCACTATTCAGAGGGCTAATTAGAAATCAAAGTTATGGATCAAAATGATACCCATTCCTACCAGAGAGAGTGAATCTTCACATGCCACACAATATTACCTGTACTGCATCAGTACCCTGACTATGTGCTACTGTAAATAATCAGGATCTCTGTTATTCCTCTCCTTCTGCTTATTGCTTTGCTGAATTTGCAATCTTCTGTTAATTGCAACATCACACAGCCATTCCCATGGCAACCAGTTGTGCTATCACAAATGGGAATAGGTGAACTCCTGAAACAAAAGCCTCTGATCATTTAAACAATCTCAGCAATAAAGGAATAAAGAGGGCAACAAAGCCTTAATTTTTCTTATATGGGGTTTTCAGTAGATTGTCTCCCCAAGACATTCAAAGCACACCAGCTGTTCCAAAAAAGATCATGCCTGGCTTTATAAACCTTCAGATACTACATAGAATATACAGACAGAGAGATTTGGGGGAGGAGAAGTACAAAGAAAAAGTAATGAAGTGGGTTTAATGGAGAAAGTTAGGGCCACTGCAGACAGCCCGTAAAGGGCAATTCTGTGCCGCCCCTGGGAGTGGTGGATTGGGGCTGCGGCAAGCACATGCCATAGCCTCGATCCTTCTTTTTGCTACCCCCAAAAGAGCAGGCAAATGAATTATATGAGTCAGGCACACAGTGTTGGGTGGAGTCGGGGCGGCCGGCATGCAGCGCCCTGCCCCAACTCCACCCCCAGGCCGGCCTAAAGTGCTAGTCTGCATCCCCCCTTAATATTTTGCTTATAAAGGTCTAATAGGAAGGTCTAATAGGAAGCAGTTGCTCTTATGATGGGACTCTGCCACCATGGCAGGGCCAGGGCCTGGGCCAGAAAAAAACAGCTTTTCAGAAAAGTTACTTTCCCTGTCTTTGACTCCTTTCCCCCATAGTCCAACCACATCTGTTTAAAAAGGATCACTTTGTTTGCATGAAGAACAATTAACATTATTAAACTGGCTGCAAAATTGTAGCAAATGTGTTAGCATGAAGAAGCATATGAAAAACATGCCCATGCCCACATAGCTCTTTTTGCAGTCTACAGGATCATTCCCCCCCCCCCCCACACACACACACTATCTTGATTGGGGAGGAACACTGTGTTTTCTTCTATCTAGAGGCCTACAGGAGCAATGTTTTGGATTAAAACAAGTTACAGAGCCAAGTTACAAGAGCCAGCATGATGTAGTGGTTTGAGTGTTGGACTAGGACACTGGCAGACCAGGGTTTGAATACCTTCTCAGTCATGGAACCCCACTGGGTGCCTTTGGACAAGTCACACTCTCTTAGCCTCAAAGAAAGGAAATGACAAACCTGTTCTGAACAAATTTGACCAAGAAAACCCTGTGATAGGTTTGCTTTAGGGTTGCCCTAAGATCAGAAATGACACAAAATCAACAGGGCCCCCAATCTCACCATAAAATAATAGCAACAAAGTAACAAAATGTAGGCAGAAGTTTTTTGTTTTTTGTTTTACTCTTTCAATTTTTTTTCTCATTTCCAGACTCCATTCAACCCACAGTGGACCCTCAGCGACTAATCTATGGCCCCAATATTATTAGAAGTTGCTGGTTGTAGGGAGCATATCTATGTTCCCTACAACCAGCAACATCTAATAATATGGGGACCAAAGATTTGTCCCTGAGGGTCAACAAACAGCTTCACTGGTTACTGGTCTGTTTCCTGGCACAATTCAAAGTGGTGCTTATAAGCTATAAAGGCTTCAGTTTGAAAGACTGTATCTCCCCTATAAACCTCCCTGAATTTTATAATCAATGTGAGGGGTTAGTTCTCTCCATCCCACCAATCTCTCTGGCTCATCTGATGAGGACATGAAAAAGAGTCTTCTCTATGAGTACTCTTTTAGGCTATGGAACTCTCTCCCAAGGAAAACTCAGTTTTCCCCTCTGTTCCCTTTTCCCAAATGCAAAGACCTTTCTCTTTAAACATGTCTCCAGCCTTTAAATGGTAGTAGTAGGAGGATGTGTTATGGTTGTGCAGTTTATATATGTAGTAAGTGCTTTATGTGTTTGTAATTGTATTACATTAATGTCTTAAAAGTAGTGATTTAATTAGATTATTTAATTCTTTTAAAATTTGTCTATGTCATATTGTTTTAACCATTCCATTTTAATGAGGTGGCAGGGAATATCTAAGATAGTAAAAGGGAAAAAATAATGCTGTTCTGCCCTGTAGGATTTAAAACATAGATGCTCATTTGTCGCAGAAGCAATGTGGAAAATTAAAAAGATGTCTAAAACTACCGGTAGCTGCCTAGCACAATTTAGACTGTGAATCCAGAAAACATTTTTAGAAGGAAGTAGGGGGAGACTGCAGCAATGGATCCTGCCATGGGGTCCTGGCAGCTGCAGATGCCAAGTATTGATGCCAGCTGTGGATATAAAACTATAAGATTATATATAACTTTGGGATATAACATAAAGCAAACTTCAGAAATACCAAATGCTAACTCGTATAATTCTTGCAAAATGCATACTACTGACTCATTTAGAAAGTAGTTACAGTAAGGTTCCCACTATGCTGAATATTGCACATCCTTGCTGTAGGGTAACTGATGGCAAAACAGTTGGAAAGTGTCTGAAAAACAAGTTTTTCCAAAACAAGCCTATTGCTCTATTATTGAAACAAGGCTTTCTTCCCAATAAACCTCAGCTGTAATAGATTCCACTCTGAGTATGTTATAAAGGTCAGATGGGACTTAAATTAAATTGCTTTACTGTTTGAAAATCTACCAACTATATGGCAATGAGCCAGGCTATATTTTCCACTTCACTGACCCAAATATGAGGATATGCAAGAAAGGATTTTTTCTAATATAGGTGAAGCAGTCAATCAAAAATAATAAGGAGGGGGAAAATGCATACCAAACTACAGCAGAGGAGAAGATAACAACCAGGAGTCAATTCAGCCACAAACTGACAGGTATGGCAAAAATAACTTGACTAATAATTATTAGACATAAAGGAGGCACTCCAATGAAAGAAAAAATCATTAAGGATCAGGGCATTACAAAAGTTTCTCTATGACTGTGTACACTTGTATGAGCCTTCCCTAGCACTGTGTGTGTGCGTGCATGCATGCATGTGCGCACATATGCGCATGCACTTTCAAGTTGCTTGTTGACTTATGGTAATCCCATGTATTTCATAGGGTTTTCTTAGGCAAGGAATACTCAGATGTGGTTTTGCCAGTTTCTTCCCCTGAAATGTATCCTACAGCACCTGATATTCATTATAGGTCTCCTATCCAAGTACAAATTGAATATCTCTTTATCTGAAAACCTTAAATCCAAAATACTCCAAAATCCAAAATGTTTTTGAACACCAACATGATGTCACAAGGGATTTTGCCAAGTATATATAGTGACTCTTACTCAGTATGATTGAGTAGCTTCTTTGCCTATTTGTTTTGCTTTCAAGGATTGGGATCTTTCTTAAACCTCACCTGTGGATTCAGGGGCTGTTCCACTTCCTAAGCCTTTAAAATAGTGTCCATGTGGCTTGGGCTATGATATCCATGACTTAACACTGAAAAACAGGCATTGAAGGGCTCTTTCTTTCTTTCTTAAAAATAAGTTTCTTCTTCTCACCCTCTGACCAGTATTTGATTTCTGGAGCCACAATTTTAATTTCCCTAGATGGTTCTGAAATAATATTGCTATGGGGCATTTTGGGGAATTAAGTGGTGGCTCTCAGATCCAGCCACCTTGTTCTGACTGGCAGACCCTATTAATAGCATTCCATGTCAGAGTTTAGGGTCTTAGCAGTTGCCTGAAGAGCCATATGTTTATATTCTGTGGAGTGATTCATTTCTTCTGCAGAAGTTTATCACTGAGTTGTTATAGGCTGTGTACAGATGACACAATGAGCCAAGAAATACTTCTGTAGATCCACTTGTTTGTGACTTCAGGTATGCAATTGCCTTCCTCACAATCATTTATAGATTGGAAAACAACAAGAGAAACATATGAAGAAAACTGAAATCACCAAATCAACCCATCTTTATAATCAGAGATAGCATTTCCTTCAAACACACCTGGGTTTTTAACATATCCTTTGACTAGAACAAGATGAAATCGTAAACTAAGAGCAGTACTGAGTAGTTGCCACTTACAAGGAATTCATCAGTTGCTCCTGGTTGAAAGCACACATATCCCAAGCTTTGTGGAGAAAGAAGAAGTTCATCACTTTTGCCTTTTGAGCCATACATTATGAGGGTTCTCTTACACTCCTGTGGTTCTGGAGAATCTTCTGCAGTCTTAACCCACACTCTCCATTGCCCTGTGGAATAAAAATAAATACCAAGCAACAATACAAAAATATACTTATAGGACACAGAAGGATAATCAGAAGACTTTGTTCTTATGCTTGTGACTACAATACATTTCAATTGGGCTGGAGATTAACATGAAGCAGTTGGCTGCATCATCTCTATTTTTCATTTCCATTTTTGTGTGTTTTTATTTTTTTTTCTTATCTGTTTGTTCATTCCCATGTCCTACCCCTACTGCACAACATTCTTCTTTAAATTGTTTAGCATGAATGTCCTATCTTGCCGTCTCCTCCCACATAAATCTTCCTGTCAGAAGCAACTATTTCTGAAACTTGGAAGAGCTAACAGTTATGCAGGTCATAGAAATGAGTCACACCAACCCTTTCAGGGGAGCCAGGTCAGAATGTAGATATCTTTTGGGACCTTCAGTCTGGCTGATTTAGATATAGAGTGTGTGTCAGTTCCCATAATAGCCCACTATCCTTGGTCCCTATTGATCCCTATGCTTTCAATCAATCTAGGAATACAAAGCAAACTGTCATTCCAAGTTATTCTGCTGGATGTGTTTCTGCCAGGGGGCAGTTGCTTAAAAATTTTTACTGTAGCTTCTGACCATGATGATGGGAATAATGATATGTAATAATAAAGGCTAAAATCAGAAACCACAACTTCTACTGTCACAAAATAGGCAACATTCCCAAGTTTTTGCATCTTTCCTCTTCTTCCACTGCCAAAATGCTCCACAATTCACTGACCATGAATAGGATTTTGTATTTTCATCCCCCTCTCCTACTCACTTGCATTCTGGCTAACAGATCCCTATCTCAACAAGTTTTTTGTAGGAAGGAAACAAAAAATTGTAGCAATTTTCTCCTCATTGTAAGAAATTTTTTGAAAAGTAAACAGTTTCCCAAGATTATTTACAGATTAGGCCTTAATCTGCCCAAAATATGCACATGGTATTTTCTGCAGACGTTTTCACACTAGACCCACCAAAGCCGCCTGGAGCCGACCGTGCCGCTCATTCCGGAATGGCTCTGGCGGCGGCAACTTAATTCCTTTTTAAAAAAGGAATTACCTTGCCGGGGCTGATGCCGGAGTTAGCGCTGGATCGGCCGGAGTGAGGCCGGACTTGCTGCGATGTGAGTGTGAACACACGGAGCAAGGAGCCGGACTGACGCAGGGATGGCATCGGAAGGGGCGGGGTTTGGTGCGACGTGAGTGTGAACACACTGGAAAAGGAGCCAGACTGGGGCCGGAGGGAGGTAGGATTGCGTCCGCCTAAAGCCCCGTGTGAAAACGCCCTGCGTTTCATCAGATGTCAAGAACAATACATCAGCTTTTTGTTCCATAACTGTAGATACTCAATATTCCCCCCCCCCACACACACACTATGACATGAATCTGAGGTTTTCCAGTTTTCCACCTTTCATGGTTTTCCAGAAACACACAGCTTCTCCTGAGAACTGCACAGCTTCCCTTGAAAACTCTGCAAATTTTGGCATAGAATGGAAATTATGCAACATTTAAATTGGCAAAAGCTGCAGATTCAATTGGCCACAGTGTCTTTTTCTGTGGCATAACATTGTTTTCCCTTCCTCTTGACAATTCCAACTCAAAGTGTGTGCAAGTGTAAACTCTCAAATGTCACTGAAAATTTATCTCTATCAATGGAATTATCACATGGGAGGGGGGGAATTAGAAGTTTAAACAGGTCAGAACCCTCAGTTATCCAGTGTGTTAGGCACAATTGTGCATGGTTTTCACACAATGTTGTGAGCAAATTGCTTTGAATCTGAACAGAAAGTGACATGAATCAACGAATCATTATTTTCAGGAAAATACCGTGTTTTCATTTCCATTTCATTCACAAATTTGCTTTCTTAGTGCAATTGCTGTAATATGAAAGCTATCTCCCTGTTTGCTTGTTTGTGTGCTTGTTGCCAGATTTCCCCATGGTTCTTTGCTTCTTTACTGTGTTTTGCTGTGCTGAGAGTGATGCAGCCTTTTATGCTTTAGCCAGGGCTCTTAAAGGATCAGCAGTTACACAGAGAGAAACAGCTTGCTTCTCTCCCTCATGTGCCTCTCTCCTCCTCCAGCCTTCCCCATTAGCCAGGACTCTGAAAAGAACAGCTGGTGAGGAAGGCAGGGATGCAGCAAGAGCGAAAGAGATGTTTTCTCTTTCCTTTCCTACTTCTTTTGGGTAATGTTCTGTTCTTTTTACTCATGTTGGGTACTATTTCTTGGAAAGTAAGAGCAGTATGGTATATTTTTATAAAGAAAATTGTGTAAATAAAATTGTTTATTTCTCTAGGTGATTTCTGGTATGCAACTACTGCTTCTATGTGCTTGCACAAAAATGTTACTTTCAAATCATCAATGGGATTTGTCTCCATCTGTGTGAAAACCAAATGCACTTTCTACCCACTTTCTCACATTAGTAATGTGCTTTGAATGCATTGTTGTAATCTGCATGTGAAAATGATTTGTGTGCTTTTCTGGGATGTGTACTCTTTAACCATTTTCGAGATGGAAGCACATAGGTCCCCATGTGATAAACTCCTATGTCTCTAATCTTCTATCTCTTTCCTACTCTACCACAAATTGCCATGATGTTGACTCTTTCACCACATTGTTTGTATAGTCACATAGTGTGCAATTTAATTTTGCATTTTATGGATTTTTACCAAGTACATAGTGAAAGACAAAATAAGTGAATGTTTTCCCCCCGCAGAAAGCTGTGCAGTTTTCTGTGCATAGGGAAAAGACCACAGGTGTAGGTTGTTGCTGCAAAGCTATATAGTTTCTTGTGTAATTTTCATAAAGTGCCAGGAGCAACAACTACAACAAATTCCTGCAAAATTATGGGAGCTTTTGAAAGGCTGATTCATTTTCCACATAAGTTTCTAAAGAGGTCAGAAATTCCAATTTTGATCCTAGTTGGTAAACTGTGTGAAACTTCCATCCTACCCCTGCTTTTTTCAAAGAAAACAATATCTCCGTGTATAGAAAAATAAACCATGGGTGGACTTTTCACAGAATAAGTTCTGAAGTGCAAAGATTCTTGTTGGCAGGATTGCCCTTGTCAGGGTTTCCCAAGAGTCAACAAACATTTGTGAAGCTTTCTCTGAATATTTTCAAGTATTCTTTTCATCCAAGTTTTACTGGAAAGTAAACTAATACTAGAAGCCCCACATGAAGAATAAAACTTATCATACCCTGTTTCTTGCCCATATAGTTTTTCTAGTGGGGCCAAACAGTAATTTCAGAGGACATTATCAAATAGCAAACAACACAAGCAAAAAGGATTAAATCTATCTTCCCTTGTATTGCATTCCCAGTCTAAACTTACAGCAACCATTAATAAAAACTTTTAAATATTTCCAAATATCATAAAACACTTGGTAATGAAAAGTATGTCCAGTCAGTGTACCATATGCTTTAGGGGACAGAAACATTTTGCAGGTATTATGTTGATCTCTGAAGTCCTAAAAACTAATGTTGAAGACACATTGCTGGCCAGTGATGTCTAATTCTGTCTATATAGGGTGTCATCGCATGCTCTTGAGGATTCCTTGAAGGGACAATGTTAATTGTTAGTATAACTGAACAGATAGATACACTGTGAATAGAGGTGTGCATACCAGACTAGATTATTTGACCATCTAATCCAGATTATATACTCTGACTGACATCAGAGACGAGGTAGAGATTTTCATATCATCTAGTGTTCAGTGTCTTTAATCTGGTATGCCAGAGAATGAACATGAGACCTTTTGAATGAAAAGCATGTACTCCATCACCATAGCCTTTATCTATCAAGTAAAGCCTGTGCTATCCAACAAGGACTCATCACTAACCCCTGCTTCTTCCTCCATTACTCTGATTGCTCATTCACTCATATACCTCTGAGTCAACACCTCTAGCTCCATTCCTCAGCACCACAGACTAAAAAGAAACAACAAAATAATATGCAACCTAACAGCTTCAAAGTAAAGTCATGCTACTGTACTGTCAAAGCATAAGTCGGTGAATAAGGCAGTGTTGGCTTGAAGGTAGACCTACTGAGGGATCTCTGGGCAATTTTCAGAAGATTAAGAAGCATTTTAAACATCTGATTGTTTAACAAAAGCAGAAACAAAGTGACTCCCACCAACATTCTAAATTATACTTCTGAAAGGAAAGCTTGGGTGGCCTGCAGAGTTTCATTCTCACAGACAAGAAATAATAATTCGCCATTTTTCTGCTCACTACAAGACAGTCATCAAAAACTATACAGATTTGATGCCTATTAACTGTTTGGGAACTATTCTGTTCAAAATTATTATTACTATTATTAGTATTATTAGCATAAGTATTATTCACATTTTTCCTTCTATAGACTAACTCTTTTTTGTTTTTGTTTTTTGCAAAGACAACTAATTTTCTGTGGACAAAACAACTTTCTTCTGCCCAAAACTGTATTCTCTGTACAGTAATGTTATTATCTGTGTGGTAAATGTGGTATTACTTTCTGTATTTGTTTTACATGCAAAACAAATGGCATTTGTTTTACATGCAGAAATGTTATTTTCTGTGCAGAAAATGCCACTTTATGCTCTCCAAATATGATTTTTGTGTTTGTGTCTAGAATAAGATTCAAACTGTGAAAAATATCATCCCTCTATAATTCACCATGAACAGTTTCCTTTACCTTTACTTAACAAGAACTATAGTAATAAGAACATTAGTGGGAGAGTCAGATTTGTGTGTGTCATCATAAACTGCAGATGTAGTGATAATAATAATAATAATAATAATAATAATAATAATAATAATAATAATAATAAAATTTATTTATACCCCGCCCTCTGGAATACCAATCTGGGCGGCTTACAAATTAAAACATATACATATCCATGAAACATATATATACAACAGCCCCCCTCCCCCCCTTAAAACAGTATTAAATCAATAATTTTTAAAATAACATACACAATAATTACATACTAAATTAAAATACTAATAGTAATACTAAACCCAGAGCCTGTGCCCAGCCACAATAATCCAACCATCAATGATGGGGCCACGTGAGGATCACTGGGGGAGGGTTGTTCTATACCCGAGGCCGGGGTAATTAGTCTGGAAAGGCCTGCCAGAAGAGATCCGTCTTGACAGCTTTCTTGAAGCTGTCAAGTGATGTTAAGTGACGGATCTCGTCCGGCAGGTCGTTCCAGAGTCTAGGGGCAACAACTGAAAATGCCCCCCGGGAGGTAGCCGCAAGCCTCGATTTTTGGGGTTGCAGCAAATTCCTCCCGGAGGACCGGAGAGCGCGGGGAGGATTGTATGGGAGAAGGCGGTCCCTGAGATAGCTTGGACCCAAGCCATTTAGGGCTTTAAAGGTGATAACCAACACCTTGTACCTGGCCCGGAAGCTGATAGGCAGCCAGTGGAGGGACCTCAAAACCGGAGTAATGTGGTCCCTCCGAGATGTTCCCGAAACAAGCCTGGCTGCCATGTTCTGTACCAGCTGTAATTTCCGAACCAGGAACAAGGGTAGCCCCATGTAGAGTGCATTACAGAAGTCAAGGCGTGAGGTTACCAGCGCGTGCACAACAGTCTCAAGGTCCTTTACTTCCAGGAAAGGGCGCAGCTGGCGTATCAGCCGAAGCTGATAACAGGCGCTCCTGACCGTCGCATTAACCTGATTAGTCATCAGGAGCGACGAGTCAAGGAGCACCCCCAAACTGCGAACACAGTCACTGGAGGAGAGTGTGACCCCATCCAGGACTGGAGGTTGCAACCCAATTCCTGGTTTCGGGGCCGAGACCATGAGCACCTCCGTCTTGTCTGGATTCAACTTCAATCTGTTTTTCCTCATCCAGCCCATTACCGCCCCAAGACATTCATTGAGAGAAGAGATGCCATTGGAATTCGAGGCCGACGAACGAGACATGGAGAAATAGATTTGGGTGTCATCAGCGTACTGATAACATCCAGCACCATAACTCCGTATTATCTCACCCAGCGGCTTCATGTAGATGTTAAATAATGTCGGGGACAAAATAGCTCCCTGAGGGACCCCACAAGTGAGCTCCCTCCTACTGGAGCTACAGTCCCCGAGCAGCACCCTCTGGGACCGATCCGAGAGGAAGGATCGGAACCACTGCAAAGCAGTGCCTCCAATACCTAACCCTCTCAGGCGGTCCAAGAGGATGCCATGGTCTATTGTATCAAAAGCCGCTGAGAGGTCTAAGAGCACCAACAGGGTCACACTACCCCTGTCGATGCTCAGACGCAGATCATCGGTCAAGGCAACCATGGCAGTCTCAACCCCAAAGCCTGTCCTGAAGCCGGTTTGAAATGGGTCTAGATAATCGGTTTCATCCAAGACAGCTTGGAGCTGAAGAGCAACCGTCCTCTCGATCACCTTACTCAAAAATGGCAGAAGTGATACAGGCCTATAGTTTCTCATGTCCAGGGGGTCTAGAGAAGGTTTTTTCAGGAGCGGCCTAACAGCCGCTTCCTTAAGACAAGATGGTAAATGTCCTTCCCTAAAGGATGCATTGATAATATCCGTAAGGAGACTCCTCAATGCATCCCCCCCCTGGACGGCCAGCCATGATGGGCAAGGGTCGAGGGGACAGGTTGTCTTCCTCACCTTACCAAGCAGCTTGTCCACGTCCTCGGTACTCACAGATTGCAGCTGATCCAGTATAACTACATCGGCGGAGTCACTGGACACCTCGTCTATCGACTCTGTTTCAATGGTGGCATCTAAGTTGGCTCTTATCTGAGAGATTTTGTCTGCAAAGAAGTTATTAAATGCGTCACAGCAGGCCGTCGTCGGGTTAAGCAAGGGATTTGGCGCAGGGGGAACCTGCGTCATCTCCCTCACCACCCTAAACAGCTCTGCTGGACGAGACTCTGCAGACGCAATACGTGCAGAGGAGAAGGCTCTCTTCGCTGCACGTATTGCCTCCCGATAGGAACAAAGAAAATTCCTATGGCGAGTTCTGTCAGATATGAGTCGAGTTTTCCGCCATCTGCACTCTAGCCGTTGTCCAGCCCGCTTCATCATCCTAAGCTCAGGTGTATACCATGGCCTACGATTTGAAGCGGTGTGGCAAGGGCGCTTGGGAGCGATCGTGTCGATGGCCCTGGTCAGGTCGCTGTTCCAAGTATTCACCAGAGCCTCGACAGGATCACTGGCATTTCCAACCATTAACCCCTCTAAGGCTTTCTGGAATCCAATTGGCTCCATTAGCCTTCGAGGGCGGACCATTCTAATAGGTCCCCCACCCCCGGCGGAGCGGATATTGGCTCTCAGTTCCACTTTGACCAGGAAATGATCCGTCCATGACAATGCGGAGGTACTTACTACCTCCGCCCACGGATATTCCTGTTCCGTACTAAAGACCGCATCGAGTGTATGACCTGCACAATGCGTAGGCCCGTTGACCAATTGGGATAGGCCCATGTTTGTCATGGTGTCCATGAACTCACGAGCCGCACCTGTTAAACTGGTCTCGAGCGGAATGTTGAAGTCCCCCAGAACCAAAAGCCTGGGTGACTCCAACATGAGCTCGGAGACCAGCTGTGTCAGCTCGGTCAGGGAGTCTGCTAGACAACGGGGTGGTCGGTAGACTAACAGAATCCCTAAGCTATCCCTGGTCTTCAAGCTAAGGTACATACACTCGAAGTGGACCGTGTTCCGGACAGGTATCCTGGTCAAGGTCAGGGTATTCTTGTGAACCAGAGCCACTCCGCCCCCCCGCCCACTTCCCCTCACCTGCTCACTAACAGAGTACCCAGCTGGGAGGGCCTGCGCCCATATGGCTGCACTATCCTCCCCCAGCCAGGTCTCTGTGATGCAAGCCAGGTCGGCATCCTCATCCAGGAGAAGATCCTGGATGATATGAGTCTTATTCCTTACCGACCTGGCATTGCAGAGGAGCAAGGTGAGGTTCTGTGGAATGGTTGGTCTGCTCCCCAACCCATTCTGGGAAACCGAGGGGACTGAAGGCGGGATAGCTACTAAACAGCGATCCCGTCTTCTTTTGTAACATTTGTCCACTCTGTTCCAGCCATATCTCCCGTTCCCCAACGCAACTCCTATAGTCGCCCCAGCCTCTCCTTGTGCCTCGGGAGAATTCACTTGGCCAGAGGGAGTGTTATAACCCTTACAAGGGTACTACATCCTTGTCAGAATGTTCCAAATCCTCTCAATAATAAAAAATTAAAGGCCAAGGAGTTGGTGAATGATGGTATAGGTCATCTTCATTTCCAATAAGTCTAATAACAGTGTCAGTTTTTATTTTTTTCCCCTAACAGGCTCTGTTCTTCTTGGCAGGGCTTAAATAGTCCCGCCCTGGGTCTCGGGGGCGTGGTCCTGTCGCTGCCGGCGCTGCGCCCAGGTGGAGATGGAGCCGGGCGTGTAAAGGGGCCAACGCCCTCCCTCCCGCGACACAGCCTCCGCAGCCGCCGCTGCCGCGTCCTCCGAGACCAGTTCTTCTTGGCAGGGCTTAAATAGTCCTGCCTTGGGCCTCGGGGGCGTGGTCCTGCCGCTGCCGGCGCTGCGCCCAGGTGGAGATGGAGCCGGGCGTGTAAAGGGGCCAACGCCCTCCCTCCCGCGACACAGCCTCCGCAGCCGCCGCTGCCGCGTCCTCCGAGACCAGTTCTTCTTGGCAGGGCTTAAATAGTCCCGCCCTGGGCCTCGGGGGCGTGGTCCTGCCGCTGCCGGCGCTGCGCCCAGGTGGAGATGGAGCCGGGCGTGTAAAGGGGCCAACGCCCTCCCTCCCACGACACAGCCTCCGCAGCCGCCGCTGCCGCGTCCTCCGAGACCAGTTCTTCTTGGCAGGGCTTAAATAGTCCCGCCCTGGGCCTCGGGGGCGTGGTCCTGCCGCTGCCGGCACTGCGCCCAGGTGGAGATGGAGCCGGGCGTGTAAAGGGGCCAACGCCCTCCCTCCCGCGACACAGCCTCCGCAGCCGCCGCTGCCGCGTCCTCAGTGATATGAATGTCACTGACCAAACCAAAAATGTCTTGAATAATGTTCTGAATTTCTAAAAAGAAATAGCTAAATAGGTCTACATTAACAAGGAGTACCAAGAAGAAGATCTAACATGCCTTCTAATGTGTTTTTATACAGAAAGAAAGCTAGTGTGTTATAGTGGTTAAGGGTTAGAGTCATTCAAATACCTTCTAATCCATGAAACTCACTGGGAGTGCTTCAACTGGTTCTCCATCTCAGCCTATTTCACAGAGGTTAAAGTGGGGGAGAATGTAACCATGTATGTATATATGAGCTCATTGGTGGAAAGGTGAGATATAAATTTAACTGATGACAGATAAATAAAACACAAAGCAGGTCTTATTTAAAGCACAAGAAGGTTCATGTGGTAATTCTTTCAAGTGATGTACGATCCTTGTAAGAATGAATTAAGCTATCCAGTATCAAAATAATTCACTCAATATAATACTAGGTTCTGAAACAGCATAGAAAATAACTGGCTACTGAGAAGGGGAGTATATTATCAGGAGCAATAATAGCAACATTACATGAAGAAGCAGAGATTTGACTGACTGGTTGGAGAGTCTAAGTAGACCCAATGATGCCTGTGGATTCCCACTTCAGAGTAAAGATATGCATAAAACTGTTGTGCTCAGTAACTGTAGAGCTTGAGTCGGCATTATTTTAGAAAATTTCTGAATATCCTGATGAACTCTGACCTGAAACTGCTTTTGCTGTCATTTCACAATGTGTTTCCACTCACTTGCTTGGGGAAGCTGTCCCTGTTTATTAAAGAACAGTGATGCCTGTATAAACAAAACAACCCTTGCATTTGCTCTCAGAAGAACCATGACTCATTTTGGAACAGAACAGAAAAGACTGGGATAAAATGCTGTGTTAGAAATCCCTTCAACATGTCTTGACATGCTCCTTCCACAGATCATTGTCAGGCAATTTGTCTACATTTTCTGTGTGATCAAACACTTTGCATGGATAATTACTCAGAAAAGACAGTAACTTCTTTCCTCTTTTTTGTCCTCTTAAGCCAGAACTGGGGCTAAAATGAAAACAGCAATGCTAAAACTACTACCAGAAAATATGGAGTATGACTTACCTCTAGTATAAACTGTTGATGCACTTCCATTCACTAAAACAAACAAACAAACAAACAAACTTATTTTCTTTTACTAAAAGAGTCTATATCCCTAAGTTTTAATAGCAATTAATTAATTAATATCCCTTTCTCCCAGTACAAGATTAAAGGTGGCTTACAGCCATTTAAAAAACACATGACATCTAAAAAATACCATTAATACAAAAGTTAAAACACAATTAAACCCAAGTACTATTTTTTAAAAAAAGTCTAAAACACAAGTTAAACACACATTTAAAATATATGAGGGGGTATTGTAAAGTTTTAATTACCATCTTTTTAAAAAAAATGACAGAAAGTTTGTTTTGATTTGTAGTTGTTAACTTATCTCTATGTAGTCACCATCAAGATTTATACATTTTCCCCACTGTTTCTTGACCCTCTGAATACCGTTATTGTAGAAGTGTGCAGATTGCGCCTTATGAGGATTTTACACTTTAGTCACTTCTGGCACAACCTGTCATAAAAATAAATGACACAATGAGCTGATTTTCTCAACATCATGCACTTAGGGACCAATGATGATACTAACAAAATTCCATCAATATACATATTAGCTTCTGGGTGATAATTATTACTTTACAATAGCCCCTCATAAGGTGCAGTCTGCAGATTTCTACAATATCAAGTATTCAGAGGGTCAAGAAACACTGGGGAAAATGTGTAAATCTGAGTGGTGACTATGTAGAGATAAGTTAACAACTACAAATCAAAACAAACTTTCTGTCAATTTTTTTAAAGGTGATAATTAAAACTTTACGATACCCCCTCATAATAAAATAGAAACATAATACCCCATAACTGAAAACTCCATCTGCTACAGCATATTAAAAACAAAATGCCTTCCTAAATAAACAGGTATTTACTTGCCAGTGGAAAGACAGTAAGGATGAAGCCAAATGGACCTCTTAAGGAAGGGGGTTCTCCAACTTGGAAGAGATCGTTGAAAAGGCTCTCTCCCATGTCCTCAACAAACATGCCTGTGATGGTGATAGAACTGAGAGAATGCCCTCCACTTCAGATCTTAAAAGTCAGGCAGGCTCATATAGGGAGATATAGTACCGTATTTCAGATAATAAGGACCCAAGGGCTTTGAAGATCATGAGCAGTACTAGGTATTTGATACCTAGGATATAATTATAGTACATGTTATCTTTATTTTTATTACTTACTTATGGCAATTAACTCTCTCTCTGTCTTCCCATCATCTTGGTATTCATCTAGCCATCTTCCATTGTGAAAAAAAAGAAATTACAGTGAAGGAAGTTAGTAATTACATTTAGTATATCAGAGCTTTGTAAATATGGGGAAATTGGTAAACTAAACTAAAAAAAAAAAAAAAAAAAAAAAAAAAGCAAAACCCTAAAACTAAAAGGTAAACAATGGGCCTTTACAGACTGCCAGAAATAATAAAAACCGAGGCCACTTTAACTGTCTTGGCTCAGTGCTAGGGAATCATGGGAATTGTATTTTTTTCTGAGACATTGAGCCTTCTCTGTCAGAGAGCTCTGGTGCCACAATAAACTACAGTTCCCATGATTCCATAGCACTGAGTCAGGGCAGTTAAAGTGGCCTCAATTTGCATTATTTCTGGCAGTCTGTAAAGGCCCAGCATCACTCTGCATTCTGACTGCAGATCAGCAGCCAAGTTTTCCTCTTTAAGAAATGTCAAAAATTAGTGTTCTTTTGCTAGTCTCGGTAAACAACTATATTTTAGAGTGAGTTGGACTTGAAGCTGTATTTTGGACTAAATGAAGTCTGAGAAAAGTCTTCAAACAGTCCCATCTGTGCTGTACTCCATCTGTCACCTTTGATGGTTTCTGGAGGATGGGAAACAGTGACCAGGAATTGCTACAACTGACAACCAGCCTCAGCTGAATACATGTGTAGTGTCATGAATGTTACTTGAGTCTCCAGACGTTGTAACTGCAAGACTGCAAGCCTAATCATTCAGGTTGAGTGCAATATACACTCACAAAAATTTTAGAATTACATTCCCAGTCAGCACTCTTGTCTTTTGCATGAAGACTCAACAACTGTAATCCACCTTTGTTGTTATTATCTGCCCTCGAGTTGACTTTGTCTTATGGTGATCCAGTGGACAAGACACCTCCAAGAACCACTGTCCTTCAGTTCTCTACTTAGTTCCTGGAAGCTCATGCCTTTGTTCCCCCTGATTGAGTCCATCCATCTGGCCTGTGGTCTTCTTCTCCTTCTTCTCTCCTCTACCTTTTCCAGCAATTAGTGTATTTACCAGTGATTGATGCCTTTTCATTATATGGCCAAAGTACGTCAGCCTTAATTTAATCATCTTGACTTCTAAGGAATCTCTGGTTTGATCTGTCCCAAGACCCATCTGTTTGTTTTTCTAGCTGTCCATGGTACCTTACGTACTCTTCTTCAGCACCACATCTCAAATGCATTGATTTTCTATCCGTCTGCTTCCTTGACTGTCCATGGTACCTTAAGTACTCTTCTTCAGCACCACATCTCAAATGCATTGATTTTCCATCTGTCTGCTTCCTTGACTGTCCAACCCTTGCATCCATACATGGTGATGGTGAATACAATGGCTTTGATTTTTCTAACTTTTGAACTCAATTGTATATCTTTATTCTGCAGAATCCGCTCTAGTTCTTTCAAAGCTGTCCTCCCCATTCCTAAACTTCTTCTTATTTCTTGACTGCAGTTACCATTATGATCTATATTTGATCCTAGGTACAGGAATTCTATATTTCGATTTCCATGTTATCAAGATTGAATTTATGTATCTCTTCTGTGGTTATAATTTTTTGGGTTTTTTTATGTTCAGCATTAATCCTTTCTTTGCACTTTACTCTTTAATCTTCCATAGGGGCAAAGCAGACTGCCCCAAAGAAGTGTTGTCACACCACCCCTGGGAAAGCTGGGTGGGCACCACAGCAACCACACACCACAGCCCCACTCTGGCATTTTTCTGGCACATAAAGAAACAGCAAAATGCCACTCCTTTTTGCACCAGAAAAACGCCGCCTTTTCTGCCACCACCATTGTGTTCCAAAATGGCACCCAGAGTATTGCGTATGCACCTGGTGTCATGCGCACATATGCACAACCCTGGGTGCCATTTTGTGTTCCAAAATGGCACCCGGTGTCACGCATGCATGCGCACAACTCTGCCGCCATTTTGGAACATAAAATGGTTCCTGGCATCACGTGCGCATGTGCATGACTCCAGGTGCCATTTTGGAACACAAAATGGCGCCTGGCATTGCGCATGCATGCACACTACTTTGGCACCATTTTGTGTTCCAAAATGGCGCCCAGAGTCATGCGCATGTGCCGCCAGGTGCATGTGCTCAACTCTGGGTGCCATTTTGGAACACAAAATGGCACCCAAGTAGTGCGCACGTGCACACACGTGCACACGCCTCCAGCCCTCCGAAGAGCTGGGGGCCAGCGAACCGGCCCCCAGCTCAAAAAGTGTGGAGACCCCTGCTAAGTTGTTGATATTCCTTCCTCCTATCTTCACTCCTCCTTCTTCTTATGATGTTTTTGGCGTACCAATTGGAACAAGTAGGATGATAGAATGCAGCCTTGCCTGACAAGCTGGGTGTGATGAGCAAAGCGAGACTCAGTGAGTTACCTCATGTGATAGATTTTATGTGGTATAGAAGTTAAAATGGAGTTTTGTGGAGAGTGAACAGTAGTCTCCTAACACCTAAATTTGGAACCAGCCATCCAGATAAAAGTGTGTGAAGCAAGAAGTGTAGAGCCAGAGGTAGGGGCTATGAGGGGATGGATATAACATAATGGCTTGGCTGTTAAACTGAGAGACAGGGCCAGTCACAAACAGAGATAGGTCTAGTCAGAGACCAAAAGGCCTGTGTTCCCCCTGGCCTGTACCTGTACAAAATACAGCTTCAAGTCCACCCTTTACAGATAACATAGGTCATTATTCCCAGACCAGAAATGGCCTGTTCAGATGCCAATTCGGTGGTTCCAGAACAATCCTGGTCCAAAGCGGGCTTAGGCCATACATGCCCCATACTGTCATGTCTTTTCAGAAGTCCCCCATTGCAGTCTATGATATTGGATAGGACACTTGTCCATGTGGGTGTAGCCAGGTGTTCTATTTCCACCGTTATGGCCTGCAACAGGGGTCTTCTGTGAAGATGCGACAGTGGGGACAGGTATGGTGTACATGCTGGTAGTAGGTCCATGGTGTGGTGGAGTGCAGGCATGTAGACACTTCCCTGTCATTGCACTGACCTGGGAAATGACCCAGGTCAGAACCCAGGGCAGGATAGCCCAGGCTTGGCCTGTGGTATCCTGCCCATGTGCTTAAGCCCTGAGATAAGGCCAGTGAGAAATAGAGATAGAGATAGATAGGAAGGAGAAAATGAAGGAGATATGAATAGGGTTCGGGCAGCTGAGAATGTGGGGAGAGGTCAGAGAGAAGTATTACTTTGTTTGAAACTGAGGTGCTACTGTGTACTGTGCAGAACCAGTATAAGATTTTAGACGTTTATTTTATTTGATATATAATAAATCTTTATTGCTCTTATTTTCTCCCTGTTTGTCTGGATGTTTTAGTACGATAATTAACAAGGAAAATGTTTCACATTTCATCACACCGAATCCAACAGCCAACCAGCCACCTGATCAGTATAGTGGTCATCTTGAGGCCTGAATACCAGATCCAGGGAGGGATCTTAATGGTGAAAGGATAAGGTGGATGATAGGTGCCCATGGGCTGGAACTGCAGGACAATCTGGATAGGGGTTCAATTACAGAGGAGAATGTCTGGAATACAGTGCTCTTAATTCCTTGCCTTTTCCTTTATCACATCCTGTAGTTTGCTAGGATATACTTTGGAAACCACCTGCATTCACTAATTGCATACCTATTGCAGGGAAACACAACTTTTTCTACTCCACCTTCTTCTTCATCTTCATATGAAATTACAATCTTCTCAAGGAACCACCCACTGCCTGTAATTCAATGACAAAATGTATATGTTTCTAGGTAAAAGGAAAGCTAATGGCTTGGCTGAAAAAAAATCAGTCATATCTAATGCAGTTAATCAGGACAAAATAATTAACACACTTCCCTTGAGCAAGACCCATAATTAATCCTCTTAACACTTAGCTTTCCCCCAAAAGCTTGAACTCATTAAGTCTAACATAAGTCATTTTGTCTGGGACAGCTTTAGCAGAATCTGTGAACATCTAAAAAGCTTTCATTTGACCCCTGTTTCTGGGACCTCATAACATATGGTTAAATGAGTCAGATTTTTAGCTTTTGGGAAAAGAAGTTTGTATTGTACAGCAAGTAAGTACACATAAGGTCAGTTAGGACAGTATGGTTCATCACTCTATTTCTGGATTTCCAAATATTTTCCGAAATATTGTTTTAGTGCAATAAAAGTTCTGTGGATATTTATTTGATCTTTGCACAAGGAAATTCTTCTGCTTCATTCTCAGCAACTACACTATACTATTTGGTGATACTATCTAGAATATAATTGCATGACAATGACATCTAAACAGATAAACAACACAATAACTTCATCATGCCCACCATTATATTTGAATATGTTATATTCTTAAAAAGTAACTGGAAGGGTGAACAATTTCCCTAATATAGTACTCTAATTGTAATGGTCATCTAGACCTTTTCTAAAGAAATGGCCAAAAAGAGCAACAAATGGGTCATGATGGCATTCAAAAACTACCCAGCAGTCATTCCATGAACATTTGTATTCCATAATTCTTATTAGTAAATGTATATTATTATTCACTGCATACAAATTATTATACCAAAAAAGCCTTTGGCACTGAAGAGTGATTTCATCAAACATAAATGTTTCAGAGAGTGCGGGTTGTAGACTTATTTAAATAAGGTAATATTCCACTTATATAAGCCCATACTCTTCTCATCACAAAGGATGTTGTCTTTCTTATCTTATTTGAGAAATAAACTCTGGCATTCTATAGTGTCCCTACATTTGCAACATAATGTTTGTTTGTTTGTTTATGGGCTTTGTCTACTGCCTTTTAACCCAGCAGGGCTCCCAAGGTGATGTACAATAAGTACAAACATTTAAAATGTTGAATACATAGTTGAAAATGTTTAAAAGGTCAACTTCAGAAACAGTTTTAAACCCACAGACATTTAAAAGAGCAAGAAGAGCCTGCTCTTTTTATTTTAAGGACCTAAGGTCAAATGAAATGAGACAATCTTAGCTGCCTGCCACAAACTCAGAAGGCATGAGCCAGCCTTACCTCCCTTGGGAGGCTGTTTTTTGGTTAGGGTGCTGCTGCAGAGAAAGCTGTGTCACATGTACTTACCATAGGGTGGTGAACACCCAACAGGACCTCTGCTAAGGATCTCAATTTCAGGAAGGTTTGTACAGGAAAAAGTGGTTTTTCAGATATCCTGGCCCCAAAATACACCCACTGAACCATATATGCCCTGAATAAACCTCATTTTTGTGATAGCAATATCTATTTTGTTATTTTCTTCATCAGTCTGGACTTTATTTTATAAGGGATGTATTACTCCTTCATAATGAAACATTTGGTCCAATTTACATCAGATGTACTAGTCATATGAAACATATCCAATGTTTAGCACTTGCAAATCACATACTAGGGATATGAAAACTACTTTCAGATTTCCCCATCTTTAGCTAGAAAGGGTATCTCCAAGCATTAAGATACTTTGTGGCCTGAGGGGGGAGGGAGATGCTTTTTGTGCAATCTTTTCACCTTTCTGTTAAAAATGTGTTGGTTTTGCACAGTGTCTCTTATACAGAGAACTTTTGTGCAAATGTTTTTTTTTTTTTTGGGGGGGGGGGGTTGCCAAACAGAAAAGTCCTGGAATGCAAAGAAAGATGTGTTTAAAACTCTTCTGATCTCAGTAAGTGAGGTGTAAACTTTTGAAATTCTTCATACTTGCACAGAGACTGAAATAAGCATAACTTTACATCCCTACTACAATACCCCCATCATAGTACAGTGTTTCCCAACCTGGATGATGCAAATTGAACTCCTATGCTAGGAGCCACTGCCAAATACAGCTCCCCGGTAGTGTCCTCCATGTACCTCATTTGGAGCGGAATGCAGTAGTAAAAACACTACTATTTTAACTGGGAGGCTTGTGAAAGATAAGTTCCAAACTTGCATCTGTCTAAATTACAAACAAGCCATTCAAAGTAAATAGCAGTAGGAACACAGGAAAAAATTAGAGAGGTGGGGGAAGAAGACTTATAGGCAGATTGGAAATTGTTCCATAAAGTGTAACTATAAAGATATATGATAATGCCTAAGATGGATAGAAAATGTGCCCTGGGCATCAAAACATTATTTTCTGGTCTTAAAATATGAAGAAAATTGATGGTTATTTTAAAACAGATTTTGAAACTGATCTGTCACTAAGAAATCAGCTGTACCTGGACCAGTTCCATCATGACTAATGAGAACTTTATTCAGAACTCCAAGTGATACAGCACTCATGTAGAACATATCAGTCTGTAGAAACACAAACATGAGAGTTACATGAATGGGAGGAAATGAATGCTCTCTAGAGGACAGATGAAAGTTATGGTGCCCTTTATTATAAAATAAAGATGCCCTTTATTATAAAACATACACTCTATTTCAGTAATAAAACCAATTTTATGATTTAATTCAGTGGAGTGGTACCCCTGGTGGGGGTGAGGGTTGCTCAAGGGGGACATGAGATATGGAGGCCCTTACCCCTCCTCCTCCTCCTCCCAAACTTTTCTATGTGTAAAATTTACACAAGCATTGAGAAAAAGATTAAATTTACTTAAATAAAACTGTCCTAATTTGAACAATGTCATTTCCTTATAAAACGTTAAAATGTAAATATACATGAATGTGTGAATGAAAATACACACACTAAATAAACAAAATATTTTTTTTCGTATACTATATCTAGTGTGTGGGAGGTGGTGACAATCCCATGTAGATGTAAAGGGGGGTCTCAAGGGTGAAAAGTTTGAATACCACTGATTTAAAAATAAAAAACGCATTAAAATGTAAAAAAAATAGTTTAACACTATGTGTGAACAAAGAATAGGTTTTGCACAATGTTTAGTACTCCCTCAACAGCATTTCTATCAAACTCCAAGACTACTCTTTTTAATCCTGAGGGAGAACACCAGACTTTTGTTATGGTGGCTGCATTAAAAGAAAGAGAAAGAAAGAGAGAAATAAAGAAAGTAAGAGAGAAAGAAAGAAAGAAAGAAAGAAAGAAAGAAAGAAAGAAAGAAAGAAGCAATTACAAATTGTCTCTCCTAGGGGTACAAGTGGCATCTAAAGTTGCTTTATGGCCCTTGACAGACCCCTCCAAACTTCCATTTTGCTGGCATAAAAACAGAAGATGAATTATCTTTTCTGGTGGTATCAGGAGGTTTCAGTTTTTAACTTCAAAAAATATATTTCTTCCAAACCAGGGGCCTTTTGGCACTACACAATTATACCATTAGGCTTCCACTTAACTGGCATGCCAATATTCTATGGAATCCAGAAATTTAAAGCCTGGGAGGGTTATTTAGAATTCTCATCGAGAAAGCAGTGGTGCCCCATCAAACTACAAAACATAGGATTCCATATGATGCATCCATGGCTGTAAAGTGGACTCATATTGCTTTCACTGTGTAGTGTGAAAGGGCTTCCAAATTTGTTTTGGTAATCTGTGCTTGCCCTGGGAGGGCCCAGGGACAAAAATTTGGACTCTCCACAACTGCCTACTCCACTTTATGTTTTTATTTAATAGGTATTTCACACCTTTTCATTAAAGAATGCCCAAGGTATCTAACAATGATAATGTCTACCATATGTCATATGTCCACATGGCATAAACATAGCACAGCTGGATACAAATCACAAAACAGCTAGATACAAATTAGGTTATCAGCTTTGGTTGATATGTCAACTGTGTCCCTTTCTGGAACTTGAGGACCTAAAAACTGTGGTGCATGCACTGGTAACTTCACGACTTGACTTCTGTAATGTGCTCTACATAGGGCTGCCCCTTGCACCTAGTCTGGAAACTTCAATTAATTCAAAATATGGCAGCCAGAGATCTAGGGGTGACCATATAACACCTATATTAAAGTCTGTTCACTGGCTGCCTTAGCTTCTGGGCACAGTACAAGGTGTTGGTTATAACCTTTAAAGCCCTTCATGGCTTGGGCCCAGCTTACTTATGGGATCACCTTCTCCCATACAATCTGCCCCAGACACTGAGGTACTCTGGTAAAAACTTACTGCAGCCAGTAAAAACTAGGCTGGCAGCAGTTACCCAGAGGACATTTTCTTCTGCCACTCCCAAGTTATGGAACAGCCTGCTGGAGGAGATTCAACACATTACCAGTCTCAACTGCTTTTAAAAGGTGTCAAGACGTTTCTCTTCTGGTAGGCCTTCCCAGACTAGCCTCTCAGTCGCCTCCCATCAATTGCCCCTCAGTTGCCCCTGCTTTGTTTTAACAATTAAAATCTACTTTTTATTGTGGATGAGACGGTTTATGGGATATGATGTTTTACTGTATTTAAATGCTGTTTTATTATTGTTAGCCACTTTGATCTGTTTGGAGAGGCGGGATAAAAATAATTATCCTCTTTAATTTATCCGATTTTGCAAAAATTTCCGGGGCGAACAGCCAATCGCTATTTGTTATTATTACTCGAGGATGTAGATCCACAAATAACTGAGAACATGGCCCGATTTTGTGCTGTAGTCATTGCTACACGCAAGCAAATCATGAAAGACCATAACTATTCCTAAATGAGGGAAACGAGATGTTAAAAGATCCCTTTCTTTATGTTGGTGTGTAATGTACTGTTTCCTGTTTACATGTACATTTGTTTTAATTTTATTTAGATTTATCAGTTGTGAGTGATTTTATTGGCTAATATTTATATAATTTTGTGATATTTTGGTCAAAGACCATAAATAAATTCTGTTCTGTAAATTTTATTAATTAATTAATTAATTAATTATTAAAGGTAAAACAAAAAGCCAGCTTAAAACATTTAAAAAATACAATTCAAAATACAGAGCAACAGATCAGCTGATCAAACCTAACACTTGCATAAAGAAAAGTACATCATCCAAACGGCAATAGCTACAAATGGAAAGTCTAAGGACATTACTGCACAAGGCACTAGTGATGAAATTGGAGTGGAATTACAAAATGTGACTCCTCCTTTTTTGCACAAAAATGGCACTTATCCATTGCTGACCAGTTGCCCTATCATTATTATTGTGCAATTCTGCATTAGTGAGAGACACCCATCAATAACCACTGATACTGCTACATTCATGTAATTGTGCAAGTGTGAATTGCTTTAGCAATACAATAGCAGTAGCAATAGCATTTACATTTCTATACCACTTCATAGTGAACTATGCACTCTGTAAGCGGTCTACAATGTGTAGGGCTACATTAGTGAGATTGCAAGGACAACCTTGTGTGAGTCACTGAGAAGGCCATTTCTCTAACCAAATGCACTCAGCGGTTTATAGGACAGCTGCCCTACACAGGTATTATAAATATGCGGGATGTGTTAGTCCATCTCCCCCCTTGCCCTTTATAAGTAAAAACTTATTTTCTGAAAGAGAAGCTCTCCATGTCAGAAGGAGAGGAAAGAAGGAAGGTAGACATTGAAATCTCTTTGAAAGCCTCTGCATATACAAAGCTCTCTTCTCAGCAACCTTTTTTTCTGGCTTGGCAAAAAAAGATTAAGATTGAATTATGCCTGCCTCATACCTTACCAATCACATACACTGATTTAGACCTTCAATAGCTTTCCTGTATTTTAATGGAATGGTTAAATAAGAGTTCGGTGTCATCTGACCTACTCTTGACACCAAGCCTCAATTTTTTAGACCACTTCTCCAGCAATTTTATGAACTAGTACTGTAATGGACACTGGAAATAATACCTAGCCCTTATATTAAAATCATAAAGTAGAAATGTGTATCCACATCCTATTGCTACTGTAATCTCTTCAAAAGAGACTGAAAATAATATGTGGAGTATCTAATAAGCCCATCAGATACTTTTGTTACAGTCAGCTGAAAACATGGGTTACCACTTGAGCATAGTTGCATGAGTTAAGGTAATCTGGATGCATTCAAGAAATTTCTTTGTTAATTAAATGCTAAAGGGCTGCTATATAATTATTTCTTTTACCTGACCACGCTGAAATTTGACTTTATTAAATCTTGATGTGTGAAGTTTCCGTTTTCCAGAATCCCCTCTTTTTCCGAAGACAGTGATATATACATTAGAATTCGTTTCTGCACCAGGGTTTGACCCAGTGTATACAGTGATATCATAAAGTACCACTGAAATAAAAACAAAATATATTATTGATGTAGATATATTTCCATGCATTTAACAGCCTAAGACTGTAGACCTGCCTAAACATTTGCATTTGATGGCTAATGTAAACTAGAACTCTGCACATTTAATTTTATTTATTTGCTCTTTATACAACTTTTTTACCATATCCTTTTCTGACATACATGCACTGTTTAAGTTGATTTACTGTTTAAATGAACAATTTTATAACACAAGGACAATATGAAACAAAATGCAACAGAAATTGGCATAAAAGAGGAAAAACAAGTCCTCAAGACTTAATCTAGTTGGCAAGAGAAGTCCCTTCTGGAATAATTGTTGTTGTTGCTTACTATTCCAGGGAAAACAGCCAGAGAAGGGCCCAGATGAGATTTACAGGGAATATGTTCCACTGTTAAAAGCACAGTCACTAAGGGTATGACTGGGCAAAAATTGGCTCCCCACCATCCCACTCAGTTGCCCGCCCCTGTGGACAATCAAACAAAAGTGGCAATGCCCCAATTCTTCCTTACTTTAAGACAGGGGTAGGCAACCTTTCCCCTTAAGGTTGCCTACCCCTGCTTTAAGAAATGGACAAGATTATGCTGGTTTCAGCATTATATGGAAGAAGTCCACTCATGCTTTCTATGGAATATATGGAAATCAGGGACACAAAGCCCACAAATTCACTGGACATGTTCTGAAGATGTGAATACAACTCATTGAATATGAGCCCCTATTACAGTTTAATTGCTCAAAGGACCAGGCCATATTCTCTGGCTTTCTTCTGCACTGCTTCCAGGTGCTGCTACTTGTAAAACCCTAACCTAAATCCTGCCCAAACCACTATTTTTCAGTACAGGAGGAGGAAAAATTACTATAATGGGTTTAAATGCCTACATAATGCAGAAGTGATACATAGTAATATGAAAACTATTACAATCATCCTTCGAGGCCTGATTTTTTGTTCTTCTGCAGCAGTTTGAGGCCAGTGTACCTTGCATTCAGTGACATTATATTAGCATCAAACTGCAATAAAAAAGAATTTCCATATTCTCCATCAAATGGGAAATAATAAAGGAAAATGAAATTTTCAGGATAAAACAGAAGTTTGAAGATATTACTTTAGCATGCAGAAACTCATTTGTTAAATGACATGTAGAGACTTATTTGCAAGCATCCATGATTGCAGAAAAGAAATGAGAAGCAAAACAAGAAACAAAGCTAACTACTGTATGATTATCAGGTATGGTGTGCAATGTTACCTTTTGGAAAACATGGGAGTGAAATATTCCTGTTAAGAATGGGTGAGTTTTAATTAACCTTTCATATCATGCAGAAATAGAATGGCCATAATCTTGGTCAAAACATTAAAGAAATGTTAGGTGCCTTGAGTCTCATTATTATGAGAAAGCAGGGATATTAATTAATAAAATTATAATTAAGGGGGGGGGGAAGAGTCCATTTTCATGCTCTGCTTTGCAGTTTGATGTGGTGGCTCCGAATGCTGAAGAAACAATAGCTATTAATGCTACTATTCCCAGGTGGATAGGAAGTTATGCTTGGTTCAGCAACATGGCACTAGAAGAGGACACTTGACTGGAAAGCAACTGGAATTTCATCTTAAAGGCTGTCCGGAGGCTCAAAAGCACTGCTTCCCATGGATCCCTAGTGCAACTGGAATCATAGCTAAGGTCCAAAACACACTTCAGGTACAATCCAGTTTGAGACTGCTTTAACTGCCCTGGCTTGGTGCTAGGCAATTTTGGGATGTGTAGTTTATTGTGACAGCAGAGCTCTCTGAGAGATAAGGCTATTGTCTCACAAAACTATAGTTCCCAGAATCCTCTGGCATTGAGCCAGGGCAGCTAAAGTGGTCCCAAACTGGATTATTTCTGCAGTGTGTTTTGGTCCTTAGTATTAGTATTAATAATTTTTTTATGTTGGCTATGTCTGCAGGCATCTATTTATTATAATTGCAATATGGCTGCTGGCTTGATGCAAAAAAATAAAAGATGTGTCTTTTCTTGATTCAGCCCTCCAAATGAAGACTTCCACAATAGCATTTATCACTGGGATGAGTAAGATCAGGCTGCCCATGTTTCATGCCTTTTTAAAGGATGCTGAAGCTCTGAAAATATATTAAGCTAAAATCTATGTTGCACTAATGGTTGGATGATAGTGAAACTGAACTTCCCTTGCTGCTGCAGGCCTGCCTGTTGGAGGTCTTTTAAAACAAACAAAGAAACAAAGAAACAATTAACATTTGCGCCTACATATCAGCAGGTCATTCCAACAGAATAATGCTGCAGTATAATCTTAAATTCTGTGACATCCTCATAGAGTGTATCTTGGTAATTACCATTATAAATAGTTACTGGTTCTCCAGTGTACCTCCATTTCTTGGTGGCTTTTCTTTCAGGGCCTTTGCAGACTGCCAGAAATAGTGCAAATTGAGTCCACTTTCAATTGAGGCACTGCCCTGGCTCAGTGCTAGGGAATTATGGGAACTGTAATTTATTGTGGCACCAGAACTCTCTGACAGAGAAGGCTCAATGTCTCAGAAAAAAATATAATTCTCATGATTCCCTAGCACTGAGCCAGGGCAGTGCCTCAATTTAATGTGCACTATTTCCGGCAGTCTGCAAAGGCCCTTAGTTTCCCTTTTCTCCTGAACCTAAAACAGCTCTGGGACAAAAAGCTAGCAAAATTACTCTCTTAACTTTTACCAAGCATTAGAGGTCCTTTTCAATATTAAAAAAAATGGCACTGGAAAACTCACCTATGTGGCCACCATTGCAATCTTGCAGCATCTCATCTGAGGAGGTGAGAATGTTGGCCAATGGGGTTCAAACCCCTGCTTGAGTCCCACTGGCTGACAAATCCAACCAGAGTGAGTGTGAAGTCTTCGTTTCAGTTGCATACTGGGGATTATCTGCCACTGCCACCTTCCTCCTCAGAGGTTTTGCTGAGAACATTTGCCCTTTTCCCACACTTGGTTATGGGTTCAGTGTTTGTTTTGTGTTGAGAAATATTCTTGTATTTGCTGCTGAAATGTTCCATGCCTTGGCACAATTTTGACATAGGTCCAGGATCCAGGACATTGTTTCAAGTGCCCTTTAGAAGTAACTTACAGGGAGTCCCCTTAAGGGACTGGGGAGGTATTGGTGGAAACATGATGCCCAGACATGGGCTGGGCTGTTTTTAGCACACACACACCCAGGAGGCAGGGGGCTCATGCGGGGTGGGTGCTTTCACCCAGGGATCCCTTGCTGCTTCACTTTCATTTGTAGCAGTAGGCTGAACTGGCAGCTCATGAATCAGTGATAGCTTTGTCAATGCTCAGATCTCATCCCATGCGCTCACAAACCCAGCTGCTGCTGTAATCAATAAATAGTTGCGGCCTTCTCTCTTAAAAACTATTACTGTGTGCTTTGTTGTTCTTGGGTTTTGGGTTTTTTTGGTGTGTGTTTTTTGCCGAGCAGACTCACTCCTGGACACATAAATGAAAGCAGTGATGGTAAGGAACTATACGAGGACCCCTGAGCAGCCAAATTGAACCAATGGGCTGCACTTCACCCATCATGATTTAGATCAGTGATTCCCAAGTTATGGTCGCCCACCTCTTTTGGACTTCAACTCCCAGAAGCCCCAGCCAACCTGACCAACAGTCAGGAATTCTGGGGCTTGAAGTCCAAAACATCTGGAAGATCAAAGTTAGGGAACCATTGATTTAGATGCTTTAGATTCTGATATGAGAATGCTTTAGATAGTGATATGATGTTGATGATGTCCTCCCGGCGCAGCGTCCAGACACGTTGCACTGGAAGAGGTGCAAAAGAGCTGCATGGCGGCTTTCCCAGGTGCCAAAAGGAAGGATTGGGGACAAGGCATGGGGCAGCCTCGTCCCCAATCCTCCACTTCCCAGGGCGGCCCACGGCCGTCCATCTGTATCCCCCCAAATTTGAGAGGTCTGTAGGAACAACAATAAAAAATATTCTTCTCCTCTCCACCTTTCTCTTTTTATTTTTTGAAGGAGTTGTAATGTATTTATGTATAAGTGATATGACACTTCACTATTGCACTTTTAACTTTTAAGAATTTGTTTTTTTAAAAAAAACAAAGAGGACAAAATTCACTTTTCAAATCATAGGAAGATCTCAGCAAAACACACTAGAGTTGTAGTGCCAAATCAATAAATTGTTACCAACAGTGTGGAATGAGTGAACACAGGTGAGGACAACAACCAGCAAACCCTAAGGAGCTTTTTCTCAAGAACTCACAATTCAATACCAACCTGGAAGACCCAAGGTTGTTGTGTCTTTAAAGTGACCTTTTTTAATTGCTGCACAAAGTGTCTATGGGATATGGGAATGAGTGTGTGTATTTGTGTGAGAAAGAAAGGGGGGGCAAAGGAGAGCATGTGACTGGAGTGAGAATGAAAGAAAGAAAATACATTCTGTGTATACACTCGTGTGTGTGTTTAGTGTGGGTGCCTATGAATAAATGTTTGAGTGCGTATTGATAGATGAAGGGATTGTGTGTGTGTGATGGAAGAATTCAGAAAACATACTTAATGCAAGAAGAAGCACTAGAGAATGCTTGGTCCCTTTAGCTTGGGCACCTGTGCACAAAAAGATTAGAGCCAAATGTTTTGTTGGAACATAAAAATAAGTCCTTTAAAATCTGTTTGCCTAGGTCCATGAAAAATGGCAGCTTTTTAATCATCTTAGCTATGATTCCAGATGCACTAATATTCTAAAAATAGATTGTGGCTCTATTAAGCCTCCTAGGGCTGTTGCAAATGAGCTTAAAGGGCCAGCCTGGGGGTAGAGTTGGGGTGGAGCAGCTGTACGCCAACTGCCTTGACTCCATCCTGACGCTGCACGTGCGTTCACATGGCACACTGCATCAGGATGCCCTCTTGGTGTAGTGTGCACTCACACTATGCCAAAGAGTGCAAAAAAGCTGCCACCATGGCTGAAATGGTGGAGTTTTGCCTCCCCCAAATGGAGTGACATTTTTGCCACTCTTTTGGGGGTGACAAAAAGGAGGATTGGGGCCGCAGCATGCAGTTGCCATGGACCCAATCCATAGCTTGCAGGGGTGGCTCTGTGCTGCCCCTTTAAGCCAGTCTGCATTGGCCCCTAAATTGGTTTCATGATGTCATGGAAACTTCAGAAAGTATCAAACTACTAGGGAGGGAATTCAATATATCAAATATATACCAAATATATATAATTCAGATAACTATCAACCAGTGAGATTAAGAGATAGAAGTTGTGCTTTTTTTCCTTTTCTTTTTCACAAGAAAATTTAACCCTCACATTATAGAATTTTTAAAAAATGTATTATGTGGATTGTTTGTTGTTTTTCGAGCTTATTGAGAATTCCAGGTTATTAAAATGCCTCTTGTCCAAAGAAGCAAGTGTATTCCACCCAAAAACCTAAAATATCCAAGACAGAGTGTATAACAAAATTAAATCAGATAAAATTTAATGTACTTTTATTGGTGGATATTTCCTGACCATATAAATTCCGCAATTTACTGTGAATAGGGCCAACCTACTAACAATCAGAATATAACACTTTTATTTCTCTGTACCGTGGTTCAAAAAAGTGTTTGTTATGTATTATTCCAACTGCTGTGTTCTTCTGTGTCTTCATGTCAACTCTGACTCATGGTGACTCTATCGTAGGGGTTTCTTGCAAGATTTATGTAGAGGAAGTTTGCCCTTACCTTTCTGCAAGGCTGAGAGAGTGTCACTTGCCCAAGATCGTCCAGTGGGTTTTTTGGCTGAGCAAGAGTTGAACCCTGGTTTCCCAGAATCCTAGTCCAGCACTCAAACACCTCAACTGGGACTGAGATCAACTGATTGTTACTTGGTTACAATCAATTGATTTCTCAGGACAGTTTAGTCCCAGTAATATTATGGAGGAAATGTTTGAAATATGAGGATATTATCAAAAACTATGTAGCATGAGAGTTAAATTAACCAGGCAAACCATATATTGCACTTTTGTAGTTGTAGATTTCCTCTTACAGGTGGTTACTTTTTGTCTCAATATGAATTACACAACTGTGTTTGAGACTAAAAAACATGAGGTTTTTCACTTCCCTCTGTATGAGCTGCATTGTATAAGAATTATAAGCACAGAATCAAAACAGTAACATTAATTTAAAAGACTTGGTATCTGAACAGAAATGAAAGACCAAAAGAAATGTGGGTAGGGAGAGAGAGAGAAGAGAGAAAAAGAGACAATGACTATGAGGGGGAGAAGTAGCAAGATCCATAAAAATACAAAATGTGTCAGAAAGGAGAAAAAATTTGGTGAAATACTGATAAAGCAGTATTAAGCCTTGATCCGGATCACTATTGACAAAGGCTAACATTCTGGACTCATGTATCAGGAGAATTAATATTTCAGTGTCAACATCCTGCAGTGAATAGTATCATGAAATAACAAAAGCAAGAAGAGGGAAATGATCAATACAAGATACAGAGAAATATGAAAGAGATTTCAAACATTAGATTTAAAAATAGACCTATGGCTACTTGGAGGTAGCTAGAGAGAAATATTAAAGAGCAAAACTAAGGGGGGGTATCATTATGTTTAAGCTTTAGCAAAAAATAAATAAAGTAATAAAAGTTCAGTGGTAACCTCAGTAAAAGACCTGCTCACTTCTCAACCAAAGATATAAAATATATTTTATACTTTTATATATATAAAAAACTTTCTTCTTATACTTCATATGTGAGAGGTAGCTTTTTTATTTCAGTGGATACATTGGTAGCCTAAATAAATACATTCACATTATCTGAAAAATGCATTGATTTGAAATTTGGTATCATTTAATAAGATGATTTGAGATATAGATATAGATATAGATACGTCTAATAAAGGTTGAACATTTGATATTTCCAAGCAATTATCTCTTTAAATCATAAATACAGATGGAAAAAGTTTCATTCTCAGAGTTGATGAAAAATAAAATGATTTAGTTGTGCTGTGTTTATTAATATTTTGTTAAAATTAGCCCCAAATCAATAGATATTTCCTAAAGCTACACATTTACAAAATTTCTATCTGCTCCATACTATTTTATTTACATTTGTTTGTTGAATGTATTTCAGTAAACATAACATCACAGAGATGACAAAGATGATTATACTATTATAGGACCATTATTAATAAAATGTATCAAATGGTTTGCTTTGGAAAAAAATATAGTATAGCTCATGAAAATATTGATCACACTGAACATCCACTATGAAGAGTACAAAAGGTATCTTCAGACCATGGCAGGCTTATTTTTCACTTTCTATCCAAGCAGTACATGAAGAAAGTTAAACAAAACCTGAAACTTCAGGTTTCTGGAACCACAAGGCTCAGGTTCCAGAGGAACAAAGTCCTGCACAATCTCTTTCCCAGGTAGAAACATAAAAAGAATCTATTTCACTATACACTATTCAGTATAATCTATCTATACAGAATCTATTTCACTGTGTGAAATACTATGGAAGTAGGATTCAAGCATTTGCAAAACAGCCCTGTTGACTACTCTCTCTCTGCTTATTCATTCAGGTATTTATACCTTGCTTTCAAGTCTGAACACATCCATAAAGGAGCTTACAGTACAGTGGGAATAGAATTATAAACCAATAAAATTCAATATAGCTATACAACAAAAGTAACAGCAACTGTTAAAAAGGACCAATAAAAGTGAATAAATATATTACTAAAATAAAGTCCACAAAACCACAAAAGTCTCCACAGAACTTCTAAAAACAGGGAGGGAGGGGCTTGGCAAATTTCTCAGTGGGTCCACCACTTAAAAAGTTCTGTCTTGTTACCATCAACTTTTTGATGGGTGCCATTGGGCCCTCAAAATTACCTGAGGTGGCTGTAGGTCTTCCTCCCAGCCCACCTACTGGCAAAGGCCCTATAGAGCTTCAAAGAGAAGATTTTTCTCATCCTGATATTCTCATCTAGATATTCCAAGGAGTGGATCTGGCACTTTCTACATATAAACCAATATATATATACTAACTTTCTTTTTTTATTATTATTATTTTTATTAGTTTATAAATATACATAAAATATAACTTATTCATAACAAATATTCATCTAATACTTATACACATTTCTATACACTTCTCCTTAGTTCTTCAATATTAAGTACACATTTTTCACCCCTTGAAATTTATCCTTTCTATATTTCTTATCTTATTAATTGCACCTTTACTTATAACACCCTTTACTTGCAACAGCCAAATAACATTTCTTTACACAATTATTTTTCTATATACCTGATTTGTTTATAACTTTTTTACTTTGCCCGTTTATTCCCATCTTAACTTTAAATATTTTTCTATAGGAGTCCATTCTTCCTCCATCAGTTCTGGATCTTTTCCACTTAGTAATCTTGTTAATCTATCCATCTCTTTCATTTCAATTAATTTTGAAAGCCAATCATCAATTCTTGGGATCTCTTCTAATTTCCTCTTTGAGGCGATCTGTATTCTCGCAGCCGATACCATGTAAAGAAGTATCTTCCAGTATTTCCTTTCTATCATTGGATCTATTTTATTCGTCATATTTAGTAAATAAAACTCTGGGTATAATTCAAACTTAAACTTCAATATATTTTCAATTGTGGTGTGTATATTTTTCCAGTAGGTTTTTATTTTTGGACATCTCTACCATACATGATACCAAGAGCCCACGTTCTGCTTACACTTCCAGCATTCGTTAGACTTTTTATTATAGATTTTTGCTATTCTAGCTGGGGTAAGGTACCATCGTTGTTCCATCTTCCAAAAATTTTCTTTTAGGTCTTGTGAACGTGTGAATTTTTCTGTTCTTTTCCTTGTTCTATCCCAAAGTTCCAATTTTATTGTTCTTCCTATATCGGTTGCCCATTTAATCATGTTATTGGATACTATTTCCATTTCCTGTTTCTGTTGCATTAGTATTTTATAGAGTTTACTTATTCTTTTTTTCTCATGCTTCTAAAAACACTTTATCTAAATCTGTAAGCTTCTCTTCAAATCCTTGTAATTTATTATCCATTTTAAATCTTTCATTGAGTTGAGTGTATAATAACCAGTGCATTTTTGAGTCAAGTTGTCCAAGTTCGGCCATAGATCTGAGTTCATATTGTTGTCTGTTTTTCTTTAATATTTGGTTGTATTTTAGCCATGTTTTGACAGCCGTCCACCTTCCAAAGAAGGCTTCATGGGGAGATATCCACAAGGGAATTTTCCTATATGTTTCTTTTTTAATTACCTTCCATGTTTTTAATAAAGCTCTTCTTATCACATGATGTCGAAAGTCCTTGTGGATTTGATCTTTTTCATACCAAAGATAAGAATGCCATCCAAATCTGTTGTTGAAGCCTTCTAAGTTTAAAATTTTGGTTTTTTTCCAAAGTCACCCATTCAGATAGCCAATCTAATATATATACTAACTTTCATCAGCTGCTCACCATTTCCCCCTAGGATTAGTTGTTTAGATTTGAACTCAACTTCTTGTGGCACCCATCTGTACTACTCTGAATTCAAGGATTTGGATCTAATTCTCTTTCAATTGGCTGAAGGTAATCACCCATTTGTTTGGAATAGTCCCTGTCTCTTAAGATGGACTGACCCCTGTTCAGTTGACCACATGTAACCATTCCCTATTACATCAGATTTCTCATTTCCTTCCTTTCTCATATCTTTGAGTCATTTTATGAGTATTTTACTTATCCTGCCCCAAAGATGTCTCTTGTACTTCATTTTGTCCTTCATTGTTACTGTGGTTTGCCTGACAATGTGAATGACTTGGTCTGTTATATTTAGTTGAGTATGCACGAGCTTGCCCTTGGTGGCCTTCATTTTGCTTCCTGACCTACAATTATTGGAACCTATAAATAATTCATTATGTCAGAAACCCCAGCAAAAAAGTGTTTTTTTGAACTCTGAATATCTTCAGACACATTACTTCAATTTGAATAATATTTGCCTAACTGGCAGCACACATATCCCTAACAGGAAGCACTACTCTTTTCTAATTGATTTATGTATATTCATATTTCATCTTTTCTACAAAGAGCAAAAAACTTTACAAAGTTGGCTCCCTCTTCCACTTTGTATTTATAACATCCCTTTAAAGTAGGTTAGGCTGAGAGATATTTATTGTGGTAGGGCTGACTAAACAAAGGAAAGACAACATAGAGCTCACCAAAGGTTTTGGGGTGATGCAACTATCATCCTTCATGGCTATCCATGCAAGATGGGGCTGATGGGAGGTGTAATGTCACAACCTTTGGAAAATACCAGGCTGTCCACATTTACTGTAATCACTACACCACCCTTGCTTTTTTCATCAAGTAACCATTTTTAAATGATTCTGGCAAACTGAAACTCAAAAGGCTGCTAAGTTTGTATAATTTTTCAACAACACGAAGAATCTGCAATGACAAATCACTGAACTTAGAACACTTTTGTCATAGCTTTAGAAATAACATTTGAAATGTTTCACCTTTCACAGCACCTTTGTAATGATGACTTCTGAAAGATATTTAATAAAGCTCAGCATAAATTCTTTACGTGTGTAGTTTAAGAATCAGAACTGTATATTAGAGACATACCTGGTAGAAGTTCTTTTTCATGTCTTCTTACTGGTATTTCTCGCCATGTATCTGAATCATCATGATCTTCAGACAGCCAAGAGTTGACAGTTAAATGCATTTCCTTCTCTGGTAGTGTGCTCATTTTTTGAAGTCTAATCTCATGCAGGTACCAACTAGGATCTGGCCCACTGTTGTCATGGCCAATCCGGATTTTATACAGCTCTCCTACATCTTTTAGATTAATCTACAAAATTAAAACAGGAAAGTTCTATTTACAGTCAACTGATCATTAAAATAACCCCCATTGTTATGCATTGTCAAAAAGATACACAGATCCTTTCTGTCAATGTGCTACAATATGACCTTTTTTGTTAGATTCATTAGAGCAATCATTTTATAAGGTGACTAATCAACATTTAAAAGCAAGTATGAAAATAAGTTCAAATAAATATACAACAATTTACAATGAAATCCAGACCTGGCATAAAAATGTAAGGAACTCAATCAATCAATCAATCAATCACATAAATCAGCTAAAACAACAATGATTAACTATAATGAATGGAAACCAATAATAAACAATTACATCAGCAATACTTTTATTAGGACAATCAAAATGCACAGAATATATCATGCAAGTGGCTTCTTCATCAGACAAAGGTATTAAAAATAATACAAGAGAAGAAAACAAACAATATATTTTTAAATCCTGGAAAAACACAGTGCTTTACTGTGGCAATAGGAAGTGGATGCTAGGCAACCCTCTCTTTCATCAAGAGCATTTTTTAAAAAACCCAATAACAACCCTCTATCTTGTGATCAGACTGAAATCTGTTGAAGGACTTTAGGATGCACTTGTTGTTCTATTCAGTCATAGGATAGGAAACTTTGCCCTGACTGATTTTTGGATTGCAACTCTCATAATCCCTTACTCTAGGCTATGATGGCTAGGGCTTATTGAAGTTGTAGGCATAAAAACATCTGACGAATCACAGTTGCTCACCCCTGCTGTGGCCCCAGATTATATCATTGTCAGGTCTTTTTTTTTTTTTAAGATCCATTTTTAAAACAAAATTGGAGAACTCTCTTCCCCATCGCATCCTGATTTATCTAAAGCTGAATGAGGCTACCTGACTCATTATAGATCTTCAGTATTTTCTTCAGTTATCAGGAAAGAGATATTATCAGTGATATGACTAGAACACAGTCAAATCCCATCCTTTCCCAATTTTGCAAACTGTGAATGGGATGAAGCAGGGGTAGGCAACCTTTCCCCTTTAAGGGCCGGGGGACTTCAACTCCCAGAAGCCTCAGCCATGTTGGCCAATAGTCCCATGTTGGCCAATAGCTCCTGGGATTCTGGGAGCTGAAGTCCCTCGGCCCTTAAAGGGGAAAGGTTGCCTACCCCTGGGATGAAGTATTCATTTAACTTACTGGCAGCAATGTCTACATTCCCTGATCCATCCTTTAAGCAAGCCCCTTCCTAGGCAGATCATGGCAGAATGAGGGAAGGCAACACTTAGTGCCAATGCAGACCAGCCAAAAGGGGTGGAGTTGAGGTGGGGCAACTGCACGCTGGCCTCCCCAACTCCTCCCTGATGCCGCTGTCACACCACGTGCCTGACCACATGGCACACAGCATCAGGGCACCCTGTTCTACAGCTCCTTACTCCTTTGTCTGCCCTTACTCAGATTTGGCTTCAACCAACATATTCATAGTGAGGGCAGGAAACAGTGACTCCTGCTTTCAGTAGGGTGTCTTCTGAGGTGGAAAGGAGGAAATCTGAAATTAAACAGTTCACTGCAGCAATAGGAACCTTGTCAATTGCTATTTCTATTGCTACTAGGATCATGCAAGCAAACTATGACAAAAACAACAGGTAAGTCAAGGATGGTATTTTCAGAAAAAAACATTTGTTTCACCTTAGTTCGTAAATTTGAGGTATAAATGTTATTTTAGTTTTTTCTCATAGCTCTAGTTCTGATATTGTGTATAGTGATGAGTTCCAAATCTGCTGCCCCAGTTCATCCCCACTCCCAGGGGGACTCTGGCAGCCATTTTCTTAAGCCAGAAAACTTCTGGGTTCAAAATGAAACACACTGAGTGCCCTGGGAGCAGGGATGGATCCAGGACGGACCCAGGTGGCAGATTTGGTGGCAAAATCACTGCAATAATATCAGGATGCTGCCTGAATTAAAATTTAAGCTGGAGAAGTAAGCCAATTGGAAAAGCAGTCTCTGGAGCAGCAGAAAGCAAGCTTGCTCTGTCCTCAATATGACATCCTTTCAAACATTAAAATATGGCTATCAGTTCACCTCTTAGCCTTCTAGTCCTCAGGCTAAACATGCCCAGCTTTCAAACCAATCTACATAGAACATGGTATCCAGACCTTTCACCATTTTGGTTGCCCTACTTTGTACATGCTTCAGCTTGTCAATATGCCTCTTGAATTAGGGTTTTTGGAACTGTACATGGTATTCCAGGTGAGAATACTGTGTACAATATATTTTACATATGCTCTTCAAACAGAGGAGAGAGACAGAACTACTGACTACAAAACAGAGGCTGCACTAAATCAAACTAAGAACAATTGATACAAGAAGAAAGGTGTGTTTAAGACCAACAAGCAGGGAATGAAATGCATGTGATCCCCAAACTCTTAGAGAGAGAGAGAGAGAGAGAGAGATACAAACTAGCCACTACTTAGTACAGCCATGCTAAGGGTTGCTATCTCTAACATCAGCAAGGATGAGAAGGTACAGTGAGCCTCATGGTCAGTTTTCTGCCCTGGAAACTACCAGAGTCTGTAGAGACTGCTAGAATGGACAAAAAGCCCACTCAGAAATAGCCAGAAATCCACTTCTGATTTTGAAATATTGGCATACCGTATATATTTTTAAACAATGCGGAGTGGGGTGGGGGGTGGAGGCTACAAGTAGCTGAACTGGCACTTCTGGTGACTTCCACAAGAGGTAATTCACACTGGACCAAAGAAGGGGCAGTCCAGTCTAAAAACATAAAGTGTCACAAGGACAACCTGGGAGACAAATGAGATCCCAGGGCTGCACTGTGCCCATCCTGCTCTAAAGTCATCTTTCCAAGAATCCTGGGTCTCTGAACATAATGTCTCATGGCCTTGGCACCAGTGAAGTGCCTTTGTCAGTAAAGTTTCTCTCTATTCCCTCCACCTAGCACTTAGTTTTTCTTTCCAGCAGAGCAATGCAATAACAACACACAAGCACTGTCCTTTCTCATCCAAGGGTCATTCCAACCATAAGTTGGAAACCACTTGAAGCATACAACAACAACAACATTCCTAAACTGCAAATCCCAGGATTCTATAGGATGTTACCATGGCAGTTTAAGTGGAATCCTAGTGTTATAATGGTGTAGTGCAAAAGGATTCCAGTCAACAGAAGTAATGTAGCTGAGCTGAAGAAAAATGAATAATCTCATGATCAATCCATCTACATTCTACAAATATATACAGTCATGAAATGTATTGTGTTTTCAGATCTGGGAAAAGAGTGGGATGATGATGATGATGATGATGATGATGATGATGATGATCTATTTGCATTCTTTTTTCAAATAATATTTCAGTAACGTTCCTCAATAATCTGCATAGGCTTCATTCTGCATGTTAGAAAGCCTGTTTCAGATTTCATTCAACAGACCCTTACATTTGGGGAATTATTCTTACATCTTAGGAAACATTGTTCTTTATACTTGAGGCTGGTTAGTCTGCTAATATAAGCAATAAGTAGGAGTATTTATGGTATGCTTCCATCTGTCAGCACAGGACAGTCTCTGGTTTAAAAACATGCATACAGAAACCAAGTCCCAAGTAAATCGAGCAGCAATAGTGACTGGCCTATTCTGAAACCTTACCTATCTAACTTCCAAAGGTATTTAGCAGTAGTTATGTTAGGTATCATTTGAGCATTCTGTCATACAGTTTGTAAATCAGTATATATTCAGCAATTCATCCACCATTTCAGTTCCTTAACTATCCTAAGCACATTGCCAACTGTGCTGATATATGCCAAGTTATGTGATGTATTCTGAAGGGGCAGACAGCTTAAACCTACACAGCCACTGCTTATGCAAGACATTCTGACAGTACTTACTAACCTTAAGAACATTACTGTCAGCAGAGTGAAGAGATGAGAGGCATCTCTTGTGTCTTCTTATATTTTACTTCATCATTACAAGCAGTAAGAGTGCTTACTTATCAATCACTGTCAACATTTCTTGCATCTACAAAAATTGTATTTCTAACATATCAACAGCACACAGAAGAGTGTAAAATTCTCTTTGTCTCTTGAACCCGAAAAATCCAACTATTGTCAAAATAAGTGAACAATATATATATAGATATATATCAGAGGACAGAGAAAGGACAACACTTTCCCCATGGATTTTCTTCATGATCATAGAATCATAGAGTTGGAAGAGACCACAAGGGCCATCCAGTCCAACCCCCTGCCATGCAGGAACTCCCAATCAAAGCATCCCTGACAGATGGCCATCCAGCCTCTGCTTAAAGACCTCCAAGGAAGGAGACTCCACTACTCTCAGAGGGTGTGTTCCACTGTCGAACCGCCCTTACTGGCAGGAAGTTCCTCCTAATGTTGAGGTGGAATCTCTTTTCTTGCAGCTTGCATCCATTGTTTCGGGTCCTAGTCTCTGGAGCAGCAGAAAACAAGCCTGTTCCCTCCTCGATATGACATCCCTTCAAATATTTAAACACTGCTATCATATCACCTCTCAGCCTTCTCTTTTCCAGGCTAAACATCCCCAGCTCCCTAAGTCGTTCCTCATAGGGCTTGGTTTCCAGACCCTATGAGGTCTGGAAACCTTATTATCATGAAATAACCATGTGATGTAGTGCTTGGAGTGCTGCACTTGAGAGATCCACATTCATTCCCACAGAGTCATTAAACTCTGTCAATGAGCTTGGACCAGTTACTCCCTCCCTCCCAGCCTGACCTGACCTACCTCACAGAGAATTGTAATTGCATCTGCACTGCAGAAATAATGCAGTTTGAAACTGCTTTAACTGCCATGGTTCAATGATATGGAATTCTGAGATTTGTAGTTTTGTGAGATATTTAGCTATTTAGTGTTCTCTGTACAAAGCTAGATGCAGAAGGGGAGATTCAAAGATACAAAGCTAGACTTGTGGCTAAAAGCTACACTCAGAAGTATGGTGAGCACTACAACAAAATTTTTGCTGGAGTAGTCACTCATACAGGATTCCGAGTACCTAGAAAGGATAATCTTGTATGCAAATTACATAGAAGCATTTATGGTTTAAAACAGGCCACCAGAGCATGGAGTGAGAAACTGAACCAGCATCTTATCAAAGAGAGGTTCACTCTAGGCACTATTGACAAATGTGTGTACAAGAGATTCAGAAATAATAATAATGATCTGATCCTGTGCAATGAGGACAAAGCAGATAGTGAAAAGATAATCCAGAATCTCAAGAAATAGATTGATTTTAGGAATTTAGGAGATATCTCACACTATCTTTGGGTGCAAATACAAAGAGGCAGTGATGGAAGTTTGTGCGGTGCAATTTGAGTTTCCCACGGTGTTAACCCTTTTAAAGGGAAACAAAAATATACAAGTATGAAATTTAAACTTATTAGATTCCAGCTTTCATTAGTAAAGCAACAGACATGTGGGTCAGACTATTATTTTAAATCTGTCTTCCTAAAGAATAAAGACTAACTCAGAAAAAAAACATGCAGTTTGTAGTTTAAAAATAAACAATAGTGGTTTAATAAATAAATACATAAAATAACTAAAACCTAATCTAACTGGTGATGACTTGGGTAAAGAGAAATAAATCTCACCATCTTATAGATAGGAGGAAGAAACTACAACTGACTACTGTTACAAGCAGTTTAGAATCTTGGGAGAGAGCTGTTAAACTACCTCCAAGAGTGACAGAAGTCACATGATAGTTAGAATGACACAGATAGAGGGAAGTCCCTGTCTATCTAAGGAAGGAAAGGAGAATGTAATACATAAAATTTCCAACAGTTTCTTCCTGAACCTAATACTGGATCTTCTGGACTGTCTTGGTCTGCAAGATGCAAATGCTATGGCAACTCCAATGGAAGTAGGATTCTTAAAGGACATTAAGAAATCTGAAACCTTTACAAAATGGAGACAAGTATAGGACTGCAGTTAGAAAACTCCTATACATTGCCAACTTCACCAGACCTGACATAGCAAATGCTGTTGGCATCCTATGCAGAATGGTCAACTTTCCTACAGAGATTTTATTACAGTGAAAAGAGCTGCCAGATATTTAAAAGGAACAGTAGATTGCAAACTGATGCTGCTAGCCTGTACTTAACTACATCTGATAGTTAAAGAGTAAGAACCTCAGTGACACAACACTCATTGTAAAATGAAAGGTTGTCATATATATGACATATATATGTCATATATGTCATATATGATATATATATCATATAGAATCATAGAATCATAGAGTTGGAAGAGACCACAAGGGCCATCCAGTCCAACCCCCTGCCATGCAGGAACTCCCAATCAAAGCATCCCCGACAGATGGCCATCCAGCCTCTGCTTAAAGACCTCCAAGGAAGGAGACTCCACTACTCTCCGAGGGAGTGTGTTCCACTGTCGAACCGCCCTTACTGTCAGGAAGTTCCTCCTAATGTTGAGGTGGAATCTCTTTTCTTGCAGCTTGCATCCATTGTTTCGGGTCCTAGTCTCTGGAGCAGCAGAAAACAAGCTTGTTCCCTCCTCGATATGACATCCCTTCAAATATTTAAACACGGCTATCATATCACCTCTCAGCCTTCTCTTCTCCAGGCTAAACATCCCCAGCTCCCTAAGTCGTTCCTCATAGAGCTTGGTTTCCAGACCCTTCACCATTTTAGTTGCCCTCTTTTGGACACGCTCCAGTTTCTCCACATCCTTTTTGAATTGTGGTGCCCAGAACTGGACACAGTATTCCAGGTGAGGCCTGACCAAAGCAGAATAGAGTGGCACTATTACTTCTCTTGATCTAGACACTATACTTCTAATGATGCAGCCTAAAATTGCATTGGCCTTTTTAGCTGCTGCATCGCACTGTTGACTCATGTTCAACTTATGATCCTCCTGGATTCCTAGATCCCTTTCACATGTAGTCTCATTCAGCCAGGTGTCCCCCATCGTATATCTGTACTTTTCGTTTTTCTGCCCTAAGTGCAGTCAGTACCTTACATTTCTCCGTATTGAATTTCATTTTGTTAGTTTTGGCCCAGCTTTCTAGTCTGTTCAAGTCATTTTGAATTTTGATCCTGTCCTCTGGGGTATTAGCTACTCCTCCTAATTTGGTGTCGTCTGCAAATTTGATAACTATGCCCCCAATACCGTCATCTAAGTCATTAATAAAGATGTTGAACAGCACTGGGCCCAGGACAGAGCCCTGTGGCACCCCACTAGTCACTTCTTTCCAGGTTGAAAAGGAGCCATTGTTGAGTACCCTTTGGCTTCGCCCAGTCAACCAATTACAAATCCATGTAACAGTTACTTTGTCTAGCCCACATTTTACCAGCTTGTTTGCAAGAATGTCATGGGGAACCTTGTCAAAGGCCTTACTGAAATCAAGATATACTATATCCACAGCATTCCCTTCATCTACCAAACTGGTAATTTTATCAAAAAAAGAGATCAGATTTGTCTGGCATGACCTGTTTCTCTGAAACCCATGTTGACTTTTTTTGATTATGAAATTACCTTCCAGATGTTCACAGACTCTCTGTTTAATGATCTGCTCCAGAATCTTCCCTGGTATTGATGTCAGACTAACTGGACGATAATTGTTGGGATCCTCTTTTTTCCCCTTTTTGAAGATGGGGACAACATTTGCCCTCCTCCAGTCTGCTGGGACTTCTCCTGTTTTCCAGGAATTCTCAAAGATTATTGCCAATGGTTCCGATATTACATTTGCCAGTTCTTTTAATACCCTTGGATGTAATTCATCTGGTCTTGGAGACTTATATTCATTTAGATTAACCAGGTATTCCTGTACTATCTCTTTACTTATTCTATGCTGAAATTCTCCTATTCTGTCCTCTGCTCCATTATCCTCAGGTTGAGCACCCTTTGCCTTTTCTGAGAAGACTGAAGCAAAGAAGGTGTTGAGTAATTCTGCCTTTTCTCTGTCTCCTGTTAACTTTTTGCCATCTTCTCCACACAGTGGTCCTACCATTTCCTTCTTTTTCCGTTTGCTGCTGACATACCCAAAAAAGCCCTTTTTATTGTTCTTAACCTCTCTAGCAAGCCTGAGTTCATTCTGCGCTTTAGCTTTTCTGACTTTACCCCTACACGTGCTAGCTATTTGTTTGAATTCCTCTTTGGTGATTTCCCCATTTTTCCATTTCTTATACATGTTCCGTTTAAAACATAGTTCAGTTTCAAGTTCCTTAGTCATCCATCCTGGTTTCTTGAGACACCTCCCATTTTTCCTCCTCGTTGGCACAGTTTGAAATTGTGCCTTCAGTATCTCCCTTTTGAGAAACTCCCATCCGTCTTGAACTCCCTTCTCTTTTAGTATTCCTGTCCATGGGATCACCCCCAGTATTTCTCTAAGTTTAGTAAAATCAGCTTTCCTAAAGTCTAGAATGCGTGTCTGACTATGCCTGGCTTCTCCTTTCCACTGTATAATAAACTCCTGGAGGACATGATCACTCCCACCTAAGGATCCAACTACTTGCACCCCATTAACTAGGTCTTCCCTGTTAGTTAGGATCAGATCCAAAATAGCTGACTCCCTCGTTACCTCTTCCACCTTTTGGACAATGAAATTGTCTTCGAGGCAAGTGAGGAATTTGCTAGACCTTGAGGATTTTGCTGAGTTTGACTTCCAGCAAATATCATGTCACCCATCACTACTATATTTCTCCTTTCTGAGTGTGTGGTCATCTGTTCTAGAAAGGCATCATCCAATTCCTCTGCCTGAGTCGGCAGAGTTGTCATATATGAGTGAACCACTGGAAAAGATGTCTTGCCTCCTTCCTGTGGCAGTTGGCAACATCCAGCCAATAAGCTGTACAGGCAGTCCTCCGTATCCACAGATTTTTTTTATTTTAATCCAGAGATTCAAGCATCTATGATTTGAAAATATTTTAAAAATATATACATTCCAAAAAGCAAATCTTGATTTTGCCATTTTATATAAGGGACACCATTTTACTATCCATTGAATTTAATGGGACTTGAGCATTCATGGATTTTGGTATTCACAAGGAGTCCTGGAATAAAATCCCATCTGATTTGGTCATTGGAGCTGGAAAAACAGGTAGGACCTCATATAGTGGGCCCTTGTATGTGGTCCTACCTAGTTTTGCAGCTCATGCATTGAGCCCTACCCATCTTCTCATAAATTGTTCAAAATATGGAGAATCATACTCCTTCAGAAATGGCAATTCTCTCATTATTTTTTAAAGGAGAGTTTCCCACTATTTTTAAAAAAGAGAGAGAAAGAAACAGGAAATTATAACCACTTCTAGTGTTGATTTAAAAAAAAAAACATTTTCAGAGGAGAAGGGACTCACATTAGCTACTGGGGCAGGGCCATTTGATGTCTAGGCTGTGCCAGACTGTCCATCCCTAAACTAGTGATTAGAATAGCTACAGCAGCACCCTGCTCAAGCACAAATTTAGTATCAGTTCTTACAGATTTCAACTTTACAAGTCTAACTGCATGAAGGATTTCAGTCTTTGCTTAGGAAACATAAATGAAAGTCCACTTTTAGGGTTAGGATTAGTGCTAGGGAATCATGGGAATTGTGTTTTTTTCTGAGACATTGAGCCTTCTCAGTCAGAGAGCTCTGATGCAACAATAAAATACAGTTTCCATGATTCCCTAACCCTAACCCTAAAGGTGGACTCAATTTGCACTATTTCAACCCCCCAAGATACTCAATATTGGCTTGCAATCTTCCCAGAATGAAATCATCTAGTAATCTTAGCAATGCATTGTTAAGTTGATTAATAATAATAATAATTTAATAATAATTTTATTTAATACCCCGCCCCTCTGAGCACAATCGGGGCGGCTTACATCATAAAATCAGTACATAAAATCAGTTACTGCCATAACTATACAATTACCGTGTTCTCCCAGGGATGCTGCATGCTATATCAATGGGGAATTCAGAAAATGAAATGTGAAATTGAAATCTTGTGATTTTTGTGAAAAGTGAGATCATGGTAATTATCTGTCACTTCTTCAGTATGGAGTAAATCTGTTCTGAATAAACTATATAAACAAATTCATCATTATTTTTAATAGTATTGTACCTTGAATGTATCTACACTGTAGGGATTGAACAGCTGGTGTTCCCCAGATCCCAGGATAAAAGGACCTGAAGCTTTGTCTTCTCCGTAAACATAAAGGGACACAGTTGCTGTTGTGCCAGCTGTTTCAGAAGAGCCAGTGACTACTGTGATTTTCCAATCTTCTCCTGTAGGTAAAAACAAATGGAAAAGGAATACCACCAACTGAGCTGTTTTATCAGTAACTACTACAGGCCTGAGGAGACTCATGTGCTAGCTTTATTGCAAATAATGTATCACAGAGCCTACAAAACAGTAGTAATTGTTCACTTAAAAATGTAAGGTTCTGCTCAGAGAATGGGAAATCAATGAGGTTTTGTTTAAATGAGAATCAATATTCAAGGGAAAATTTGCACTAGATTGAATGAGCCCTATACAGCCTAGGTCCAGACTATAAAAGACCTAAATATCTTAAAGGCACCAGATCCAGTCAGACCTGGGAAGCTAAGCAGGGTCAGTACTTGGATGGGAGACTGCCAGCAAATACCAAATGCTATATTTCAGAGAAAGAATCTGGCAAAACCACTTATGAATATTGCAGTCCTTAAGAAAACCCTATGCAATTCAGGGATTTCCATAACTGAACAGGTACTTTGAAGACACATACATATAGGTTTAAATATGACCCTGCCTGAACTCTAAGATCCACAAGGGAGGCACTTCTTTCTGTCCTACCACATAGCGGCCTTTGACACTATCAATCATGCCATCCTCTTAGACCGCCTGAGAGAGTTAGGAATTGGAGGCACTGCTCTTCAGTGGTTCCGTTCCTTCCTCTCGGGCAGATCTCAGAGGGTGAGGCTCGGGGACAGTTGCTCATCCAAAATCGAGCTTAATTGTGGCGTCCCTCAGGGCACCATCCTGTCCCCGATGTTGTTTAATATTTATATGAAGCCGCTGGGGGAGATCATTCGGAGGCATGGAGCTCGGTGTCTTCAGTACGCTGATGACACCCAGATATATCTCTCCATGACCAGATCATCGTCTCAGACCTCAGATGGCGTTTCTCCTCTTAATGACTGTCTCAGAGCGGTAATGGGTTGGATGAGGAAAAACAGATTGAAGTTGAATCCCGACAAAACGGAGGTACTCGCAGTGACAGGCCCGAAACCAGATCTGGGAATACAGTTTCCAGTCCTGGATGGAGTCACACTCTCTTCGAAGGACTGTGTTCGCAGTCTGGGGGTTCTCCTAGATTCGTCGCTTCACATGACTAGTCAGGTGAATGCGGCGGTCAGGAGTGCCTGTTATCAGCTTCGGCTGATACGCCAACTGCACCCTTTTCTGGACATGAGGGACCTGGAAACTGTGGTACATGCCCTGGTAACCTCACGCCTGGATTACTGCAATGCACTCTACATGGGGCTACCCTTGTGCCTAACCCGGAAACTTCAACTGGTACAGAACATGGCAGCCAGGCTGATCACAGGAACATCAAGGAGGGAGCACATAACACCTGTGCTAAAATCCCTCCACTGGCTGCCGATTAGTTTCCGGGCACAGTACAAGGTGTTGGTTTTGACCTTTAAAGCCCTACATGGCTTGGGTCCATCTTATCTTAAGGACCGCCTTTCCCCATACGATCCCCCCTGCGCCCTGAGGTCCTCTGGGAGGAATTTGCTACAGCCAATAAGAACTAGGCTGTCCCAGACCTCCCAGAGGGCCTTCTCCGCAACTGCTCCCAGACTTTGGAATGCCCTGCCGGATGAGATCCGTCTGATTACCACTCTTGCTGCTTTCAAGATCTCTTCCGGCAGGCCTTCCTGGAATAATTGTCAGCCAAGGGATGGGTACCTGACCTGCAAACCTGACTCTTTATATCATTCACTGCTATTGTTTTTAATATTGTATTTTAACTAGCTATTTGTTTAATTCTGTTTTAAGGGGATGGGAGGGTGGGACTATGGGATAATGGAATGTTTTTAACTCTGTTCTATTTTAAAATTGCTGTACCCCGCCCCGATTGCCACGCAGAGGGGCGGGTTATAAATAAAAAAAAATATTTTATTTAATTTTATTATTTCACAGGCATATGTGCTGGGAACATGAGAGAGGGACTTCTCTGTAGCTGTGTCAACACTTTGAAGCTCCCTCCCTAGGAGAGTTAGGATAGCTCCTTTGCTTTCTTTTTAAGATCTTTCTATTCTAATAAGCCCTATTATTCCAATAATGACCCCTGGTGGTGCAGTGGTTAAATGTCAATATTGCAGCCACAACATTGTGAGTTCAAATCCACAGGGCTCCAGGTTGACTCAGTAATATCAGTGCCTAGCTTGTTGGGGGTAATTGCTAGCACATTGTAAACTGCTTAGAGAGTGCTTAGTTTACTATGAAGCAGCACTGTAACGTAAAGTGCTAATGCTATTGCTATTGTTCCTTGGAAATTGTTAACAGGGCAAGGTTTGTTTGTTTTTTAATGGTGCTATACTGTTTTTAATCTTTGCTTTAAAGTAAAATTTTAAAGGTTTTTAATTCTGCTATTTTAATATCAACTTTTATAAAAGCAATAATATGCTTCTATAGTAATTTTCTGCCTTTTTTGCAGTCTTCACAGAAGAACAATACAGAACAATACAAACAAACAAAAATCAAGGAACTCCTAGCACCTGCATTATGCAAAAAACTGAAATAAGATCCAACCAACAAAATCACCAGGAAAATGAACATCTTGATCAAGAACTTCTCAATTCAGCCAATCATATGCCAAAGTTTATGCAAATCTGAGGCACTCCCACCAAGACTGTATGGACTTCCCAAGATCCACAAGGATTTCCAGGTACTGTTGGACGGCAACTCCCAGCAGCACAAGCTAGCATAGCCAATTGTGAGTGTTACCAGAAGTTTCAATCCAAAACAATCCAACAACATGCAGCATGTCACATGATTCCCACCCCTTGTTTGTGTTTTTAAATTGTGAACTGCCTTGAATGCCATTGTGGGCATGATGAGCTAATGAGGCTTTCTGAAACATCCCACTTTAGTTTTTGTAGCTTTGGAGGGAAAGCTGCTTCACCTCAGGAAGTACTGGACCTGCTCAAAGGCCAAATTTGGCTCAGGATTCACAAAATACACCTGTAGTTAATAATACCATTGTATTTATTTATATGTGGGCCATGTGTTTTCCTCAATGGTTCAATAGGGTATACAACATATTTATATTGGTTGTATATTCTGAACTGGAACATACCATATTCACAAACTATTCTAATATCAGATTTTTATCTGGTCACGGTTGAAACATGCATTCAGAAAGTTATTTATAAAGGAGGCTTTGCTTTAAATAATGGACATTAGTTGAGAAACTTTTTTTTAACAAACACCTGCTATTGAGATGCTGCCAACCCAGCAGGAGAGGTCTATAGATATGTACATCTCTAATAACATTATAGATATATTCATGCTGTCTGCACTCCACCCACCCTGCTTTTGAATGTGAAGGTAATAGTTACAATAAGCAAACCAACACCATCACACACATTTCAGTTCAGTATCACTCTTGATTGAAAGATAGAAAGCAGCAGAATAATTTACCATTTTCCTCCTCTTGCATTTTTGGCTGATGATTTATTTGCATTTCTGCCAAAAATAAAACAGCAGTGCAGTTAATAATAGAGTTGTCAGGTTACAATGAAAAGTAGAAGGCAGGAGGTAGGAGGTGTTCACATGGTATTAACTCTTCTGCTCCTGCAGAAGAAAATATATTTCTTTCCTGAACCAGTATTGAATTGTACAAGCCTCTGAAAGCAGTGCTACCTGAGAGCTACTTGTTTTAAACTCAGTACAGTATAGGGGGTGCTAGTCATCCATGGCAAGTTTCCAAAAAGGAAAAAAAAAGCCAGTGAGCACAAATACCATGCTGAACCTTGGCACACTGGGATATAAAAAGCCTCGTGGTCCACCACATCAGATACCAGTAAGAACAATTGATATAAAATATCTGAAGCTAGGGGGTCCAAGAAAACCTGCAGCAAATAATTAATGATCAATAATCCAGCACCAATCTCTGCCTTTCACCACAAAATGCTCTCATATTTGCCAGCACTTCGCAGATGAAAATTGGACTACACCTGGCCAAGCAACATCAGAGCATGGCCAAGATGGCAAACATTATTAATGACAAAAAACACACAAGATAGGAAAGGCTCCGGACATTTGCTTTCTCCTGAGCCTACTGGGAATGGCAAGATTCCATCCCCTGCTCTCTTCTCCCCACTGCTGGGTTAACTGAGTGCAAACTACTTTTCCACTTTGAACTCAGTTTGCAGCAATCCAACTAAATTGGTAGAAGGGAGAAAATAAGAAGAGGAGGGAGAAACTGGGACATTTTGAAAACAGCTTAAAAAGAGAGACCGCAGATGATTAATCAAGATAGTTGGAGGTTATGTTTTCTTCAGAGAAAAAAAAAGGCCAGATTGGTTGGCATATATACGGTCCAACTATTGCAAGTAGGAGGCCAGAGATGAAATAGAAATTGTATTGCGCTTTGCCTGCAATAACACAAATCATCTTTAAATATGAAGATAAGAGAGTAACTCCATGTTCAAAGGAAACAAAGGCTTTCTAGCAAGAGTTCCTTTGATAGTCCCATTTAATGCTAATGCAGGAGCAGTGGGCATGGGCAGAGAAAAGTCACAGACTCCTGAATACCAGCTGCTGTGAGACGTAAGCAAGAGGATGCAGTTTCTTTTCCTTTCCTACTGGTGGGTATCCCATAGGAATGAAATGATCTATCCTACTCTACTTGAAATTAGGGTTGTAATTCTTCACTAACTTTCTTCTCAATGGAAGCAAAGTTTAGTTTTAGCAATTTTCTTCCCACTGTAAGAAAGTCTTCAAAAACTACAGCTTTCAAACTCTATTCACAGTTCAGGACTCTTCACAGAAAATATTTCTAATGCTGTTTCCTTTGCAGAAAAAGCTGTTTACTGTGAAAGCAACCAAGGGCCTTTGCAGACTGCCAGAAATAGTGCACATTAAATTGAGGCAGTCATGGGAACTGTATTTTTTTCTGGGACATTGAGCCTTCTCTGTCAGAGAGTTCTGGTGCCACAATAAATTACAGTTCCCATGATTCCCTAGCACTGAGCCAGGGCAGTGCCTCAATTTAATGTGCACTATTTCTGGCAGTCTGCAAAGGCCCCAAGTTAAAATGTTGTGCAGAATAAATCCCAAATTACAGCATTTCTGTGAAATAAACAGCATTTTCTGATCAGAAAATAATATTTCTGTGCAAAACTAGAATCTGTTTCTTTTGCAAAGTAGCTGTGCAGAAAAAGTCCTAAACTTATTATTTTGTGATGAATAAGTCCTGAAATGCAGATTCACATCTGTTCAGGATTCTCCTGATCAAAATTTCTTGACACTTGAAAGCATGTTTTTGTCCATTTCTTTTATAATATTTTCAAATATTCTTTGCATCCCTACCTGAAATGGCCATTACCATGGACAACCAGAACAGGATAAGAACTCTGTCCTTCTTCACATTGCTCCTCCTTTGTGAGGGGGAGCACAATTTTGCCAGGATAATGGGCAATTCCACACAAAAAAAATGCCTACAAGCAGATTGTTCAGATAACTTCAGTGTGAAAATAACACAAATTGATTTACAGTGCAACTTTGTGTATGTTTATTCTGAGGTCTCTGTATAGCCTATGTATGATTATTCTAAAATAAGAAGCACTGCCTTCAGTGAGGCTTACTCCCTCAAAATTTTGTTTAGATTGCATCTTCAACTTCTAAATTACAGTCATATCCTTTACCTTGTTGGGAGAGCTCTATTTCTGAATGAATTATGCCTTCTGACATATAAGGCAGCCATCTGAGGATAAAAGAGAGAAAGAAATAACATGAAATCAAGTTTGTTTTGTTCATACAAAACAAATGTTAACTGAAATAATTTCTTAATATGAAGATGCTTCTGCACAGGATGTTGTTTGTCTTCAACAAAGCTTTAACACAAAATAATACATTATTTCTGCATGAAATACATCAGACTATCATGCTCTGAATTTACAGAGAGATCTGATAATACATCACATCTTTTCAGGAGCAGAATTTAAAGGAAAGGAAAAATATAGATGTCAGTTTCATTTAAACAATTAAGGAGCAAAATTACACATGTACATCACATGGTTTGTGTGAGAGTGTAGGGTTTTCCTCTATAAATAACTAGGAGTTCTAATTTTAGATTGAAAACCTAACATGGCAAGCTTTAGTCCTGCAGATACCAATCTGTATTGAGGTTCCTCCTTCTGTTTTTTTTTTTTTTTTTTTTTTGGGGGGGGGGGGGCTTTCTTTGTATTGAACCAAATGGGACCACTTTGCCATGTAACCTGCAGGCATACAGTGGACCAATTCAGATGATGGCCATAGTAAGGCCAAACAGTTAAAGCCCCCCCCCCCCCGCCACACACACATACAATGCTAAGGTCCTGACTGGGGTATTCTGCACATAAAGGCAAAATATGATTATAGTAGTGTCATGTATAGTTTGGCCCTCAGTTGCTATTACTGTTGGCCCTCCATATCCATGGATTTTTTTTATTCACAGATTCAAGCATTCATAGATTAAGCAATTTCCAACAAAAACAAAAACAAAACAAAACGTCCAAAGTCACAGACACATACACACAAAAACCAACCCAAATTCCAAAAAGCAAACCTTGATTCGGGCATTTTATATAAGGTACACCATTTTACTATATCATTGTATTTAATGGGATTTGAGCATCCCAGTGGATACTAAGGACCTACTGTACATGAGATTTATTACATCACTTTTCAAATTGGTAATTACAATAGGTAATTTGGGCAAGAGGATTCTCATTCTGGAAATGCCATTTGAAGTATAATATGCTCAATCCTCTCTCTTTCTCTGAGTACTGCTTATTTTTCTCCATGCCCGATGAATTTTTTAAGTTTGAACTGTGGATCCAACCCAAATATAACAAGAATTAGAACAGCCATGTAAGTCACAAGCATTATAAAAAAAATTAATTCCCATTTCAATCAGTTTTTGGTAGAACAGAAGGGTTAGACAGATGACTTTATGTAAGCTTGTCTTGTGCAGAAATGCTTCATATTGCTTCATACTGGAGATGCTTCACACTTACATTACCCAAAATAAAATGCATTGCTCACAGTGGGGAGAAAAAGATACCTGATGTCATAATCTATTGCAAAGGAAGGCCTAAAAACCCCAAAGAATCCTGTCTGGTTTGCAGATTTGGCCCTGCCATGTAGTGGATTGAAGTGACATGATTCGATTGGATCCATGATCAGATAGATGAAGGCATGGATGTGTAAAAGATGCAGGCAGTAGGAGAAAGACATCATGTAGTGTAGTCATTGTCTTGGGTCAGCACTGGCAAACTGAAGGTGCATTTCTTAGGCAGGCAAAAGAGTTGAGTTGATGCAAGGCTAAATACTATAGTTAACTTCACAGTGCTTTCCCGACCTACACCCTGTAGCATAGCAAAGAAATGCATATTGTTGATTTCTTGGACAAGGTTAAAATATTCAAGCATCTTGCATTCTTTGATTTAAAAGAATTTCTCATTAGGTAGGCAAATGAGGGAACACAGCACCTTGATAGCGATGCTCAGTTTCAAACCAGTAAAGAACCCTATCTAATCAGATATATGAAGTGCCTGATTAGATCAGGCATTAGATCTTGTGCATTAGATCTTATGAAGGACTGCTAATAATATATGCACATATTTTTCACAACTAAGCTTAAAAAAACAGCCTTTGGCTTCTAAAAATAGAGTTAACCAGAGAAATGGTTAGCTGAAAATTACAGAAGTTATTTTAAGTCAGACACTTTGGGAAGTGGCGTTAATTCTGTATTAGGAAAATCTTTTGATATTTGTAGAGGCATATGTACTTTTTTACCCTGCAACTTGGATTTTAACTGATGGTCAGTGTGGTTGGATTTTTCATGCTTTTTACCATTGCTGAAAGACCTCAAGTTTGGAAAGATAAACATCCACCATCTAGTATCCAATGCTTAGAAGATCATATGCCTGACCTTGTATGTTATAGATAGCAGTTCCAAGAAAATACATTCTTGGACCAATGATTAGCTTCTCTCAGAGTATATGCATAGCCTTTGTTGGAATTCTATGCACAACTTTCCCACTGCCAATTTTTCTTTTTCTTTCTTTCTCTTTTTCTTTGTATTTTTTAAAGAAGAAACCAGATTGTTTACTTTTAAAAAGCATTTTGACCATGAGACTTAGCAGGCCACAAGTTAAAAGTGGGGAGAGTATGGACTCTTTGTTTACTTACACTGTACCTTTCTGCCAAAAACACTGTTTGAGGTGGCTAAAAAGGTGCCTACACCTTTAAAAAAGAAATGTGATATCTTCTGCTGAAAGGCTGAGAAAAGAAAATAGCAACTTTTAAAATACAAGAGTTAGAGGCATGTATATTTAAAAAAGCTACTGTGTTGTGTATTGTGTGCAAGAATGTAGAGGGCAGGTATGAAAGAACTAGAAAAGACCCTAAAGAGCAAATATATACAATTAAGCACAAAACTTAGAATTGTACAAGCTATTGTATTCCCTATTACCAGGTGTAAGAGTTGGATAATTAAGAAAGCGGATAAGAAGAAAATCACTTCATTTGAGATGTGGTGCTGGAGAAGAGTGCTGAGGACAGCCAAAAAGTCAAAGAAATGGGCTCTTGAACAGATCAAGCCTGAAATCTCCCTGGAAGCCAAAATGATTAAATTGAAGGTGGTGTACTTTGCCACATAATGAGAAAGCATGACTCACTGGGAAAAAAAATAATGCTAGGAAAGGTGAAGGGAAGTAGAAAGTGTGGAAGATCAAATGTAGATGGATGGACTCTATTAAGGAGGTCACAAGTATGAATTTATAGGAACTAAACAGAGTAATGGAGGATAGGGAGTCCTGGAGATGTCTCACCCACAGGGTTATCATGAGTTAAGACTGACTCCAAGGCAGTTAACAAAACAAAAAACAAAAATTGTGGCCATAGAGCAGGGGTCGTCAACTTTTTTTTGTCGGGGGCTGGGGGGGGAAATGGCGCTGGGGGCCGGCGTGTGCATCCACGCTTGCCCCCACATGTGCACATGCACACAACAGCCACCTTTGTGTACATACGTGCGCATGGGGGGGCGCCATTTTGGAACACCCAACGGTGCCGGCGCCATGAGAATTCGCACAGCGCTGTCGCTGTTGGGTCTTCCCAAATGGCACTCTGCACTGTTTAGGCCTTCCAAAATGGTGCCCGCTGCTGTGCGCATGCACGCACAAGCGCACGACGCCAGCGCCATTGGGCATTCCAAAATGGTGCATGGTGCCGTGCGCATGTGCACGCAAGTGCAGGCGCCATTTTGGATGCCAAAATGGCATCGGCGATTGCGCGCAGCATGGCAGCAGCACATGTGCACTGGCAGGACCGGCCACAGGCCAGTCCCAAGGCCTCCACGGGCTGCACCCGGCCCGCAGGCCGTAGGTTGCCGACCCCTGCCGTAGAGTTTTCCAAAACAGAAAGTCCCTCTTTGGTGTTCTGGCTTCCCTATGTTAAGCTTTATGGAACAGTGGAGTTCTAAGCAGTTGTTTCAAAAAGTAGAAATAAAATAACAATTCTTTCATCTTTATGTTAAATCCTCTCTTTTATTTAGAATTTCTCTGATTTTTTTGGAGAGCAACCCTCTGTGTGTGAATTGTACCCAAATAACTGTAGTACAATGCTCCATTTCTCATTGTTTCTCAGTCATGTGATTATTTGGCTGACATTAGTGAGCCTGCATTTTTTTTTCATATAGAGGTAGGAAGACAGTGTCATTTCACTCCCAAAAAAATGGAAATAAAGGTATTTCAAAATCCTACTTCTCCCTTCTCTATTACAGAATACATTGGAGATTTAAAAAGGACAGTTAAGGGCTGAATGGCCAGCTATATGAGAGAAGAGGATTTTGCACTCCTAATGGTTTCACAGAAGCCTACACTTTCTTCTATACAAATATTAATGGCATGCTGTTGTCTTTTGCATTTGCCTCCCTTAATATTCTTACTAGTCAAACCCTTCAGTCAAGCCTGGCTGAACCTTCCTTTTGCAAGGTAGAGGTGAGCACACTGTGGTTTTTCAGCCATTGTTGGACTACAACTGCCATCAACCCTAGCCAGAACAGACATTAAAAGATCTGGAGGGTCCTGTTTGGGCCCTCCTATACTAGGGAGATAGTTCACTATGTGGCCAATGGATCTTTCCAAATGGTTAGCACATGCCTTAGGCAAGGTGTGTGATATGGAACAAAACTTCTGGGTTTATTTTTTGTGTTTGTATGGCTACTGTGAATCTTTAGAAGGTGCTCTTAGAAATTGGTTCCTCTACAAACAAATACAAGAAAGATTCAAGATGGATTCAAAACTTGAAGACTTTGAAATAGCAGAAAAAGACATGGATAAAATTCTGACAAATAAGCCAAGACATGAAACAGCAAAGTTATATCAAAATATATTATCATTACAGCTTGAGGGAAAGGTAAATGATACAGTGATCAAATGGACATTAGATATTGGGGAATCCATAACTCTCGAACAGTGGGAAAAAACACAGAAGTTTACTCTCTGTCAAGACCTGAAAGAAAGAAAACTACACAAAAATTTTGCACAGGTGGTATTCAACTCCTGAAAAATTAAACAAGATATATAAATCAGCAGGAAACAAATGCTGGAAGTGTAACCAAAATATAGTCTTATATCTTCACATGTGGTGGTGATGCCCCAAAGCAAGACTGTTCTGGTCAAAAATTCATATTGAAATTTCACAAATAACAGGAATAACATGACACCGAATCTTTATTTACTGAATGTGACACATGGAATAAATAAAAATGGGGAATTAAAACACTGGAGAATAATACTATATATGACAACAGTGGCTCATATACTTTATGCAAAAAAGTGGGGGGGGGGAGGGGAAGAGGTACCATCAATAAATTACTGGTTCATAAAACTGGTAGCAATGAAAGAACTTGATAAGCTTACACATTTAATCAATAATAAATCTGTGGAAAAAGTTAAAGCAGATTGGGTACAGTTAGAAAATTATTGGAAACGAAATGGTTAGGGATGGAAAAGACAAGGTAGAAAAAATATAACATAACTAGATGATGTGGTTATCAATGAAGCAAGGAATGAACCATGATATTTATATTTGATCACTGTATAAAGAGAAGTGATTGGGGATATAATTGGTAGAGTGAAGACGGGGTATTTATAAGTAGAATACACATTGGTTAGACTTTGTAATGATTGCAATAATAAAGAACCTCAAACTAGAATGGAAAATAACAACAAAAAGAAGAATAAAGGAAAGTAACTTCGTAGAATTTATTAATTCATCAATGAAAGTGACTATAACATGAATAAGCTTGACAAGATACAAGTGGGTAAATGAATTACTGTAACTACTGTGGATTGCCAATGTATTTTGGATTTGTGATGTAGCTTGTATACTCTGTTGGTTTTTTAAAGATGTAATGAAAAGTAATAGTATATGCAAAGAATTAACGATCTGTTGGTTATTAAAAAATCAATAAAAAAGAAAAAAAGAAGGTGCTCTTAGGTGAGGCTGGAGGGGGAAAATTAGAATTATCTATTTCTAAGATGGTAAGCTGCCTGCTTCCTCCTTGTATCATCGTGTAAACAAACTCAGATATTACAAAGTGTTATACAGTATAGTGATATTTTCATCCAAAGGAAACTGAATCTGTATTACCTGAATTCTATGCACTCCAGAAAGTGGAGCAAGAATAAACAGTATGAGAGACATAGGACTATTTGTCAGTTGGTAGAAAATAAGGTGTTGTTTGGAAAGGTACTTTTAGAAGAGGACTTTTAATTAAATACAACCTTTCACAGATGAAAATATATTCTGAGTTCTTCTTAGGTTCTCTGATGATTACTTTCTCACAGTACCAGTTCTGTGACATGTTATATGCCTTGCAGCACAACAACACTTTCTGTAGATTTCCAAGAGAAACAGCTTGTATTTCAAACATGTCAGTCTAGAAGACAACAAATAGGTTCCATGAACATTAGTGTAGACAACAGTAAACAATCTTATAGCCAACTCATTGCTGAAATATGATGCTGTAAATTGAGGACACATCCAGACTAATTAAAAAGTCCAGAAAGTCCCAGATTTTGTTCCTGTTCTTTCTGATTTTATTGTGAATAACCATACATGTTTTATTTATCTCAGAATATTTTCCATCAGCCCCCACCTCAGTATGACCAGATACTTTTTTAGACCATCTTTCCAGGTCAGTTTATTTTAATGCAGTATAAAATTGGAAAGAACAGGAACAAAATCTGCGACTTTTCAATCAGTCTTCATGTGGCTTGAGATAGCTTGATTTAAGCAGTTCCTGAAACTAGTGAAATCATTCTCACTAGTAGGAAAGGCTAATTTATTGCTAAGATTGACACATACCCTGCTGTCATGGGCGGGCAACCGAGACACGTCCAGGTGCCATTATATTTTACCCTGGGATCATCTTTCTTTTTCTTCCATCAGCAAGTGAAAGCTCTGTTTTCACAGACTACAACAGCTTATAATAGTGGGCTGTGTGCTGTGGTCTCCCCCACCACCACCACCACGTTTTTCTCCTTCTCCTTTTATTGGATCTGTTCAGAAGGTTTATGTATATGGACAGCTTGATTGAATTTTAACAGTAAGTTTTTATGCATTTTTAATCATGTTTTTGTAAACTACATTTGTTTTAATTTGTCGGTTCTGGAACCACAGCTCATAGCACTGTGGGGAGGAACTAATTTTGCTGGGCCTAAAGGAGGGAGAGACCTGGTTAAAAGTTATGGCACACAGCCCTGTGATGTTGAGCATGAGGGGACAGAGCTACAGAGTTTATTAGGCTTCAACCCCTTTGCTTCTTCTTTTGATATGGTGATCGACCTGCCTGCCTGCCCTTTGTGCCGTGTCAGCATTGCTAGTCACTTCTGGGCCAGGTAAGATTTTTTTTTCCCCTTTCTATGGGTTTTTATTTTATTTTAATTGTTTTGCCTACTCTTCAATGTATTTTAGGAAACAGAAAATTGGCTTGGTGAGCCTGTAAACAGATGGTCACTTGGTAGGTAATAGGAAGAGCAAAGTAAAATTATGATGAACAGCCATGGCACCCATTTGGATGATGGGATGGAACTGCCTCTTTAGATCATGAGACCAAGGAGTCGGAAGGAGACTACATTAGGGCTGGCCCAGGAGCTGTGCCCCCATTTTAAATCATGCAACTTAGTGGAGGGATCCCTTGGGTTTGCCTTCCATTGCAGGGACTGCAAAGAACCTACCCAGGTAATGGGTTTTTTCTTGGGGTTCTAGTGTTTGCCAAGAGGTAGCTGAGGAAAGGATCTGGTTGATATCCACTGTTTCAGTTGCTCCCACCAGATTGCTCTTCCCCAATGCCTATCACAGAGTTTAAATCAGTTTAAAAATTTAATAGATCAATAAAGTGGCCCTTATTCAACCCAAGTTCTAGGGTATAACATCTTTATTACCATTGAGGGTCAGCAAATGTAGTTGCTTTGAGCTCCAGATTTTTTTTTAAATGTGGGTTATAAATGAATATAGGCAAAGGTAAAGGTATTCCCTGTTGACAAGGTTGTCAAGTTGTGTGGCCAGCATCATTGCACAGAACATTGTATAAACAAATATAATAATATGATAATAAATAACCACCTCTCTCCACAATTCACAGTCCAAATCTAGATTCCCCCTCTGCAATTCAAGGTTGATCTTTAGTGATTAAAAAAAAAAGAGCCATATGCATAGTTGTGTCTACTTTAAATGGATGGATGAATTTGACCCAAAAGAACGGACAGAAATGATAGAGAAAAGGGGGAATTTCTAGTGACTATTGCAACTGGGGGGAAAATGCAATAGTAATAGTGAAGTGACTTGTCTAATTTTAGAATCTAGAATAGCTGGTAGAGCCAGAAGTACAACATGTATACACTTAGTCCATTCCTGATGATATCTCATATGTATTTAGGATGCACTGCACTAAAAAGATGTCAGAACCCCAAGACACAACATCACAACAGCAAGATGGGTAAGCATTCTTGTAAGGTCACAGTAAAAAAACATGAGATGTGGTTTAGGAGCATCTCCTATGTGCAAAATTGCAGACTGCATATTAATATGGCCAGCATAGGTTTTTGTGGGGTTTTTGGACTGTAAGCCTGTGTTCTAGAAGAATGTATTCCAGATGTTTTGCCTGCATCTGTGGCTGGCATTTTCAGAGAAAGATCTGAAGATGCCAGCCACAGATGCAGGTGAAACATCAGGAATACATTATTCTAGAAGATAGAATCATAGAATCATAGAATTATACAGTTGGAAGAGACCACAAGGGCCATCCAGTCCAACCCCCCTGCCATGCAGGAACTCCCAATTAACCAACAAAAGTCCCTAAAGCCAAAAAACCCAAGATATAAGATCAAAAAACCAAACTGAAGGGTTCTGCCAAAAAATAACCAAGGATAAAATAATCCCACTTCCAATTACAAAAAGGCAATAATATGAAGAAATAAAGGAATAACTAAACCCTAGAGCAGAAAAGCCAATAACATTTCTGAAAGGGTAAAAATACCCCACTGAAGAGTATGCAAATGCAAAAAAATGAATATTATAATGAACTCAAGGCCAAAAAAATTTGAACCCTGAAGTAGATAAGCCAATAAAATATCCAGGTATATACAGGGGGTTAAAGAAAGCATTATGAAACATTGGCACCTGCTGGAAAATACACCCAGATATAAAAACAAACCGATGTTTGCCTATAAACTTACTCAAAACATCAAGAATATATTAGTACAGGCAGACTTTGGTTTTCCAGTTATACAAAATAGTTTGATTGTCAAGGGACATTACATCTGTGGGCATTGTTCGGTATGCAAACACAGCAGCAATTTGTAATGTTTTGTGAATACTGCTGATGGTAGAAGTTATGAAATATAATAATAATAATAATAATAATAATAATAATAATAATAATTTTTATTTATAACCCGCCCCTCTGCGTGGCAATCGGAGCGGGGAACAACAAGTATAAAAACCGAGCAAAGTTAAAAATCAAACCCTCATCCCAAAATCCTACCCTCCCATCTCCTTAAAATAGAATTAAACAACAGAGAAGTTAAAAATGCCATGTTAGTTAAAAACAAAAACATACAAACTTTTTACATGTGCTAGTAAAAATGTCATATACATAATTGAATGCCCTTGCAAACTAATTTATGTGGGGTTGACCAGCAGAGGGATAAGACCTTGAATCATTGAACACAGAAGTTGTATCAAAAACCATAAAATAGAAGCTTCATTGGTAAAACATTTTCTTGAGAAAAATCATGCTTATGATTTATTCAAATTCTGGTGCATAGATGGGATATCTAATACTAAAAACATAAAACAATTAAAAATATTGAAACTCAAATGGATTTATTGTTTGAAATCTGAATCCCTGGTGGGCTTTAATGAAAATGTGAATTGGCTAATTTGAGTTTTGTATTGTCCTTCCACACCCTAACTTTTCCCTAAGTTCTTTTCCTGAGTCTTGGCAAGATGGTTGCCACTACCAGCTCGGCTGGTTATAGAAAAGATTCTGTGAACAGGAGAAGAACTTCATTTAAATTCTGGTGCACTGATGGGATATCTAATACTAAGTACATAAAACAACTACAAATATTGGAACTCAAATGGATACATAGTTGGTAAATCTGAGTCCCTGGTGGGTAAAGATGGGGGTATAAGTTGGTTGGTTTGAGTTTTTCATTGTCCTTCCACACCCTAAGTTTTCCCTAGGTTCTTTTCTTGAGTCTTGGCAGGATCGTTCCCATTACCAGTTCAGCTAGTTATATAAGAGACTCTGTGAGCAGGAGAAGAAAATTGTTGCTTTTGAATTGAGCAGAGTCACATTGCTGAGGAGTTGTTATATATATATATATATATATATATATATATATATATATATATTGAATGCTTGCAAGCCACTGAGGAAGACTGTACTCGAAACACGTCTGGCCTTCAGTTTTTATTAATTATTATTATTATATTATTTTATTTTGTGCATTTGACACTTTTAAATGGGGTATTGTTACCCTTTTAGAAATTTTATTGGCTTATCTACTTCAGGGTTCAATTTTTTTGGCCTTGAGTTTTGAAATTTTTATTATCATTATAATATTTATTTTTTGCATTTGCATACTTTTCAGTGGGTTATTTTTACCCTTTCAGAAATTTTATTGGCTTTTCTGCTCTAGGGTTTAGTTATTCCTTTATTTCTTCATATTATTGCTTTTTTGTAATTGGAAGTGGGATTATTTTATCCTTGGTTATTTTTTGGCAGAACCCTTCAGTTTGGTTTTTTGGAACTCCCAATTAAAGCATCCCTGACAGATGGCCATCCAGCCTCTGCTTAAAGACCTGCAAGGAAGGAGACTCCACCACACTCTGAGGGAGTGTGTTCCACTGTCAAACAGACCTTACTGTCAGGAAGTTCCTCCTAATGTTGAGGTGGAATCTCTTTTCCTGAAGCTTGCACCCATTGTTCCGGGTCCTAGTCTCTGGAGAAGCAGAAAACAAGCTTCTTCCCTCCTCAATATGACATCCCTTCAAATATTTAAACATGGCTATCATATCACCTCTCAACCTTCTCTTCTCCAGGCTAAACATTCCCAGCACCCTAAGTCGTTCCTCATAGGGCTTGGTTTCCAGACCCATCACCATTTTAGTTGCCTTCCTTTGGACACGCTCCAGTTTCTCCACATCCTTTTGAATTGTGGTGCCCAGAACTGGACACACATGGCCTCACAGCCAGAAAAACCCACAAAAACCTATGCATATTAATACTTTGGCAACTAACATGTTATTCAGCAAATGACATCAAACTCTCTACAACCTTTTGTGCCTAAGATTTGACTAATTTTTTTTTTTTACAGGATTACAGGGGACAGTCAACACAACCAAGACAAAACAATTGACTTGACAAATAACAGAAGGTCTCTGTAGATGTATCAGCATAAATCACTCCACTTTGCCATCATAACCTGTTGAGTGTTCAGCATGTGCTAACAATACCCAGTCATGCAATTAGGTTACTTTCAGTTTGGAAGATACCAGTAAAATACCACACAGTACTGGATGTGTGTGTTCTATACCATAAGTAATTCTACTAAGAGGAGTTTTGTAACCTTTTTATGTTTAGCTGCAACAGACATTGATATTGTGCATATTTCTTGACTGTAATAATTGAGTGTAATTTCACCTTATTTTTTTTCTTTACTTTCTATTTGTTGTTGCTAACTGCCTTCGCATCGATCTCAACTCACAGCGACCCTATGGATGAGACATCTCCAGGCACCTCTGTCCTGTCCTGCCCATTTCCTACAAACTCATATTCGTGGTCTCTTTAATAAAGTCCATCCATCTAGTATGTTGCCTTCCTCTCCTTCTACTTCCCTCCACCTTTCCTAACATTATTGTCTTTTCCAATGATTCATGCCTTCTCATTATGTGTCCAAAGTATGCCAGTCTAAGTCTTGTCATCTTGGCCTCTAGGGATATCTCTGGCTTGTTCTGCTCAAGGACAGAGATTTGTCCTTTTGGCTGTCCATGGAATCCTGAGCATCCTTCTCCAGCACCAGATCTCAAATGTGTTGATTTTCCTCCTATCTTCTTTCTTGACTGTCCAGCTCTCACATCCATACATGGTAATAGGGAATACAATGGCTTGTATGATTCTGGCTTTTGTGCTGAGTTGTATGTCTATGCATTTTAAGATCTTTTCTAGTTCATAGCTGCACTCTCCATTCTTAATCTTCTTCTGATTTCCTGGCTGCAGTCCCCATTCTGATCAATGTTTGATCCCAGATATGAGAACTCTTTTACTATTTCTATTTACTCATTGTCTAGTATGAATGTGTGTAAGTTCTCTGTGTTCTTTATTTTTGTTTTCATGTTCAACAGTAAGCCTGCCTTTGCACTTTCTTCTTTGATCTTCCTTAGTAATTGTTCCAGGTCTGTGATGTTCTCTGCTAGTATTATGGTATCGTCAGCATATCTCAGATTGTTGATATTTCTTCCTGCTATTTTCACTCCTCCCTCTTCCATGTACAAGCCTGCTTTCCTTACAATATGTTCTGCGTATAAGTTGAATAGGTAGCGTGATAATATGCAGCCTTGTCTGACTCCTTTGCCAATTGTTTCTGTGTTCTGTCCTAAGAGTAGTGTCTTGTCCCGAGTACAGATTCTTCATTAGGACTATCAGATGTGTTGGCACTCCCAGGTCTTTAAGGGCATTCCATAGCCTTTCATGATCTAAGCAGTCAAAGGCTTTGCTGTAGTCTATAAAGCACTTGCTGATTTTCTTTTGGAACTCCCTGATACGCTCCATCAGCCATCGTATATTTGCAATGTGATCTCTGGTGCCTCTTCCTTTCATGAATCCTACTTGGACCTCTGCGATTTCTCTCTTCATGTATGGTTGGAGTCTATAGTTGCAGAATTTTGATCATAATTTTGCTTGCATGGGAGATTAGTGCTATGGTTCTATAGTTGCTGCAGTCTCTTATGTCTCCTTTTTTTGTGGATGGGGATATATATTGATCATTTCCAATCTGTTGGCCATCGTTTTGTTTTTCATATCTGTTCACATATGTTGGTAAGCACTAGAGTTGATTCTGTCAATGTGGATTGCAACAGTTCTCTTTCTGGCTGTTTTCTTTTTCTTTATTCTAATTTTATTCTGTATCTGTTAACTTATTTTAATTACTTCTTTTATTTATTCATAAAATCCTTCTTTTTCTGGTACTAATATTCTTTCCTCTTGTAAGATATTGAATGTACTGAAGAATATGTATGAAATTATTTAATAATCTGCTGGTAAATGAAGTGAGATGTCTTTGAGTACAAAATTTGTTTCAATTCCTTTCAAAATTGATGTCAAGTAGGCCCCGTATTAAAAGCCCCTTTCTTTCAATTTATCTGCAGATAGAGAATGGAGCTTCCATTTGTTATACTTACCTTTCCTCTCTGAAATTTTATGGGATTGTTAGATTTGTGAAGAAGTCTTAGTCCAGAATCACCTCTTTCTCCATAGATGCACAAATAAACTGAAGAATCTGTTTCAGCTTGCTCCAAATGTCCCGTATACACATAGACCTGGTAATTCATAACTAAAGAAAGAGATCTACATTTTAAAAGCTACAAATCATTTTAAGTAATTTGAAATTTATTTAATTATTTAATGGATTCCCCACCTTTCTCTTGACATTATACCCAAGAATAGTTACAAGTTTAAAACAAAATACAGTTAAAACCTGATGATACAAACATTTTTTAAAAAGACAAATAACCTTTTCTAGATTGTTTTGTTACTAAGCTGTATATCCTTGCAAGTGTCATGCATGTTTTTTTTTAAAAAAAATGGACTTAAAAGGTTAAGTGCAATGTGGAATTATGTTCTCTTTATGTAATTCCTTTTTATCTTCATAGTCATTTTTAAAATGATTTTCTGTTGTTTTAAATTATAGATGTTTAATCTGTTAGCTAATTTAATGTCCCAACAAATTTAATGAGTCTAAAAGAATCAACTGGATTATGCCCAGTACTTTTTGCTATAGCTCTTATAATCTGGTGATAGACAACATAATTTGTAACTGTTGTGATAACTGTGTCTTTTTCATTGTACAGTTCTTTTTAAAAATAACTATATGTTATTACTTGGATAAAGGCTTCTTCCTTTTTCTACTACTGGAAGTTCACATATAGTATCTCCATTCCCCCGATTCCTTGACAGCCATTTGTTTGCTGGAAAATTCAGTATTTTCCCACTCTTCAAGTGGTGCAGTGTCACCTATGGAACAAACAGTGGTGAAATACTTTGATGTCCTTGTAACTGTACATCTGCACTTCTGTGATAGGCTAGGAAACAGCATATACAAAGTAAATTAATTACAACTTCAGAAGTTGCTAATGACTACCTGTAGTAACCATTAAAATACCATCAAATGCTGAAATGGGCCCAGATAATATATGAACTAGTAGAAAACATCTTTTGTATCATACATTTCATTAAGAAGCAGTCAATCTTGTTTCTGAACATTGGATTTAAAAATATTTTTCTTTTGACATACAATACTTTTGTAAAAACAATTTTGTTGGTTTCTTTTATTGTATAAAACTCTGGATGTTTATCGGTGCAGCTCCCTCTGTTGATATACAGCAAGGACAAACATTAGCTGCAGTGCTAGAAAGCACTGATTTCAAGTTTGTTACTTGTTTCCTTACGTGAAGGTCACCCTTTGAAACCCAAAGGCTTCTTTTATAAACCTTAGTCCCAAGGTCCATGTGTATTCTTTACAATAAATAATATTTTTGTTTTCCACCCCCAACAGAATTTCCTCTAAGAAGTATTCTTCAGCATCAGGTTTTGCAAATTAACTTCATGTTCACTTTCTAATGCTCACATCCAAAAGGTATTCTGCCTTTTATATGCAGGATACCTAGATGAGGACAAACACATTATATTATTATTTATTATTTTATTTTCTTATATCCTGCCTTTATCTCAATATGCAGACTCAAGGTGGTAGACAGCAGTTTTAAAGCAATACAATTTAAAAACAGTCCAACATTAAAATGTATGGCTATACAATTAAAAACAACAATTAAACCATATTAAAAGTTAAGTCATGAGCTAAAATAGAATATTACAATACTAACCTTAAAATTTTAAACAACACAACATTCCCAGAACTTATCAATTTGCAAAGGCCTGCCAACACAAGAATGTCTTTACCTGCTGCCGGAAGGACAGCAGAGATGGAGCCATCCTGGCATCCCTAGGGAGGGAGTTCCAAAGCTTGGGAGCAGCCACAAAGAAGTCCCTCTCTCTTGTTCCCACCAAACGCGCCTGAGAGGGTGGTGCAACAGAGAGAAGAGCCTCTCCGGATTATCTCAATACTCTGGTGGACTTGTACAAGGAGAAACAGTTCTTCAAATAGCCTGGACCCAAGCCATATAGGGCTTTAGAGGTCAAAACAGAACTTTGAATTGTGCTCAGAAACAGAATGGCAGTCAGTGGAGCTGTTGCAACAAGGAAGTTGTATGCTCCCTGTAGCCTCCAGTTAACAGCCTAGTTGCAGCTCATTGGACCAGGTGAAGTTTCTGAGCACTTTACAAAGGCAGCCCCACAAAGAGCACATTACAGTAATCCAGGCAAGACGTAACCAAGGTATGTACCACTGTGGCCAGATCTGGCTTCTCAGGAATGGATGCAGTTGGCACACATTTTAGTTGTGCAAAAGCACTTCTGGTCACCACCAAAACCAGGGCTTTGTACTCCCAAACTACGAACCTGAGTTTTCAGGGGGAGTGTAACCCCATCAAACACAGGCTGAATCCCTATTCCTGGATCTGTCTTTCAGCTGACCAGGAGCACCTCTGTCTTGTCTGGATTAAGCTTGAATTTGTTTGCCCTCATCCAGTCCATTACAGTGGCCAGACACCAGTTTAGGACATTCTATGACATGCACACATCTTTTACCACTTGACAAAGAATCTCATAAGATGCTTTTCTTAATTCATGGTTTTAAAATTTCAGGTTGTAAACTGAATATGTTAGAATAAAACAGACATATCTGTGCAGGGCCAAGCTACAAGACAGGGTGCCCATATGTTTCTAGTTCTGAAACAACTAACTCAAATGAGGGGATCTCAGCCTATACACCTAATTCAACCCAATGGTGTTACCAATCCATTCCAAAGATTCCCCAGTCATCCTGTCCCTTTGTCAAAGTAGATGTCTGTATGTCATCACACAGTTGTTGTTGTTTTTCTCACTTAGATATTCAGTGTTTAGTATGCCTTATTTTGGGACAAGTCATTGGATGGTAAATATATTCTAATAAATCTAATGCCCAAACCTATGAGCAACAGTGAACAGTATTTACATTCATGGAACCAATCCATGATCATTTCATGATGATTAGGGCCATAGTATTATCAATCCAGACTATTGTCCCCACACAGTTCCCAAATCTAGACAAGGCAATGTTTACATCAAAGAAGGTTCGTACAAACATGATACTACAAAGTATGATAAATATAGTGAAGGATAGATCTGGGATGATGTGTAGAATGATGAAAGAAAAAATAAAAATTTTTGAAGAATTTTATAAAGAATTATATCAAGCAGGAAAAAAATCCAATAGATAAAATAGAAAATTATGTAGAAGAAAATTGGGGACAAACAATAATGGAGGAAGATAAAGAACTATTGGAAAAACCCATTGAAAAGGAAGAGATAATAGAGGTAATTAGAAAATTTAAAAATGGCAAAAGTCCAGGAATGGATGGTTTGGGACCTGAATATTATAAAGTGTTTGAAAATATATTAATTCCAAAGTTGTTAGAATTATATAATGGAATATTACAAGGAGAGAAAATACCTTTATCATGGTCTCAATCATTAGTAATATTAATACCAAAAGTAGATAAAGATCCAACTGATCCAGGGTCATATAGACCTATATCATTAATAAATCAGGATGCAAAGATATTAACAGCAATAATAGCAAATAGAATGAATAAATGTGTGTATAAATATATAGGAAAAGATCAATGTGGTTTTGTGAAGGGAAGACAAATGTCTAATTTAGTAGGAAGAGTTTTGAGTAAAATACATGTAATTGGGAGAGAAAAATTAAAAGCAGGAATTTTAGCATTAGATAATTTAATTTAATTTAATTTAATTTTCTTTATTACGACCAATCGGTCAGCACAAAATTACAATAAAACACATCTTAGATGTATACAATGATTCCTCACAGGAACTTGTCGATTATTACAATGAATTATATAACAACAATGAATTATATGACAATATGAATTAGAATACGAACTAAATAGTGGACTGTGTATTTATAATTTTGATCACATAGAACTAAACTGTAATAAGGTGTCCATTTATCAATTGAGGTCTTGTTTTACAAACAATATAACAGAATTTGGCCATCGTATGAGATACCTTGTATTCATTATTATCTAATAAGAAGCGTAAATAAAATGAATCAGATTTACCTGGAAATTTATTTAATAGTGGGCTAATCAATTGATGGCGAGCATCCCTATAAAATTGACAATAAAGTAGGACATGCTCATTTGTTTCAACATCACCTGAACCACAAGGACATAGACGCAATTCGAAAGGTACTTTTTTGAATCTACCGTCTAACAAGGCAGTAGGCAGCACATTAAAACGTGCCAAGGTTAATGCCCTTCTAAACTTCGGAAGGGTAATCTGAAATAGATATGGAGCTGGAACAAGGACCGACAATTGTGAACCGAACAAAACATATTTAGAAAGAGAAACAGAATCACCCCGTCTTTCTGCTTCTATGATTTTTTGTTTGATGATGGATTTGGCTTTGTCAATATCAAGCTTTAGGAGTTCACTTTTGTTGAGACCTAACTCATCTAATTTTTTATAAATAGAGATTTCCCATGTAGATTTAAAAGAATCTGAAAAAATTAGATTTGTGAGCCTCCCAGGGATTTTATGTAGTTTTTGCCAGTACGTAAGTATACAGATCCACAGACTGGACTCTATTTTAATAGATCCGGCCTCCCTCCTGAGAAGAACATTCGGAACACAATGTCCAACCTGTAAGATTCTCCTAAGAAATTTAGTTTGGAGACGTTCAAAAGCATTGATATTGCTATATGGGCCCAATTGAGCTCCATAAAGAAGTTGAGGGCGAACCTTGGCATTAAACAGTTTAATGGCGGCCGGAATAAACTGAGCGCCTTTAGTGAAGAAAAATCTTAGAATTGCAGTTATGGTTCTTTGAGCATTACTAATAACAAGTTCAGAGTGGGCAGTTCTCCTTCCAGAATGGTGAAAGACAATTCCCAAATATTTGAAAATTTTGACCTGCTCTATGTGTTGTCTATCAAATGTCCATTGAATCTGTTTAGGTCGGTGTGCAAAGGTGAGAATCTTGGTCTTAGAATAATTGACTGTTAGTTTCTCCTCTTTACAGAAAGAAGCAAGAGAATTTAAAGATCTTTTGAGACCTATGGGAGATAACGAAAGAATGACAACGTCATCTGCATAGAGCAATAAATTAATATGTCTATTTGCTAACTTTGGAGGATGGAAAGAGAGATTATTCAAAGCAGGAACTAGAAAATTAATATAAAAATTGAATAATGTAGGAGCCAGAACACAACCCTGTCTTACCCCAGTTCTAACAGGAATTGCTTTGGAGACATGTCCTTGAGGACTGCATCTGACCTTGATATTAGAATTCTCATGAACCTTAATAAGAAGCAGAAGAAGTCGTTTATCTATGTTAGTATGCGATAATTTTTCCCACAACCTGAATCTGTTGACTGAATCAAAAGCGGACTTAAAATCTATAAATGCCGCATATAGAGGTTGTCCATAATGAAGATATTTTTCTATAAGATATTGCAGTATCATTGCTTGATCGATGGTAGAACGACCAGGTCGAAAGCCTGCCTGTTCGGCCATCAAAATATCCTCTGACTCCAGCCAATCTATGAGCTTATTTAACAAATGTTTTGTGTATAGCTTGCTTACCACACTCAGAAGACTGATCGGTCGAAAGTTAGACGGATCTGTTCTATTACCTTTTTTGTAGATCGGAATGATAACGGCCATGCCCCAATCAATTGGTATGGAAGCAGATCTATCAATAGCTGTAAATAACTTAGAGAGTATCGGAACCCACCATTCCAAGTTGTTTTTAAGTACTTCTCCAGTTATAAAATCAGCGCCGGAGGCACGTGCCGGTTTAAGTTGGATAATAAGGTTCTTAATCTCGGAGTGCGACACTGGTAACCAAGAAGGAAGGGACCGAACCTGTTTCATAAGATCTAACATCAAAGAACTAGAGTTATTCTCAGGAGAGTCGTAAAGATTAGCAAAATGACTTTCCCATATGTGAGCTGGAATCTGAGCTATAGAATTGTCTGCATTTTTAATAAACGAGGGAGCAACCTCTTTCCAAAACAGATTGGGGTTATTTGTATTAACTGTCATTATTAGTTTATTCCAAGATTCTATCATAGCTTCCTTTTTCTTTTGTCTTATTAGGAGCTTATAACTTTTCTTCTGTTTTATAAGTTCAGATACAGAAAATCGCTCTGGGTCTAATTTATGTTGTTTAAACAAATATTTGAGCTGCGCCCAAGATTCTTTGCATTCCAAATCAAACCAGCTCTGATGACGTAGTGGGTTATGTCTAACAAAGTTACTTTTAGGAACAGTAAGTAATGGTTGTAAAGAGCTGATTAATAAATCGTAGCTTGACATTATAACAGAATCCAGATTAGCATCCATTATTGTAGAGGAAAGTAACTTAACTGAATCATTTGAAAGGAACTTAGTAAGAGTGTCAGACAATTGAGGTGACCATTTAGCTCGAATTGGATTAATGTCATTAGAAAGAACTGAGATCCTATCAAGAGGTAAATTAAGATTTTCCTGAAATTTTAAACACAAGAAGACTGGAAAGTGATCACTATCGGGTCTGCTAACAACCATGAACTTAGAAATATGGGGAATTAGATTTAAAGAGATCCCCATATAGTCAAGAACCGAGGGACTAGCACCAGCCCAATGTGTGTATTCGGCAGGGTGATCGTCTTTGAAACTACCATTTAAGGTTATTAAATTATATTCATCAAAAGAGCGAGCTAAACAGAGGCCCTTAAAATCACAGAAAGTATCTTTTGATTTACGGCGTATTAGAGGTGGAATAACTATAGATGACGGAGGTTGACAGTTAAATTTAGTATACAAAGATATATCGTCAGCACCCAGCCTAGCATTGAAATCCCCGGCCACGATAAAGTTAGCTGTTGGCTTCTCAAACATCAAATTTTTTATAAAGGAATTAAGTTTATTCCATATATTTTGTATTTTAACCCGGCCTTGAAGTGGGGGAATATAGATATTAATCAAATATAGTAGGTTATTGTTGAACTTCAAAAGGACAGCTAAAGCAATCTGCTCAAAAGCAGAAACCTTAATTAATTGGACCTTTAGTGCCAATGATATCAGCACTCCTAAGCCACCACATAATCTTCCATTACCTTTACCGGGGATTGCATTTAAGCCCACAAATTTATACCCCTCTATGGATATCTCCTCAGCAAGCCATGTTTCTTGCAGGAGAATGATTTTATATCTACAAACAAAAGGTATAAAAGTAGGGTCTCTACATCTAGATCTCCAACCGGCTACATTCCATGAAATAATAGATAGATAAGACCAATCAGTTGAATGTCAATTGCCAGAGGCTACAAACTGTTCTTGAAGTTTAGAAGCTTGCGATTTATTAACAATTGGGTTTCTTTTAGAAATGTTTCCCTTCTCCAGTACTGAACTATTCAGACTATCAAACACACTTTGCTCAAGAGTTTTAACTGCCGGAGAATTAGGCTTGAGATGTTTAGTCTTTTTGCTCTTGAATGATTGAATATCTGTATTGAACTTGGGGGGAGGAGTATTTAATGTTATTAATTGCATAGACTCACTACATTGTCCTGTCTTATGGTTTGGAGGAATTTGAGTTAATGGAATGAGTGGGTCCGCCAGTTTGTCCATTGGATCTTTGGGAGATATATACATTAAGGAAGTCATATCATCCCCCTCCACACCTGTACACTGTTTTAATTCATCTTTGGGTTGCAAGGAAGAATCCAATGAAGGGCAATTAATGGGAAGCAAGTCCTGAATTGACTTAGTTGCCATAGTTACTGACATTAGCATAGTTTTAACAGCTTCAAACCTATTAAGTAGTTGTGTTTGTTCCTCATTAGAAAGGGAGCCGAACATATCGGCCAGTTTTCCATCGTCATCAAGGAGACTCTCGGAAATTGGTTTTAACCCCCTAGCATCTTCATTATAGTTCACTTTTTGATGAAGAACTTCCCGTCTAGATAGAGATTTAAACAAAGGCTGGATATTTGGATTACAAAAGACACGTACAGGTATAATTACAAATTCCTTAAATAAATTCCTATTTTTCAATATCAAGGAAGGTATTGTTGAATTGCTGAACCTCAAAACAATTCTTTTGAAATTACCATAAGAAGGTAGCCAGTCAATTCCAAGTAATTCACTATAATGCAAGTGGCGATGTAGGAGGAGAGATAATGAGTGTAGTATAACAAGCTTGTTATGCCATCTAGCGTAGTTATGGTGATTGTTAGCTACTAATAATGCTATGCTGTTTGACTTTAATACAATCTTGTCATTACTCCCGACTTTAACATTGTTTTGAATTTGTTTGGAGTCTTTTTTTTCAGGTAACGCTCCCGGTATTATTGGGTGTTTGGGCTTAGTCATCATATCTATCAATTTATCCAGTTTCTGGTCTATACTCATTAATTTATCAAAAATAGATATCACTGTCCTAGCAGTGAGTAAACAATTTCTTGCTACGGTGTCTAAATCGGTCACATATTTGATACTAGTGTCAGGGTCAAAGCCTATAGCAGGCTCCTCATGTAAAGAAAGAGAAGATGTTTCAGAAATAGACTTATTGTTGTCATTACATAAAAGTAGCTCATCCATTTTCAGTTGTTTCAAGGTGGTAGCAGCCTCCACTAAATTTGTGTTCGTTACATTTGTCCTTGAATTCTTAATAGGTTTCTTAATCCTTTTAACATTAGTGCGAGCTTCATTATTGACTGACCTCCTTTTACGCTTGATACTATTTTTAGTAACCATATTCCCGTAGATTATCCCAAAAGTGACCAAACTTGAGTAATAAAAGCCAATAACAACCCCAGTATAAATTATTAGTAACTAATAGACCTCAATCAAACTTAATAAAAGATAAATATATAAAATGCATAAAATGTATACTATAAACTTATACTATAAAACCATTATAAAACAGAGTTTAAAAAAAAAAAAAAATCAGCCGCTAAATCAGCCACTGCCGGGGAGAGAGGTAAGCGTGGGTGGGGCCCAGAGCGCGCCGCCTGGCTGCCTGGCCTGCCGCTTGCCGCCGCCGCCAGCATTAGATATATTTAAAGCTTTCGACTGTGTGGAATGGCCAACATTAAAAATAATTATGAAAAAGTTTGGAATGGGAGAAAAAATGAGGGGACTAATAGATCAACTATATTGTGATAACTCAATAAAAGTAATAGTTAATGATGGAATTACAAAGGAAATAAAAGTAACGAGAGGTACAAGGCAAGGATGCCCGTTGTCACCAATATTATTTGCAAAGGTTATAGAAATGTTAGCAAATGTTATTAGGAAAGATAGTAGTTTGGAAGGAATAGGATTGGGAAAAAAAACATAAAATTAGTTTATTTGCTGATGATACATTATTAACTATTAAAGACTTAAAGGATAAAATAGGAGAAATTAAGGAACATTTGAATTTATTTGGTGAGATAACAGGACTTCAAATTAATTGGAATAAAACAGAAATGATGTTATTTAATTATACAAAAAAGGAAGTATCAGAGCTTATGAAGCAAAAAGAATTAGGGATAAGAATAAAAAGTAATATAAAATATTTAGGAATTAATATAACAAAAGATTTAAAAGAAATGGAAGAGAAAAATTTCTTAGTATTACGGAGAGAAGTTGAAAAAAAAATAGTAGAATATAAGAAAATTCGATTATCATGGTTTGGAAGAATAGCGTTAGTTAAAATGAAAATTTTACCAAAATTAAATTTCCTATTTAGAATGATACCACTAAAAATATCAGAAATAGAATTAAGTAAATGGCAACAGTTATTAAACGTATATTGTAATGGAGTGAAAAGATGTAGATTAAATAAACAATTTTGGTATGAGTCTCAGAAAAAAGGAGGGCTAGGCCTCCCTAATATAAAAGGATATTATGAAGCTAACCACTTAAGATATGTAATAGAAGGAATGCTGGACATACCAGATTTAGATTGGTTAGAAATGGGGGGAAAAGAGATAGATATGAAAATAGAGAAATTTTTTTTTAAAGAAATTAGTAGGAAAGAAATTAAAGAAATTGGAAATCCATTTATGGAAAATATATTAGAAATTTGGAATAAATATAAAAAAGGATTAATGAATGAAAATTCAATAATAACATGATGATTAGGGCCATAGTATTATCAGTCCAGACTATTGTCCCCACACAGTTCCCAAATCTAGACAAGGCAATGTTTACATCAAAGAAGGTTCATACAAACATACCATATATTAGATTAAAACAGCAAAAGCAAACCATCCCTTTCAAAAAATGTGCATTCAGATGCTCACATGATGCAAAAAGCAATAATTTCTTCCACCACCACCACCACCACCACCCCAAAGATGCATATCCAGGTTGCATTCATGCTTTCTGATTCAGTAAGGGATGTTGTAACAACCTGGGCTGCAGTTTAGTTTCTGTTTGTCTCCTTTAACTTTCAAAGCTATAGAGATGTATAGCATGTTATGAAAATAAATGTCTGCTCCAGGAAGAGAGCCAGTCTAAGCACAAACAAAGATAAAATGAAAACAATAGCTGGCTTATAATAACAACAATCTTGACAGCACAAGATTACTGATCTACTGCCAGCAAAACATCTTCCCAGGAAAAGGAAAAACCAGTGGGTTGGGAGAGAAAATAATCCTCAACATCTACACTGGCTAAAACAAGTAGAATAATATTGAGACCTTCCTTGCCACAGATCCCTCTTTTGATTGCATGAGAGAGCAGGGGAGGGGTGGCTAAATGGCAGCCAAGGAGGGTATAAAATAGAAGCATTTTGAGCGGCAAAGCACCAGATTTTGCTCTCTGTAAACTGGTCTGCCTCTAGGCACCTGGCACCAAGCAATTGCTGATAATCCTAAATCCTACATCTGATAAAATATTCCTTTCTTGAAGAATTAGAGACTTATAGAGCAAAATACCATATCATACATGCACTAGAAAGAAGGAGAAGAGAAGGGAACATATTCTCCTGATATATCTCAGAACCCACTTGAGAGTGGATAAAAAAGTTGCAACCGATGCTGGAAAATGCCAGAAAACAGTCCATGACAACAGAATCAGAACTTGGACTTTATTTTTATTTTTTTTAAAAAGGAACCAATCTAAGAATTTTGGCAAAGTTAGCCTCAGCTTCCCAATATATTTTCCCCATGCAAAGGAGCACTAAGAGATAACTCATTATGTTGTTACTGTTGATCTTCTTAAATATAAAGGAGGCCATTTTGAGTGCTTGAAGCACATATATTATCATATTTGATAATCCTGAAAGGGAAGGGACTGTTATTATTCCCCAAATTGCATAAAGAAGGCTAAGAGAGTATCACTTTCCTAATTCCATGTGATGCATTTATGATTAAATTGAGATTTGTACTGTAGTACTCACACTCAGAACCACCACCTTGAAATAACCTTGAAATAAGCACCACTGACATGAATAAAGATTATACTAAAGAAGCACTTGGTGGATTGAGGCCCTTAATATTTTTACAATATTCTGCAACCAAAGTCTTAAATCAAACATATCAGTCAGCATCTATGGACTGGTAATAAACATACACTACATGCACTCAAGATTGATAAGCAAATACAAAAGCATTAAACGAATGAAAGCTTTGCAGTAAAGAAACATATCAGATTTCTCTGCTTCCTGTGTAGAAAGACATTCTGCCTGCCTGAGTCTTGTGCATATTTATAAAATTAGAGTAACTACAATAAATCATTTCATCCATCAATAATCAAATGCAAATTCAATATCAATTTACACTTTTTAAAGTTCACATAGTATATTTTATTCATGGAACTGTTCTCTTCCTTAACAGAAGAGTTCCATCTGGAAAATAAAAAAGCACCTCTTGGAATGTAATTGTATGCACAAAAATAATTGATTGTGCATTCAGTCAGTGGGTTGGATCTAAGATTCAGAGTAGAGTAAATATTGCACTTAACAACTAATATTAGGCTATTTAAAAAGATCTGCTTCTCACAGAAAAATGTGTCTATTCTTATTTATGGATAATAAATGTTAACAAAGATGCTTTCAGGATGGGTAGGCTAAAAGTTACTACTTAATAGTTTAAAATGAAATACGTGATTAAATAAACATAACAACCAGAAAATAAACAAGAAGAAAGCTTACTTTGTCCAACATCCATTCCGGCTGTTTGCTTGTTGCATCATGCCCTATTCTGATTTTGTAGATGTTTCCAATGGGTTTAATTTCAACCTGTGTTGTAAGAAACAAAGACAGATACAATAGAGGAACAAGTGTCAATTACATACAGAAAACCCAATCATACTGTAACAGTATGTAGCATGCAGCTATTACTATACACATAAAGGACTATTCAATATGGAGATTACTCACTTACCTAAGAGCCTGATTACCATTTTTTCTCCACTACACTACATACACTAGGGGGCAGGGATGGATTCAAATTATCATTTTTGTAGTTGATCACCTGATTCATTAAATGTGTGCAATCTGCATAAAGCTAAGCATTAATATTCATTGATGTTACTAGATTCTGCATAGAGCCTTTAATTACACAGCACTCCAATCCTAAGTGTATTTAGGATTGCAGCTTAATGAGTTTAGCAAGCTGTATACAACATTTTCATTATACTTAAATCTCAGTTTATTGGACAATGTTAAACATAAGGCCAAGGAGGGGGGCTGATGAGTGAGGCAACAGGACAAGATGGGAGGGAGGGTGGGGTAGGCTGCCGCCACCACCACCATCCCTCTCTGGCAACCCTTTCCAGGCACCTGCACTGAGTGACACTAACCATTGTGATGCCACTGGTTACACCACCTTTGAGATGAACTGGTTTTTATTTTAGCATGAGCTTCCATGGATAAAAATCCACTTCTTTAGATGTAGCACAGAGTGCTATTAAAGCCTCAGGTTAAAATTTATATTGTTGTGACAGTGGGATAGAATGTAATAGGGTTCAGAAAGGATTTGGAGCATCCCTAAACTTTTCAGCAGAAGATGAAGCAAAGTTGAAAACTTCAGTTGTCAAAAACCTACTAAAGAGGTTGACAAATGTTAAAGCAAGCATACAAATCTTGCTCCCTGAAGGGGAACCTAGACCAACAAACAGAATAGGCTCAGTTTCTAAACACTGCTATTCAAAAACATAATAGACATATAGGGCCCACCTTAAAGCCTACAGGTTGCACATACTTCCAACTTCCTCCCAGAATACACCACAAAATCCAAAGACTATTATAACCAAGCCTATCAATAAAACTATACATGTTCAAATCTGTTACATGGAGAACATCAACTTATGATTTAAAATCAGAATTAACATGCACACATACTACACATCCTAAAAGATCATCAAATCCTTAATAATATCCATTAATAACCAGCCCCAGGACAAACCAGAACAGAAAAACAATGGAACATGAATTGTTGTCACCAATAGTTCACAGCTCAAAATATCATTAATAATTAGAGTTTAGTAACATTTCTTTCACACATGTTTTGGGTGGTAGTCCTGTATTTGCTTATAGGCAGCCACCCAGTTTTAAAGGATTACTCACTACCAGCAACAACATACTTTGAAATAGAGATACAGACACAAGAACTAGTCTCTGTGGCAGACCCAGGAGTCAACTGCATGTCTATTCTGGTAACATTATTACAAGAACTACTAACAATATCCACAACATCAAAGATAACCTCCACTGTGAAGCACATCATCATTTGCAAGCAATACCCTACTGCATTTTACATAGCAATGAGAAGCCAGTTTCGGGGGAGGGAGGGATTAGACACAAATGTGATATCAGAATCAGAAATGGCAACATTCAATGTTAAATAAAAGAGTGAGAACATGTCACTCTGTCCAAACTCTAAATGTCTGAAGGTGGCCATCTTGAAGAAAAGAACTGCCAAGGCATCCAGCAGAACAAGAATGGATCAAGAATCTCAACTCTATCTGTTACAACTTGAATAGGTACATGGCTTGCATCCTGTTAGTAACTTACATGTGCATAAGTATAGTTTATGTGCATATAAGTTCTATTTTGGATATAGTGCAGAGGGTTATTCTCTTCCTCTTGTGCTCCATCAAAAAATCCTCCATCATCGGGCTGCTATCAAGACCCAGGAAAAATGCTGTGGCTCTTTTTTGGGGTGGGGGTGGGGGTCATGATTGATGATGAAGAATCAGCTTTTCAGTTTCTGGGACAAGAAAATGGCAATCGCAGTCAATTTGAGAGGATATCTACACACACACACACACACACACACACACACATCCCTGACAGGGGTGGAACCAGTTGCTTCTCTGTGCTCTGAATTGCCTCCTTCCCCTCCCAGAGTTTGAGAGCTGCTAGACAGGGGGAGAATGTGGAACTACATGTGTGCACCTATGCACAGATGTAGGATTTTGCCCTCTGTGTTAATCAGTTAATTTATGCACAGATGTCTATGCTACCACCCTGGTAATGTTTGCTAATGACATTATGATGATAATAACTGTACTTTCAGCATTTCAGTTTCCTCCTACCTCACTGATTACATCCCCAACACACCCAAGCATGTTTATATTAACTTGCAAACTGAGGTCACACTACATGATGAACTACACTCCACAAAAACTACACTCACCAAATAAAGAAGAGGAACTACAAGACTCTTTGATGCTTTTATTGTAACATACTTTCATTGTAACATGGCTACCACCTTGGACATTTTTCCTGGAGTATTTTATAAGCCATTTCAGTGGGAGAGGACCTCAGATACATAATAAATATATTTATTTTGGCATCTTTCAAAAACAACTCAAACGGTCTTGATAAAAACACAAGAGCACTGCTTTTGGATTAAAACCAATTATCTGTGCTCACTAGAGTAGACTGATTAAATTAATAGGATCTTCACAAGCCAATATTGATTCAATGGGTCTAGTCTAGCTGGGACAAACAATTGGACTTAGGTCCCAAAAATTCCATATAGGCCAGTGTCCATCTATTCCAGGAGCTGAGTAGATGGCTAAGGGCCAATACAGACTGGCCAAAGGGCTGGCATGAGGACATAGTGGGGGTGCAGCAACCGCATGCTGGCCTCCCCGACTCTGCCTCCAGGTCAGCAGCACTCTGCCCACTCAAACAGATGGCAGGTGGTGTCAGGGTGCTCCTTTGGTGCAGCTTTTAGACACTCTGTGCCAAAGGAGTGCAGAAGAGCCACTGCCACTGCAGCAAGGGCAGCTTTTTGCCACTCTAAAAAAGAGCAGCATTTGCCAGCTCTTTTGGGAGCGGCAAAGTGCCAGATCGGGGCCACAATGTGCGGTTACCATGGCCCCAATCCAGTGCTCCCAGGGGCAGCATGCAGCTGCCCCTTAGTGGCCATCTGTACAGCCCCTAAGATGATAACTCCCTGCTTCAGATGCTTTCCATCAGCTGAGGAAAAATGTATATGATCAAAAGTACCTTTGTAAACTCAGGGGGAAATATTGCTGATTAATCCGTAACATTTTGATTGTAGGGAGTTTGTTTGTAGTTTGCAAAGCATTCTATGATACCCTAAGTACAAAAGACACTCATTCTGTTCCAACTGTATTCCATTTATCACAAGTTTTTGAAGCTAAATTACCATTATGAAAACTGAAAATAAATCATGTATTGTATGTTGCACTACAAGAAGTGATTCTCAGACACTTAAAAAACAGATCTCCTATCAGATTATTTCTCAAATGATTGCTCTTCTGAATAAAGAGCTGGTGGCAGGCTCCTCTGTCATGTTTTCTTTCTCTTCCTATTACAGTTCTATCATTCATCTCTGCTTTCTATCTGAAAAAGCTTTTGTAAGTAGCTTTCCCCTCAGCTCCTTATTAAAATCCCTGTGGTTACATCATCCATTTATCCTACATTTTATTTCTTTATTTAGTCATGTATTTAATTAATTTTATTTAATTGGTTTCCAAACCGTTTACTGTAAAATTAATGATATCTCAAAACAACATCAGTTTACACCTGCATGCCTATACCTTTCTCCATGGCTTTTAGAAAATGCCTACTATCTTTAAGACAGCCCACTGTATGCAAAACCATGGTTTGGTCTTACACAAATATGCTTTTTCTCTCTGTTTACATTTTCTGGTTTCATCAGTCACTTCTGGTTTTGTTCAAACCACTGGCCTTGCTCAAATTATCAAACCTAGGTTTATATGATCCCTTCAGTTTGGGATATAAAAATCAGAATCTGTCTAATACCAGCTCAGATGATTACTCCACAAAATCTCTATTCAAGAATTCACTTAGACATGCCTGGGACAAAAACAGAATGAGGAAGTCAGCAGGCATGTAACTACTGCACCCATCATTCCCAGGCATCCAAGTATCCAATATTGAGCATGGAAATCTGAAGCAGCTCTGTAACTGTGTTTGTCTGAATATAGTTATAAACTCCCATGATCAGGAATCCAACTTTATTAGGGTCCCTGATCATTGGAACTCCATAACCATATTCACTTGAACACAGTCACACAGTCCTCTTCAAAACTTCACACTGTGCACAAAGGTCTAATTCAGGAGTAGGCAACATTTTTGAGCTGGGGGCTGGGTTGCTGTCCCTCAGACAATTGGGGGGCCGAAGCACCAAAAATAAATAAATAAATAAATAAATAATATATTTTTAAAAAAAATAATTAAAAAAATTTAAAATATATGCATACAGACTCTCTCAGCCCCAGAAAAGCCATGGCAAAACCCCTGTGGAGATTTTGCCAAGAAAACCCCAAGAACAAGTAATAACAACAACAATCAATATCATCATGGTGGGCAGCAGCGGTGGTGGCGGTGGAGGGACCAGCCTGGAGCCAGTCCAAAGGCCTCGGAGGGCTGTATCCGGCCCACGGGCCTTAGGTTGCCTACCCCTGGTCTAATTTACTTATGGGTGGGGTGTAGATGTCATCTACATTCACAGTTTTAGTCCTACATGCATGCAGCTTAAATGCAAAATAGCAGTAGCTACAGATAGAAATCTATGCCATTTGTATCCTGTGATGTTTAGGCTACCCTGAAAACAGAGCCTTCAACATGCAAAGCATGATATCTACTACTGAGCTATTATCCCTTCCCATGAAAACCACAGTTTGCTGTCCATGTAATGGCAAATCATACTTTAGCTGTACATATAAAATAAGGGTGAACAACATAAGGCTCACATGACCTCCAAAGCCATTTTTGAACCTTGCAATTTTTATCTAGGTCACATGATTTGATGCAATCATTTCAAACTGCTTTTAAATCATAGGATCATAGAATCATAGAGTTGGAAGACACCACAAGGGTCATCCAGTCCAATCCCCTGCCATGCAGGAACTCAAAATCAAAGCATCCCCAACAGATGGCCATCCAGCATCTGTTTAAAGACCTCTAAAGAAGGAGACTCCACCACACTCTGAGGGAGTGTGTCCCACTGTCGAACAGCTCTCACTGTCAGGAAGTTCCTCCTAATGTTGAGGTGGAATCTCTTTTCCTGTAGCTTGCATTTGTTTTTCTGGGTCCTGTTCTCTGGAGCTGCAGAAAACAAGCTTGCTCCCTCCTCAATATGACATCCCTTCAAATATTTAAACAGGGCTATCATATCACCTCTTAACCATCTCTTCTCCAGGCTAAACATACTCAATTCCCTAAGTCATTCCTCATAGGGCATGGTTTCCAGATCCTTCATCATTTTAGTAGCCCTCCTCTGGACATGCTCCAGTTTTTCAACATCCTTTTTGAATTGTAATGCCCAGAAAGTTAAGAGACAAAACTTTGAGCCTTGAATTGTTTGAAGTTGTTGTTTTTGCCATGTGCCTTCAAGTCATTATCAACTTATGTAATCATATGGTGAACCTATTATGGAGTTTACTTGGCAGGATTTCTTCAAAGATGGTTTGCCATTGTCTTCCTCTGGGCTGAGAGAGTATGATTTGCCCAAGGTCCCCCAGTGGGCTTCCATGGCTAAGCAGGGATCTGAACCCTGGTCTTCTAGAATCTTAGTCCAGCATTCAACGACTACACCACACTGGCTTTCTTAGCCCTAATAGAATAACATGTCACCCCTAATGGAACTAAATCAATTCTGAGCTGGCCAAGCAAGTCAATGCTGGGCTGCTCTTTCAAGGTCCCTATAATAGCAGTATAATAGAAATTCCATAAAATCCATTTGATTGTCGAAAACAATAAAAATTAATGTCTTAAAACATATTAAGTCATTTAATAGGAGCGGTTAGAACAATTTAAAACCACTTTCATGTGTAAATTTGGACAAAAACAAACAAGTCCTAAAAGCTGTACTAAACAGACTTGATCTGGGATAACAGCAGCATTGGCACTCTTCTGAGACATAAGCAACTTTCTGAATTCCTTAACTTTATGAGGAATTGTCTGGCTTGAGTCATACTAGGCCACTTTTCTTTCTCACTCGTCTTCCTTCTCACAGCCATCCCATTATGCTGTGTGTGTGTTTGTGTTTGTGTTATCATGTCTCTTGTATCTTGGGATCTTCTTTCCATCTTGGCTTCTGCCTCTTCTGGTTGCTTCCCTTGAGTCTTAAGCCCACCCAATTTTCTTACTTAGCCTCTAGGTACATTGAACTCTGTCCTTCCCAAGAATTGAAGTAGCCACATGAAGTTGCTTATAAAGTTAAGAAATTCTTAGTTATTTAGGGAGGGTGGGCTATTGGGGGTGGGATTATTTGTTTTATCCTGTAAGCCGCCCTGGTTGTATCTACAGAGAGGTGGGATATTTATTATTTAGGGAGGGTGGGCTATTGGGGGGTGGGATTATTTGTTTTATCCTGTAAGCCGCCCTGGTTGTATCTACAGAGAGGTGGGATATTTATTATTATTATTATTATTATTATTATTATTATTATTATGTATTCATAGCCTGACAACTATTTAGACAGCTATTATAAAATGAGAGGATTTGGAACATAACTTAAAGACTTGGTAAGGGATAGCAGCTGTCTCTTTAAGACTATGGCTCCCCATCTTATTTCCCTGGTTCCCACTGCTGATATTGATGGTGATGCCAATATTAATTCAGATATCACATCAGTCTTATCGTGGATGGCAGCAAATCAAAATGAAGAATGCAGAACAGCCAATTGTATAATTAAAAGAAAATTTGGAATGGCTTGTAATATTCACAGTAATCAAAAGCCCAGCCAAATCCTCTCCTGATTATATCTCTATTCTTTTGTCTCTGTTTTATAGGGACCCTTTATTGGTTATATCAAATCTAAAACCAAGCCAGGTCACATGAAGAACTTGAATGCCCAGAATCCTGGCAAACAGATACTCCTTTTTCATCAGATCAATATGTTCTAAACATGCGTTAAAGAATATCTGATTTGTGGAAGGTCAATAGACTCGTATCCTAGGGAATCCACATGTAGTGGAGAAAAGTAATACTGCAGACAAGCTGTTACCTACATCAGTTATTAATTATTCACTTGTGCAGAGAGAGAAAATCCCAAAGATCTTTAGACAGAGGTTTCAAAAGTGAGTCCCCACAATGTTGATTGTGACTGCTTACACAATATAAAAGGCATTAAAGTGTGCAGCATAACAAGTCACACAAAAAACATCTAGCTATTCAACACTATCAGGTTTTTGCAGTCCACCCATCCTGAGTCTCAGTTAAAGTGTTGAACTGGATTTGGCATTCCATTATCTGGTTGGCTGAACAACTTGATACTCTGGCATCCAGACATGCATGAAAACTGACATGATATAGCTGTATATGTGGAAGCCTCCTGTTTGGAGACAGTTGTAATGTATACATGGATGGGCAAGGTGGGAGAGATGAGCCAGGCATGCGTTCAAGGGCAGGATGTCATAGCATGACCCCAATCCCTGTGAATGCAGTATAATAACTCAGTGATAGTAGCAGTCCCAGATTCAGACTCCAGCTATCACTAGGAAAGAATAAGGCCTGAATCGTGGAGCTTCCATGTCAACAATCCTGGGCCAGATGGATCAAGGTGTGACTCACTATATGGTACCACCCTAATCATATAAACAAAAGTGTGAATAAATTTTGCTATTTTTTTTCTCTTTAACATCTTCTATGGATGTCTGCACATTTACTAGATGTATGCAAAATTGGTTGGAAAAAATCCAGTTTGCAGTTCTGTTTTTCCAGTTTTGAACAGCAGATTTTCTTAATCAATCTGGATGCCAATTTGAATCTTGGCAGATTTTCACTACGCTTCAGCTAACACAGTATTTACAATTTTTCTTCCCCCCCCCCCCCCCCCATATTTTTCATTAAAAAAAGAAAAAGGACTTGGCCGCTTTTCTGCATGTGTATCCATTTTGTGATTTTACAGTTTCATGTGTTTAAAGAACTTATCACTTTGATACATGCTAGTTTTGAGTGAGCTGCCTTTGCAGACTGCTAGAAATAGTGCAAATTGAGTCCACTTTAACTGCCCTGGCTCAGTGCTAGGGAATCATGGGAATTGTATTTTTTCTGAGACATTGAGCCTTCTCTGTCAGAGAGCTCTGGTGTCACAATAAACTACAGTTCCCATGATTCCCTAGCACTGAGTCAGAGCAGTTAAAGTGGACTCAATTTGCACTATTTCTGGCAGTGTGCAAAGGCCCCTAGTGAATACAGTTTAGTGGAAAGGGGTTAAACAACTGCTTTCAAGTTCCAGTCACTGCTTTTTAACTGTTTTCCATTAGTTGCTTGGAATTAATCCCAGTTCCTAATAGCAAAGGTACAACAATTATGACTGTAACATAATGTAATACTAATTTCAAGTATAACTGTAACTTTTAGTTATGTTTTATACCAATGTGAGTGTGGCTTTGCTAAATGGTGAATAATAGATATCATAGGATCGAAATGCTCGCTCATGGTGTGCCTCAGGCTACTGCTTTATGTTATCTTGTGGGAACTGATACAAAGATGATGTGGATAGAAGGAGAATGTGTTCTGTACCACAGGCCAGCAGTTTATAGCATTCAGAATTTTAAAAGCAAACCAACTAAAAACTAACTATTTTGGTTACTTGTAAACAATGGGAAAGGAGAGACTTACTTTTACAACTATAATATCAACTACTGTGGGGACTCTGAGCTTTAACTAATTACTAAATAAAAGTAACTTGCCAACTTGTTAAACAGCATGACAATACAGCATGCTTGGCTTTTAATGTGAATCTTACAAACTACATAATATTTCTTCTTGTGGGCATCTGTTGTAGGTGGATCTGTTAGTGGCATCTTGGGTTTCCATACTGCTGCTCGGTTTTTAGATCTTGATGATTACATAAGCAGAAATATTCAACTTGAAGTTCATTGTACAAACAATTCTAGCAGTAAATCTACTCTTTACTGCTTGAAAGCCAACCTGTGCAAACAGTGCAAATGTTGTACCTTCTAAGCAGTACTCATGCAGGTTCTTGGGAGTGGGATATGGAATATGTATTCAGCCCAAATACTATTATACCCATAAATGGATTAGGCAGTTTAGCAAAGTATCAACACAGGACCTTATCACACAGGGGAAATCCTGTGCAGAAACATGATTTAAAAACTGGGAAAAACCTGCAAAAGTGGGTTGATTTTCACACACATCACTGTTAAACTGTTGTTAACCTGAATGGAAAGTAGTCAAAAGCCACTCTTTTTTACTTTCGGGATTTTCCGAAAGTAAAAAGAAGCGGCTTTTTACTACTTTCCATTTGGGTTAACAGTTTAACAATGACATTGACTGAAAATCTACTTGTTTTTGCACCCACCCACTCCGATTTAAAACCCCATTTCTGCACAGGATTTCCTCTGTGTGATTAAAGTCCACAGTCCAAATTCTCCTCTCTGCTTAGCCCACAACTCTCTGCTAGCCTACACTCCCCCTAGCTACATAGTATTCTAAGTCAAAATGCACACTTCCCAATACTAGTCAAATTATTTTGGCATTTGAGACAGAAATTTGCACAAAGGCATCTCTCCTTTTCTGGCAATAATGATACAATAAAAATATACTAGAGAAGTAATGGGTTTGGATTGTGTGTCTCTCATCCAAGCCAAAAGTGTTTACTAATTATATCTTCTCAAGCTCCTCCCCCTTTCCCCTTTAATAGCTGAGTTACAATTAATCATTTTGTGCCCAAACAAGATAGTCCTGCATGCAGACGATGTGTTACTATTTACCACCAAACTTGATTTTGCCATACAAGAATTGACAAAATCAATGAATACTTGGAGGCACTTTCAGGTTATACAATCAACTGGCCTACATTCAACTGTTTTAAGTCATCCAATTTTATCTGCTAGCAGGAAATTTTGCCTGTATTTAGTACCAAGATGCAATGCAACTCCAGCAGTGAAGAAAACCTTGTTCGTGTAGTTGACAGTCTCTTGTCAAAGATTGGCTCTTTACCATTTCTGCAATGGCTGACTCCAAGGGGCTGTAGTGCCAAAACTACGGAGCCAAAACACTGCGGGAGGAAGGGCTAAGAAAATTGCCGGCTGTCCTGTAAGGAGCAGAGGGTGACTGGGGAGTTAGGGCCAATGCAGACAGACCTAAAGGGTTGGCCTGGGGGTGGAGTTGGGATAGGCCAGCCGCACACCAGCTGCCCTGACTCCACCCCACCCCCATCCTGACACCATGCACCTGTTCACATGGCATGTGGTGTCAGGACACTCTCTTGGCGCAGCGTACAAACATGCTGTGCCAAAAGGGTGCAAAAAAGCCACTGCTGCAGCTGAAAGGGTGGCCTTTTGCTGCCCCCAAAAGGAGCAGCATTTTGCCACTCTTTTGGAGGTGGCAAAAAGGAGGATTGGGGCTGCAACGTGCAGTTGCCACAGCCCGAATCCGCCGCTTCCAGGGGTGGCTCTGTGCCACCCCTTTTGGGCCGTCTGTATCAGTGCTTAATCAGAATGTGAAAATAATCCAGAATGAATCTGGGTTAAATCTCCGTTGTTCACACGCATCCCAAATGCATAAGTTTTGGAGGGGCTACCAAAAAATCCTCTTAATCTGGGTAATTGATATCAGGGTTTTCCCTGAGGTTTTTTTTTTTAAAGATCCATATCATCAGTAGTGTGAATAACCAATGTGAACAGACCTGAACTGATCCAGGATATAATGCTGCATACCCAAAAAGGGGTTCTGAATGCATTCATATTGTCAATTCCATGTTTATTCAAATGCTTGCACATATGAGCAATGAAACTCACAGAGGTGCACATCGATGCACATTGATGCAGTTTCAAAGTGTAGCTAACAAACCCAGAATGTGTGAGTGGGATGATTCACATCATTGTGCTAAAAAAACCTTGATGCCTGTGTTAGGAGTGTTGGGATATGTAGTCAAAAGTGGAAATGTACAGATGTGAGAAAAGTTCTAATGGAAAGATTTTGGGCCTGCAGGTGCAAAGTGTAAACAAGTCACACAAGGTCAGTGGCTTGAGAACACAGGCAGACAAGACACAAACAATGATGTCATCTTTGTTGTCTGGGAATCAAGATCACATGACACATGACTCACAGCAAGAGGCTGGGTTAGAGGCTGGGCTAAAAGCAATTCAGCAAATTGTCTATGAAGGTATCCACCCGTGGGAGGAGTTTGGAGCCTCCTTTGTTCTTACAATTTATTACACTGTCTTCTGTGTGTGTGTTAAAGACCTTCAAACCTACATGATGGATATGTAAATAGTTTTTCTCTTTACCATGTAATCATGAATAAAACCTTATTATGAAGAACTCTCTGTTCTGGGGCTGGATTAATGGCAAACTGCTTGAAGCTACAAGAAACAGCATACCAGAGATGGAGGTGGCTGATGGATGGATGCCTGGCATTTTCGGCACAAGATCTCTGCTTATACAACACAACCATAAATAAATCAACAGTCTGAATGACCCCTTGGTTCACATGCTACCATTCATCCAATTATGCAATGATGAGAGTGTCAAACTGTGTCATGCTACAGTTTGTGCAGTTTGGCACAGAAGGTCCTGGACCAACTGTCATTACATAACTTGCAGTATAGATCTCCAGAGACAGTTCTCAAATGGTTGGCCTGATTTTGAGTACATTGTTGGCAAAATATCCCTTGATTTAGAATCTAAATTAAAGATTAATATACTCAGAATAAATGTTTTGCCACGTATGCATTATATTTTTCATCACATTTCTTTATATATCTGCCAAAAGCATTTTGAAAAATGTAATGCATTCTTTTGGAAATTTATTTTGAGAACCTCCTCACTTTGTTCTTTCCCCCCTCCCCACATCCTCCAAGAAATTCAGTTGCCATCCATGAAGTTCAATTTAATTTTCCATATCTTAGCTTATACCACAAGGCAGCTCTCTTTTTTCCCCACAAACACAAAATACACTTTTTTAAAAAGCTTATAGCTCTTTAAGTATAATTGGAGAAGTAATGTATTTGGTACCCATTCTCCAATACGTTCAATATGTATGCCCACCGGATCTGCAAGTGTAAGAAAAGAAAGGTGTGCCTCTACCTGCAATTTTAGGGTGTCTTGATTTTTCTTATAAGTTAGAGTCTGATGTATATACTCATGCTAAATTAACCTTAGTGGGTAATCCTAACTTGAAAAGCATATGGGTAATCCTAACTTGAAAAGCATGGAGTAATAAGTAGGCTGAATGTGGGATTTGTATGTTAGATGAGTAATAGTCTCTAATTGATAATTTTTAACATTTTCAATATTGCAGTTAAATATCATTTACATATCAGAGCTATATGGCAGTATTTGCAATTACAGCACTTGTTGTTATTTATGGGCCATCAGTCCTGAGTGCCTTAATGCTGCGACTGGAATAAACTGTATCTCTGGAAAAATCTAAAGCAATAATTGTTTGTAAATATTTGTTGGAAAGCGGTACATTTGACTTCCAAGTATTTTGACTTCAGTAAAACAAAGAATTGGATTTTCCCATACAGCACAATCAGTGGAATGCTGTGCCAACGTCTCCATGTTTAGATTTAAAATCAACAACCCCTTCCCCTCCCACACACAATTCAACAAAAAATGGATGTTTAGGACATATTGGATGTCATGGCATCTATTTTGGAATGAGCTGGCTATTACATCAAATGTTGACAATGGAATATAGATGATGCTTTTCTGAGGCTTATGATGTGGTTGTATTCTGTGGTCTTTTCCCCTTTAAAGTTTAGGTTCATATTAATTTTATCTTAGAAAAAATTCTGACATTAACAGTGCTGTTAAACTATATTTGTGTAATGGGAAGTCTAAGAAGATGCACAGCATAAATAGATGTGGGAATCATATAGGCAAACATGTTATTTTTCTAAAATTCTCACCAGCCCTATCCAATAAAGCTAATGGTGAGAAATACTGAGAGCTGCAGTCCAACATCATCTGGAGAGCCACATGATTCCCATCCTGATGCAAATGGACTGTCCAGTCACTTACAGCTGTGAAGAAGCTTATATTTGAAGGTTAGAAAGGAAAATCCAGTGGTTTGAAGATCTCACTGCTTTGTCTACATTACCACAAGTGTCTTCTGGTTGTCTTATTTGGTTGAATGCTTTTTTTGGATATATGTCCTATACAGCAATCTATAGCCTTAATTTATGAGTATCTGCTCCTTGTTAAGGTTATTGTAAATTGCTTTTGATTTATTGATTTATTTATTCTTCTTTCATTGTTTACTTTACACATTCCAAATAATCATCATCATCACCATCAAGTATATCCCATATTTCTCCCAATAATGGGATTTCTAGTCATAAAAAGTAGGGGAAGTAACTACACACATCCCTCCACATTCACTGGGGTTAGGGGCACAGGACACCTGTGAATTTGGAAAAACCGCAAATAACAAAAACACTATGTTTCTACCTGAGAGACCACCTTTCTAGGAATCTCTAGGTCCTCCAGTGCAACTCAGTGGTCAACATCTGCCAGACATTGACCATAGAATTGTGCTAAAGGAGCTACAAATGCATAGTGAAGTGCTCTCTCTGGGAATCTCTAGGTCATTTAGTGTGATTTTGGTTAAGATTGCCTGGAGTTGCACTGGAGGACCTAGATATTCCTAAAGAGAACATATTAATAAAATTCGTGAATAATCAAATCTGCAAAAGTCAAAGCCGCAAATGTGGAGAGATGAGTATATATGCTCTCCTTTTAAGACACCCCAAATCAGCTGCCTGGAGCAACCTCACTCTGCCTTAGGTAGGGTTCTCTTTGATCCTGCAGAAACAGCATTTTCTTCTTACCTCATGTAATGTAAGGCTTCAGTATACCCTAACATTCTAATTCAACAATATGTCTGATTAATATTATTTCAAGTTAGGGAGTTTTATGGTCCATTCTCATTTAAAGGAATAATGTAGAATCTAACAGTCAGCCCTCTGTGTCTACGGATTTTTTTATCCACAGATTCAAGCATCCATGGCTTGAAAATATATATATATATAAATTCCAAACCGCAAACCTTGATTTTCTGCTTTTATATAAAGGACACAATTTTACTATGCCATTGTTTTTAATGGGACTTGAGCATTCACGGATGGTATCCATGGAGGGTCCTGGAACCAAACCCCAGTGGATACCAAGGGCCCACCAACTGTTGAGTTGATCCCCATATCTTATAGAAGATTGGAGATTCTTTGTCTTATACTTGTTGTCAGTCTGAATATGTTTTCATTTTCTGGGAGTTGTCATGTTGGTAACCCAGGCTCCCAAGGTTGCAAAGCTCAGTCTACCCAATAGTCAGATCAACATCTATATTTCCCTTAATTATTCTTAAGCCTTGGTCTATCAGAAAATTAACAGGAGAACAAGTGGCAGCTTTAACATTAATACTTATTTTAGTAACACAGATAGCACAGACAAATATATTATCCTCAGTGGCACAGCTTACTTAGACTTTGAATCAGTCTAGGCACATTCTTGTAAGAAACATACACCTCTATTACAATTATATAGCAAACTGGGGCACTCACCCTCCTAGCATGTCTGTCTAACCTTATCTCTACACTGGCAATTAATTGAGTATTAGATAACAAGCTACATCAAGAAAGAAATATCTTATCACATATAGGAAATTGAGTTATCAGCAACTGCTTGGTGGCAGCAGCCTAAAAGTGGACCAGAGAAAAATCTGGTGCTTGCTGCTGAAAAGGCTTTTATTTCATACCCACTCTAGCGTTTATTTACCCAATCAGCTGGAAAAACTGCTCTCTCCTTCACCCATCTAATTAAAATAGGGGTTAGGGAAACATAGGAGTAATTACCATCCTACCTGCTAGTGTACAGCCAATATACATAGCAAGGTTTATTCCCTTTCAAACCTAATGGTGTGTATTTTTCTTGAATATAAGCGTGCAGGTGTTTTGCAAGCATTAGGCCAGTAACCTTTTACTGTCAGGCTTCTTATTATTATAAGCCAGTTATTTACTTCCATCTTCTCTCAAACCTATTTTTGTTTTTACTTAGGCTGGCTTCATGCCTGGATCTAACACGTGTCAGCTTTCATACTATGCTACTATGCAATACATCTCTATCATGAGCTTAAATAAGGCAAACACAACTGTAAAAATCAGCCCGCCCTGTTAACACTATTCCACTGTTCTTTCTTGCTGTTGTGCACCTTCAAACTCTTACCAGCATTTTTTTCTAAAGTTTGGTTAGAATCTTCTTTCAGGTCCATCCACTTAGGTCCTACACTCTGGAGCAGGAAAATAGAATCTTGCCCTATCTTCCATGTAAAAGCCCTTCAGATATTTCACAATGGCTATCATTAAATATCAAAGTCAGAATAATCTATGCCATAGTAATTCTCATTTTTGTCTATGTCTGTAAACACTGGACAATGAAGAAAGTTGTCAGGAAGAAGATCAACTCATTTGAAATGTAGTCTTGGGGGAGAGTTCTGCAAATACAATGGACTGCTAAAATGACAAATCAAAAGGTCTTAGAATAAATCAAGTCTGAAATCTGTCTACAAGTCAAAATGACTAAGCTGAGTCAGTTATACTGTGGACATATCATGAGATGACATGACTCATTGGAAAATATGGTAATGCTCAATAATGTGGAGGGCAATGGGAAAACATGTAAACACATTGTAGGTGGATTGATTCAATCAAGGAAGTCACAAACCTGAGTTTGCAAGACCTGAGCAGAGTAGTTGGTGATCAGGCTCTTGGAGGCCTCTCATTCACAGAATCACCACAAGCTGAACTTGATTTCATGGCAAAACCCAACAAATCATATCACCTCTCAAACTTTTTTTTTTCTGCCATAAATATATTCAGATCTCTCAACTAGACTCTTGGTATCTAGACCATTTACTACCAATGTTGCTGGTTCCAGACACATGTCACTTTGTTAATATATTTTAAAAGATGGTGTTGAAAAATGAACATAATAGAAACTAAGCAGAACAGTGGAGGACAGGGAGTCTTGGAGATGTCTCATCCATGGGGTCACAATGGGTCAGGATTGACTCCAGGGCAGTTAACAACAAAAACTCCAGGTGAGTATTAAATAGAATAGAATGGTACTATTATTTCTCTTGATATGGACAATGTACTCATGCTGACACAGACTAGAATAGCATTAGCTTTTCTTTTTCGACTGTTTAGCCCATGATTCATATTTAACTCATGGGGCCTTTGCAGACTGCCAGAAATAGTGCAAACTGAGTCCACTTTAAGGGTTAGGGTTAGTGCTAGGGAATCATGGGAACTGTTTTTTTTTCTGAGACATTGAGTCTTCTCTGTCAGAGAGCTGTGGTGCCACAATAAAATACAGTTCCCATGATTCCCTAACCCTAACCCTAAAAGTGGACTCAATTTGCACTATTTCTGGCAGTCTGCAAAGGCTAATGGTCTGCAAAGACCCTAGATATTTTTCAAATGTACATCTGCCAAACTGAGTATTACTGATATTACAAGGTCCTTAGCTTAACTAATTTATAAAATGATATCAGCATAGTGCTTAAAATGATGCTTAAATAATCCATTAAATTAGATGATAAACAGTATCATATTGTGGAAGAGAATGCTAAGGTTTCCTCTGTAGAAGAAAGTCTGTTCAAACTGAGTGGCATAATTCCCACAGATCTCAATGCAGGATTCAAAGTAAAGCAGAAAAGAGTATTCACTCTGCCATTTGCTATATATGATTAGCTGATTTATTGCTGAATCCAAACACATTAGACAGATTTATCTAAGGCAGTAAACACAAGGGGAAGGATTTTTCCCTACCACAGAAGGAAAGATCTTGCAGGAGGAAAAATATGCAGCAAAATAATCCTCAAATTTCTTTAGCTACCTGAAATGCATTTTCAGTCCTAGGAAGGAACAGCTGTTCTCTGTTGTCCTTGCCAAGAGTTATGGGTCCAGCAAGTCCTTTGTCTCCATATATCCAGAGAGTGACATTTGCTTGAGTTCCTGAATTTCCTGTTAGTATTGACACTTTCCATTTTTCATCTGAAGGAAAAGGAAATTCAGCCTTTTGGACATTTGTCATTTCCTCTGTAAAGTACAGAATGTCAATAGTCAATCAAGGGTATCATGAGTCCCAAGCTTTCTGGCAAACAAACAAACAAACAAATCACAATGCTCTATATGATATCACTAGATAGTGAAACTCTAGAAAACATAGCAAAAGTAAAGGCCAGTGGAGACATAATTACATAAGGTCATTTTGAATTACTATGTGTGGCAACTATGAAGCACTGAGATGATGTGAATTTGTCAGTACCTTGAAAGAAGTGAAGAAAGGTTTTGCAGTCAGGAAACAGAGCAGGACCTCCTTTGAGGCAAAGTGAACCAGTTTCATCTGGTATATTGGGTTGGGTGGCAAATTACAAACCTTTCTGGAAAGGTTAGCTGTCCTTCCTGCTATACCTTGGAGGACTCGTCAAAACAAGGCATTATGCTAAGTGGTTGCTCTGGAGAACCCCAGGACTGTCCTTCTGCTGTGGCAAATGCTACAACATGAAAGTGGCTAGCTCAGACCCCTGAAGAACCACCTTTCCTGTATTCACTCTGAGGACCTCTCAGAAACCAGCAGAGTGACTTTATTATTCTGGAGAGGTACAGATACAGCAGGAAAGTAGCTAGTATGGTTCAGAATGAGGCATTATATGTACAGGGTTATTAGGGATCTCTACTGGCTGCTATCCTGCCAGAGCACAACCTTGTGACTCTGGTGATGAATCTGTTCTACATTTCAGTCTGAAGTTTAAAGACCAAGATGCCTACTTCTGACCACAGACCTATTGCTTAATAAAGTTTGTTACAAGATGTAGGGTCCAAGAAAACACAGTTACAAACATGATAAGTAGCTACCTAAAACTACCCCAAAATAGCAATAAGCCTTTCGGCTCAAGTCAAGAATGCAGTTACCAGACTGAGGTGTATTAAGAAATCTGAAAGCTAACATTTGAAAACCCAAACATTAAACAAATGGCAAAGGAAGACAGCAAAACCAAAATGATTATTCTTTGCTTTAAAGCCTGTGTAGCCTAATTATGGATTACTTGAATCATTTATTTCTCAAAGAACGAGGGTGTGTGTGAAGTTTCTGATTCAGAATCTGCTGGTGTCAGGAGTAGCAAATTAAACTGATAGCAATTTCATGAAATGTGCTATTGCAAAGTGGGTGGAGAGGAATGGAAAGCAGAAGTTCTCAAAATGTTGTTCTACCTCAAGTGTGACAGCATTTCCACTGCTAGAATAAGCACTTTCCTGGTTCTACAAAAAAGGTGATAAATTATAGGAACCTTTTAAATATTTATAGTGTGGAAGGCCTAGTTCTGTATGGAAAACTGACTGTTGTAAAAAGAAATCAGTTCGAAAACAAATTGTGTGCCTCTCTCTCCCTGTTAATATTGTGCATAAATTTAAGAAATATAATCTCATTGCTAACACTAGAGTTTTGTGTTTTCTTGAGTTGGGGCATCATGGGGTGTTGCATGGGAAACAATGTTTCTCTTTTGTTCATGGCATCATAGGCTTATACTGTGTCAGAACAGTGGTTCCCTAATATTATGAATGGCAGGAGCTCTTTGGGTTTTAAGGTAGATTCATTCCCATCACTACTTGGAGATACCAATGAGTGCATGGAAGTCATTTGGCATGTAAAGTTGTGGGAAAATCCTCTCCACTACCTTTCATTAGTGCATTATATGAATGGTATGCTAGGTGTATATCATCTCTCTCACACAGAGAAGGGAAAAACTAAAGCTAAACCAAATCAGCCATGCAAATAGGTGCAGCTAAGGTGAAAACCAAGATGTCCTCCAGCTGCTGTTGGACTACAAATCCCAGAATTCCTTGCCAGTGGCTATGATGTCTAGGACTGCTTGGATCTGATTTCAACACCAGCTGAACAGAGTTTCCCTGTCTTAGGTTTGGCTCCTCTTCTTCCCTTTGGAATGAGAAGGAATCTTTGTGTGAAAGCACTCTCTTGGAAATGTGTTTGTGTATCTGCATGTATGTGTGTGTGTTTCCTTTTGTTAGACCCGATGTTTTTTTACTTAATATGAATACTATTGCAATGGTGTAGGAACCACTGCTAAAACATCCCTGAATGGTGGGCATCCAACCTCTATTTAAAAATATCCAGTGAAAGAGAATACTTTTAAACAAAGGCTAGACACCCCCATAGTATGGGTACACCTAAGTATTTTGCCTCCATGACATTATGAAAAGCCATCCCTAGTTTTCAGGTTTTGAACCTAAATTGTCAGGGGCCATGCAAATAGGTCCAGCAAGTCTTCTGACCTGGCAACCCATTAACAAGGAAAGATTCACTGAAGCCCTGGATGAAGTGGGTGACTACCAAACTGCAGAGGCTGGATTAAAGGATGGGAAAAGAAGAATATGTTTTCCTCAAGTTGAAGAAATAAGGCAATGGGTAATGTGGCAAAACTGTAGATAGATAATGCCTAAGTCTGCCAAGATGATGAACTTTCCTCAGAAAATCCATAAGCAAATAATGCCCTGAGAATTCAGTTCTATAAATAGTACTTTGTAGACATGTAAACCAATGACATTTATTTCCTACAGGCTAAAAATGTTCTACTCTGAAAACTGGAGTTGATTGTTACCCTGGATTAGTCACACTTCAGGAGATCAAGATGCAAATCCACCATGACAAAAAAAAAATGTTCTAGAGGCTCAATAGATGGATAAGCTAGGCTCTTCCCAAAATCTTTTTTCCCCTTTTGTCTCTGGTTATAATGAACCTATATTAGAATGAATAACTGAAAACTAGCAGAAGCTTTGTCATCTTGTTGCTTTGCATTTTGGAGCTAAAATGGTATGCTGTTTCTTGATGAAATGTTTCATTATCTGGTTTCTTTGCCAAGCACTTAATAGCCCAACTAATACAGATCCTGCTTCTTTTTTCACAAGAATACTCAGCTTTATCAGATATCTATCATTAACCACTGCGTGTCTTTTTTTTTCTTTAAGTACATACACCTGAAGAAGAGCAACTTTGCACATTCAGCTGTTTCCATAACAGCATTTTCTCACTGCAGTTTAAAATTTTTGTGGTGCTTGGAATATTTATGGTAACTGCTATTTCAAGTCATTTAACTTAAAGAGAAAGGCATTTGCATAGCAGAAATAATGCAGTCTAACACTGCTTTAACTGCCATGGTTCAATACTATGGAATTGTGGGATATATAGGGCTGATGCAGACCACCCCTAAGGGGTGGCTCTGTGCGACCCTTGGGAGAGCTGGATCAGGGCTGCAGCAACCACATGCTTTGGCCCTGATCCTCCTTTTTGATGTTCCTTTTTGAGATGGCAAAAAACCATCCTTAGAGCCGCCATGGCAGCATGCAGTCGGGTGCATGGTGTCAAGGTGGAGTCAGGGCGGCCAGTGTGCAGTCGTCCTGCCCCAACTCCACCCCCAGGCCAGCCCTTTAGGCTGGTCTGCATCAGCCCATAGTTTTGTGATATTTATTTAATTTTCAAGGATTTATACCCTCCTTTTCAGCCACAAAGGCTCCCAGAGCAGCTTACAAATGGATAATTAGATGGTTCCCTGCCCTCAGGCTGGCAATCTAAAAAAAAAAAAAAATGACACAAAAGGAGAAGGGAATGGCAGTGGGGAAGGGGATCAGGTCCAGCAATTCTTCTCTCCCTCTGAGATAGCAAAAGGACTGGAAGGAGGGGCTAGACCAAATGAAACTGGGCCTGCATCTCTCCATCTGAGGCTGATGATATCAGATGGACTGGAAGGAGGTATTTTGCCTTCTTTGTCAGAGAGCTCTAGTGCCACAACAAACTAGAAACCCAGGCTTCCATAGCATTGAGCCATAGCTGTTGACCTGGTATCAAATTGTAGTATTTCTGTTGTTGTTCCCCACCATGATCTATGGGGAGAGGTGAGTAATAAATAAATATATAAATAAATAGTACTTTACCAATCGGAAGTAAGTGTAAGTCAATTCCTGTTTAACAACAGAACAATACCTATTCAACACAGAACAATACACAGTTTACATGGGAATAGCAGACAATATCCTTGATTGCATACCCTGAAGCCATGCCATTAACAACAGAACAATACCTATTCAACACAGAACAACACACAGTTCACCTGGGAACCACTCCTCCCTACCCAGGGTCTCACAGTATATATATATATACCCATTCTCTTCCATTCCAGTTTTCTCTGAAGATGCCAGCCACAGATGCTGGTGAAACGTCAGAAAAAAAAACTCTTCTAGAACATGGCCACACAGCCCGGAAAACCCACAAAAAACTATTGATTCCTGTTTATTTCTTATTTCAAAAAAGTCCTTTCCTGGGATTAAATTAGCAATGGGGGATATGTAATACTGCTCCTCACACCCTCTCAAGGGCATTTGGAGGCAAAAAATTAAGTGTTCTCTGCCCACATCAGGTTGGATGAACCAATTATCTTATGAATGAGTTAGTAGATGTTTAAGCTGTATCACAGCCTAGATCAAGAAGTCAAATTTATTAATGGGAAACAGTGCAGAAAAAACTATTCTTATAAAATGGCAAGGACTATACCTTTATAACTTATATTATCAACAATAATAATGAAGACAAATTAAAATTGCTAATGTAGATTCAATGTATTTGATACCTCCTGTAAAATACACAATGCATGTAATATATTGTAATATGCACAATAGGTAAAGTACTGTAACATGAAAAATAGAATAAAAATAATAATTAAAAAAAAGTCAAATTTATCAAGTCAAGTTACACATTGAAGGGTATGTGACAGCCTTTTGAAACTGAACTTTTTTTTTTTTACAGAGTTCAGCCTTTAAGATTGTGCAGTTTTGTTTTAATTGTACTGTTTTCATTTATATTTTGACATTTTAATAATATGTTTTAAATTAGTTCTAATGTTTGTAATGGTTTAATTCTATGATAATATTGATGTTGTGTTTTTAACTATGTTGTCTTTAAATTTGTAAGCTGCATTGAGTCTGGGTTCTGGGAAATGTCAGAGTATAAACAAGGAAGAGGAAGAGGAGGAAATTGCTGTTCTTTGAACTGAAAGGGAAAAAAAGGTAAGGGGGTTGCATGAACACATCCTACTAAAGAACAACATGACTAAAATAATTTACATGTGATCACATGAAGGAACAGCACAACATACAATTAATGCACATCAAAGAATAGTGGATAGACTTACTATATCTGAAAGAAGCCTGTCCAAAGTTCACAGAGGTCTCGGTTCAAAGGACAGTTCTTCTGACTATGCCTATGAGACAGGTTATCACCTAGAAGACCTCAGATGCCGAAAGGTTTATGACACCATTTATGGTGAAAGAATTGGTACATCTAATATGCCAAACTGAAGCAAGGTAAAATGTGGCACAGTTGATTGCGGGGGCAGATCCTTACGTGAGAGAGGAGAACTTGGTTGTCTGTGGGGTGGTAGATTCTCTAGTCCTGCTTTGTGCTGTCTGGATTCTGTGATCACGTCTTTCTGCTGGGCAGGAGTTGCAGATGTTCCCATAGGCTTTTCTCTACCAACTAAAATGTAATGAAGACAGAAGCTAAAGGTCATTACTTTTTTTATTTCTCTAGAAATTTCCCACGAAGTCAATAGACCTTTCAGATTTCCAGTATACAATATTATGTAAACACTTCTTTTTCTTATGAATTTTATAGATACACATACTTGACTTTCGTACTTTGAAGATCCTCACCTATTAATGTATCTCCCAGCATGAAATGGAATGGTAATAAATTCACTTTACTACTTAGAAAATTTCATTCACTTTTTATTTACACATCCAGTGACTTATCTCTGAGACATATTCCTCTACCACAGAATTCTACCTCCTACGTTTTCTTTTCTTTTTTTAAGGAACATCGTCAGAAGCCTGTTTAGCCAAAATTAAATATGAGTACAACCAGCGAGCAAATGCCTTCTGTTCATATTTTACCAAACAAGCCAACAGCCTGTAAGTCTACTGATGCTTAAAACCACCATCCACAACCACTATAATAAAAAACAACACAAATTATGTTAATATTAATAGATAATTTGTAATAAAGAGCAGCATCTTTGTTACACCAGCTATAAAATGCAATTATTATTATTATACACAAATGCTATGACTTTCTAATAAAGAGCAGCACTTTTACTATACCACCTAAGAAATACATATTATTTTTCAAAGTATGCATTTTGAAAAAATATTCCCCCAATGTAAAAATGCAGATTACCCATACTCATGTTTTTATAATGCCACAAACAATGTGCTATTTTTCTGCAAAATTATCTATTTCATGTATTTATTTTCTTAATTTCTTTAGAACTGCACAAACACATTTTCTTTACAAGAGTTCTAATCAAGTAACAATGGTGGGGTGCAGACGTGTGGCTCTGGGCCGCCCCAGGAAGAGGCGGATTGAGGCCGCAGCTACCCCATGCTGCAGCTCCGATTGTCCCTTTTGCTGCCCCGAAAAGAGTGGCAAAATATCGTGGCTCTTCTTTGCCCTTTCCGGTGCAGCGTATCAAAACGCTGCACTGGAAGGTTGTCCTGATGCCACGCACCGTGTGTTATGGAGGTGATGTCAGGATGGCGTCAGCATGGGGTTGGGGCAGCCAATGTGCAGCTGCCCCACCCCATCTCTGCCTCCAGGCCAGCCCTTTGGGCCGGTCTGCAGAGGCTCAATGTTATTGTAACATTAAGATACTGTACTCTGGACATCAGGATTCCATCAGAACAGAATACAGAGAAACAGCATGGTTCCCAATGAGCAAAGGGGTCAGACAAGATTGTGTACTATTACCCTATTTATTCATCCTGTACACAGAAAATATCATACAGAGAACAGGTTTAGACACAGAGGCAGGAGGAGTGAAGATTGCAGGAATGAACATTAACACCCTAAGATACATACACAAATGACACAATATTACTAGCAGAAACAAAGACTTGGAACGATTGCTGACGAAGGACAAGGATGAAAATGCCAAGGTTGGATTAATGATGATTAATCTGAAAACAAAACATTAATGTTGAAAACAAAAATAATGACCACACAATACATACAAAAATTCATCCTAAAAGGTAAAGGTAAAGGTTTCCCCTTGACATGAATGTCTAGTAGTAACCAACTGTAGGGGGTGGTACTCATCTCTAAGCCGAAGAGCCAGTGTTGCCCAAAGATGACTCTGTGATCATGTGGTCAGCATGATTGCATGGACTGTAGTTACCTTCTCACTGAAGTAGTACCTATTTATCTACTTGCATTTGCATGCTTTCAAACTGCTAGGCTGGCAGAAGCTGGGACTAGTGATGGGACCTCACCTCATCACGTGGAACCTGGGCCTCAAACTGCCAACCTTCTGACCTCATAATAATCAGAATTGACATCTTAACCACTAAGCCATTTTCCAATCTAGACAATGAGAAAATTGAAATAGTCTAATAATTCCCATACCTTGCACCAAATATTGATCAGAATGGAGAGTGCAGTCAAGAAATCAAAAGAAGATTGGGATTAGGAAAGGCTATAAAAATGCTAGGCAAGATTCTAAAGTACAAAACCTTAACACTGAATGTTGATGTTAGGATTGTCTAAGCCATTGTATTCTCTATTACCATGTACAAATGGGAAAGGTGGACAGTTGAAGAAAGCAGATAGGAAGAAAATCAACTCATCTAAGATGTGGTGCTGGAGAAGAGGGGTGAGGATACTGTGCACATCCAAAAAACAAACAAATGGGTACATTAATTAATAATTTGATAGATTAATACATACATTTGACAACTTGCGGATAAAACAAAATGTTACTTTCTCCCGTATGAACAACTGGTTTGGTCTGACCATTAGGTAGAAGGCCAACATATATTCCTCTATTTCGTACAGATTCCAGGCTTATCAATCCACTTTCTAAATTCTTCTCCACTATAAAATGGCAGTCCACATCACCTGTGCCCTATAGGTAAATAACATATTCACATAATTATAGCTAAATGCGCAGCATCTCAGGAAAATATTATGTTCAAATTTTGAAAGGTAATATGATATATAACAGTCTTATTTGTATATAATTATGCCCCAGTCCAGCAAGGGAAATCCACATATAGCAATATTTTGTGCACATGGCCAGCATGGGGGCAAATGTGTCTTTTCATGCACATCTGTGTACCATACAACCAGTTGGATGTGGATTGTCACAGAGATGAACACCTGCTACCTCAAACTACTTTCTACCTGTGTAGAGACAGTATGGGCCTTATGTGCTCTTGAGAAACAAAATACTAAAAAGTGTTCACTCTCTCTTCCCCACTTCACAAAATCTGACTTATTTTGTAACAAGTCTAAAGAGATATATCTAAAGAAGTATTTCAGCAAACTCATGGATATGCAACAGCCAAGATTACCCTTTTCCTCTAAGGACTCACCTGGGAGAACTGTCTCCGGAGATGCTAAAAAGCTGAGAGAAATAAGCGACAAACTGTCTGGGAACATCATTGGAAGAAAATAGCCATAAAATGGTGAAGAAAAAGAGTTATAAAGGCACATGGGGTAAACTTGCAATCTTCCTTTGATAGATGAAGACTGAGGACAATTCAAGTCTATTCTAGGTCAACTAGATACTTTAGCAGTGCAGCTATGCCACTGGTGATGTAGGAGGTTTCTTATGCAGATATCAAATGTTCCAGCTATGTGAATCATCTAGCATGAGTCAGAGAAATACTGTTACATTTAGCAGTTTAGGAAGCATTTAACCTGCTTCACAAACAAATCACCTAGTTTTCCCCAAGATTTTGTGAAAATCAGAACTGTAAAGTGAGTTGAGTCTCCTAATTTAGCCAAGACTGTATCCACACCACAGAAATAAGCCAGTTTGACCCAACTGCCCTACTCATGCTATGGAATCCTCAGATTTGCAGTTTGTTGTGGCACCAGAACTGTCTGACAGGGAAGGCTAAATAACTCACAAACTATAATTTCCAGAATTCCATAGTATTGAGCCATGACAGTTAAAGCAGTGTCAAACTGGATTATTTCTGCATTATGGATACAGCCCCAAATATATTGGTGCAGTTTTGAGATAAATGACACCTAGATTGGTCATTTAAAAAAAAAACAAGCAAACAATATATTTGTTGTCTTTTAGTTCATCATTCTTCATAGATGTTTTATATAGCCTTTACCTCAAAACTGCAGGGAGAAGGTCCCCTCATGTTGCACCCATGTTAAAAGTGTTTTCCTTTCAAAATTATTCAAATCATCTCCTGCACTGCATCTTTGTACCTGGAGAGGTACTTTTACCGAACTCAAACAAAAGTTACTTCTAATTTTGAAAGCAGCCGGGGGGGGGGGGTCAAATATGAGGGGAAGTTGCCCTTAGACTACTTAAGTAATAGGGGAACATTTTGAGTTTTTAAAAAAATATTTTGAATAAATTGGGGTACGGGCCCTTCTTTGGTGGCTGCAAAAACAACCTTGGGCATGGCATGCAGGTTGATGGTCATGGCTTTTCCATCCCTACTTTATTGAGAAAGGTTTTGTAAAATTACTCACACATTTGGTTCTACAAGAACACTTTGGGCCTAAGCAGACTGGTGGGCATGGGCCGCCCTGGGAAGGTGCGCCACGGGACTGAGGCATCCTCATGCCTCGATCCTGCGGCGCACCTTCGCCGCCCCTGAAAGGAGCGCTAAATTAGCGCTCCTTTCACAAGTCAGCGAAAGTGCGCCTCAAAAGCTTGCGGCGCACTTTCGCTGACTTTTCCGCTGCAGCGTGTCCAGACACTGCGGCGGGAGGTTGTCCTCGGAACGCTGGCCGTGCGGAGGGCCGGCGGCTCTGAGGATGACCTTGGGAGAGGGATGGGGCGCCGAGCATGCGGCTGTCCCTCCCCTTCCCTGCCTCCAAGACGGCTCTATTAGCCATCTGCTGAGGCCCTTTGTCACAGGCCAGGCTTATTTGGTTGATAAATCTGAGGTGTATATATCTATGAAGTACAGAGTATAACCTATAGAATATAGCATATAGAGTATAAGATATAATGCAAGAAGCTAGATGTATTAGAAAGTGTGTATATGTATTATTGAGAAGCAGCTTAAGTCTGTGAAGCTTGTGAAATTTGAGCAGATATGATTAATAATAACCTCGTAGCAGGTTTAAAGGCTCATGCAATCAGGAGGGTAGGTAGTCAACGACTCCAACTGTACTGAGAGTGACATCATACCTAGGATCTGTGTTTTGACTGGATATCATACACAGGGCCCTTTGCTTTGAATTATTTTGATTGGACAGCTAACTGCCTGGGCGAGGCTACAGACAAAATAAAGGGAACCAAGAGAGAGCTAGCAATTAGATTGCTCATAGCATCTACTGTATGAAGAACAGTGATAAACTGTCCAGACATGCAGTGTGTTTGTGGATGCATTTTTAGGGATGTATAGTTCCTCAAACAGAATAGAGGATATAAATATATGACTGAGTTATATTGTTTGAGATGGTAATATTCTTATATGTGTTAACTATTAAACTTGAAAATGACAAAAAAAAAAGATAAAGGTTCAATCCTTATGAAAGTGTAACATCTTACTTTCTGTATACTGGAATGCAATGAACATATGATGCCTTACATGCAGCATGATATAATGTGATGAAAGCCAAGTGCTTAGACATTGACATGTGTGTTTCCCCCGAGGGGAATGTATATGTTTGTATGTCTATGATTGCATATGCAGTTGGCCTTATCAGTATCTGTGGGGGATCCATTCCGGACACAGAGAGAGAGAGAGAGAGAGAGATACCAAAATCCGCAGATACTCAAGTTCCCTTATTCCCTATGGTGGTGCGTGCATGAGGCGGTGCTGCCATAAGGGACAAAGGGCTGGGTGGGGGATGAGTGGACAGGGATCAATGTAGGACTCCCAATGGGCTGATGGGAGGGCAGTGGTGAGTGGGGGGTGGGGGAGGATCAAGCGCTGTGCTCCCCTCCAGGTGACAGGATGCCCTGGAAGCCACCTCCCTGCTCCTCCTCATCTCCGGCAGTGGCAGCAACCTTCTGGGTCACCCTCCTGGCAGAGGCCTCCTTGGAAGGAAGGGAGGAAGGAAAAAAGAAAGAAAGAAAGAAAGAAAGAAAGAAAGAAAGATGGCAGCCCTACCCACTGCCCTTGCCACCCTTGCTGCCCTCTTCACCGCTGCTGCTTCCTTTAGTGACCCCCTCTTCCATCTCCTGCCAGTCTCTTCTGCCAAGGCTGGCCTTCTTGCTTTCCAGGCAAAGGTGCTGCCCCCTTCAGGAGACTGACAGGAGGCAGAGGAGGGAGGTAGTGAGGGCAGTGAGGGTGGGGGCCAGAGCTGCCATCCTTCCTTCTCCTTCCTCTCTCCCTTCCTTCCAAGGAGTTCTCTGCCAGGAGAGGGATTCAGGAGGTTGCTGCTGCTGCCGCCAGAGACCAAGAAGGAGCAGGGTACATTATCACCCAGAGGGAAGCACAGAGGTCAGGCCTCCCTCTGTGCTTGCCACTGCCTTCCATCAGCTCACTGGCAGTCCTACATTGCCCCCCTCTACAGAGCCCATCCACCTATCCCTTTGTCCCTAAGGGCAGTGCAGCCTCATGCACAGGCCACCATTGGGGATAGCACAGGCTTGCCGTTCTCTGATATTCAAATCCGTGGATGGCAATTCCGCGGATACCAAGAGCCAACTGTAATAAATAGCCTAAATGCCAAACAGCCTGCTCATTATTCTATATAAATAATCTGACATTCTAATACTTTTTTTTTTTTAAAATGGCTCATAGATGGGAAAACTTAAAATTAATTTCAAGCCCCAAAAGAGGGGACACCTGGTATTGTAGTAACCACAGGACCATTGCATTAATCTCCCATGCAAGCAAAATGATGCTCAATATTTTACAACAAACTTTTATATATTTTGTGTTTCTTCAAGTTGTTTTCAACTTATGACAACGCTAAGGCACATTTATCATGGGATTTTGTTGGCAAAATTTATTCAGAGGAGGTTTGCCATTGCCTTCTACCTGAGGCTGAGAGCATGTGACCTGTCCAAGGTCATCCAGTGGGTTTCCTGACCAAGTTGGGAATTGAACCCTGGTCTTCAGAGTTGCAGTCCAACCCTCAAACCACTATGCCACACTTTCTCTGATAGAATGAGAAATGCCAGATATTCATGCTGGATTCAAGAAAAGGAGAGGCTATGAATGATTTTCCAAACAAACATTGGATAATGGAGCATGCCAAAGAATTTCAGAAGACAATCAGCCTGTGCTTTATAGATTATAGCAAAGCGTTCAATTGTGTAGTGAAAAGCATGAAAAACTATGGATTACTCTTAAAGAATTTGGTGTCCCACAACATTTAATTGTCCTGTACTCAGGACGACAGTCTACCTTCAAGACAGAATATGAAGAAATTGAATGGTTTCCAATTGGCAAGGGTGTCCGGCAAGGTTTCATTTTATCACCCTATCTATCTAACTTGCACATTGAGCATATCATACATAAAGCAGGATTGGACTTGGAGGAACGAGGTGTGAAAACTGGAAGAAGGAAAATTAACAATTTAATATATGCAAATGATATCATACTACTAGCAGATCATTATTGAAGACTTGGAACCATTATTGAAGAAAGTGAAGGAAGAAGATGCAAAGCAGAGTTACAGTTGAACATTACGATAAAATAATTATGGACAATAAAAAATAATAATGATCATATCTGATTTACATAACTTTAAAGCAAACCGTGAAGACACTGAAATAGTACAGGATTTACCATGCCTTGGCTCAGTCATTAATCAGAATGGAAACTGCAGTCAAAAAATTAGAAGACTAGGATTTGGAAAGGCAGCTATGAAGGAATTAACTAAGACCTGGGTGGCACAGCAGGACAAACATGCAAACAGCCACCTGGCATTGCAACAGAGACCTACAAATTTTCCAGGAAAATCCAGAGTAAAAAATAAGTTAGTTTGTTTTGTTTTTTTAAAAAAAATACATGATTAGAATCATAGAATCATAGAGTTGGAAGAGACTACAAGTGCCATCCAGCCCAACCTCCTGCCATGCAGGAACTCAAAATCAAAGCACTCCCAGTATAACCCAGTTCTGGTTCTGGACTGGCCAGATGCCTTCCGAACTGTTTGTACTGGATCCAGGGTTTGGCCATGTGTCATCCAGACTCTCTGATGGTGGGGAGAACATGTTATTTGACCTGTTATTTGATGGGGAGGACATGTTATTTGGCTTGTGTAGACAGAGCCATGAAGGTCAGCCTCAGGGAGAAGGCAATGGCAAACCTCCTCTGAATAAACATGGGTTGCCATAAGTCAAAATCAGTTTGACAGCACTTAATAACAATATACACCACATTTTAAAAGCACTAGCATAAACACCTAATACATATTTATTTAAATCTGCAACTTAAATAGAGATGGTGGCTATCATAGTTTCCACCAGATTGTTAGAAAACAAATATGTTCAAGACTTAACCATATTCTTCTATGCTTACATACTTTAAAAGAAGTATGAATAAGAGATGCTTACTTTTCCATCACATTGACCATCTCTGATCCTTAGAAACATTCTGGGGATTTTTACACTTTCAAACATACACACTCCAGAGCTGATTTTACTTATCCTCCAATAAGAATCTTCAGATTGATTTCCTGCTCCATTGCAGCTCCCATCAGGCCTCAGGCAGAGAGACTGACAGTAACTAGTAGTGAGCAGAATTATAGCACTGTTGTGGAACACTCCCTAGAAATCAAGAAAGAGTATAAACTATAAATAATGCACACTTTCAGACTTCCTGTTTTAGTTCTCACACCCCAGGCTGGTACAGTGACTATGCAATCCTTGTTATCTGCAATAAATCAAGAAATAGTAATAGATAACAGCAGCAGATCATACACACATTTCCATGAAGATGACTTATCTGAATAGGGGACACTCTTCATTTAATGGGTCTACTCTAGTTGTGACTAGCAATAGGATTTAGGCCATAATTACAGGATATGTAAATTGTGTGGACAGTTCCCCACCCATATGTGATCAGAAACAGGCCAAAAGATTTTCTAGTGCATAGCTTTATCTACCAAGTCACACTAGCACACATCACCTGCCCTATGTAAATGACCAATGGCACATGTACATGCTTCACACACACACACACACACACACACACACACACACACATATATATATATATATATATATATATACTTGTGAGACATGTGACACATCTATTTTGCTACACGTAAATGAGTTTTGAAAGTGATGCAAAGAGTTTCTATATTCAAAACAAAACAAAACTTGTGCTGTGTTTTACAAATGACAGTTTCTGTGAAAAATGTATTTTATTTCCATGAATGGAAGATGGTGTGTGTGTGTGTGTGTGTGTGCAAGAAATGTGTAGTAATCAGTCTTGTGTATCACACTTAGTAGCTGCTTGACTACCAGTGTTGGCATATAGGCTTATCTGCTTTTGTCTGTATTTGACAGAATGAGGCAAGACCACAAGAAACAACAAAGGACCTTTATTTTTCCTGGACAAAATTCATAATGTGATTTCACAGTTACAGTCTTCAGCTCCATCTAGTGGGTAAAAATCTGTCGTCATCTGAAACCTGCTCATTGACAGTGGAGTCTTTGGTTATTTGACACACATCATCTGATTATCTATCTCCCCATAGCTTACCTTAACATGAACAATAAATTCCCTTGTCAATCCTGCGTAGCCTGTGGTATCATCAGGTACTGTTCCTTGGAGACTAAAAGCCACAGTTTCTCCTGGGCTCTGAACAGATTCCAGAATTATTGAGCGATCTGGCTGAACATGAACTTGCAACTCACAGTGGCTGTCACCATGATCCTAATAGGGGCAAGATAATAATTACTGGATATGCTGAAAACTGAGATCATCACTTAATGACATAAGTCACAACTTGAACCCATGGTGCCTACTATTATAGGGACAGTTCCTTCTGTTGGTTTGAAGTTTGTGTTCCAAAAATACAGAATCAAGTGTAGATGCATACAGAAAAATAACTGCACCTCTGCCTGTGTGCATACTTTTATATATTTTGTACAGCTGGAATTTTATTTTCCTAGTCCAACAAACCTTTGAAAACAAAATTATATTGCCCTTACTCATATCCAGATGGGGGAAGCTTGTAAAGAATAGTGGTAAAGACGTTTAAACCAGCATTTCAAAGATACCCATACAACAACGAAGGTACACATCAGAACCACAAATACTCAGAAATGAATTCCTCTTTACTATGATTATTAACAATCATTTTTAAAAAGTAATGCCAACAAGAAAAAAAAAAGGTAGTCTTTAGGTTGCAAATCAGAAAGTTGTTTTGTGAATCTGGGGGTTCAGTTTAATATATGAAATGAAATTTATCTTTGACTCTGTTTGAAACTATCTGTAATTTTTAGTAAGAGTAAAATCTGTTTATATTGTATATGAGCAAATGAAAAACATTTTACTAAGAGCTAAACCAGCACAGAGGGTTTATAGGATAATCTTTCTGTACCACAAAAATCACTATGATTATATGAGTGGAGCTAAGAAATCTAAAGTCATAATATTAACTAGATTATAACAGGTACTAATACATGATAAAATGATCACCAAAAAAGAAATCCGCACCATACAGATACTACACAGCTTTGAAGTACCAATAACACATTCTATAATAAGGCTTGCGAGACTCACACCCTCACTCCTATCTCATTTTCCCTTTCAGTGTCTTCATCAGTTCCTGATCTCCACCTCTCTTGAATGTACCACATAAAACTTGAGAAAACCATTGACATTGCAATTATTTGTCAGGAGAAAATGTTCTGGTGGTGCCAAAGACTGTTAATAAATATATAGAGCTTTATCAAAATCATTTATTACCTTTATTTCTTTTTTAAAAATCCACACAATTGTCTCTACTGATATGGTTACAGTGATGAAAAAATAGCTATTCTTCTATGTTTCAGTGGTAATATATAACAGAATTTTTGCTACTTTAAATGATGAAAAGGAGCTCCTAGTATTTATTTAAAAAGGTAGGAACAAGGAAATATCCAGCTGGAACTAATCCTGCATTCCCACAATGACCAACTAGATGCCTATTGGAAACCCATAGGTAGAGCATAAGGATAATAGTTATTTACCAAAATAGCATTCTATTTACAGGGACAAATCTAAAAGACCTTTTTTAGCTGTTTCTGAGAGTTATCTTGTAAGATATTGGCACCTATCTTCATCTATATTTGTCTACTTTCAACGCATCTCCAAACTTCCTAATATTTCAGAGTTTTACATTTAAGCAAAAGCCTTCTCAACAACAAGGGAAAATCCATAAGACTAATTACATTCTTCTGGTGAAAATGCAGTTTTAACTGTCACTGTGTTGCATTTGTGATGAAACATTATAAACATTCAGAGGATAAGCTGAAAACATTTCTTACCATTCCAGTGACAGAGCCATGAGCGATAGCAAGTGCATGATTTCGCATTGGATGACATTTAAATATCCACGTGTTTTCTTTCTTGACAGTCACATCAAAAAACCCTAATACATTTAGAGGAGAAGGGAATAGATTAGCTCTTTCACACAAATTTTCTTGGTGGCATGCTGTTTATTCACACAACTTAATGTAGAAACTCTTCTCAGTCACAAGGAACAGACCAAAAGTTACCATGTTTGTCTTTCTTGGTGCCAAGGGCATCAACAGTTCTATCTTGACTAAGGCGTATGAAACCATGGGTCATCTTGTTGTAAAACTGAAGTGTATTGCCTTTCTGAAATTTCCATTTTTCTGTGGCCCACTAGATGTGTAGAAAAAGCAAGACAAGACAATTCATCATCACACAAAGGCAAATACACGAAGCTCCTTTACCCAAAGGTTAAGTACCATAGTAGCATGTTCCATTATCAATAAGATATAGTCCCTCCCCAAAACAATGTATATGAAGAAAAGTAGAGGATATAAATAAGTATTTACTCTAGCCCCTTCCTACAGACAGTGTGTGTGTGTGTGTGTGTGTGTGTATCTACGGGTGGGTGGGAGGGTGTGTGTTTTCAAGATAGAGAGAGGATTCAGTTATTTGGAAAAGCTCTTTTGAAAAGCTAAGATAGTTACCATTTCTGCTTTCTTGACTTCCATTTCTTGTCCTACAGAAATATCAATATTGATATGAGTGAAATCCAGAAAAATCAAAGCATCCTGTTACAATCAATGGAACATAAGTATTTACCTATGGATTTAAATATCGTGTAATTCTACTTTTTTAAATTAAAAAATGTACAGTTTCCTATTACAAATATTCCGAAATTTACAGATATAACATTCTATTACATCTTCGCCTCTCTCCTTCTCTTGCTCCAATTCTCCAATCTTAGGGAGGAAGCAGACGGCTAAAAGGGCTGTTTTGGGGGCAAGGAAGGGGAGGGGCAGCCGCACGGTGGGTGCTCCAATCCCTTCCCGAAGGCATGGTCGGAGCACCGGCCCCTCCGCACGGCCGGTGCTCCGACGATGCCTTCCCGCCACAGCGTTCGCACACGCTGCGGCGGAAGAGTCGCCGTAGGTGCGCCGCCAGCCTTTTGTGGTGCACCTTTGGTGACTTGTGGAAGGAGCACTATTTTAGCGCTCCTTCCAGGGGTGGCGAAGCTGCGCCACGGGGCCAAGGTGTGCGGATACCTCGGCCCCACAGTGAAGCTTCCTGGGGCGGCCCATGGCCACCTGTCTGCTTCCCCCCGCAGTTAATAAGACTAAATATATATCACTATCACTGTAAATCTAACTCATCTTCAAAGTACTGAGAAATGTGTTGTACATTGTTCTTAACTTCATCTTTCAATCAACAGAGTCAGCATCTTAACCACTTGAGCCACTGCATCACACTTTATTTAACCGTTATTAAAAGTCTTAATGTTTCATGATTTCAGTATAATGAACTTACTTTTCTGTACCACTTAACAGTGCTAAGAACTCTCTAAGTGGTTTAAAATGTGTTAGCCAATTGCTCCCAACAATCTGGGTACTCATTTTACTTATGAAAGGATGGAAGGCTGAGTCAACCTGGAGCTCTGCAGGATCGAATTCACAATGCTTTGGCTGCAGTACCAGCATTTAACCACTATGCTACCAGGGCTCCAACAACCTGAAGCCAAAATACCTATGACAACCTGAAGCCAGAGTACCTAGTATTTCTCTCATGGTTTCAGTACTGGTTGGTGGGTGGGTAGGAGGCAAAATAATAAGGATCTACTATGCCACCAACACAACCCCTGCCATGGCCAATGCAAGTCAGACTGACCACTATTTCACTCCCACCCTCCCCCACCCATTAGGGTTGCTTGGTCCATTTGCAACCCCATGAATGTATCCTTCAAAGTAAGTTCCCCTGTGTTCAATGGGAGCTCTTTAGGCTCTTGCTTCTTCTGTGTCACAGAAACTTCCTCTGGGATTGTTGTTACTTATATGTCTGCTATTGTCTTTATGGAATCCAAATCTTTGTCTCTTTTGAACCCTGCTCACTCTATGCTGCTATGACTTTTCATGATATGTCCTTGTTTGACACTGGTTAATACTTACTCATTGCAAGAGTGTAGTTATCAATGACATACAGTTCTCTGACAATTTTACCATCATCTTGTCCTTCATCTAGCCACCTTTGCAAGAAAATGTATATGTATGAATAAGAATACATCTATAATTTATAAATAAAAATATTTTAATATTTTGATCAGTTTGAGCCTACAAAATTGCATGATTTGTTATAGATTCCTCTTGCAGATGTGTGTGTGTGTGTGTGTGTGTGTGTGTGTATAAAGAAATCTCTTTTTAAAATGTAAGTATAAAGTACCGTAACTTCTTAGTTAGGAATGTGAACCACACTGGTGCACATAACCAAAACTACTGTGCGAAGGATAAAAGGCATACCTTCACATAGGTACAAACAATTCTTTTTATTTATAAAAAATATGACTGCTATAAGATTATAATTTCACTGAAAAATCTGTGAAGTAGTTCATGTCTGGAAGCAGGAAAGAATTCAACTGAACTCCATAAGTTAGTGACAATGACTGTTCCAAGGCACAAAAGCCTAATCAGCTACCCTTACAGTTACCTTTTTTTAAAAAAAACTTAGCACTTCATTTAATCCTATTCAAAATTAAGCAACTAAAGTAGTGTTTAAAATATTTTTTAAAAAATCAGTGTTGCATGTTGCTGGCCTGTGGGACAAAACTCTGCAAAAATTATTTGTCCTCAATCACAAAACAATTTAATTATTCTTTAGTTATTGAAAAATAATTTGTTACATGTAACTCACTAATTTAACTTAACTTAAGTGATTTAATTGCAAGTACACTTGTTAACTGTCAAGTCATACAGAGTGATAAAGATCTTCAGGTTAAAGGGAATCAAACAATATAGACTAAATAGAAATAAACAGGCCATTTATGCATTCATTTATTCTACACCCACTTATTTGAGTGCAAGCCTCACTGCAGTCAAACGACATCATCCTAAAAAAACATTCACAGGTCTGGGTTACAGGACCTGAGATTAGAGATGGAACAACCTCCCTAGAATAATCACAGGGACAAAAAAATTAATTAGGCTAAAAATTAATAAAGTTACTAAGAATGTTTTATTCTTTATTTAGAATAAATCTTAGGACAATTTAAATTGAGGTTCATCACGATGTATAAATGAAGCATCACACTGACAAATTCTCATTTTTATGATATATGGGATGGAAAATCTACACCTATTGTGTGGGTGCATATCATGGTTTAGGAATGTACATACATAAAAACATAAGGGGTGAAGTGGCCATGAATCTTATGCCTCAAAGGTAGCTCATGGGGGTCAGTAAGTGTGGTGTGTGTGTGTGTGTTTTCTCTGTGTGTTTTACTAAACTCTCTTTCTGAAATCATGGTCAAATTTGAGGGGGAATATTAGCTAAGGATAACAAGAATCAAGTCAAGAAAGAATTTCTTATTTTCCCAGGATCCTCTCACAAACAACCAGGGATGTATCCCCTCAACCAGTCTGTAATGAATTACAAATACTTTGGACTTCCCCAGGACTGGGCAATGTGGTACATCTGATTTTCAGTAGTATACCAGGGTGCTTCTACACTCAAAAACATCAGATGCATTTTTATTGTATACACACATGTGAACTCAAAGTATTCTTTATACACTTCCAAATAGCCTTTGTATTCTGAACCATTAGTAAATAGGAACATACTCTGTTATTATGAAAGGTTGAAAATAGTTTTAAAAGCCTAGAACCTATTTATATAGTTTGTGGGGATGGACTGAAAACATGTTAGGTGGATTAATCTGAGCCAGGATTTCTCCCAGAACATACAATATAAATCTCAGAGCCTGCTTTAAGTGGTACAAGTCAAATCTAAGTCAGAACAGGAAATTAGAAACAAAACTGTGAGACTTTCTTCACTACTAAGTAAACTGAAAGTTTTAATTCATATGAGCTTCTCATGTATGGGTCAATGAAAATCATATAATTAGTGACCTGCTGCTGGAAGTTCATGGCTAATGTGAATAATGATTGTTTACAGAAATAAATCAGGATGGAAATTTTGACATTCTGAGCTGGTTATTACAGACTTTCCAAAATTACAAATTCCACAAACCTGTGACACATGAAATTATAATCCAAGTTAGTGATTGGGTCGTTGATTACAATTTTCTCCAGAAACCAACCATTTCCTAGGAAAAATTATAAAGATTCCACTTTTATCAATTAACTTATTGCATACTTGATCAAACCACAACTAAGGGCATTTGCAGACTGCCAGAAATAGTGTAAATTGAATCCACTTTAACTGCCCTGGCTCAGTGCTAGGGAATCATGGGAATTGTATTTTTTTCTGAGACATCGAGCCTTCTCTGTCACAGAGCTCTGGTGCCACAGTAAACTACAGTTCCCATGATTCCCTAGCTCTGAGCAAGGGCAGTTAAAGTGGAATCAATTTGCACTACTTCTGGCAGTCTGCAAAGGCCCTAAGATATAGATTCAACATGCATGCATGTTACTGCAGCCTCTAGTGACAGCTTATTATGTGAATAAGCTATCAGAGAGCTAATCACCATGTACATTTTGCTTGATCTCATCAGAAACACATAACTATGCAGTGAATTCTGTTCACATATTTTGTTTTGTTTTATATTTATATATTTATATCTCACAATTTCCCAAGCCTTGCATCTCAAGGCAGCTTACAAAAATGGAAACAAATACATCTAAAAATACATCATAAAGGTAAAAATATAATTAAATTATCAATAAAATAAAAAGCAAAGTATGTCCATTATAACAGAGAAAAAAACAAATATAGACAATCAAGCATATTATTAAATTTATTTATTTTATTTATTTTATTTTATTATATCCCAACTTTCTCCCAATATAGGGACTCACAGGCTCATTCCCTGTGAGTAATCCATCATGCAAAACCTGCCAAAACAAAAAAAGTATCTACCTACCTATTTGGCTACTAATTAAATACTTAAATACTGTAAAGTAACTTTTATATTTATATTGATGGCAAAAATATTATAATGAAAACATCATTGTGATATTCTTTAGAAAGTTATCAAATATTAAATGCAAATGGAGAATCAATCCAATCCCACACCTCATGTTCAACAAGGCTATTCTCTTATTGAATGGTGAAGTGCCACAAGGCAGCATAAATGTGTGACATATTCTTGACACACAGAGATGATTCACTCATTAACAGTCAGAACAAGTACACAATGCAGGTTGTCACCAGTCTAGGAGAACTGTATATTTTTAACAAATGCAAAGCATAACTGTGAGGACTGATTTCTTTATGTTGCACATAATATAAAGTTGAAAATCAATTCATGCTTTCATAGTGGACTTTTTCCCTACACAAAGCCTAAGAAAAATACATTAAAAATGTGTTTGTAGTCACCTGTGAGCACTGAATGCCTATTTTGTCATAGTTCTCACAAGTGATGGTGGATATGCTTCGTCTGGTTTTCCCTCATATAGCTTGCTTACTATGAAAAGGGATGTGTCATTTCTTCAAGCTATAAGTAATCTCTACAACAGTCATAGGAGTGTCCCACTTGTCATCATTTCTATGTCACAGAAAGATGTAGAGAATCCAGTAAGTATATTGAAATTTCTGACCTGAGCCAACTCCATTGTGTCCTATAACAATCTTGCGTAAACTTCCTAGGTGCACAGCTTCAAGGGAGAAGGTATCAGTCTGCAATCAAGCAATTCAACTATGATCAAATGTAGGAGGCATATGTATAATGCCTTTGAAAGCAGAAAACCCAGTATTAAAAACCCTAAGAACCCCGAGAGTTCTAAATGCCACTCCCTAAACTGCAAATCCCAGGATCCCCCAATATGGAATCATGATGGTTAAGTAAGCTTTACTGTTATTTTATTCTCATGTAAATGGATACAGGATTGCAACCTTGTCTAAAAACATTAAATTATTGTGATTTTTCATGTTTTTTTTAAAAAAGAATTTTGTTTTAATTTTTTTTTTGGACTTCAGTGTTGACAAAGAAATAAATACTAACCCTAAAGCCTCCCAAATTAACAATATAATTACAGTATATCAAATACAGTCATGTACACACATTTCCAAATCACCAGCAAATATCTATGTATTTACCTATCTATTCATTTATATTATTGGTTGCTCCATTTCTGCTGTGTATTACTATAGCAAAATCTGCTTAGTTGGAGGTCCATCTTTGATATTCACTTCTTGAAAATACATTAAAACAGTGGGTACCAATTTGCTACAAACTTGTCCAAATGTATTTCTTCTCTTGTCAGGTGAAAATGGCTGGTTTATTTTTCTGTACATGCAAGTAAACATATTCTGTGCATGTTTGCTTGGGTAAAACAGAGCTGTGAAGAAATCTACTTAGAAAGTTTTGTTTTGCACATATCCATACAACCTAATAGTTATTCCAATAGTGAAAATTAATGTTTTCTGCTATGTTACTGAAAATATGTCTTAGCATATTGTCAAAAAATGTCATATTATTGGGAGTGAACTTATGGATAAAATTGTTGAGTACATTAATAAAAACTGTAGAAATATTCATAATACCTGGAATAAAAGGGAGGGCACATAGAGACTTGCAGAAACAGTAATTTAATTCACTCACCTGTCCCTTTAGATATTTCCTAGGATTCTTTGACCTAAGGAGTTGTCTAGATCCTGTGTCACCTTTTTTGCCATAGATTGCAATGTAGACATCAGCCTCTGTTCCAGCATTCCATAAGTCACCTGTGACCACATGAAGCTCATACACCACCACTGAGGATAAGGAAAGATAATAATAATAATAATAATAATAATAATAATAATAATAATAATAATAATAATATTTCTAGCCCGCCCCTCTGCTCCACAATCGGGGCAGGTTACAATATTTTAGAACATACAAAATTAAAACAAGCCTTATCTCCATAACCTCCCTCCCACACCCTAAAACAAGATTAAACTTTAAGAGATTAAAACATAATACAGTCTAAAACCAAACAAACAATACAATACAATAAAGCAATAAAATCAAAAAATGAAGCAAGCTACAGACAAGGGACAGTTGAAACCATCTCCCCTCAGGTCGGAAGATTATTCCGGGAAGGTCTGCCGGAAGAGGTCCATCTTTACTGCTTTTTTAAAGGCAGAAAGAGTAGTAATAAGGCGGACCTCATCCGGCAGGCCGTTCCACAGCCTGGGAGCGGTAGCAGAGAAGGCCCTCTGGGAGGTCTGAGACAGCCTAGTTTTTATTGGCTGTAACAGGTTCCTCCCAGAGGATCTGAGGGCACAGGGGGGATCATATGGGGAGAGGCGGTCCCGCAGATAGGATGGACCCAAGCCATGTAGGGCTTTAAAGGTTAACACCAACACCTTGTACTGTGCCCGGAAACTAATTGGCAGCCAGTGTAGGGATTTGAGCACCGGTGTTATGTGCTCCCTCCTGGATGTTCCTATGATCAGCCTGGCTGCCATATTCTGTACCAGTTGAAGTTTCCGGATTAGGCACAAGGGTAGCCCCATGTAGAGTGCATTGCAGTAATCCAGACGTGAGGTTACCAGAGAGTGTACCACAGTTTCCAAGTCCCTCATATCCAGATAAGGACGCAGTTGATGTATCAGTCGAAGCTGATAACAGGCACTTCTGACCGTCGCACTCACCTGACTAGTCATGTGAAGCGACGAGTCAAGGAGTACCCCCAAGCTGAGAACACAGTCCTTGGAGGCTAGTGTGACTCCATCCAGGACTGGAGACTGTATTCCCAAATCTGTTTTCGGGCCTGTGACTGTAAGTACCTCCATTTTGTCTGGATTCAACTTCAATCTGTTTTTCCTCATCCAATCCATTACCGCTCTTAGACAGTCATTAAGAGGAGAGACGCCATCTGAAGTCTGAGTTGATGATCTGGTCATGGAGAGATATATCTGGGTGTCATCCACGTACTGGAGACACCGTGCTCCATGCCTCACCCAGCGGCTTCATATAAATATTGAATAACATCGGGGACAGGATGGCGCCCTGGGGGACATCACAAATTAAGCTCTATTTTGGAAGAGCAACTGTCCCCGAGCCTCACTCTCTGGGATCTACCCGAGAGGAAGGAACGGAACCACTGCAAAGCAGTGCCTCCAATTCCTAACTCTCTCAGGTGATCCAGGAGGATGGCATGATCTATGGTGTCAAAGGCCTCTGAGAGATCCAAGAGCACCAACAGGGTCACACTACCCCTTTCGATACTCAAGCGGAGGTCATCGGTCAGAGCGACCATGGCCGTCTCCACTCCATATCCCGTCCTAAAGCCAGTTTGAAATGGATCAAGATAATCGGTTTCATCCAAGACTGCTTGGAGTTGGGAGGCAACTGCCCTCTCGATCACCTTGCTTAAAAACGGTAGCAAGGAGACTGCCCTATAGTTGTTTCTGTCCAGGGGATCCAGGGAAGGTTTTTTCAGGAGCAGCCTAACTGCTGCCTCCTTCAAACTAGATGGTACCAAACCTTTCCTGAAGGACGCGTTGATTGTGTCACGAAGGAACACTTTCAACGCGTCCCCCCCCCAGACAACCAGCCATGATGGACAAGGATCAAGGGGGCAAGTCATCTTCCTCATCCTCCCAAGTAGCTTGTCCATGTCATCGGTGCTCACTGATTGCAGTTGATCCAGTAAATTACCTTCAATGGAGTTGCTGGATACCTCGTCTACGGATTCTGCCAAAACACTGGCATCCAAGTCGGCTCTTATCCGAGAGATTTTATCTGCAAAGTGGATGTTAAATGCCTCACAGCAGGCTGTCGTTGGGTTAAGTAGGGGATTTGGCACAGGAGGGACCTTCGTCAGCTCCCCCACCACCCTAAACAGCTCTGCCGGGCAAAACGCTGCAGACGCAATGCGTGCAGAACAGAAAGATTTCTGCGCTGCACGCAAAGCCTCCCTATAGGAATCAAGATGCTTCCTAAGGCGAGTTCTATCGGATGAGAGATTAGTCTTTCGCCATTCGCACTTTAGTCGTTGTCCAACCTGTTTCATCCTCCTAAGCTCCTCTGTATACAAGGGCCTACGATTTGAAGCGGGCCGGAAAGCGCGCTTGGGAGCGATTGTGTCGATAGCCCTGGTGAGATCGGTATTCCAAGTGTTCACCAAGGCTTCAACAGAATCACTGGCGTTACCAACCATTAAACCCTCTAAGGCCTTCTGGAAACCAATTGGTTCCATAAGCCTTCGAGGGCGGACCATTCTAATGGGTCCACCACCCCCAGGAGGGCAGAAAGTAGCTCTTAGTTCTGCCTTGATCAGGAAATGATCCATCCATGACAATGCGGAGGTTGTTTTGATCTCCGCCCCCGGATATTCCTGCTCCGTACTGAAGACTGCATCGAGGGTATGACCGGCACAATGCATGGGCCTGTCAACAAATTGGTATCCATGAACTCCTGAGCTGCGCCAGTTAGATCTTGCAAGCTGGTTTCGAGTGGAATGTTGAAATCGCCCAAGACCATAAGTCTGGGCGACTCCAACAACAGCTCAGAAACCAAGATAGTCAGCTCGGTTAGGGAGTCTGTTAAGCAACGGGGTGGCCAGTATACCAACAGAATCCCCAAACTATCCCTGGTTTTCAGGCTAAGGTACATACACTCGATATAAGTCATTTTCCGGAGAGGCTTTCTGATCAAGGTAACGGTGTTTCTATAGACTAAGGCTATGCCGCCGCCCCCCGCCCACTTTCCCTTATCTGCTCACTAACTGAGTACCGAGCTGGGAGGATTTGTGCCCATGTCGCAGCGCTAACATCCCCCAGCCAAGTCTCAGTAAAGCATGCCAGATCGGCCGCCTCATCCACCAAGAGATCGTGGATGAGGTGGGTCTTATTTTTGACCGACCTGGGATTGCACAGGAGCAGATTAAGGGCCTGTGGAATGGTTGGCATGCTCTCCATGTTATCCTGGGAAACAGAGTGAACTGAAGGAGGGATAGGTACCAGGCATCTATCCCTCCTTCTTTTGTAACATTTGTTGACTCTGTTGCCTCCATACCTTCCCTGCCCCCGCACTACCTTGATGGCTGCTCCCAGGCTGTATCCAGCTACATTATATAAAGGGAGAGGGGAAGAATCCAGCTAGTCTCTGTCCCCAGTAATGGCATTGTCTTCCAAGGTAAATAGCCAGGAAAAGAGTGAACTGAAAGGAACTCCTGACTGTCACTTTTCCCCAGAACAAATAATTTCCCCTTATCAACATTCTAGGGGTTGAGGTGTTAAAAAAGACAGTTCTGGTAATGGTGGTATTAATCCCTCCCAGTTCTCTAAGGCCCCGCGCCACCGCACGTTGTGTAGTTGCTGGGGGAGAGGTGGTATTTATGCAGGGTTTTTATCTCTCGTTAAACTCCTCCCAGCTTCTAGCAAAGTGAGGTGGCTCAGGCCGTTTCAGATGGTTAACTGATAACTGGGGGCCAAGGTTAGAGAAAGTCCTTTACAGTTCAAACACCAATTCCAGCAGTTCAGGCTGCCAGGTGATGATAATTAGGGCTCAGCCCAGGTGCTGGCAATCAGGCCGGCACTGACATATCAAGACACCAAGTATTGGTAGTCAGGGCGCTGCCCGGTCCCCTCTGCGGCCCCAGACACTGCCGCTGTGGGCTCAGGTGGAGAGATGGTCCCTCGGGAGTGAGTTTTGAATCCCCCACCCGGCGCTCCACTGACTCCTCTGCCGCTCACATGTCAGGAAGACCGATGTCTTCCTCGCTCTTAACAGCTGTGCTGCCCAGGAGGAGGTGAGGCTGCTCTTAAATAGCCCCTGCAGGCTGTCTCCCTCACACACGTGTGAGCAGAGACGCTGGGGAAGATGTTAGAGTCCCAAAGACCGGCGTCTTCCTCACTCTTAACAGCTGCGCTGCCTAGGAGGAGGTGAGGCTGCTCTTAAATAGCCTCTGCAGGCTGTCTCCCTCACACATATTTTGCATATAATAAAATTTCAAAGAACTGACTTTAAACACCAAACTGAAGGGTTCTGCCAAAAAATAACCAGGATAAAATAATACCACTTCCAATTACAAAAAGGCAACAATATGAAGAAATAATACTTACTTTTAGCATTTGCATACTTTTCAGTGGGGTATTTTGACCCTTTCTGGCCTTGAGGTTTTTTTATTATTTACTATTATTATATTATTTTATTTTTAGTATTTGCACACTTTTCAGTGGGGTATTGTTACCCTTTTAGAAATTTTACTGACTTATATACTTCAGGGTTCAGGGGTTTTTTTAGCCTTGATTTTTGAAATTTTTATTATCATTATAATACTTACTTTTAGTATTTGCATACTTTTCAGTGGGGTATTTTTACCCTTTCAGAAATTTAATTTTATTGAATTTTCTGCTCCAGGGTTTAGTTATTCTTTTATTTCTTCATATTGTTGCCTTTTTGTAATTGGAAGTGGGATTATTTTATCCTGGTTATTTTTTGGCAGAACCCTTCAGTTTGGTTTTTTGATCATATGTCTTGGGTTTTCTAGCTGTAGGGACTTTTGTTGGTTTGCTGACTTTAAACACATCAAATCTGAATTATTCAAATTGAATCCCAAGAACATGTATGTCCCATAGCTGGTTTATATATCTGAGAAATGGGTACAACCTATTCTTAAGTGTATTGCACTTATTTTACAGGCAGTGTATCTCTTATCTAGCTTTGTTACTCAAGGATCAGGTAGCATCCATATGTTGTTGTCATTAAATGCTTTCAACTGAACTTTGACTTTCCCTCCAGGAATAACTTTTACCAATTTCATTTGGTTCACAATCTGCTATGAGCATTCATGGACAGGAATGCAAACTCCCAATTGAGTTCTTGTACTCTGATTTTCACTACAGCTATTTAATTTATTTGTCATTTATTGTAATTTATTGTTATCTGTTATTTTAAATATGTTTTTAAACTTTGATTGTTTAATTGTATTTTAGGAGGTGGGCTATTGGGGGATGGGATTGTTTGTTTTATTGTGTAAGCCGCCCCAGTTGTATATTACAGAGAGGCGGGATACAAATTATTATTATTATTATTATTATTATTATTATTATTATTATTATTATCTGGGGCTGCCCTTGAAGATAATTCAGAACTTTCAGTTACTTCAGAATTTACCTCTAATTCTTATATATTTTATCATTGATTTTCCATGCCAGACTGATTCCTGGCAACAATTTCTTAAAGAATACAACTCTCTCATAAAATATATACTCTTATTCTGTATTTCTTACCTGGAAGAAGAGGCTGGCCCTGCTGTAAAACAGGACATTCCTGACAGATTTCACCATCATCTTGGTTTTGTGTCAGCCACCTATCAACAGAAAAATCAAACTGTTCCTCTGTAACAAGGTTCTGCAATTGCAGCTGAAATGTGAGAAAACAAAATCTAGATTATTGGAGTGTTTATTAAAAAATGATCTAAATCATAATGCTATTATAACCCATACTACTGTAACAGATGCTCAATAGTCAAGTGTGACGGTCATGTTTCAAGATACACTTTAAAGATTTAGGTACAAATACATACATATGTATACACAAAGGATAAATAGTGTGTGTGTGTGTGTGTGTGTGTGTGAGACAAAGAGAGACAGAAATGGAACATGACTGCAATTTTAAAAATGGATACCCTATTTGTTATGGAGAAGAAGGAGCTAAATCTTGCCAGGGTCTAGGGATTTGAGGTGGGGAGGGAAAACAGCCTACAAATGCTTGCATTAATAGAAGCATAGTTTCCAAATTGAGGAAATAGTCCCCCTATATTCTGCACTGGTCAGGCCTCATCTAGAGTATTGCATTCAGTTATGGGTGTCTCATTTTAAGAAGGATATAGACAAGTTGGAGCAAGCTCAGAGAAGCACAATGAAGATGATAAGAGATATGGAGAACAAAACATATGAGGACAGGTTGAAGGAGTTAAGCATGTTCAGCATGGTGGGGAAGATTGAGGTGTTACACAAGCACATTTTTTGAATGCTACAAGGGTTGCCTCAGAGGGTAGAACAAGTTGCACCAGCACAAAGGACATGAGACACCTCTTTTTTGGGTTTAAACAGGTCACAACTTTTATTTTTGCTGTACAGGGTCTATTTACAAAGATTTACAATTAAACACCCAACACTTTGTCACATGTGTATGTGAAGGTGTAACCAACCCAGGTGGGTGGTCCTTCACAACATGTGACAAAATATGTAAATAAATATCAACAAATAAATTACAAACCCCTCCCACCGGAAATGACATCATATGACATCATTGCTTAATGACGTCATGCACTTAGCTGCTTACTTCCGTTAATTTAACTTTTTGCCAAATTTACTCCAATTAAATTGAATTAGCCAATTAATTTCCCTGTGGGGTGGGGGTCGTTACCAGCCCCATTACAAATTACAACCAAATTCTCAAATTTAGACCCTAAGCCCTCAAGTTGTGACAAAGCTAGCGGAAATATAAACAAACCAAAACAAGTTTTCAAGCTATGACCCATACCCAACAGTCTGTTAGGCTGCTTCTGAAAAAACCTTCCCTGAACTCCCTGGATATGAGTAACTACAGGCCTGTTTCTCTGTTGCCATTTTTGAGCAAGGTAATCGAGAGGGTGGTTGATCTTCAGCTCCAATCCGTCTTGGATGAAACCAATTATCTAGACCAGGGGTAGGCAACCTTTCCCCTTTAAGGGCCGAGGGACTTCAGCTCCCAGAATCCCAGGAGCTATTGGCCAACATGGGACTATTGGCCAACATGGCTGAGGCTTCTGGGAGCTGAAGTCCCTCGGCCCTTAAAGGGGAAAGGTTGCCTACCCCTGATTTAGACCCATTTCAAACTGGCTTCAGGACAGGCTTTGGGGTTGAGACTGCCGTGGTTGCCTTGACCAACGATCTGCATCTGAGCATTGACGGGGTAGTGTGACCCTGTTGGTGCTCTTAGACCTCTCAGCGGCTTTTGATATGATAGACCACGGCAGAGCACGGTGGTACCTTCTAGAAAATTTATTATAAATTAGCATCTTCTAACTCTAAATAGCCAGCCCTATTTTTACTAGAGCACAATTTCTATTCCAGCATTGTACCCATAGAACAGGCAATGTGGGTATGTCTTATCTTTTAGTGGCGCATCAAGTCTGTACATTACTTTCTTCAGACATTTAGATATCTCACCTCTTTACAATACCAGTCAGGAGTTTCTCCAGAGTTATTATGTCCTATTCGTATTTTGTAGAGATCGCCTATGTCTTCTGTGTCAATCTATTCAAAAGCATAAAAACAGAGGTTTAGCTAGTTACATGAAAATAAAACTGCTCTAGTAATTTCAAATTTGATATATAAGAGTTTTAAAATGCATTTCTACTTAAAATACTATTTAATTTTTATATAATGGCTTGAGCTGGATGAAACTATGTATGCAATGTGTTGTAAAGGCTGTGAACCTAAGAACTTTTTACTTGGAAGAAAAGCCAACTGTCTTTAACCTCTAAACAAATTTATTTAGGATTTTATCCAAAATATGTTGAGTCTCAAGAAACCAACAGTAACAATTATATACCGTATTTTCCGGTGTATAAGACGACTGGGCGTATAAGACGACCCCCTAACTTTTCCAGCTAAAATATAGAGTTTGGGATATACTCACCGTATAAGACAACCCCCCTCTTCCAACGAACTCCAAATAAAAATTAAAAAACATCAGATTTGATTTCAAATGGTAATTTTAATTCAAATAATTATGACATTTGGGTAATTGGCAGGAAAACTGTCACTTATAAACATAAGGATGTTTGTCATCAAACATGTAAACATAAAACAGTGCAAGTGGATTAAACTTCTCCTAATTCACTCTAAAGCTGAAAGGAAGGATAAGACTATAAACCCATGGGAGCTGCCATGCTGTTTGTTTTCTAAGCTATCAACCAAACTGAAAAAATTACAATTCCCATAATTCCCTAGCAGTGAGGCAGGGCAGTGCTTCTATTTAAAGTCTCAATTTGCACTGTTTCTGGTAGTCCGCAAAGGCCCGAAGTAACCCTGGGCATGTCACACACTCTCAGCCTCAGAGGGTGGTAATGGCAACCCCCATTTGAAAAAAACATGCCATGAAAACCCCATGATAAGGTTGCTTTAGGGTCGCCATAAGTCGGAAAGGACTTGAAGACACACAAGAACAACAAAAAAGTCTGCAATTGTTTCATAGGTAGTACATGGGAATAGGAGCCAGCATGGTGTAGTGGTTTGAGTGTTGGACTACCACTCTGGAGACCTGGGTTTGATTCCCCATTCTGCCTTGAAACCCACTGGGTGAACTTGGACAAGTCACACACTCTCAGCCTCAGGGGAAGGCAATGGCAAACCTGCTCTGAACCAGTCTTGCCAAGAAAAACCCAGGAGAGGATCGCCTTAGGGTTCCTCTCGTCTTCCTCCTCCTCTCACCTGGATTCCTTTGCCCTCCCCTTCTCCTCGTGCTCGTGGCTTCCTTCTCCTCCCGCCTTGAGCCTCTGTTCTCTTGCTCCACCTCTTCCTTTTCTCAGGGACCTCTTTGCCATTCACGTTTGCCTCATCCTCTTGCCCCCTCCTCTTTCTTGCCAGGGACCTCTTTGCCATTCACGTTTGCCTCATCCAATCGCCCCCTCCTCTTTCTTGCCAGGGGCCTCTTTGCCATTCACATTTGCCTCATCCAATCGCCCCTTCCTCTTTCTTGCCAGGGACCTCTTTGCCATTCACCTTTGCCTCATCCAATCGCCCCCTTATCTTTCTTGCCAGGGACCTCTTTGCCATTCACCTTTGCTTCTATCCTCTCGCCCCCTCCTCTTTCTTGCCAGGGACCTCTTTGCCATTCACGTTTGCCTCATCCAATCGCCCCCTCCTCTTCCTTGCCAGGAACCTCTTTGCCATTCACCTTTGCTTCTATCCTCTCGCCCCCTCCTCTTTCTTGCCAGGGACCTCTTTGCCATTCACGTTTGCCTCATCCAATAGCCCCCTCCTCTTTCTTGACAGGGATCTCTTTCTCCGTCGTCTCAGGCTTCCCCCCCCCCCTTTCTTCCTCAGCCTCTCTGCCCCCTCTGTCTCTTCCCAGGGGGTTCCCTCTCCCTTTCCTTTGCCTCGTCGTCATCCTCCTTTTATATACGGCATATAAGATGACCCCCTAACTTTGGAGACACTCCTCCAGGGTTCAAAAGTCATCTTATATGCCGGAAAATACGGTATATTATCACTGTATTATATATTCATAATATATAATTATTATATTATATTATTATATATTATAAACTGAATTATATATTCAGTATAATGTATTCAAGCAACAAATCATAGGCTAAAACTGAAAGTTGACTTTTTGAGACATTTGGCAGTTTATTAACAGAACAAAATGATCATTTTAAAGTCTGGAATTATATCATTATTCCTATAAAGAAACTTGTTTATTTATTTTTTCTTTATACTAACAGGAATAATTTTTAGAATGCAGAAGTAAGTCCTACTGTGTTCAATGGGGCTTAATTCCAGGTAAGTCAGTTTAGTATTTTGTCCTTCCAGCATCAAACAGACTTCATAGGGGAACATGATGACTTGCCATTGGTGTGGATTAAGCTTTCATCTAATCTTTCTTCTCTCCATTTTGATCTGACCAAAGGATGAGGGAGCTAGCCAGCCAATGGGTTACAGGAATCTTTGTACTCTATATATTAATCTTCTTTCCATCTTTCCATCTTTCATTTTTCCATCTTTCATTTTTTATTCTCAGGCCTTAATCCTGCTTTCTTCTTCTTCTTCTTCTTCTTCTTCTTCTTCTTCTTCTTCTTCTTCTTCTTCTTATTTTACTTTTACTTTGATTAGTTTGTTCTCAAACTGAGAAGTTGAGGGCAAATTGGCCATTTCTTCTATTGGCTGTCATGGATTAATTACAATTGCAAGTAGACAATTTACGCTGATGGAAAAAAATTACACCATTTTTGTTTCTGTTGTTTCTCAGTTTACACAGGTACAGTTGAAATGTGTTTCACTCTGCTTAACAGAGAAGTTGTTGACTGTCCCTTATTTTACATTGCATGGTGTTGTAAAAGGAAAAGAAAAGCTTTGATACTTACAATGAATGTATCTGTATTTCCTCTTCTAAACACCTCTTTCTCCTCTCCATATAGAAAAATAGCTCCTGAATTACTTTGATCCCCATATAAAGTAATATATACTTGTGAGCTGGTACCTGCAGATGGTTGGTTGCCAGTAAAAACTGTTACCTTCCATTTCCTAGCTACAGAAACACAAAAGAAACAAAGGTTACAAAAATATATCCATAATTGTTAGGCATTTTGGTATCTGTTAAATATACGTCTTGCTTTATGGCAACTGCTCTTCCTCACATCAATACTAAATATCACTGTAGTGGTAAATTTTGAGTGGCAAATCTCATCATGACAATTTTTATAGCCACACCTTCAAAAAGAGTAAAAAAAGGGAAGAAATTGTGTTGTTATGTCTGAAATCACATGAAGCTGTATTCAATAATTCTGATATCATTTCTTAACATGTGAGGAAATAGTGCTCAGCCTACCCCCTCCTTCGTCAATTTCTAAATGCAGAAAACAACAATCTGAAGAAGAGAGCCTCCTCTATGCATGGTCAGTGCTTTATCATTATCATCATTAACAACAACAACAACATTTATTTATAAAGCGCTACAAATTTACACAGTTATGTACATAGCTTTATAGCCAGGAACATTTATATTTCCTGGTAAAAGAAAATTATATATGAATAAAACCAAATCCTGGCTTCACAATTGTTGTAGTCTCAGTCCTAAATCATAACATTGACTGAGCAGGGCTAGGCTCTGGTCATAAAATAATGTCAAACATGTTTCTGTATTCAGTAGGAAAAAAAATAGATAAGCTCAAATATTCCAAATCATGGAGAAGGGAGGGAGGAATAAGCAGTGTTCATTAGGGACTTGACATTTACTTGAAAAACTACTCTCACATAAAATGAACATGGATTTGTAGACTATCCCACTACCATCTGAACTTGATATTTGCACTATGGGGGATTGAATGAGAGAGTCCTTGGGGTCACTTCCAACTTTATAATTCTGTCTTGGGAATTTGATTCTGTATTATCAGGGAACTGAACTGCATTGAGTGGGTATACCTGAGCCTTCAGAGATGGACTGGGGATTCTGAGGTTGCTGTGCCCTGATCTGGTGAGCAAAGAGTCAGCCAGAGGCTGCTCTATCAGGACCATCTATCAAGCCCCTTAGAGGGTCATATAGCTGGTACTACCTTTGAAGTCCTAGTCAATAGATGGAATCAAGACCCAACCAGGGCTATTGACATGATCACTCCTAAATGTCCTCTCCAACCTGTTACTAATCGAGCCCCATGTTATAGAGGGGACCTTAGGGAGCTGAAATGAGAAGGACAATGACTAGAGTACAGATTGTGGAAAACTCAACTTATATATGGCAAGCCACACTACAGAGAACATATTTGCTCCTATAAGGTAGCAATAGTGCAGCAAAGAAAGCTTTCTACTCTGCACATATGGCATCTGCAAATTTGTGAGCAGCCAAACTGTTCAAGGTGGAGAGAGGTTTAACTCAGATACCTTCCCCCCGAATCCAATTCTAGAACCTTCAGTAGTTCACTGTGATATTTTTAATGAACACTTCACAGATAAAATCTCTCAGATAAGAGCTAGCCTAGATACTTTCATTGTAATAGAAGTTGATAGTGGGGTGTCCAGCAACTCTGTGAGTAGGATCATATTGGTTCCAATTCCAGTTCCAATTGGTAAGTACCACTGAAGTGGACAAGCTGCTGAAGCATGTAAAAAAGACCACTTGTCCTCTTGATCCCTGTCCTTCTTGGCTGATCTTCCAGGGAGCCAGGCTGAGGACTCAGAGGATGAGGAGGTTGAGTGAGGCCCTAACTTTACTCTACCAGCTCATGTGGAGTTAGCTGAGCCTGGACCTAGCTCTGTTGTACCAACAGTAGCACAGCCCATGTCTCAGCAGCCTAGCCTCCCCCTAGCAGAAAGCCTCCCCCCAGCAGAGGTTCCAAGCCTTGGAGATATAGAGGAGCAGGATGAGGAGATACCTACCTTTAGACAGAGAAGGACAGAAAGGGTGTGCCTCCAATGTTCTCTGAGATTATATGGGAAACACTCAGCTAAGACCAAACAGCTGTATTTGGGAGTTGGGCCAATATAAACAGCTGGGAGACACAGAGATTTTTGTCAGAGTCTATCTGCATTCTCTGGTGAAAGCATCTGACTCTGACTGCCTGGCTTCATAGACCTCAGATTGCCTTAAAACCCCTGACCTTTGGACTGGACTTGATGACCTGCTTGCTAGAATCCTTGACCCTGGACTGGACTTACTGACTTGCTCTCTGGACTCTTGAACCCTTGGCTTGCCCCTGGTTTTGCTTCTTGGAACATTTGGACTGGATATTTGTACTTTTGGAACTGCTTCAGACTCGCATTGCTCTTATCAGCTACTCTGTTGGCTGCTTTTCCGGACAGAGGAGATGCAATTAGGCTTCAAATACAAATAATCATTAATGCATCTCTCAAGGAGGGAAGTTCCGCTTCCCATTTCCCACAACCACTTCTTTAAAAAGCCCTCCATGGACCCCCTGGACTTAAATAACTATAGGCAGTATCAAATTTACCTTTTCTGGCAAGGTGATTGAGAAGGCAGCTGCCTTCCAACTCCAAGAAGTTTGGGATGTTACAAATTATCTAGACCCATTTCAAACCAGATTCAGAGCAGGATATGGAATTAAGACTACTATGGTCACCTTAGTGGATGATCTTCACTGAGCATTGACAGGGGGAGTGTGTCCCTGCTAGTGATTTTTGGTCCTCTCAGTGGTGTTCAGTATCATTGATCATGGTATCTTTCTGGATCCCCTGGGGGATTTTGATATTGGAGGCACTGTGCTTCAGAGGTTCTAGTCCTATCTCTCTGGCAGGTTCCAGATGGTGGTGCTCCTCAAAAAATGAGCTGTTATATAGCATACACAATACGCCATCATATCCCCACTGCTATTCAACATCTGCATAAAACCACTGGGAGAGATCATCTGGAGGCACAGGGCACAGTGTTATCAATATGCTGATGACACCCAAATATATTTCTCCATGACTTCAAATACAGCCTCAGCTATGGATTGTTACTATATGGCTCTCAATCAGAAATATTATAAAGTTCACCTCTCCACCTCTTCCCTAACATGGAAGCTGTCAGGGACAGCCAGGTTGAAGACATGGAGGGCTCTGAGGATGAGGATGCTGAGCCAGGTCCCAGCTTGGTGCTACCAGTTCCCATGGACTTAGTTGAACCTGGGCCTAGCTCTGTGGGACCCACTGAGGCACAGCCCCTGCCTCAGCAGCCTAGCCTCCTCCCAGCAGAAAGCCTCCCCCCAGCAGAGATTTCAGGCCTGGAAGAGACAGAGGAGCAGGACATGGAGATACCTACCTTTGCTCAGAGGAGGACAGAAAGGGCGTGCCTCCGGCGTTCTCGGAGGTTATCAAAGAAACGCGCAACTAAGGCCAAACAGCTGTGAGTGGGAGCTGTGCTATATAAGCAGCTGAGGAAAGCCAAGTGCCTTGTCAGAGCTTATCTTGGGATTCCCGGTAAAAGCTTTTGACTCTTGACGCTCGGCTTGACTCTGGACTGCTTTGGATATTGTGACCTTCCGAATAGCTTTGGACTACCTGCTTGTGATAACCCTGGACCTCAGACTGCTCTCTTTGACTTGCCTTTTGAACTCTGGACTCACTGTTTGGCTGCTTGAAGCAATCCCTGGTATTGTACTTGCATCTGTGTTTGTGTGCTGGAGACGGACATTGTTCTTATCAGCCACGCTGTTGGCAGCTTTCCCAGACAGAAGCCATGAACCTCAGGTGGATCATGCACCATTCCAGTGTGATATCTGTTCTTGTCTATCAGGTCCTGTGAGTTATCTAAAGGAGGAATCTGTCCATTTACATCCCAATTCTTACCTCAAAAGTCTCCACCCCTGAGGATTACCTCATACAATTTGGACTATTGGTCCTGGAACACCTGGACTTTCTCTTTTCTCCTTTCTCCTGCTCATCGGAATAGTTGGTTTGCAGTCAGATGCTCTGTTTGTCAGTTCTCCACTAGTTCCCTCAGTGCTCGCCAATCCATGCTGCTCCAGGAGTGACTGAGTCCCACAACCCATTCTAAGACAGCATTGAGAGGAGCACCATCCAGATTGTAATTTATCCACTTTAAAAAAGCCTCAAAATATATTCCATACTAATGCCTTTATTCTTCAAATTCTTGTGTGCTTATGCGAATGTGTGAATCCAGTGTGTGTGTGCTAACCCCTTTAATAAAATATAATTCCTAGAGAAATTTGCCTCTGCAGTTCTTTGCCTCTAACCTCTGTAAACATAGAGACAGATCCCCAAAGATCAGCAATGCAGTCATTGTTGAGCTATTTAAACTCCCCTAGATTGCTTGGTTACAGGAGAGTGTGTCTCCTCTGAATGAATTCCTGGAGAAGGTAATGGACTGGATGAGGAAAAACAAATTAAAGCTGAATCCAGACAAGACAAAGATGCTTACTCTCAAACACCTGGGTTTGGAGGTGTTTCAAACAGTTCTAGATTGGATTACACTCCCCCTGAAAGACTGTGTTCACAGTTTGGGGGTGCTTCTAAATATGTTGCTCCAAATGATAGTTCAGATAGATGTGACATCCAGGAGTGCTTACTATCAGCTTTGGCTGATATGCCAGCTGCACCCCTACCTAGAGCTGGAGGACCTAAAGATGGTAACCTCAAGGCTGGACTTTTGGAATGTGCTGTACATTGGGCTACCTCTGTACTAAGTTCAGAAACTTCAGTTAGTTCAAAGTATGGCAGCCAGATTGATAACTGTATCTAGGAGTGATCATACTATAACAATATTAAAATCATTGCACTGGCTGCCAATTAGTTTCCAGACAAGGTTCCCTACATGATGTGGGTCCAGGTTACCTACAGGATTGCCTCCTCTTATATAATCCACCCTGTACACTCAATTTCTCTAGCAGACATTTACTCCAGTCATCCAGGACTAGGTTGGTAACTGTCAGCCTGAGGACTTGTTCTTCAGCTGCCCCTAGACTGTAAAATGACCTGCCAGAAGAGATTTGACAGCTGAATACACTGTCTGAATTTAAAAGAGCATTAAAGACCAGTCTCTTCCAGCAGACTTATCCATATGATTTTTAAACTATGGATTTTAAATGATGAATTTTAAATGTGAATTGTTTTAATCTGTGTACATCTTGTTTGTTCTTTTAAATTGGTATGTGTTTTAACTGATGTCTTTTTAACTGGTGTTTGTTTGTCGATTGTTGTTCTCCAACTCAACTGGTGGAAAGAGGCAGGCAAGAAATTAGTAGCAGTAGTTCTCTAATTTATTTTATTTCTTCTAAAATTCAATAATCATTTTTGAATGATTGAATACTAGAACACTTTCAAGTCACCTGTTGATTTATGGCAAATTGCAATTAAAGTGGAACCATTATTTGTTGCATGAAAGGGCTCTTAAATAAATATAAACAAAGGACTATGTTTGCCATTTGGGGGTACTCCTGGACTTGTCACTTCACATGATTAAACAGGTGAATGTGACGGTCAGGAGCACCTGTTATCAGCTTCGGCTAATATGCCAGCTGCGCACTTTCCTGGAAGTAATGGACCTTGAAACTATGTTACATGCCCTGGTAACCTCCCGTCTGGATTTCTGCAATGCGCTCTACATGGGGCTACCCTTGTGCTTGGTCCGGAAACTTCAATTAGTTCAGAATATGGCAGCCAGGTTGGTCTCTGGTGCATCTAGAAGAGACCATATTACACCGGTCTTAAAAATACTTCACTGGCTGCCGATCATTTTCCGGGCCCAGTACAAGGTGCTGGTTATTACCTTTAAAGCCCTACATGGCTTGGGTCCATCCTATCTTTGGCACTGTCTCCTTCCGTATAATCCCACCCACACACTACGGTCCTCTGGGAGGAATTTGCTTCAGGCTGTTAAAACTAGACTGTCGACAACCTCCCAGAGGGCTTTTTCAGAAACCGCTTCCAGATTATGGAACGGCCTGCTGGATCCATCAAATTACCAATTTAGACAGCTTTAAAAAGGCTGTCAAGATGGATCTCTTCCAGCAGGCCTTTCCTGATTAAATTCCCAGCCAAGGAGTGAGTTATTCTTCCCTCCACCTGTTGCCACACTCAGCCTCTAAAGTTTATTGTTGTAAATTGTTAATATTGTTTTAATTGTTTGTCTTAATTGTTTTAATTCTACTATGTTTAATATTGTTTTAAGGGGAGGGTGAGTTTGGGAGGGTTTATTGTGATATTTTATTGATGTAAGCCACCCCGATTGCTTCGGTAGAGGGGCAGGATAGAAATAAATTTTATTATTATTATTATTACTATACTTCTATTAATGCAGCCTAAAATTGCATTGGCCTTTTTAGCTGTGGCATCACACTGTTAACTCATGTTCAACTTGTGGTCTACTAGGACTCCTAGATCCCAAGATTCTTGACACTTTCCCATGCAAACACTTTTTGGGGCATTCTTTTTTAAAAAAAAACACAGTAGAATGTGACACAGTTGGCTTTGGTTCATTGTATGTTTTGTGGCATTAAATATGGATGTGTCCAACCCCCTGAAATGCCCCAGATGTGTTTGCAGAGACTTGCAGTCCACCCACAGACATCTTCTGGTTCTTTGCCCACGTGTTTTTATGGTTGGGTCTTTTTAAATTATTTCTCTTCAGAGGTAAATGTTAGTAGTAATGGTGCTATTCCTGTATTTGTTTCCCCAGAGAAACTCCTCCCCTAATATGTCCTCCATCACACAGAGCTCTGTGGCCCTGGGCAAAGATCTTGTTATTCTCTCGGGCCCTTGACTTTTAGCTTGTGACTTGGGGCCTTTACAGACTGCCAGAAATAATGCAGCTTGAGGCCACTTTAACTCTCCTGGCTCAGTGCTAGGTAATCATGGGAACTGTAGTTTTTTTTTTTTTATGGGACATTGAGCCTTCTCTGTCAGAGAGCTCTGGTGCCACAATAAACTACAGTTCCCATGATTCCTTAGTCCTGAACCAGGACAGTTAAAGTGGCCTCAAGCTGCATTATTTCTGACAGTCTGTAAAGGCCCTTGTTTAACTGAAAAGGATCTATCTTAATCCTTCATATTTCCAATTATCCTTCCTTAAAATAGTTTCAGATTCTTGAGCTACCTTGATAATTTATCTCCTGTTTTTAAAAGTGTCACATTTGTTCGTACTGTTTTTACTCCCCTTCAATCTCCCCCCCCCGATCACCATTGTATCATCTTTGTTTTTGCTTCAATGAATGAAGTGCATGCATTCCCTTTCTCCTCACTTATCATTTGCTTGCTCACTCATGTAGAGATCTCATGCACTCACACCCCCATCTTCCATTGATGCTTAATATCTAATAATAATAATAATAATAATAACATTTATTTATACCCCACTTAAATGAAGACAATCTAAGCGGCTTACAACAGTTAAAACCCCATACAACAAAATTCATACCCCAACCCACCCCCTTAAAACAGTATTAAATGGTAAGATAATTAAAACAGGAATATAAACATTCCAACACAAATAAACATGAAAATATAAAAATATAAAAATGTAAAAATATAAAAATGCCCTGATTAGACTCAACTGTGCTCCCCATTCATCAACAATTGATGGGGCCATGGGGGAGCACAGGGATCAAAGAGCCCAAGGCCAGGAGAATTAATCCAGAAAGGCCTGCCGGAAGAAATCGGTCTTGACAGCTTTCTTGAAGCTGTCTAAAGATGTCAGCTGATGGATCTCGTCCAGCAGGTCGTTCCAGAGTTTGGGGGCGATGATAGAAAAGGCCCTCTGGGAGGTCGCCGCCAGCCTAGATTTTTGAGGATGCAGCAAATTCCTCCCAGAGGACCGGAGAGCGCGGGGAGGATTATATGGAAGGAGGCATTCCCTGAGATAGCTTGGACCCAAGCCATTTAGGTTTTTAAAGGTAATAACCAACACCTTGTACTGGGCCCGGAAGCTGATAGGCAGCCAGTGGAGGGACCTCAAAACAGGAGTAATGTGGTCCCTCCTAGATGTTCCAAAGATAAGTCTGGCTGCCATGTTTTGGACTAACTGAAGCTTCCGAACCAAGTACAGGGGTAGCCCCATGTAGAGCGCATTACAGAAGTCAAGGCGTGAGGTTACCAGTGCATGCACAACGGTCTCGAGATCCCTTACTTCCAGAAAAGGGCGCAGCTGGCGTATCAGCCGAAGCTGATAACAGGCGCTCTTGACCGTCACATTAACCTGATTCATCATCAGGAGCGACAAGTCAAGAAGCACCCCCAGGCTGCGAACACAGTCACTGGAGGAGAGTGTGACCCCATCCAGGACTGAGGGTTCCAACCCAATTCTTAGTTTCGGGGCCACTACCGTGAGCACCTCCGTCTTGTCTGGATTCAGTTTCAATCTGTTTTTCCTCATCCAGCCCATTACCGCTTGAAGACATTCATTGAGAGAGGAGATGCCATTGGAATTCGAGGCCGACAAACGAGACACGGAGAAATAGATTTTGGTGTCATCAGCATACTGATAACACCCAGCACCATAACTCCGTATTATCTCACCCAGCGGCTTCATATAGGTGTTGAATAACATTGGGGACAAAATAGCTCCCTGAGGGACCCCACAAGTGAAGTCCCTCTTATTGGAGCTACAGTCCCCGAGCAGCACCCTCTGAGACCTACCCGAGAGGAAGGACCAGAACCACTGCAGAGCAGTGCCCCTGATACATAACTCCCTCAGGTGGTCCAAGAGGATGCTGTGGTCTATTGTATCGAAAGCTGGTGAGAGGTCTAGGAGCACCAACAGGGTCACACTACCCCTGTCGATGCTCAGACGCAGATCGTCGGTCAAGGCAACCATGGCAGTCTCAACCCCAAAGCCTGTCCTAAAGCCGGTTTGAAATGGGTCTAGATAATCAGCTTCATCCAAGACTGCTTGGAGCTGAAGAGCAACCGCCCTCTCGATCACCTTGCTCAAAAATGGCAGCAATGACACAGGCCTATAATTACTCATAACCAGGGGGTCCAGGGAAGGTGGCCTAACCGCCGCTTCCCTGAAGGATGCATTGACAATATCCGTAAGGAATCTCATCAATGCATCCCCCCCCCCCCCGGATGGCCAGCCTTGATGGGCAAGGGTCGAGAGGGCAGGTTGTCTTCCCCACCTTACCAAGCAGTTTGTCCACATCCTCGGTACTCACAGATTGGAGCTGATCCAGTATAACTACATCGGCGGAGTTGCTGGATGCCTCGCCTATCGACTCTGTTTCAACAGTGGCATCTAAGTCAGCTCTTATCTGAGAGATTTTATCTGCAAAGAAGATGTTAAACGCGTCACCGCAGGCTGTCGTCGGGTTAAGAAAGGGATTTGGCGCAGGAGGCACCTGCGTCATTTCCCTCACCACCCTAAACAGCTCTGCTGGACGGGACTCTGCAGACGCAATACGTGCAGAGGAGAAGACTCTCTTCGCTGCACGTATTGCCTCCCAATAGGAACGAAGAAAGGTCCTATGGCAAGTTCTGTCAGATAAGAGTCGAGTCTTCCGCCACCTGCGCTCTAGCCATCATCCAAATTGCTTCGTCCTCCTCAGCTCTGGCGTGTACCGAGGCCTACAATTTGAAGTGGGATGGCAAGGGCGCTTGGGAGCGATCATGTCAATAGCCCTGGTAAGATCGGTGTTCCAAGTGTTGACCAGAGCTTCTACAGGATCACCGGCATTCCCAACCATTAAACCCTCTAAGGCTCTCTGGAATCCTATTGGCTCCATCAGCCTTCGAGGGCGGACCATTTGAATGGGTCCACCACCCCCGGGGGGGGCAGACGTAGGCTTTAAGTTCAGTCTTGACCAGGAAATGATCCATCCATGACAATGCGGAGGTACTTACCACCTCCGCCCACGGATATTCCTGTTCCGTACTGAAGACTGCATCGAGTGTATGACCTGCACAATGTGTGGGCCCGTTGACCAGTTGGGATAGGCCCATGTTTGTCATGGTCTCCATGAACTCCCGAGCTGCACCTGTTAAGCTGGTCTCGAGCGGAATGTTGAAGTCCCCCAGAACTAAAAGTCTAGGGGTCTCCAACAATAGCTTAGAGACCAGTTGTGTCAGCTCGGTCAGGGAGTCTGCTAGACAATGGGGTGGCCGGTAGACTAGCAGAATCCCCACTCTATCCCTGGTCTTCAGGCTAAGGTACATGCACTCGAAGTGGGACGTGTTCCGGACAGGTATCCTGGTCAAGGTCAAGGTGTTCTTATGAACTAGAGCCACACCGCCCCCCCCGCCCACTTCCCCTCACCTGCTCACTAACAGAGTACCCAGCTGGGAGGGTCTGCGCCCATGTGGCAGCACTGTCCTCTCCCAGCCAGGTCTCTGTGAAGCAAGCCAGGTCTGCATCCTCATCCAGGAGGAGGTCCTGGATGATGTGGGTCTTGTTTTTTAACAACCTGGCATTGCACAGGAGCAGAGTGAGGTTCTGTGGAATGGTTGGACTGCTCTCCAAACCATTCTGGGAAACAGCGGGAACTGAAGGCAGGATAGCTTTCAAGCAGCGATCCTGCCTTCTTTTGCAACATCTGTTCCCTCTATTACAACCATACCTTCCTTTCCCCAGCACAACTCCGATAGTCTCCCCCAGGTCATTCCCGGCCTTGGGAAGGGCAATATGTTCCAAACTGTCGGAGGCAGGAGGCAGGGAAGATATTCCAGGGTCTATTATCCGACATTCCCGGCTCTCGTCACTGCTAAGGTGCTGTAGGGCTGCCCAGATAGAAGTAGTGGGCGGGGAGTCCTCTTAAAATTAGGCCCAAGCGCTGCCTCCGTGGCTGCTAAAGTGGTGATTGGGCTTGAGGAGTCCTCCAAATGGCCCCAGACGCTGCCTCCGCCTCCACAGGTTACTGGGGAGAGATGTCCCTGGAGGGTTTCTATGCCCTCAGTGTCCTCTCCCAGCTCCGCTGCTGCTGCTGAGGCTGCCTCAGGGCTGCCCAGGTGGTGGTGATTGTGCTTGAGGAGTCCTCCAAATGGCCCCATACACTGCCTCTGCCTCCACAGGTTGCTGGGAGATGTCCCTGGAGGGTTTTTATGCCCTCAGTGTCCTCTCCCAGCTCCACTATCCCTTCTTCAGTTCACTCTGCTGCCCAGGATAACTTCGAGAGCACACCAGCCATTCCACAGACCCTTACTCTGCTCCTTTGCAATGCCAGGTCGGTCAGAAACAAGACCCATATCATCCACGATCTTATTGTGGATGAAGTGGCCGACCTGGCATGCTTTACCGAGACCTGACTGGGGGATGCCAGTGCTGCAACATGGGCGCAGGCTCTCCCTGCCGGGTATACAGTTAGTGAGCAGATAAGGGAAAGTGGGCGAGGGGGCGGCGTGGCTTTGGTTCACAGAAACAACCTGACCTTGACCAGGAAGCCTATCCGGAAAACAACCGGCATCGAGTGTATGTACCTTAGCCTGAAAAGCCGGGATAGTTTGGGGATTCTGTTCGTATACTGGCCACCCCGTTGCTTAACAGACTCCCTAACCGAGCTCACCACTCTGGTCTCTGAGTTGCTGTTGGAATCGCCTAGACTTTTAGTCTTGGGCGATTTCAACATCCCACTTGAGACCAGTTTGCAAGATCTATCTGGTGCAGCTCGGGAGTTCATGGATACCATGACAAACATGGGCCTATCCCAATTGGTTGACGGGCCCACACATTGTGCGGGTCATACCCTCGATGCAGTTTTTAGTACGGAATGGGAACATCCATGGGCAGAGGTTATAAAAACCTCTGCATTGTCATGGACGGATCATTTCCTGGTCAAGGTGGAGCTAAAAGCCACTGTCTGCCCCCCCCCGGGGGTGGCAGACCCATTAGTATGGTCCACCCTCGAAGGCTAATGGAACCAATTGGCTTCCAGAAAGCCCTGGAGGGTTTAATGGTTGGTAATGCTGGTGATTCTGTCGAAGCCTTGGTGGACACCTGGAACACCGATCTCGCCAGGGCTATCGACACAGTCACTCCCAAGCGTCCAGCCCGCTTCTAACCACAAGCCCTGGTATACACAGGAGCTTAGGAAGATGAAGCGAGCTGGACAACGACTAGAGTGCGAAGGACTCATCTCTCATCTGACAGAACGCGCCTTAGGAAACATCTTGATTCCTACAGGGAGGCTTTACGGGCAGCGCAGAAATCTTTCTGTTCTGCTCGTATTGTGTCTGCAGAGTCCTGCCCGGCAGAGCTGTTTAAGGTGGTGGGGGAGCTGAAGAAGGTCCCACCTCCGCCAAATCCCCTACTTAACCCAACAACAGCCTGCTGTGATGCGTTCAACATCTACTTTGCAGATAAAATCTCTCGGATACGAGTTGATTTGGATGCCAGTGTTCAGGCAGAATCCGTAGACAAGATATCCAGCAACTCCGTTGATGGTAATTTACTGGATCAATTTCAATCTGTGAGTACTGATGACGTGGACAAGCTCCTTGGAAAGGTGAGGAAGACGACTTGCCCTCTTGATCCGTGTCCATCTTGGCTGGTCGTCCGGGGGGGGACGCGTTGAGAGTATTCCTTCGGGATGCAATCAATGCGTCCTTCAGGGAAGGTATTGTACCATCTAGTTTAAAGAAGGCAGCAGTTAGGCCACTCCTTTAAAAACCTTCCCTTGACCCCCTATAGGCCAGTATCCTTGCTCCCTTTTTTGAGCAAGGTGATCGAGAGGGCAGTTGCTTCCCAACTCCAAGCAGTCTTGGATGAAACCAATTATCTCGATCCATTTCAAACCAGCTTCAGGACAGGATATGGAGTGGAGACTGCCATGGTTGCTCTGACTGATGACCTCTGCCTGGGCATCGACAGGGGTAGTGTGACCCTGTTGGTGCTCTTGGATCTCTCAGCGGCCTTTGACACCATCAATCATGCCATCCTCTTGGATCGCTTGAGAGAATTAGGAATTGGAGGCACTGCCCTGCTGTGATTCCGTTCCTTCCTCTCGGGCAGATCCCAGAGGGTGAGGCTCAAGAACAGTTGCTCATCTAAAATCGAGCTTAATTGTGGTGTCCCTCAGGGCGCCATCCTGTCCCCGATGTTATTTAATATTTACATGAAGCCGCTGGGTGAGATCATTCGGAGGCATGGAGCGCGGTGCCATCAGTATGCTGAAGACACCCAGATATACTTCTCCACGACCAGATCATTGGCTCAGACTTCAGATGGCGTCGCTCCTCTTAATGACTGTCTCAGAGCGGTAATGGATTGGATGAGGAAAAAAGATTGAAGTTGAATCCAGACAAAACAGAGGTACTGACAGTCACAAGCCCGAAACTAGATCTGGGAATACAGCTTCCAGTCCTGGATGGAGTCACACTCTCCTCTAAGGACTGTGTTCGCAGCTTGGGGGTACTCTTAGACCTATCACTTCACATGACTAGTCAGGTGAATACGGTGGTCAGGAGTGCCTGCTATCAGCTTCGGCTGATACGCCAACTGCGCCCTTATCTGGACATGAGGCATCTGGAAACTGTAGTACATGCTCTGGTAACCTCACGTCTGGATTACTACAATGCACTCTACATGGGGCTACCCTTGTGCTTAACCCGGAAACTGCAATTAGTTCAAAATATGGCAGCCAGGTTAATTACTGGAACATCGAGGAGGGAGCACATAACACCAGTGCTTAAATCCCTCCACTGGCTGCCAATTAGTTTCCAAGCACAGTACAAGGTGTTGGTTTTAACCTTTAAAGCCCTACATGGCTTGGGTCCATCTTATCTCAGGGACCACCTCTCCCCGTATGAACCCCTCCGCACCCTTCGGTCCTCTGGGAGGAACCTGCTCCAACCCATGAAGACTAGGTTGGCGCAGACCTCCCAGAGGGCTTTTTCTGCGACCGCTCCCAGGCTATGGAATGGCCTGCCGGACGAGATCTGTCATCTCTCCACTCTTGCTGCCTTTAAAAAGGCAGTAAAGATGGATCTCTTCTGGCAGGCCTTCCTGGAATAACATCCCCAGCAATGGCGGAGTTTTACTATGCACCTCCCACCTTGTTCTACTATATACAGATTGGCCAAGGGGCTGTATTGTACTGTGTTTTAATGTATGGTTTTAATTTCTTCATAATTTAATTCTTTTTTAAGGGGTGGGAGGGTTAGGGCATGGGATCTGGGCATATTTTAACTGTTCCTTGTTTTAATATGTTGTTCGCCACCCCGATTGCCAAGCAGAGGGGCAGCTTATAAATAAAAATTATTATTATTATTATTATTATTATTATTATTATTATTATTATTCCCATGCATACGTTGCAGATCTCCCTACAACCAAGTGAATGATCGAGGATGTTCACTCTCCATTCACTCTTGGGAATGGCAAAGAGGGAAAGGAGATCAGATGGGGAAGCCTCCAATCAGAGTGCAAAGTGGTCTAGATTGACAGGCAAGCAATGACAGCTATCGATTGATAGGATTATGTATCCTGGGAAGACAAAAAACAGCAAAGGGAAATGTGTTTGCCACTGAGAAATGTGTGACTGGTTAGGCCAATGTCACCTCACTGTGTCTGTTAATCTGAGGCATTAAAGAACTTCTGTAGGGCTGTTGCAAACTAGGAAAGTGTGAGATGAGGCTGATATTTTTTGGTTGATGTAGACAAGCCCTATTTGTGGTTTGTAGGAAGAAATGGGTAGACAACCCTCAATCCTATATTAACATGTACTCCTACTTATTTATTTGTATCCCACTTTTCTCCAAAATTTGGGATGCATTGCAGCTGGAAGTATATTAAATTATCTAAGAAAACACAATAAATTACCAATATCAAAGTATACATTATTTAAAACAGTCACTGAAACCACCTTAGTACATCAAAAAGTTAGCCCTAGGTCTAAGAACATACTTGTTCCGAGCACTGTTTTCTCACAGATGAAAGAGCTGAGAATGCTCTGAGAGACTGAGTTCTTGTGGAGATTTTCCCCCTGTCTCTACACACACACACAAACACACTCACATGCAACAGCCAGCATAATGTAGTGGTATAAACATATGACTAGGAATCTAGAGACCATAGTTTGATTCCTTGCTCAGTCATGGAAACCCACTGGGTGACCTTGGGTGAGTTATACTTTTTCAGCCCCAGAAAACCCTTTGATAGGTTTGCCTTTGAGTCAGAAATAACTTGACGGCACATAACAACAACGTGTATGTACGTGTGTTGTTGTTGTTGTTGTTGTTGTTGAAGTTGTGAGCTTTCAAGTCATTTCTGACTTATGGTGACCCTAAGGCAAACCTATAATGGGGTTGTCTTAGCAAGATTTGTTCAGAGGAGGTTTGCCATTGTCTTCCCATGAGGCTGAGAGTATGTGACTTATCCAAGGTCACTCAGTGGGTTTCATGACCAAGCTGGGAACTGAACCCTGGTCTCCAGAGTCATAATCTAACACTCAAGCCACTGCACCATGCTGGTTCTCTCTCTCTCTCTCTCTCTCTCTCTTTCTAGCATGTCTCTGATTCATACATTAAATATAATGCAGAAGCGTTTACATTGTACATCTACCTTGAGGGTTTGATATCAACAAAGGGTCCTGTTACTGATGACAACAATCAGATCTATTGTATATGTATACTAAGATGTCTCTCATGAATTTCACCAAGATTGTATACCCAATCTCATTTATCTCATGACTCCTACTCTGCCATGTCCTAAATCCTATTGTTAGTTCCAGCTAGAATAGACCCATTTAATCAGTGGGATTCATCCATCAACAATTGATCTAATGGATCTACCCTAATTGGGGCTAACAGGAGACTTTCCTTCTTTTGCTTCATTTATATTTCTGTCAGTTCCTACAGTAATTTATCACACATGTCCTTATTTCCTTTCATTTACCTTTCACTTACCTACCATTCATTAGTTCAGGGGTGGGAATCATGTAACTTTCAAGATGTTGTTGAACTGCAACTCCTAGCATTCCTCAACTTTGGATATGCTGACTAGGACTGCTTGAAGTTGCCATCCAATCATATCTGGAGGTCTCCATGATTCCCATCCCTACATGAGGTGGCTGTATCTCTTGCCTTTGTCCTTTCAGGTGTCATTCAACCATATGTGCTCTGTTTCTCTTTGTTGCTTTTATTTCCTACCAAGGTGTTTCTTTAGAGTCATATGTAGCATATGACTCTAAAGAAACACCTTGGTAGGAAACAGAAGCAACAGAGAGAAACAGAGTACCTATTGCTTCTGCTTCATTGCTTGCCCTTGGGACCCTGGATTGACATGTTTTACCTCAACACCTACCAAAATGTTCATGATGCAAAAACATGAGGACTCCTTGAGGAATCCATTGTCATCTGCCAAAAAAAGAGGTTTGTGACCTCATAGGAATGGAGGCATATTAGATTGCAAGAGAGGAGTCTTTGTTGAGATGCAAATGGACATTATATTTCTTGGTCTTTGCGAATCTCCCAATAGCCACAGGGACTGAAGGAAGAGGGGCCAGCCTGTAAAAGATACCCTCCACTTACCATCTTAACTAAGGACAGAAACATCAAAATGCAGGCATCTGAATAACATCTTCATTTTTTTTCTTCTGTTTGGTTTGTAATATCTTGCCTGATGAAGAAGCCAGTGGAGCTTCGAAAGCTTGCAACAAGGATATGGTGCATTTTGGTTGGCCAATAAAAGTATCACTGTTTGGTGGATTTTTGTTTGAAGTTGTTTTACAGTGGAATTGTAAACTTTGTTTCAGGGCATTACTAAAAATGTTTAGGTGACATAATTTAACTAACGGCTGAAGCCTATTGGTTACTCTGAACTAGAGTATACCCACTGAAACAACTACTGAATGGTGAGAGCGTGTGTTGTTAAATCCCATTGATTAAATGAATCTACAATAGTTGGGACTAAAATAGTATTTAGGGCAATGTTTGGGCTCTTGATGGAATAAAGGTAATAATGCCCTACACTGAACAATCTACTGCACTTTCATTCATACAGTCCTAAATAGAAGCAGAGACCATCCCCTCCCTATAATTTTTACAATAAAACAAAAAGCACTATTCTATTTACCAGTCTTCATGCTAGGCAAATTAGGAGCAACTTATTTTGTAAAAAAAACAAACAAACGACGTGTCAACTGCCTTGCTAGGTGTTAAGGCAAAGGCAGGCTTTATTCAGAGCTGCAGAGCACAGAACAAGCAGCTGAATAATTTAGGAGATTATTATATTAAAAATAATGCAGCTTATCCCTGACGGGATAAAGTCACATTTCAGATTAATACCTGGTGTTATCACATTAAAATCACCACCACTGCCGCCAGGCGACTGCAACCCACATGAAGCTTGGATCCCAGCCACGCTTATATGGTTACTTTTCAAAAACAGGAGCTTGCCATTTTTGAAAAGCAGCCAAATAAGTGTGGCTGGGACCTGGGCTACATGTGGGTTGCAGTTGCCTGGCAGCAGCAGCGGTAATTTAAATGTGATAACACCAGTATTAATCCAAACTGCAACTGTATCCCGTCGGGGATAAGTCACATTATATTTAATGTGTTTTTTATTATTTTTATTATATTTTACTATTTTTATTATAGGGTATGGGGTTGCAGGAGTTAAGTAGAGCAGTGGAGGACAGAGGGTCTTGGAGATGTGTCATCCAGAGGGTCACCATGAGTCGAAATTGATTTGAGGGCAGTTAACAACAACAACAACAAAATCTCCATAGTCTCAACATAAAAGTACTTTCCATCTGACTCAGTTGATTCCAGAGTGGACAAGTAAAAAATGGTGATGTATAGGAGAGGAAATGCAGGTTATCTGCAAGTCTATTTCATATTTTCTGTTAAGGTGTGAAGGATAGATATGTTAGGCAACTGTGTTGGGAGAAAACACTTCTGAAAATTCATAAACACTTGTTTATTTTCTAGGTGTTTGGAAACATCACACAAAAGTTATGGGAAAGTGACTGCTCATTAATGGCCTAAATTAATTAAATTAACTAATGGAATAATGACCTCATCTAATAATTAGGAAATGTTATCATACCTCACACACATAACTACTGCAAACCTAAATATCGGTCATAAAACCACTAAAGGAAACAAAGCAAGAGAGAAGGACTAGATAGCAAGAACACACAAGAGCTATCTCCTCTCAAAAGAACTAGCAATATCAACAAAATTCTCACTTAACTGGTTTGAAATAAGAATCTGTACAGTTGTTAATCCTCATATGTAATCTGATTTGACTATATTTCCCATAACTTTTGTTTTCAAGCAGGGAATCTAAATTATTCCAGGCACCCTTGAGTTTGCAGTGGCAATATATCAAGCATTAGAGAACATGGGAAATGTAGTTTTTAGTCTGCTGGATCAATATTGTGTGTAAGAAACCTATGAATGGGTATCTTCCTGGGTTCCTGATATGTCTACCCAGGTGTCCTGAAAATTACATTTCTGACACTAATGGGCTTCAAATATTTTGCTTTAACTTTCTGTAAGTATATGGCAAAATGTGCCACTTAACTTTACCAGTGACTATGGCTGCTACCACACTTCAGAAATAAAGCAGTTTGACACCACTTTAACTGCTAGGACTCAATGCGATGGGATTATGGGATTTGTCATTTTGTGAGATATTTAGCCTTCCCTGTCATAGAGTCCTGGTGCCCCACCAAGCTACAAATCCCAGAATTCCATAGCAATGAGCCATAGAAGTTAAAGTGGTGGCAAAGTGACAAACTGCTTTATTTCTGCAGTATGGCACCAGCCTATAGAAGACTGAAATGAATGAATGTCTAAAGTTCCCCAAAGTGTTCTATAGCATCCTTTTTTTTCTCCACTATCCAGCTATTCCTTTTTGTCCCTGATAATCACAAGTGGCTCCAATTCTCTCATTTGGGTACACAGTTTGCATAATGAAAAAATAATAAAACATGTCATTGCCCCATATGATAGCCATGTATCTATAGTCATTGTAACATAGTTGCAAACAATGCTGATCCTTACAGCTATCTAATGTACTCTTCTTGACCAAATATATTATAATGGAGAATCCCATAAGTGGACAGAACAATGAAAGATTATATGGTATTTAGTCAACCTACAATCCAGACTGAGCCATGGTCAAGAACAACTTCCAAATGGCAACCTCTTTGTTAATTCTGCCAAAATGCCTCCAGGAGAATTGTACTGTTGTCCTCCTATTGATGTTACAGCTCCAGTATTTCTTACAGTGGCCGTTTGCTATGGCATACTAGATTTGCTCTAAATGTATGTATTGTATGTATTGTTAAACCCAGTGGATGCTTAGAATGAGATTAGGATTTTGAATCTTATCTCTTCCACTCTAACCAGGTTCCCATACTCAGTTCTTGCAACAGCTGAGCTATAGGAACTATACAGTCTCTTCAAAGACACCACTGTCATTTATGTTTTGAAAAGAGAGAGATTGTCCAACATTATAGGAATATTTATTTTCATAATTGTAAAATAATATATATGTAACTGCAACAATAGTGTGTATTCATTTGGAACTCCCTAAGCACTGTAAAGCACTGAAATTTTCACAGATGACTACACACCAGTGAACTTATTCATGTTACATATTATTCCTATCAGTTCCAATGACCCAGTATAGTCAATGTGTTCTAGTAGACATTGGACTAGAGATAGTAAAATCAAAAACATGCTGAGCTATGAACTCTGAGTTGTATCTTTCAACTGGAAATATTATCTGACTTCATTCTCCTTACATAAAATGGAAAATTAACATCCAAAGGGCAGATTAAATGAACACTGTAAATTCAATTTTGCTACAGGTTTTTTCCTTGGAAAATATGCTTTAAAAATCATTGTGACATATTATTCATAACTGAAGCTTTCAAGCACAACATAGTATAACATATGAAGTTACCAACTGTTGCTGTTACCATTTAACTTCAATGGTGCAAAATGGTAGATGAAAAGAAATACCATCCTTCTTAAATTAAAACTCCATTGGATGCCAAACCCTTCCCTGGATAAAATATATTTCTTTGACACTGAGAATAGACAGCCTTGCATTGATTGACAGGGAGTTCCCAAGCCTGGGATCAAGCACCAGAGATGCCTTCATGCATTTCCACTGAACACAATTCTTAAAAGTGGTTGAGTGAAGAGAAAGACCTTAAAAGATTAAATGTTATTAGGGTTCTTCAGTGTTCATCCATTTAACCATTCAATAATTGAGTGTTTTTGTTTTACTTTATTTTATTGTTCACAATACCAATTTATTTTACAGAACACAAAAGCAAGAGTTATGATAAATATGGCTTCAAAACAGTATAGGATGGCCAAGTATTTACAGAAAAACATAGCTGCCTTTGGAGTTTCATACAAAGTTCTTCTATGCTACCTGCCTATACTTATTACACTATAAGATAGCAATATTAATCAAAATTAGCTTCAATAGAACGAGTAACAGAAGTGGTAATATTTATGATGGTTGTTTTTCTTGATCCAGAGTAACCTCAGTAACTGAGAATAGCCCATGCTGGAGTTTCTACTGAATTATTATAACAAAGAGCACTCTGTATCAAGAAAAAATTATTGGTTTGGCTGCATGTGAATATGTAATTAGAGGCATTATTCTCCAGATTCTGTTAACCTTTCTTTGAACCATGCCTCTATGCATTTTCTAAGGTCCCTGGTGTACATGAATACCAATACAAGTACTCTAAAATCATACATATTTATTTAGTCTACAATTGAAATATTAATGCTTACTCATTCCAATTAATAAGCTATAGTTTCTTCACTGTTTCAGAAACACTTATAAGTCTGTTTTCAGATTTCACAGGGGTTAGGGTTACAGGATCCCCATGAAAGTAGGAAACCATACATATACGCCCATAATTTTTTTTTCTAAAAAAAATGAAAAAACACTTCTCTAGGCATTTGTAGGTCCTCTAGCATGATTTATGTCAACATCCAGCAGGTGTTGACCATAGAATCACACTGGTGGACCTACAAATGCCTAGAGAGAATCTATGTTTTCAGTCGTATATAGGGCAGCTTCAGAGGAGGAGGCAAATACAGTAATCTGCAAATAATCACATCTGGGAATATTTAACCCAGAAATGTGGAGGGACAACTGAACTTAACTTTACACAAAGGGATGCTGCAACACAAAAGCATATACTACCAACTTCTTTCTTTCAATTATCTGAAATATGCTCCAAAATCCCTTTGCATACTGATTCAGACTAACATGGCTATGCCTTTAAATTAATTTTACACAGTTTAGCAAAACTAAAATGTTCTGTATACAGATCTCCAAAATATATTATTAAAAGAATGAATAATTACAAGCAAATCAGTTTATATTCCAAAATATCCAAAGAGGTTCTTAACAATCTTAACAGATAAAACATGAATATTTGCAACCTAGATAATTGATTATATACATTACATACATTAGCTCCATGTGCCCATAGTACCACATTCATGAAAATGGGTACCGATATTAACTATTGTGTGAACCATAAGAAAATAAAGTGGTAATCCAGTTTGTGGAATGATAGAAGCCATCTGCAGATGTCCAGACTGCCCATATGGGAGCTTAACGTAGCTGCAGGAAAAGTATGTTCCTCTGTTTTTAGACTACTACAATCAACATTCTGCACCATTGGCTATGCTGACTGGGGCTGATGAGAGTTGCACTCCACCAATATCTGGAGGGCTGCATTTTGCCCTCCTTAAAGAAGGAATATGGGCTTGTGTACAAAATGCCTTCCCAATATTTCCATCCCTGCACACTCAGGAAGGATCTAAATATTTATTCATGTGTTCGTTGAAACAGTGAACACACATTTTAAAAAAAAAACCTTCAGAAGCACTTTTCTCTGTATAGGAAGGATGAGGACTATATGAGAAGAACACTAGAAATACATGTTGTGTCTATGCCCACCCCAATTTTAACCCTCACATGACCAGGCTGAACACCTACATAGGAACCATTCCTATATGTGATAAGAACAGTAAGAAATATCCAAAGATAGAAGGTCCTTGATGACTTTCTTTCTGGCTGAAAGGTAGACTGTGGCCTAAATCAGGAGTGGAAAGCCTGAAGTCCTCCAGATGGTGTTGTACTGCAACTCCTAGCATTCACCACTATTGGCTATGCTGGCTACAGGTCTGATAGTACTTGTATTTCAATAAACTTGATCTAAATGCAGTTGCTAATCCAAACTAAAGAAGACTCATTGGCTCAATAGAATTTGCATAAGTGTTGACCTACCAAAGTGAATTGATTCAATGCATCTACGCTAGTTGGGACTAACAATTGCACTGAGACCACTACATTTAAAACATTTAACAGACAAAAAGAGATCCTGTCAAATTTTCATATTAAACAGTAGTACAGTTGTCCTTCCGTTTTTGCAGGGGATCCATTCCACCACCACCCCACGAAAACAAAAACCCACAAACATTCAGTCCCCATTGGCATGAATGGGCATGTGCTCCCATGTGCAGCCCTGCACATGCACCATGGGTACGTGTGCCATTATATCCCTCCCCCTTGCCAGTCCATGAAAAATGAGATCATGGACTCAAAGTCTGCAAAAATATTAGTAGCGGATATTAAAGCTCTTAGTATTGGTCTGTGTTTCAGGAAGACAGTGGTACAATCTAGCTTGCATAAAAACATGATCCAGGAGAGGGTTTTTATTATAGTATTTTCTTGTCCTTTCCCTCTTCAATATCAGTCTTTACAACTATACATAATAGGCAGTTTCATTCACAAACCTATACACGAGTTAGTAGAACTGCCATTTACACTCTTTGTCAACTAATAGGTTATGTGGTTCTGAAGAATTAATTTCAACTTTTATCTTAAAATTATATATATATTTAGGCACAGTTAATAACATATCTTCTTGCCAAGTAATATTGCTGGGCTGATGTAAAAATCAGTTATAACATAATTGTTAAACATTTGTTTCAGAATATGTGGGAAAACAAGGAGAAAAACAAAAAGGCGAACAAAATACAGTTTTCATTGAAGGAATCATTCTATTGAAAAGCCATTAGTAAGAGATGCAGTTTAGTTAGCTACCTTAATCCATAAAAAGGATATCACTCTGATTGTTATAGTTGTTTATATTCAGTGCCATAGCTTTCTTAACAAGTGTTTAGGAATCTGAGGATTCATTTCTACTTTCTTCTTCTTTTACAGAAGAGAGAGTATTTTCTTTGGTACTGAGGGCATTTTCATCTTCCAAATTTACTGTTACTTTCCAGTCAATATTATTTAAGAACATCCCCTGATGGTAAAAAGTTTCACTTTCACAATCTTCTATTATATCTGGAAATGAAGGAGTAGGTGTCTCTCCAGCAATTTGATTTATATTGCCTCTTGAGCTTTGGAATAAAGATAAATTGTTATTCTGTTCTCCTGTTATCTCACTGAGTGCTTCTTCAGTTGCATAATTTTCATGATTGTTGATCTCCTGTAGATTTATATCCATATTTTCTATAATGGATATCTTCTTTGAGCCTTGGTTTTCCTTTAGTGATAAAAGCAACCTAAAATTATTGTCATTCATGAAATCTAAGGTATTGTCAGCATAAAACCTGTCAAAAATATTGTGTACAATCTTATTAATGCCATTGTTTTTTAACTGTACTTGATTTTTGTCAAGTCCAATTACATGTTCACCTTGCCACCTGACAAGTGGGGAACGCAGGAAGAGGTGTAGTCCCACTTGGTTCTCAACATCAGAGGCTTTTTGGTAAGCACACCCTCTGATTGCCTCATTAGTTGGCTTGATTATGGCTACCAATATGGGGCAATGTTGGCCACAAATAGCATGAAGTTTATCCAGAGAATCCTGATCCTCGTGGCTATTTCTAATTGAATTAACATTGCTATTTGGTTGGGTTTGAATTGGCTCATCATTTAAAGGCTGCTCTATAGGGTGCACCTTATTGTCAGGTAATCTGAACTCTATTGATGTAAAAGCTGGAGTATTGGTATTCTCTTCTGTACAAATTTGTGTGGAAGTGGTACATACCTTTCTTGTTGCCTCAAGAGGCAGAGGGCTACCATTCTGGCTATTTTTGCTTTTTATACTTAAAGCATCAGAAAAGGGCTCTGAATCACTGTTATGAGGCATGTTGAAATAGTTGCATCCATTGCCATAAGGTTTAGCCATGTCTTCAAGTTCAGAAGATGATATTTCTTTGAGTGGTGGCCGTGTATCTAGATTGCCAAAATGTGAGTATGGAATGTCATCGCTATGATTGTCACACACAGTGTCAGCTGATGCATCTGTAGTGCCATACATTCCATTGTTCTCAGGAGGTGACCTCCTTATTAAATGGTTTTCCTTAAGCAGCCATTTTCCTTTCTCTATCAATACTCCCTCATCTTCAGGAATAGGTGCACTAGACTGACTGTTTTGATTTATGTATTGCATGGCATAATCATTATAATATGCTTCTTCCCCATTAAGACTGAATTGTGGTGCTGGCAAGTTAGCATTTTCTTTTTCCCATGCTGAGTCAGCAGTGTTTAAATCTTTTGGGATTTCATGTGACACTAGTGAAGAAGACATGTTATCATTACACAAGGCATTGTGTGCTTCACACAATGAAGGGGCATTTTCCATGACTGTGTGGAAGGGTTCTCCAGCATCTTTCTCGAGCATTTGAGCCAAATAAGGAGGACCAGGTTTAGAAATAGGTTTTAAAGAACCTTCTGCTGTACCATAAAGCCTCTCAATCGTTCTTTTCACATACCCTCTGTTGTATTCTTTTTCATATATAGCTTCATCTGCACTTCCATTAGTCAAATCACTGGAATGCCTAAAGTTAGAATCACTTTCATCAGTTTCTGGTCGATAATCTGACAAATCAGATGTGACTGGGCTTTTCAAACATTTTTTAAATTCCAAAGAAGAATTTGAGTGGGATCCACCACATTCAAGTTCCTTCACTATCAGTTTTACTCTGGATGTCAGCTCCTCTTCACAGCCATCCACTGGAATTTGTTTGGATTCATAACAAAAAGATAACGGGGACTGCACTGATAATCGCTCTGAAGTTTCTTCAAAAATACCATCTTCCTCTAGTTCCTTATGTATAGAATCATCTAGCGTATCACCACTTGTAGCATTTTCAGCAGCTGAAGGAAGAGTCTCATTACCATTTTCCTTTTTACAGAAAAACTCTGTAGATTCTTGCTCTCCTGTGCTCTTTAATTCCTTTTCATCTAGTTCTGAAGTTTCTATCTCAAAAAAGTGGTCTTTCTCATGAGATGTTATGCTGTGACTGGTTGACTTCGGTTCTTCTGATATCTCTGATTCTTCATTATTATATGATGTATCTGTATGTTTTTCCTGAGATTCCTGCCATGAACTATCCTCATTTTCTTTTAATGAGTCCTCATTTGAAATAAGGCCAGAGTTATCTGACTGAGCATGGCCACAATCATCATGAACTTCTAAATTATTTAGATTTGAATTCTCTGCTGATAAACTGCCTTTAGTCTGCTCTTCACCAATCCTCTCTAACTGTACAGATAACTCGTTTGCATCTACAAGTTCTGAACTCATTAAGATCTTGTTTAGATTGTCCTGTTCTTCAATATCTGGCATATTTTTATTTTGAACTGGAGAAACATTTTCTTGACAATGCATAGGTTCCTGTTTTTCTATTTGCTTCCCTGAGAATATTAAACAGTCGGCTGTGCAGTCCTGGATATTGGTAATAGCATCATCAGTTTTTTCATTAACTGCCACTTGTTTCAAATACTTAAGCAGTGTAAATATTTCAGAGCACCTACAGGTAGTTTGCAAGATGTCATCTTTATTTGCATTGGATAAACTTTCTTTCAGGTGCAGTAGAAGGAGCCAAGCTAGAAGGAGATTGGAAGATGAACCAAGAAGTGAAGGAAGAGAAATATCTGTAAGACGACATGGTTTTTTAATGCATCCAATATAGTTTTTTTCAGCATTGAGAACTGCTAATTTCAGTTCATGCAACAATGCACTACTCATACAGTCCTTCTCCACATCAGTTCCTGGAATGTTATTAATGGTTTGGGGATGAATTTGGGCAGCAACCTCGGACATGTGACTTTGACCATCTCCTTCTGTCAGAACCTTCTTTTTGTCATTTGCCTGTATAATATTACACAAGGATAGTTTTGTATTGTTTTGGATATCTGATTGTAATAAATACTTGGCTTCTTCTATTAAGCTTGCATCAGCATCTGTCAAACAACCAATGTGTTTTTCATATGCGTTTTTCAACTCTTTAACCGATTCTTCAACAGCCTCTATTTCATTGAGATTCCTGGATTGTTTACCTTCAGTAATATTATTCTCATCTGAGAGGCATACAGTCTGCCTCACTAATTCACTTTCTTTATCTGGAAAGGATTTGACATGCAGCTGTTGATTTTTTCTGTCATTAGTACCTATGGCAGCTAAATGCTGGTCAGGTCTTACAGCATCAGGATATATGTCCTGTAACCAGCTTTGGACATAGTTTTCAAGAGAATGTTCTGTCATCTCACCAGTAAGATCTGTATGCTTGAAAGCACCCAGTGATCTATCATCCAATACCTCAACTTCACTACCTTGAGCACTTTCAATTGTTTTGTTCTTTTTTGCTTTTTTGTGTTTCATTGATAATTTGTGTGCCTGATTGGAACTAATCTTTGCATTTTCTGTTTCTACATTTTGGCTATTTTGATCTGTTATGTCATGTAGAATTTCTTTACTATGTTCAATGTCATTGTTTGAGTGATTTTTAACTAACAGCAGCCCTTCTTCTGCTTTTGTAGATTGTGGCAAATTATGTTTTTTGTCTGATTTGGTTTTTAGTTTAGGCAACTGTCTGTTTGGATTTTTCTTTAGTTTAGAGAGTAATTCATTTGGTTGTGATTGCAGTGAAGCCTGGCTATACAAATCATCTTTAGTGGTTAACTTTTCATTAAAACTATCAGAATTGCCAACAGGAAATGCAAGCACTATTTTATGAGTGGTGATTTGGGAAGAAGAATACTGTGTACTATCCTTTGGTGTATGCATCTCAGTTGTCTTCACATCACTCACAGCACTCCCTTCCATTGACACTTCATTCATGTTCTGATGAGGACCTATGTCTTGTTCTGTGTTATGTGTAGGTTTTCTCTTCTTCTTCTTCTTCTTCTTTTTCTTTTTCTTGCCAGTGGAGAACACAGCTTGGCTTTCATCAGAGAGTTGTGTAGCTGTTGTACCTTCAACACTATCATTCTTGCCAGTGACAGAAGAAGGTTGTGCCACTGTTGGAGTGATTTGAGCACATTTGCATACTGATTCATTACTTTCAGGAGGTGATGGATGCAGAGACGCTTGAGAAGAATGCAGTTCTTTACACTCACTGCATATTATCTCTTCACTTTTTGAGGGAGACCATTCTGAGTGGTTGTTGAAGAAACCTGGATTACTTTCTGTTGCATCACTTTGACTGGGTAAAGACTGTCCAGGTTCATGATATGTCTTTAGAGAAGAGTGTGCATGACTGATACTAGAATCACATTCAGATGGTTTTTTGTTACATAATCCTTCCTCTAAAACTGATTTCTCCAAAATATTCTGTAATGACCCATCCTCATCATGCTGACCAGAGGACCTTCTTGTGGGTTTGTTCAACATTTCCTCCTCTGTATGGTTATCCTGAGATTGCTTCATTACATGATCACTGCAAACATCACTAAGATTGGAATTAGCAACACTTGATGTCTGACTACTAGCATGAGTAATTACACAATATTCAGATTTGGTTTCACCACTGTCCATTTCTTCACTATAAGAAAATTGTCCTACCAGCCTTTTTTGGACTGCTTTATCAGATACCACAGTGACACTTTCAACCAGTGCCTTCTTTTGCCGGACTCTTCTAGGCCCAGGGGTAGGAGGCCTATAAAAATGAGGCTTACAATGATTATCATCTGACTGGCTTAAATCTGTATTCATAGATGGATTCTGCCAGATGTCATATGTGCTACTTTCCATTTTGCCTGCTGAGTCTTGATTTATTACTTCTGTGATGATCTGTTGCATTGAGACATCATCTTCAACTTGGCTAAAGTCCTCTTCAGGTTTTTTATATGTCAAAATATTTAATTCTGATGACTGATCTTCTGTAACCACTGAAGAGTTTCCAGCACGGCTAACACAAGTTGTCCATTTTATGGTTTCTTCCTCTTTGATATTGAATCGAACTTTCATCTCAACTGTCATACTGCCATCTTGATTAAGATGAACAGACTTTTCTATGTCATCTGCAGGTGGCACCACAGAGAAATCCTCACCAGTCTGTGAGTGATTTCCCAGCAAAGCCATGTCACTGTCAGGTATATAAGAAGATTCAGAATAGTTACTATAGCCCTTAGAAGAGGAAGCAGAGAACATCTGTGATCTGGAGCTTGAATCTATCTGTGCACTCACTTTCAAGCAATTTGTTGAAAGCACCCGAAGGACAAGATTAGTAGAAAGGTACAGAAGACAGTCATCAGACAGTCATCAGCCATCCAGGGAGAGTAGCAGCAGAAGACAGACACAGCAAAGAGATAAGAAAAGAACACACACAAACACAAAGGACTGTTAGTACAAAAACATTGTATTGCAGAGGCAATTATATAAAATATTGCTAATCAGAACTCTGATTTTTCTTTTTACTGTTTGATAAAACACACACACATCAAATAGGTAGTGTGTTAACTTATCCCGGGGGGGGGGGGGAGTAGTCTAATAACATTTTAGAGGCTCAACAAATTATACTATGGACTACAGCCCATGCATCAAGTGAAATGAGCTGCAGTCCATGAAAGTATATGCAAAATAAAACATACTAATTTTTAAGGTGTCACTAGGGTAGTGTAGTGGTTTGAGTGTTGGATTACAACTCTGGAAGCCAGGGTTCAATTCCTCACTTGACCATAAAACCCATTGGGTGACCTTGGGAAAATCACAGCCTCAAGGGAAGGCAATGGCAAACTTCCTCTGAACAGATTTCACCAAGAAAACCCATTATAGAGTTGCTATAAGTCAAAAATGACTTGAAAGCACACAACAACAAAGACTTTTTCTTGTTGTTTTGGCAATCATCTATACACTCCATACTCTTAAGTGGGAGCAGCTGAAGCACCAGGACAATGTTCTCAATTTCTTATCATGCCAGTCTTTTTTTCTTTTCTTTTTTCAAATTATGCACATTTATTTAAAGTTTTACTTTGTACCATTTTCTCAAGATTAGTTAAGTCAAAGTGCAATTAAAATCTGAATAATGATAATAATAATAATAATAATACCCCACCCCTCTGTTAAAAACAATTGGGGCAGCTTACAACAGTTAAAATTACATCAAAATAGATATGAAATGGAATCCTAAATGAGTGTATGTGGATGTTAATTTCTATTATGCCCATTTGGGTTTGCTTCTTTATAAATGTGTTTAGACTGTGAATCCTAAAGTTTTCTTTTAATCCAAATTGGTTAACCACAGCCAGACACAAAACCAAAATACTCTCATTTTTGAAAAGCTTCCTCATAGCATTCTCTAGGCTTTCACATGGAAGATGTTCAGCAGTTGAAGTGCAATCACTAAACCCCTCATGATCTGCTTCTTTATGTAACTATGTACTTTAGACTCCCACAGTGAGCTTCGAAAGCTAGCATAATGTATTTTGTACCTTTTGACTGGTCTAATAAAGGTATCACTATGATGTCTATTTTGGATTGTTGATTACATTAGATCAATGGGAAAAGAAATTAATAATAGGTTTTGGAAACTGCAGTGTGAGATTGGAGGAGGACAGATTTCACAGTGAAGGTTGTTGGTTCCAGTGCCAGGGAGGCTCTGAGTCCACTGAAGTTCCTTTCTGAACTTTGAAGGTGCTGGGGCTGTTTATGAAGTAGGATCATTACCTTGCTTCCTAGAGGTCAGACTAAACATCAAAGTCAGCAGATTTTAATAAAGTTCCTGGCTGGCTATTATTATTATTATTATTATTATTATTATTATTATTTATTAAGGTTATGTGCCACATGATTTGGGCTGTGCCCAAACCTACTCAGCTAACTCAAGTATTGTGGAGAATGCTATCCTGTCACCAGCACTGAAATAAGGAATGGGAGGTAAGGAATGGGAGCTGTCATCTTCTCCTTTGTCTCAGGTAGCAACATGTATGGGTCTAGTCGTGTTTAAAAACAATAGTGAGTCAGTTTCTGGAGCACTGGCATTAATGTGCTTCCTATGACTCACTACAGGAGTAGTACTACAGCACTCATAATTGCTTGAAGCTTACAAAACAATCATTGCATATAATCCAGTGTAATCTAGACTTCCTGTTATCAAAATATACTCATGTCTGTGAAAGCTTAAACTGTAATAAGCTTGTTAGTGATTATTCTGCAACCAAACTCTGTGGTTTTAGTAGTAGAAGTATCAATGTTTAGTTATTAACACTATTAACATGTTTCATATACAAACAAAGCCAGGCAACGGTACAATTACAGAACCAACAGCAATAAATCAACCATTTAAGGGTGTAAAGGCAACAAATAATTTCATGCTATGCTAATCAAGCTCATGCTAACTCAGAGCAAAAAGGAAGACTTTAGTCTACTGGATTTTCCCTATGAGGTTATCCTTGCAGGCAGGAAACCTAGTGTATGGAATTACCCTCTGGTTTTGAGGTAGAGAACTGTTGCCCTGAGTTAACAAGTTTGGAATTGAGTTGGGTTCTATATGTTTGATGGGGAAAATGTTCAAAATGGTAGGAATACTAAGAATCTTACCTCTTTTTCATTAGGCCCTGTCCCCAAACTCTTAGCTTTGACTATTGCTGGAATATGCTCCCCAAGGCATATGAACCTTTGATTCATATATTTTATTTTATTTTATTTTATTTTATTTTATTTTAGGCTGATGTTTATTTTAGTCTGTTAATCATCTCTGTGTTTCTTAATCCCAGTTCATGCAGTGAATCTGAACAGACCAGATAAACTAAGAAATAGAAACATGGGGCCATGCATCATGGTCCTTCCCTGTGTCCCATTATATGCCATCTCCCTACTCAGTTTGTGGCTTTATTGTGTTGACTGGCAAAATCTAAAGAGCTCTATTTGTGTCTGCTTTAACATAAATAAAATGTTGCACGATTGGAGTCCCTCATTTTTCATGGTATTCATGTTCAAAGTATTAATGTTGTTGTTGGACTGTAACTCCCAGCATTATACACCGTCAGCTATTTCAGCTGCGGTTGCTGGGAAAAGCTGTCCAAAAACATCTGGAGTGCCACACATTTCCCACTCCTGATGTATGTAAAGAAACAATTATCAATGAACTTCAAAACATGGGTTATCAATTTCCACACATACTCCAAACACATGCATAACAGCTTAGTTTTAAAATAAATTTGAGCTTTTACTACATAATTATGGCTTTCATTCCCAGCTATGCTTATAAATGAAATGTGGTCAAAGGCAATGAAATCTTTCATCAAAACAAGAACTGCAGGGACCTGGTAGAGCTTATTATTTTATATGCATATCTTACCTACTCTTTGACACTTTCCTTGGGTTCTTTCCTTTCCAACTTTTGTGAGAATTTGACAAGGGAATTTACATGACATTTTAATGCCCTAGTGGTGTCTAGTGACTCTATTGTATTTTACTATTCCATTTAGCAGAATAAAAGGGCTAAGCCAGAATGTTTTGTTGAAAAAAAAAGGAGCAAATGGTACTTTTTGCGCTAAGTCAAATCAAGGCCTTTCAAGTTATTTTGGCACCTGTGGCAGAAAAATCACACAAGTTCCTCACTTCCTTCTTGTCAGTAAAAATACAATAATTATATGTTAAATAGTCAGAAGCTTTTGTCCTTTCTCAGTGCTCAAAATGTACTGACTGGGGCAGCCCTCTCACACTGCTGAATTATAGAGCTGGCTCTACAGAACAGTAAAAGTTGAGAGGGGGGAATTGCTTAGGAAAGCTGAAAATTATAAACAGGAGACTTACTTTTTCTGCTCTCTGACTTGGCCTTGGTTCTGGGGTATACACGATTGGAGGACCCAGCCAGTTTACCAGGTAATGAGTACCTATGGGGATCATAATTCCCTGCTTTGAAAGGTTCTCTCCCTGCTGCGACAACAGCTCCAGAACATAGAACCAAAGCTTGAAAGTTGGAGATCTAGAAGAGAAACAACAAACAAGGTTCTTTGCTATGGAAAGAAAAGAAGACTTCTTTGGATATGGATTTAAAGTAAAAACAATGATTCTTTTAGCATTTGACAGTTTCAGAAACTATTAATTGGTTTGTTCTTGTTGTTAGCTGTCCTTCTGTCAACTTCAACTCATAGTGACCTTACGTATGAGACATGTCCAAGACCCCCTATCCTCCGCTCAGGTCTCATAGATTCAGGCCCATGACCTCCCTGATTAGGTGTGTGGTTTTTCTCTTTCTGCTGCCTTCTAACTTTCCTAACATTATTGGCTTTTCAATGATTCATTCCTTTTCATGATGTGGTCAAAATACAATATCCTCAGCTCAATCATCTTGGCTTCCAGTGAGAGTTCAATTGATCTGTTCAATGATTTATTTGTTTGTCTTTTTGGCTGACCATGGTATACTCAGTACATGTCTCCAGCACCACATCTCAAATGAGTTGACTTTCTTCTTATCCACTTTCTTGACTGTCTCCCTCTCACATCCATACATGGTAATGGAGCATATGATGGACTGGACAATTTTAACTTTAGTGCTCAGTTGTATATCTTTACTCTTTAGGATTTTGTCTATTTCTTTCATTGCTGCCCTTCCTATTCCTAGTCTTCTTATTTCTTGACAGCAGTCTCCATTTTGATCAATGTTTGATCCAAGGTACAGCAAATCTTTTAACTATTTCAATTTCCTCATTGTCTAGTTTGAATTTATGTAGATCTGCTATGGTCATTAATTTTGTTTTCTTTATGTTCAGCAACAAGCCTGCCTTTACACTTTCTTTCTTGACCTTCCTTAGTAATTGTTCCAAGTCCCTGATGTTTACTGCTAGTGGTGTGGTGTCATCCACATATCTAAAATTGTTGATATTCCTTCCTCCTATCTTTACTCCTCCTTCTGATGGGTATGCTCTTCATATAATATTTTCTGCATACAAGTTGAACAAGTAGGTGATAATATGCAGCCTTGCCTGACCCCTTTGCCAATTGGAAACCATTCTGTTATATATTCTGTTCTAACAGTTGCCTCTTCTCCTAAGTATTGATTTTTCATCAGGACTATCGGATGTATTGTCACAAAATATTGAAGTGTGGAATATTCCTGTTCAGTATTCCAGTCAGCCATCAACAAAGCAAGCATTCCTTCCTTCCTCCTGGACACACTATTCCATTCTGTCCCACTCTCATTATCTAGTCAGCATGTTACTGCCACTGAGCATGATTGGTCAGTTAAGGTGAGATTCTGTGAACTTGTGGAGCAGTTTTGTGGAAAATGTTTTGCCTTACACTTTCCTCCTCTATTTTGTCAAAGCTTGCCATTCCTTTGAACACATGGGAACAGTTGCCTTAATTCTTAGTGGCACTCTTTTGATAATCTAGCCTTCATCACAGCATTTGTGTAAAATGTGTGCATGTGCATGTATATGTCTGCTCACATTCAATTAAGTATGTGTGTATGCATGCATGAACACATAATACATGTATCTCCTCTATCAAACTACCCCATTCTACACCCCGCATCCATAAACAACCAGAATTTGGTGGAATATGAGCACTGGGCTGTTCCGTTTCCTTCTGTAGACCTTACAGTTCTTCTGAGCATGATGATACCCCTGTCTTCTCAGTTTCATAATTGTCATAACTCAGCCCCTGAGTTTGCCACAGATGGCAAAAAAATACATGTAGCTATATCAAGATATTTGATATAGCTATATCAAGATACCAAGTTTTTCTACAAAATTAATGACCTTGTAGGAGGAAAAATAAAGCTACTTCAGTCATCACTGGAGTCCAACCACTTTATACTGTTTTATTAAGGGATTTAGGAGGATCCAGTTTTGATTGAAGCTGTGGCAAAGAGTTCCTACATCCTTTCTTCACTAGCTGTTGAATAATAATAATAATAATAATAATAATAATAATAATAATAATAATGTCATTGTTGTTGTTGTTTAGAATGCACTACCTCATACCTATCCAGTGACAGGAACTAATGAATTAAAATAAATTAAGTTGTTATTTAAGTTGGCTATTTGCAAACAAATGAGCAAATAAATTAAATTTATTTTTAATGAAACTAAATACTTAAGTTAGTATTTCAACACTAAGATTAAAGGAGTCAGAGAGCTAAAGAGTCACCAAACTTTGCATTACCCACTTCATTCTTTGTTGCTGTTGTGATTTTCCATCAAGTTGACTTCAATTTATGGCAACCCTATGACTGAAAGATCTTCAAGCACTGCAGTCATCAATTAGCCAGCTCAGGGCTCTGGTTTTCTTGATTGAATCAAGCCTTCTACAGTGTGGTCTTCTTTGTTTCTTACTGCCTTTTACTTTACCATGAATTAGTGTCTTTTCCAAAGAGTCACATAATCTCATGATATGTCCAAAGTATGACAGCCCTTGTTTAGTTATCTTTGCTTCTAACTTGCAAAATTACTTTTTGTTTTGTTTGTCCTTAATCCACCAGTGTTGTGAAATGATAAGGTTTGAGTCACAAGTAGTAAGGGCAACTTGGAATAGGAGTGGAAGGGATGTTCATTTACCCATGTGGTCCTGTTGTCTTCTGCACTGACCCTCTCATAGAGGCTCCTACTCTGTCCCAAGAAGTTCTTAATCTAGGACTATTGCTGAGATCTACATGGGAATCAGCAAACAAAACAAAGTGTGATGGTAAGGAGATGATATTATAAGAGAGAGAGAAAGGGAAAATATAATAAAAGTTTTTGATGGGATTGGTGAAAAAAAGATGTGGTGTTTTTGTTTTTGTTTTTAAATACAATTGTTTCCTTCTCTTCAGAGATGAAAACAGGAAAAGAACCAGGATGAGTAAAATAATGAATGGGATTTTTCCACCTCTATTCTGGGAAGCATTTAAATGTAGTAAATGCACCATACATTTAAATAAAAATTGCAAATTAACAGTTTGTAAAGGCAGCCCATTTCAATGTAAATGGAACTAAATTAGAATTTTTAGTTTTTTAATAGTTAACTCAGTATGATAACCCTTAGCCACTACTTGAGTCTGATTTTGTTTTGTTTTGTTTTGTTAAACTTATTAGGGCTTTTTAGAAAATGACACTGCATGTAACTATAGTGGGCCTCATGAGATGACCACAGAAGATACCAATAGTTCAGATTTGGGGTTTGGGTTTCAGAGCCAAGAAGAAAAAGGACTCTTAAAAAGAATGATGGCAGTGTTAAATAATTGCATTCCCATATTCTTGAAAGAAAATGTGGGGGTTATGCTTCATAAGCAAACTAAACATAGCATAGTGTTGAAGGGATTGTATCTTGGCTTGCACGTGTAACAAGATTGAGGCCACCTCTGTGGCTACCCTGGATTAAGCTCCTTAGTAAGCATGAGTACACTCTAGAAGTAGAACAGGAAGCTGTGGTTTAAGAGCAAGCTAGCTCTTCACAAATAGGAGGATTTAAATTCCCCTCACTTCCCCTTCTGTGTCTCTAAGTTTTCTATGGATTTCTTTAATACCAAGACCTCTTCTCAGGCTCCAATAAATACAGAGACAACATAAGTCTACCCTCTGACATGTGAAAGACCAGAATGTCAGGTCATTGTACTTGACCATTGTGGTAAACTGTTGAATAACAGAGAAAACATATTATATAGCTTTTGTGTGTGTGTGAAAACTAAGATGCTAAGTGAATTAGAAGCTGTGTAACAGCAGTTGTAATAGAAATTAAAGATGGATTTACACACAACTGTGCCTCACTTGTAGTGTTTGAATTACAGGAGGCATTATGAAGGGCCTCTAACTGCTTACTGGTTGAGATATTTCCCTTCAGTACTGTGGAATGGATATAAATCTTCACTTATTTACATTGGTCCTTGGTATCCACTAAGGTTTGGTTCCAGGACTCCCCATGCATATCAAAATCCATGGATGCTGAAGTCCCATTATGTACAATGACATAGTAAAATTGTGTCCCTTATTTTAAAAAATGGCAAAATCAAAGTTTGCTTTTTGGAGTCTTAAAAAAACATTTTCAAGATGTGGATGGTGGAATCTGTGGTTAAGGAGGGCCGACTGTAATTCTGCATGCCAGAACGAATAATTTCAAATATTTTCTCTTGAATGCATATGGATTTTTCAATGATTTTTTTTTCTCCTGGGGGCTTCTTTGCAAACAAAAAAGTGAATAAACATGGTTTGGGGAAATCCCCCTTTTTGGTTAAAAACGTCCAATACTTGTGTGCCCAAAGCAGGATAATTTGGGGAGCAAATTAAAGATCTGTGCACATGTAAGTTTCACCAAAACAAGTCCTAAAGTATGGGAAATTTAATGGTTGTTGACCATTTTCTCAGTGGGATGTTGAGATCCCCTTTCCCATTGAAGAAAAGAACATTTGTGCATATCCCCAGCAGAGGAATATTTTGGCTAAAAACATGAAGGAAGTGAAAGGCTAGGATTAAGGATCTCATTAAAGACTCCATCATTCATAATATTGTACACTTAATGAGTCACAGAAAGTTGATTCACAACTAACATAAGTCAGAATACTTCAGAATTCTAGTTTATTGGAAATGAACAAGCATTCCTGTATGTAATGTTCACCTAATCCCAATTAGTGCTTCCTGGTAGTGGAAGAAAATAAATAAACCAGGGAGTTTCTCACCATGATTTGTTTGTTGTGTTGTCCAAACTGAAATGTCTGGTTGGTTGCTCTCTTAACAAGCCAGAGACATAATGATATTATAAGAGTGAATGAACTCTTGTGTTCAGAATCCAGAAGATATACAGAGCTTTATGAAAGTAACTCAGCTCAATGCACTCTGTCTGATGTGATATGAATGTTCTAGTTGTGCTAAATTTAATGTTATCAGATTCAAATAGTTGTAAGAAACCCTGCCACTGCCATTACCTCTACCAACATTGACAAATATTTCGGATATTTTCCACTATTCTTACCTTTCTTCCATCAGTAGTATATAATTTCACAACTGGATACTGCATTAATTCACTGATGTGCTCCAGAAAGGCCTCAAAGTTTTGTGTGTTCTTCTTGCCTAAAACAACCGTATGTCGAATTCTTACATTGCCATTTTTAAAAACCAATAGTTTCTTAGGAGTGCTTAATTTGACTGTGCTCTGGAATGCACTTCGGTCCCCTTCTCTAGTTAACTGTACAGCCCTTCGGCGAGCACTGATTGGTCTGCTGTTCTGCCATGGCAAAGGCTTTTTACTGGCCATTTCCAGGTTAATGGGCTTGATTTTTCTCTGTTGGGAGCAGATGTATGATTTTCCATCTTCAAGGTCTTCCAGGTTATTGATGCTGTGTATTCCCCGTGGTGTAGTGATATTCCTCACCCCAAAAGGCAGTGGTACTCTTTTTGACAAGTTGTCAAGCAAGGCATCGAATGATTTGAAAGAACGGTTATTGACAACCATTTTGACCCCATTAAATTGAGGGTCTCCACTTTTGTAAAAGCAGACCCTTTTGGCCACAACAGGTTCTGTGACATTGAAAGGCCGTGCAGACAAAGACTGTTCACTCTCCGAAGTATGGTGCTGAATCACCGAACAGTTGGTTGATGGTGTTTCACTCATTTTGACAGCAATCTGGAATAAGGAGGCAGAAGTAAATGTTCTCTCTCATGATAATAACAATAATGCAGTCCTCATTTCTGTAAAGTCACACAGGAGATTTTAACAAAAGCAACAGCAGTAAATCTTCCAAAAATCAATGGCTTAAATACGTCCATGCTGTTATCTCTAAATTCCACAAAGACTGGTAGGATTAAGCCAACAAAGCTTTGCTTGCAAATATGTGCAGAATTCTCCAGTGAATTTTCATATATCTTATCATTTTGGTACAACAGAACATTTTACTTAGCAAAGGGTACTTTCTCACACGAGAATAGTAATTAGATGGTTTTTGTTTCATTAATGAATGTAATGGCAACATTTTGTGTTTTTATATTGCAGACACTTTCATACAAAGGAATGATTTTTTTTATTTTTTTTATTTTATTTTATTTTGTCTGGGGTGATTCAAAGTGCAAGTCAAGGATTAACAAAGTAAAAATGAGGCAAAATCCAGACAGAAATTCTGTTATGTTCTTACACAGTTCCCTTTACTTGCAATGAGGTTTGTGTGGACAACTTTCTGCTTGATTATGACTTCATGCACATCTATTTTACAGTACCACAGAATTGCTGCTGTTGTTTTTATTTAATTATTTATCCATTGATTTGTTAATTCATTTAAATGTTTATATTCTCCCTTTTATCTCAAGATGGCATATAATGAAATCAACAGAATCAGGGTAGAATAGTATAAACAATAAAATGGTTTTAAAAGGCTAGAAACATGTTAAACACTTTAACAAGTTAAAAATTGACAATTTAAAACAAGTTAAAATACATTTCAAAAATTCAAAACCATGCACATTTATGGATCTGTATAAAACAGTTAGACTCCAAAGCCTTTTGTAAACAGCCATGTTTTCACTTGGTACTAGAATGACAGCAAAGTAGGTGCCAATTGGGCCTCTGGACAGAAGGTATAATGGGGGTGCCACTACAGAGAAGGCCCTCTGTGTGTCTTCAGTCAACTTACAGAGAATGTATCATAGGGTTTTCTTGTCAAGGTTTATTCAGAGGTTTGTCACTGCTTTCCTCTAAGACTGTGATTTGTCAAGGTCACTAGTGGGTTTCAATGGCTCAGTCCACAGTCCCAGCCAACACTTAAACTAATACACAGTAAATGGAGTAGACAAGACAACTCCATGAAGATTGACAACCCAAAACTATGCATGTCTCTTACCATAAGTAAGCCTCATGAGTTCAATGGATGTTACTCTTAGAGGATTGTATATAGGACTGCAGCCTAATTTAGCTAGGACATGAGGATTACATGTTCTAACACCATACTATGAACAATGAACAAGCTGGTAAGACTCCAAGCCATCAGAGACAGGTTTTATTCCTTCACAAACTCTAGCCAAGCATTCAGGACAAGGTCTGACAAACAAAGGAGTCTCAGCCCACTTAATACTATACAGTTGGAAACAAAGTAGCTTTGCTTTAAAGGGACATTACACCACATAGTTATTTTTATTTATGAATATTTATATACTGCTTGTTGCTGTGTGCCTCATGTTATTTCCAACTTATGGCAATCTTGAGGTGAATCTATCATGGGGTTTTCTTGGCAAGATTTATTCAGCATGCTTGCCATTGCCTTCCTATGGGACTGAGAGACTGTGACTTGCCCAATGGGTTTCTATGGCCAAGCAGGGATTTGAAACCTGGTTTCCTCAATTCCTAGTACAACACTTAAAGCACTGTACCATGCTGGCTCTCAATACACTACTTATAACCTTATTGGCATGGTGTATATCAATAAAACATAAAACATACGCAATGCATAAATTAATATCCATTCTTTGCTGAGCAGTCATGGACTAAAGAGACAAGGGACAAAAATTGGATTTAATATGGTTCACTGTATCTAAACTAGTACAGACTGAATATCCTTTACCCAAAAATTGGAAATTAAAAATGCTCTAAAATATGAAATGATCTAGCTTTGATAGCAACACATTTACCTTCTGATGGTTCAATGTACAGAAACTTTTTTCATGCACAAAATTATTTAAAATGTGTATAAAATTATCTCCAGTTTATGTGTATAAGATGTATATGAAATATAAATGAATTTCCTGTCTAGAACAGGGTCTTATCTCCAAGATATCTCATTAATTACAGTTGGCTCTTCTCATCCATGGGCTTGCCATCCATGGATTGGAGCATCCACAGATGGCCCTGCCCCGTTCTACCCAATGTAACTCAGTTACATGCACAGCACATTGCCACTGGGAACAATGGGACTTGCAGTCCTGTGGATTTTGCTATCCATGGGGGGGGGGGTCTGGAACGGAACCCCCATGGATGCAAAGAGCTGACTGTAAATGCAAATATTCCAAACTTGAAAAAATCTGAAATACAAAACACTTCTGTTACTAAGCATTTTGGATAAGAGAGATTCAACGTGTAACTCATTTAACTTAAACCCCTGAGATGTGAAAAATTGGGGAGTAACCTAGTGCAGGAAAAGCTGAAACAGGGGGTTAATCCCTGACCTCCTCCCCAGCTTTCTCTGGGCAAAACACTTGAGCCACAAGGAGAACCCAAAGGCTGAGTTGCTCCATGGCCAGCCCACTACTGGAAGACCAACCCAAGAGTCCAACTCCAAGTCACATGATTTAAAGTGGGGGCTAACCCCCTCCCAGGCCTGCCCAAAGGACAGCCTGCTTTCCCACCCTCCACTCTGCTTTTCATGACCTAAAGAGGTATCTCCAGAGTCCTCTCCTTCACCAAACAGGAGCCATAAAAGTCACCAATGTCTTACTTTCAACTCCCACTACCTATTTAAGACACTATACTAGGCCAAATGTCCAATTTCCCAGTCAACAGTGCAAGGTAAGGGGAAGAAATCATGGAAAGGGGGGGGGAGTCTACCCAGCCCCAAAGTGACCAGCAAGCTTACACTATATCAGAAGTGAAAGGGAGGGTCAATTAAGATCTAAAAAGGGGGAGGATGGGGTGATGAGAGCCTTTTAAACACTCTGGCTGTGCCCCCCCCCCCATAACATGCCCTCTTTCCATTGAAGGCCAGCAAATGCACCTACCCACAGTGATGCTGTACAGCACAAGGAGGATCCAAATTATGTGGGTGATGAAATAGATGTCAGGTTGCATTAATTAGGGAAGGATGTAAAAGTAAGTACATTATCAGCATGGTATTAAGCATTCTAGATTCTAAATCTTTCAGAATCTAGGGCTTTTCCCAGCCACCCTGGATTTCCTAACAGTGTCAGGGATTCACCAGCAATCTACAAGAAACTGATTCCATTGGAGGGGGGGGCGAAATATGGGCATTTCACAGAACTCAAATTGATAGATATGGGATGAAATATAGCAGTCTAACAGAGGTGCCCATTTGCCATATGCATGACAACACCACATCACGATGATTGCTAAGAATAGCAGGACTATCCAAGGTTCTACATACCCCATTGCTATGACTTCTATGTATCTTATTGCACATAGAGAAGGCTTCTGTTTTCTTGTTGCCTGTCTTCAGTGACTGATGACTGATTCACTACTTTTATGATATCATTCAATTCAGAGAATTGTATGAAAGGTGTAGCTCAGTGCTAATCAAAGTGGTGGTTCCTGGATTGGTACTGATCCCTGAGCCACTGACTGCTGCTCCTTGGTTAGTTTCCAGGATATAAAAATGCATTTGTAGCCAATGGACACAAATAATTGAATAAAAACAAAAACTTGCCAGTTCCCTGTATCAGATAAGGTAAGGAGCACTAGTCTACATGATATCAATTTCAGTTTATATCCCACATATGTTTCCCATTCTTTTTCTCAACAGGAAAAAAATAAAGAGAGATTAAAATTTAAAGATTTAAATTCTGATTCTCTCCTTTTACTAACCTAAAAGGAGTGTTTTGAATCTATCAGGGTCTGCCTTGAAGACCAAGATTATCAACTGTCACATCCAACACCTCCTACAGTGTGTTCTCTAGCAATGCTCAGTATTCCCCCCTTGCAGGGTAGGATTGCAGATTATTTTCAAACCCTTTCATTGCTGCTGTCGAGGAAGGCCTTTTTATTTGCAAGGCTGAATGTACACCCCTCAAATGTGACCAGGAGCAGATATCTACAGACCAGATTTTTGAAATTTATATTCCACTGTGATCAAGCTCCCGATGTTCTCCATCATATTGTATTGCTTTGTCCATTGTATATAACTCCCAGAGGAAAATTGTTAAGGAGGTTATTGGAAATTAATATCTGTTTGGATGGGTTATCAGTGGAATACATATTGGAAGACTGGAATCCACATATTACCAGGCTAATGGCCAATTTTCTGGTGGAGGCAACAAGAATATGGCTTAAATTTGTATACTAACGATTTGAAGTTTTATTGTAAATGTATTTTATTTTATTGTAAATTTTATTGTTGTATGCCTAATAAAGGTTGAATGAATTAATGAAATGAAAGAGAGAAGGTGGAATTACAGTGCTGTGTCTAAACTGTTAGCACTAGGACCCTACCTTTGGAAACACCCTAATTCTTATAAATTACAATATCATTTCTGATGTTGGATCATTGCTTTAGCATAGTTGCTTGTATATCCTATGCTCCACTTACTGAATATGGGATTGCATAATTAATGTCTAGCATTGGGCATGTTTTGAGTGGTCACAATGACCTGCAGAAGTAAATTTGTAAAGAGTCATGCTGACCAAAGGATATGTATGAGACCTAGATACAAGGAAATGGGTTTGCTGAGGATCTCACACACACACAACCCAGGTTCTTTGCATTTCCTCTTGTAATGGAGACAAAGAGAGTCTTATCGTAAAGCAATCCTTTGCAATGGAGACAAAGGGAATCTCATCATAAAGTAAGCATATCCTTCACCTTAACTCCTGATGTGTTCCTATTCACCCTTCCTGCCAGTCTATCCAGGGATTGTCTCAAATCTAACCAATATTTTGTCACTTGTATAGTGGCTAGAGCTATCAGCCATTCTGGATTCCTTTTATCAATTCCATGGGAAAACCAACAAAGCTTCTGTTACCATTTGGTAACATCAAGCAACCCTCCAGGTTATAAAATGGGATATAAATATCCACCCCAGCCATAGCCAATTTGTTCACAGATATGGATTATGTTCACAGACCAGGACTCCATTCTACTCTCTCTGTGTAACCCTCAGACACTGGCTTAGTCACTTTGTTTTCCATGGACCTCTGTTCAGGAATGATAATTATTGGCCTATTCAGTTCTCAATTCCTCTCTATCCTACCTTCCACACCTTTTTCTCATAGCCTTGTATGGTTCTTTATTGCATTGGATTTTGCATGTTTGCATGCACCCTTACACATTTATAAATAAAATTCTTCTATTCACTGAAACTAGAGTGCTGTCTGCAGTTAGTACTAGTATACATAGGTGAAAACATCCCCAAAGGTACCCTCCTTTCACAGCAACTTTTGAGCTCTAATTTCCCCAAAATTTCAAGGAGACACTGACACTGCTGGTGGGGACCCCAACATCTCCCCCTTTTAGGATAACATATTGACATCCTCAATTATAACCAGTACAATTGAAAACTAATGTTTTCTTTGACAATACCTTGTTAACTCACCTTTCTACATATCAAAAATACATTGTGGAAAAAACCTTTGAAATCAATGTTTTTATTTAATTAACTTACAATTAAATTACTGAAGCTTCAGAACCTGACATAAATTAATGTTGTTGAAGTTCTAGTTTTTCCACCCCTTAACATGAATTACTCATACTATGGAAGTTGGGATGGGTGGGATTGTACTTACTCAGTCATAGCCTATATCAAAGAAATATTCTTCATCATGTTCTGAAGAAGGGCAACAATAAAGTTATCTGCTGCTATCTGCTGATCCCATGATAATTGTTAGACTGGTTTCCATGCAAAACAAACAACCAGGACTTTACTCACTCAGTTTTTTCATATTGTTTTCCCACAGATTTTCTTCTGTTTCAAAAGAAAATGAATGCATTCCATTTTGTGTTTTTCAGATTTTCATAACCACAACATGATCTCCTTCGAATGAATGTCACTGAGGAAAACACCCAAAATCTTTCAATCATTGGAGGGCATGGGGTGAAAATCCTAATGTAGTCATCCAAGCTGGGCACTGTTACAGTAGTTTTGCCTTCAGTATTCTATTAGGTAGCATTTTCTTCTGTTTGTAATTCATTTCCAGGAAAAGACTGTTTGAGATACTGTTCTTCAGGTTTCTAAATCACAAGATTGAGCCCATTTGCTTCACAACTATCAATTCTTCTGGTAATTATGAACAATCAAACGATCAGAATTTCTTCTGTAAGTTCGGTCAGTAATACAGATAATTCCAAATGCTTCTAGATCTTTCAGTCCTGTTGCTATTGAACATTACTGGCTGCTACACAGTCCACATGGATTCCAGTCAGTAAAAAAGGCTAGACCAAGTAGTACTAACTAACAAACAAGTAAATCTTGTGCAGTGTTTTTGTAGAGGGGAAAGGGGGGTTCTGATGCTTCATGTCAATGGAATGAAATGGTGCTTCTTATGAAAATGATTGCATCTCCAGATGGCAACTGCTCCATCTAATTACCAAAGGCATAATCAGATTTGAAGCTTCTTCCCTTAATCGGGATTACAGCAAGCTTGCTATGCTAACTGTTGGGCAGCTGTAATAAGGGTCTCCAAAAATATTACATATCAGGAAACTTCTTAGTTTTCTTCTCTCACATCTACAAATGTTTTTTATTGCACACACCTTTGTTGAATATTTATTGCAAGTCTTTGCTTCTGTCTACTTTGACTGGAGCTACATAGTAAAACAAATGCTTCTGACTTATATAATGTCTTAATATAAATGTTTGTTAAAAGCTCTGAATTGTTTAAACAGCTTATTAAAACAATAATTTGGAGACCAATGGTTGATGTAGAGTACTGCTCACAGCATGAGCAACACTGTGCAATATAGTAAGTTGATGTTCTCTTTTGTTGAAAGGTTATCTCAGCTTCTGAGTAGTTTTTTTCAAATCTAATATGGATAAGCTCCCTGTGGTGTCCTTTTAACAACTGCCTGCCTGTTTGTTGAATCTTTACTAGGAAATAGCTTCCTTTCATGTTGTGTTGTTATGTGCCTTTAAGTTGTTTCTAATTTATGGCAACCCTAAGATAAATCTATCATGGGGTTTTCTTGGCAAGATTTCTTCAGATGGGATTTGCCTTTGCCTTCCTCTAAGACTGAGACAGTGTGACGCAGTAAGTTTCCATGTCAAAGGAGGGATTCAAACCCTGGTCACCACAGTCATAGTCCAACATTCAAACCATTACACTATGATGAATCTCTCCTTTCATGTATGCAGCCTAAACAACTAGGGTTGCTTGCATATTCTACCTTTGCTTTTTTAGGAGTGAATCTAGATTATGATGTAATGGTTGGACATTAAGAAAAAAAATAATGACCTGGGACGATTTGCCTAAAGTGGAGATGAACATAGAAATTTTCAAAGAATTTCTATACCTTAACTAAGTCATAAATCAAAATGGAGACTGTAGTCAAGAAATCAAAACTGCACGTTGGAAGAGCAGCTATGAAAAAATAAGACCTCAAGTACAAAGTGGCATAATTGAATACCAAAGTCAGGTTTTCCATATCATAGCATTTTCATTTTCAGTGTATTGGTGTGAAAGCTGGACAGAGAAAAATTTGTTGTTGTTGTTGTTAACTACCCTCGAGTCGATCTTGACTCATGGCAGCCCTATGGATGAGACATCTCCAAGACCCTCTGCTTAATTTCTGCAACCCCATACCCGTGACCTCCTTAATAAAGTCCATCCATCTGGCATGTGGCCTTCCTCTCTACCTACTTCCCTCCACCTTTCCCAGCCTTATCATTTTTTCCAAAGAGTACTCCCCTCTCATGAAGTGTCAACATACAACAGCCTCAGTTTGGTCATCTTGGCTTCTAGGGAGGTTTCCGGCTTAATCTGCTCTATGACCCACTTGTTTGTCCTTTTGGCTGTCCATGGGATCCTCAGCACTCTTCTCCAGCACCACATCTCAAATGCATTGATTTTCTTCCTATCATCTTTCTTAACTGTCCAGCTCTCACATCCAGACATGGTAATAGGGAATACAATGGTTTGTATGATTCTGGTTTTTGTGCTGAGTTATATATCTTTGCATTTTAGAATCTTTTCTTGTTCTTTTATAGCTCCTCATCCTTAGTCTTCTTCTGATTTCCTGACTGCAGTCCCCATTTCTATCAATATTTGATCCCAAGTATGGGAATTCTTTTACTATTTCTATTTCATCATTGTCTAGGTTGAGCTTGTGAAGGTCTTCAGTGGTCATTATTTTTGTTTTCTTAATGTTCAACATTAAGTCTGCCTTAGCACTTTCTTCTTTGATCTTCCTTAGTAGGTGTTCCAGGTCTATGAGGTTTTCAACTAGTACTATGGTGTCATCTGCATATCTTAGATTGTTGATATTCCTTCCTCCTATTTTCACGCCTCCTTCTTCTGTGTCCAAGCCTGCTTTTCTTATAATATGTTCTGCATACAGGTTGAACAGATAAGGTGAAAGGATACAGCCTTGTCTGACCCTTTGCCAATTAGGAACCATTCTGTTTCTCCATGTCCTGTTCTGACAGTAGCCTCTTGTCTAGAGTACAGATTCCTCATCAAAACTATCAGATGTGTTGGCATTCTCATGTCTTTAAGGGCATTCCATAGCTTTTCATAATCTATGCAGTCAAAGGTTTTGCTATAGTCTATAAAGCACGTGCTGATTTTCTTTTGGAATTCCCTGGTGCTCTCCATTAGCCATCTTATGTTTACAGTGTGGCCCTTTGTGCCTCTTCCTTTCATGAACCCTGCTTGGACCTCTGGCATTTCTCGCTCCGTGTATGGTTGGAGTCTATGTTGCAGAATTTTGAGCACGATTTTGCTTGCATGGGAGAACAGTGCTATGGTCCTATAGTTGCTGCAGTCTCTTTTTTGGGATGGGGATGGGGATGTATATTGATTGCTTCCGATCTGGTGGCTATTGTTACGTTTTCCATATCTGTTGACATATGTTGGTTAGTACTATAATTGACTCTGTCAGTGTGGATTGCAACAGTTCAATTGGAATATCATCTGTTTCTGGTGATTTGTTTTTCGCTATTTCTCTTATTGCAGTTTCCACCTCACTTTTTTAGAATTTGGGGTTCATCTTCATATGGCTCTTCATTCCATGGTAATAGGGAATACAATGGCTTGTATGTCCCTCATTTTGTCATGTCTTTTGTATAATTCTTCTTCTCTTTCCTTTTGTTTATTAAAAGTGTCTGTCTGCATTCTACTTTTATTATGTCCCTGGCTTCAGATCATAGTTCCTCTGGTTCTCGGTCAATTATGCTTAGTAATGCAAATCTGTTTCTTACGTTGTCAGTAAATTCTGTTGAGATATTATTTAGATCATATTTTGGTATAATCACTGGTTTTGTTTTCTTCTTGAGTCTTACTCATTTTTGATATGAGTAGTTCATTATTTGTGCCACAGTTGGTGCCTGGTCTAGTTTTGGCCACCAGTATACAGTTTCACCATCTTTTGCTTTCAATTATATAGTCTATTTGATTTTTGCGTTGTCCATCTGGTGATGTCCATGTGTATAGCCTTCTTTCTGGTTGTATGAAGAATGTGTTTGCAATGAATAAATTATTGGCTATCTATCAGATGCTCACCTGATTAATTTCTTTTGCTTAATCCAAATCTGCCTATTGTTTTTGATTCTTCTTTGCTTCCAACTTTCGTGTGAAGAATACTGACAGAAAAAGAATCAGTTTACTTGAAATGTAGTGCTGGTGAGAGTTTTGCACTGCCAAAATGACCAAGAAATGGGTCTTAGAGTAAATCTGAACTCTCTCTAGAAGCCAAAATGAACCAACTGAAGCTATTGTATCAGATGCTCACCTGATTAATTTCTTTTGCTTAATCCAAATCTGCCTATTGTTTTTGATTCTTCTTTGCTTTGATTCCAACTTTCGTGTGAAGAATACTGACAGAAAAAGAATCAGTTTACTTGAAATGTAGTGCTGGTGAGAGTTTTGCACTGCCAAAATGACCAAGAAATGGGTCTTAGAGTAAATCTGAACTCTCTCTAGAAGCCAAAATGAACCAACTGAAGCTATTGTATTTAGGCCATATCATGAGATAACATAACTAATTGGAAATAACAATAAAACTTTGATAAAGTGAGAGACAGAAAGAAAGGTACATAACAATGCTACAGGAATCTGCAGGTCCTTAAAGGCTGTTAATAACAGGGTATCTTAAGGTTCTATCATTCATAGGGTCACCGTAAGTTGAAGCTGATTTAACAGAAGCTAACAAGAACAAAGCTAGGCTAGTTAATATGGTCTACCCCACCCTATCCTTCCACAGTAGCCCTTGCATTTTCCTCAGAAAAATGCAACACAAAAAGCCTAGGAACCATGCTGAATTGGATATCTAATGGAATGGGGAAGGGGGGATGCCCTAGAAGTGTGTGAACAGAAGCTTTCATCCATGGAAGGCACATCCTGGATCTGTTCTTGTATGCATATTCCATGTGTCTTCTTTGGTAAGATATAAGGTTCCAGAAAATTGACCATTAAGATGCTGAACCTGAGCATAACTGCTACAACAGGTACCAAGGTAGCAATACTCAAATTGTGCCTTGAGGCCCAGTAGATGTTCACTTTATTAGTATTTTTGTGGCAATGATGGTTTCAGGCAGTGGGGTGCCTTGCATGCTTGTCAGAAGGACAACTTCTAGTACTACCCATCAAAAGACATTGTGCACCTAATCCCAGAACTTGGAGTTTTATTTTAAGATGTTAAACATGTTTGTGTTGTTGTTTTTTAAAAAAGTAACATTACTCATTGTTGTGTGCATTCAAGTCATTTCTGATTTATGGCAACCCTAAGCTGAACCTATCATGACGTTTTCTTGGCAAGATTTGTTTAGAGGAAGTTTTCCATTGGCTTCCCCTGAGATTGAGAGCACATGAAATGCCCAAGGTCACTGTTATTAGTTACTTATTTTTCATTATTTTTAAACAATCTAAAATAGGAAAAGAGGCCAAAGACCATATATAATGCCTCTTTTTATGTGTTAGAATGATGGCAATGCATGTACATCTCAGTTAATAATGATGTGCTGCTAGGTATTATATCCTTAGGAGAAAATTTGGTTCCAGGGGCACAAATAACATAAAAGAATGGGGATAGAATGTAGACCTCAAAAATGTAGAGGTCTACCTGTTTCAGCAAACTTTCATCCAAAACTGATATGCAAATGGGAAATGAAACAACCAGGTCAAGTAAGTTATGTGTAAGTTTTTTAAAAAAATTGAATCTCCCAGAGACTATTTAAAATCTTCCAAAATTCATCCAGGGATTATTATTTTTATTTCTAGGAGATTCCACTTTTCTTATGATTTCAATTTTGGTGGCCACATTTATGCTTTAAAAAAAAAATGCTGGAGGCAGCTGGTGAGGCAGGCTTACCTAATTACTCTTCTCTCTGTTTTGTACTTCACACATGCTCAGTGACGGATTCTGGAGGCAGCAGCTGTTTACCTTGCCTATTGTAGATATACACATACATCTGCAGTAGGATCAACTAGAATAGAATCCAGTTTTTTTTTTTCTCATCCTAAACTTTATTGCATTGTTTATTGCAAACACATTGCTACAACCTGATACTACAAGTCTGTGTTTTTCTGGCCCTTTTCACCATCCTCCTGATGCCAACACTGTAGAATGAACAAAATAAAACAAAAACCTTCCACCCAGCCATAGGACAAGAAAGAAAAGGGGGGCTGGGCTAGGCTGGCATAAAAAGACTTTGTAAAAAGAAGCTTCTTTATTAGAAGCTTTATAACTGACGTATGCTTTTAAAAAGTCCCACATACCTTTATTTGACCAACCAAAATGAACAAAATACATGATGCAAGCTTTCAAAGCTCCACTGGATTCTTCATCAGGAGAATATTGGCAATGTTAGTCACAGGCTTGCATTTTCTCAAGGTGATTTTGACAGATATTGCTCCAAAGAACAACACACCAACACCCTGGTAAATGAAAGCCCATTTCTGACAAAAAGGCAAATGTTTCAGGAGTAGTATTGTCACCCATCCCCTTTGGGATATCACCTGGTGTGGTGCAAACTCCCCACACCTCCTTAATCACACCACTGCCTCTTCACTCTCTATGTGGGGAAAATGAACTGCAGATGGAAGGGGATGAAGCTAGCATGCTCCCCTCTTTGATGGCTGATTCAATACACTTGTTAAATTACCAAACAAGGCTTAAGGGTTAATTGCACCAAAGGACTAATAGCATTAGCACTGGTTTTGATATTTTATAAATGAAATATTGTTATCTCTTCATTATCCCTCAAAGTAAAAGGTAATGTGTTGCATTTAATATGTTTTAATATGAGGAGGGTGGAAGGGTTTTTTTATCTGCTGTCCCAGAGGGTAGGACCAGGTCTAATGGTTTTTAAGTTTCAAGAAGGTAGATTTTGATTGTTCAGCTATGTAACCAATTGCCTAGCTTGGTGGTGGAGGTCTCTTTTTCTGGACATCTTCAAAAGGAGACTGGATAGCTGCCTGGTGTTAGTGCTCTGAGTTCCTTCATTGAATGGCAAGTTGGAGTTAACAGTTTTATGGGGAGGGGCAAAAGAATAGAAAGAAGTGATGAGATGAAGGGGAGATTCAAATGGAAGATGATGTTGTCTGAACACATACAATTCTGAAAATGAGGCATTGAGTCCATGATAAAAACCTAATCCAGAGACAACTCTTGATAAGGATTAACTCTTTACTCCTTCTAGTTCTGTAATGCTTGCTCTTGAACTTACCTTTATAACAGCCCCTCACCTTGTATCAGTAGCGTCACTGTTGTACATTCTTTCTACAACTCAGTAAAGAATGTTAAACTAAGAAGAAAGCATCTCAGATCAGACCAAGCTGGGACCATTTTATGTAGCATTTTAAAATGTATTGTCTAAATTATGGATTGTTATCATAAGCATTAGCCTGCACAACCTTCATTCCGCCCGACTCACATCTTTCTGTATTTATGTTCAAAATGTAAGCTGCAGAAATTTAGTAGATATTTCAAGAGCCAATGTGTATTCACAAATATTTTGAACTCTCATCTCTACTTGTGAAAGGGAATCTGGAACATAAAACATGACAATATATAAAACACCCTGCTTTTCATTTAAAATTATTGCCAAAGAAAATGGCAATAGGTCTGTAATACATGTGTGGGCACAGAATCGCTAGTTACTTCTAATATCATGGAATTAAATGGGGACTGAGTCCCTGACTTCAATGGTTTTTGCATGTTTTTCTGGATTTTGTCTTGGCTTCACACTGTGCTGGGTTAAATGAGAATTATTTTCTGAATGTTCATTGTGGATGAATAATTCAAAGCAGAAGTGCAGTAGAACTGCTGCACATTGAGCTTTTGAGCTGGGTTTCTGTGATTTTCCCATTCTGTGTCCTTTCAATGACACCCTTTGTTCAGTTTTGTCAGGGAGGACAATGCTTAGCAGAATATTGTTATCACTTGTATGTGAGTCACTCTGTTAAAATATTAAGTTGTTACAACAGTTAAACTAATATGGTTGGCCTTGTGACATAAGAAAAGTTCATTGTATGCCTTACATCTTCAAGTCCTTTCAACCTCTGAAACCCTGGGAATTTTTTTTTAATTGGGCCATTCACAAAGGTATGGAGCTAGGAAATTGTTATCCATTTGAAAAGGAAATTATTGCATTAGAGAGGTTAAGTTTCTCTGGATGGGTCCAGCCTACTTAACATCCTTTCCACAGAGGTTTCCAGAAAAGTGCTATTATTATCATTCTGTGGCTGATAAGATTTCGTTAGCCCAGCAGTTTGATCTGCATGAACTTTTAATCATGTTAATCCTTACTGATTTATGAAACAACAAAAAAATGTGAGACCAATCATGTAGGGGGAAATGGAATAATTGTTACAGAAGAAGAACAAGCATAGAGTTATTATTGAGGTGTGAGGGAAGAGACATCGGTGGACATCAGTGACTAAAGCAAATCTACATTTTAATTGTGTTTTAGCTTATTTGCATTGTGTTTTAATTAAGGCATTGTTTTTAATGTGTATTTTATTAATGTCAGCTGCTTTGAGTGCCATTTTTGGCAGAAAACTCAGAGGTAAATTAATGTAATTGACTAATTTCAAATTAAAACCTTTGATTCTTGGATCCAGAAGTTTTTTAGAAGTATGATTTGCTCTGATCCCAATGGCACCATTCCATATATGGAATCAAGTCAGTCAGAGGAAGCATGAGGGGAAATGGAAATATACACATAAACACATATGTGTATCATACAACCTGATGTAAAATTAAAATTAATTCATTTATTAATTGTACTTATATCCTGCCTTTCTTTCCAGATGGGAGTGGATTTCAGTTGACATAGAGAGATGTGGGAAATACATCGACCCAGTGTTTTCTACTTTTAAAATTATTCTGGTATTCCTTTTATTGTTCCTGTTACTCAGCCTCTTTAAGCTCTCCATCATAACCAGTGGAGATTCTGGCAGCTGTCATTCAAAAAGTAACTTTGTCATGCTCTGGTCAGAGGTTGCTGTGATTATGGACCACTGTTCCATATGCCATTTAACTCAGCCAGTGAATTAAATACTGAATAGACTCAATTCACTTAAACTGGATCATCCTGAGCAGGAAAAACTATAATAGGCTTTTGCATTCCATCTGAATCTCACTTGAAGAATAAAGTTGCTCTGAGCACTGATGTGATCTTGCACTCTTGTTCATTTTTTAGACAATCTCTGGCTTCTTCCTTGGCCCTGCCTCATGGTTTGTTCTTTGGTCCATGCTTACTTTTGGCCCCCTTTTATTGGTTTGATTCTATTGAGTGATTTCTAGCTTGCTTCAGACTATGGTCCAGGGCCCAACACTGACAAACTGTTTATCTTGCTATCCTCTTCCTTCCTACAGGGCAGTTTGTGGCCATCTGGTAATGGAAAAAGCTGTCATCCTGGGCTGAAGAAAGCTTGAGAACTTCCTTGTTTTCTTGTCCCTCTCTGTCCCCTTTTAGTTATTTTGTGCTACCTTAAGCTTCCATTTAAAAGGTAGAGTTGAAACGGTACAAACACTTTTTTCATTATTACCAAATCAGTTTTTGGTGAGAAGAAACAACTGTCATTGCTTTCATGACCTACTTAGGAACTTTGTGAGGAATTGGCCAGTGGCTGGAGAAAAGAGAATAGAAGGATCAATAGTATGTTCCCTACTCTCATTGATAGTGATACCCTAGTATGATTCCTATTTGTGTAAAAGAAGCTGATGTGAAAAGAACTGGCACATTGCAGTAATCTGGTCATGCAAACTGTCTCTAAGCAATTAGACTGTCTTATTGGTTTAGTGCTATTTTGAGCTTATGCCTGCTTGCGAGCCTTGCCTACAAAAATCCAAATCAGAATGTACTGCTTTATGGTAGACCTCTAGTTTTCATCATGCATGTCTCATTACTGGATGACATTTATATTTAGTACCACTGAAAATAGCATCAGAAACAATGAAAACAGTATTAGGTAAATTTAGTGTACTCTAATTTTAGGCTTAAGTCCATTATTTAAAAGAAATATAAAAACACTAAAATTAAATGTCATCATACTTTGAATTGTCAAATTGACATGAGAATAAATTTATGACCAAAGAAAGAGAGTCAGTAATTCACAAGCTTCTTGACTGCCCAGTACTTGAATTTCTACCATTTTTGACTATTCTATATCATTACAAGTTTGAGAGATTATTCTTTATACACTGTATTCGTATCCACTGGAGTTTGGTTCCAGGATTCCCCATGGATACTAAAATCCATGGACAGTCAAGTCCCATTATATACAATGGAGTAGTAAAATGGTGTCTCTTATATAAAATGGCAAAATCATTTTTTTGGATTTATTTATTTATTTTTTGAAATATTTTCAAACTGTGGATGCTGGAATCCATGCATACAGAGGACCAACTGTACTAAGTAAACAACATCCTTATACTAATTCAACTAAACAAAATATAAAATCCACAAAGGAGTGATACCTTTATTGGCCATCCAAAATGCACAAAACTTATAATGCAAACTATTGAAGCTCCACTGGTTTCTTCATCAGGCAAAAGATGTTTAAAAACCATACAGGAAGAGGAAAAGTGACAGTGTTGTCACAGGCCTACATGTACATTATAGATAAAAAGCAGGCCTGTTACTCCACACTATCACTTTTTTCTTCCTCCTGTATGAAGGGGGGCTAATGGAGCTTCAAAAGCTTGCATTTTATATTTTGTGCAATTTGTTAACCAATAAAAGTATCACTTCTGGTTTCTTTTGTGTTGTTGATGCTGTTGTTATTCCCAGTATGGCCAGCACAGCTACCCCGAATATGTTTACTTAACTAAACAGTTTAATTTCTAAATGCACTTGAGCTGTTTATTTACTAATTTATATCCTTCCTTTCCACCACAAATTACTCTTAGAGTTGATAATAATAATACAAATTTCCAGTCAGCTTTCCATATCCGCAGATTTTTTATATGTGGGTTCAACCAACCAAGGTCCCACTGTAAAATGAAAATCAAAAGCTCAACTAAAACATATACTAGATCAATTAAAAACTCATGAATAAGAAGAAATTAAAGTTAAAGCCAACACAGTCATGTGCTGTTTTGAATCAATTAACTAGGCAATATATATCCTAATTTTCTTTTAATATGTTACATAGATGGAAACTTTTTTATGAAGGCCAACAGCTCAGTTATTCTCAGTTCAATAAAATAAATAATCCATATCTTTCCCAAAGATGCTTTTCTGACATGTATTACCAGAAACAGAAGTCACACTTGTTCACCAGCCCAGCTGCTGAGAGAGCAGAGAATATTCTCAAGAACACCAAAAATGATTCACACAACCATTTCTACTTAAATGTGCTAAGAATTGAATATAAGGCTGAAATTCTCAGAGTACAGTGTGAAGCACATTTGCTGAACTGATAGTTTAAGGATAGAGAACCAGTGGTTTATCCATCTTTATATTGGCAGAGATCTTTCAAAATAAAATATTTTAAAATCTTAAATAAAAGACTTCTATTCCTGTTGCCTTGGCTGGTGATCCTGTTAAGCCCTGGCTTCCCAGGGGTTCTTGAATGGATTATCTAGATCCTTTTTAGACTGGCATCAGACCTGGTTATGGGATGGAGACATCTTTGGTCACATTGGTAAATGACTTAGGCTGATGCATATGACCCATAAGGGGTGGCTCTGTGTCGCTCCTGGGAGCGGTGGATCGGGGCCGCAACAACCACACACCGCAGCCCCAATCCTCCCTTTTGCCACCCCCAAAAGAGCGGATAAATGCCACTCCTTTTTGGGGCAGCAAAAAGCTGCCCTTATCCCAGGGACAGTGTTTTACACCCTTTTGGCACAGTGTGTCTGCACGCTGCACCAACGGGGCACCCTGATACCATGCGCTGTGTGGTTGGGTGCATGGCATCAGAGCAGAGTCAGGGCAGAGAAGGGCGGCTGGCGTGTGGTCGCCCTGCCCCAACTCCACCCCCAGGCTGGCCTAAAGTTCCTGTCTGCATCGGCCTTAGACCCAGAACTGGACATGGGGAATATGTCCATTTTGGTTCTACTGGACCTTTTGGCAGCCTTCAGTACCACTGATCATGATATCCTTCTGTATTGTCTCCCTGGGATAGGATTTGGGAATATTGTTTTACAGTGGCTCCAGTCCTTCTTGGAGCAGCAAACTCAGGAGGTGGTGGTTAAGGATGCCTGTTCACATTGTCGTCAAGGCTCAGTTTTGTCCCCTGTGCTGATTAACATCTATAGGAAACCTCATGAATATGATGATGACACCCAACTCTGTCTCTTCCAAGAAAGCTTTTCCCCCTAAATCAGTTTCTTCTGTCAGTAACTGAAGTTAAATCTACACAAGACAGAGGTGATCCTAGTCCAGGGGTCGGCAACCTACAGCCCGTGGGCCGGTTCCAATTACCAGCCACCGCCAACCCCTGCCGCCACCGCCACCTGCCACTGCTACCATGCCAGGAGTACTGCGCATGCACAAACGCATTGCGGCCGCCATTTTGGAGAACAAAATGGGAGCAGTGGCGTGCAGGGGGGGTCGCGCTCGCGCTGCCTTCCCCCCCCCCCCCGGCCTGCCAGAAGGGACGACTTCAAGGGACCGGCCCCCGGCTCAAAAAGGTTGCCTACCCCTGTCCTAGTCAGTTGAAAGGCAGATCAAGGAATAGGAATTTAGCTTTCACTGGATAGGATTATACTTCACACATTTGGTGTAGCTCTGGATTCACATTCAAATCTGGATGTCTAGGTTTTGGGAGCGGCCAGGAATATGTTTCCTGAAATAAAAGTGCAGTCAGCCCTCCTTATCCATGGATTTTTTAATCCATGGATTCAAGCATCCATGGCTTAAAAATATTCCAAAAAAATATAAATTCCATATAGCAAACCTTGATTTTTCATTTTATATAAGGGATATCATTTTGTTCTGCCATTATATTTAATGGGACTTGAGCATCCATAGATTTTTGTTATCCAAGGGGGGTTCTGGAACCAAAGCTCAGAGGATAACAAGGGGCCACTGTAGTATACTAGCTGTTTTTGCTTTTCTGTTTTTTTTTTTAATGTATTAATCATTTAACTGTTCTTTGTTTTAACTAATTTTAAGGTGTCTTAGGCCCTGTGTTGAGAGAAAAGTGGGATATTACATAAATAAATGAATAAATAAAATACATTTCTTAAATTGCAGATGATAATGACTGAAGTTCCAGTACACCTCCAAAGTATGGAATGCAATAGCAGGCAAACACAACAGAAAGCACCACTGGGAAATGTTGGTTTTCTAGAAACCATTAGCTACTCTAAACATCCCCAAAGCAATTCCACTGGTTTGAAATCACAACATTCAAAGTGAACTTTGAAGAACTGGTGTGTGTAGGGGTGCGTGTGTGTGTTTACTACAAATCCTAGAGTTTCTCAATTAATATGGCCAATGGCTAAACAATTCTGGAAATTGTACTTAAAATTTGAAAAAGATTAAGCTCTGATATTTTGTTTGAGGCAAAATCCAATGACAATGTAGGATTTGAGTAACTTAGCTTAGTATATTTTCCTGCCTCAAACAGAGCAAAATGGTATTTATTTGTTTCCCAGTGTTGGGGAATTCCTTAAAATCCTTTTATCATCTGTTTTCCTGTGGATGAGGACCACCGCCAATCCCTAACTAATTTTATTGAAAGTTTTCTGGCTTCTGCGCTCGGAGACCTTCTCCAGCCCCCTCCACCCCCTCCAGCCTTGAGGAGAAACACCTGAGGGACGCGCTGCCGGAGAGCCAGGAGGAGCTTCGGTGGGGGGATAAAAGCCCCTGCCTGTGACCATCTCTCCCCCGGCATGCGAGGCAGCGTTGGCTGCACTCGGAGACCTTCTCCAGCCCCCTCCACCCCCTCCAGCCTTGAGGAGAAACACCTGAGGGACGCGCTGCCTGAGAGCCGGGAGGAGCTTCGGTGGGGGGATAAAAGCCCCTGCCTGTGACCATCTCTCCCCCGGCATGCGAGGCAGCGTTGGCTGCACTCGGAGACCTTCTCCAGCCCCCTCCACCCCCTCCAGCCTTGAGGAGAAACACCTGAGGGACGGGAGACCATCTGTGTGACCTGAGCCGCCCCACTTCCACCTCGCCATATGATGCTGCCGGAGAATATCTTGCCGGCACCAAGTTATGGCCACGGAGGACTGTTTTGCCACCTTACAGCCCCCGGAGGACCATAAGACAAGAAAGATGCACCTTTTAAATTGTTTTTTAGCTATTGTTATTAATTTGTTTGCATGTTTGGGGGATGGGTGGGTGGGTGAAAGAGGGATAGGGTTTCATTTCGATGTATTGTTCTGATGTTTTATAATGATGTACTTAATTTGCTGAAATGTATTACTGCATTATTGCTGTTTAATTTGTTGTAATGTATTAATGTATTCTGTTGTTCACCGCCTTGATTGGTTACCCAGAGGGGCGGTATATAAATAAACCATATTATTATTATTATATTATTCTGCCAAAATTTCTTAGAGTTTATCTCTTAGAAGCAACCTCAAATTTTGCTTCTCTGATAATATTTCAGAGGTAACTATTGCAAGGCATCTGTTGGTTCACAGAACTGTGATCCCAGTTTGACTGGTGATTTCAGAACTTCTATTGTATGTTGCAGCCACTGAATAAGTTCTAGGTTTCACGTTATCTCAGATTTGCATACAGCACCATCTCTAGTCATGTATGCATGTATGTTTGTGTGTGTATACACATACATACCAAGAGAAAGAGAGAGAGAGAACAGTAGCCAGCATTTAAATACATTTTCCAAGTTAAACCTTAGTAATACTGTAATTGTAATTGCTGGTTCTACAGCCAAGGTTACTTTTAAAATCTCCTTTTCATGTGGTAGCTAAAACTACCACATGAAAACTTAACTTCACAAAAAAGTATACTTATATCTGATTATCACATTTGTTGTTGTGAATGTCTTGACTAATACTGTCTCCATACACACTGAGCTTTTGCTGATTTGTATTCAATTTTTGCTTAAAAGATGCCAAAGTCTTATCTCACAAATTAAACCCATGAATTTGTGGATAAAAAATGGAAGAAAAGATTAGCTCCTTCCCTGGTGAGATAAATCACTTGCAGAGATCCCCATTTTTCATTTGGCTTTTGCTACAGCCAAATGTCTAAAAGAATGTGAATGTCAAAAGTAATATATGATTGTACACAATGAACTTTCAACTCTGCATTAGATTCCAAAAGCTCTAGAGACTTCTTAGCTAACTATTTTTACAACCATGCAAACTTTTTTAATACCAAGATGAAAAGAGATGATGAAATGAACAATAAAATCATAATTCAGCTGTCAAATATATTAATGATAACTACTAATAAACCCACTCTTGTTTGATAACTTTGGGCAGCTCAAAATGCAGATCTATATTTCTGTAAATTGAATATATACAGCCACTTGGCATTATAGTTTTTAATTTTATGTATTATTAATTTGTATAGACATCACTTCATTGTAGCTCATTGGCTGAAGAATGATTATCTCTGACCACTGTAAAGGATACATGACTACATGGACCAATTGCCTGAGTCACCTTTTTTTTAAAAAAAAAATGTCATCAAGGCAACTTCAACTTATGGCGACCCTACAAATGAGAGACCCCCTTCCCCCCCCCCCCCCCCCAAGATGTCCAGACATCAACAACTCTGTTTAGGTCTTGCAGACTTAGGGCTGTAACTTCTTTGATCCAACTCTTATGATCACACTCTTTTCTTACCATCTTCCACTTTGGTGGTGGAGTGCCTGCAAGTTGTTTCCATCACTTATGGCAACCCTAAGACAAATTTCTCACAGGGTTTTCTTGGCAACATTTGCCCTTACCTTCTTTGAAGCTGAGAGAGTATGACCTGCCCAAGGTCAACCAGTGAGTTTCAATGGCCGGGCACAGATTTGAACCCTGGTCTCTGGAGTCCTAGTCCAACATCCAAACCACTACACCATTTCTTCCACTTTACCAAACATTATAGTCTTTTCTAATGAATCACATCATCTCAAGATATGTCCAAAGTACAACAGCCTCAGTTTAGTCATATTGGCTTCTAGGGAGAATTCAGGCTTAATTTGCTCTAGAGGTCATTTATTTGTCTTTTTAGTGGTCCAGGATATCAGTATAACTTTTCTCCAGCATCAAATTTCAAATGAGTTGATTTTTTTTCCTGTGAGCTTGCTTCACTATCCAGATTTCACAGCCACAAGCAGAATTCAGAAGTTACCATGTTACATCTATGCTCTTCACTGTGGGAGAGTAGGCTGCATTGCACAATGAAGAGCAAAATGGATGAGGTGTGGTAGGCCCCCATAGTGTCTGGCCTGACTTGATTTTTATCCCTGCATTGAATTTTATTTTGCATTTATATGCAAAAACAACTTACAGGCCTAACTCTCTCCAGACCAAAATATTTTTTTTGCCCAAAGAACAGCAACAGAATGTTCCCCCTCCCCATCAAAGTTCAAAGCTTCTCAAGGCAGTTTCGACACATGAGGCAAAAATCCCTCAAGCTGCTCTTCTCATTTCTTGAAGAAAAATAAAACAACAATAAACTTTTTGGTGGTTTGGTGACACCTAAGAGATCCTAACGAGTAAAGATATGCTACTGAGTACTGAAGTTAAAAAAGCTTAAGCCATTATATTCCCCATCACCATGTATGGATGTGAGAGCTGGACAGTGAAGCAAGAAAATCAACTCATTTGAGATGTGGTGCTGCAGAAGAATGCTGAACATACCATGGACAGCCATAATAACAAACAAACAGGTCCTAGAACAGATCAAGCCTGAACTCTCCCTGGAAGCTAAGATGATCAAATTGAGGCTGTTATACTTTGCCCACATCATCATAAGGAAGGTAATACAAAGAGAGGAAGATTGTATGCTAAATGGTTGGACTCAATCAGGGAGATCACAGGCCTAACTCTACAGGACATAAGCAGAGCAGTGGAGGATAGGGGGTCTTGGAGATGTCTCATCCACAGGATTGCCATGAGTTGGGGTTGACTCAAGGGCAGTTAAGACAACAAGCCTGCTTTCTCAGGCATCCTCCTCATATTGCTGAATGGTGGAAGTGGGCCTCTCTCTTGTTCATTCAAATTGGTAGCACATTTGCATTAAAATAAAGCTCACATCACCTAAGATCAAAATTAATGTACCTCAGAAAGCTTTAGAAAAACTGAGCAAGAGCCAAAGACCACACACTGTTCAAACTACTTAGTGTCTTACTGCCTGGAAAAGGAAAGGCAATGAGTGAATTATCTGAACCTGATGAAGTCATCTTGCTCTTTAAGCAGCCTCCTTTGTAATCTATTGCTCTAATCATGTGGCAGATGGAAGACAAATAAGAGGGTGTATTACCTTTCAACTGTAAAAACAATAGACACATAGACACAGAGAGAGAGACCAGTACTGTACAGTCTTATCTTTTGCTATTAATATGTTTTTAAGTTTAGCACAGTCTGAATTGCCAGCAGTCAGAAATAGAAATTCATTTCTAAATGAAGACCAAAGGGGGAAAAAAAAAAGACAGGCAGACAGAAGCTGATAGTATTTAAAAAAAATCTAAGACACATTTATTCTCAATAAATTGTGTGTTCCCTGATAGGCTTTGCTCCAAAATATATTTATAGAGGATTGTACTTTAAATATTAAGATACCTTATTTTGAGTTCTAAAAGGCTGTAAATGTAGTCCCCTCAAGTATTTTAGCTCTCTTCACTAGACCCCCACCAAGAACTCATGGAGGGGGGAATGTGGGAAGTGCAAGCCACAGCAGGTGATACACTAAAGGTGGGGGTCCCCAAATATGCTTCCCAAACATCTGCCTTTTGGCAGAAATGGGTTGTGGCATTTGCCTGCATCCCTTTAAAACAGTGGAGATAGTATGAGTGGGGCAAGGAGAAAGGAAAGGCCTCGTTTTTTAAAAAAAATAAAACTTTAAAATTTTAAATTTAAAAACATTTATTCTTTACATTTTCTTTCTTTAAAAAATCACTTCTTACCAAATTTTCACTCTAACCACGTGAAACTATATACATGTAAATACTGTGCATGTGATATTGTAATTTAAATGTATACTTTTAATTTTGCCAGTGGTTTATACCACAACTAGTGCCATTACATTCAGTGATATATGGGAATTATGATTTATGAGTAACATTAATACAAAAAAAATTACTAAGGATTCTGTATGATGTGTATGGAAAGGGATCAATGGGGACAGTGACACCATGAGTTACCATACCACGTGATGCCAACTCTATTGAGGCAATTGACCCCAACAAATTTCTGAAACATATTTCAAGTATACCTGAATCTTTATGGCTATTGCTGATGTTAACAAGTTTTCTCTATATGTTTCTGTTCCTGATTATGCCTGCAAGGTGCCTGATGCTTATCATATGTCCTTAGTTTGGCAAAATTGACAAGGAAGAGGTCTTTGCTAAATTTTCTTCTTCAGTTCAAGGAGTAGGGTAAGAAGAAGAAGCTGTTTTGAAGGAGGCTCTATATCCTGAGTCTACCTTCTGGAACTAGAAACCACCTTTCTTCCAAATACAACACCACCCACTGTTCAACAGAATCTCTAGTTATATTAATAAGCCAACTATGGGCCTTTGCAGACTGCCAGAAATAGTGCAAATTGAGTCCACTTTAACTACCCTGACTCAGTGCAAGGGAATCATGGGAACTGTAGTTTATTGTGGCACCAGAGCTCTCTGACAGAGAAGGCTCAATGTGTGAGAAAAAAAATACAATTCCCATGATTCCCTAGCACTGAGCCAGGGCAGTTAAAGTGGACTCAATTTGCACTATTTCTTGCAGTCTGCAAAGGTCCTATGTGGCCTCAGAATATACTAAACTATTAGATAATGCAAGGTCCCATGGAGGACTCAATCCTCAAACTTATTTTTCTGGGCCTCAGATTTATTGTTGCATATACAGTGTTGATATACAAATGTAAAATGCAATACACAATATGGGCATAGGCATGTGGATTTTACACAAATTTGTTTTCTATGAGTCTGAGCCCTAAATCTTTTAAGTGCTCAACCATTAAGTAAATAAATGCATAAAAAGACACTTTTCTCTTAACACATTCAGTTATAGCACTTGAGAGGTGAACATTTGGAGATGCTATCTTGACCAGATCATAAAATCTGGACTAGTAGCTCAAAAAAGAGACACAAAAGAGTGCATTAATTACAGAACTATTACACTAATTTGCTATGCAAGCAAAATCATGCTCAAACTTCTGCAGCAAAAACTTCTATCATGCAAGGAATGGGAAATCCCAGGAGTACAAGCTGGCTTTAGGAAAGCAAGAGGCACATTGCAAATATATAATGGATAATGGAGTGCACCAGGGAATTCCAGAAGAAAATCTGCATGTGCTGTATTGACTACAAAAAAATCTTTGTTTAAATCTTAAGAAGCTATGGCTTGCTCTTAGAGGAATGGGAGCATCAGAGCATCTGATTCCCCTGCTGTGTAACCTGTACTTACAATAATAGGATGCTGTCAGAATGGAATACAAAGAAACAGAGTGTTTCCCAATTGGCAAAGGGGTTAGGCAAGACTGTATTCTATCATCTATCAACTTGTATGCAGAAAACATTGTACACAAAGCAGGCCTAAATTCAGAGGCAAGAAGAATGAAGCTCAAAAGAAGAAACATTAATAACATAAGATATGGAGATGACACAATACTATTAGCAGAAACAAAGACCTGCAGCAATTACTAAAGAAGGTCAAGGAGGAAAGTGCCAAAATAGACTTAATACTGAACATTAAGAAAATAAAAGTAATGACCATGGAAGCTTCATGAGAATTCATTCTAGACAAGTCTTTGAAGTAGTCAAAGAGTTCTCATACCTTGCATCAAATATTGATCAAAATGGAGAGTGCAGTCAAGAAATCAGAAAGGGGCTGGGATTAGAAAAGGCAGCTATGAAAAAACTGGACAAGATCCCAAAGTGTAAAGCTAAAGCTCTGAACTCTAAAATGAGGATAATTCAAGCCATTATTTTTCTCAACACTGTGTATAAATATGGGAGCTGGACAGTGAAGAAAGTCGATAGAAAGAAAATTATATGGGTTCCCCCATTTAAACAACTAAATTAAACGGGTTCCCCCATTTAAACAACTAAAATATCTCAGGGGGTTATTGATACTGATACTGTTATTGGAATTGTAATTATTGATTTTATTATTGTTGTTATTGATTTTAAATTGAATTGTTTAATGCTGTTTTTAAGGGTGGGAGGGATGTTTTTGTACTGTTTTATGATGTTAACCGCCCGGATTGGGAAACCATTGGGCGGTATCCAAAAAGACAAGCAAATGAGTCCTACAACAGATCAAGCCTGAACTCTCCCTGGAACCCAAGAGGTGGTCATACTTTGGACACATCATGAGAAGGCATGAATCATTAGAAAAGGCAATTATATTAGGAAAGGTAGAGGGGCAGTAGAAAGAGAGGAAGACCACATGCCAGATGGTTAGGAAGGCCATAGGCATGACCCTGCAGGATCTGAGCAGAGTAGGTGAGGAAACAGGAGCTTGGAGATGTCTCATTCACAGGGTTGCTATGCATTGGGATAAACTCGTGGTCAGTTAACAATAATGAAGTAGCTCAAGGACAGAAAAACATTTGTCTTTACTTTTACTGCAGGGTTTCCAGTTGTAATTTTTAATCCTAGCCAGATAGCTCTCTTTTAGCACCATCAGTAGGAACGAGAGATCCTAGTATCTTCCAGCACCAAGTTGGCTCCGACTTCAGTCTTGCCACCTGCCACATCACCTGCACCACTGCCTCCTTGTGTTGGAATTTGTGAGCAGACAAGGTCTAAGAAAAAGCAAATCTGGATTTCTCCTTTAATATTTTCTACCAGCTTCCTGCCCTCCATCCACAAACTTTTTAGTCTTAACACTCCTATTGCCAACCTGTTGACAGAATGCAACCAAAAGAAACATAATTTGTACAATTTCCAAAACAGTAAGTGTGTTAGTACATTTTGTGATAAAACATAGACAAAGAGGGTAGGGGGAGGACTCTAGGACCATGTTATGACCAACTAATTCATTTTAGCATGAATGTTTGTGGATTACAATCCACTTCTTCAAGTGTGCTGATGGAGTAAAATATTTAACCCTGAGGTATAAATATGTAACTACTTTGTTGTGGGGATGCCATAGGACTCCAAATTTGTTCAGATGGATATTGTTATAATAAAATACAGCAGCATTTTGAAAGCCTGTGAGAAGCTGGTGTCTAGGCAAGAACATTAAAAATGTAAGAAATCCTTAATTTGTGAAAATAATAGGAAAATATCATAAAGTTTTAATACCATAAAAGATACACATAATGCCAAATCTGTTTATCTACTTTGCTGCTGTGCATTCCCCACTGCTTAGAGGATTTCAAATTCTGATAAAAGATATTCTTGTGAAAATAATTACATTGTAAGCCAGATAGAGTTTCAGGTTGGAGGGAGAGGGAGAGAATACCCATATTTCATATGACAAGGAAGAATCAAGTTTAGCTTCTGGTTCAGTCTTTCATCTCTAAAGGGAGAAAGTTTTGACTTTTTAATAAAAGAAACATAGGTAACTTTTAAGCACTAAATTACACTATTTGAAGGATGAGCTTTGCTTTTTCTGGAAGATCTGAGGTCTGGGGAAATTGAAATGAGGCAGAGGGATCCTGTTGCCTGTTGCCTGCAGTAAATTGGCTCTTCTGTGCCAGAAAAAAAGCATGTGTTCTCCACAGAATTTTGGTTAAAAAAATATACAATGTAAAATGGGTGTGCTTTGATCACCACACAGAAATAGCAATTGCCAACCAACAATGGTTGACTGAAAAGCAGTAAGAGGTAGGAGAGAAAGAAAACTTCAAGATAGATGCTCATTTAGATTTAGGTTGAAAGCATCCTCAGATAGAGACGAATCACTCTCTCTGAAAGAATACTGTCAAAGAAACAAATGGTAAAAAGAAGCTCTGTTCAGAGCCAAACTCTTTTTAAGATGCATGGGCCTGCATTTTCAGAAACACTTAGAACATGTTCCATCTTTCAGTGCCTCTGAGAAATCATACAGCCAGCTCCTGAAGTCACTCACATATTCCACATCAGGGAACAGATAAAGAATGAGTTTTTACAGAAACCTATTTTCATATACTGTTCAATTGTTTTGAAGGTTAGTCCAGACACTGTTTGTTTGTCTGACTCATTATAATAGGATGTACCAAGAATAGAAGACTTTTGGCAAGTTTTATTGACAGAATGGAGAAGCCTCTACTGTGATAAGCAGCACACTAATATAATACACACTCACCACATTCACATACTTGAATGCTAACTTAATTAATCCACAACAAAAAAAGAACCAATCCTGTGGTGGTGGTGGTGGTGGTGGTGGTGGTGGTGGTATTGGTATCATTATTATCATCATCATCACCATCATCATCATCTCCACTTCAATTATAAATATAAATGGAAAGGAACTGGGGAAAGAGGATACCCTATTTCCTTTACTCTGATTCCAAGTTTGATATTGTAGTTATGGTAGCAAATTTAGATAGGTGAATATGAACCAATCATTCACCATTGGCCTTGAGACTATTCCATAGGATTGTTGTTGTGAAGCAAAATGGGGAATGATGACCAGATTCACTGTTTGAACTCTGTAGAGGGGCTCATTCACACTATGATTTAGCCCGGTTTGCAAACCGGGTTAAAAGTGCCTCGATCACACTCAAACTGATTTCACCCGAGTGTATCTGGGGTGAAGCGGGGCAAACTGGCACAAGCCCTCTTGACCTGGGTCAATTTGAAAAGGATCTTTTAGCACATTTTTTCAATAGACGCAGATTGCCCCAAAGGTGAATAAGCTGCCATTCACATTTGGGCACCCGGAAGGGAGGACCAATAGGCAGAGGATGGGCACAGGGCTGGATATTACCTATGCCAAAAGTTTTGCCTGAACCTCCCCCTTCTCCCTCTGTCAGCTCATGCCAGTTCCGTGGCAGATCTATGCATGCCAGGGCAGTTTCCCTACCACCACCACCACCACCCATGAGTCCCCTCATCCATGAACCCATGACACTAAGATCGTGCACAGGACCACAGGATCTGCCAAAGTTTTTAAAAACACACATGCCACACCATGCCCCCTCTAGGACCCCCCTCCCCAGCTTCCCCACAGGGAAAAGGGGAACAATTCACTGGCAGAAGCGGAAGACAGCTGCACAGTGATTTAAAGGGATCACTTTGACAGTGTGGGAAATTTAAAATCACAAGAAGCCCTATGGATCCAGTGTGAGCTGACAGGGAGGAAAGAGGGCAGTTTAGGCAAGACCTTTGGGGTGGGTAAGTTCCAGCCCTCTTCCCACCTTCTGCCCATTGGCCCTCCCTCCCAGGTGCCAGCTCCAATCGCTATTCAAATGTGAACATTGATAACAACATGGACAGATCTGATCATGGCAAACAGTGTGAACATCGCTTCAGTTTCAAATCACATCACTTCAAAATGATCCAGTTAAGAAACCAGTTTATCCCCAAGTGTGAATGAGCCTGAGGAGAACCAAATAAAAATGTACTAAAAGAATTAGAGGTTGAATAACAGAAAGATAATAGGGCACTTCTAAAGTGGTCAAACCAGCTTCTGACTTGATCCTTCCTTTGTGTGTGGTGTGGAGGGAGGATAAACCACAGGAGATATGTTGTTATGGGAGCTAAATAGCTTCATAACACAGGATCATTGGAGGAATGTACTGAATAAAGAAAAAATCTAGTCAGAGAAAGGACAGAGCTCTCCTATACTCCATTAGGGATGAAGGAATATTTGTGCGAAAAGATTACAGGACTTTAGAAAAGTACATTTAACAGTACATTTGGATGGCTACTGGCCAATGCTAATCTCATTAGATCACATGAAAATACGAACAAAATTGGAATGTGTTCAGAGGTATAGCTGTGGAGTGGGGCAAAATGAGACCATTGTCCCACCGTAAGAATTTTGCCTTCAATGAAATTTCCTTGAGTCTCCAAAGTTCTAGCATTGCAGTAACTTAAAGCCTCAGCTGAACATTTAAAAATACACTTCAGGCATCCAAAGAAAAGTTCAGGCAAAGTTACCAAGGGAATGCAAAGAGCAAACAGAAGTGTTCTAGGTGTGGACAATTTTCAATGCCACACTCTTTAAAATCTTAGAAATATGAGAATGGAAGGAAAGGTTAACTCAAGGGGGCAATATCCTCATTTTAAAATCCCTGTAGCTGCACCCCTGGGGGTGTTATATAATTTGCTTTTAAAAAATCAAAATTCTCAGCTATTGCAGGAATATATAGGGATTGAATGCTATAGGTTAAAAAAGTGTTCTATGTCCTTGTTCTGCTACTGATCAAAGTCAATAGGTGCATCTGATTTATAGCTATGGGAAAGAGAGATATTTTCTCACTCTTGCCACCAATATCACATTTCCAGTCTTTAAAGAAATTGTAAGTTGTGTGAGAGAGAGTACTGTAGTTCATGGCTGACAATTTGCCATTTCCAAGCCTGATGGGCCTCCTCCAGCCACTTTCAGAATTGGGAGGAGGTGAATGGGTGGGTGTCTCTTTTTGCAATGAATTTTTGTTTTTTTAAATGTCTCTCCCATAAAAAGGGATGAGAAGGAAAATACCAGTGCCATCCCAAATCAAATTTAGATTTGCAGACCAGTCTGGAGGGGTACTGGGATAAATGAAGTGGCTTTGGATCCAGTAGGTGATCTCTCGCTCCTGCAGGATTTCTGGCCAACTCTGAGTCTTCCCTACTGTTGTTGTTATGTGCCTCCAAACATATTTAAGGGGAGCCGCCAATCCTAGTGTTTTCCTGTCAAGATTTATTCAGAGGGCATTGTTACTGCTTTCCTTTAAAGCTGAAAAGTGCGACTGAACCAAGATCACCCAGTTGGTTTTCATGTCTAAGTGGGGGTTCAAATCCTGTTCTCCAAGACTCCTAATCCAGCATTCAACCCACTACACTGCTTGAAGTTTCAGTATCCTCTGCCTCCTCAACCCTCCTTCAGCCAGCTTTCAGTAGATGAAAAATCTCAAGTACCAATGTGAATTCTGCCTGTGTAAACACAGCAAGGATTGATCCACACACCCTTGATGCATTTAATCTTGGCTAAGTTATCTTCTGCCAACTGGTGACCTACCAGGTCATGCTCAAGTAAACTTTCTATTATATGTGTATGTAGAAGTGCAAATCAAAAACAAAGAGGAGCCCACCACAATGCCATGTTCAGTTTACAGTTGCTAAGGGCATTATTTATTTGTATATGTTACTGATCTAAATGATATGGTACCAAGGTAGTATAATTCATATAAACAAAACCTTTAAAAGAATTGCCATGGTGCAAATGTTACTTGAAGTCAACAGAGATTTCAACTAGATACATGTGGAATGAAACACAGGTGATTGCAAACATTTCACAAGACAAGTGAACAAGTGATACTCCTTTGGAGAATAATTGCATCAGTTATAAGTAAACTGTACTGATAAATCAAATGAAGCAAAGCCATAAAAATTAGCTTTCTCAGTTAATGAATTACTCAGGCTTCCATAAATGCAAGGCACCATTCCACTTATTATGAGAGATTCGCACTCATTTCTGGAGCATTTTCTCCTTGATTATCTGTTCTCATAATATTTTATACTTAGTTATCTGCTATCATAGCATCTATGTTAATATCATGTTTTATTAGTATGCATTGATTTAGGTTGATGCTGGTTTGTACCATTCTAACTACTATTATGTATTTTCTGGCATTTAGATTTGTCATCACACCAACATTATGACCAGCATCCTAGCTTTAGTGAATGCAGCACAGTTGGCTTTGGTTTTGAGAAATAATTTGAAATGAAAGAGAGAGAGATTATATAGATGTTCTAGGAGGCTAGCTTATGCATAATGGAAAACAAGGAAGAAATGGTGGGGATGCTTGAGGAAACAGAAGAATTTGAAATGGTAAAATGTAACTCCAACATCATCTTTTTTTTCTCTTTCCTGTTGGTTTTTAACTTGGTTTGGACAACTTGAATTGGATTCATTTCGCCCACTGATGTGCAGGCAATCTACTGCCATTAAAAGACCACAGAAGGTGTTGAAGGCAAGATAGCTGTCATCCTAGAAAAAGACTGGGAACCACCACCAGATGTTTTTTGACAACTTCCATCAAACCTAGCCAAATGAAGAATGCTGGGGATTACAGTCCAACTAATCTGAAAATCTGCATGATGCTCACCTCTGTCCTAGGTGGGAATGCAAGTTTTTGTTTCCACTGCAGAGAACACCCATATCCCATGCTAGTATTAGCAAGGCCATGAATGGAAGCCTCCTACTGTACACAGATCACTTGTACATCAGGGTGCAAAACTGACATGATCTACTAAAGCAATAAGGTCTATATACCCTAGCCAGAAGCTGTGAAAAGATGCAGTGGCATTTTAAAAAGTGAAACTGGGGGTTGATAGGTTTGATCAGCGGTCACTCAACAAACTGCAACCATGAATGATGTATAAAGATAACCAGAATATCTTTTTGAATAATATTTCCCATTAAAAGCAGAATCATGTGCATGTCTATGCAAATGTAAGTCCTCCAGGATTCAGTTAACTTGAATGAGTTTATTGTCTTTTCTAATGAGTGATGTCTAAGATTACCAGAGTGAAAACTGGAGATGCTTCTGTACCTCATGGTTGTGTTAAAGCGGGCATTTGAACAGGTGTGGCTTGTCATTCAACCAAGTAACAGATGTGGGAAAACATTCTTCTGGACAACCATTAAAGATATAGGAGCCCTTTTCAGTTTTCACTCTGACAGTCCTTCCAACATACCTCTTATAGGTTGAAAGATAGTTGACTTACAACAATCACTATTAATAGACAGTGAAATTATACAGCTAATCCTATATATGTCATCAATTGCTGTGGATTTATTGTTCAGTAGTTTTGATCCAATGGGTCCAAGTACAGACAGGACTTTCCTACTGGAGCCTATAGAATCCCATAATAGCTGGATAAAATACTTATTTTGCATAATCCAGTAACCAATCCATCAGTTTGTGCCATCAATTCTAGGTCATCATTAAAGTGGTCCTTGCTATACATATTTATGTAGAAATTGCAAATCTCAGTTTTTCACAAAACTAAGAGAAAGATGCTAACCTGATGCCAACTAAAGAACAGAAATACCTCGCACCTTTGCAACCATAGCATTACAGCCCAAACTAATCATAGGACAACTTACTCCCCAGGTAATGCAAAATGGCCACAATATATTAAACAGAGTAAATATTAAGGTTTGTACCTGACATTCCCAGGATCTGCTGGATCTACTTACTAGATTGGAGTTCTTCAGTGAGATAAAGGACACTGTAGAAAAATCAGATCCAAAGATTCAAATAGTTTCCTTGGGACGTCTGCTTTCCCAGATCACTTGTGCTGCTATGCTACACTGTAGGTAAACACTCTCCCTAAGCAAATGTGTGGATGTTTATATAATATTAATGCCAACATTACCTATAGCAACAACAAACAAACTTCTGACAATGAGAGCTGTTTCTATTTGCCGATGATTATTGCCACAGTTATTCTCTACAAAAAGAAAGAGGGAGGAAAGGGTAGAAAAAAAAATGAGTCTTTTACAAGCATACCTCAGTTGACAAGGCTATTCATAAAGAAGATTCTTTTTTACAAAGTGCCAAGCCCTGTTCCATTTCCTTCTTGTTCTCTGTCTAGCTGAAAGTTTTTATCAGCATCAGCATTGGGAGGATAGCAAAGGAGGGCTGGAGAAACACAGACTGATCAGGACAACTGATTTGGCTTCTCTATGCAAAGTAATAAAGGCCAACGTTGTCCAAGCACAGCTTAGAAATGGAAGCCTCAAGTAAGCCTCAATTGTGGGTTGAGGATTATGATCCACAAAAATTATTCAATGTATTAGATCAGTCCTTGTCTCGCACGCTGTGCCTCATATCCATCCAACCCCTTCCCATCGCCAAATGATGGTAACAATTATTTTCCCAGTGGTGCCGATTCATGTTAGCACAAATGCCCACTTTCCTTACCATGCAAATTACAGTTTTGATGGATGGATTTTTTCCAGGACTTTTGTGCAGGTATAAAGTGTTAAAGGTTTTTCTACCAGTCTGATTCTGATTGAGGGCCTGCAGTTGATGTGTACTAATACAAATGGGAAAGAAATGCAGAGCTAAACTATGTGCTTAGTATAATGTGTTAATTTGACTCATAATCTTATTGATTTAATGGAAAGTAAAGTTGTGTTTTTATAGTTTGCTTTTAACTAGGAAACTTCTTAAATATAGACAAGTTCTCACCAAAGTGCAACCTTTCCACAATTGTGGGATTTCGTGCTCCTGTGAGGCAAAAGGCTATGCTGATGGTAGCAGTAATGCTAGTAAAGAATCCCATGTCAGACAGGCTTTTGCTCAAAAGCCAGATTAAATATGACAAACAGCTACTGGGCAGAAGCAGCAATGGGGAAGGAGGAGTAACACTGGCAGATGGTCTTTCACAGACAATGATAGTGGCACCATCACAACACTGTACAGAAGGAAGCAGAGTAAACACCTCTGAAATGTCTTTTACCAGAAAAACCCTATGCTGAAACAATTCAAAATGAAACAAGAGATAGTGCCAGGTCAAATGGCATTCAATGAGCTACTGGGCTAGAGCAGAAGACAACTCCTAGCAGCCTTCTGGCTAATAATGTGACTAGACTTGAGCCAAAATGAAGTTCAGCTGTTGATGTGCTCTGAGAATAAAAGAAAGCTTGAAGCTGCACAACACATTATAAAAACATGGAATGTGAGAAGCATGAATTAGGGAAAACTAGTCATAGTAAAACAAGAAATGGAACATATAAAGATCTCAATACTTGGGGTGAGTGCATTAAAATGAACAGGAAAAGGTCATTTTTAGTCAGATAATTACACATTCAAGAAATGAAAATCTAAGAAGAAATGAGGTGGCAAAAATAGTGAAATGTAGTAAAAGCCTTCAAAGGATATAATGTGAAGTCTGGTGGAATAATATCAATTAAACGTCAGAGAAAACATGTCAATACAGTCGGCCCTCCATTTTCATGGGGATCCATTCTGAACCCCCGCCCCCCCCCCCCCATAACAATGTAAATTCGCCAATATTCAAGCCCCATAGGCTTGAATGGTGGTGCATGCCCACGGGTTTGTCCCTCACATATAAGCAAGGGATATCAATTTGAAGTCCACGAAAATGGGGGGAGGGGGGTAAATTGTATAACTGATTCAAGTTTATAGTCCAACTAGTAGAAGAAGAAGAAACTGAATGATTCAAGGAAATTGTTAACACACCAAAACAGGACTTCTCGGTAATCTCAGGCCATTGGAATGTAAAGGTAGGAAACAGGGCAGAATCAAAGATTGTAGGACAATTTGGCCTAAGATCAAGAAATGAAGCAGGAGAGCAACTGACAGAATTTTGTGAGGCAAACAATTTGTTCATCGCAAACCATTCTTCTATCAACCAAACAGGTGACTGTGTACATCAACATCACCTGATGGCCAATATAGAAATCAAGTAGATTACATCATTGGAATCAGAAGGTGGGGAAGCTCTATATTCTATCTGCAAAAACAAGACCAGGAGCAGGTGACAGGAACAGACCATCAACTGCTTATATCAAAAACAGAGTAAAGCTAAGGAAAAACACTAAACCAACCATTGTGCCAAAACACAACCTGAAGAATATCCTTGTATGTGTAAAACATAGATCTGCACTACTAAGCCTAATTGACCAGGAAACAAAAAACTCTGGTGTGAAACCAAAGACATTGCCAGGGATGAATAAAAAGAAACAAAAAACTCTGGTGTGAAACCAAAGACATTGCCAGGGATGAATAAAAACAAACAAACACTATCCATAGCCAAAAAGAAAGACAAGCCTCAACTGATGACAGATGAAACTCTTCATGCATTTAAGGACAGAAGAAAAGCAAAAGTAAAAGGTAACAGAGGTAGTTAGAAACCTGAATGCAACTGTTTAGCAACTTGTGCATGGGGGCAAAGTAAACAATATAATAATTCAGAGAAATAGAAGATGACAACAAAAAAGGAAGAACAAGAGACTTTTTTCACAAGATCTGAGAAATCAAAGGGAAGTGGAGGTGCTATACAATCAGCAGGAGAACACATTACATGACCAAATAGAAATAAAAAGCATATGGAAACAATACACTAAAGAACTATATGAAATAGATGAAAGGATGACAGACTCATTTAAGGAAAAACCATTTGAAGATGAACCTACAATTTTGGAAAGTGGATTGGAAGCTACAGTCAAAGCACTTGGGAGAAATAAATCACCAGAAATAGAAGGCATACAAATAGAGCTACTTCAAGCTACAGAGACAGAATCTACTCCAGTTCTAACTAAAATCTGTCAACAAATATGGAAAACAAAACAGTGGCTTATAGACTGGAAATGCTCATTAAACTCAAAGTAATGCTCAAAATCCAGTCCCCAAGAAAGGGGACACCAGAGATTTCAGTAAGCACAGGATCATTACATTATCCTCCCATGCAAGCAAAGTAATGCTCAAAATTCTACAACAAAGATTTTTTATCATATATGGGGTGAGAAATGCAAGATATCCAGATGGCTGTTTTTCTTCTGGAGAAGGAAGAGGGGGATCTCTTTCTCATTCTGGCCAGGCCAGCCATGTATCCTCAAAGGTGACACCTGGTGAGTAGCAGTGCCCAAGCAAACCATGAATGTGAGAAGAGGTTTTTTTTTATTTTCTTTCATTAAGGCCTGACACTGGGGGGTTGCAGACTGCCAGAAATAGTGCAAATTGAGTCCACTTTTAGGGTTAGGGTTAGTGCTAGGGAATCATGGGAATTGTGTTTGTTTTTTTCTGAGACATTGAGCCTTCTCTGTCAGAGAGCTCTGGTGCCACAATAAAATACAGTTCCCTTGATTCCCTAACCCTAACCCTAAAAGTGGACTCAATTTGCACTATTTCTGGCAGTCTGCAACCCCCCACACTCTCTTGTGCACGTAGAAGCTAAGCTTTGGTGCCAGGGGGTTTGTGTGACATCACATGCATGCCTGTGGGATCCAATTCCCACAATAGAGCCACACTGAGGTGAAAATAACCCTAGTGATGCCTCTGGGTATGTCTAGTTTCTGTGTATGGTTGTGAAAGCTAAACAGTGATGAAAGCTGATAGGGGAAAAATCAACACATTTGCTGTTGGGCTAGAGAAGTGTCCATAGTGTTGGCACATTTATTAATTTATTTAATATCCTGCTTTTTTCCCAAATGAGATTCATGGGGGCTTACAATAATTTTAAAAGATTACAACTACACAATATTTCAGATGTCCAAGTCAACATTTTAAAAAGTTGCTCATTACTTTCCTCACGGCAACTTGTTAATGTCACTTATTATTTATGATTAAAGCAACAGCATGTTATTGGCACTGTTTCTTCTTTTAAAAATGATACCCTTAAAAATACAAAAATCCTACAAAATAACAGCCCAGAAAAAGTTTCAGATGTAACAAGTGAGGTTACTCATTATAATATAACAGCAATTATGTTAGCAATCCTTCCATTGGGATTGGGACCCAGGAAAGTTTCAGTACCCTGAAATGGGTACAGACGGAGGTCCCCTCATGAGACCTGGAGGGTGTACAGCATAAATGGCTGGCCCAAGCTTACCCAAGGGGAGGTGCTGGGGTTTTCAGCTGGGAGGACTCCCATTTGAGTGAGTTCCCATTGACCCACTTCAGTTCTCTGATGGAGGCTGGATGTTGGTCTTATTGGGCAGCAGTCAGGCTAGCCAATGCCCAGATCCGATCTCATGCATGTGCCAACTAACTGCAGCCATAATCAATAAATAGTTGTGGTCATTTTTTCATCACAAAACTGTGTCTGCATCTTCATTTGGCAGAGTGGACTCACCTCTGGATGATCAAAGAACAATAGCTTTAATATTTTGGGTATTATGGTAGTCTCTGCTCTATATTTTTATGAACTTTAGCTTGCTTTTTGGACTCTTCATTTTGGTTGTTTCCAGAGTGGCTTTTGGTCCTGTTTGGAATGCCTTTCTGTGCTTAGCCCCCATACTGGTTTGACTAAGGGGGGGGTTGCAGACTGCCAGAAATAGTGCAAATTGAGTCCACTTTTAGGGTTAGGGAATCATGGGAACTGTAGTTTATAGTGGCACCAGAGCTCTCTGACAGAGAAGGCTCAATGTCTCAGAAAAAAAAAAAAAAAACAATTCCCATGATTTCCTAACACTAACACTAACCCTAAAAGTGGACTCAATTTGCACTATTTCTGGCAGTCTGCAACCCCCCTAAGCTTCTGCTTTCTTGGCTCTTCTGTCTATGGGTACATCTACACTGTAGAAACAATGCAGTTTGATACTACTTTAACTACCATGGATCCATCCTATAAAATCCTGGGATTTGTACTTTTGTGAGGCACCACCACTCTTTGGCAGAAAAGGCTAAAAACCTTGTAAAACTACAAATCCCATGAGTCCATAGGATGGAGCTGCAGTACTTAGAGTGGTGTCAAACTGCATGATTTCTACAGTGCAGATGCACCCTATGACTTCTCAATTGCTTGTTTCCTGAACTAAGGGTATGCTCTCCTGGGTACCTGCCATCCTAAATCATGACAGGTAACCACAAAGGCAATACTATTACTTGTTGTGTTTTGACCAAAGGCAATACTATTACTTGTTGTGTTTCAAAAATCTCAACAGAATAAGCAGATTTTAGACAAATTGGCTTTAAAAAGCCAATGTTTTACTGAATGCCAAGCCCATTAAGTGATGTTCATTAAATTCTCCAGATGTGTCAGATATGTATATCATGCAATCATTACAGAAATATCTGTCAATCTTCTGAGTTTTGCTTAAACAATAGATTTAATGCACTGTTGTAATGAATCTTCCCTGACTTGCTGGGGATATAGCCAGCTGAGTATGATTTAAAATAGAAATAATTGCTGAAATTTTGAACAGGCTGCAGACATCTGCTTCATCCATTTCTAATTTTCCGCCTGCACTTGGAAATGATGCATAATAAACACTTGTATCTGAGCTGTATGCTTTCTGTAGATGACATCAATAGAGACTCATGGGAATTAGGTACAGCTTCACTTCTCTTCAGCTGTGAATAATTAAGAACTGGTTCCATTGCCTTTTCTTCTACACAGGTGACAACCAACTTTAGCCTCAATCATTTTTCTTTGGGTCTCTTCATCAGATAAGATGCACTTCTTATGTTTAAAAGCCCCCCCATTTCTACCATCATGTGTTCATGCTTGTGCTGACTGCAGAAAGGGGCTGGTGTTCCTTGCTGTGCCCACCAGAACATGGATGAAAAGGCTGATGGTATCAATTTGCATCTCCTGCTAGGGCCTATTAACATGTCTTTGACCAGAACTTTGAAAAAGTAATTAATTAGTTATTGTACAAACGGATCACACAAATAGTTACTTGCCATTCTACCTAACATTTTCAAAATATTTCTTGTTTTTTCCAATTCCGGAGTTACTTTTCAGTTACATTTTTAAAAGATATCTGAATACCAGAATTTACTAGACTATGAAACAAAACACACTTTCTTACTGTCATTCTTATCTCAACATCCAGGACAGAGCATGAGATGATACTGGAACTGTGAATTATCCCATACTTATTTTATAGACTGCATCCACACTGCAGAAATAATCCAAGTTGATGCCACTTTAATTGCCATGGCTCATTGCTATGGAATTCTGGGAACTGTAGTTTTGTGAAACCATTAGCCTTCTCTTGTCAGAATGGTCTGGTGCCAGAATGAACCACAATTCCTAGAATTCCATAGCATTGAACCATGGCAGTTAAAGTGAAACTGGATTATTTCTGCAGTGTGGATGCAGCCTCAGTAACCCTAACAATAGGAATAACTAGAAGTTATAGTTATACTGCAAAAAGACTGAAATGATTCCTTCCTCAACTGCTTGTTGTGTGCCTTCAAGTCATTTTCACTTTGTAGTGACCCTAAGCAAACCTGTCATAGGGTTTTCTTATTTACTGTGAAAAGAAATTAACTACAAGTAACAAATTCCATGCTCTCTACATTAGCACCCGTGCAAGAAGAGTTATTAGAAACAACTGCAATCACAAAAATAGTAACTGTCATCATTTCCATTAACACATGAACAACTGCAACATTTCACTGGACTCAGATGAGGAAAGTATTTCCCCTGAGATAGGCTTTGCATGCATACTGCTCCAATAATTCCAGTTGTAATTGCAGCTCAACATGATGCTGAAATAATTGTAGAAATTACTGCTGGCATTACAATCTGATTCAAACTCTTTTGTTCCTACAGTGGAAAAAATAAATAAATAAAACTATTGAGCTTGCTTGTTTACCACAAGATGGAAAACTTTAAACAGATCCTTAAAATGTTATTTTCCCATTATGATTCCCAGAATCCAAAAAGTACTGTTTCTAGACCAGGGGTAGGCAACCTTTCCCCTTTAAGGGCCGAGGGACTTCAGCTCCCAGAATCCCAGGAGCTATTGGCTAACATGGGACTATTGGCCAACATGGCTGAGGCTTCTGGGAGCTGAAGTCCCTCGGCCCTTAAAGGGGAAAGGTTGCCTACCCCTGTTCTAGACTCTGCATTTGAACAAATGTCAGAAAAACTGTACAAAACTGGCATTATGCTAATTTACAAAGGGATACCTGTATTTATCTGTGTGTGTGTGTGCGTGCAAAACAATCATGTGGCACCTTATAGACCAAGGGTGGGGTAGTCTGACCCTCAGTCCATATCTGGCCCCAGAGCTGTTTTTCTGGCCCTTGATTCTTCCAAATTCTTTGAACTTCTCTTCCCCCTTTCTTTCCCAAAAAGAAAAGCTGATTACCTTTCTTACATGCCTCCAGAAGCTGAGGTTCACCTTTCAAATGTGTTGTAAACTCCACCTCTGTACTGTTATAACTTTTCTTTAAAAAATGATTTTCAGCCATTTCTGCCTTTTATTCTTGGCATTCTGCACAGCTGCCAGAGGATCCCAAGAATAGGGTATTGGCCCCCTGACCCTTCCAACCCTGTTATGAACTATCAGATTTATTATGGCATAAGCCATTGAGGATCCGGTCCAGTTGATCAGATGTAGGTATAACAGATATTAAATTTAACACTTTTTCTCAAAAGTATCACAGAATGTTGACCATTTCCACAGAAATTCTCCTTGGCTTTAGACTCAGAGTTACTGTAGCATTCTCAAAGGCCATTAGACAGCCTCATCTGACACCCTTGCCCATTGAAAACCATTCTATTTCTCGATACTCTGTTCTCAGGTGTATACCTTAAAGCAGTGAGGGGCTTTGAGTGCGCCAGAGAGATTAGAGATTAGACTCTATGACGAGTCTGCGCTTATAGCAGGGTCACCTAAGGCATCCACTTCAGGGACTAATGGACAGATCAGCAGAAAGGAACTGCTGTTGGGAGAGAAGCTCCAGAAAGGAAGCTCCTAGAAAGCAGTGGCTGGAGATACTGGCATGGTATTTCTGAGTCTGGCATTTTAGATAATTCTTATTAGCGCTGCAGAGGGGAAAGAACATGAGACAATCTAAATCACAAATTCAGGATCTGCCTGTTATTAAAATTACCTTTTTATTTATATTTAAACATTCGTGTAATTCCTGATTTTGTAAATGGTATTATCTCTCATTTTGATGTGATTTTCTTTCAGAACCAATATAAATTTTTATTTATTTATTTATTTATTTTGCTTGTTTAAAAATACAATTAAAACTGTACCCCAGCACACAATGAATTGAGATTAAGCTTCAGTGAAAACAGTGGGACTTACCTTTGAGCAGACATGCATGGTATTGCATTATAAGGCAACCATTTTGGCAGCTTGGTCTGGATTTCCATTTATTTTACAAATATTTGTTTAATCCCCAAGCAATTATTTTAAACACACTGCTACAGATCTGAACTTTTGATGACAGTATGGATAATTATCCAGGAAGGCAGAAAGGAGAGAAAAGGAAAAACAAGAGGAAAAGGAGGAAACAAAGGAATGAAAGAGATTAATGACAACCCTTTCACATCCATCTTCATTTAACATCTTTCATTCCTTTATTTTCTGGATGCATGCTGTCTTGTCAGCTAATATGCTTGGGATTTTTCATAGAAGACTACATTATTTGTTTTTTAAAAGAATGTGTGTGTGCATGCCTATCGCCTTATGGCAACCCCATGAATTTCATGTGGCTTTCTTAGGCAAGGAATACTCAGAGGACATATTGTAATGCAATTTTCTGTCTATCACAAAACTGCAGCAAGTATTCCACCTGCTGGACAAAGGCAGCAGTGAGTTCCTTTACAGGAAACAGATGTAACCAAAATCTGTGATCTACACAATGAAGAAAAAAAAGATTTCCTTGTCTGGGTATGCTAAGTAAATAAATAATATGGGATGTGCAACAATATGATTAAAAGGAGACAAGGTCATGTATTTACCACAGATGTTCTAAGTTCTAAGAAACTTTGACTTAACAAATATAGGGTATATTTAAAAAAAAAAACATTATTTTTTTCAGCTCAAACTCAGAACTGGAAAGCATATATAAACATAAACAACTATCTCCTGCTTTTCACACTGAAACTTTTTTGTGTAGTTATTGACAAGAAGAGACAGACAGTGCTCTGACAAAAATACTGGAGTGCATAAACAACAGCACAGGAAGGAATCCTCCAGACCCCATTCATTCTTGCCTTCAAGAACAAAAATTATGAAGATTTACATCTCTACTTCTGACAGGAGGTAATGAAACGTATCACCTTTGTAGTAGATACAGCACTTTATTTCTTTGAGGATAGTGCACTGTTCAAGAGAATGGGACACTGGAAATGGACCCAGATTCTATAGGCATCCATGTTGTCAGGGGTATTCTTCTTCAGATTTTTTAAAACATTCTTTTAGGATTCCACACAGAGAATGCTAAACAGTGGATTTCATCCAGCCCTCAAGAAGATGTGGCAATAAAAAAAATGGTTTTTAAGAAGCAAAAGGTGAACGAGAAATATCTGGATTTGTGGTCCAAATGTTTCAAACTGTTTGATAGTTACACTGGGTAATAATATGAGAATTGTAATGTCAGCTTTCTTGTTCCCACTCCTCTCCTCCTGTTCCCCCCTTCCCTTTCTTTTGTTCCTTGGTTTTGTTTGTTTTTTTGTTTTTTGTTTTTTTTGTTTTTTGCCTGTTCATGTCTGTCTCTATAGATGAATTAAATGTTGCCAAGTCAATGTGCTTAGGGGCCCTGGTGGTGCAGTGGTTAAATGCCTGCACTGCAGCCACTCACTCATAGACCACAAGGTTGCGAGTTCAATACTAGCCAGGGCTCAGGCTAGACTCAGGCCTGCATCCTTCGGCAATGAGCTTACAGTTGTAAACCGCTTAGACATCCCATAGTGCGATATGAAGCGGTATATAAATGAAGCTGCTTTGCTTTGCTTTGCTTATACAGATAAGGTCACTGCCAAGGTGTCAAGCAATGAGGGAGCAGGGATAATAGTTGATGTTCTCTCACTGTGTTAATAAGAAAATTAAAACTTTTAAACAAAAAAGCCTTCCTGTTTTGCTGTTCATCTTTGCTGTGCTTGATTTACTAAACCTATTGTTTTTTTATTTTCTTCCCTTTCAGCACAACAGACTAAAGAAGTACTCAAATCTCCTTTTATCCATGTTTTCTCACAGATTAGCTTACTTTAAGTACATTAATCTTTTGCTTTCAACTCTGACAGTTTCCCCAAACACAGAGAGATCTATTTTTGACCCAATTTTTATTTTAGGATGTCCTGGCTCTCATGCTAAATTAGAAACCATGGTGTGAATTTTATAGAACACTGTTTCCTTTTTTAAAGGATGTTCACAGCTAATCTGTCATCCACAGGGCAGACAGGGGTCAGTAAGGCTAGGAAACCAAGACAGGTGGGTTGATAGAAGCCTGAAGTTTGATTTCTTTTGTAGCATTAGTTATGCTAAATTAAAATTCCCTTTTCCCATGTTCTTTTCTAAAACATAAAGTTAGATTAATAAGAAGAATCCACACAGATTACCAACATCATTAGCTCTCATTCTAATGATAAGCAAAGACAATTTGTCAACAAACTTTTGTTGTTGTTGTGAATGTCATAAATATTTTATCATTTTTTACAATATCTCATTTTCTCCTCTGAAGCCTTCAAATACTCCTGGGATTTCACAACTTTTTTTCTGCAATATCTAATTGCCATTCTTGCTGCTGTGACCAGCTTTAAAACTAGTCTACAACATAATATTTAACACAGAGAGAGAGAAAGAGAGAGAGTTCAACATAATAGCGAACAACATAATACTCAACAAATGAATTAATAATTAAAGATGCTGACCATATATTAAAAATAGCTGTAGACAAAAGGCCACTGCAATGGAACTTTCTTACCCTCTCTTTCTTTAGTCATCAATGACATCCAAAAACCAGCTGTAGAGTATTTCCTAGCCCTCTGGGGCACAAGTTTGGGGTGCAATGAGGATTGGAGTGGGGAGGGAAAATTGCACTCTCTCCCAGATTCCACTGGTAGAGGTTCTGTCCCATAAGATTTAGGTCTAGGGCTACAATCAGAACCCACTGAACTGGGAGAAAGACCCTGTGACTTCCTGTTGAGAGATATTAGGTTGGCTCCTATGTCAGTTTGGTGCAGAATTCAGTTTTTAGTCCAAATTCCAAAGCCCTTCCCCATACCTCCAAGATCTGTACTGGAGGCTGTGGGAAGTCTTCCAGAGCCAGGATTTTGGGGGTGGTTCTGAGGGCTAGTGGATGAGCAAAGGAGGTGGGATCCCATTGTGCTACTAAGTCTGATAGCATGACATTGTTTTAATGCCTTTGTAGACTGTAGACTGGCTGGAGATCTGCACACTTGAAGTGGTGGCTGGTGGCTCCATGTTGCTGAGATGCTGATTCTGCTCTGAGTTCTAGTATGAACTGTAGAGGAGTTATCCATGGTGCTAACCACTAACTACAAAACAGGTTCAGCACATTGGATAGCTCCTTTGAAGTATGGATAAAAATGTGCAGTGAATTCAACATCCCACCACCACTGGAACCATCCTCTTCTCTTTTCTCTCACTGCCTGTGATCTTTCCACCAGCACCCAAAATACATATTTTTAAAAAATAAACCAAACCTTTGTTTTATAGGCTTCGCAATTGCTAAAGGGAGGTTTAATCAGTTGGGTGCTGTTCACTTCCTTTATTGTTTAGTTTTTAATAGTGTTTAAAATTGTGTTATGCTAAAATTTAATTTATTCAGATCTCATTTTGAAAATGTCTTCTGGACTTGCTAGCCACCTTAAATTGCCAAAATATAAACCTGAAGAATGTATAATGAATTATGAATATAATTACTTAAGAGTTAAGGCCCATGACTTCAGAGATGGATTACAATTCCAAGTTATGTTTTGAATTGGTAGCTCTGTTCAGTTTGTGTTTTGATAAAGGTGGGAATGCCTGGAGACAAGGAAAGCCATCACTTTCACAGATGGGGAAAAACTTTTAGGATACTATAAAGTAATTATTTTTACCTGTAGAGCTAAACAGGTTGTCCATTTGAACTCGAGATAGTCTCTGCCTTAAATTCCAGGAAAGGCTTTAAAATCAACTCCACTCACAAGCAAAATTGTTCCTGTAAGTACATAGTTCCTATAGTGTTACAAAATTTAATCATTTAATTTTAGTATGTTTGTATGCTTTGTAAATTATGTTTTCTTCAGAGGTGCTCCTATTACATTTTTACCAAATTAATTGGCAATAATTATGCCCTGAGGTTGGATAAGCTTTGTTCTCTGCTAATTAGTGTCTCCCAAACACCATAATCTTCCTAGAGTATTTTAGCTCTGGAGCCTATCAAGGCCCAAACTATCAACATCTCTACTGGTTACTCAATTTACACCTGCTAAGGTGGGATCAGCCATTATTAGTTTGGCCAAATAAAGATTCAACTTACATGTTAGGATAAATAATCACAGTGGGTGGCCTCAATGAACAGGTTTTTCTGGGGGGAAATGTCAATAAGAGAGTATTGTAAAAGCTTTCAGTGGATGATCACTACAGCCATATTGAGCTTCATCTGCCAACAGGAGCCACATTCCTGCCAAAGGTTGCAGATCACAGCCATTATTGGACATATATGTCAGTTTCCTGATAAAATAGGATTCTCATCGAAGATGTGGGAGAGGTGAAAATATGACAACCCAAGGAAGGCCATGAGACTGCATAAAATGGCAAATATAAAATGAGAAACTCAAAAGACAAAGTTCTGAGGACATTTTGCTGAGAAGGTCTGTGAATAGTGGAGTGGATTCTATTTTTAGTCTTAAATATAGTAGAACTAGGTCCAAAACACACTGCAGAAATAATCCAGTTTGAGACCGCTTTAACTGCCCTGGCTCAGTGCTATGGAGTCCCAAGAACTGTAGTCTATTGTGGCACCAGAACTCTCTGACAGAGAAGGCTAAATGTTTCACAAAACTACCATTCCCTGAAGTCTCTAGCTTTGAGCCAGGACAGTTAAAGCGGTCTCAAACTGGATTATTTTTGCTGTGAGTTTTGGATGCTTGTGAATCAATTGGATTTACTTATGTCTTGACCATTCACCATTCAACAATTTATCCTCCTCTAGTTGGGACTGAGTAACAAAGATAAGCCAGTTTCTCCTATCCACTTAAGTCAGGATATATGCATTACTCAAACCCAAACTGATTGTTTTGGTACATGAGGCAGAAAATCCACCAGCATTCCCCCACATTTTTGACAATGAAAATATCACAACATATTTTGAAAAGAATGATTTGCTGCCCTTTCATAATAATAATAATATAATAAGTTTTATTTATAGCCCGCCCCTCTGCTAGGCAATCGGGGCGGGATTACAGCATTTTAAAACAGCACAGTTAAAAACATTCTCTCCAAACATAATCCCTCCACCCACCCCTTAAAACAAGATTAAACCAAAAAATAATTAAAACAACACAAGAATAACAACCCAAGGGTGGAATCCTGGTAGTAACATATTGCACATAAGTTATGCAAACCACATGTCTCTTTTGGAACAGGGGAGAGGGAGCTACTTTCTAGCCCTTTGCACTTCATCCAAAACCTCCTCTCTCTGCAACTGTCAAGCCCCATGGAAGTAGCAGATGCTGCTGATTACCAGTGGGAAGAGAAGTGGAGGGGGGTAATTTAGTCCATAAAGATACAGTTTCTTTAGGCTTCTGAGATATTCAAAGGAGGGTGCACTCCATCTATGAGTAGGGTTGCCAGGTGAAATAAGGGACAGTACTCCTGTCCTTTTAATGGTTATATCTAAAATGGAGTTTCAGCAGCTGTTGCTTGTACAACAAGCTACCCCTACTGAAATTTCCCCTTCTGAACAACCATTCAAGAGAGAGGAGCCCTGTCCCTTATTTCATCTGGCAACCCTATCCGTGAATGCATCTTTATTTCTCCACCCCTCAGTCTTGAGATCAGCTGCTGTATCTGAATTGCCTCCTTTGGCTGTCCTCCCCTCACTAGCAAGCAGCAGCAGAGTGTCTCTCTTGAGTTTTAACAGTTGCTGGGGTACAGGAAGGACAAGAAACTGTTCAGGTAAAGCAGAAGGCTCCACCTGCTCAGTGCATGATATCAAACCAAATCTGTGCCTGATGTTGCTGCCCCACCATGCCTAATGGTAGAACTGGCCCTAACTTTCAACTATGTTCACAAGAAGTTCTCCTTTGAAAGTCCAGTTGTCAAGAATGAGAGTCACATAAAAACATGGCTGCACTTTTCCATAACTCCCTTTCATTCTAAAGGTCTAATAAATTCCCTTAATTAATTAATCCACTAGTGCTTGTTTAACTGCTAGTGCTAGAAGAACAACTAGCACAGCCAGTATCAAGTCCAATGACATCCTACTGTATTGTGGAACAGATCATGCATTGATTTGTGTCATGGCTTCTGGGTTTAACACTTGTGTGAAGATAAAAACATGGTTTCCCTGAGTGCTGGAAAATGTACATTAGTAAAATAACACCACTGACTAAAATCCATGGTCTAAAACTGAGGTTAACTATGTAGATCAATTGGGTCCTCAAATCTGATTACCCAAATGTTTTTGAACTACAGCTTATGTAATCTCTATATCTGAAAACTGAACTCCAACAACCTCTAGAGACCGAAGATGAAGAATCACTATTTTAAACCACATCCATACTCTTGCTGAATATCCATAAAAATAAAGGATAGTTTTAAAATGTTTTTTTTTATTAAACAAATACTAGTCCTTGGAACCATGTATGAAGAAAGGTCTAATTATTGATGTGGTGGATTCTCAATATATCTAGAGTGGCAGCGGGATTAGTTTTATGCAGATGATTATTTCATAAAGTCTTTATTAATATAATAGAAAGCATTAAGCATAGTATTATCATTTGTAGAAACAAAATTGTAGATCAAATATGTGTTGTTTATTGGATTCTCTTGGTTAGCAGATTCTTCTCCCTTCCTGTGCCATTGATTGGCAGTGTTCTGTCCAAAGAAATTAGTAGCCCAAGGATATATAGCCACATATTTTTACAACATGTGTTGTTGTTGCTGCTGCTGTTAAAATAACAATATTAGCAGATTTAAAAAAAACAACAACTATACAACTAGATCTGTGCACCCAAAGGAACCTTCGATTTTTAAATCTAGTTTTGATTACTTCAACAAAAGCTGAATAAATCATGCATCTAGTTCCAATGTAATGCACCTGATTCATTCATTACAGGACTTGTTCACTGTTGTAAGGCATTGACTTACAAAAAATAACAACGATAGCCTAATGAACTGAAGATTTAATTGAATAATTACAGTCTTTAGAGCTGTGAAAACATAGGTTGTAATTTAAGTGTTTCCTTCTGTTTTCTCATCAGTTAGGTAAGATCAACTTTCCTAGCCTGAGGAGTAAGCAGGTTCACCAGGAGTTAGATGTTTGTTCATAGGATTAGACATGTTCTGTGGCACTACATTTCCCATGATGAGCTAAGATTAGAAAGACCTACTGTTATGCTTCTTATATCTGATATAAACAAACAAAAACAAAACCTTCAGGTACATAATATTTAATTATGTGGCCTCTGAAGGTATACATAATTTATCCATTCATAGTATTTTGATCCATCCACTTTCATTAGAAAATCACAGATATGAGATAATTTTGGTATGACTATAGGACTTTTGATTTGAGCTTTAAGATGCAGACTTAGAAATATGGCATGTTTGTCTTTTTCTTCAGCGTTGAATTGTATTTTTATCATAACTTAATGTCTTTATATTTTATACATACCTTAATAATGACAATGGGCAGGATCCACCATTTCTTTCTACCAGTGATAGCAGGCATGTTACTATTGGGAGCAAAATGAAGGCCTTGCATCCCCCCACCCAAAAAAAAAAAAAAAAAAGATTCTGTCCCCACCTAATGAAATTCCCCTCCAGTCCTCAGATTTCTAACATTGCAATAACTTAAAATTTCTGTTGAACATTTAGAAATACAGTTTGGGACAGGCAAAGTTATCACGGGAATGAGAACACCACAAATTTGTTCTAGCTGTGGGTAATTTTCAATGTCTCACTCTTTGCAATGCTATTTGTACATTTAAAGACTAAAGCAAAATTTAATGGAGGGGGACAGAATTCTTATTCTGGGCTCAATGCTCTCATTTTGCATCCACACAACATAGCTACACTCCTCAGTACTAGTATCCTCTGTGTGAAATTATACACTATTTTTCAGGACACAGTGAGATGCATTGAGAATAAAAATTTAGACTCTGTCTTCCCTAGTTCTACCCAAAGAAGTGCTACATTGAAACAAAAGCCTTCTATGGATGGCCTGTCAGCAAGAACTAAATTTTGGGTCCAAGCCCATTAATATCAACAAAAACAACAAACCATGTAAAATGTTATATGATGAATTTTAAAAGACTTGATAGGTATATGATTGTTCTGTGCCTTCAAGTCTTTTCTGACGTTATGGCTTTTCTGACTTTCCTGACCTATGGTGACTCTAAGATAAATCTATTATGGGCCTTCTCTGTAAGATTTGATCACAGGGGATTTGACTTTTTCTTCCTCTTAGGCTGAGAGAGTTTCCATATAGTGAAGTTTCCAAGGCTGACCAGAGATTTGAACCCTAATCTCCTAGAGTCCTAAATCTAAACTGCACTGCAGAAATAATGCAATTTGACACCACTTTAACTGCCATGGCTCAACACTATGGAAATCTTGGATTTGTAGTTTTGTGAGATATTTAGCCTTTTCAGTCAGTGAGCTCTGGTGCCACAAAAAGCTATAAATCCTAGAATTCCATAGGATGGAGCAATAATAGTTAAAGCAATGTCAGCCTGCATTATTTCTGCAAAGTAGACTAGACATTAGTCCAATATTCAAACCACTCCACCATGCTGGATCTCTCTGGGCATCTGATACTAATTATGCATGAGTGTCACTGGTGGCATTTCAGTCAGCCTGGTTTTAGTTCTTTATATACTTTAGCTACTCATAAACATTCTAAAATTTAACCCACAAATGCTGTTATTGAATAGATTATATTTATTTAGTCAGTTACTATAAGAATCACATCTACATTTAGAGCAGGGATGAGCAGCTATAGAGGAAGGAGGGCAACATTTTCCCCTGCCAGGAGTCTATATCCACTGAAAATCAGGCACTGTGTGTCCAAAAATGACACAGAAGTGACTTCCACTTCTCATTAATAGTCCTCTGTAACTGATTTTCACAGGATGTGGGGTGGAATAGATATGCAGCACCATGGAAGACTTCCAGAAGTGCCCATTTGCAGTGTTTGAAGTGAAGTGATTACTTCCCCTAAAGATTTGGGGGTGCAGAGATTCAGGAGGTCTGCCAATGATTTAGATGATATAAAAATGCCCATGGAGACCACTGCATCCCGCTGCAGTTTCCTCATGCTAGTTGAGCAGAACAGAGGAGCCAGAATGGCTTGGTAACTGTCATTGACCCTGATGAAAGCCTAAATCCTATTGTCGATCATAACTAGGCGAAATCCAGTAAATCAGTTTTTATAGTGAATAAACAGTGTGGCATAGGGGTTTAAGCATTGGACTATGACTTTGGAGACCAGGATTGGATTCCTGTTCAGCCATGAAACCCACTGGGTGACCTTAGGCAAGTCACATGCTCTCAGCCTCAGGGGAAGGCAAACTTCCTTCCGAACAAATCTTGTCAAGAAAACCCCATGATAGGTTCACCTTAGGGTCACCATAAGTCAGAAATGATTTGAAGAAACAACACATGCACACTAACATTTTTGTAAATCCCAGTGACTTGATGGATCTCCTCTAAATGGGACTACCAACATGATTTTGGGCACACAGTCCCACTGCTTTGACCTTGTGATCCCTGGCTCCATCCTTATCAGCAGTGGGTAGAGGCAGAGAGGAGTTTTCACTTCCTGCATCACGGGGGGAAGGGGGTGTCATTATTAACCACACTTGTGTTTCAGTTGGGAAGAGAAATAAAATATAAATAAAGTTAACAAGCACCACCACAACTGCTTCTTTCTTCAGCTGTCTTGCATTGCTTGGTAAAATTGTAAAATCACAGAGATTGAAGAAACTATAATGGACATCTAATCTGATCCCTGGCATGCACAAATGTACAGCAAAAGTGGCACGTCTTACCTGAAAGCCTCTTCAGATGAGGAAGAAGTGAGCCCAGATACAAGATCTAATCAGAGCCTGCCCTGGAAGCAAAGTCTGGAACATCACATGCTGACCTTGAAAAAGGGGAACTGGAGACTGAGCTACTTTATCATTAGATGGTTGTAGGCTAAAGTGATAGCAACAAAAGCATAGACAAGGTTTGTGGACTTAAAAGGAAAATGCTGGGGTAATTAGGCCAACTGTTGAGTTACAGCGGACTAGAAACCAGTAGTCAGGGCCCTGTCTGTGCTGCAGAATAGTAGCTCTGCTATTTTTGGTAGTCTTTGATCTCTACTTTCCTGAACCCTGACTTGCTTTTTGAACTCTTTTTTTTTTCCCCATTATTCACTGACTAGCTTCTGACCCTCTTTGGTCTGCCTTTTGTGCTTAGACCCAGTAGGCTTAAACCCATGTTCTGCTCCTTCAGATCTTCTGTGTATGGTCCTTAATTGGCTTAGTTTCTCTTATGTTTGGTTCTTGAACTAAAGGTGTACACCATGGGCACTTGCCATTCTGATACAAGACACAAAACACTTCTGAGAGACAGATATTCAACCTCTGTTTAAAGACTTTCAATTAAGGAGAATCCATCACCCTCCAAAGTAGTCCATCCTACTCTAACGGCCCCTATGCTTAGGCAATAATTTTGTTCATAGTTTGTGTCCTAGTTTGTAGAACAGCAGAAAACAAACTTATTTCATCTGCTACATTGCATCCTTTCAGCTATTTGAATATGGCTATCATGTCACATCTGTTTCTTCTCAAAGCTAAACATATTCACTAAGCTGTTCTTCATAGGCTTGACCACCAGACCTTTTACCATCTTGGTTGCCCTCTTCTGGACATTTTCCAGCTTTACAGCATCCTTCTTGAACTGTAATGCCTAGCACTGGACGCAGTATTCCAGGTAAGATGTGGTCAAATTGAAGACTGAAAGTTAGATGTGGGACAAGGCCAGGATGCAAGACATAAGAAAGAGTACAATGGAGACTGAAATGGGGATGAAAAGAGATTGTGACTGGAGGAGAGAGTGGGAGGAGGCCAGATAACTGTACTGTTTTTTAATATTGTGAGTCACTCTGAGTCCCAGTTTTGGGGGAAGGGATATAAATAAATAACAACAGCAACAACAACGGGCACTGTTATAGGCTTATTTTCCTTTTCTAAATATGGAACTGGAACAGGAACATACCTGAAGATCTATTTGGGTGCGCCTGGGTGTTACTTAGCACAAAATATGGGTGGTAACAGAAGATCTATTTGGGTGCTCCTGGGTGTTACCCAGCAACTGGGAAGGGATATCTTACAGCACTGGATCTTTAGCCAGTGAAGTGGCCTAAAACAATTGTACTAATTCAACTATTGGAAATCTGCCCATACCCACTTCCTTCTTTTCAAGGATCTTCATCAGTATAGGAGAAAATATTGAGGAATGCAAAGCATCTTCACTGTTGCATTAGACACAGAGCTCCAAAATGTCTGTGGAGCCTTCTTGCCCATGGATACAAGGCTTTTCCAATTATCTGCAACATGAACTAAGAGTTAGCATCTAAAAAAAAAAAACTGGCCCTAAAGCAAAGCCAGTAGACATAATGATACTATGTTAGAAGTGAGCTTTTGGAAAATTGTAGCTGACCTGGAGAGAATGACTTCGGGGGGGGGGGGGGAAGAAGACCCTCCTCCATCCACCATCATCTGGCCTCAGAGGGAGAGAAAGGCAGGCCAGCTCCATCAGAAGGACCCTCCATCTAGTCCATCTGCCATGGTCCAGACCTCAGAGGGAGAGAATATCGGCTGAACTTGATTCCCTTCCCCATTGCCATTCCCTTCTCCTTTTGTGTCTTGTCATTTTAGACTGTAAAGCTGAGGGCAGGGAAATATCTAATTAACAATTTGTAAGCTGCTCTGAGAGCCTTTTGGCTGAAGAGTGGAGTATAAATACTCCAAATAAATTAATTGCATTTCTTTTATTCAGATTCACTTGTGTAGTCCAAGCTCCAATAGGTTTGTTCAGATGTGAGGTTCATTGAGTTTAGTGAAGACTTACTTTGAAACTGGTCTACAAAGGGTGGGAGTGCAATCCTAAGGATTTTACTCAGGTTCAAAACACACTGCAAAAAAAATCCCATTTGAGACCACTTTAACTGCCCTGGTTCAATGCTAGGGAATTGTGGGAACTGTAGTTTTTGAGACATTGAGCCTTCGGTCAGAGAATTCTGGTGTCACAATAAACTACAATTCCCAGGATTCCCTAGCACTGAGCCAGGGCAGTTAAAGAGGTCTCAAACCAGATTATTTCTGCAGTGTGTTTTGGACCTCAGTAACTGTGTCGCTAGTCTCAGCTTCTGCCAACCTAGCAGTTTGAAAGCATGCGAATGCAAGTAGTAGATAAATAGGTACCACTTTGGTGGGAAGGTAAAGAGCATTCTTTGCGATCATGCTGGCCACATGATCACAAAGTAGTCTCTGACAATGCTGGCTCTTCGGCTTAGTAATGGAGATGAGCACTGCCCCCTATGGTCGGAAACAACATGACAACCTTGTCAACGGGAATACCTTTACCTTTTTGACTTAAGCCCCATTAGAGGGAAAGCTGTGAAATGAGATTACACTCCTAAGCATACATGCAAATTGAATCTATACATGCTGATACAGAACTACATCCTGCTAAGGTGGTGAGCCACAATAGAATAGTAGTACATGCATCACTATGGGTATATTCTTGCTTTTATTGAATGATTTGCACAGGCTGCAACTCAGGCCAAAATTATCAGTGTGCCATTACATACTGACAATTTGTGCAAACTTTAGGATTTCCTGGAAAGAATCCTGGAAATGGTAGTTTTATGATTTCTAGTCCCTCTCCTATTACTTCTAGGTCCCTAGTGTTTTGGAGAGATGGTACTCTTAGGCCATTTTGTAGTATATATAACAGATACATTGGGAAGGGGGACCTTGAAGGTTTTTCATTTAATTAATTAGATTAGGATAGGAAGCTGAGTGGAAATGTGAGTCAGCTGTGTTCACCTTCCCCAGATACAGTTGATCTCATGGCATAACAATAAATGAAAGTACTACTACATTAGCAGACACAATTAGGCTATTTCAGTTAACAACATCTCTGTTAGTGAAGCTCCTTTGTACAAAGGCACAGCCCCTATTTTCCTCTTCATTCTCCATCTGCAAGTTTTTAGCAGCATCAGCATTGGGAGGATGGTGAAACACATACCTTCTTTGTTGTGTGGCAGCAGTATGTCTGCAGTAAGTGATGCAATATGATGGAATTTTTCTTGAGATTTGTTAGAAAGATCAGGAAAATAGGAGAGAATGATTTAATCTCACCAGCAAAGTGAACACAGCAGAGAAGTGCATGAGCAGGAAAAAGCAAACTAGCCCACTTTTAATATCCAGGCCCCACGTGTCTTCCAATAAAGAACCAAGACAAAGGGTCTTAGAGTAATATAAAAAGGTAAATTTACTTACAAAATCATGTGTATATTCATACACAGGTAAAACTTCATATTGCAAAGAAAATTAGGTAGAAAAATAGTCTACATGCTTGCAGAGAAAGTTTCTTATCAGCATGCTAGAAAGTCATGCTGCTCTGGTCAAAGGACAAAAGGAGAAAGAGAAACATAATGGTGATTCCTCCAGAGACAAAGAAGTGTACTCTCTTAGAGAAGGAGGAAATTGAGGGGTTATAACACAACATACTATCATAGACATGCATTTGTCTTCCTAGAAGGATTCAGCATGTTTAAAGTTGCAGAATCTGCAACACAATAAAGCTTATGTTGGGGAAGAATGGAATTTTGCCCTAGCTGATCCCACTGATCCACTGTAGCTATTTATTCGTACCTACAGCAGACCAGGTAAATAGCAGCTGCCTTCAGCATCCCTGACTAAGTGTGAACAGCATGCTTCACTAGCTACCCCAGCAAAGTTTTTTTTTAATGTATAGATCTCTTAAGTGTGGCCATCAAAACAGAAATCAGAAGAAAAGTGGAAGCTGTTGAAAGAAAAAAATGATCCCTGGTTGCGTTTTGGAAATCCAGCAATCCCTAGACAGTTCAAAATGTTTTTGTTTACTTATTCAAACAAACTTGGTTATTTTCTGTTGGAAAATAATTGCATTCTTTCTCTCCTCCTAAGATAAATAGGATCTTCCTGCATGCAAACTCTGCTGTCCCCTCTTCTAAACATCCCATTTGGTTCTTGCTGAATCACAAGGGCAATAACTAGAGTAGAGATCAACTTGAGGGCAGTTAACAACAAAAATTGGTAAACAAATCATATGATTCAACTCGCTTCCTATAGGAAGTTTTCTCACACAAAAGAGATTCTCCTGCTACCCTCCCAGCCTCCCATCTCTCTACTCTATCAGCTTTCTTCAGAAAGATGATGAAATAAAGATTTCTTTGTTTACCTGAACTATTTATTAGCTAGGTTAGGATTGTAGCCTCTATATATATGTTGATTTAAGCCATTAGTAAAGTTTTGTTTTTAAACTACAAGCTATGTGTGTTTTCTTTGAGTTAGCCTCAGTTTTTAGGAAAGCACAGTTAGGCAGAACACATTTCTGCTGCTCTGCTGACTTAAAGCTAGACCCTAACAGGCTTAGCTTTGATATTTTTGATATTTTAATATTTCTGTTTCCTTAACAAAGGCTGAAGCCTTAGGAAACTTGAATCCCCAACATTTTCTTTTATGTAGACATGTTGTTAGTTTTGAATAAAATATTTGCTGAAACAAATGTTTCTTTGTTTTGGTAATGCAGGACTTTATCTCTATTAATTCAATGTTATTCCTGTCTCTGGTGCAAATTTTCTGTTAAAGAAGTAATGCCCAGAAAACATCTAGTTCATTACTATCCTTTTACTTTCATATGCACAAGTCAGAAAATTACGTATTTATTGTCATGCAATAATAAATGCTTGGGTGGAGAGGAGGTTAAAAAAAACCTTTTTTCTCCAGGACAAATTCCCTGAGGCCCACCTTTCAGCAGAAATGAGTCACCACATCTTTTCTTGTTGCTGGAGAAAAAGGTCAGACCATGTTTAAGAAGTCTGGAATTTAAACACTCAATAAGCTTTTGATATGACATGAGTTTGCGCAAGATGTAAGCAAATCAGTTGGATTGGCAAATCTCGGGCTCTTCTGGTCTAGTTGGTCTGAGGTTTTGTAAAGATCATAGCTTAGAAAAGATACTTTTTGTACTAAATTTGGAAGTTACAGTTCGAAGCCTAAATACTGTTATTTGTCCAAATAGAGTAAATCCATTGAATCAATAGATGTTCAGTCAGTTGATACTTATAGTTAATTCAATGGATCTACTCTAATTGGAACTAACATTAGAATTCAGGATGCAAAAAGTGACTTTTCTAAGCTTTGTTAAGTTGTGGCTTAAAATTGAACATTTAGGAAAGCTGTGCAGTTTTTCACCTCATACAGGGATGGCCCCTCCTGTTCTATGATGTTGTGGAAAAACTGATGATATGTGGTAGGAAGCAAATTGAGTTAATATTATACTTCATTTGTAATCCTATATTTACCTGGGTGTGAAACTAATTGAACTCACTGGGACTTATGAATGAGTTGACTTGTATAGGGTTGCAGCTTAAGAAAGCAATCCAACGTTCATTTACCTAGGATAATCAGTGGGACTTACATCCAGCCACTTGGATTTGACATGAAGCATTGCAGTGTAAGTCTTCAATCTACTATTTATTCACCTAGGAGTAATTTCTACCAATGTCATTTTATCTGGAGTTAAAACTTGAAGCATCATGGCACTCAGTGCATTGGATTGCACTACCATGTTGCTTTAAAAACACACACCTTGCAAAGCCTGAAAGCACATGATTATGGGGCAGTATTTTTTGAAAACTTCCCTTGAGAAACGGTCCTTAATTGACTGACCCCAAAAGTTTAAGAACAAAGTTTAAGATAGTGGCTTGAGTGTTGCACTATAACTCTGGAGACTGGGATTCAATTCCCAGCTAGACCATGAAACCTACTGGATGACCTTGGGTAAGTCACACTCTCTCAGCCTCAGGGGAAGGTGATAGCAAACCTCCACTGAACAGATTTTGCAAAGAGAACCCCATGATGTCACCTGAAGTTGGAAATGACTTGAAGGCACACAGCAACCACAATAAAGGGCATAAGAGTGTGGACTTTCAGACCTGTTTAACTGTTCTGCCCTTTTGACTTGCATGGCAGAATTACTCTTTTAGGGCAGTTTATAAGGGAAGACAGAGGAACAATTCAATTGTCATGGCACAATCTCCAATGACCAAACTGAGGTGATTGTATTTTGGTCATATCATGAAAGACATGACTGACTGGAAAGGATGGTAGTGTTTGGTAAAGTTGAATGTAGTAAGAAAAGAGGAAGACCGCACAGCAGGTGGATAGGCTCAGTTAAGGAGGCCACAGATCTGTGTTTGCATGACCTGAGCATGGCTGCTGTTAATAGTGTCTTGGAGGGCTCTCATTCATATAATCAGAATCATAGAGTTGGAAGGGACCCTAAAGGGCAGTGAGTCCAACCCTGGTTCCATTCACAAAATCCAGCTAAGCAGTGGTTCCAAAACTTTGTGCTCCACACATTTTGAGACTGCATCTCCAAGAATTCCTTTTGGACAAATTGGTTGGGACTTGTAGTCCAAGACACCTGGAGGAGTAAAGTTTGGGAATGACTGAATTAAAGCATTCCTGTCTAGCTTCTTTTTGAAGACACCCAGCGAAAAAGACTCCGCCACTTTGTAGGTAATTGGTTCCATTTTGGAACCACATAGGGTTGCCATGAGTCCAATCGCTCTGCAATTAATATGCAGAATATGCAGCAAAGTGCAGTACAATTCATACTATATCATGAATATCTGGAGTGGATTAACATGGTATAAAAGTAAAGTGCAGTAAGGCCCCAAATCTTTAATTTAGGAATAGAAAGACCTGGTTGAATTGAAATTCCACTCAGCCTTGGATTGATTGGTTTCTCTCACTATTTGTAGCCCTACCACCATATTGGGAAGGTAATATGAGGGTAAAAAAGATTTCTCAGATGGAAACTCAGGAAATGGAACACCACTGGACCAGCCCATCTCTTTGTCTCTGGCTAATCCCAGTTAGAGTAGACCTATTCAAACAACTGTTAAATGATGACTCCACTTAGGTAAAGTCCCTTTGATCAAATGGGTCTGCTCCAGTCAGAACTAACAGCAGGATTTGGGCCTCTGTGTGCATTGTAAATGGTTCATATTGGCAAGGGAAGGCCTCTGCAAGCAAGTCTTTTGCATCCTCAGTGGGAGAGGAAGGCTGCAGCTACACTGCAGAAATAATCCAGTTTGACACTACTTTGACTGCCATGTCTCAATTCTATGGAATTTTGGGAAATTCAGTTTATTGTGGCACCAGAGCAAAGCTCTGTGGATGCAGCCAGAAAAGTCTTTTGATCTACTGTAAGTCCCACTCAATTCAATGGGATTTACACCTGAGTAAGTTTCCATAAGGCTGCAGCTTTCTTTGGCCAGCCTATAAAGTGGGATGGGATCTGCGTACTTTCATTGTGAGTTAAGCCCCAACCTCTGTTTAGAAAAAAGTCAAAGTAATCTCCTGTGTAGGATCAGTAGTATCCTTATTTATTGTCTGTATTTATAGGCCACCTCTCTCCAACAGACAAACTGGCATTCAAAGAGGTTTATAAATCTTGGTTCCCTTTCTAGCAGAGAGGGGACAGGGCAAAGTTCGTTTTTGGCACCATCTCAACAAGCCTGAAGAATGTAATGTGATCTTAGAGTTTGGGGAAGTTGCTCTGTGAGATTACAGTTCTGAGATCCCTCTCTCTGGCATGATCATGCTGGCTGGGAGTCACAGTCCTGGGAGTTGTAGTCCATAAAAGAAACAGATTTGCACTGTAATGGTGTCATACAGTCTCATTACAGTAATGTTCACTGTACACAAGAGGAACCTCCCAGTGGCCCAGTTGTGTGTGGTGGTGTGTGTGTGTGGGGTGGCTTGTCATCCTACAACTTTTGAAAGGCCGGAAAAAATGCCTGTGCTCTAAAAGGGCTGTGGATTGGGGCCGGACTGACACAATCCAAGGGTGTAGTATCCACACTGCAGAATTAGTGCAGTTTGACACCACTTTAACTGCCTTGACTCTATCCTACAGAATCCTGGGATTTGTAGTTGGGTGAGGCACCAGAGCTTTCTGACAGACCGGGCTGAATACCTCACCAAACTACAAATCCCAGGATTTTGTAGGACACTGTCATTGCAGTCAAAGTGGTGTGAAACTGCTTTAAATCTGGAATGTGGATATGCACAAACGCACATACACCCAAGATGATGGAATTCGTGGCTTGAAGGAGCAGTTCAAGCAGGAGTCTTGCATGTGGTGTGTTTTTGCTGCTTTTCCTCACAATAAAAGATCCCATTGATAGATTGATTGGCTTTATACCCCAGGAACCAGGTAAGGACCAGGAACATTAGAGAGACTGTGTGGGGACTGAAGATGAAAAAGTACAAATTACCCTACCAGATTGTATTTATTTTTATTTTTATGTGTTGGATTTATAACCTGCCTTTCTCCCATCACAGGATTCCAGGCAGTTTTGAAAAGGCCTCTCCCTTCGTCCATCACAAGCATCCTATTCTTTGCTTGAAGGCATCAGCTTTAATCCCGGAACAAGAAAATTAGGAAATCCTTGTCTATTTACTTACTTGAAGGACCAGAACAAATACTTTATTCAACGAAGGTCACAGTCTCTCTTATACGCTGATAAGACTCACTAGGGACTGGTCAAAATATAAAATTTAGACTCAGCCTATAATTTAAGAAATCTTTGATTTCCCCAGTTTGAGAATTTATCTTGAGGTTGGCCCTCACTATGGGACTGGAGCTCTTTGGAACAAAAAGACAAAACAAAAAGATCATTTAAAAATACAAAAATTGGGGCGAGGGTCTCCATCCGTTGCTGTTGAGTATCAATTTTCCTGAATCCAGTAGGATTGACTTTTGAATGTATAGCTACTGGAAAGACCTAAGATTTATTTCTGTGGTCCAAACCACACTGCAGAAATAATCCAGTTTAAGACCACTTTAACTGACCTACGGTACTCAGTACGAGGGAATCCTAGGAATTGTAGTTTCTTGTGGCTCCAGAGTTGAGAGAGAAGGCTAAATGTCTCTCAAAACTACAGTTCCCAGAATTCCCTAGCACTGAGCCAGGGCAGTTAAGGCAGTCTCAAACTGGATTGTTTCGGTAGTGTGTTTTGGACCTATATTTTACATGCTTTGTTGCTTTATAGCAATGCTAAGGCGAACTTATCACAGGGACTTTTTGACAAGATTTGTTCAAAAGGGGGTTTGCCGCTGTCTTACTGTGAGGCTGAGAGGGTGTGACTCACCCAAGGTCACCCAGTGGGCTTCCACTGAAGAGCAGGGATTCTAACCCTGGATTCGAGGGTCATAATCCAACCTCTACACTACGCTGGGGTGCTTACTTGGGAGTAAACTCCACTGAATACATGGAGATCCCTTCAAAGTACACCTTGAGTCTACAAGAGTCTTTAGACTTAGGGATGTTTTAATGGAGGGGGAAAGCTACTAGCCCTCCCCCTGCAAGTAGGCAAAATAGCCTGCCTGCCTGCCAATGCTGCCCCGCCCCAACACAAGCTCCTTAAAACAGTTCCGGGGACCCTTGCAGAGGTCCCCTTCAGACTTCTCAAGCTCCATCCGCACTGCAAAAATAATCCACTTTGACTCTGCTTTAACTGCTCTGGCTCCATGCTAGGGAATTCTGAGAATTGTCATTTGTTGTGGCACCAGAACTCTTCAACAAGGAAGGCCAAATGTCTCACAAGCCTACCACTTCCAGAATTGCACAGCAATGAGACAGGGAAGTTAAAGCAGAGTCAAAGTGGAGCATTTCTGCAGTGCGGATGGAGCCTGAGAAGTCTGAAGGGGACCTCTGTAAGGACTCTCACAACTGTTTTAAGGAGTTTGTGTTTGGAGGGAGCAGCATTGGCAGGCAGGTTATTTTGCCTACTTGCAGGGGGAGAGCTAGTAGCTTTCCCCCTCCATCATCATTATAACATCCTTAAATATAAAGACTCTTGTAGAGTCAAGAGTCAAACTGGAACATTTCTACAGTGCGGATGCAACCTCAGAGCTCTTGGGAAGCAACAGGGGAGAAGATATTCGAAGTGTGCCAAGGACGAAGTCCTCGATCTCTCCATTCTCACTAGTGAGGCCTGCTGGAGAAGAGTGCTGAGGATCCCATGGACAGCCAAAAGGACAAACAAATGGGTCCTACAGCAGAACAAGCCAGAATCCTCCCTGGAAGCCAAGATGACCAAACTGAGGCTGTTGTACTTTGGAGACATCATGAGAAGGGAGGACTCATTGGAAAAGACAATAATGCTGAGGAAAGGGGAGGGAAGTAGGAAGAGAGGAAGGCCACGTGCCAGATGGATGGCCTCTATTAAGGAGGCCACGGGTCTTGGAGATGTTTCATCCACAGGGTCTCCTCATGGGTCAAGAGATCAACTTGAGGGCAGTTAACAACAAAGGCCTTTAAAGGTTAGTACACTGTACTTTTGTTGTTTTCATACAGATGTCCTCAAAGAACCACATCCCAACGCTAGCCTATACACAACCACCTGAGTCAAATTTTTATTGAGATAACCAAAACCCAAGCTCATTCTGTACAAAACAACAACAAAGCAGATGTATAAAAACCGCAGGTTCCAACCCATCCAGGGTGAGATGGCGGGTTTTCTGGTTTTCCTCAGAGCTGCCATCGAACAAGAAGACAAGCTCTGAACAAGGATCCTTTCGTCAAAAAGGCTCCAGTCCAAGAAAAGAGTCCAGGAACCCTCCAGCGGTTCTTTCCCCTCATTTTTTTCCCTACAAGGGGTCTTTCAAGAGGTTTCCCCCAGTCAATAAATTACAATAAATAGAGTCCATCTGTCCTTTTTCCCCTCTTTCTGTGACGTTCCCCCCCACAAAAAAAACCCAGGGACCCAGCTCTAGTCCAAGAGCCTGAAGGCATTATTATACAAATAGGGCAGGCAAACGAAAGACACGTGGTTTTTATTATTATTATTATTTCTCCCTCCACATGATTCTGGTTCTCTTCAGGTTGTAAAAGCGTCCTTTGTGCCAAATGGATTCTTTCAGCTTGGCAAATGGGACACTTCTAGGACCCTCTCCCACGATTTTACAACAAAAAGAGAACAAAAAGAGAAGGACTTCACTTAACAGAGGTGGGGAAAGGGAGGGGGGGGGAAGGAAAGAAACCCTTCTTTTCGTTTGCCTGCCCTGCTTCTTTAATAAGGCAACCAGGGCTCCAAAACACATGGCAGAAGGGATCCAGTTTGAGACCCTTGGCTCGGTGCTAGGGAATCCTGGGAACTGGAGTTTGTTGCAGAACCAGAGCTCTCTGACAGAGAAGGCTCAATGTCTCAGGGGAAAAAACTACAATTCCCTTGATTCCCTAGCATTGAGCCAGGACAGTTAATGCGGTCTCAAGCTGGATTATTTCTAGTAGTCTGTTCAGGCCCTCAATGGGCCTTTACAGACTGACAGAAATAATGTAGCTGGAGTCCACTTTAACTGCCCTGGCTCAGTGTTAGGGAATCATGGGAACTGTAGTTTATTGTGGCACCAGAGCTCTCTGACAGAGAAGGCTCAATGTCTCAGGAAAAAAAACTACAGTTCCCAGAATTCCCTAGCACTCAGCCAGGGCAGTTAAAGTAGAGTCAAGCTGCATCATTTCTGACAGTCTGTAAAGGCCCAATGTTTCACAAAAAGTCCAGTTCCCCCAGGATTGGCTAGCATTGAGCCAGGGCAGTTAGAGCGGTCTGAGACGGGGTGATTTCTTCAGCGTGTGGAAGGAGGGATTCAGAGCTCCGGGTAGGCGCTGCTGTTGTTGCTGCCTCCGCCGCCTCCTCCTCCTCCTCCTCCTCCGGGGGCGTTGGGACAGTAATAAGCGGCGTCGGGGGCCTCGTGTCCCGGGAAAGGGAGGCCCAGGTCGGGGGTCCGTCCAGCGAAGGGGGGCAGGTACTGCTCGAACTCGGCCCGGTCCACTTCGGCCAGGAGCTCCACGTCGGGGCCCGGGAGGTGCTCCAGAGCCTCCCCTCGACGGCAGGAGGAGGCGGAGGCGGAGGCGTTGGGGGGCTGCTCCAGAGGGACCACCGGGAAGCGGCCCCGGAAAAAGGAGGGCTGGCTGCCGTTGCAAGGATACTCGGCCCCGGGCGGCGTCGGGTAGCCATAGGGCCCCAGCAAGGCTTCCTCGGGCGGCGCGGGGAAGAAGGACGGCTCCCCGCCACAAGCGCCGCCGCCGCCGCCGTGGGAGTCGGGCTCCGGCGTGGGCAGGTTGTAGCTCCCAAAATGGGGGAGAGGGAGAGGGAGAGGGCCGCAGTCCCGGTAAGGGAAGCCCCCCGCGGCGGCAGCGGCAGCGGCGTACTGGTCCGGGAAGGGGAGGCCCAGGCCCTCGCAGAGGGAGCCCGCCTCTCCTGGCCTCCCCAGCGGAGGGAGAGCCGAGTGGGCCTGCGAGGGAAGGAAGGGGCTCCCGCCCTCAGAGAGGCCCTCGGAGCCCCCCCCGCCGCCGCCGCTTCCCCGCTTGAGGCGCTTGACCTGCTTCCTCCGCCTCGGGCGGTACTTGTAGTGGGGGTGGTCCCGCATGTGCTGCAGACGGAGCCGCTCCGCCTCTTCCACGAAGGGACGCTTCTCCTCCGCCGTCAGCGCCCGCCAAGACTGCCCTGGAAGGAAGCAAGAGCAAGAACCGTCGCTATTTCACACCGTGAACGCTTCGCTTAATGAATGATCCAATGGTCCTGCATAGGATGGGGTTCCTGCAATCCCTGGTGCCCCCTTTCTTGGCCACTGGAGTGTACTTTGGGCATTTCCAGTTGTGGTTCAAGCTTTTGTGTTCCATCATTTTGGTGACCTTGGAAGGACGCAAGCCTGAGCCCCTTGGCTGGCATTGAACTGGCAACCTTCTGGTTTGTGAGTGAAGGGCTGCAGTGGGGTAGGCAACCTTTCCCCTTTAAGGGCCGAGGGACTTCAGCTCCCAGAATCCCAGGAGCTATTGGCCAACATGGGACTATTGGTCAACATGGCTGAGGCTTCTGGGAGCTGAAGTCCCTCGGCCCTTAAAGGGGAAAGGTTGCCTTCCCCTGATTTAACCACTGGGCCACCAGGGCTCTAAAAGGCAGAGAAAGGGGGCCTTAGGAAGGGATTGGGACCCCCCTCCCCTCTCCAAGGACCAGGCGTCCTCCTCTTCCCGGACAGGGCCTCCCTTTCCACCTTTCCCTCCTGGAAGAATCCCCAAATAGTTCCCCCCCCCCGTTTTCTTTTTCTTTTTCCTCTTCCAAGAGGTTTTCTCTTTCCCCCCCCCTCACTGCATCTGCACTGCAGAAACAATCCGGTTTGACACCACTTTTAACTACCCTGGCTCCATGCCATGGAACTCTGGGAAACGTGTTTGGTCGGGGCACCAGAGCTCTCCGACAGAGCCGGCTAAACGTCTCACAGAGCGACCGTTCCCAGAATTCCAGAGCAGTTTCGTGGGCTCATTTGCAGGATGATTTAAGCCCAGTCCATCCGGGAGACCTTTTCCTGGCCAACCGATATATATGCACCATATACTACTGGTTGCAAGCTTTGGGCGCTCCGTTTGCAAACCGGGGTTAAAAATGCCTTGTTCACGCTCAAACCGATTTCACCTCCAAAGTATGTCAGGGGTGAATCTGGGCGAAATGGTCCAAGTCCTTTTGATCTGGGTCATTTTGAAAAGGTTCTATTATTTTGGCAGTGTGGGTGCAAACCCAGTGGAGGCTGGAGCAGCTCCATCCCGCTTTTTTACTTGCATGACTCTGTCCTATCTTAGCGTCCCTTCGTTTTGGAGTTTTGGAGTTTGTGGGAGCACTTAAGAATGCCCTACTCCACTCCCTGGAGCTTCAGAAAATTCTCAAGAGACTATAAACCCCAGGATCCCAAAGACAGTTAAATGAGTACAAAACTCCTACAATTATAGCGTGGGTTTACATGGAGGCTGCATCCGCACTGCAGAAATAATCCAGTTTGACACCACTTTATCCACCAGGGCTCCATGCTATGGAAGGCTAGGGACTGTAGTTTTGCAAACTATTTAGCCTTCTCTCTCAGAGAGCTCTCGTGCCACAAACAAAAACTACAGCTCCCAGGATCCCATAGCATTGAACCAGGGCAGTTAAAGTGGGTTCAAAGTGGATTATTTCTGCAATGCGGATGCAGCCGGAATTATTCATTCTGGCGGTGGGTGTTCTTAAACCATAAATTCGCCTTTTGCCAACCCAAGTTTAAGTCACACAATAGCCAAGAATTGAAACGCAGAGACCACCCAGACTTTGTGAAGGTTTTCAAAAAGGGCATTGCTGGTTGGTAGCCCTGTTATCCATTGCCAAAAAAACAAAGAGGTTCCATAACACATGGCAGAAATAATCCAGTCTGAGGTCATTTGAACTGCCCTGGCTCGGTGCTAGGGAATTCTGGGAGCTATAGTTTGTGAGACATTGAGCCTTCTCTGTCAGAGAGCTCTGGGGCCAGAATAAGCTACAATGCCCAGAATACCCCGGCTCTGAGCCAAGGCAGTTAAAGTGGTCTAAAAGTGGATTATTTCTGCAGTGTGTTTTGGGCCTAGGTCTCTCCTATTGTATCTTAAAGACTAGTTTGTGTTTCTTGGCATGCGGCTCCATTCACACCAGCCGACTTCATGCGATGCTTGATGTGGCTTTTGCAGCATAAGGAGATGCAAAGAAAACCTATGACACCTTTTGAGAAAGAGAAGAAGACATTTCTGACATCAGCTTTTCTGGACTTCCATCTGATGAAATGGACAGAGTCCAACAAAAGTTTATGCCAGAATATATTTTTTTCTCAGTCTCAAAGGTGCTACCGAATTCCTTTTTAAAAAAAATATATGCTTAAATACCTGTGAAATGTGTATCTTGCTGAAAAACAAAGTACAAGTTGGCTCTCCACATTTCTGGCTTCGACTTTTGCAGATTGGATTATTTGCAGTTTTGATTTATGTGTCCTCTCTAGGAATCTCTAAGTCCTCCGGCACAACTCTGCCAGAGGTTGACCATAGAGTTGTGCTAGAAGTTCATAGAGAAACACTTCTCTGGGCATTTGTAGGTCCTCCAGTATGATTCTATGACCAAATTCTGGCAGAGGTTGACCATCGAGTTGCGCTGGAGGTCCTGGAGAGGTCTAGACAGGTGTTCTCCCAGGTAAAAAGAACAATGTTTGAGTTTTTTTCACATTCTAGGCCCACAACAAACTCCAATTCCCAGAATTCCACAGCATTGAGCCAGGGAAGTTAAAGCAGTGTCAAACCGGGTTATTGCTCCAGTGTGGATGCAGCCTCCATTTCAGAATCAGAAGTAGCCTGTCTTGGCAGCAGTCCTATGCCCATTTACTTGGGAAAGTAAAGTTTTCTCCTAAACTCAGTGAGATTTCCTTCCGAGTAAATTGTGCATAGGATTGAATGAACAGATCTAGTGCGCTAAAGAACATTTTCCTTACTAATGTTAGAATATCATGGTTCTGTTTTTTCCCCGAAATAATACAGGCTCTCTCTTCCTGACATGATCAAGGTGGGTTTGCAGAGAAAACCACACAAAGAGGCTCAGGAAACAAACTTTTGTGCATCCCAACCCACTCCATCCCAGGAATCACAGCAGACTGAATTCCAAGGAAACGTATGCCAAACAAAAAAGACCAGTCCTTAACGTGCCAAAAGGAGTTACTTTGGCTGCAAAACTGAAAAAGAGGAGTTGGGGGCATGACAGGGTGACCAGAGGTCCTCCTTTTTCAGGACGCGTCCTCCATTTCAGCCTCCTGTCCAGAACGAATTCCAAAATGTCCTGCATTTTGAAGCAGGACTAAGAAGCCTGAATTTATATTTTATTATATGTTTTTAGCTTTTCTTTTGGCATGTCCGCCCTTTTTCTTCACTGCCCTACATTTTAAGCTGCCTTGTCCTTCCTTGTGAGGATGGCACCTGGCCACCCTGCGGCATGAGTTTTCCTAAACCTGAGCAGCCAAATGCGTCTGAGGAAGTAGGCTTGAGTCTAGGAAAGCTCAGACTAGCCCCTTTCGGTGAATCTCAAAAGGTGTGGCAAGATCCCTTTGCCTACGTGAGAGATGTACACTATAAGAATTCAAAGATATAGCCGTGTTAATCTGTAGAATCAGTCTGCAGAGAGATCGTGCAGCACCTTTGAGACCCGCAGAAAGAAAGAAGTTGGCAGCAGGAGCTTTCCTAGACTTCAGTCTACTTCCTCAGATACATTTAGTCTACTTCCTAAATGCATCTGAGGAAATAGACTCAAGTCTTGGAAAGCTCCTGCTGCCAACTTCCTTCTTTTAGTGTGTCTCAAAGGTGCTACAAGACTGATCCCCTTTCAAGAAGACTGGATGATCTTTATTGATTATGTCAGAGGTAGGCAACCTTTCCCCTTTAAGGGCCGAGGGACTTCAGCTCCCAGAAGCCTCAGCCATGTTGGCCAATAGCTCCTGGGATTCTGGGAGCTGAAGTCCCTTGGCCCTTAAAGGGGAAAGGTTGCCTACCCCTGGATTATGTTAATCCTCACTCCCATCCAGATCCAACCTCCAACTTCACAGATAGCTCTTTGGACACACCTTGACAAAGCCAGACTCTCTGGCTCTGGCTGAGAACTAATTTTTTTATTCTCCTGAAGAATAACTACTCATCAGATACATACCTTGGTCCTTGTAGTTAATTGTTGTTGTTGTCTTGTTCTACGCACATTGTTATGTGTTTTATTGTAAAAACTCAATCAAAATTTAATGGGGGAAGGGGGGAAGAATGATCCCCAAACTATGACCTTCCAGATCTTTTGGACTTCAGCTCCCAGAATCCCAGACCATTGGCCAAGATGGCTAAAGCTTCTGGGAGGTGAAGTCCCAAAACCTGGAGGATCAGAGTTTGGGAATCACTGCGGAGGGGAGGGGGAGTCTACATAATTCTAGAAGTGTGTGTAAAATGGGGATACATGGGTGGGTGGGGGCTTGCCATGGTTTTGAATTCAAAAGCTGCGTCTCTGCCCCCCTTCCTCCTCCGATCCTCGGCCCAGACTTACCCAACATTTTGCTGAGCTCGGCGTTGTGGAGGTCCGGGTTCTGCTGGGCCAGCCGCTTGCGCTCATCCTTTGCCCAGACCATGAAGGCATTCATGGGGCGGCGGATGCGGGCTTCCCCCTTGGCCCGCCCGGGGGCTCCTGGTTGCACTTGATCTCCCACCGGCGCCCCCTCGCCCTTGCCCTTCCCTTCGGCCAGGGGGCTCAGGGACTCGGCCCATTGGCACTGCATCATGACCGGAGGAGGGAACGGGCACCGGCCTTGGTCCTCGCTGCTGGCGTATCCCGCATCGGGGCTGCTCATCGCCACCTGGATCCACCTGGACAGGAGCCTCTTCCTCTTCCTCGCAAGGCTGGCGGAGCTGCTCCGCTCTTACTCACTCCTCTTTCTGGCTGGCCAAGGCCGGGAGGGACCAAGCAGGGATCTCTTGGGGGGAACTCCTGAAGACTCGGTCGCCCTCCCCGCGCGGCTTCGTTTAAATTGGGGCCTGGCCAATGGGGAAGCGGGGGCGGGGCCTCGAGGAGGGTGGGCGGAGCCAGGAGGCCCGGACCAGTTTGGGCTGCCGGACACCTGTGCGGGGCCACCGAGGCCGGGCCGGAGCTCTCCCTCCAGCCGCCAGGAGCGGGTTTTTCCAGGGCTGCGTCCCAGAGAGAGGGGCGACCTGGGCTTCAGCCGCCCCCAGACTCCGGAATGACCTGCCAGCTTCCACAAGTGACTACCGCTCTCTGAATGTAAAAGAGCGTCAAAGACTGGCAGGCTTAATCATAGGATTTTTTTAAAGGGTGGATTTTAGGTGTGTACATCTTGTTTGTCCTTTGAACTCGTGTGTGTTGCTTTAATCAATGTCTTTTCAACTAATGTTTTTTTTAATATTTTTAATGTTTTTTTAATGTTTTTTAGCTAATGTCTTTTTAACTAATGTTTGTTTGTGAGAATCCAAAGATATAGCCCTATATATCTTTGTGTATATATCTATATCTTTGTGTGTGTACATATACAAAGATATATCTAGATATGTCTATGTAGAGAAATTTCTTTCTTTCAGTGAGTCGCAAAAGTGCTACAAGATCTCTCTACATATTGATTCTACAGACTAACACAGCTGTATCTTTGAAATCTAGATATATCTATCTATAGATATCTATAGATAGATAGATATAGAATTATTAGTATTAGTATTAGTATTTGTATTAGTATTATTTGAAGTATTTATACCCCGCTCTTCGGCCAAAAGGCTATCAGAGCAGCTTACAAATGGCTAATTAGAGATTTCCCTTCCCTCAGGCTTACAAGCTAAAAAAATAGATATCTTTGAATGTGTGTGTGTGTGTATACACATATACAAAGATATATATGTATATATCTATATCTATCTATAGATATAAATACAAATATATATATATATGTAGTACCTTTGAGATTAACTAAGAGAAAGAAGTTGGCAGCATGAGCTTTTGTAGCCTTCAGTCTACTTCCTCAGTTTGTTGGTGAATTGTTCTTGCTCCCCCTCCCTGGATCCGTGGGGAGAGGCGTGTAAGAAATAATAATAATAATAATAATAATAATAATAATAATAATTACTACTACTACTACCACTACGTGGAAGCAAATTCCCTTGAGATCAATGCAGGGTGATGCGACGTCCTCCTTTTCCAGGACCTGTCCTACCTTTCCACCTTCTCTCCAGGAGGAATTTCACAACGTCCTTCCTTTTGAGCAGGACTAAGGAGCAGGAGTGTATATTTAGAGGAGTGTTTGGACTTTTTGGGTTGTCACTTCTCCTCATTTTCTTGCAGGTCCCACATTTTGAAGTGCCTCCTCCTCCCTGGTCACCCTGGATCCCTGGGATCTCCTTTCAAGGAGGTGGGAGGACGCTCTGGAATCGGATGGACAGAGAGGTCGGCTGCATCCGCACTGCAGAAATCGTCCGGTTTGACCTCACTTTCACTGCCGTGGCTCAGTGCTATGGAATTCTGGGAATTGTCGCTTGTTGTTGGAGCCTTCCTTGTCAAAGAGTCCTGGTGCCCCAACAAGCTGCAAGTCCCAGAGTTCCATCGCATTGAGCTATGGCAGTGAAAGTGGTGTCAAACCGGATGATTTCTGCAGTGCGAAGTCTATGGGGGGTTGCAGACTGCCAGAAATAGTGCAAATTGAGTCCACTTTTAGGGTTAGGGTTAGTGCTAGGGAATCATGGGAATTGCTTCTTTTCTGAGACATTGAGCCTTCTCTGTCAGAGAGCTCTGGTGCCACAATAAAACACAGTTCCCATGATTCCCTAACCCTAACCCTAACCCTAAAAGTGGACTCAATTTGCACTATTTCTGGCAGTCTGCAACCCCCCTAAGTAATTGGAGGGGTTTCTCCTTTCGAGAAAAAAGAGTAGCCCTTAAGGCAAAGGACCGGTCGTTTAGGTAGTTTTTATAAGAGGCCAGACAAAGCGGGGGGGGGGGGGGGGAGGCACTTTCAGCCTATTCTTTCTCTTTCCTGTCTGCTGGATGTGTTTGCTAGACAGGAAATGTCAGGATAAAGCCGATGTTGAGAAATACCTTTGTAAAAATAGGGGTGTCCCCCCCCTAATTTTTACAATGCATCTCCCGCTTTTAAAGTGTGGCTTTCACATCTTACAGCATGTCGTATGTCATCGTGAGTTTACTTGGTCTGTCGCACCAGTTCACACGTACACACCTGGCTTTTTATAGACGTTTCAAAATCTTCTGTTTTCTATGACAAGATTATATATATATAATACACACACACACACACACACACACACACACACCTGGCTTTTTATAGACGTTTCAAAATCTTCTGTTTTCTATGACAAGATGGTCAGTAGCACTCTTTCCAAAAGTTATCGCATCCTTTTTGTGTTTTGCCCATCCCCAAACGAATTACAGTGCTCCCAACTATATATATATATATATATATATATATATATATATATATATATATATTGTATTTAAACCATAGTTATTTGAGCAAACCTGTTCTGTTTAGTCTATCCCGACATTATTTAGTCTATCCCGACATCATTATTTTGGACGTCAAAAAGAAATGAATGTGTTGTGCTCACTTGTGTCTTGTGTGTATTTTATTGTCCTGCCCTACTTTGAAATCTTTGGACAGAAATAGTTGCAAATAATTAATAAACGAGAATATATGAATTTCATGCATTTGTGCTTTAGTTCCAATTATTTCAGCAGCTTTGAGTTCAAGAAAACCAAAGTTTTACTAAGGCTTACTTTAAGCTTAAGGTTTACAAAGGTGGTTGTTGTTTTTTTAACTTCTCAGAGTAAAGTGATGCATTCTGACCATTCAAATGATGTATTCTGACTATATTATATATACAGTGAAAAAGTTTAGGTAAAGCAGAGAGAGTGACACATGCTTAAACGACTTCCGACCAAATAATTCTTGTTAATTCAACCTTCTGCAAATACAGCAAACTGTTGGAGGAGGTAATGCAGACATACAGGATGCAAACAAACGGAAGTAAGAGATACGGATTTCAGTGACCAAAGTCTTTCCAAGTGCATTCAGGATTTCAGATTTGGTTGCATGCTAGTATTTATAACGGTAGGTTGTGAGTATTAAATACAGCAATCCTGATGTCTAGACAACATCGAATGTGTTTTAAATGTCACATCGATGGGCCTTTGCAGACTGCCAGAAATAGTGCAAATGGAGTCCACTTTAACTGCCCTGACTCAGTGCTAGGGAATCATGGGAGCTGTAGTTTATTGTGGCACCAGAGCTCTCTGACAGAGAAGGCTCAATGTCTCAGAAAATACTACTACAGTTCCCATGATTCCCTAGCACTGAGCCAGGGCAGTTAAAGTGGACTCAATCTGCACTATTTCTGGCAGTCTGCAAAGTCCCATGATATTTGGATCACAACTAGATTAGGCCAAAAATATATTCCTCGGAGATAAAAATTCACCCAAAAAAATCACTTTAGGGTTTGGAAGGCGGGTATCCTCAGATTATCTGAACGCACAACTTCAGCCAGAACTGAATATCGGATCGACTCGTTACCTTTCCTTTAATATCGAGTCTGATCAATTTTGTGTGCTCAGAGGTGCTCGGGGGGGGGTTTTACAAATTATTTATTATTATTATTATTATTATTATTATTATTATTATTATTATTGACATGTTTCCCAACGCTATTTCCATCCTTCCCAGAAGACCTGAACTTTTCCAGAGTTTTGTGTTTACTTCTAAACAAACAAAAAAAAAAAAAAAAAAAAAAGGCTTTTAGAACCGGAATTCCCAGCACAATCTGTACTCAAGGAACTAGTTAAAGTGAAATGACCGGTTTACACGTTACTTTGCAGAAGTCCCGTGTAATTGAGAGCCAGTGTGGTGCAATGGTTTGGTTGAGCCTTGGACTAGGAGACCAGGGTTGGGACCCCCCGTTCGCGCATAAAACCCTACTGGGTAACCTTGGAAGAGTCACACTCTCTCAGCCTCAGAGAATCTGGCAAGAAAACCCTGTGGTAGGTTCACCTTAGGGACGCCGTCAGTCAAAAAAGACTGGAGGCACACAGCGACAACCCGTGCAATTCAAGCTGATGCTGAAACATTTGGGCCTAGAGAGACAGATATAGAGAGAGAATGGTTTCCCTCCATTCCACCCAAATAAAAATAAAAGCCCTTTAAAGATGAAATGAAGATGCTCAAAGGGGGGTGGGCCTCTCCTCTCCCATTTCTTCTCTTTAGTCTCTACTGTTTAGAAGCCCTCGGTGGCATCCACAGTGTAGAAATCATCCAGTTTGACAACACTTTAACTGCCAGGGCTCCCGGCTATGGAATTCTGGGAATTGCCCTTCGTTGAGGCACCACCGCAGAGCGGAGGAGTTGCATCTCCTCAAGAATTATCAACGAGGAGTGTACTGAAATCACCAAGGTCCGAAATAATCCAGTTTGAGACCGCTTTAATTGCCCTGGCTCAGTGCTAGGGAATCCTGGGAATTGTAGCTTATTGTGGCATCGGAGCTCTCTGACAGAGAAGACAATGTGAAGTCGTAGGCTTTCATGGCCGGCATCCATAGTTTTTTTGTGGGTTTTTTCAGGCTGTGTAGCCATGTTCTGAAAGAGTTTCTTTCTGACGTTTCGCCAGCATCTGTGGCTAGCATCTTCAGAGAAGATCTTTCTCTGAAGATGCTAGCCACAGATGCTGGCGAAACGTCAGAAAGAAACTCTTTCAGAACATGGCCACACAGCCCGAAAAAACCCACAAAAAAACTAGAGAAGACAATGTCTCACAAAACTACAGTTCCCAGAATCCCCTAGCATTAAGCCGGGGAAGTTAAAGCGGTCTCAAACTGGATTATTTCCGCAGTGTGTTTTGGACCAGCATTAGAGCTGCTCAGGGGGGAATTCCAAATACCTCCCCAAACTACAAACGCCAGGCTTCTGCAGATGGAGCCATGACAGTTCAAGCGGCATCGTTGCTTGTTGTGTGCCTTCAAGTCGTTTCCAACTTATGGAGACCCTAAAGGAGAGTTATCAGGAGGTTTTCTTGGCACGATTTGTTCAGAGGAGGTCTGGCTTTGCCTTCCCCTGAGGCTGAGAGAGTGTGACTTGCCTAAAGTCACCCAGTGGGTTTCATGGTCGACCTGGGTGGGAATCGACCCCCGGTCGTAGTCCAACCCCGGTATCAAACGGATATTAATGTGCAGTGCAGATCCCTCCGCTCTAAATCGTATTGTTAGCCCCGACGAGAATCCATAGAGTTGACTGACATTTAAGAACGGGTTGAAGGGCTCTTATCTAATAGGGAAGAACTAGCGTGGCGTTATAGTTAACTCGGGATATAAGGACTCCATACGCAGCCCTGGATCTAAGGGCTCAGCCATGGAAAGAAACCCCACTGGGTGACCTTGAGCGAGTCACACACTCTCAGCCCCCGAAACCCCCGTGAGAGGATCATCTTAGGGTCTCCATAAATCGGAAACGACTTGGACTCACAACAACGATAACAAATCTAATAGGGACTGATCAACAAGATCCCAGCTCCAGAGTGAGGCCATTGGTCCATCTAGCACAAGATTGTCATGCTGGCTGGCAACATCTTTCTAGGGTGACCTCTCACAATTCATGTCTTTACAAGTTTAGCACTACGTCGGGATATCGGTAGTTGAACCTGCTGACTTGTGCTTCCATAGCACCTGCTTTGCAGAGCCTTTGCTTTTTATTTTATTTTTTTTAAGCAACAGGCTAGAAAACCACGAAATAATAAAAGTAATTTTCCTTTGCTTTCTGCGAGAGAATTAGTTAAAAGCAAACGTAGGGGGTTTGCAGACTGCCAGAAATAGTGCAAATTGAGTCCACTTTTAGGGTTAGGGTTAGGGAATCATGGGAACTGTATTTTATTGTGGCACCAGAGTCCTCTGACAGAGAAGGCTCAATGTCTCAGAAAAAAAAAAAAAACAATTCCCATGATTCCCTAGCACTAACCCTAACCCTAAAAGTGGACTCAATTTGCACTATTTCTGGCAGTCTGCAACCCCCCCCTCCATACTGTTGTTTTAAATATATATATATATATATATATATATATTGTAATTTTATTTTTATTTTTTTAAATGTTTTTAATCTTGTGAGCCGCCTCGTGTCCCTTTCTGGGAGAAAGGCGGCATAAACATGAAATAAATAAATAAATAAATAAATACACAAAGCCTAACCGAACCCTTAAAAGAAACCTGGGTAGTATTATTGATCAACACAAGTAATATACAGTATTTACAACACCTGTAGAAAGACAACAAAGAGGGAAAGGTCTAGCACCTGCAATGGGGTGGGTTGTCTTGGTGTGTGGCCATGGGACCTATTTCGTTATTTAACCATGGTATATTGAGCTTGTTCATCAATATTGTGGTGTGGGTTTTTTTTTTGTGGGTTTTTCGGGCTTTATGTGGCCCTGTTCTGGAAGATTTTACTCCTGACGTTTCTCCACCATCTCTGGCTGGCATCTTAAAAACAGCTGAGTGCAGCTCTGTAGGAAAGGGAAGAGTTTTTGATGCAGCTTGTGAAGGACAAGGACCTCAGCTCATTCTTTTTCATGCAAAAGCCCCAGCAGCAAAACCCAATTTCTTCTTCGGGCAGAAGACCCAGCTTCAAAACCGAATTTCTTTTTCATGCAGAAGTCCCAGCTTCAAAAGCTTGCCCATTTCTACTGGATTTCTAATGGATCTTACCTGAGATCCTTGACTGCCACTGCAACTGTTTGAAGATGCTGGAGAAACGTCAGGAACAAAATCTCCTAGAACAAGGGCCACATAGCCCGAAAAAAACCACCAAAAAAACATAATATGTATTGTAAATACTATTTTAATCATGTAATATATATATATATATATATATATATATATATACACAAAAAAAAAACAAAACAAAAAAACCCAAAAAACCAGGGATGCTGGCCGTGAAAGCCTTGGACTTCCCCTTCATCGATAGTATTGCCAACAATGGCCTAAATCCAAAAGTTAGTGAGAACCTTTGGATTTAGGGAACTCGATACGATCAAAACGTATGGAAATGCATTGATTCCCTGGGTTTAGTCTATGGAGGACTAACAACTGGATTTAAGTCATAATGGGGGAATGACACGGGGGGGGGGAGTAATAGAGAGTTGGTGTTTTGTTTTGTTTTTGTTGTTGTTGTTTTTCCTTCTTCTTCTCAAGGTTGCCTTCACTTTTTTGTGTGGTTTTGGGGAGACCAGCTCCGTTGGGCTTGCAAGACCCGGGGGGGGGGGCTGTAGACTGCCAGAAATAGTGCAAATTGAGTCCACTTTTAGGGTTAGGGTTAGTGCTAGGGAATCATGGGAATTGTTTGGTGTTTTTTCTGAGACATTGAGCCTTCTCTGTCAGAGAGCTCTGGTGCCACAATAAACTACAGATCCCATGATTCCCTAACCCTAACCCTAAAAGTGGACTCAATTTGCACTATTTATGGCAGTCTGCAACTCCCCCCCCCCCCCAAGTCCCTACAGATCGCGACATCACACAGCATAGGAAATCAATGAGAGAATAAATGGTTGGGGATTGCCTTGGTAAAGGCGATGGAGGGATCTGTGACCTTTTGCCCTTCAGGGGCTGGAGGGGAGAGCCTCGATCGGGGGCTTTGTCTTTCTTTTCTTTCCTTTTTTCTGGCCGGGCTGCGTGGCTCTCCTCGGGCGGCGGCGTTATCAGAGGCGGCCACAAACATCCGGAGCGCTTCCTGCCCAAAGAAAGAGAGAGAGAGAGAGAAAGGAAAGAGAAGGATCCCCATTGGGAAGAGGAGGAAGGGGGGGACCAAGGAGGGGGGCAGGAGTCCTCAAAGCAAAGGCCCCGCAGCAGGGAGGACAGCCCAGAACAAGGGAGGACAGGGCCAAAGAAAAAGGTCAACGCACTCACAGAAATGGACATACAACTATATGGACAACTATATTATATTCTAGAGAGGAGGTGCTTGAGCGTTGGATTATATATAGGGCTGCATCCGCACTGCAGCAAATAATCCACTTTGGCACCGCTTGGAGGCCCCTGGCTCCATGCTATGGAATTTTAGGAATTGCCAGAATTCCATAGCATGGAGCCAGGGGCCTTCAAGTGGTGCCAAAATGGATTATTTGCTGCAGTGCGGATGCAGCGTGACTCTGGAGACCAGGGGTTCCAATGCCAGATCAGCCATGGAAAACCATTGGGTGACCTTAGGCAAGTCACACTCTCTCAGCCTCAGAGGATGACCATGGCAAACCCGCTTTGAATAAATTTGTCCAGAAAACCCCCTGTTAGGGTCGCCTTAAGGTAATCGTAAGTCGGAAATGACTTGACGGCATGCAACAACAACTATATATATATATATATATATATATTGCAACTTCTATATTACTGTTTCTTATTGTATTCTTTTATATGTATTGAAACTTCTATATTATTGTTCCTTATTGTATTCTTTTATTTTTATGCTTATAATCTGCTTTGATTCCCTTTGGAAATAGGCGGGCTAGAAATAAATCATATTATTATATATATATATAGAGAGAGAGAGAGAGAAAGAGTACATACACACACACACACACACACACCATATGTATATGTATGTATATATATATATATATATATAGGACTCAGCCATATTTTTCTGCTGAACATTTCTTTGTTAAAAATGCTTTCTTGGCTTGCAATATACTTACAGAGCTCTGAGCAAGCTTCCAATTGGATTTTACTCGCAAGAAATCCATGACTGAATCGACATTTAAATCATTCCTTTCATTTGTCCACCCCGTGTTGAAATTAAGGGGGGGAACCCCTTTCAACTTTTGCATTGTGCCCTCAAGTAGCCCATTGCCTAACACCTTTGCTGTCCTTAGCCATGCTCAAAATGGAGGGCATTTTAGAATTCCTCCTGGGCAGTAGGTGGAAATGTAGGACATGTCCTGGAAAAGGAGGACGTCAGGTGCCCATTCCCCCACCCTCCAGGCCACGGCCTTCAGAGGTAAAACCTTATCGGTATCTCACAATACAGAAAACATTCAAGGGGAGCTGTGTTGGCCATTTAGCAAATTCTAACAAAAATCCATCAGTGTTACTTTTATTGGCCAACCAAAATGCACAATATATTTGTTGCAAGCTTTCGAAGCTCCAGGGGCTTCTTCTTCATCAGGCAAGATGTTACAAACCAAACAGGAGAGGAACAATGGGCGTGACGCTTAATCTGAGGTTCCTAAAACGGTTTCTTGCAAGCATTTCATTGCTCCGGATTTGAGAATGGCCCTCCGATGGGAATGATCAGAACCCTGAAGCCAGAGAAAATCATCCTTGGAAGGAAACGAGGAAGATTTGTATACTCATTTCTTGACTCCAACCAGGAGTATCAGGATCATTTTTGTGAGATGCAGCAGAGTCCTGGCTGTTCCCACCACATTTAACAGTATTTTTGTGCCCATGTCTCTGGAAGGTATGTAGAAGGATGGTCACAGGACTATGTATAATCATGCCATCTAAACATCCCAGAAGCATCATACAAATCCTAACGGTTTACAACATGCTGGCTATTTTTATTAAGAATCTCCATGTCCTTTAAAATGGTGATGAAGGGCCTTTGCAGACTGCTAGAAATAGTGCAAATTGAGTCCACTTTAAGGGTTAGGGTTAAGGCTAAGGAATCATGGGAACTGTATTTTATTGTGGCACCAGAGCTCTCTGACAGAGAAGGCTCAATGTCTCAGAAAAAAAAATACAATTCCCATGATTCCCTAGCACTAACCCTAACCCTTAAAGTGGACCCAATTTGCACTATTTCTGGCAGTCTGCAAAGGCCCGTTGTGTCAGTCTACGACTCTGGGAACCGGAGGTCAAATCCCACTTTGGTTATGGAAACCCACTGGGTGACCTTGGGCAAGTCACACTTTCTCAGCTTCAGAGGATGGCAATGGCAAACCCCCTCTGAACAAACTTGTCAAGAAAAGCCCATTACAAATTCGCTTTAGGGTCGCCACAACGTGTATACTTGAAGGCACAACAACCACAATGTCCATTGGCACTTTATAAATTCTACAGCTCTGCAGATAACTGAGAGTTTGCAGTCTTCTTTGCAACTGTCAGATTACTCAGTTGCATCCCTTCAACTACTTATTGCAGAACTACTAGCACTGGTTTCATGTTAGATACCACACAGACCTTCTTAAAGTATACACTGATACTGGGCTGTATAGTTAAATGTTGTTAATAATAATAATAATAATAATAATAATAATTTATATCCCGCCTCTCTGAGCAACACAACACAATCCCGTACCCTAATAATAATAATAATAATAATAATTCCCAAGAAGGATCCCATCTCAGAGAAACACAAGGCTATAAAAAGGAAACAACAGAGCAGTTATGTGTCCCTAGAGAAGAGTGCTGAAAAGTCCAGGAAAATGTGTGCTGAAATAATTGTGTGAGTCTCAGGGCCCTTCCACACTAACCAGTTAAAGCACTAAATAATTCCATTTTAACTGCCATGGTTCCCTCCTATGGGATTTTGCGATTTGTGGTTTAGGGAGCGACATTTAGGCTCCATCCACACGGCAGAAATATTGCAGTTGGACACCACTTTAGTTGCCATGGCTCACTGCTATGGAATTCTCGGAATTGTAGTTTTGTGAGATATTTAGCCTTCCCAGTCAGAGAGCTCTGGTGCACAACCAAACTACAAATTCCAGGATTTGTCGTGGCAGTTCGAGTGAAGCCAAATTATGGAGTGTGAAAGGGCCTTTACAGGTGCTGTAAAAATCCATTTTCCTTCCCCTTTTTAGACTGAGTTGTCTCTTTGAAGACTGCAAACAATGCACATTTTATGTGAGAGAGGAAGACAAAGTTGGCCTTAGGGTCAGAAGTCAGAAATGGGGTGTAAGCAAGTAGAGGGGCTTGTGGGTATGCTAGTCCTATAATCGATGCTATGCACTTTTATTCAGACGGAAGTCGGACTTACTCCTAAGTAAAGACTTTCTGTTTGGCCTTCGCACTGTAGAAGTAATCCAGTTTGACACCGCTTTGACTGCCATGGCGCAATGCTACGGAATCCTGGGATCTGTAGTTTGCCGTGGCACCCGAGCTTTCTGACAGAGAAGGCGAAACGTTTCACACAACTACAACTCTAATTGAGCCAGGGAAGTTTAAAGCGGTGTCAAACTGGATCATTTCTGCAGTGCGGATGCAGCCTCAGTGTAGTGAAGTCGCTAGTTGTGCCCCTCTGTTGCCAGGACCAAACTTTTGGAAAGAGATTTTTTTGTTTGTTTGTTTAAAGAAAGCCCTGTTTTTATATTTTCTGTTTAAAACTAAGGTTAAATTCCTACGGCTGTCGCTCGAGCTTGCTTTCCGTTTTCCATCCTCAAAGGTGTATGAAGCTGCATCCGCACGTCAGGGTTATTATCCGGTTTGAGACCGCTTTAACGGCCATGGCTCCATGCTATGGAATTCTGGGAAGTGTAGTTTGTCGTGGCACCAGGGCTCCGCTACTCAGAATTCCATAGCATGGAGCCAGCGCCTTTAAAGTGCTCTCAAACCGGATTATTTATGACGTGCGGATGAGGCATACGCGTATCTGTGTAGGGAAAGGCACCAGTGGACAAAGGAGAAGCGTCCATCAATTTCAGATGATAAAAGCACTGAACTCAAAGGTGATACCAGACTTGTTTGAGTCAACTCAAATTGAGGAATTGCTTTGGTCAAGAGATCTTTTGTCTGCCTTGCAAGCCATTTCCCCCTCTCGCTCCCCGGCCTCCACTTTGTTCTATGTTGGAAAGCCCTTGGCTGTGTCCAAAATGCAAAAAGTGGTAGCTGACCCCTTGAGTAGATGCCCCGCATCAGTCTACACTTGACAAGTCCACCCATCCCTAAGGTCCACTGAATCAATGAGTCTGCCCTGACTAGGACTGCATCTACACTGTAGAAATAATGCCGATTGGTCCCACTTTGACTGCCTTGCATCAAGGCTGCGGAGATCTGTAGTTCTGTGACTACAGCGAGCTACAAATTCCATTGCATTGAGCCATGGCAGTTAAAGCAGTGTCAAACTGCAGTGTGGAGGCAGCCTAAGAACTGGATTGAAGCCATTATGGTTTTTCATTGCACAGCATAGTGCTGTTTAGGACCAGGAGCAGTGAGACTGTCACCTTTTTCTAGAGCATATTCACAGAGCACATTCAAATCACATCATTTTCTATGTGTGATTTAACAGATTGATTCCACGACTCTGGAGCCCATGGAAACGCACACGGTGAACTTGGGCAAGTCACACTCTCTCAGCCTCAGTGGAAAGTAATGCCAAATTCCCTTTGCACAAAACTTCCCAAGAAAACCCCATGATAGGTATGCATTTTACCTATCAGAGCATCATCCTAAATCCAAATGAATTCAAGACACACAACAACAGCAACAACCACCTTTATTTCTTACCCCCCTCTCCCTAAGGAACAGCAATAGATGGAAATAGAACAGCAGATTGGACACATGACACCAGTTAAAAACACACACAACACAAGGTAGAAAAGCCCACATAACATCAGTTAAAAGAGCATATACAACCAATGCATATTCAAGTATATATATTGCACACTTTTCTAATCTTGTATCAAAGTGTGCCACAGTCAGAGTTTCCTCTGCTTTGCTCCATTGTAGCTCTACAGCTTCTAACACTCACTCCCCTAAAGGTACATTGAATTGAAATCAATGGGACTTGCAAGTCCCATGCCTTAAGATCAATGGGCTCATCTGTTTAATGTTTGCTTTACCTTGATTGTCAGTGGGAAATTATGGGTATGATCCAACAAGAACGAAATAGTTTTCATTCCAGTTCTATTGATTTCAGCGGAAGAGGGGTGAGTAGCTCAAGATGTGTTGCCTGACCCTACCTACCTTACCCATTATTTTCAGTGGGATGTACTGAGAAACAAGTGTGTTTTAGATTTTTCCTTTACCTGTGTTGAACATTGGCTGTATCATACCAGTTTTATTTTCTTGAGGGACAGTAACTTTAAAGTGCATACACTGTAACTGTCCATTTTTTAGCTTGTTACAATATGGTCTTGAGGAAGTGTCAGGCAGAGCATAAGGGTAGAGGAAGAAACCTTCCTATGAACCTGACAATGGCATCCTAATGATGTCACTGATCTTCTCTTTGATAACAGCAATATTGACAGTAAATCTATCCCTGGCATCAGAACCAATGTTGGTTTCTTCCTCCACCACCCTTGCACTAGGCTAAGCTCTTCTAATTAGTTTTCTAAGCTTCTAATGAGTGTGCTAGACTTTGCTTTCAATTAAACTGGTGTTAAAATTATCACTTAGGGAGATTTTGAGTTCGACCATTTTGGAGGTGATATCCCCCCCCCCCCCAGGAGTGGATGTAAAAGAAAGAAGCAAAGATAAACAGTCATGTGTTTGGGGAAGGTCAATCCACAAACATTCCCAGCTCATACGACACCTAAGCAGAATTTGAAAAAGTTACTATTCTTGATTACAGCCCCCAGAATCTCCCAGTCAAGTACAGAGTTGTGTTTTAAAGGAGCAACTTGCCCAAGTCTATCTCTTTGTATTTATTTAAGGCAGTTAACAACAAATGCATCACCTCTCACCCCTTGAGTCACTGCATGACAGATTAAAAACCATTCAAAACATGAAATGCACAGGATGAAAACCTATTAAATAAAAACATTTCTTTAAAACAATTAAAACTAAACAGTTAACACTGCAGAGAAATGTTAAATGTTAAGGACCAAAGAACAGCACTGTCGTAGCTGCTCACCAGAAGCCCAGAAGAAATGAGGTTAGGCTAAGCTTCTTTGGCAAAGGGTTCCATAATTAGGGTGCTGTACTTTTACCATGTACGGATGTTAAGGAAGAAGATAGGAAGAAATGAATTCATTCAAGATGTGATGCTGGAGAAGAGTGCTGAGGTCGCGTAGGCAGCCAAAAAGACAAACAAATGGATCCTAGAGCAGATCAAGCCAGAAATCTCCCTGGAAGCCAAGACGCCAAAAACTGAGGCTACCATACTTTGGACATATCATGAAAAGGCATGACTCACTGGAAAAAAACAATAATGCTAAGAAAAGTGGAGGGAAGTAGAAAGAAAGGAAGGCTACATGCTAGATGGATGGACTCTATTAGGGTGGTCACAGGTATGAATTTACAGGAACTAAGCAGAGCAGTGGAGGACAGGGGTTCTTGGAAATGTCTCATCCATGGGGTCAACATGGGTCGAGATCAACTCAAGGGAAGTTAACAACAAACAACAACAACAACAACAACAACAACAAAGAAACAGAGAAAGCCCTGTCACGTGTATGTAACGCCTAGTCTCATGGGGTCATGGAACACATAACAGGGCCCTAGCTGAGGATCTCACATTTCAGGCACATATAGAAGGAGGCAATCTTAAGGCTCAATGCACAATTTTTTTACACCCCAATCCCCAAACATGCTTACACCTCTAACATTAATATCTCATCCTTTCTCCAAAGGGCTTGGATGTTTTACCTATCTCCTTGTTCTACCCTTAGAACAACTTTTTTCATACTGGATCCATTCCCACATGTTAACCAAACTGGATTTAGGACTACAACAAAATCATCTGCTTCTGGGGACTGTGATAACTTCAGGAATGTAGGTGCCTACACTATTAATGTCTATGTGGGTGTAAATGCCATACTTACTTCTAAGGAAACCCATCTGGGACATAAATCACACAAAACTAAAATATATTTACTCAGGTAGGCATGTATATGATATTACAGCCATAAAAGGAAGAAAATCCATGGAAAACAATGTAGGGACTATGCTTGTGTGGCCTAATCCACCAATAGTCTGTAGAGTGAGGTGTCTTCCTTCTTCAGACTGAGCCACTCTCTGAGTCTTCAGGAGAAATATATCCCATTGTGTTCAATATCGTGTAAGATTACATCCCAAATACATTTCTGTTTTAAAAAGTAAAACAAAAACCTGGCCATAGTAAAACAGTGTAGCCCAGTTCTCTACATCTTTCCCTCAATGGGGCTTACTCCTAAATAAATGAGTAAAAGGAGACCTAACAATGTATTTACTCAGATAAAGTTCTGACTTGTGTTGATGGGATTTACTCCAACATGCATAAAAGATTGGGTTGCATATCAAAGGCTGAGAGTGATCTAATGCAGATAGCATCTCTGAAGTGGTCTTATTTGCCAGTAGACTAATTTATGATCCTAGAAAGGATGACATAAAAATCTATGAGATTTCTTGCCAGAATAAGAACCATGAACCTCAGACTGAATTGGTATCCTTTGCAGTTTTCATTAGAAGTATTAGTTCTATGACAGCATACAAAACTTTTGTTGAAGATTAGGTGGCATAGTACATTGCTAAAGGAATCTTACAGAGAGATTCTGGTTTTCCTTTGACAAACACTTTCTGAGTAACTATTGCAAACTTACAGTACTACCAGCCAATTCATATTTGCTCAGATGTATGGGCTCACATACTCAATGGCGCTTCATTTAAAATATGTATACCTAGGATTGCAATCTCATTGTTCCTGGTATATACTTTAATTACTTGAATATTTCAGTATTTCAGTTTAACCAGATTATGGACCTTAAACCTAAAAGATCCACCTAGAAATATTTCCAAAGAAATGCTATCCAAACACCTAATTGCTAGCAGTAGCCCTAATCTACAAGCTCATCATATCATCTTTCCATATTTTTTTCTTCATCTCCTTAAATTTTAAATTTCTCATGAATTTCATCCCACTGCCAAAAATCATACACAGCTTGGATAAGAAGTATAAGCAGCCCTGGTGACACAGTGGTTAAATGCCTGTCCTGCAGCCACTCACTCATAGACCACAAGGTTGCGAGTTCAATACTAGCCAGGGCTCAGGCTAGACTCAGGCCTGCATCCTTCCGAGGTCACTAAAATGAGTACCCAACTGTTGGGGGGGCAATGAGCTTACAGTTGTAAACCGCTTAGACACCCCATAGTGCAATATGAAGCGGTATATAAATGAAGCTGCTTTGCATCATTGTGAATATTGTTAAATAATAACTCAGATAATAGCACTAGGGGAAGAATTTGCTTAAAGAACCCACCACCCAGCCCTAAAATATGCCTTCTAGATAGTCAGTGGTTAAGACATTAGGTTTGAATCCTGACTCAGCCATGGAAACCCATTGGGTGACTTTGGGCAAGTCACATTCTTTCATTCTCAGAGGATGGCAATAGCAAACCCATTCTGATGCAACTTGCCATGATAGGTTCACCCTAGAGTATCCATAAGTCAGAAATGAATTGTAGGCACTCAGTAACAAGAACAACATATCCAGAGAAGCTCTCTTCATTGTAGCATTTCGGGGCAGAATCCTGGCGTGGAAGACAGATACTGGGGCTCAGTGCTGTTGATCCCTAATAAAGATTACAACTACAAAACAGGATTATATTGATTAACTCAGAGCATTAAAGTTTAGTTCTATCATGGAGAAAAAAGTTCCCAGGCTTGATTGATTGAGTTTGGAAAATCTCCACACTGTTCCTTGAGCGATCATTATCTTTCAAATCAACACGTGATTCCCTTTGAAAGTTGTTTGCTGAAGGGATGGAAGTCAGACAACGGCTAGCTATTGGAGCCACAATCATAAAAAAAGGAATCAGTTTGCTACACCCACTTCAGATAATCTGCAAGACCTCTTTCAAAAAGCTGCACTCATCTCTTTATAGTCCATACTAGAGTATCATTCATGTTAGGTGAACTAAAAGGATGCAGACTGCCAGAAATAGTGAAAATTGAGTCCACTTTAAGGGTTAGGGTTAGGGTTAGGGAATCATGGGAACTGTATTTTATTGTGGCACCAGAGCTCTCTGACAGAGAAGGCTCAATGTCTCAGAGAGAAAAAAAAATTCCCATGATTCCCTAGCACAAACCCTAACCCTTAAAGTGGACTCAATTTGCACTATTTCTGGCAATCTGCAAAGGCCCAAAGTTATTATAATATGGATTTTGTAAACTCTTATTTTGACATGGTTTGCTGTTTTTGTGTGCACACAAGTTGTTTCTGACTTATGAAGACCGCAAGGCAGTCATATTATGGGATTTTCTTGGCAAATTTGTTGGGGGCAGGGTTGCCATTGCTTCCCTCTGTGCCTGAGGGTGCATCTACACTGCAGAAATAATGTAATTTGACACCATTCTAACTGTCATGGCTCCATCCTAACAAATCCTATAATTTCAGTTTTGTGAGGCACCAGCACTCTTTGCAGAGAATGCTGGTAAAATTACAAATGCAGGGTTCCATAGGATGGAGCTACAGCACTTAAAGTGGTGTCAAAATGCACCATTTCTATAGTGTAGATGCACCCAGAGAGAGTGTTAGCCAAGTTTCTGTCAATGATTAATTAATTAATTGTCTTTTTATTAATTTTGTAAAAAGCTTTGAGATTTTAATTTATGAAATAATTAATTAATAGTTAGTTTTATAAAATGCTTTAAGAAGTTTAAAGGAAAAGCAATCAAGATCATCTACCTTCTTATTTGTTTAAAAATAATCTAAATAAACATTTTAATAATTGGATTATCAAGCAACATAAGGAAAGGGAAAGACTCCTCTCCACCTCTGACCAAACTACAGGCATGAGTATAATACATATAGTGCAACATACTAGTACTACCTGCAACTCAGATGTCTCCTGAAGAATGTCACAAAATATTAAGGTTGTTTTTAAAGTCATGATCAGTAAACCTCTCCCAGTTCCTTTACTGTACAGTTTGTACTGGCTAATTACGTGAACACTTTGATATGTTAACCTTTTAGTGAAAATTACATAGAAGAACCAAATTTGCAACCACTAGACTGTGCTTAGCGACTATGCTTAGATTTTGAAATGTTTGTGGAGATATGAAATGCTATTTATGGCTATATATCAGAATATACTGCACATGGAGTCTGTGTAAATTAAAACATCCACTGTTGGTATGTCAGACAAGGAACCATGTCTCATGACTTTGGGAAGAATCATGCAGTCAAGTATCAAGTAGGGCTACCAAATTATATCATCAGCCATTCTTTACTAAACTGTTCCATAGGTTTACTTCTGATGACTTTTGGTACACTTCTACTTTCCATTCCTAACTGTGACACAACAGATAGGATTAGATTTTCTGGCCGCCAAGAGCATTAGCAAAAGATGATGAGATGTACTGATGACAAAGATAAGGAAGATGGTATGGTGATCATAAAGATTTAACAGTGCACTCCTACATATCTCTTACTTAGAAGTCCCACTGAATTCAGTGGGCTTACTTCTAGGTATGTAGGTATGAGTAGTCCATTGTCTGTCTGTTGAACAGTAGCACCCTAGAAATATTATTTCAATAATACTGCTTTTCCAGAAGTTAAGCCTATCTATGTTCATTGTGTCTTACTCCCCACCAGAGTAACTGGCTATCGGATTGTATTATCTAGAAATATGAAACTTGTCTGGATCTAAGAAAGGTAAGTTACACAGTGTGGTCTACTATTACTGCATCAAAAATAGGAGCAGAAGTGTGATGGCTCAGTTCATTTCTGGAAATGTACCAAGCAATGACCTGATGAGAGATGCATGTATGTGGAAAACATTGTTCAGAGCGATCTGTTGAAAAACTTCAGTAATATCTATCTTGCTTATACCATTAGAGGGACATAAAGTTATTAAGACCTCTCAGACATCTACAATGTAATTTGGAAGAACCAGCTAAGCCATTCTTATGGTAATATACTCTGTGGGGAGATTGCATGGAAATTTCCTTCTCTGCTAAAGAGCACCTTTCAAGCTCTAACTGGAGATAATTCAGGAGCATGAGGAAGAAAATACAGCTTAGAGTGGTTTGGGCAGTTCAAAGAACAGAGACAGACCACAGCATTCCTGGAAATGCCATACTGGTTTCAGTATCACAAGGAAGAGACTGGGGATGCTGAACAGCAACAACAATTTTACCCTTCCTACATGGAGCTCCAGGTGATCTTTAAGAACCATGCAGCTTTCCCCTGCCTTCAATGATGGAGGTTATAATTCATAACTAGAGGACATGCATTGCCTATGGCAGAAGATCCTAGGTTCAGTGTCTAATATCTCTAGGCAGAGCTGGAGAAGACTTCTGTTTGAAACTCTGGAAAGTTATTGCCAGCCAGTGCTGATCAATATTTCATAACTCTGTGTTTTCCATATCCGTTGAACTATAAATCCATCATAAATCCACAGTCAGCAAGAAGGATTGTAATTGTAATCTAACACATTTGGGTAACATGTTGTGGAAAACTTGCCCACCAGATGGTTAGGACAATATTTCCAAGAATCCCACGTTAGGTGGGGCTGACTGTTGTAGAAGAAAATATTTCATCCCCCTCCCTCTTTTATTTATAGCACACCTTTGTCCCAGAAGTGAGACTCAAGGCAGATTATATTTTATAGCAAATACAATATAGATTAAAAATATACAAAAATCATGATTAAAGGCAATTAAACTATCAATAACATTAAACAAAATGTCAAACATTTATTGCAAACAAAAAGTAGCTTAAAAACAGTGCAGTATCCTTTTAAAAGCTTTGTTTAAAAATACTCAGGTCCTAACAACATATTAGAATAGAAAATTATTTTCTTGCCCACAGAAGGACAGCATGAAGGGGGGCAGTCTAGTCTTCCTAGGAAGGGAGATCAAGAGCATAAGCAAGTCCTCAGGGACAGAAGCAGATTGTCTGGGAGAATATGAGCCATCAGATAACCTGGACCTAAGTTGTATATGGCTTTATAGATGAAAACCAGTACTTTGAATTGTACCCAGAAACAGGCAAGTGCCCAGTAAAGCTGTTGTAACAAGAGATTTGTGTCCTCTGTCTATCCAGCTCCAACTGACAGCCTGAATGCAGCTCTTTGGGCTAGCTGAAAATTCTGAACACTCACCAAAGGCAGTACATGTAAAGGGCACTACAGTGACCGAAATGGAATGTAACTAAGGTATGGATTCAAACTACAGAAAAATAGATTTCACCTAAACTTTATAAGAACTTTCTAATGGTAAGAGCTGTTTCACAGGGGAATACACTGCCTTGTAATGTATAGGCTATTTGGGGGGCTCTATGAGTTTGCAGGTTCTATGCAGGCATAAACTGAACCCATGGTTCCAATGCAAGTCACATTGCTTAGAACGGAAGAACACACAGATAAAACAAATTCAGTTTTATAGTGGTCAGTCTCAGATGGAGAATGAAGCTTCATCATTTAGATGCAACTGAGTGGGACCAAACCAAAAGAACCCAAACAGTTGATACCCCCAAATGCACTGGCCACAGTTCAGTGACTTTTAAGTAAATACTGAATCCAACTTAGGATACATCTGCACTGCATAATTAATACAGTTTGGCACAGCGTTAACTGCCATGGTGCAATACTATGGAATTCTGGGATTTGAGGTTTTGTGAGATTTTCTAGCCTTCTCTAACAGAGAGCTCTGGTGCCACAACAAATTACAAATCCTAAAATTCCATAGAATGGGGCCATGGCAGATAAACTGGTGTCAAACTGTATTAATTCTATAGTGCAGCAGCAGTCATATACATCGAGTTTTCTTCTATGGACTGGATAAGACTTATATCATACTTAAAGCAGACTCTGTGAAATCAACAGGTTAAGAGTGGGGAAGATGCAGCCCTCTAGATATGGTTATACTACAGCTCTCAACATTCCTAAACATCATCTAGGCTAGGTCTCATTAGAGTTCCAGCCCAACAATGTCTGGAGGGTCTCATTGAGGTAAGTCAAAAGGACTAGACTCACCTAAGTCCCACTGATTTCAGTGGGTATATTCTAAGTCTGAATCAAACAATATAAGAGGAAAAGTTCAACACATACACAAACATTTACAAAGTATCTACTTCTCAGAGTAGAAAACCAATTTTTGTACATGCATCTGAAACCTGGATTACAGTTATTTGTGGGAAACTGGACCCCACTGATTATATAGGTCTGAATCTTTCTGGTAGTCTCAACTAAAGTAGGCCCATTGAATCAATAGAATCTACAGCGTTGGCTGTAAATATTGACTCACAATTCAACAATGGATTCAATAGATCTACACTAGTGGGAACTACCAGGAGGATTCAAGCCAGAGATTGTACTGTAAAGTGAGGGTAAGGCAGTGAAGCCCTGTATTGGTTTCAGAGAGAAGGTTATGTTCTAATGTAGCACAAACTCTAAATTCTCTGACCCTTTAAGTAATCATTGAACTGAATTTGACCCAGGTTATTATGCTCTGCACCCAGAGAGTTTATTATCTCTATCTGCTTTACTTTATGATCCACTTTCTGGGTCAAAGAGGAATGTTTTGTTTTTTTAGCTCTTGACGTTGGGTGCCTTCAAGTTGTTCCTAAGTTATGGAAACCCTATCATGGGGTTTTCTTGGCAAGATTTGTTCAGAGGGGGTTTGACAGTGCTTTCCTCTGAGGCTGAGAGAGTATCACTTGCCCAAGGTCACCTAGTGGATTTCCATGACTGAGCAGGGATTTAAACCCTGGTCTCCAGAGTTGTAGTCCAATGTTCAAACCACTACACAACACTAGTCCTACTGAAGACATATTTTTAAAATCTTGTTGTACCTTGGTATTGTTCTTACTTTTTAGCTGTCCCCCCTTCCCTTGCTTCTGCATTGACTGTACAGCTTTATTTCCAAAGTGTGTTTTGAATGGCCTCTGTCCTTCTTTAATATTTTGATGTTGGGATCTTGGTAACACTTGTTACATTTATTTTAAAAACAAAGATTAGATTATTGCCCTAGCCTACATCTGCACTGCAGAAATAATCCAGTTTGACATCACTTTAACTGCCATGGCTCAATGCTATGGAATTCTGGGAACTGTAGTTTATTGTGGCACCACTCAGAGTCAACTTGAACATATATCAAATGTAACCCAAAGAGGATTCTTCTGTGCTCCAGCAGGTGATAAAGGAATTAAAGAAAGCTTGGTCACTTTGGTAATATTGATGATACTACATATATTGTAATTTGTTTTGGAAATGTGTTTTCCACATTGAAATATGTTCAGAAATGTCGATAATAAAATTTTAAATAACCAAATAATTTTTTTAAAAAAAATCCAGCTATTTTCTTGTTGCTTGTTTCAAATCCTAGTTATTTTAAGCCCCCTTGAGTCCTTTTTTAAAAAGGAAAAACACTGAGTATTAGAATTTTAAATGCTAGTATTTGGATATTGAAATACTGATCCACAAATTATGTATTTAGTGTTTGGGCTTCAAACCATTCAGAACCGATTTCATATTCCAAATGAAACTTTTTGCCCTAACTGAAAACAGTACTATTTGTTTCTCATTATGACTTTATATTTTTCCAAATTAAAAGTTATAAATATGGTTTGTGTATACACCTAAAAAGCCAAAATTAAATCATTTGTACAGCTCATTGGGTTTATGTTTATGCTTTGGTACATGCCTTTTCCCACATAAATAACCTCTTACAGGCATTTGAGCAATGATGATTGTACTGAAATTATCTGCCATGCCTTCATATTATTGAAAACCAAATTTACCAAGGTAAATAGCTAAGACAATAGTAAATTATGGAGTGGATCAGTGTAAGAACATCAAAGCTTTGCCCAGGGAACTGCCCTGTAAGAGATGCTTTGAACCCAGGTTAAAATGTCACAAGGTTGCTACCTGACCACTGCTTTTATCAGTTTAATGCCTTTAGAATCAGCAAGCAAATATTGTGGCAAAGAAGATAAAAAGGAAAAACGTGGATGCAGAGGAGTCAGAGTGTGAAAGAATGATTGCCTGGAAGGCATACTGAAAATAGCTTGAAACCAAGAAGTCTGTGATTTCATTTAAAATTGATTCACAGTTGCAGACAAATCCACAAATCATCCCACTGGAATCCACAACCTTGAAAACATTTACACCTACTTCCAAATTCATTTGCCCAAGCAAGCACTTAATCTAGGACACTAACATCTTGGTATCCTGTTTGCTTAGGATGCACATAATTATACACAGTCGAAAACTAGTTTTCCTTGTACCAAGAACATGAATGAGTGGAGATAATTTTAGACTGGTGCTAAGAGAAGTTTCTCTGTCCAGTTTTGGCTCTTCTGCTAGCTAACTGTTGGCTATTGGTTCAATACTGCTGGCCCAGAAACTGACACATTTATGAAAAAGTACCACAACACAGGTGACTTTAGGGCCATCTGCACAACAATGGTCTTTCACTTGTTTTTGGACTACATCTCCCATCAGCCCTAACTAGCAAACCCAGTGGTGATGCACCAATGGAGTACTAAATCTGAAGGGTCATGGATGTCCAACAGTGATTTAGGCAGCAATTCCAGATTGTAGGATGGGAGAAGAAGAAGAAGAAGAAGAAGAAGAAGAAGAAGAAGAAGAGAGGTCCTTGGCAAAAATGATGATGTCTGGACTGAGGTGGAATTTAATGTGTATGGAAGAATAAGGGTGACACTAAAAGTGCTGGGAAGTTTTTCTTCCTTTGGCATAATGCTAGGACCTAGGATTATACAACAAGCTGAATGGTGGGAGATTCAAAACAGACAAAAGGAAATAAATTCTTCATACAATGCATAATTAAACTATAGAAGTTGCTTCCACGAGAAGTGGTAGTGCTTGCTGCCAACTTAGACAGTTTTCAAAGACCATTGAATAAATTCACAGAGAATAGGGGCATCAACAGCTACTAAATATTATATAATAAAAAAGCACTATGCCACTGTGAACAGGTTGCCAGAGAACAACAGGGGGAGAGGACTATTGTCCCTGCATCCTGCTCTTGTGTTTCCCAGAGGCAACTTGTTGGTCACTGTGGGAAACAGGATGCTGGGATAGATGTTTGTTTGATCCACCAGAGCTTTTCTTTTCTTCTTAAGAGAAAAGAGAATCTGGAAATGAAAGAAAAAGTTAACCTGTCCCTCTCTTATGATCTGTCAGGAGTCGAAAGTAACCAATTGCAAATATTGAAAGTAATTTATATTGTGAGCTGCCTTGGGTCCCGTATTGGGAGGAAAAGGCAGATAACGAATAAGTAAATGATTTATTGAATGAATAAATAAAGTTGATTGCAATTAGTTGTTTATAATGAATTGCAAAAAAAAAAAAACCAAAAAAAAAACCCAAACAAACAAAAAACCACCCTACAGTGGTTCCTTGGTATCTGCTGGAAGTTGGTTCTAGGACACACACACACACACACACACACACCTGTGGATACCAAAATCTGTGGCTATCCAAGTCCCATTAAATGTAATGGCATAGTCAATTGGCATCTTTTATATAAAATGACAAAATCAAGGTTTGCTTATTTGGAATATATATATATATATATATATATATATATATATGAATATTTTCAAGCCGTGAATGCTTGAATCCATGGATTTAAAAAAATCCATGGATATGGAGGGACAACTGTGTTACATTGTGGCTGGCATCCTGTTAATGAATTACAGTGGTCTAAGAGTTATTCCATCACAACTCACTTTTATGGTTATTGCATAGGTCAGAATTTTGTTCTGACCATACACCAACCCACCCCCAACTCACCTTATAAGAAGCACACTCCCTCCCAACATAGCCATTTCCATGTTCTTGGAGAGTAGAGAGCTAAATGGAGATGTATCCAGCTATTTTCTTGCAGAGGGCTTGCAAGGAGTCCCAGAGGTCTCTGCAGATACCTTTGGCAGGACCTGAAGCCTTCTCACTTCATTTCAGTGGAGGAAATAGACACAGATATGACATTGTCATTCCATAGATGACACTAGTTTCATATTTAGAGGAGGTGGAAAGTGTACTGAAGAGACCAGTTCCCCAACTCACTTCCAGACTCCTATATTTGTTTCCTTGTGTCCATCTTGTGTGTCTTGGTTAGTTGTCAAAGTTCAGCTATTAAAGACAGTATATTTTGCTGGACCAGTCACTGCACCCAATGTTTTGCATAAAGGCCTCCATAACTCACTGGAGACATTATGAATGTCAAGAGCAACACCTTGATACTTGTAAGCCCATCAAATTAATTGTTGAATGGTGGTAGTCTGGGCTACCAATAGAATTCAGGCTACCAATAGACATTAATAGACACATCAAAGGACTGAAATTTTGAGGATTGCATGGTAAAATGCCTTTGAGGTCTACATAAAAGAAATGTATTATCCAATTACTTATATTGATTCCATTTTAAAACCAGAAATTAACTATACAGAATTATTTAGAAACTGTAATGCTACACAAAACACTGTTGGGAGGAAGCAGTTCTTCATTTATCCAGATTTATCCTGGTGAGATGCCTGATATTAGTCCCTCATTCAGATTTTACATAAAAAGTCACTTCATCCCTTATTTAGATTCTGGAGCTTCAGAGGGGATGATTTTCAACCTAGGAGCCATTTAGGAAGGGTCTTGGTGACACATTCTTCCATCAAGCAAGACTAAGAGCAAAGCATTGTTCAGTTCTTTGCTCAGGAGTAAAGCTCAATACAACAGTTTCCCAGGCTACAAAGCTCAGCTCAGTTTAAGGCATGTCTACTCACGAGATAACTCAAATGCAATGTGTTCTCAATATGCAAAGCACAGCTCAGTTTCACAAGTGAGATGCCTGTGAGTTATTCAGGTCACAAAGTACTGCACAGTTCTATGCAGTAGCTTCTTGAGCTGCATATAAGAACTCATTTCCACCCAATAACCTCTCTAGAGTGTAAAGAAATCCTCATATTCTCTGAGGTGCAGAATGCAGAGGTGTAAATCCTGACTTGTTTTATCTTTGTGTGGTAAATGAGTCAACTTTTTAAAAATCATCGACAGTGAGATAGGAGTTATTTTTAATTGTCATTCTTGGCGACAATTTTCATATTTTCTTGAGTTTTTGGGGCATTTTTTGTAAAATATGCAGTATTGAAATGTGTGATAACTGTGGCCTTGTGGTAAAAGTAATACTGGATGAGTAGTTTATGTCTTTGTAACTGTACTGGATGAGTAGTTTATGACTTTGTAACTTTGTAACTGTCCTGTTGTGTTTGCTGCTTCTCTTCACAAAGGGGAAAAGGACACTAGTTTTGCATGGAAACAGAAGTTTTACATAGTGTATATTTTGTGCAAACTGCGGAGACCAAGATGGAGGGGGGACCCTGTTTAGCACTTGGAGTGCACTAGAGGTGATATCTCTTGAGGGAGTTGTAGAATCTTAATGCTGAGAAAAAATGATGTTGTCTCCATGTAGATGGAGCCATCTTGACTAGAATCTTAGTGATAGTCAAATTTGGTAACATTGCTAGTAGAGTGCATTCTAATGACTAGGGTTTGATGGGTCATTGGGAAGAATACAGCCCAAAAGTGATACCCAATGGAAATGAGCTTTTCTATGAGATTATACTGGGAAACTGAGGTCTGGATGCTATTGTTGTCCCAACTACAGTGGACTCATATGTGGGATTTGCCTAAGTGTTGACTCACTACACAACAGTTGACTCGGTGGGTTTATTTTAGTTGGGACTAATCAGCAAGATTCAGCCCCGAGTCTCCAGCTATCACACCATCCCAATAGATATGAAGCATTTAAAACCAAGTAGTTATGGAGCAAACTGTCTTAGTGGGTGATCTATATATGAAATAATATGTTCCAAAAAAGCCACAGGCATATTTTACTTCCCGTGCCCAAACACTGTTAGATTCTGAATAGACAATATTGACCTTATACAGTTGCCCCTGCATTTTTGCATGGGATCTGTTTCAGACCCCCCTCCCCCCCAACAAAAACAGAAATTAGCAAATATTCAAGCCCCATAGGCTTGAATGGGGGACACCCCCAGGGGCATGCCTCATTGATTTAAACAGAAATCGCCCCTCTGTGAATATGTAAAAACTTGAAGTTCGTGAAAATGGAGGGGTGACTGTACTTCTGTCATGTTGTGCCAGTTCATTACCAGCAATCTGGAAGTGATGCTAAATTTTATGGTTTCTGTTTTTACAGATTTTTAGCCATTTTTGTGGAGTGAGTGAGGTTGACATCCCTATTATGACATTCTATGACATATGTTTTGTGGTGGTTTAATGTTGTTTTGGCAATTTTGAGATGAAATATTGTCCAAACAATTAAATGGGGGAGTACCAGAAGCTTTCGGGGTATTCTGCAAGGGGGGGGGGGAGAACAACAAATG